>CM029633.1:26401082-27696227 GCA_017311315.1 Dendrocalamus latiflorus
TTTCTAAGAATGCTTCTAAGAGCAAGTATAATAAGAGGCTGTTAGTAGGCTGTATGCTGAGGTGGAGGAGAGAGAAGAGATGTGGGCTGTAAGTTTACAGCCAGCTGAAGCACAAGAACCAAGAAACTTTGTGAGAGAAAGGGGTGGGTCATACAGCCTTCAGCTGGCTGTAAACTACTATATGAATGGGCTGATAAGTGGGCTGTAAGTGTCCATACAGCCAGCTGAAGGCTGTATTATTAACCTTGCTCTAAAAAGGAGCATGAGGCATGTCGAAAGTTCAATTTTCCTAAATCGTTTCAGATGATTTGCGTTTAGATAGTTCGTGTTAGGCCAGTCTCAGTGGGAGTTTTATCTGCATTTAATAGGCTGTCACATAGGTATTTTTGATGATATGTCAACATTTTTAAGAAGAGAGAGAAGAAGTGAGTTTCATCTAGATGAAACTCTCCTGGCACGATTACCAACTCTATATGAGTCATGAAATTAAATGTCTATGAAATAATAGAATAAAACTATGCATTGAGGATGGATGTTTCATCCATATTTCATTTCATTTTATATGATATGGCAGTCTTGAAAACAACACCATGAAACTCTTCACCGAGAATAACCTTATATGAACGGTTCTTCTTAACTCGTTCGTACCGACGGCAGACGACACAATTAAATATCCGTTTATGCTGTGGGGTTTATGTTGGAATGTGTCTTTTCATACCAGGGGTAGGTCAAATCCTGCCTCTGGAGGGCTTGTAAAAGTACGTTTTGGTCGGCCAAATACTTCCAAGGAAAGCATGAATTCAGCTGTGCAGAGAATATGTAGCTTTTACTGTGAGAAGATACTGTGCAGTAGTTCTCTATCCCGTTGGAATTTCTTGAAAGAAAAGCTCACATGTCTGGGGGGTAAAAAGCTTCAGTCAAAAAGCTTGGGAAATTGACCTTGACACAGCTCGAGGATTTTCTTTTGACTGTGGAGTTACCACGGTTGCACAGTTAATTATCTCTATCGTGCCATTGCTAACAACAATTCATAAATAGTACTACCGATTTATAGTCACACTTCAAGTTCTTTTTGAAGAAAAGCTACATTTCGGGCTGTGCTTTGTTTATCTTCTTTAAAAAAAGGAATATCAAGGGAATCATGCTGCTAAACGCAATAGAAACATCAGCTCAAAAGCAAAATATTGAGCATGCAATGCAGAGTGCCGGAGCGTAATGCTCTACGTTTCAATCCCATCTACGCATGGTGAAAACACACTTTTCAACAAACAAAAAACAGGGTGGTGATCGGTTCGGCTGAAAAGCTCATGGCTTATGGCTGAAAACACTGTAGCTGGCTGAAAAAAACATTGTAGCTGACAGAGACTTATTTAGTATAATTAAATTTAAAAAATTTAAAAATATAAAAAATATGTTAGCCCATTACGTATAATACAAACAAATACGGGGAAAAAAAAGAACCGGCTAAAAAGCTCAACAAAAAGCCAAAAGTTCAGAAAAAGACGAAACTTATGAATAGTGAAAAATAAGCCAGAAGCCGAAGCCGAGTTGATCCTGGGGATTTGAGCAGTTCCTGAACCTCTCCTTTGGCCCTTTTTTTAACTTATGTTTTATAGCTTCCCTCAAATAAATAAATGAAACGGTTTCTCCACCACCATTTCGAATTGGTTTATCGGGACAATCTTTTTAAAGCAGCATATTAACTTATCAGCATTCGATTCATTTACACAAACGCTAGCGCTAGAACCCAAAACCATAGACCACAGTCGAAAAGAACCCACCATTTGTGTACTCTTGACACAGTATTCACCCTTGTTGAACGCGCGCGCGGGGGGCCTATATACATTTGTGGCAATATTTACAACATCATACATCGGTTCAATGTGATTGGACTAGGCTAGCCGCTCCAAAACTCGGGTGAACAGCAGCGGATAGCTCATAACTTCACGTATATATTTTTGAGGTGACATCCACCTATGTACACCCAAAAGTCAAAACTGCATCTATAGGGAGGGTATCCATCCACTAACAGAGTCAATCTGGACAAAAAAAAGCAACACGTCGAGGAACACTTTGGAGTGTAGGATTACCACCTTATGCCATCAGGAGAGAACAGGGGAGTCTCCCGGATGCTATCCATAGTAGAGCGAGAACCAAAGAGCGGGAGATTAGATGCACCAAACAAGTCGTTGTTGGGGTTGCCTTCGACTAGCATGACACTGCCGTTATCTCCCAAATCACTGCAAATACTTTCATTCGACATAAAACCAAGCACAGATCCCAAATTACCAACATGAGATTGGAGATGATGCACTGATGACCACAAATCTGTGGAAGAGTCACACGAATTTTTCCAATCTTGCTTACAAGGATGCTCTGAATATGAAGATAGAGAATTCAGACAAGTGTCATTTGCATCCAGGGAAAAAATGCTGCTGCTGTCCTTTGGGTTAGACATGTACCTGAGGTGATGATCCCGAACTCCGGATGTGTACTTAGAAAAGCTTGAAGCAGTGAATTTCACAGGTAACTGATCCAACCCCTGTAAAAGCCCAATATCAGAATTATCAAATAGCTGTGCCTCTGTCGAATAATTCTCCTCCAGTCCATCCAAACAAGATACACGGACAGCAGGGTCACACAAGCTCTTTGAGCCCAGCTCAAAAGGATGCTCTGAAGTTGAAGTTAAACATATGGACTTCAGACAACTTCTGTTTGCATTTGACACAATGTTGTTGCCCTCACTTACATGAAAGTTGGAGACATAGCTAAAACCACTGTGATCAAGAATTCCATTTCTAATATCCAAAAAGCTTGAAGCAGAGCATTTCGCACGTAACTGATCAAACCTAGATAGAAGTCCAGCGTCAGAATTATCAAACAACCCTGCCTCTTTCGGGTCTTCTGCCTCCAGTCCAACTGAACTAGAAAGACATTGCTCTAGGGAGTTGAGAAGGTCAGGTTGCCAGAAAGTATTTGATATTGCATATGGTACCGCATACTGCTCCTCAATCTGACAGGGGAAGGTCGATCTAGTTGGAATTGGTCCAGTGTGTGTCACTGAAAACATAGGCTCCCATCCATGATCATATGTCCCAGTTTGAATATTACAGCTCAACTCATTAGCTAAAGCTGGTTTGCCTTTGGTGTGTGGTTGGACATCCTCTAGCAACAAGTTGGAAACCTGGTTGTGAACAGTGCCTTTTTCCCAATCAGAACTTGAAAGATCCGTGGTATACGCTGATGGTAATGGCATGCGCTCAAATGCATCATTAGCAGCATACGGTAAATTGTTTTTCCAATCAAGAAAATTTGGAAGGCCCTGATTGTATACCCATGGCAAAGCCGTGAATTGACGGGCTTCGTCACTTGCATAAGAGGATGACTCTTTTCCTGTTCTCAGTTTAGTTAACGAATCAAAGTCACTAAGCCTGTAATCAAGCAAACTTTCAGAATGTCCTCTGGGATCAGCAGGAGTATGTCTGCAAACCATTTTCCTCTGCCTCATAGACTCTTTATGATGCTGCATTACATTAGATAACTATCAAAGGCAGAACTGATAAATAATGAATAGAACAAAAATTGAGTATGTGACAGTATATTAGTACCAACTCACAAGTGTTCAATTTACAGAGGTTCAGCAAAGAGTACCTTTCTTATTATGTTGTTGGCGCCTAGCCTTTGCAGGATGTCAGCAAAAAATTCTGCTCTGAGAAATTTCAATCATCAGGCTAACAATGTTAGACTACATGAAAATATAAAGTAATAGAGTTCTTCAATATATAATGACAACCTTCTTTGCAATAACTCAGAACTTTCCATTGACACTGTTTTTGCAGCTAGCTTTAATAATTTTCTTCTCTTTTCTGAAAAGATCCGTTCACTCCCAGGCTCTATGTCTATCACCACAAGTAGAAACATTATGGGATTATTAGCATCCCAGCTAAATGTAGCAAATGTAAATTGCTAGAAAAATACTGGTAACAACATGTATCTAACAAGTCCTACTTTACAAATGCTTTTAGGAACTTGAGAAGTACTGCAGGATTTAGACATGATGAATCATCATCTCAACAAGGTAAAGCACTAGTCAGTAACATGTGCTTGTATTAGCCGATCATTGCAAGGCACATATCAGCATCCAACCAAGGAAAAATTATGTGCATTTCAGAATAGATGTGCCAGAGCAAGCAAGGAAAAAATACATCTAGGAATAAAAAGAACCCATGATTATTGGCGCGATTTCATTTTATCCTCATTTAGTGGGACATCTTTATTTTGCTCGCTCCCAACCTTGGTAAATAAAGCTTCAACTACCAGGGGCATCATTATGGTAGAATGGAATGACACGCTACAACATCAACATTGCACATTGTTAAAATGAGGGATAATCAAATAAGTATGAAGCTTTCTTCCAAGGATCTGTTCTCTTCCGACCCTGGGAATGTTTATGGAAGACCTGGGCTCCAAACAAATGCAAATTCTTTCTCTGGCTGGTGGTGCATAAGAGATGTTGGACAGCAGATCGGCTTGCCCGAAGAAACTTGCCCCACCCAACTCTTTGTCCTCACTGTGATCAAGAGGAAGAGACAATTGACCACCTGTTAGTTACTTGTGTGTTCGCAAGGCAGTTTTGGTTTTGCCTCCTCAGACGGTTTGGACTCCAAGATCTTTCCCCTTCAGCCGATGAAGGATGCTTGGATGACTGGTGGTGCAAAGTGAATATTTTAGTCGATGGACAGGTGCAGAAAGGTTTAAACTCTCTTATCATCCTCGGAGCTTGGAGTCTTTGGAAGCATCGGAATCGATGTGTCTTTGATGGCTTGGCACCTAATCTAGGGGTGGCCTGGGCGCTCGCTACAGAAGAGTTTCTTTGGTGGAGGTTGGCTGGGGCTCGAGGGATGTCCTGCTTATCCGCCCTAGCCGATGTGGAGTCTCAGTAGTTTTTGTGGCTAAGTTGTAAGTTGTTTTTTTTTTCCTGTGTGCTTGGGGTTCTTTTCCCCTCTTTTTTCTTCTATAATATAATGATACGCAGCCCTCCTGCGTGTTCGAGAAAAAAAAAAGATAAAGTATTTGTCTCCCTAGCATAATCTTCAGAGTGTTACAAACATCGTGTCAAACTTTTTCATATATGTGACATGACTGGACAATTTCCAGAAAGGTTGACACTGGATATGGCAAAATTTTCAGCAGTACAGTAGTTTTTTTTCTGAGAACACAGCAGTACAGTAGTGATTATGCTATGTGTTAATATTGAGAGCTGAGCATGTGCTCACCAGTATTTCTTGAGATCCCTGTAACTTCAAATGGTGTCTGGATTATGGGTGTGATAACATGAATAGTTGGCAGGGAATCACGTGGGTTTAACTGAGGTGTATCCTTATTGTCATATTCTGCAGAGAAGAGGATCAATAGTTAGAAGAGTCTAAAGATGCATCATACGTGATTGAAGGGGATGTCAGAGAAAGGATATCAGACCAGAATGGGAGGCTTGCACGTTCACTTGCTCACCAGAGATTTCTTCATTCTTAGAAGGTGTAGCAGGGGTCTTATCAGAACATAGAGTACTCTTCTGGGTAGGGACCTTCCTGTGTGATGTCACATTGTGCAATTCTACAAGACGCAGCAATAACACAAGAAGTTCATAAGGATGATCCATTGCAGGTCATTTTAATGTTTGAAGAGGCACCAAAGAGAGTAGGAGTATAGGACAGCAAACAAAAGTGTATACGAAGTTACAAACCCATTTTCATGCCATCTTTTTGTTTGGAGATGTTTGGTTCAACGTTTTGATGATGTTGTTTGAAGGAACGGGAACTACAGCCAGACTGCTCCCACAATTTCTTAAAGAATTTGTATTCGGTAGTTTTTGCATTGCAACCTGCATAGTAAGTGATGGCCAAATAGGATAAGGATACAATCATACACAAAACATAGAAAACCATGTAAAACAAAATCACTCTTGGAAGGAAACAGTGAAAGTATAATGGCACAAATTAATAGCAAGTATTACATGGCTTCACAATCTAACAGGTACATTTATCTTTACATGGCTTCAACAATCTAACAGCTAAATTTATTCCATTTGGTTATTATGATTGGGAATATTGAACACGCAGATAGGTTGATCATATACAAAAACAGCATAACATTTAAGATATTATAGTGGCACAAGGCCCATGATATATTATGAAAGACAAAGCAAAGCCCCCAAGCCATGTGTAGTTTTGTACATATCTGTTTAAGCTTAACTCCGCCTATGTAATTTTCTACGTAGACTATCCCAATCCAGGGAAAAGGAGGGGAGTTGTGTTAGACTCAGCGAGCTTAAGTAAAAATTAAGCCACCTTTTCATAGAATGAAACCCAATTAGCCTATTCAACTTGTTTAAAACTAAAGGCTTTGTGGTTGTTGAAAAGCAACACCCCTTGTAAGATGCAAGTACATCATATCAAGATACAGAAACGGATGGCATCGGACAGAAAGTTAATGCATTGTGAAACCTAAACAGGAGACGCTATCTAAATAAAGTACGTTAAAAAAGAAAGTAGGTACAGTGAGACTAGGGGCAATACCTTGGGGCTTAGTTTTCTCAGCTTTGCCTATGTTAGCATCCTGTCTTACGCATGCAAATCGAACCTTTTTCCTTGGCCTTCCATCTGTCATTAGGTACTCAAGCATTACATCAAGCCAGAAAATGCAGAATGATTTCCAGGAGAAAAATCTCACTGAAGAAAGGGCTGCCACCCTGTAGGTAGAGATCAGAAGCATACGGCCTTAAAAACCAACACCAAATCGTACTAAATTGAGAGGTAAAATGGTAAATGGTCCAACTCTCCCACAAACACCATGACCGCTATTATTTCTCTTGAACATTCCTATTCAATTAGAATCGAACCGCAGGTTTACCTCTGCAGCGCCTTCCTGAATCCCAATCCCAATTCAACCCACAAGCTGGAAACTTCCAAGAACCCTAGCTCGCATCATCTACCGAAAGAAAGCTAAATGGATTCCTAAACCCAAAACAAGGAGCGCAAAGCGGTGGAGGTGGGCGATACGGACCTGGGGAGGAGGGCTCGGGGAGAGGCCTCGACGCCGGCGGGGGTTGGAAGGCCGGGCCTCGCGGGGGCCGCGGCGACTTCAGAGAAGAGGAATGGGGGCGGCTGCTAGGGTTCCGGTGCTGGAGGCGATCCATCGCCCGCCGCCGCAACCGCTTGGGTCGGTGCGCGCGAAAACTCGAGGGGGAGAAAGGAAGCCTTCGCAGCTTGCGGCTTCGGTTCTCGCGTTGGTTACACAGAAGATACGCCCGCAGGAACCACCGCTCCAAACGGCTTCTGTTACTGCTTTTTTTTCTTTCAACTTACTTAGGATATATTCTTTTTGACTGAAACTTATACTTTTAGTTATATTTTTTTGATTTTTAGACTGTTCGTGTAAGAGATTACAAAATAACTGAAACTCGCGTACTATTTTTGTCGATATAAATGAAGTCAGTACAATATGCATTATAATTAACTAGTAGACCCTACTTTGAAAAGACACTCAGTTTAAAAGCTAGTTACTGTAGAAAAGATAAAACTGAAGAACAGGCCCTTAATTAAGTAGTCATTTAAAACATGTTGTCTTTTAATTTCAGCTTATTTGCTTTTTCTTTTTTTTTCCTATTTCTTTATATTATCTGTGATGATATAAGGCTTGTTTGATATGGCTGCGGCTTATAGTTTTTGGCTGAAAATTTTGAATTTTAGCTGTTTGCAACAGAGATTACGGAGACAGAGATACTCGCTTGCGATTTTGATTGATACAGATGTTAGGTTTTTAACGTGTACTACAATTAACTTGTAGACATCGTCTTGAGAAAATACTCCGTTTGAAAGTTAGGTACTGTAGCAAAAACCAAAAGCTGCTTTAGAAGCCGTAAAGAATAGGGCCATAATTTCTCTCTCTCTATATATATATATATAATTAAAAAATTAACTGTTGCTATAGTATAATTTTAATCTAAAATCACCGTTAGAAGCTTAAACTAGAAACTAATTCGAGCACCACCCAGAGTCTCGGGTCGTGCAAGTGGCAACACCGTAACACGGTAACAACACCACCAGAACAATCCACATGGTAATTTGGTAAGTGATGCAATGCAAGCAGAACAATCCACCAGCTATAAACTAGGAGCCACTTAAAAACGACAAACTATAACCATAAATGTTTTTTTACGAATAACTGCAACAATTACATCTTAATTTCTTTTTTTAGAAGCCATGAATTTCAGTTCAAAGACCTTGGTTACAAAAAGAAAGCATGGTGCACACCCAATTTCTTTCTAGTTGAATGATGTGCACTTCATGTATAAAAGGATATGTACATCATTGTGTAGTAGTGATGAATTATCTTCGCTCCACAGTATGAACTCCTTGGCTCCGCAAGACCGCAAGGCCTTCTCCCGATTCCATCCTCCTCGCCGTCGCCGGAGCGCGCCACCGGACACCGGTGGTCGCAAGGAGGGCGGCGGCGGGGCTTTTGTAGTTAAAAGAGCCGTATGGATTGAGTGGGTTTGAAGGCATGGGTCCAAACCCTAGCCTGGTGGAGCTGGCTGCGGCGGTGACGGGGGCGGCTTCAGCGGCTGTAGCAACAAGTCAAAACTCCGGAAAGGGCGGAATCCCGATGTCAGAGACCACGGCCGCAGCCGTGCGCCGACTCTGCGCCGCCGGCGAAGTGAGGTCGGCCCTCGCGCTGCTCGCGCGTGGTGCGAAGGCGGGCGACGCGGCTCTGGACGCGGCCGCGTGCACCGCGCTCGTCCACGGCTGCTTCAAGAACGGCGACGTGGCGGAAGCACGGAGGATGTTCGAAAGAGAAGAGCTTCACCTTGTTTGAGGGGATGAGGAGAGGTGGAGTTGAGCCAAATCTCTACACCTACAACTGCCTGATCGGGAAGTGGTGCAGGACGGGTGTATTCGAGCGCGCACGTCACCTATTCGACGAAATGCCTGTGAAGGGCGCCGCGCACAATGTTGTCAGCTATGGATGCTGCCCACCTACCGGAAATGATGCGAAGACAGGGTTTCCGTCCGAGCATCGTGACGTTCAACCTTCTCATCGATGGCTATGGCAAAGATGGGAAAAGTCCAATGCTTTGCATTTCTTCAACCGGATGAAGGCGACGTAGTCGGATCCGGCATCTGTGGGAGTGGATCCGGCGGCTCCGGACGCGGATCTGGCGTACGCAGGAGCGGTGTCATCTCCGCGACGATTTTGGAGGCAGTGCGGTGTGCCAGTGAGGTTGGAAGGGTGTGTGCAGTGTGCCTCCGTGGCTCCGTGCTCTTCCGTTGTCGCATTGTGATTTCTTTAGGCTTGATCCGTGGCTCATGCCCCTGGATCTGCTCAGTGGTGGCGCATAGGCGTCGCATTGTGGTTTCTTCAGTGGCGGCTTTGCAGGAAGCGGCTCGCCGTGGAGTTCAAGGGGGGCTATGCCTTGGCCTTGAGGCGTGCAGGACCCCGATGTGTTGGTGGCGGTCTATTTTGTGTGCGGATAGTGCGTGGGGGTGCTGTGGAGGTGCTGGCGAAAGTCTTGCCGGTGTTCTTACCGGTCTCGACAACGATGACGCCTTCGGGCGCCATTTTCCTTCCTGGAGGTGTTGTCATGGCACTCCATAGCCCTCATGTTTACTGATCTCCAGGTGAAAACGTTGCCTCGGTGAGGCGGGCGGCGTCGGCGACTCCCGTCGCCTCCTTGGAGGCGTCGCCTCAGAGGTCCATCTTCACGCAAAGTAGACCGAAGGTTGGATGGCACAGTCGGATGAGGTTAGGGTCTTGGTTGAAAGCAAGGACGGAGAAGAAGTTCTGAAGCTTAGTCTTTCTAGTTTTTTTTCATAGTCCTTAAGCTCACTTTCTTGTTATTTTTGCTCCTCAGTTTTGAGCCTTTGAGCCTAAGAACTCGTGTAACTTTTGGCTGTATATATCTCTCGTGGATATAGAGGCCGGATTTTATATCCTTTATCTAAAAAAATGATTACATCCAGGTGCTTTATCTTGACCGAACCTCAAGTCCTCAACACTGATTGACATGGAAGCTAACTACCGATCACGCCGAATCTACACGCACATAGATAAAGCTTCTCCTCGCAATGCATCTGGGTTAGCACGTGTGATACGTTCAAGGCTGTTCATACATGCTCTTGGATTTAACTTTTATTTTGATTTATAAATAATAACAGCTTATAAAAAAAATTCTAAAGATACTCGCATGTGATTTTAGTTAATATAAATAAAGTCAGTATAGTGTGTACTACAATTGACTGGTAAACTCCACCTTGAAAAAAAACTCCATTTAAAATTAGATATTGTAAAAAAAAACTTTTAGAAACCAATATAAATAGAACCTCAACTGTGTCAATCTTGTTAGATATGTATTATATATCTGTGTATTTTTCCTGTTGTCAGAAGTTTCATGTATATATGTTATACCTGTACATGTATATATATTAATCTATTAGCCTCATAATCAATACAAATGCTATTCATAATATGATATCAGAGCAAATCTAGGGTTTGTTTTCGTCAGTCGCCGTTGGCTTCTCCATCGCGCTCGTCGCTCTCCGCTACCGTCACTGTCTTCGCTGTCAGATTGTCGCCGAGGTTCTCCGTCTCCCATCGTCTGTCCGCCCGGGAGGCCACCGTCGAAACTTCCCGACCGACATCTTTCTGTCCGGATCTGATAGATCCGGGCTGACGTCTTCCGTCAATGCTTTTCCGCTGGATCACCCAGTTGCTCAGGAGCTGCCGTTGAACCTTCTCGGCCGACGTCCTCCCAATCAGATCGACCGGATCTGGACCGATATCTTCCGCCGACGCTTCCGACTATTTGTTGTCGCCTTTGGCATCTGGCCGACCGCCGCTGCTCAAGCCACCGCTGGGGCTTCCACATCGATGGAATGGCGCCCGAGGTCACCGAAGTCGCCTCCTTCCGCTTCCGCTCAGCCGCCGCCGCTCGTCGCCCAGTCGTCGACGTCAGGCCGCTGCCAACACCTCTGCTTCGATTTGAGTCCTCTTAAGTCACAAGCGTGACTTAGGCCCCACTCGGTTGGGCTGAAAAACTGTGGCTTATGGCTGAAATTGTACTGTAACGGTTGAAATTCATTGTAGTTGAAGATGACTTATTTGGTGTAATTAAATTAAAAAAATTAAAATAGAAAAAATATGCTAGCTCATCACGGAGAACACAAACGAATACGGGATAAAAGGAATCGACAAAAAAGCTAAAAAAAGCCAAAAGTTCAAAAAAACAAAATTTATGAATAGTGAAAAATAAGTCAGAAGCTGAAGCTGAAATGAGCGGGGAGGTGAGCTCTCTCCTGAGAGCTCTTTAAGTCACACTTATTCAAAAAAAAAAAGAAAGAGAGAGAAAAAAATGTCTTCTTTTTTAGGCATTGTTTTTGTTCCTCCTTGCCTGGTGACTTTCGATGGTCTCAATTATCGGGATTAGTTTCAGCACATGCGCCTCCACATGTGTGATCAGCGCCTTTGGTAGTTTCTTACCAGCGAGTTGTCTTATCCGTCTCGCTCTACTCCACTTGCTGAGTTTGTACTCCCGAAAGATACTTCCGAAGACGCTACATATGCGGCTTTTAAGGATGCCATGAAGATTTTTCAAGCTCGGTATACTGCTTACAAGATATGGATCGATGAGGATGCTCGTGCTTCTGCTATTCTGCTTGCTAGCATGAAGGTGCATCTCACTAATGATGTTGTTGGTTTGCTTCCGCATAGGCGATGTGGGCGCATCTGCACAACCACTATAAGCCATTTGGTGATTCCTTATACTATGCTGTTGTATGTTAGGAGCAGTCGCTGTAGCAGGGAGATACCACTGTGGACGAGTTTTATGCTTAACTATTCGTGGTATGGCGTCAGATCAACTCTTTAGAGCCAGATGTTTGCCGCACCTATCAGTGTTGTCAACGTCAATAGTCTTACCTACAGCTTTGCCGCAATTACGACTTTTTGACACGTCTCCGATCTGAGGTTGAGTGGACTCGTGCTCAATTGCTAGCTCATCGCCCTTGTGTGACTCTGTTGAAGACTCTTGCAGCTGCCTTTGTGGCATGGGTCTGCTGTCGTCATCGTCGTTTCTTTCGGTTTTGGTGGCTCCTCCAGTTTCTACACCTGCTACGCCTCCAGTTCCTCCTTCACCAATTGCGCCTCCACTAGTGACAATTGATGTTGGTATGAGACTCCACTGCACCTATTGCAACAAAATGGACATGTGAAGCAATTTTGCTACAGGAAGAAGAAAGATTTTTTGTCGTGGTGTTCGCCCTCCAAGGGGCACTGGAGGTTTCTCCTCTCAGCGAAGTCCTAGTGCATTGGACACTCATGATTTTCTCACATTGTTGCGTCGCATGGTTGTTTCTGCATCATCCAATTCTGTTGGTTCTGCTGCTCTGTCTTTCGGTGAGAGACTACCTATTTCTCCTTTCTAGGTATATCTCCTTAGATTCTTGATTCTGGTGCTTCGTTTTATATGATATCTGATTTCACCAGTCTCACTTCTATTAGTCCTTTAGCTGCTCCTATCACTGTTCAAATAGTAGATGATACCTCTCTTTCTATCACAGGACAAGACACTTTTTCAAATTCATCCTTTCATGTTCCTACTATTTCTCATATTCCAAAACTAACCATACAGTTTATATATGTTGGTGAGCTCACTCATCATGGTTGTCGTATTATTCTCGATTTTGATTCTTATTTGTATTCAGGATCGCTGCACGGGAACTCTGGTTGGTACTAGCCCTCACCGTCATGACTCACGACGGCTTTAGAAGCTTGATTGGCTCCATCTTCTTTCTACTGCCTCTGTCAGTCTTGTCACCTCCACCACTGCCTTCGCATCTGCTGTAGCCTCCACCACATCTTTTGCTCAATGACATCATCGTTTAGAATTTCTTTGTAGATCACATATGACTTCATTATTTCATCATGATCTTTTAGGGTATGTCTGATAATACTTCTACCTCTCCAAACTTCATGTTGTTAATCCACTATAAGTTTAAAGGGAGATGTTAGATATATATTATATAGCTATGTATTTTCTCTGTTGTGTAAGAGATTTTCTACATATGTCATACATGTACATATATATATTAGCCTATTAGCTTCATGATCAATACATGCACTATTCATAACAAATCTCAACATCCAATATCCAATGTTATCATTCTACATATAGAAAGCAAACCATCTGAAGATCTAATAAACAATTGTCTGCATCAAATCGACTGCTAAATATTCACAACCAATGTTCACCTCACAATGGATGTGTCGACTAACAAGCCCCCACAGGAAAATGGGGGGATAACAAGCCCCATGAAGCTACATTCTCTGTTCTCTTTGTACAGTGAATGATACAAGGTAACACATAACACAATGCCTGCACACGGGGAGAAAATAAACAAGAAAAAGAACATATATCACACAAGAAAAGCCAACAGCTCAATACATGGGCGGCATCTGTCTGTCCTATACAAATACACAAATGAATGAAACCCAAAACCCCAGCTCATCCAAACAAACACCCCATATGGTACACAAAACAATATGATTCATTGGTTAGCATCGATCGGTGCACCGGACCTTGCCTGCGATATCCGATTTGCATAGATTGTTACTAGCCGCAGCTGTGTGCTACTAAGCCCCTCCAGATATGGTACAAATGCTTTCCCAAGCATGATGTAGATATCCACCAAGCAGAATACAACAGTCTGAAAGAAAGTGAAAATGATATCAGACGTGGACCACCAGAAATACGCATCAAAAGTAAATTTTGCCATACATAATTCAGATAACGATGGCTGCTCGTAAGTGCAGGGTCAAGTGAGCTTAATGTGCGCTAACAATGACTGAAGAATGAACTAGAAATGATGGACAGAGAATGCACTAGAAATTGAAAACAGAATGAGCTGACATTGAAATAACTGCAACTATGTCGTTACTAAAAGTATATAGAATTAATGTTGTAAAAACCATTTTGGACCCTATCTACATGCTTATTATGTCCCACTCATAAGCTTAGCAGTTAGCACCCTTATCCCTCTTTTTTCATGTACCACATGCAACCAGAAGCCCAGTTTACGGCTGGCGCATGAAACCCTGGTTTTTATTGCCTTTTTTACATAAGCTTCAAAGATTCCCTGGTTGAGGAACTAGCATGGCCCTATGAAAATTTAAGGACATTCATCAGAAGAACAGGTAAGCACCTTGCGAACATCTGGACTCTGATTACTGAAAGCATCAAAAAGTGCTGGTAAAAAGGAAGGCAGTTGAGTCATCAATTCCTCCTGTGAAAGCCGCCCAACAAGCTGCAAGATTACCGAGAGAACACCAACAGTCAACCACAGTTGCTCAGGATATATTGCTGTAATAAACCAGAATGAGTGAACAACTCTACAAACTAACACTAATCTTTAATAGTATTCTTGAAACTTGACAGATGATTCTTCCTGTGTAAACTATTTATTTTCTGTGTCCCCTAACTAACAGATATCCAGCAATGAAGCTTAAATGAAATAGTTGTATAAGGTAGACAGGTCATCAGATAAACAGACATCAAGATGTTCAAGCTATAATGGGCCTAGTGGCTATAATCCAGGGAAATGCAGGATGTACCAGAAT
The DNA here is from genome assembly GCA_017311315.1 of Dendrocalamus latiflorus. Lineage (NCBI taxonomy): Eukaryota > Viridiplantae > Streptophyta > Magnoliopsida > Poales > Poaceae > Dendrocalamus > Dendrocalamus latiflorus. The sequence continues at coordinate 26,415,753 of CM029633.1, forward strand.
GACTGTCACGAACCTTAGTTCATAGAGGGTAAACACCACCGAGAGAATGGCCGGGTGGCGTCGGCGTAGAGAGAGAAGAGACTATAGATGAAAATGACTTTGTTATTTCTTTGCTTAGTTCCAATAGTATGAGGTAACCCTCTTATATAGATAGACTTTCTCTAATAGATAGAATCTAATCTCAATCATATCTCTAACAAATATAGAGACTAATATCATATCCCTAATCATATCTCTACCAAAAGAAAACTAATCTATAACTCAAATAAAAACTAATCTCTATTTTCTAATAATGAACTAGCTGGGCCAAGGCCCACGCCCATGACATTACACCCCTCCTGGACATACAGCTCATCCTCGAGCTGCTAGGTGGTGGTCATGATTGCAGTTCCCCGTCGATGAAGTGTAGTGCTTTCGGTTAAACGGTGACTGCAAAAAAAATGTTATTTTTTCCTATTTTTTCTTTCTTTCTTTCTTTCCCTTTTTCACCGCCTCCTCTGTTTCCCTATTAAACACGTCTCACACGTGCGGCATGGTAGCATATCGATGGACACAGAGGCGGTGATGGCGGAGGTTCCCCGGTCGGAATCGGCTCCGGCTCCCCGCCGCCGACGGCTCCGGTTCCCGCTCCCGGGGGTCTGCAGCCAGTGGAGAGCGTCCAGAGGCGGCGACCGACGTGTGGCCGGGTGACGGCGGCTCCGATCGATGCGGTGTCGGTGGAACACCGGCGGATCGAGGCGGCGCCAGTGGAAGATCCGCATATCGAGGCGCCGATGAAAGACCTCCGGCGCCAGTGGAAGATCCGCAGATCGAGGAGCCGATGAAAGACCTCCGGCGCCAGTGTGGAAGACAAGCGGCCTGGATAGCAGCTGCTTGACAGAGGTTCGGTGAATGGTGGTGGGGTCTTGCAGTGGATGGAGGCGGCCGGCTGGCCGGATCCAAGCATAACAAGGCCAGCGGGATCCCGATCTCGCGGATCCGAGGCACGGCCATGGAGACAGCGGCGCGGGGAGAGGCAACTCGGCGGCGTAGAATGCCAGATCCGGTGGCGGCAACTACGGGATGGTTTGTCGCGGCTGCGGTTCAAGACAATGGCGGCGGAATCCCATGGTGATGGCGACCGGCGACCGAGGACGGCGACACCAACGGCGACACCCGTGGATCTAGGTGGCATCGGCTGCGTAGATCGGCGGAATAGAGCAGGTGACGGACGAGCGCAACGGCGTCGATCTCGGCGAAGGAGGCGAGCTCCCGGAGGCAGACGGCGACCCTAGGGCGCACGGCGTCGAGGCTGCCAAGAGCAGCGTTGTCGCCAGCGACGGCCGAGTAGGATCCCGGCGAGGTCTTTCAGCGGGCGAATGGCGACAGCCGAATCTCACGGTCCGAGCTCGCCGCGCTGTTCGAGAGCCTAGGGCATGGCATCCGACAATGAGCTAGCCCGCATGATACTGCTTGGGTTTGGACGCGGCCATCTCCTGAATCGCAACCATCTTCTCTAAGATGGCATGTATGTTGAGGAAGATGTCCGTCATCTCCTTGTTAATGCTGGCCATCTTGTTGGCGTTAGTCTTTATCGTGGCCAACGACCCGACAGCAAGAACCATGGTAGCAGAAGTCGTGGGAAAGGATCGACTGCTCTGATACCAAGTTGTCACGAATCTTAGTTCATAGAGGTAAACACCACCGAGAGGATGGCCGGGTGGCGTCTGCGTAGAGGGAGAGAAAAGAGACTATAGATGAGAATGACTTTGTTATTTCTTTACTTGGTTCCAATAGCATGCGGTAATCTCCTTATATAAATGGGCTTCTCCTAATAGATAAAATCTAATCTCAATCATATCTCTAATAAATATAGAAACTAATATCACATCCCTAATCATATCTCTAATAAAAGAAAACTAATCTATATCTCAAATAGAAACTAATCTCTATTTCCTAATAATGAACCGGTCGAGCCCAAGGCCCACGCCCATGACAATGACTCCATCAGCTAATGAGAAGAACTTTGAATAGAGTTCTTGGCAAATGATTCTTCCCATAAAATATTATTTTATTGTTCTCTTATCTAAGTGATATCCAGTAGGCATACCTATATGAGATGATTGTTTGAGGTACACACTCAGATAATTAGTCAACAATAAGTTGAAACCACATTTGCTACAGTACAGGAAACTCCAATGGTGTGCAGTTCATCAATTCAAATTATTCAAGGTTAACATAGTGCAAATAGTAGCTGCAACTCCAAACAAGGGTCAAAACACGATTATGGAATCTGGACTATTGACGCAGGTAAGTCACAGTAATATGTATTAAATGTGGATTGCTAATGTATCAATCATTAATAGGACAATAAGCCACATAAAAATATGACAAATCATATACATATCCCTGCGTTATCTGATATCAATTACATATGAAGTTGATATTGCACCATTCATAAGTACAGTGCAAAAATAAGATACCTTTGTCAAACAGTTGATACACATGACAAGTATCTTTTCATCATCACTAACCAACAAAGGTATAATAACCTGCAGCACAAGCAAAAAAATACAGAATAGTATAAGTTGCTAATTACAACAACTATAAACAAATATAGTAGTACTGTAGTAATATCATTTTTTTTAAAAAAAAAGCTCTGGACATACAGCAAGGCATCTAAAAGGATCATATTTTGCCAACACGACATTTAAGCACTGGTTTGCTTCATTCGAAACCTGCACAAGCATTAAGTAAAAATAAGCACACCAGAAACAAGAGAACACTTCTTTAATTAACGAACATATACCTTTGCCACAACATCTTTGGTCACATGCAGGAGCTTTTCAAGGACAATCTCAACAGATTTTTCCATAGGATCTTTCTGAGAAAATAATAGAGAATATTAATCAACCATTTACCAACTATATACCTACTTGCATGCAATACTTGTGAATACAAAACCTGATTCTGGAGCATCTCAGCAACTAACGATACAGAAAGCTCCCTGACAGAAGAATCAGAGTCATCCAACACCTCAAGGACAGTTGTTAAAATCTGATCGAAATACTATTGAAACACAGAAGAGCTGATATTAGATTATAAATATCATAAATTGAATGATAGGATACTGAAACAATGTGAAGTAATATGGGTCTGTTCTTTTCATCTTATTTCAGCTTATGACTTATGGCTTCTCTCGAACAAACAAACGGGACGACTGCGCGACCGTTTCAAAGCGGCTTATCGGGATAACCTTTTAGAAGCAACTTATCGGCTTTCAATTCGTTCGCATTAGGGCCAAGCAACTTATCAGTTTTCGGTTCGTTCGTACAAACACTCGCATTAGGGCCTAACGCCATAAGTCACAGCCTAAAAGAACAAACCCAAATGCAGAGGACCAGATAGTAACTATGCGTTGTGGAGTATCTTTTGGACACCAGTTACAATGCACTGTTTAGGAAGCAATGACAATCAAATGTCTTTCCTCTGTAGTTGAAATGGTGAAGGGTTCATCATTACAGAAACCATGTCATCGAATTGTACTAGAAAGGAGGTAATGCTTTAACTGATTGTAGTAATTCTCTAATGAAAACAATAATGAATCAACAAATCCAATTCATATGTTAGAGGAGAGAACAAAAAAAGCAAATCAACAAGATAAAAGGAATGTGATGCATTCTCACGCGTATTGTGTGTTCTGCTGTTTTTCCCTCCCTCCCAACAGACTCTTAAGAAATTCTCCTTTGTTCTCTTACCAGTCACAAAAGGAATGTAGCACCGGATGGAATAAGTTATAAGATTGAATGAACTTTAACATACAATGCAAGTGTTAAGCCCAGTTGTCAAGAGGAAATTTTACAAAAATAAACCCAAACAATAAAAGAAAGAGCTAAGAATATTGAAGCTTTTCTTCCAAAAGAAATGAAATGGGAAATAAAAAGGTAAGGCTACAAACCTTTGTCCATATAGAGTTCTCATTATTGGTGGAAGCTTTAACCAACTGCTGCAACGCCTCCTGCTTGTCTAGGCTAGAAACTTCACCATCATTGCTTACCTAAAAAAATGAAGAAAACATATAATCACGATGTTATATAGGACGACGAAAAGTAAAAGCAACACATAGCAACATTACTAGTAGAACCAACAAAGATGAAAGAAAAAAAGGATATATCAGATGTACCCGATGAAGAAGTTGTGGTATGCTGGGGGTGTTGCCGGTGTGTGGGATAATCTTTGCAGAACTAAGATCGACAAATGGATCTCCCTCTTGAGTGTTCTCCCCAGCAGTTGTAACAACAGAATTACGTCCATCAGAAACAAAAAGGTGGCCAAAATTCAGGCGGGGAGTACCAGTAGAATTTTCATCATCAATTGTGGCATCTGATTTTTCAGGATAATCTGTCCATGAACGCACAGCTTCTACAACTAAGCGAGCATTGTTCTTTGATTCCCTACTTGCTGTAAGAATTTCAGCTTCAGAGGCAGGTTGGAAGCATTGGTTAGCATGATCAATGCTGATATCAGAGGTTGTTTGACCAATAGTGGCATTAAGCAATGTTGATTCCTGCACTGTGTTCATCTTTTTCCCTGCTTCATTGTCAAGGGAACTAGCAGAAAACCGTCCAAAAGGATAGCTCTTCTTTGATGTCAGAGCATAATCATCTTCAGAAGAAGTTCCAAAATCAGCCTGGTCATAAGATTTGGGACGTGGACGTTCTTTCTTGCTCTGCAAGTAGCTTACCAGATCAACCTCAATACGAGGAGTATATTGCTTCAGTGCTCGCCTCACAAGGTTTTGTTCTTCAATCGACAAACTTAGAACAAAATTTAGGACTGCTGCTGAATCAAAATGAGAATAAACCGATATAATTCCAGAAATGGATGTTTCCTTCAATTTTGCATTCTTTTCATGTATTAAAGGTGCTAGTTTTGAAAGCCAGAGCTTAAGAAAGCCGCTGTTACTGTAACCTTCAGAGTCTACTGTGTACTTGCTGAATGACTTATTACCAAACTCAAGAACAGCCAGTTTTGCCTTTGGAGACCTTTGTTCATCCAGTGAACGTACTAGCGCAGGTAGCAATGTGTCAATAGCATATGTTCGGCCAACAGCTTCCAAGGTTGACGAACATGGTTTTCTAACCAATTCCTTTGGATCAATAAGTCTTGAAAAGACATACGGTAAAATTCTTTCAACATAGCTCTCGAATGGCTTCTTGCATGCTGGAATAATGTCTGCAAGTGTGGAGAAAGCTGCCTGTGCAACTTTATGATGAGGATCATCCAAATAACGGAAAAATAGCTTCATGACCTTTTCAAAGTTCTGAGTAATTTCTTGCATGCCTTTTTGTCCTTGTTTCAGTAATGCCTGAACAAAATTAAAGGCCGCAACTCTAGCTACCCAGTCTGAACTAGGACTAAGACCCTCAGAGAGTGCATCATTTAGAGATGCTGGACCATCTGTATGGCCAGACATGTCATTAGACGGGACATGACCATCATCAAAACTGTGCCTGCCGCTTGCAGAAGCCCTTGATACCACTTGCTTCCTAAGAGGCCTCTGGAAGTGTGGAACATGGTTGTGATGTGAATTTCTGTAACTGGCATCCCTGTAGGGCATATCAACATAGTGTTTGTCCATCTGCATTTGTGGCAATCGCCTGGTTGGCCATGAATCATTACTCTCATCCATAACGCTACCGTCTTGAGACTTCCCTGAAGATCTTCTCAAATAAGGCAGTGGTAATCCTGATATAGGTTCGGATGATATATTACTCAAATATGGCGACCTTGATCGCTCTTTGGTGGCTACCTGAGGGGTCACTGTATCTACCAAACGTGAACCACCATTTCTTGTGCTAGTAATGCTGGGGAGGGATGAATCCAACAATGCAGAATTCTGCAAAGATAGGTGATTCGAAGCAGGTGCAGCAAGTGGGATAGGAGGATCACGAGAGGATGGAGGATCAACTCCTGCACTAGGAGGAAAAGAAAAGGAAATTAAGATTTCTTAATTATATAGAAAAATAAGTCATGAAAGCAATAGCTAAGAAGATTGAACTACATAATAACAGAGCACTTCAATATTTATTAACAAATTCCAATTAAGCAGCTTAAAGAATACCAAGATCCAAGCTTGTTGAGCGCATAGCCGAGAAATTTTGCCTGTCTGACATGCCTACACCTTTCAATAAACTTTCAATGGCCGAAACCTTTTGTTTACTTGAACTAAGCACACTCTGTGTGCTTCTTTCAGCACTTCTACCAATTGTCTTTGACTGCGACAGAAGAAAGCTTGACGAGAGAGATGATTCAGAAGAAATTGCTGCACTCTTGTCCATTGCTACAATAGATGAAGTGTTGTATCCGGCTAAGTGTGTACCACTTGCATGAGATGAAGCACGAGAAAGTTGAACACCCTTCTCACGCAATGACGGAGAAGGATACCGCTTGTGCATGCCCCCATCTTCATCATTTATTATCTGCAAATACTTCCAATTTTAGATCAAACTAACAAAAATACTGCACAATAGCATAGTCTAACATCCATAATGTTTCAGCAAATATTTTTTACATAGCAAAAATGCAAAATGTCATACATAATTTGAATTTTTTTTTGTTAGAAAAAATCTGTTTTCAAAAATAATTAAGTTCTAACTTCTAAGGTTAAGCTTGAAAGAATTTACACAGGGTTCGTAAAACAACTAACTAGCACTGCTAGTAAAACAATGAACTAGCACTGCTAACTTATCTCCTCAGCCTTGAACAAATCAGGGTAAAACATTTTATCTACTACATAAAAAATGTAGAATACTTTATTTACACTGCTTTACACCAATTTCAATTTACAAACAATTCTGATCTGTTATAATCAAATATAGAACTGTGCTCGCAAATTAAACATAGGATTGCTGTTAAATATTTATTCAAGCATAAAATAACCCAGTGGAAGATAATGCAAAACCAAATAACCAATATCCAGAACTCTGCTTCCATGAGATCCATAAAAAGATCTAATATAATGTTCTAAGGTGGAAGAGAGTTACATGTTCTTTCTTTCTATAAAGAACTACTGCTTACATTTTTTTTCTTGAATTAGCAACACAGGGCAATAATAAATACAAAATCAGCTTCTTCAACCTCACTTTTCCTGTTATTAGTTTGATAGATTGTGAAGAGGAAAAGCATGCAGAAAAGTAAAATGATATACCCTCTGTATTGCAGGATCAAATGACATAAAAAGCCGGCGTGAACGCTCAGGCCATGTCTTTGTGAACATCCTATAGCAAGTTCTTGCAGTCGCACGAACCTGTATTTGCAATATGGCATTAAATACAAGAACAACACAAATACAGACGAGTTTCAGGCTTTCAATATTGAACAGGATTACAGTAATGATAAATTAAGTCAGGAAACATGGATGTTATTAGTCCTACCTCACTCATTGCATCTGCCACACAGCACCTTATTAGATCTTCATATAAATCAGCTGAACGTTGTATTTCTGGGGCATCTGCCCAATATTCCAATATTAGGAGTGTATATTCACAACACCTGCCATAGTAGGAAGTAGGCATGAGTAGCTTTAAAAACCCATGGATACTAAGACAATGCTAAACACAGGTACCTAGCACGGAGGACTGCACTGCGGTCATTCTTTGCCGTGTCAGCTATAAGAGGAAGAATACGTGAAACCTTGCAGTTCCGCAGGGTCTGCAAGATATTACATGTCAGAAAAGGAAAATACGTTATGAAAGGAAGTGCCATGGCTCAATACAAGAATGCAGGTATCTCACAGTTTTTATGCAGTTGTCCGCAGATTCGGCAATCACAAGCACAGTTATGACAACAAGCTTAAAAAGTACCTGAGAATGCATTAATATGTTAGCTCTATTGATAAAGCACAAGGCAACAATTGCAAAACACTGAAACAGCTTCTAGGATTACCGGAATAAATATTTCAGCACATGCTTCAAAGTCACCAAGGAGTTCCTTTGATAGTACATTAAGTAGATGACATGCCTGGGGAAAAAACCGAGTCAGCAAGCTTTTCATCACCAAGAAGTTTGTCCTGTCACGCAAATTTAACTAGAAAAATGCACTGAAAGAATTCCATAACGCCTACATTCTTATAAAATGAACTAATGTTTACCAGTAAATTGGTGTTCAATTGAAACTTTTTGGCCACTGACGCTGATGGCTTACTGAGTGTCAAAGGTAAAAAGTTGATTCCATCTAGTGTGTCATGCATGTCCTAGATGAGAGACTTAACTCATGCATGCAACACCCTAATGGTTTGAAATGATTGATTTTCTATTCCAGGACAGTAGTATTAATTCCATTCTTTCAGCCCCATTGCAGCATATAATAGATTATTCTAAACCTCTTTGGAACCATGTTGAAATCTAGGGAGAAAATTGGTAATCTCAGCGAGTTTGTCTCATGGTCTATGGATTATGGAACATTCAGTCCTACTTGTGTTGTAGTGGCTGTGATGGACTCTTGATATTACCTATCATTATCAACTATCTTTTTTTATTTTTAATATATATATAGGTATATTACATGAGGCACCTGGGTGCCTAGGAACCCACATCAAGAAACGGTTTCATACACCTAGGTGTCCAGACGCCCAAATCAATACCCATTGATGTGCTTATATCAAGGGTATAAAACATCATACACATGGTGTTATACCATGTGCTTATCAATCATACATGTATCGAACGGTTCTTGATGTGGGTTCCTAGGCACCCAGGTGACTCGTGTTATATATATTGCATAGCTGATCCAGTGATTTTGGGTAAGTGCCTGCTTATGTTGCAAGAATGAAATTAGTATTCAGTTATCAAATAAAGATCAACGGGCAAAAAAAGAAGACCTGCTTTACTATGCTGGACCGTCGATCGGATAGCTGAGAGGACAATGGAGGAATTAGCTGCTTCAAGAGAATGAGAAATGATGGATAATCAATTGCACCTGATTAAAAAAGAGTTAGTTTTAAGCAAAGTATGTGAAATTATGTTAGCACGAAAAGGCTTAGTAATAGTGAATATGTAACATAATATTTGAGCAGCCAACACTATGAACCACATCATCATGTAATATTATGTAATATATGTTAATAAATGTGAACAATTTCGTTTTACTATTCCAATATATTAATTTCCACAGCTTAGCTTGTCTCGCTCAAATGAATTTCTATACAGCTATATTCTTCAACAGTTGGCATCTCTGTTATGTAAGCTACCGATATGGCATTCTAATTCATGACTGCTGACCAGTCAGTGGGTCACCATGTTAAGGAACAATGGCCATAGTCCAGTCTGGTGGCAAATTGAACCATGTTAAGGAATGTCCTTAAAACAGAGCAATTGATTTTTTTTCAAAAAGAAAAAAGAAAATTGCATCAGAGGCCTTGTTTCTTAGGTTGTTAAACTTTGATTTCACTATTTTAGAATGGCAGGTTCCTAAACTTGCCTAATTGTGATAATAATGTTCATCTTCATCCACCAGTTACTTGACAAAAAAATGATATGGCACCATGGTGAGGTCCCTGAACTTATCTAATTGTGCCACTTAGGTCCTTCAACTTGTCCAGCTCTGACACTTAGGCCCGTGCCCGTTATTTTCCTATTACTTAACTAAAGCATGAACCAAAATGATACGCTCAAACATATGGACCAACATTGAAGTTTAAGCACCTTAATGAGATAGTTGGACAAATTTAGTGCAATTACTCGGAAAATTCAAACAACTAAGGTGCTAACAAATGTCAGTCTGTCAGCCTTAATTATAGCACCCACTATTCAGCAAAGACTTATAATTTATACAAAGTGTTATCTAGGTGGTCACTGTTGGAGTGACTTGCCAAATAGTACATCTGTTTCACAGATACATACGATTAACCTCCTTGCATGAATTAACACTGACACTTGAGACCTACTTATTTTGGTCCAACTAAAAGGGACAATAGTTTGGATTGCATACTCACACTGCATGCCTATGTCAGGGTTTGCACTTGCTTTTCATTTCTTTTAAGCAGCAAGAGTGTCGTAGTTTCCTATAGTTGAGAAGGCACCATGCCCACTAACACCATTTTGACGTTCAAGACTAAAAAGAGTACCTGCGACGCTTTTGCTATGGCCCAAGTGGATGCAATGGAAAGTATCTTTCATGGACGGTTTGGCTTTCAGCATCCAGAACTTGATGCCTTATTAGACTGCATCCTGCCTAACTTTTGAAAAATGGGATGGGTTTGCTCTATTTTATTATTTTACCTATAATAAAAAAGGATCACCTATCTCTGGAGTCTGGAGTCTCCGTTAGTTCAGCTTTTACATGTTACAAGAACTTCAAGCCCGCAACAGGTATATTTTCCAAAGAAAGCAACTCATTGACAAAACAAAAATGTAGATATAACAATAGGAGATGGGTGACAAATATCAACCTCCATATACCAAGGCTTCAATCCTTTGCATTGCAGCAATACGCATAGACCAGTCCTTTTCTGGATTAAGGGCAGATGCAATCTTCTCAATCTCTCTAACTAATTCTTTCTCTGAATGAACTCTTATGGGTTCCACTGGCTTTTCGGTAATATCCGTATCACCTGTAAATGGCACAAAATCCAGCAGAAGATGATCAATATAGTGAATGCGTTGCTATTGATACAAAACTTCAGAAATAATAGGTTTGTACAAATCCAATATCGCCATAATAGCACGAACTCCTGACTACTGACACTTTGTTTGCTAAAGTAAATTATTTAGGTAACAAAAGTTCCTACCAAAATAGTGGAACTGGAAGCCTCCAGCTTATATACCAAGCAAAGAGACAATGCTCTTGTTTATACGGAGGCATAAATATGATAGTGCATGCCCCTGATAGGGACAACTGCATTTTAACACATTAAATGGACTTTCAATTGATGCAACACCCAGAATGGCTTTGCCGATGATTAGCACGCAAAATATTCTAATATCTAAGCATAGTTTTGTGAACATGTGATGCCCGCTTTAAGTGTTTCACTGGATCCACATGTGAGACATCTACCTCTGCTATCTGCCAGAATTTTGAAGTAATGAACCAACCAACTAAATGCCTTTTAATGATCATTATCCATACACGACTACAAAGGAGTGCCATGTGGAATGGAGACTAGTAATACAATCTCACTAGGTCAGTAGCAATAGACTTGGCAATTTCAATCTGCTCTAGTAACTCTTCCAGTCACACATCTTTCAAAAAGTCTAAAACTGTTGTGGGGTAACCCAGTCCCTATATAAGGATATGTGTATAAAGGAATGTACCAATGTACCCTCACCTTTTGTAATTATTAACGGGTGGGATGGGAATTTCTCATCCTATTCCATTCATCTATATAAAACTCCAAGAGGGATACAAGAGACCCAGGTCCATTCATTTTATTTACTAGCTCTCTATGTGTCGGTCGACTCTCTAACTCTCTTAGTTCTATATCCTCCAAGGGAGAAAGGGGTACCCTGTACCCACTATTGTGCTCATACCACAACAAAAACCATTGACCATACAATCAAATTACACATCATTAATAGCAACAAGCCAACAAATATCATTGTTCTTAAGTCCAAAACATTGGATTCAACTTTTTGAATAACAGCATATCCTCCCAGTTCAATAAAGCGCTAAAATAAAGGCTACTCGCTGCTGTGTGTGTGTGTGTGTGAGAGAGAGAGAGAGAAAGAGACTTAACATAGTGGACAATCATGGCAATGATGGCACATGCTCTAGGAACAACCATCTGGGACTCCGAAAAAGTCCACACATATGCATACGAAGAAGAGCAAGGAATCTCTCATTATGTTTAGCCATTACTTAAAATCTTGGTTGACACAAACTAATAACACCTTTGGTCATATCCATAATACTGATCAAATAGAATGGAATCTTCCAGCAAGCTAAAAGGTAAAACTTGCCTCCAAATAATGTGCTTTCCCTTGGTGTGCTTTTTTTCCTTGGACTGCCTCTTCTTGGATTAGCACTAACAGATCTTTCCATGGCCTTATATTGCTTTCTAGCGCCATCAGATGAGGGAACCTTTGGTTCTATTCTATCCAATCTTGAATTTATTTCCTTTAGCTGAAAATATCAAACGAGAAGAAAGGAAAATCAGGATGTGTCAGCATGACTAACTTTAAACTTGGGGGCATGGTATGTGCTCAATCGTCCAATTTACTACTGATGCAAGTATGCAACTATCAAGACAAAAGAAATCAATAACAATGGAGAGATCACGGTGATAAAGGAGTAAAGTACCACATGGATTACGGATTACCATGTAAGAGGGCAGATTATGACGCTGCAACTCTTCATGGAACTGAGATCCCATATTTTTGTACATCTCCTGCAGTGAATATAGATAATGCAAACTATTCAATTACAAAATGAAGCACTCTACTAAAAATATACGTGCAGAATATCAGGGAAAGTCACGTGCGTAGTAGTCAATGGATGTTCTACACTGGCATAGACACAATAACCCAAAGGGAAAAAAATACCACATTCAGTCTGCATATGACTCTGATATCCCTCTTATCCATCCTCACTTTCATACATTCACTCCTCAATATTATCCTGTCTACCCTATGCCTGCACCCATGAAGACTATCCCTACACCCCTTTAAAGTCGTAAAACTTTGAGAAATGCAGAAGAAAAATCTTGTTTTGTTCACCTTCCTAGCATTTAGATTTTGGATATAGGTAAATTGCATCACCACAAAAGTTGGTGTTGCTTTCAACATCAAAATGGTTGGTACCAAACTAAAAAGTGAACTTTGGTATGTGGCAAGTAGCCACACAGTAAGGAAGTAATAGTGTCTTATTAAATAAACTAGTTCAGTGAAGTATGGGCCTGTTCTTTTCGGCTGCGGCTTATGGCTTTTGGCTGAAATTTGTGAATTTTGACTGTTTACGGCATAGATTACGGAGAGACAGATACTCACTTGCGATTTTGGCTGGTACAGATGTTGGGTTTTTAACGTGTAGATCGTTTAACTTGTAGACCCCGTCTTAAGAAAATACTCCGTTTAAAAGTTAGGTACTGTAGCAAAAGCCAAAAGCCGCCAGCTTTTGACTTAAAGAACATGCCCTATATACTTAAAATGCAGAATGGGTGAAATAGAAGAGGCTGAGTATGAGAAATGGAAAGCAACCTACTATACAATCATAGAAGAGAACATCCGATCATAGAATTTGCATCCTTTAAGTGCATTAGCTTCCTACGAGAAGAAAATCAACCCTACTATACAATCCACTTAGCATATGAAGGATGGAACTATAACTGAGAACTTAGGTGTGATGGAAAATCCCAAAAAAAAAATAATGAAAAGATTGAACAAATAGCCAAAGAAGTGTGAGTTGCACATTATTTTGTGCAAGAAATTGAAAAGTGTCAACTTGGGCAGGCTTGTAATAAACTACCTCAATACATGAGATTGCAGCATCTCTAACACTTTGGTTCAAATCATTCATCAATTGCAGAACCTGCAAAACCAAAACAAGCTTAGCAGTTAGCATTACCAAATTATGCGAGAAAATAATGGAAGAACCTAGAACCTATTCAATAAGGAAAAATAAATAAATTCATCCTGCCATACAGGTGAAAGCAACACTCGCTGTAGAGGAAGTTCTGTAGAAGCAAAAAGCCCAACTGCCGTTGAAACGGTGCGTACAAACTCTTCCCGCACTCTCCAGCTCTTGTGAGTCCAAGCATAACTTCCAGCTCTTTCAACAATGATTGTCGGTGAAGAAACCTGTCGTGGAGAGAACATTAGTTCAGTATGCCCCGCAAGATAAACACAGAAGATAAATGATCATTAACATAACAAACTACAGTGCAACTCAAAAAGAGAAATTTCCATGCACATAAGAGAATATGCAGCATAGGGACATACATGATATACTGAAGCTCAGAACACTAAGGAAAAGGTTTTATTCAAAGTACAAATGTAACATCTTATTTCAAGTATAAACAGAACATCAATTTGGCAAAGTGCTGCATCCACCCATCACTACAGCATACAAAAATCAAAATCCATATCACTGCAACTTGGCATGCATAACTAATTAACTAGAGAAAAGTAGCTTGGTACCATTTCAAAGATGTATAAATTGGAAAATACCATCGCATGTGAGGATGACAAGCGGGCTCTGGGACCACATGTAATTGACACATCATGGTATTTTTCAACTCGAATGATCTTTGCGATGGTACAGAGTCGCCCCAATTACATATGACAAAAAGAAGCAGCCATGTGCACATAAAAGGGAAGCAAATAAACAATAGTTTGATTTGCTACCTCTGCTTGACCAAAATCCACTTACACCAAAAACAGATATCATGAAGCAACAACTTTGAACTATGGGGCACGAGGGAGAACATCCTTCCACTCAGAAGCAAAATACACCGACCAGTCAGGTCTATATACACATATTCTACTCCAAATCTCCATCTCAATCCACTCCAGTAAGCATTACTTGATTAAAGAGCAATGGAATGTAGTGAACTCCAAACAGGTGCCACCATTCAGGTCAAAATATTGCAGCATTCGGCCACAGTTCAGGTCAAAAGTTTGTTCATTTTCACTAGAAATTCACTTAGGTACCATTAGAATTCCCCTGAAATGTTTACTTTTGAGAAAGGAGTGGGTAACCCTGGTCCCTTTTGTAGAAACCTAAATGTAAAGTCTTCAAATGAAAGGAAAGCAGAGTTCGGCATGGCACAATGCCGAGCGGCGAGTGCACACATACACCAACATTATAGTAGTCCGAAAGGCCTACAGAGAATGAGAATACCCCTGAAACAAATATCCAGTTCTGTCTCAATAGCTTACATACCCAAACACTGTTAATTCACACCAGCAACCAACAGATTTCGCCTTAAAAAGTTCAAGACCCGTCTCGTCATAACTCAAATTTGGTACTGCATTCAAGTACAAAATAGATATTGTCCAAATTTCAAGCCAAGGAATAGCTAATATTCTCCTCCAGAACTCAAATTCGCAACTGCATTCAAATCCAAAACGCATACTGCCACTAAAATCCAACCCATAATCCGTTAGAACGGACCAACTTGTAACTTCACAACTTCTGCTCAAGCTCGAAATGTGTAACGCCACCAACCCCAAAGCTCCACCTCAGTACACTGACAAATTCAGATCTTCCGCTCGAACAATAGTTCATTGCAACCTCACCCAGTATCGAACCCACATCCCCCTCCCCCCAAAACCCCAACTCGGAGAGAGCAAACGATATCGATTGCAAAAGGCAACAATGAAGAAGCTGACCTCCATGAGGGTGACCAGGAGCTGCCGGGCGGCGTCGCGAACAGGCTGCTTGCCATCGCCGAGGCGCTCGACGGCGGCGGGCACGAGAGCGTTCAGGTGGATCTTAAAGTGGTCGCCTGCGAGCACGGCGGCGGCGGAGAGCGCCTGCAGCCCGCCCTGGGCCACGCGGAAGTTGGCGTCCTTTGTCAGATCCATGCAGGTGTCGATCAGCGATGTCACCTCCGCCGCCGTCATCCCCCGCCGCGCCGCCGCCTCCAGCGCCTCGTGCAGCCGCTCCACCCCGGCCAGCCGCTCCTTCGTGTCCTTGGCGCGCGCCGCCTCCAGCGCCGCCTCCATTTCCGCCCCCACTGATGCTTCCGACGACGACGACGAGCAGTGGTGGTTGGGTTTAGGGTTCCCGACGAGTTCGGGGAAATGGAAGGGAAGGCAGATGGTGGGGAGGAGTGGTCGGATCTGAGAAAGGAAGGGGAGAGTGAGAACTGAGAGTAGAGACAGGAGAGTAGTTCGGTAGTTTTTGTGCACGTAGATCCCTGTCATTTTGCAATGTTGCATGTAGCATCCTGGGAGGAGTACATCACAAATTTTGCCACGAATCATTCTTTTTTAGAACAAAAATCAACATCACACGAAAGCTCCGCGCGTCATTGCATTAAAAGAAATATGTTTTAAGAACTAAGCGCATTCATTCTCGAGAAAATTGCTATAATGGGACTCCAAACAACGTGTTTCGCTATAATATGACTTCTAACGTTGACATCGCTAAAATGACACCCGAAACATTGGCTTCTCGTAATACATGACATTTGGCTAATGTTTCGAAATACCCGAACATTGGAATTAAAAGAGCCAAATGTCACTAAGAAACTATTATAGATACTACTAATTTAATAGATGATATCTATATATAAACCCAAGCAATAAATCGCACCGTTTCGTATTCCCCTCTCTCTCCTCCCACTCTCTCAACATTTGGCATAGACATTACAGTATATTTCCAATGCAAATTTCTATAGTTCCTTGTTATTTGGATTTTATGCACATACAATATCTTGTATGAGACATTGCTTTCCTCTCTTTCTTCGTTAATTTCTCGTCCACCTCACTCTAAATCTTATGTGGCACATTATGGATATTGCTAAGATCAATCTATTGAAAGTGCCCTAAGTATGAGTAATAGCAGAATTTGTAGGTTGTCACGTAATTAATGAATGTGAACTTGGAAGTGGTACAACTTACAATAGTTCTTCGTGGTGCAAAGATGCTAACTAAGTGGGTGTTATTTGAAGCCTTTGTTGTAGACTACCCTGTTCTTTTTGGCTGCGACTTGTGACTTTTGGGATGTTTGTACGAGAGATTACAGAGTAACAGAAACTCATGTGCTGTTTTTGCCGATATAAATGAAGTCAGTAAAGTATGTACTACAATTAACTAGTAGATCCTATCTTAAAAAATACTTCGTTTAAAAGCTAGTTACTATAAAAAGTCAAAAAACAGCTTTTAGAATATGAAAAGAACGTGATCTAAGATTATACTCCAACCAAGAGATAATGCAAATGGAAGGTCAAACAAGACATGCAATACAATCAAGTCGAATGTCTTATTATAGTCGTGTTTGCTAAAAGCACTGTTCTTTTATTAGTTGTCAGTTTGCAGTGATGGCTGTCTTCGTGAAATTCAATAAAGAATCTACTAGTATAGCCCTTGCCTCTAATTTGATGCCATTGCCACTGTATGCCATACTTTCATTATATTGAGATGTTTTATTTTAGAAAATAAGTATACATATAAAATTATTGCCTAACTATAAACTAAGGGTATTAACTTAGCATAGGCTTAGCTTCACCTTAATTAAGATGCAAGCTTTGTAAAAGGTTATTATCTTTGCCCAGTAATATTGTAATACAAACATAGTTCTAGCTGCCTTTTGCTAGCAAAATTAAAATAGAGGGAAGAGGATGAATATGTAGATAAACTATCTTAAATTCCAATGTTTTGAAAATTTATAGTTTTTAATGCAGTATAGTGAATCCGTGGACTATACCAGATAGTACTAAATAGCAATTTATAGTAGGTATTCACTTTTAAAATCTCATGGTCTACATAGTATGTCCAACAATATTTCGGCTTATTAATGAAAACTTCATATGGTTCAATATGCAAAAACTCCTAGTTCTTCAGTTGATTCCTAGTTCTTCAGTTAATCATCAGTCAAGTAAATGGTAGTAGGTACTACTACTACGTAGCGTCAGTAGAAGTAAATTGCATAAATGCCATCATTGTCCAAGCTATCTGAGTGATCTTTTCCTGAACAACCGCGCTGTAAAGGCTGGACAAAAGTGACTTCCACTAGACTTGTTCAAAAGGGTAAGGGGTGGGTTCGAAACAGCTTCCGTTTATCACTTTTTATTGGTATATTGTAATAGATGCTACATCAAATTTGGTTATACCAGTTAAAATTACATATGACTGATTTTCTCTATATATTATCTTTTGTGAACAAACAGAATTCAAAAATCATAAGTCAAAAGCCAAAGTCACAACCCAAAAAAGTTCTAGTTAGACTTACGGAAAGTAACACTGCAGGAGCAATACTACAATTTTTTTTGGTTTAAAATATACTCCATTTTTTGTGTGCAAATTGCAAAAAATATATAGTAAGTATCAACGGGTCGTAAATATAAGTCTATATAGTACATTTATAGAGACCCTCGATTGACTACGTCGATCACCGTGGATGCATAAGTGGGGAGCGAAACGTAAGCAGTACAAAGGAGAGCCCAGGGAATCATTGTGTTCTATTTCTCAAGTGTCAAAGAAATACAAGTGGCCTCCGCCTCCTCTGGTGTTACATAGTGCCCAATTTATAGGATGAGAGGGGAGAGTGGATGAAGTTACATAATTAGCCCTAGTTCTAGTACAATCTCGAGGGCAATCTTGTCCATCCCTGGCCGAGTGGGGGCCGACAACATTGGGGGCGACGCCATCCTCACCGTGTTCGAAGACGGTGCTCCGTATGTAGCCAAAGCAGATCAACGTGAGACTGAGCTCGAGTTCAAAACCGAGGGGGCATCTCACAATACAGGTTGTGTCGCTGACGTACAGACGACCTCTTGTTGATGTAGTCGTCAACTCGAGGAAACATGGGGACCTTCCCCCCAACAATAGACCTGTTTGATATGGCTGCAGTTTATGACTTTTAGTTGAAATTTTTGAATTTTAGTTGTTTGAGACAGAGGTTATGGAAAGAGAGATACTCACTTGCAATTTTAGTTGATACAGATGTTGGGCGTTTTAACGTGTACTACAATTAACTTGTAGACCCCGTCTTGAGAAAATACTCCGTTTAAAATTTAGGTACTGTAACAAAAGCCAAAAGCCATTTTTAAAAGCTGTTAAAGAACATGCCCAATATATGAAGTACCAATAAAGGGTTCTATCAAATTCAGTTAAATCTAAGCACCAAGGAAATCAAGTATTAAAATATTTTTTAAAAAATTGTACAAATCTGTTAATATGTGAAGCAATTCTGTGGTGGAATTGAGACTGAATTGTCATGTTTTCTTTCTTTTTACCTGTGCATTTTTAGGCCTATCCTGCTATCCATATAATATTCTTGGTCTTTTGTATGATGTTTAATTTCTACTTCATTTGTAAAATTGATAAAGATTTGATGTCCCTATATAGTACAGAAGGTACAAGGCGCTGGTATCACTGTTTGACACAGATCTATCTCAGCTGGGTCTAAACTCGCATCTTAGGTTGCAGCTGGGCTTTAACTACTTGTTGGACAATCAAATTTCAATCTGCATGCATGATGAAGTCAAGCTAGACTCCGGTCCAGCATCTAACCCACCTAGCCTAGCATGTAAACAAATGTAACTATGCATTTGTTTTTCATAATTGCGATATATGGAAGTGTTAGCTGGATTTAGATCCTCTACTATCCGTGCTAATTGATGGCACACAGGGCCTGTTTTTTCGGCTGCAGCTTATGGCTTTTGGTTGAAATTTTTGAATTTTGGCTGTTTACGGTATAGATTACGGAGAGACAAATACTCACTTGCGATTTTGGCTGGTAAGATGTTGAACTTTTAACGTGTAGATTGTTTAACTTATAAACCCCGTCTTAAGAAAATACTCCGTTTGAAAGTTAAGTACTGTAGTAAAAGCTAAAAGCCGTCAGCTTATGAGATAAAGAATAGTCCCACAGTGTGTCATATCCATGGCATATAAATTGCCACTTCCTTTAGAACTGTTCTATTGGAAATTGAAGAGCTGAATGAAACACCAGCAGATTCTACCATGGCGATAAGAATTAATATACCACTGTAGTGATTTCGAGTACGATTCGCAATAGGAAGGTTTGTAATTAATTTTTGTATGTCCTATGTATGTGCTGTTAAGGTCGATGTGTTTGTCACAGTGGAGCCCCGCTATAATTGAAGATGCCCGTATTCATTCCCGCAAGCTCCAGTACCCTGCTTACCTTACCTGCATAGTTGCATCAGTACAAATGCCCGAGAAGATAATGGGTTTGTTCCTTTTTTTTTTTTACGGCTTATGATTTTTGACTATAGTTTGTGGCTTTTAGGCTGTTTGTACGATAGATTACAGAGTAACAGAAACTCACGTACGGTTTTTGCCGATATAAATGAAGTTGGTAAAGTATGCACTACAATTAACTAATAGACCCTATCTTGAAAAGATATTTTATTTAAAAGATAATTACTGTAGAAAAACAAAAAATATCTTTTAGAAGCTGAAAAGAACAGAACTGATATCTGGGACAAACATCCCAATTGTGCGTGGGATTCGGCAGAAGTGCAGGGCTATTTCTGGAAACTTTGATAGGGATAAAGGCAGCGCAGGAGAGCGTTGGTTGAGGTGTAATGTCGTCAGAGTTGGTGCAAGTGCACGTCATGATTGACATTATGATAGGTGGTACTCGCGAAACAAAAATATGCTCAATCTGGACAAATATAGGTCTCTATGAGTTGGTTAAGGTCCGCTTGGTTAGGCTGAAAAGCTGTGGCTTATGAATGAAAATTATACTGTAGCGGTTGAAAATTACAATGGAACTGAAGGTGGCTTATTTAGCGTAATTAAATTTAAAAAATTTAAAAATAAAAAAATGTTAGCTTATCACGGACAACACGAACGAATACGGAAAAAAAGAACCGACAAAAAAACTCAAAAAAACCAAAAGTTTAGAAAAAGATGAAATTTATAAATAGTAAAAAAAATAAGTCAGAAATCATAAACTCAAACCGAAATGAACGGAGCGTTTTTCCAACTTTGTTATTAATAAACATTAAAGTATATATATTAGCTATATAAAAATTATTATTATATTTGTCCTGCATAATACTTTTATAATATATATTTTTATCATGTTGCTAGTATTTTATGATAATAAATTATAGTTAAAATTTTACATTGAAAACTATAAAAATCAAAAAATAACCTACATTTATAAACGAAAGGGTATAGAATATAAAGTATACAATCAATCTCTGAGCAGACAGGTAGGCGATGTGGTGACACACGAGCGTACCCGAACCTCGATCGATTGGGTTATGCATGGATAAAGCTTCGTAATCCTTGCAGTCCTGCGGATTATGATAAGGTGGTACTAGTTCACTATCTAACTATACTCTGACGCAACGAGTCGGCGCTTATTATTTCTGGGGGAAACAGAAATCAAGCGATGCCATGATGCTTTGCAAGTAGGAGTAAGGTTAGAAGGAGCTTGTCTCCACAACATCGAGGTGTCGCGATCTGGAAATAGATAGACGTTGCTGATGTCTACCGCCTAACAGTATTGGATCTTCTTCGACCACTGGTGCAGATATGGCTCTCAGTAGAGCATTTTTTGTGCATGTATATAGGTTTGGTTCCTCTTTGCTTTTTAATAGCTTTTAGTTTTTCTTAGTAATTATTATTTATAAACTAATAAACCGTAGTAAAAAATAAATCTATATTATTTTGTAGGGAAAAAAAAGAAAAAAGCTAGATGAAAGAAGAACCGGTAGGCAGCCAAACTTGCTGAGAAATCGATCGAGCACTAGCGCTTCATTTCGACGAGGCGAAGGTGACACCACAAACGAAAGCCGAGCTTGCTCTGTTGCTTGCGCTGGAAGACACATATGGCCGCCGGCCGCCAGCTGGGAGTGGGATACCACGGCCGATGCACTACTACAAGAAATCTAATATTAAATAATATATCATTTATGGTTCTTTAAAACTATCAGTATAAAATATAAGTATAGACGATTTTATTTTAGAGATTGTCTATGTTGTTGCTAGTGCCAAAAACCGTCTGTAAAAAGATAATATCACAGACGGTTCATGGTAAAAACCGTCTGTGAAGTATCATAGACGGTTCTTACCAAGAACCGTTTGTGATATTGCCAAATATACAAATCATTTGTGGTACATCACAGACAGTTTTTAATACAAATCATCTATGATAATTTCACTATATTAACTGCGCGCAGACCCGTCAATTCTCTGTCTTAAATTCTAGATCTAGTTGCTGCTGTGAGCTAGAGGCAGGGGTTTTAAGGCGGTGATTTGGTGAAAGGAGACTATTTGGTAAGAGTGATTGTAGATCCATTCATTTCTTGATTATCTATGGTTAGTAATTTGTTTCTAATTACATTATAATTTAGATATATAGTTTTTGGTAAAAGAAGAATTGAAGATGGTTTAAATTGAGCTAGCTTGATTTAGAGAGAACTTTATTTCCATCTAGAGAGGAGTTTATTAACCATAGATTTAGATCTAGAGAGAAGTTTATTTACATCTAGCATGGTTTATTTCCATCCAGGCCTAGGGCCTTGGTGCACGGTATATCTCTAGCGCGCAGGTTTCACAAAAGTGAATGTAGACGGAATTCATACCAATTGCAAGGTCGTCCCGCTGCAGATACCCCAAACGATGAGGTCGTGACACTAGAGCAAGCCGTTGGAACATTCATCTAGTGGCCTAAGAAGAACATCTGCCTAGAGGCTTATGCACTAGTGCCAAGTCCACTTAAGCTATCTGCACCAGTGCCAAGTCCACAGGAGCTATCTGCACTGGTGCCAATTCCACAGGAGCAATCCGCACCGGTACCAATTCCACATGAGTGATCCACATCAGAGCAACCTGCAAAGATACGGCAAGGGCGTCGTGCATCTACATCTCATGCCTGGTTGACTACTATGAAGTCGACCTACAACTGAGGCGGTAAGGGTAAACTGAAGAAGACCGATAATGAGATACCCTACTTGCTGTTGGCTCGAAAATTCATGCTAGGTGAGCCATTGGTCATCCCAAAAGAGTGCCTCCTAACCCTAGGACTAACTTGCCAGAGATTACATGCATGGTACATGGAATAGGCCAACAAGCCGGAGAAACAACGGCGCTCGGGTTTCACCGTCAAGTTCATGCCGGATCATTTTCAGCACAATATTCATGACTGTGTCTTCACGGTAACTTTCGAAGACTTATTCAATCTCTACACACTCAACGTCCTTGACGCCTCGCTTATTCAATGATGGACACTGTAAGTGTGTGCAATCACAGTCTACATTCATATAATACTGATAAATGTCATATAAAACTCATTGCTTTTGTGTGTGTGTGTATATAGATACATGGTGACTAAAGCTAGAGTAACAAATCACCAATTGGTTTTCTCGACCCACGCTTGGTCGCCATGGATACCATCATCGAGGATGTATCATTCATCAAGAATTACATCACGAATGCATTAGACGCTTACCAGAACAAAGAATTCATACTTATGCCCTACAACCAGGGGTAGGTGCTGCACTAGTAGCTATACTTGTTGATTTGTATTTTATAAGCAACACAAACTTAGGTTTTAATGACCATGATATATATATATGTAGGTTTCACTGGATTTTAATTGTAATTATACCAAAATGGAATAAGATAATATACCTTGATTCCCTAAAAAAGACCAAAACCGACTTCACAGTTGTCCAATAAATTAATCAACAGGTAAACACAATTCCTCAATGGATAACTCTATTGTAGTCTTTCCTTCCCATGACTAAGGCTATCTTCTTGGAATCATATAGTTCGTTCATCACGTACGTTACAAAGGTACGGAAATTCAAAAGGATGGATGCCCTGCAACACGATCTACATTTCTCGGTATTTGCTTGTACACACTAATCCTATATAATACTTCATAGTAATGCTTGTTGAACTAACAAATTCTATTTTTGTAATGCCACCAGCAGTTGCCGAGCAACAACTGGCCCAACTGTCGGGACAGCAACGACGCTCCCTATAAGCTAGATCTGAGAGAGGGAGAGCCAGATTTGGAAGAGGGAGACATCACCGATGCAAACCGCATGCTAGAGAGTACTGGAAGGAGACCATCGTGATGAAGGGGAAGGAAGCCGTGGCGAGCATGCAACCCACTAGCGGGTTGCCCAAGCGCCCGAGGGAGACAAGACGACGCGGAACGATAGTGGGCACAAGGGAGCACACCTAGGATGTGGAGGGCACAGGAGGAGGGAAATGGGGGAGCTCTCATGGTGCAGGTGGTTCCATCGGAGAGGCGAAAGAGGCGGCGGTGTCTAGGGTTTGAGGAGGGAGCGACAGGGGAGGAAACAGGGAGGAGGTGAGAGTGGGGAGGGGGATGGGGTAGGAAAAGTTGGGGTCACGCGCAGTGGCGGAGCTAGAGCAAAACGGAGGGGGTGCAACGGGCCGCGCGTGGGAGCATAGGACGGTGGGAGAATGAGCTGGACAGGGCGAGTGAGGGTATTTGTTGAGCTAGGGGTACACCATATTGGACCAAAGGGGGTGCACAAAGGGTGAATGTTTACTAGTAATAACTAAAAAAAATTTGGACCCGGGTTCCTGGGAACCTCCTCCCCTCCATTGGGCTCCGCCCCTGGTCACGCGTGCGGATTTTGGGGACAGTAGAACGTGGGGCCGTGGGAACTGCTATGTTCGTTGTGGGGCTGGCTGCGTCGGTAACAAGGGATGGTCCAGATGCTTCGTGGTGAGATTAAACAGTTGTAGAGAGTCGAGGGAGAATGCACCGACGATCACCAACTCGAGCTTTTAAGAGTAAAGATTATGCATGAGAAAAAAAATATATTTGCTGATGCTGAGTTATCCTCCACCTTATCTAGCTAAGGCTATACTTACAAAAGAATAAAACAAAACTTGCAACACCTATTCATCAGAAATGGAAACGATGATTCATACCCAGTGGGGAAAAATCCCTGTTGCACCAGTTCAAGTTAAAATCATGTCGAATTAATTGGCTTCAAATTGTCGTTTTAGCGCAACCCATTTGGTTCGAACTAGACAGTCTATCTTATCTGGACAGGTACTTCTATGGGCAAATTGGGTATGGTTGTTTTCCAATTAGCATAAGCATACAATTAGTTAAACTGATAATCAGATCTGGTAGGCCGTCTGGTGTAACCTACAAGTGGAGTGATCAGGTACACATATGAGAATCTGATCCAAAATCCAATCAGTTTCACCTCTGAAAGAGCACGATTCTAGTAAGTGAACTGTACCAAACAAACTTTGCTTTTAATTAACGATAACTCTGATAATTAGACTATATACACATATGAGACAATCTGATCCCAAATCCAATCAGTTTCACCTCTGAAAGAGCACGATTCTAGTAAGTGAACTGTACCGAACAAACTTTGCTTTTAATTAATGATAACTCTGATCATTAGACTATTGAGCTAGTTTATCGAACTTGCCTGTGAACTTGTACTACTTAGCACTTCTCTCACAACAACTGGGTCACGTTAAATATAGCACAAGAAGAAACAGCCAACCCTGTTCTTTTCAGCTTCTAAAAGCTGCTTTTCGGCTTTTCTACAGTAACTAGCTTTTAAACGGTGTATTTTTTCAAGATATGGTCTACTAGTTAATTGTATTACATACTTTACTGACTTCATTTATATTGGCAAAAACCGCACGTGAGTTTTTGTTATTTTATAATCTTTCGTACAAACAGCTCAAAAGCCACAAGCCGCAGCTAAAAGTCATAAGCCGCAGCCAAAAAGAACAGGCCCAAAGGGATAACATGTGGTAGAAGCATAATTCTGCTACTGTGCGGGTAAATGACCAAATAACACCGTATACAAGTTAGCAAGTATCTGCATCTTTGCAGCTATAATTAATTGCCCGAGATCAACGGTAGGTTGATATGGGAAGGATCACAATTGACGAAGTGTACAACTGGCAAACTACTAAAAACTAGTAGTGTGTCCGTGCTAACGCTACGGTAAAATACAAAATAAGATAAAATTTGTAAAAAATAAAACGAACAATCAGATTCAATAAGATTCACGTCTCATATATTGTATAACCAAATATTTTTGTCACATAATGACTGATCATAAACAACCATATCAGTACAACTCTACAACACCAGTTAAAGATTAAGCTGGTATGTGACTACCGACATGAGCTAGCTCCAATCTATGACATATTCAATCATCCAAATACCAAAGTTGGCAACTTCAGTGTTCAAATGATCAAATATTTCACGTCGCACAGGAGAACAATATACGCTTCGATGAAAAACCCATAGCATCATGAATCATGACTACCATGGCCACTTCTATGTCTTTCTTCATGCAAGTGCTTATGGGACTCTCTTTCATTTTCCATGGTAGAAGAGTATTTGCCAGTATTATCTTCAATCTCTTGGCCTCGGTGCTTATCCGCTGCACATGGTTCTCTTCTATGTCGACTGTGCTCATACTTCACGCTGTGGCTACTGCGCTCTTTCTTTGAATGTGAATGATCTCTGGAAGAATGTCGTTTATGCACATCATCGTCCCTAGATCTACTTGAGACATACCTATTTAATCAAAATTATAATAATAAACATATATCACTTGGACTTCAGTATAATATAAATTGTACAAATTACATGATTAAAAGAGATAATTGAGCATGTACCTATCATCGTAGCTTCTCAGCCTCTTCCTATCTGAACTTTGTGACCGTTCAAAATCTGGGGTATCACTCGCCTTTCCATACTCTGAGGGACCAAAAAGAGCAGCCATCTTTCTAGTCCAGTATTTAGGAGGAGGATTGTCCCAATCAGCCCACTCATAATCTCCTCCAGGGTTGTGAAAACAGTGAATAAAATTACAAGCAACTCCATGTGAACATGTCTGTTAAACAGGAGAGATGGAACAGAGCACAAAGATGGTATTAGTCATCTTGATCTAATTTCTCAAAACCCACAGAACATGCTCTTCTAGCAAATTTCAATGCTGCAAATGTTCTTCATATATGTTAAATAAAACCAAGGGAAATTGAGAAAAGGATACAAGGTTGTAAATTTTAGGTACCTTGAATCTTGATCTCAGGTATTCACCACATATGGCAGCCTTCCATCTTGTCAAAGCAACAAACTCACATGTTATCTAAAGAACAGGAAAAAAACAATTTTAGCTTATGAGAGAGTTGCATATCAGCATATGGAAACATATTTATTGCTTTAACAGCTGGAACAATATCTAAGGGTGAATAATTCTCTGATACATAAGAAAGAATTCACAAGAATGCTTTTCAGTCTACCAATCGTGCTCATATAACACAGTGCTTGAGGAGTAAAATAAAGCAATGACCTGCTTTCCAGCAAAATACCGCCCATTCATGCTGCTGTAGGCAAGAAGAGCTGAATCCAAGGATTTATAATGCACATATACGTTTCCTCGAAGATGGACTGATCCATTTCTACATACCTAAAATAATACTTGGATTAATGTCCATTTCCAATTGAGATTCCAAAGAAAATACAATTGTACTTCTGCAATGGAAAGAAATACTGCAACAGAAAGAAAACTATAGCAGCCTAATAGCCTATTGACAGGATAATGCTGCTGGATCTATTTTCATTTCTCCATAAAATTGTTCCTAGCCGACTTGAGCATGTTTTAAACAAAATAAACTATATGACTTACATCTGAACTCTGAGTCAAGGAGTCAATGGTGGCCGGTAGGGTGTAATTGTATTATGATCAACTTAACTGACAGGTCTTCTAGATAAACACTAATTGAGCAACAATGACAAGAAAAGGATGCTCTCATTTATCTTCATCCACATCAAGGAACTAACACAATATCTAGGCAGCTGGCAATTTGTAAAAGGGCTAACTGATTCTGAAACATAAGAAAATACCTAGGTTGGAAACTTAGGAGATTCAAGGCCTTGAAGAGCTTAGAGATAAAATTACCTGAATGCCTTGCACGACAAATTTTAGTGGTGCCCATCGTTGAATCCACCTAAATGGAGGATACCCAAGAACTTGCAATGCTTGAATAGAATTCCATAAAAAAGGACATCTTGCTTTAGAAAATCTTCTTACTACCTCAAGAGCAACAACCTTTACCAAAAAGGATGCCACATGACCTGTTGACTCCCCACTCGATCAATTGTTTTGCTGGCAATATGTACTTCATGGACTTGAGTGAAATGGCTTTTGCTGGAGAAGCAACCAATGTACCCTGGTACTTCTTTTCACTGCCTGGTTTGTTTGAAGACTGAAAGTTTTTGCTTGAACTGGACATTGCCAAAGATGTCTAAGCAGAATCAGATCGCAAGCCCTGCTATTCGCATGTACTGCCAGCTCAATCAACAATTAATCCCTTCATGTTATGAGAGGCGATTTTGTTGAATTCCCTGGATAGATTCTACATAAATTAGAGAAATGAGTCAGAAATTAAATTTTCTTCTGCACTTATCGTCCTTTTGTGTGTGGTTCCAACGATCGATGGAAGATTCTACAATTTTGTTGAATTAGGCAGCTAGATGCTCTCATAGTTCGATTACAGTATAGTTGGGAAAATTTCTTCACAGATTGTGGGGAAATAGGTAATATGAGTGTGTACTTACAGCTCTAGGATAAATTGGAAAAATTTTCCCCTTCGCAAGAAGGGTAGATTCTAAGTTTTGTAGAGTGAAGGGGATTTTCCTACTGCTCTGAACTCCATCCCAAAAAACAGCCTGGATCAGAAGTCGGCAAGCAAGGGGCATCAAAAAACTAAACGCAAACCTTCAAAATACTTTAAAAAAATCTCTTTTTCCTAATCTTTGCTCGATCCCAACCAAAGTCCTGATCTTACTGAACAACTAACTCCCAATATTTTGTATATAATCCAACACGAGCAAAACACAAACAAAAAGACTGGCCAGTAATAGCATCCGATGACTCATCGCAGCCAAAAGCACTCAAATTTGGAGGGGAAAAGGTGGTAAAAATCGAACCAAGAAAACCGAATCCGAACGTGAACTGAGCAGGACAGAGCGCGAACGCTAGCCAGCCGCCGGGTACACGCGGATCAGCCGGAATGGCACTCCACGGCGCGGGCACGAACCCTAATTTCGCTCGCACGGGATGAGGCCGACGCGGTGGTGGCGGCGGCGAAGAGCAGCAGCAGCCAGGCAATGCGCTCCTGTAATATTTTTTCTCCTATTAAAAACAGCCAGGATGCGCTCCTGTAATGCGGCGGTGCGCGCGGCGCGCTTCTTGGCTGCCTCGGCCTCGCGCTCGAGGCGGATCCGCTCCTCCTCGCGGCGGCGCGCGAGGTCGGCCTCGGTGACCTTGGGCGCTGGGGCGCCGACGCGGGCGGCCTTGCGGGCGGCGGTCTTGGACGGGGCCGAGGCGGCGGCGGCCTCCTCCTCGGCGATGCGGCGGTTCTCGGCCTTGCGGGCGGCGGCCTCGGCCCGCTTCTCGGCGTCCTCCTCCCGGCGGCGCACGGCGCGGGACTTGGGGCCCTCGGCCTCGCGCCAGTACTGCTCCTCCTTGGCGCGCTCCACGCGCTCGCGGCGGTCGGCCTCCGCGGCGGGGCGGCGCTCGCGGGCAGCCTCCGCCTTGGAGTTGACGCCCATCTTCTTCGACATCGCGTCGCGCGTGCGGTGGCCGGTTGCGTGGCGTGGGTTTAAGCAGGAGGCGGCGGAGGAGGAGGAGGGAGGGGAGGAGGCGGCGGAGAAATCAGAGGGGAGGAGCCCAGGTTCAATGATGCCTGGGAACGCCTTCTTCACCGTCCTCCCATCAACTCCTTCATCCCGCCGCGAATTCCTAGGGTTTGGGGGCACAGGGGTCGGGGCTGCGGCGGATCGGAGGGGATTGAGGGGTTTGGGGTGGGATCGGCCGGGGATTTGGGCTTGGGATCGCGAGTTGCGCGGGGGAGGTGGGGATCGCGAGTCCGCTTTGGATTTGGATCGTTGGATATGAGTGGGTAAGGAGAGAGAAAGATGGGAATTGATCCTTGATCGTTGATTTCACTGGTTGGTTTTCCTGAGGACACGAATTGGTGTGGACGCAGAAAAACTCATGACTGCTGGGGGCACAATTTGGGGTGAGCGTAGGAAAGAACTGAACTGATGTATTTTAGGGGTAGAGATAGAGAAAAGGAGCAGAAGCCACAGAGGATGATGGCACATCGTTCGGCGGCGCCTAATCATGTGCTTTGCGCCACGAATGGTGCTAATTAGGCTCATCATGAGGTCCTCATTCCTCAAAGCCCGGCACGCGCGCAGTTAAGCTCACATCACATGCATGCCCAAAAGGGCCAAAACCAGCGCATCCCCTCACCTAATTAGCAGGCGCCTATTGGATGGGTTATCTCGTGATTACATTACGTCCGTCCACAACAGATGACTAGCGGTTGTATAATCCAGCATGCTCACTATGATCAAGGAGTTGTCGTAGTGGCCACAGTCGTAGTCAACGACTATGGTCAAAATCGTAGAATCACTATATCAGTCATAGTAGCTATGGTCGAAAGATTACTGTAGCAGTCATAACAGTTGTAGTCGTGAAATCTCTGTAGCAGTTGTTTGACACGTGCTCAGTTCATGCGAGAGCAAGTCTTTCATTGTCTGTTAACATCGTGTGCGGCATTGTATGGGTCTGTGAGATTGTGCAGTAGTGGCACATAATAAAGGTGGCTTAACCACTATATTAGAATTTTCTTTAAATAGCAGTTTAATACAATAAAAAATGATACTCAGTTTTCTAGCGGCATAAAATTTTTTGTACTCTTGTCCTATTCTCTCAACTTTATGTGTGCGAATCTAAGGTCAGACGTATTGACCGACCGGAGTTCATGACATTAGAGTGATGAATCCATGAAACAGCGACCAGCGCTGCGCTTCGGCAGATGCAAAGCAGCCGCCTCCGCCCACCCCGGTTGGTGGGACGATGAGCTGCAGAGCAGAGCAGAGCAGCGCGCCGTGCCTGCCTAATCGTTAATCACTTTTGCCGCCCTCGGTTTGTTTGCGCTGCGCCCCTGGCGTGGCAGCCTTGCTTTCTTTCTTTTCCCGCTTTCCGCCCACTTCTTAGCACAAATAATCAGGCATCAGAGTACTATCTAATCTTCCCATCCTGCACCGCATGTCCCGCGTGGAAAGTGCAAGTAGGTAGCTCGTCGTCGCCCGTCCAAAGTCAAGGAGGGTCGTCGTCTTCAGCTGCCATAGTAAACTGTATCTACATGGTCATGTTTTGGAAGCCGTAGCTTTTTGGCTTTTTTTTATAAGTTGTTTCTTAGATTTATGGTTGAAAAGCAGCTGTATCTAACCACTGTAAAGGCCTGTTTGGCAGAGCTTCACTACTGAAAAAATAAATCTGTAGCAGCAGATCCACCAAAAACAGCTCCACCGTGAATCTGGGATCCCACCATAGAGCTGGACAAAACTGTTTGGCTTGCACAGCAGCTCCAGATCCACGAAACTGAGTTTTTGGTGGGAATGACCTGTTTTGCCCATGGGTTTTATGGTGGTATGGGATGGGGTGTGTAACCAGTGGCAAAAGGTGGGTAATTACCACCCAACTCCACGAGTAGATACGAAATAAGGTTTCGTGGAGCACCCCTTGAGGTGCTCCATGGATTTCATGAATCTGAAGCTAGATTCAGTATTTTGGTGGATCCAAATTTCGTAGAGCTGGAGCGTTTTGGTAAAAATTCGTGGAGTGGGGCTATTTTGGATGAATCTGGAGTTGGTAGAGCTATACCAAACAGGCCCTAACTCTCCTAAAAGATGGTTGGGCAGTTTTGCCTTTTGTGACGGGCTGCTTGATCCGTGGATGAACGCTTGAAGAGCAATACCGTGTTCACTCCACTTCCATTTCATTTCACCAGGTGGCCGGCTAGCCGCATCGACAGCGAATTCTTCAGGGTACTCACCGCTCTGGCCCAGGTGGACAAAACTAGCACGGGCCAGCTCAATTCATTTTAGGGTCAATGTGGCCTATAACGCTTGGGGCCCACGAGGCCACGATGTCCCGCACTAATTAGCCCATCATCGTCTCTAATGACCGACGCACGCCTCATCAGCGCCGCCGCGAAGGCACGGCATGGCGGCAAGACACCAAACCACCGTCACCGGCGGCGATATTGTAACGATCCTGTTTTTAGGAACAGGACCATCATATATCTTGTAACAGTTCAGGAATTCAATTATAAATAGAAAGAGTATCATATTTGCACAGAAATATTTCAAAAAAGTTAATTTAATTAAAATAAGATATAGCGGTCAATTTTAACAGCTTTAAGGGCGTCCAGCCAAAAACTTAATTTACAATCAGAAGACCCAAAAAAACTCTCACAGGAACGATTAAGTGCGGTAGTAACCGTAATATGGAAACTTGTAACATGCTTTCTTCTTCTGATCTTTGTGTTAGTGAAAAATAAATCAAGTTTGAGTGCAACCAACTGTGCTCAATAAGTCATATAGAAAATCACTATTTATCTATTTGCCAGGATTTTTAACAGACAGGGATATAGTTGTTTTATTACGATATTTGTGGATGCGGTTTTATTTGTAAATATTTTTAAACACACAATAACAAAATAAGAACTTCTTAATAGATTGGGGTTCAACAACTTGATTACCAGACTACCAACATTTCCAAATCTTTCAAATCTATTTACGCTTTGCTATTGGAATCACCCATTAAACACATTTTCATTTACTGGAAGTACGACGTATTCGAATAACATTTATAAATGGCTCTGTAGAGCTGTCTAACTTTATTCACAAGATCTCTTAACCCTCATAACTGAGTTAAGAAAATAAGGTGGTGTAACATCCTAAAATTCGGATGTCCAAAATTGTGAAAAATTTAAAACTTTTTTTTGCATTCTATTGACATTCGAATTCCTTCTAAATATTCATTTGAAATCTTTCGAGTTTTGTGACATGCGAAATCAGTATATCGGGAAATAATCCCATATGTAAGCAACAATTGTGTTAACAAAAGAAATGGAAAATATGAAGCAAAGAAGTATGAATATCAAAATCCAAAAGACGTAAATTCAAATCTAACCCAATTAAATAGAATCTAAAGTAACAAAGGAATTATGCCCAAGGAAGTTAGTTAAAAACTTGGAATAATAATAATGCAAAACACAAATTATAAACCAATTTCAGAGCTAGTCTTAAATTCTAACTGGAATTCAATGTTTGAATACAACTCAACACAAAATAAAATCAGCAATGAAAATCCGAAAATAAATTAAAACAAAAGCAAATGGGAATATTAAAAATTACCCATCTAAATATTGTGAGTCGAGCCAAGAATTTGATTTCAAATTAAAATTAAAATCTTGAATTTGGCAAATATCCAAACTTCAGTTTTGCTGGGCATTTTCCATCTTTTCTTATTTTTTTCTCCTCCCTTTTTTGTCTATGCCAAAGTGGCCCAGCCCCTTTTCTCTCTTTCTTCCTTTCCTTCTCCCCTCCTTTCTTCTCTCTCTCTCCCCACTTGGCAATAAGGTGAATGACAAATCAAGTCGCTTCATAAAATTAATTAATCGATATGCTGTAACCGTTTAAAATGAAATGCGTGTTTACATTAGAAGGTCATGATTAAAAGATAATCCTTATCTCTAGTATGCGGCCGATAACCAAGTCTAAAAAATAAATTTAATGATATCAAACTATAAATGCACCAGTAGACTAGGCTCACATAGGTAGATTTTAACTAAAATTAAGTTACGCTAGATACTAAGTAAAGGTACACAAATTATCAATGGCATTTAATTTCGAGAGCGCCTCAAATTAAAGAACATGTTCAAATATAGCCTTTCGTGTCAATTAAAATATAAATGACCCCAGGGTCACCAA
Organism: Dendrocalamus latiflorus; assembly: GCA_017311315.1. Classification (NCBI taxonomy): domain Eukaryota; kingdom Viridiplantae; phylum Streptophyta; class Magnoliopsida; order Poales; family Poaceae; genus Dendrocalamus; species Dendrocalamus latiflorus. The sequence goes on from CM029633.1 coordinate 26,449,203, forward strand.
ATCATTAAAATAATCTCATTAATATATAATTTGAAGTCCAGTGATACCAGGCACAGTTAGGAGTGCATTTTATCCATGATGCGTTTATGCCCTAGAATGATTCGGTAGTCACAAATTAATAATAAATAGTAATCTAATTAAAGCTAAATGTTAAATAGCAATAATTGGATAAGCAATCTCATACTTTAATAAATTATGGGGCCAACCATTCAAAGTAATCATTTGACTAACGGGTAATTAGAACATCATAAAATACCATATCATGAATTTACAAGAATTATGAACTCTAAAAATTAATGCAATAAATAAAATTGCAAACATTATGTGCAGAACTCGTGCCCAAACTCTTAAATGTTAACACTGACAAAAATAATACTCGATGCCCCAACTAAACTCTTACATCTATCCGTAAGCCTAACCTAATTCATTGAACTTCCTTAATAAATATAAAATAATAAAAAAATTAAATCAAAAGTTTGAGTTATGGTATTCTACCATCGGCTATGCCTAGCTATCTTTGAACCCGAAGCGGAATATTCCTGTGAATATTCCTCTTGTCATGAATCTTCCTTAACATCCGTCTCGGCAGATTTTCCTCTGTCATTCCTCACTTCATTCAAACCTCATTTGACTCCGGAAATAACCCGTGCCTAATAAACTTTGTCTCAAAACACTCGTGTAATCACAATAAAACTAAAATTGAATCTATTTGGATTTATTTGGGCCTTTTGAGTTATTTGTCTTTATTTGAATTCAATTGTTTAGTGTGTAATTAAAAATTGGAGTCCTGGAGCATTAATGGATCAAGCGAGACCAAGATCCAGATGAAGATGAAGACCAGGAACTCAAAACCATCAAATGAGAAATCATTGAGTGTAAGATCGAAGAGGCCAACTAGAGGGGGGTGAATAGGCGGTTTTAAAATTTTCGTCTAATTCTTATTAGCAATTTTAAACTTAATGGATATACTAGAGCAAGATAACAATAACACCACCAAACAACCTAGTAAGGCTCAAATAATCACTAGCACAAGTAATCGACTAAGAGCAATATCAAATAGTAGAGATCAACAATTGCTACTCTAACTAAGCAAGCAATCAAGTAATATGAATAAAGAGCGTTGCCTGAATGTAAATAAACACAAGAGAGCAAACCACGAATGACATGATCACTTTTTACCGTGGTGATCGGAGACTTGCTGGTCTCCCCTAGTCCACGTTGAGGTAAGCCCGAATGAATCGGACCGGCTCCACGAATTGAGCCTAAGCATCTCGATCACTATCGGTAGCCCTTCCCCTCTCCGGGTAGGCGAGCTCCAAGCCTTCACAATCTTCCGGGCCTTCTCACAATCTTCTTGAGAAGTTCACCGGACCTCCGCCAAGCCGTCTAGGTGCCGACAAGCACCAAGAGAATAGACCACTGCGGCTTGATCTCACTCAAGTGCCTAATGGATCAACTAGAATGCAATGCACTTGAATTTCGGGCTCAACTACCTCAATTGAATGCACAAAGTTGAGAAAGAGGTGTGAGAGGTTGCACTAAGCTCAAATGTATTCAATGGAGGTTCAACAACATTTACAAGTTCTGGTGGGGATGTATTTATACCCCCACCAACCTCAAATAGCCGTTACAATAAACAATCCTGAAAAATCAGGAAATCCGGAACTACCGCAGGTATAACCGCGGTACTTCCGGATTTTCGCTGACCGGTCAGAACGGTTATGTCAGTGAGTCAGAAGTGACCGTTGGTCAATGAGTGCGGTACTACCGCCGTTGAAATCGCGGTACTTCCGGAAGTCCGGAAGTTCCGCTCCATGACCCGGTACTTCCGATCTCAGCGAGTTTAAGTTTTATTTCCGGCGCTCTCTGGAAATAAAGTTCCGCACGGGTATCCGGAACTTCCGCACATGCAGTAGTTCCGCAGGTCAATCCGCGGTACTTCCGTTTTCCGAGAGGCTAAGTTAAACTCCGGGCGCTCTCTGGAAATAAAGTTCCGCTCGGGTGTCCGGTACTACCGGCCATCCGGTAGTTCCGCAGTTCAACCCGCGGTACTTCCGTTTTCCGAGAGACTAAGTCTGAGTCCGGGCGCTCTCTGGAAAAAACGTTCCGCCCGGGCGCCCGGTACTTCCGGCCCTGCGGTAGTTCCGCCCAATTAACACCGGAACTACCGGATTTTCTAACAATGCACAGATTTGATTTGATTTTAATTTCTAAGTGCATGCATGATCCTAAATTGATCCATAGGGCACATTTGAACATGATCAAGCAATCACCATGATCCCTCTTAATAGTACGGCGTCTATCCTATAATCCGGTCTTCTAGCCTATCTCCAAGACCGCACTACAAGAAATTTGAGCATCGGTGATGATACGTATTTGTCACAAAATCATGGATTTTTGTCATAAAAGCATAATAGTGACAATTTTCTTGCGTCACTCGGATCGTCACAGATTCTGCGTCATAGAATGTTCTTAGTGACGATCACTGGGAAATCGTCATAAAATAGTACACATTTATGACGAATAACAGATCGTCATACAATAATGTTTATGACGATTTACTTAGTGTCATAAAATATTTTCTATGACGATACCGTTATGTGGTCCAGGACGTGTAATTTATGACGAAATTATTCATCATGAATATATTTGCAGCGTCACAAAATTTAATCCAGACATACATGAATGACAAAAAAAAGTCATGAACAGTAGCATAATTCTCCAGATAATCACCATAGAATTGTTCCATCAAAGCATATAGAATTAATTGACATTTATCCAATACATGCCATTACAATCATTGGTTCAACACAATTGCTTCCTGTGCAATATCACTACAACAATCAAACAATAAAATTGCATTCCTCAACTGCATAGCATCAACAATCTACATACACACACATTAATACTAATCTCATCAACAATCTACATTGCAGCTTTATATAACATCCCTCCTCTCATCCATTTCATACTAATCTCATCTGATTGTCTTCTCTCACATTTCCTTTGTAAGTATGTCTGCATATGGTTTTTGGGGCAAAGCAAGGGGACTGAAAGGTGCAATACCTATTATCAGAAAGGGCAAGCTGTAATTTGGGAAAATGTACCATATAAAATCTGCTGTCGCACATTACCACCCGGACACACTGTAAATTACTTGGAGATCAGTTCCATGTTTGTTGACGAACTCCTGAAGCAACCTGAACAGATGTGGCAATTAGTTGTGGTCATGATGTTACAGACTTCAGAGTTATCCAAGGGAAATATCCATAGAGTGAATCATTACCTCTTGGCATCATTTGATGATATAGAGAAGTTCCGACTGAGCCATTTGTATGAAATCTGTTAGCAAAGCACACATAGAATGTGGGAACATTAGCCACCAAGTAAGCAATCCCAACTAACTGAACAATGGTCAATGCAGAAACCACTAAACAATCAACAAAAACCTCAAGTGACAAGATAATTCATTGATTCATTGTATGGAGCTTGAGTTACACATTTGCAAGTAATACCCAGAACTTGATTCATTGTACGGATAATTTGCATTTTATCCAACACTACGCTCTAGAGAAAATGAGAAAAATTCGAAGTAATGTTGTGCAAGCTTCTGCATCAAGAGTCATGACCAGTGGGGTGGGTCCTAGAAGCATAAGCATGTGTCAGCAAAGAGATTGCGCCATACATGTGCTGGAAGACTCTAGGCAAAAGGCTACAATCTTCAGAAAGACAGGACAAAATGCTGAGGTCTTCATACACTTGCAGATAGATATAAGGCCAAAAACCTGAATTGCTACCATCAGTTCGTGCCTAAGTTCCAGTATGTTTGGGAATTAGGCAGCGCACACACAGGGACAAAACATTTGAGTATGCTGCAACTCTGAATATGCAGCTGGGGCGTTGCGCTGAAGCTGGACAAAGCTACTTTTGTTGGTTTGACTGTTCTGTTGTTTGTTGTCTGTAATCGCTCTTAAGCACTCTGTTTTATTTTCCCTCTCTTTTGGCTGCTGCTGTAAGAATTGGTGAGGTTATCTATTCCTTTGGAGTAGGGGCGGGGATTAATGAAACTCTCTCCTTCATCTAGAAAAATGCTGCATCTCTGAATCAGCTAAAAGATCCTATGATATGAATTCAGAATGTTGCCACAAATATGTCCCTTGGGCGCACAGATTCAGAATATTAAGGATAACACAAATAGCTGAGTGTCCTATGATATGAGCACATAATTCACCAACAAAGCACTAGTTTTACCACCAAAATGCCTACATAAATCAGATCGAGCTAGGAATAATTATGAAAAGCCGCATCTTGCTTATAGCTTACGATTATATAAGCTAAAATTTTATGGAAAGAATTTAAACAAACTAGAAACATATCGATTAGAGGAGCGCTTGGAGGGAACGTGCCTATCTCGGCGCCGAGGCCCTGGAGTCCAGAGACGAGGACGTTGGAGCCGAAGAGGCGCTTCATAGTTTCGCGGCCATAGACGGCGAGCTGGTGTCTGTGGAGGTCCTCGTCGATCTCCGGCGCCCTCCAGGCCATGGAGTCGTCGGCCTTGTTGAGCTCCTCCTCGGCGCGGGTCTTCTTCTGCAAGTCCTCGACCTCGCCGGCGACGACCTCCCGCTTCCGGGGAAGCATATAGCGTAGGGCGCCGCCAAGGAGCCCGACAGCGGCGGCCGCCGCGAAGAGCAGGTAGAAGGCAGCGGGTGAGGGCTGCAGTGGCGCGGAGCTGGAGCCCGGAGGTGATACGGCCGCCAGAGCTTGACTGCTTGACTGCTGGGGGCGGACTGGCGGAGGAGGAGGCGGATCTGGGGGCGGACTGGCGGAGGAGGAGGCCGGCGGTCGGGTGGGGGCGGAGGAGGAGGCCGGCGCCGGGTGGAGGTGGAGGCGGAGGCGGAGGCCGGCGGCCGGGTGGAGGCGGAGGCGGAGGCCGGCTGCCGGGTGAGGCGGATGGAGGAGGATGAGGCGGGCCGTGCGAGCGGGAGTGCCAGAGGGGGGCGGAAGTCGCGGAGAGTTATCGCGAAGGGGGGGGCGGAGGAGGAGGCCGGCGCCGGGTGGAGGCGGAGGCCGGCGGCCGGGGGGAGGCGGAGGCGGAGGCCGGCGGCGGGGTGAGGCGGATGTAGGAGGAGGAGGAGGCGGGCTGTGCGAGCGGGAGTGCCAGAGGGGGGCGGAGTCGCGGAGGGGGACCGTGGTGATATACTCAGTTTATTATTTCTAGATGGCCCACATGTCAGTTTGTTTCACAATGGCCCCATTCGCCCTAACTTTTTTTTGACAATATTTTTTTCGTCATCCAATAAATCGTCACGAATAATAATTTTTTTGATGACGAATATAAACAATCATCATGGTTTTCTGTATATTCTGTGACAAATATTTGTTTTCGTCACAAAACTAGGCGTCGAAGGTACCGTCCCTTATATTAATGTCGAAATCACTTGAATCGTCACGGAATGATAGCTAATCTATGACATTTTCGTTTCTCATCATAACTATATTCGTCACTGATACTCAAATTTCTTGTAGTGCCGGTAAAAATAAAATAGATACCTAAACTATTTACCTTGTCGCCCTAGAGATCTTTGAATCTTCATGGGATATTTTGTGAGCCTCTTTCTTTGCCAATTGAACTTATCCTTTCAAACACTTAATGCACACATTAGTCCCATATTCACATAATTTCATTAATTACCAAAACCAATATTTTTAGGGGCCTAGATGCTTTCATTGAGTAAGCTCAAGACCGTGGAACTTATCTTTGTTTAATTGAGCATCATTACTGCTTTTGATGCGAGCATTGCTGATCATTTAACACTTGATACATGCATGCAGGTTGTTGGAAAAAAAAACCACTTTGTAATAGCTCTGCAGTGTCTTATGGTCCCTCTGAACTCTAAAGACTGAAGTCTGAAGCTATTGGAACTCTGAAGCTCTTTTCAGGCTTCATCAGGTACTCATGTGCTTCTAGTCAGTTTTCTAAGGTGAGCGTGTTCTATTTGATAACCTAACATTATTTTGTAATTTCTTTATATTATTTGAGATGTTATCTCTAGTATGAAAAATTGTACTTTAACTATTACTATTGTGAAGTGTGGATCTTTATGTTTTCCATTGAATAATATTTCTGTAACTTTGAACACTCATCCTAAAGTTCCTGGATCCGTCCCTGTATGAGTGATATAATGCAAGAAAGAAAGAGGACCGTGGCTTAACAGGCACCGGTAAAAGCGCATCAGTACACTGTAATCCAGAATTCGATCTGGGTGAGATATGACCAGCTCTCACAGGCTCACAGTCACCCCGTGCTGAAAATTTACTTTTGCCTTTTGCCTCTCTCTTCTATGCGCTGAGCCAGACCTGAACTCAAGCATGGAGTGAGCAAGGCAGTGGTACAACTGTCATTAGTCGATGCCCGCCTCGTCTTGGAAGTTTTTATTGCACCTACGCTGCTACAGGGCTCCTCAATGAATGCACTCGCTGTTCTTTGGATGAAAGAACACTGACCTAGTGACCGCTCCTGCCAACTTTTACTTCCATTTCATTTCGCCAAGGTAACGGCATAGACGACAGCATGACTTTGATTCTTCCAAGAAACCGCAGGAGTAGAAAAGTTGTGCTCAGTTCTTTATGTTTTGTAACACTGAAATGAGATCTTTGTAAGAGATCATATGATATAGAGACTGATGAAACACTGAACTACGAAGCTCTGTATGCTTCACAGAATGTTAAAACTTCGAAGTGGCAGCAAGTGAATTGGATGTTTTCATGATTGGCTTATGTTATGTCCTAGTACTGTAGTACCTCAAGATTTCCCCTTACAATGATTCGTCGTGCCTGGGGGTGGGGGGTCAATTCATCTTAAAATTGTACCCCACTGATTTATGAATTTCACATTGTATGTCACTTTACTCATGGAATGCTTCTGACCGTGTAATAAATAAAAGTGGGATTATATAGTGTGAAAGACTGGAAAGGTGTACCTTTTTGGTAAGTTTTTGAAATTAGTTGTTAGTTGAAGACTTGAACTCCTGAAGTACTGCCTTTGTTTTACATAAAATAGGTGACCGTGCCATATATGGCCATGGATTTTTTATTTGGCCTGTTCACGAGTCCATCTCTTTCAAACTTCCAGATATCACAGTTGAACAGAAGATATGTAAAAGGTCATCAGCACTGTGCAGATGAAATTTGTGTTGTCTCATCAGTTCAGTGATTACTGAAGCTTGTAACGAGCGAAATATTTCAGAGTACTATACAGATACACCTAAGAAGAATGCAATGCGGGTGTAATTAAGTTGCAGCTTTAGATCCCACTCATAATTGAGAAATCTCTCTCCCCAAACGCCAAACAGGGCAGCCGATCGAGAAGCAAAACATATTCCCCTCCGTACGAGTGTTACCAGCTCGATCGTACTGTATCTGAAACTAGCCGTGGCCGTGCAATTGCATTCTTAAGTAAGTTGGTTGTGATGACGAACAAAAAAAGCTTCTGCGACCTGTGCCGCGGTCACACACTTCTTGGGCACATGATCCAAGGCAAGCCGTCCTGCCTGCCGGGGTACCTAAATGCGGCACCTGTCAGCCAACCGCCTCGCATCCGCGCATTTGCTAGGGTGGCCTAGCCTTCAGCTTGGTGCAATGCAAGCTGTCGATCGAGCCAGGCCTATATAAGGCACACGCTCGCCACCTCTAGCTAGCCTCCCTGCGCATGCATAGCCGCTTGTCATCTGTCTCAGGCATCTCGCTCGCACAAATGGACGCTGCTATCGTTCCTCTCCTCGTCGCCCTCCTCGCTGTGGCAGCTGCCCCGGCGGCGTCCGCGGCGCGGGCCTTCTTCGTCTTCGGCGACTCCCTCGTCGACAATGGCAACAACAACTACCTGCTGACCACGGCGCGCGCCGACGCGCCTCCGTATGGCATAGACTTCCCGACGCACCGCGCGACGGGCCGGTTCTCCAACGGGCTCAACATCCCTGACATCATCAGTAATGCCTAGCTAGCTCTGCACCATCTTGCAGGAAAAAATGATGTCGAGTATGTTCATGTACCGACACAATGTTACTTGCTTCAGGTGAGCACCTCGGGGCTGAGCCTGCGTTGCCGTACCTGAGCCCTGAGCTCCGAGGGGCGAAGCTGCTCGTCGGCGCGAATTTCGCGTCGGCCGGTGTCGGAATCCTCAACGACACAGGAGTGCAGTTTGTACGTACGAGAGAATGCTCAATGCTTTTCGCTTACCAGTCGCATATACTCTTGCTCCGAATTTTGAGATGTTTTGTCATTTGTGGGTTTTGTGCATGACTAGGTGAATCTAATTAGGATAGGCGATCAGCTGCAGTGCTTCCAGGAGTACCAGCGCAAGCTAAGGGCTCTCATCGGCAAGGAGCAGGCGACGCAGCTTGTGAACCAGGCCCTTGTGCTCATCACGCTTGGGGGAAACGACTTCGTGAACAACTACTACCTGGTGCCCATGTCCTTGCGGTCTCGCCAGTTCGATCTCCCGGACTACGTCCGGTTCATCATCTCCGAGTACAGGAAAATCCTCGTGGTAAATTTCTTCTTCTTTCTTTACATTCAAGTTTCTTGATTTGTGCACAATGCAAGGAGAATTAGGCCGTATGTTCAGGTGATAGTCTCTTGCAGTAACTGCAAACTGACATGGCCAGTAGCACCATGACAGGTGAAAGAAAACTGTGATGAAATATCCTAAATACTAGACAGTGACAGTGATGAATTAGAACAAACATTAACAGCTCGTTTTAAGTAAACACCAACATTTAATTTGCAAGTTGCAAGTCGCGGTATTTCAAGCACTAAATAAGGCAAGAAAAAGAGCGCACATTATATTGTTATCTCTCTCTTCCAAATCTGCGTTTATTTCGTGGCACCTACGTACGCACCGACCGCGGACCGAGCACGTACTATATATACGTAGCCATGGATCCTTGCTCGGACTGACACCGCGTGCACGCAGAGGCTGTACGAGCTGGGCGCGCGGCGCGTGATCGTGACGGGGACGGGGCCGCTCGGGTGCGTGCCGGCGGAGCTGGCGCTGCACAGCCGCGGCGGCGAGTGCGCGACGGAGCTGATGCGCGCCGTGGACCTCTACAACCCGCAGCTGGTGGAGATGGTGAGCGGCCTCAACCGCGGCATCGGCGCCGACGTCTTCGTCACCGCCAACACCTACCGCGCCAACTTCGACTACCTCACCAACCCGCAGAAGTACGGTACGTACGGTGCTGCCGGGACATCGATCTTGCGTGCTATATAGCTGCATGTGGCACGGTGGCCATTTTAGTTAGCTGAACGGAATGATATATGTGCTGCCGATCATTATGCTTTTTGCAGGGTTTACGAACGTGCAGGTGGCGTGCTGCGGGCAGGGGCCGTACAACGGGATCGGGCGGTGCACGCCGGCGTCGAACTTGTGCGCGGACCGGGACGTGTTCGCGTTCTGGGACGCCTTCCACCCCACGGAGCGGGCCAACCGCATCGTCGTCGGCCAGGTCATGAACGGATCCACCGACTACATGCATCCCATGAACCTCAGCACCATCCTCGCCATGGACGAGGAGCGGCGGCTTTAGAATTTTAGCTGTTGCTATGTCGTGGATCAAATGAAATGAAGATTTGGGGCTAATAAGTTCTTATCACAAAAAGGGTTGTATTAAAGATGATGTTTCCTCTCAAAAAAAAGAAAAGAAAAAGAGGAGAAGTGGGTGCTTTTACATTGGGAATGTGATCGGAGTCGCCCGACCTTCTCTTCATAAGATCAAGATACCTACGTGTAGCTTCTCGAATCATAGTGATTATTTGTTGCCAATGCAAGAACGAACATTTTTTATTTCGTAAGAACACATGTGCCGACTTCACGACTATGAACCGAAGTCCTATCGCACTCCTAATTTCTAACGAAAAGATTGGACGATCTCAATTAGCAAAGCTATTCCAATTCTCCGTTGAATGGTTCGGACATCATGAGAACAAAAACAAATCAAACTATTATTTTTAGAATTCTAAGAAATACAGTAGTTACTGGTGTATTTAAAGCAACGACTCAAGTCTCACGCACACGCACACCAAGCCGAAGGCAGACTTGACTCACACACGTTGTACCAAATTATGTTTGGACTCAACAACCAAAATAAAAGATACAGCCGTCGGATGGCTGAGACGCAAGCCATATGGATTTCTCCTCTACGTGTAGCGGACTTTAATTCAGCCGAAGCTCTCCACGCCTTTTCAAGCAAGCCAATGCACTCGTAACATGCATGCATGTACGTGCATGTTTCCCTACCATGCTCCTGAACGCATGCGACCACTTGTTACCGAGTTTCTCTCCAGCGCCAAAAAAAAAAAAAAAAGCAAGGCGCATCAGGTGCACGTACGGCAGAGGCGCTGCTTCCGTGTGTTGGGCGCAGGCGCGGCGTCCCCTCAACAGTAGGCGGGTCGCATCGGATCAAGGCAGCGGGCCCCACGGAAGGGTCACGTGGGGAGCAAGTATCAGCGGAAGTTCCTCGACGAAACGGCGGCAGAGAAAAAATTCCAGCAGTTGTGGTTGATCCCTTGCATAGTTGCATTGCATGCATGTAGTCCATGCTTGGCACAATCCAGTGGCAGATCCAGCCTAAAAATCTTGCTATGGCGGAGTTCTTAAAAACAAACTAGTGAACTAGCGGTTGTACTATTAAACTCAAGCAAAATCGACAATAAATCAAACTACAATCACTAAATTGTAACAAGAAGGTAGTAAATAGAAGAATACCTCATGAATGTTGTTTCCGGCCAGCCACCGACCGCCGAGTTGCCGGCCGCGCTGCCGCCGCCCGAGGCGCCGAGGCCGAGCCGCCGACTGCTGAGCGCCCGAGCCCGTGGAGGTGGAGGCGCCGAGGCCGAGCCGCCGAGCGCCCGAGCCCGTGGAGGTGGAGGTGGAGCGCCCGAGTGCCAGAGGAGCCCCTGCCGCCGGCCACCGCGCCGCCGAGTCCCTCCCCTGGTCGCGCGCGCGGAAGGGACTCCCAGCCGCTGCCAAGGCCGAGCGCAAGGAGGCAGGAGGGTGCCAACCCTAGAGCTAGAAAGCTTTGACGGGTCACGGGTGGGCCTCTTTCCTCATGGGCCATCAAAGCCCAGTTGTGCGCCTCAGCTTCTTCTTCCTCCTTTCACGCGTTCCAGCCACCGAGCAAGCCTCTGGAGCCATCCATGGCCGCCGCCGGTGGTACAAAATCACCTGAGACATGGGGGTAGGGGGTATTAGCGCCAATCGGTTGCTATGGCAGCTGCCATAGCATGCCATATTGGTAGATCCGCCCCTGGCACAATCGTACATCCCATCTTCTGCGTCCAAGTTTCGAACACATGGAATAATATATCCGTTTCGATCAGTTCAACGAGATATTTATAGTGGTTTCATTTGTTCTGATATATAATATTTCTTTCTTCATGGCCTTTTAAACGTATCTTTATTTTTAACTTGTACACATTGAGTATTAACATATATATAATTAAATAAAATAGTAGTAACTCTATATATCTAAGTATAATAATTAAAGGCATAATAAAATTAGAGTTCACCTGACAATATTTAATATGCGGCTCAATAATTCATTTTATTCAAATAATATATTTAACTAAAAACGCTAAGCATGTATGTATCGTATCATCCTTCCATTTTTCAAGAAAAGTCGTCCTCAACTTTTGATAACCTGGAAGTATACTAAACAAAGGAAACAATGTATATGTATGGTATATATATTTGTCATAAGTTGTTTTGTAATTCCCCATGTTACACATAATTTATTTAATTACATAGCCATAGAACGTATATAGTGTGTATGTTGAACCATTACTTATATATATCCCAATTTATTCACATCAGAACGTTTAATCCAACAAAAGAAAAAGAGAACACTACGGACATGTTTGTATTACAGTATTAGCTTCTATTCCTGGATTTTGTTTGCAGAAGCTAGAAGTCAATATGAATATCTTACTTCTCTACTCTCACTCCCATGACACATCATGTACCACATTGCTCTCGCTCCCATCTCATGCATGTATCCTTTCTTTACTTTTTGTATCACTCGTTCTCTTATTCTAAAAGCCATTTTTTCGGCTATTACTATTTATTTTTAGTCAAAAATCATCTGTCGCAACCAAAAGACATCATTAGTAAAACCCAATACGAACTCTCCCGGTATCGAGAGCAATTTATCGGCAGCATTTGGTACTTCCACCATTGCGGCCATCTTGAGAGTTTTAATTTGGCACTTATAGTACATTTTGAAATCGTATTTACAAGAATGTCAGTATGCGCGCGATAATAGCAAAAATGTCTATTTTGCCGCCCGGCTACCGAGTGATAGCGTCGTGGTCGAAACGTTGTGGTCAAAGTACCGTGGTTGAAGTAGTGCGTGGTCGAGGAGGGGGAGCCGCCCTATGGCCGTGCGACACCGCCTTGGCCGCACGGCGGCCGAGGGGTGACAGCTTGGCCGCACGGTAAGCGGGTGCCAGGTGCTTGCCGCACGGCCACGGGGCTTCTTCAACCAGGTGTCATCTCCTGTCGTCCGATCACCGTACAACAAAAGTGATATTTTGTAATTATCGTATAACTATAGCTATTCTTGTAAATATGGATTCCTAACATAGCAAAAGTGTCAAAAACTCCCATCTTGAGATACCCTACCCTCGTAGTCGTCTACGGTAGACACGTATCGTATACAGGGTGTACGTACTGCGATTCCGCGAGGGCCGAGCCTCCACGATACAATTTGAATCGTTTCCATTGCAAGCAGCTGCCTCACCTCACCTTCTCGAAACACCACAAGCATTCCCTCCCCGCCCTCCTCCCCTTCCTTCCCTCTAAGGCTCTCCCCACGCGAAGCAGAAAGCAATCCCCGCCTCTCCGTCTCCTCCCATCCAATTCCACCTCCGAATCCAATTCCACCAACCAGTAAGTCTCCCCATTCCACTTTCGCCTCCTACCTCGATCGCGCCGCTCGATTCGGTCGCGAAATCCTCAGCCGGTTCGGCTCCGATTGGTGCCGCGCGCCAGGTGTTCGACGATACCCTCTGCGCGGGATTTCTGACCTCCGATCGCTCGAATTCTGCAGGAGGTCGACGATGGCGGCGATGGGACCTCTCGGTGACCCGTACGCGCTGCGGTGCGTCTCGGACCTGCCCCCGCCGTTCCGCCCCGTGTTTGGGTTCAGGTGCGTGCGATGTGATGTGATGCATACGCTGATCATACTCCGAGGTTGCCATGTAAATTATAGTCTATACGTTGTGTTTATGCATGGTTGAATGATCGCACGGAGATATTCGGTAGCTTGAGATTTTGAGTAGCCTCGTAATACATGAGACTAAACTAGTAGGTTCATGGCTCGAATTTACGGAGAACATGAGGCATTATTGTGGAAGGAAATGTGGACTGCTCTGCATCATGATAGGTTTCTGATGGGATTTGCAGTAACAATCTGGTTTCTCTGCAGATACTTCAATTCCTTGCAGAGCGAGTGCTTCTCAGCGTGCTTCCTCTCGGATGTAAACATGGTTATCTCCGCACCTACTGGGAGTGGTAAGACCGTGCTGTTTGATCTCTGCATCCTGAGGCTCCTCTCCAGGTTCCTCTCGTCAGAGTGGAGGTTCAATTTGATTAAAGGAACTCTGAAAACAGTACGTGCCGACTAGCTTTTCCTCAAACAACGCTGGGACTAAGATTGGGATTTGAGGATACTGATCGTTAATTTTCACCATGTGCTTCATTTGGGCTACGCGGCAGATCTACATCGCTCCCATGAAGGCGTTGGTGCAGGAGAAAATGCGGGAGTGGAAAACGAAGCTGGGCTCGTTGGGGGTCAATTGCTTGGAGATGACTGGTGACAATGAGATCTATAACAATAAATCCATATATGATGCTGATTTGATCGTCACCACTCCTGAGGTCTATGTCACTACTCACTACTTGTTTTGCTTCCTACGAGCTGAAAATATGACAAGCACATCTGCTAAGCATTTCACTATTTTTTAAAACAACGTCGTAATACACGCAGAAGTTCGATTCTATGAGTCGTCATGGAATAAGAGATGGTGGATTGGGTTTCTTCAGTGACATTGCTCTGGTCCTTATTGATGAAGTCCATCTTCTCAATGATCCGCGTGGAGCTGCACTGGAAGCAGTGGTCAGTAGAATAAAAATGCTTTCTCGACTTGGCAACATGAAATCTGCTCCTTTGGCAAACGTTCGATTCATAGCAGTTTCTGCCACTATCCCTAATATTGAGGACATAGGTTTGTAACTCTGTGCAGTATGTTGTCGACGTGCCATTCACATTGCCACATTATGCTCTGGTAAATGAACTTATGTTTTAACCTTGTGAAATCTCAGCGGAGTGGCTCCTAGCACCCCCTGAAGGAATCAAAAGGTAACTAAAGCAAGTTCCTCAAGGATAATATAGAGCACTACCAATAATTCTTCCTTATTTGCAGAATGTTTCTTTTGCAGATTTGGAGAAGAAATGAGGCCAGTGAAGTTGACAACCAAGGTTTTTGGTATGGTTCAGATTTCTCATTATACTAGAATCTGGATGAGCATATGTCAAGTGTATAAGACAAATGAATGCAATACTTTGCCAACCCATAGAATTGTTTATCATGAAGCTGCTTGAACTTTGTTGTGCTCTAGGCCAACTGTTCTGCGGGTCTGGCAGTACTGACTTGATCTATTGTTATACTATCTTGCCTTAAAATATCGTTAACCCCTCATAGTGAAGGCTAGGTTGTTCCTGTTCTTGTGTCAATAATCGTTTGACTGGTTCTCTGTGACATATGTTTCAAGTTACATTTGGTTTCGAGAAATAGTCTACTTTGTCATGACTACCTCCATCCTGCACAGGACGGCCGCAACTTTTTAAGTCATGAAGTTCCCCTAAAAAAAAACTTTTCAGTCATGAAGTTATGTTAGAATAAACCTTTATTTTTTTGTGCTACCACGTAAAATCATGAACATGCGAACTTGCCAGGGCCATACCTGGCATTTTAGGGGCCCTGTGCTAAATTTAAAATTAGACCATATATGCTTAAAAGTTACCAAACAAAAAAACATTTTCACTTAATATAATAATTGTAATACAATTTTTCTTACGACAAAGGATCACGTTTTGCTTAAAAACAAGTCTCCAAACTAGTAAAAATTGACTTTCTACTCATCATTCGTCCAATGTACCTTGGGAAAAAAATCTTCACTCTTCCCCAAATTAAACATCAATATCAAGTGCTACTGTGAGTTTTTCCAATCCATTAAATCTTTCTTGAGCCATTGTATAACCCGAGTAGGACTTCAATAAATTCAATTTATAAAAAAAAAATCCCTTTTGCAGATGCAACAACCATGTGAATACTCAACGAAATTCTATATGCAACAATTGACTTAGGGAAATAACATAGTTGTTTCACAATCTTTAAAATATTAATTGGGCCCATATTTTTCTTAGGAATGATTTTTTACTGTAAAAGTTTAGTGCAAGAAAATGAAGAGGGAGAGAGAAGTGGGGAAAGTGGATGTGAATTGGCGGAAGTTTTCAGGAATAAGTGAATGCAAAGGCTACTTACTTGTTAATTATTACTAGTTTACTACTAATACCAAGATTAAGCTTTACTAATTGAAGGAGGTTTAGTAGAAAAAAGGGCCCTTAATTATTGGGTACCCTGTGCAGTTGCTCATGCTGCACATGCTCTAGATACGGGCCTGCTGACTGCTTACCACCTCCTGATGATCTTTCAGCACTTTCTGAGCAATTGGTATGTTTGCCCTAATATGTTCCTGTTTTCTGTGTTAATTAGGTTATGCTCCAGCAAGAAATGACTTCCTGTTTGAGAGGGTACGCATCTTTACTAATGTTCTTTCTTCAAAATTAGAGGGGGAAATTAGGGAGGAGTGTTAAGTTAGATGTGTTCTGCATCTCCCTGAGCTGTATCACATTGTGCCCAACATTTGTTCAGAAAAAATAAAGTTGTTGGACTTCATACTGAATCAACTCTGACAACTTAATTTTGTTTGTTTCTTACAACTTGTAGAGGCTGCAAAGTTTCATTTTTGGTAAGTAACATCTCCCCATCTGTCAATTGCATTGCATACATTAAATTTACGTTGTCAGAATTTCAGGACTCAAAATAGAAAGAGAATATTGATTGCAGATATACTGATGCAACATTCAAGAGGGAAGTCTGCACTTGTTTTCTGTTCTACAAGAAAAGGTGCACAGGAAGCAGCACAATGCCTTTCACAAACTGTGGAGTCTCTTGGCTATTCAAATCCATTTGTGAAGTCAATGCAGCAGTATGAACATCTAAAGGAGGCTTCCCTAACCTGTAGTGACAAGCAGCTGCAGGCTTGCATTGTACATGGAGGTGATGTTGAATCTTGTTTTCTGAGCACCCATGATAACTTCCTAATTTTGCAAACATTTCCAATGTTTCTGTTTTTCTTGTCGGATACTCATGTTACGTGTTGCCTAAAGTTACACTGATTGCATAATTGATGTGATCCTATTTCCATTTTTCAGTTGGCTTTCATAATGGTGGTCTTTGCTTAAAGGATCGGAGTCTTGTTGAGGGGCTTTTCCTGAAGGGTGATCTTCAAATTCTATGCACGACAAATACTTTGGCACAGGGCATCAACCTACCTGCACATACAGTAGTGATAAAGTCAACACAATTTTTGTGAGAATCCGTTTCAAATGTGGCAGCAATTGAGCTAACCTCTATTCCTTTTTTATGATATTGTTCTGACATTAATTCTATTTTTCAGCAATAAAGAGAAGGGCTTGTATGTAGAATATGAGAGATCCATGGTGCTTCAAGTATGCTATTAAGTCTCTCGGTTGCTCCTGTAAAATCATCATCATTGATATACAAACATATGCTCCATTTTTCTTCATGCATTTATTTGATGTTGTATTTTTTTACATGTAGCCTTAATGTTGTTTGCCTGTTGCTAAAGATTTTTTACTTGTTTATCTGAGTAACCAAAATGTGCCCGTTACTGAACGTATCATGACCCTCACTGCAATAATCATATCATTGTATGTAAAAATTTTTAGTTTGATCAGAGATGTTCAGTTAGTTCTGACATACTTATTGCCTCAAATTTATACCACTGGAATTTCTGTTCACAAATAAGTTATATTGGATATGCTAAATTCTCTCATGCATACAAGTTAAATTGTTTATCCTGTAATGTGTTAAGTACTATAGTTAATTGAAATTAACATGTATTTAAACCCAACAGTAAAAGTTGTGCACATTTAGTAATTCAAATAGAAAACCATACTACACCATATGATTCTTCCCTTGCTTCTGACAAAGTCTCTGTTTTTGGTCATCTGCAGATGTGTGGGAGGGCTGGTCGTCCACCGTTTGATGATACTGGAACAATTATAATTATGACAAGAAGAGAGACGGTAATGGCTTTGTGTTTTCCACTCTTCTTAACTCTGAGAACTATTTTGACAGAAATATTTCCTGGTTTATTGGTCTAACCTGTTGTAAGTTTGTCTTGTAGGTTCATCTATATGAGAACCTTCTCAATGGATGTGAAATGGTGGAGTCTCAGTAAGTGCTTGATGTACAATTGAAAGTGAAAACTAGTGTTCTCATGTGATATTTCATCTAGAAGTTAACTGTGACACGCACTGCATACCGTTTGAAACTTTTGGCTGAGTATAGATACTATGACCAGGTTGCTGCCATGTGCAGTGGAGCATCTAAATGCAGAGATCGTTCAGCTTACGGTGTCTGATATAACTTTGGCAATTGAGTGGATCAAGTGCTCATATTTGTACATCAGGATAAAGAAGGCATGGACACATCGCACTTGTTAAATCTTTGAATCTCTGTTTAAAAGCATGAACTAACTTAATAATGAAATAAATTAACAGAATCCTGAGCACTATGGAATTAAGAGAGGGATTCCTCGTGATCTCCTTGAAAAGAAAATGAAAGGTATCTTCTTGGACTTTGTTGATTTTGCGGTTGTATTATGACTTATGAGCCTTTGATCCTTATGAATTGAATTTACAGATATATGTGTTGAGAAGATCCATGAGTTGGGGGAATATGGACTAATTTGGACAGATGAAGATGGTTTCCTTCTAAAACCATTAGGTAAAATTTCCATTTTTTTTGGTAAAGAAAATTGCAATCACATTATGTCATAATGCAATATTTTTCAATCTGTTGTAGAAAAATAATGTTTTTTTTTCATTTATCTAAATCCCTTGTGTGTTAGACATCTGTCAATCTGTGCACCTAACCTATACTGTGCAAAGTAGGCCATAGTCTCAAATTATCTATAATAGAATACTGCTTCTATGCTCTCCCTGAAAGTGAAAGGCACTTTTTTAAAGCATATTGATGGTCTAATTTGCAGTCACCCACTGCTTTGCTACTAACAACAGCTTTAGTATGTGTGCAATTTATTTTTTGGCATAGCATAGAAGCACTATTATCTATAATGTCCAGAGTGTTACTGTCCATATTGACCAATGGTTGAGATATCATTTTGTGGTTGAGCTCCTTTGCGATGTTATTCCTTTAATTTCACTTCTTTGCAATGTTACCAAGCTTAGCTGATCTCCCTATAATATATGCCCTCTACCCCACATTATAGTGGGGTTCTTATTGGCCAATTTTTCCATAAGAAGTTCTGTTGACAAAGATGTCAGTTACTCGGAGAAACTTCTGAGGGTTGGGCATGCAAACTTGGAGCCTAGCTTTGTAGCATAACTAAGATAACTCTGTTATTAGTTTCCTGGTCTTTCTGAATCTGTTCGCCCTCAAATGTTCTACTTTCTTGCTATTTAGAAGTCTCGGTATTCTAGTTAGTCACTTCATTTGCATATGTGTCTGTATTGTAATTTAATATCAAAGGACTCTTTTGAGATCTACCTTTTCTACTCAGAACCTGGGAGGCTGATGACAAAATACTATCTGAAGTTTGACACGATGAAGCTTATTGTCAAAGCTTCTGCCTGTTGCAGTTTGGAAGATTTATTGCATATCATCTGTCACTCTGCAGAGATTACTTGTAGGTAGCTGTAAATATTTAATTTAATAATAAGTTTAAAAGTATAGTGAATCAGTGATTTGATTTATTTTCTGGAATATCAAGGGATCCAACTACGCCGAAATGAGAAGAAGACTCTAAATGACATAAACTCTGACAAAGAGGGAAGGCTCCGATTCCATGTTGTCGCTGGGAATGGAAAAAAGAAAAAGCGTATCCAGACAAGAGAAGAGAAAATATTTATACTAGCAAATGACTGTTTAACTGGGGACCCCCTAATCCATGATTTATCCCTCAACCAGGTTGTTTGTTTGTCTAGTTTAAAACATGTTTTGATTTCGTTACCTATTCTTTTGACTTTCTTTGAACTTCTGCATGCAGGAAACAAGTTCAATATGCTCAAATGGATGTAGGATTGCCAAATGCATGAGAGAATATTTTATATACAAAAGGAGTTACAGATCTGCCATATATTCCATGCTCCTTGCGCAATGCCTACACCAAAAACTTTGGGAGACCAGCCCATTTTTGCTGAAACAACTGCCTGGAATTGGAATTGTTACGGCAAAGGTTATTAATTCTCTTACCTTTATTATGTTGGTACTTCTGTATCTGCAGACTGCATAATTAACTCTTGAGTTGAACACTCACCATCCCAGGCACTGAAGACTGCTGGAATTGATTCCTTTGAGAACTTGGCAACTGCTGATGCTAGAAAGATAGAAATTGCAACGGGGCGCAATTATCCATTTGGAAATCATATAAAAGAATCCTTGTCATCATTACCCGCAAAAATTGACATACACATAGAGGATGCTGGAAACAGACAGGGAAAATCAACTATTATTGTAACACTAACTCGTCTATCACAGACAGTTCAACCCAGCAAACAGGACTATGTTGACATGGTACCTTCCTTTGCTTTGTTTTGGATCTTCCAATGCTCCTTAAACTTACAGAATTTTATATTGTTCTTTGTCAGGTTGTGGGCTCAGAGGAAGATAATGAAATCCTCTTTCACGAGAAAATAAGGTTAGTGGTTTTATTCTCTTAATTTGATGTCCATTAAGATCTTTTTCTTCTCCTGATGGGTTGTTGTGTGTTGTTTTTGGTGTTGTGGCCATCATTTCCAACTCTTCTTTAAAGTGCTCAAGAATTTTCCAGGTAATACTTCTGTAGTTCTGTTATTTCAGCAAATGTTTGAACCATTCTTATAGAGATTCACAAGCAAATGAACCTTGACTGTACCATTATAAATAGTGGGGGGAACACAAGGACTTGGGAGTATCAGACTGTGGGATCCTTTTTGCTGCACCAAGGAAGATATTCTTTTCATTCCATTAGTATCTTCTCTAAATAGATTATTCTAGCATAGTAGTATAGTAAGCTTCTTTTTCGTTAGGCTATTAGCTGTTGTGTTAACTAGCAAAGAAGAAAAAGCACCATTGTTTCACACAACAGATGAACAGATCACAATGATAGTAGAGATGAATAGAATTGCTCAACCAGATATCATTATAGAAGGATCTTGCTGCACTCTCAGACACATAAGTTGAAGCTAAGTTGCCCAGAAATACTCTCACTGGCCTATTTATTACATGCAGCCCATATTCTATAAAGCTCTATGTGCCATGCCCGCAGAATGCCAGGGTGACTCTGAAGGTTGATCTCATTTTTGAAGAATACGGTAATAGCACCAACAGAGAATTTTCATCAAATAAAGATGCATCTGTAATGTGTACAATTTTTTGCTGACATAGTCTATGTTTGTAATTTTATGGTGAAGTTGGTCTTGATATCCACAAGAAGCATGTAGTCAGAAGGGAAGATGATTTCCAAGTGACCAAAGTGCATGGGATAGAAAAGCCAGAACCCTTGTACAATCTTCCTGCTGAGATTTGTTTAGTTAGATCCAGAACAACTCGAACAAGTCAATCTCAAACTCCTAATGGACGGAGCCTGCTTTCCAAAGAGGTTTATGTTATAGAAGATGATGATGGTGCCAACGCTCCAGAGAAAGCTGATAGTATGCCGGGAACGAGAAAATTTAACAACTTAGCTTCACTGTAAGTGCTTAACCTACTTTATGTTCCGGAATTAGCTGGCATACATCAGCATATATATAGAAAAATCACTTATCTAATTAGGCATTACACTACCTGCAGTTGCCAAAATATCTGCAAGGATTGCATTAAGTCACCAGGGAATTACTATAGTTCACAGCTATTAGTGAATTTTCCACCATGTGTCAGACACTCAAGACTTTCATCTTCGTATTTACTATTTACTAGTTATTTTATGACCATGCTCTCTGAGCCTTCTCGTTTGGGTATAACTTTCCTACGGTGATATTTTGATGACTACAGGGAGGTCCCCAGCTTCAATCTACTGCCCGAAGAAGACAATGGAGGTAACATAGTGTTACACGACAGTATATAGATCTGTTATGTTCAGGGGTGTTCAAACTTGGGTTCTCCGGTTTTATCAAAACCATAGAGTGGGTCAAATGCATCACCCACAACACAGCTACATGCATGCGTTTACTACCCTATCGGGCATTGGCCGGGTTTCACGGTTTTGGAAAACCGTTTTTGAACACCCCTAGTTATGTTTCATTTGCGCTCCTGTCATCAAAATCTGGATTATCTTGTTTGCTAACCAAAGTGTGTATTATTATGCTTAGATATGCAAGATGTATGGGTTTCTGAACCAGCAGAGGCAGAATGCAAAAGTGCCACCAGCAACACAATTTTTGATCACATACGCAAGAAATCCAGAGATTTTCCCACTCTAATGCTGTCGAAGTCCATGGATAGCTCTTATGAACCTTTGATACTGAAGAAGATGAAGACATCGAGGGACCAATTTGAACTGGATCAGAGCGGTATGCATGGGGATGAGGTCACACCAATGGATTCTGAACGTACCGAGGCTAGAGTCTCTCCAACCAATACTGCTGAGAAGTGTCGCAGAATCCTGGACAGAACTTCACAAAAGACCTCCTTTCTGTTTACAGTCAAAATGGACAACCCATCTGAGAGGATCAAGGTCCCGAGCACAACGCCAGATGAAAACCCTCTTCAATTTGCAGGTATAAGGGACAGCCTATCTGAGACGAGCAAGATCCCGATCAGAACTCCAGATGAGAACTCTCTTCAATTTGCAGGTAAAAGGGACAGCAAACCGGAGAAAAGCAGATTCTGTTTCAGCAGTCCCCTCGCAGATTTCCAGGCAATGCAGTGTACAAAGCAAGTTCCGGCCGCAGTTCAACCTCTCAGGGTTCAGGATTATTGCAAGGACATATTGGTGAATGCAAAGGGCAGTGAGAGTGGTGCATCTTTTCTTGGTTTCAAGAGTGTCTTTTCCTTCCTCTGATCTTGTAAAGATCTTGTATAGTACAAGGCAGCTTAATATTGTGCCCGAAACATGCACTGTAACCCGCCAGATACGTTAGATAAACACCTTTCTGAGGGTTGATAGGTTTTGGGTATGTCATTATATGCTCGAATGCCTTTCTTTACTGTGTACAAATGGTATGAATGTAATGCATAGCATCTTCACTTCATGCGTTTAGTATAATTTTGCCCTTTGCCCTCTATATTGTCCTCCAGTAGTCCAGTATCTCCCACCGAACAAAATGGGATGAGGAAAAAAAAGAAGCACGTGCCTATGTACAGTACATGTACAAGCTGTTATTGGCTGCACAGACGAAGTTTTCCGTCGGATGCCACGTTAGATGTGATGTGTCACCTTTGATGCCATGTTACATGGGATTTCCTCCCGGCCGTCATATCTCGGACCATCCTGACCTGCACGAGAAAAGATTTTCGAGCGCACACTACGAGCTTCGGTTCTTAGCTGAAACATCACTGAAAAGCACCCAATGATAACATGAAAAACTTGGCAAATACTCTCTCTATTTAAGAATATATACATATGATAGCCTAGTTTCTTTAGGATCTCTAGGGTAGATCTAGCGGGGCTATCCTTTTCTCTTGGGGTTCGAGTGCTACACTGAGAGGGAGAGGGGGTACCAACCTTCCGACGCGTTGGAGGAGGATGAGGCCATCTCGGGTTCGGCGGTGAAGATCTGCGCACGGGCAGCGACGGTCGGGGAAGAGGTGCTGGGCTCCTCTGCGGCGTGTCCCGGGCGGCGGCGTCCCCTTGGCGGCGGTGAACGGCGGCGGTGGAGCTTCCCGTCGGCTCAGCGCCCCCTCTTACAGATCGGGTTTTAGGGTTTGTCGGTGGGGTGACGGCGGCGCGGTCAACCTCGTGATGCGTGCCGCCCGGCCCCCACCTCTGTATTTATAGCGCTGGCGACAGGGGCCCACCAGCCAAAACGGGCTGGGCGCCCCCGATCAGGGCGCGGTCAAGGGATGGGCTTTGGCCGTTGGGCCAAAGCCCTGAGATCATTCTAACATTCTCCCCCTTGATCTCAAACTATACTTTATCTTTAATTACTTTTGACTTTACACATTCCATCACAGATTAGTGCATAGAACATATCTCATCGTCACGGTCAATCGCCGATAGATTCAACAGTTACAATACACCTCTCTGTTCTGAAATAGTTACTTTAATCTTTGGGCCATCTTTTAGTCCAGGAATCATAGGTTTTCCCTTAAACCCATGCCGGCTACATGTTCTCTGAACACGTTGGGTGGTAAGCCTTTAGTAAGCGGATCCGCTAACATCTTTGCGGTACTTATATGCTCCAGACTTATAATTTGATCCCGAACTTTATCTTTCACAACATAGTACTTTATGTCAATGTGTTTGGCAGCACCACTTGACTTATTGTTGTGGGCATACGTTACTGCGGGTTCATTATCGCAGTACAACTTAAGTGGTCTATTGATGTCGTCAACCACTTTTAAACCGGGTATGAACTTCTTTAGCCAGTTCACCTGCCCCGTAGCCTCATAACATGCTACAAACTCGGCATACATTGTGGACGATGTAGTGACGGTTTGTTTTGAGCTTTTCCACGATATAGCTCCTTTAGCGAGAGTGAATACATATCCAGATGTAGACTTTCTATCATCTCCCGCAAAATCAGAATCTGTATACCCCACTATATGGAGTGAATCTGATCTTCTGTATGTCATCATGAGGCCTTTTGTTCCTTGCAAATAGCGCAAGACTTTCTTTATCAATTTCCAATGTTCTATTCCAGGATTGCTCTGGAATCTGCCAAGTAACCCGGTAACAAATGCTAAGTCAGGGCGTGTGCACACTTGAGCATACTGTAAGCTTCCGACAGCTGAAGCATATGGAACCGCTTTCATTTGATCGATCTCATACTGGTTCCTGGGGCATTGAAAATCCCCATATCTGTCGCCCTTGACTATAGGTGCAGGTGATGGACTACATTTATGCATACCAAATTTCTTTAAGACTTTCTCTATGTATGCCTTTTGTGACAGTCCCAATACCCCTTTGTTTCTATCTCGGTGAATTTCGATCCCTAGAACGAATGAAGCTTCACCAAGGTCTTTCATATCGAAGTTTGAGGACAGAAACTTCTTTGTCTCCAGTAACAGACTGACATCACTACTAGCCAGTAGGATATCATCCACATACAGGATTAGGAAGATAAACTTCCCATCTTTAAACTTTGTATAAACACAGTTGTCCTCTACATTCTCTTTAAACCCAAATTTTCTTATTGTACTGTCAAACTTCAAGTACCACTGTCTTGAAGCTTGCTTTAACCCATAAATCGATTTCTTTAGGCGGCATCCCATTCTTTCATTTCCTTCCACGACAAAACCTTTCGGTTGTGCCATGTAAACATTTTCCTCCAAATCCCCATTAAGAAATGCCGTCTTTACATCCATCTGATGTAACTCTAAATCATAATGTGCTACTAATGCCATTATGATTCTGAAGGAATCTTTACATGAGACTGGAGAAAATATCTCATTGTAATCAATCCCTTCTCTTTGCGTAAATCCTTTTGCCACAAGTCGCGCTTTGTATCTTTCTACATTCCCTTGGGAGTCATGCTTTGTCTTGTAGACCCATTTACAGCCTACTGTTTTGGCTCCTTTAGGAATAATTTCCAAGTCCCAGACTTTATTAGTCTTCATGGACCTCATCTCCTCTTCCATGGCCTCAAGCCATTTTGAGGAATTTTCGCTTCTCATGGCTTCTTCAAATGAGGTGGGATCATCCTCCATTTGAAATTCCTCTGTATGATAAATCTGATAATCATCAGAAATAGCTGATCTTCTTACTCTTTGAGACCTCCTCGGGGCCTCCTCATTTGGTACATCTACTGTTTGAGGCTGCTGTTGCTCCCCCCATCTGTGGCAATAGGTTCTATATGATCCTGAAGAACAGGTTCTTCATTCTCATTCATTGTTGCCACGAGAGAAACAATAACAGGTGCTGGCACCACAGTGTCTTGCACCGTCGGTGCAGCGACAGCAGGTAGTGTGAAAAATGGCTCTTGAATCATCGGAGTGGGCGCATACACCCGCTTCTCTTCAAGGTCAATCTCTCGAGCTACCATGCTCCCCCTCATCATGTCATCCTCTAAGAAGACAGCGTGTCTTGTTTCTACAAACTTTGTATATCTGTCTGGACAGTAGAAACGATAACCTTTTGACTTTTCAGGGTAGCCAATGAAATGGCAACTTACTGTTTTGGGATCAAGTTTCCCAAGGTTTGGGTTAAATACTTTAGCCTCAGCAGGACTCCTCCACACACGTAAGTGGTTTAGTGAGGGAACTCTTCTTGTCCACAACTCGTACGGTGTTTTGGGCACCGACTTACTAGGCACTCTGTTGAGAATATGAATGACGGTTTTCAACGCCTCCATCCACAACCTCAATGGCAGTGTAGAATAGCTCATCATGCTTCGCACCATATCCATCAGGGTACGGTTGCGTCTTTCAGTTACTCCATTTTGCTGAGGTTCGCCCGGCATAGAATACTGGGCCACTATGCCATTTTCTTGTAAAAACCTTGCAAAAGGTCCAGGAACTTGTCCATATGGGGTATGTCGACCGTAGTACTCCCCCCCACGGTCAGATCGGACTATCTTAATCTTTAAATCGTGTTGGTTTTCAACTTCAGCCTTAAAAATCTTGAATTTATCCAAGGCTTCATTTCTTTCTTTGATTGGATAAATATATCCATAACGGGAGTAATCATCCGTGAATGTTACGAACGAGTCATAACCATCCACACTTGTCACAGGAAAATGACCACAAATGTCTGTGTGAACAATTTGTAGAACTCCTGTGCTTCTTTTAGCGTCTTTTTTAATTTTCTTTACATATTTTCCTTTAATGCATTCTCTGCATTGCTCTAAGTCTGAGAACTCTAATGGAGGAAGAATATCATTCTTAACTAGTCTTTCTATTCTCCCCTTCGAAATATGGCCTAAACGACAGTGCCATAATTTCGACGACTCATCTAGAGTTCTCTTTCGTTTTCTGTTTACATTTGTAGACGAGGATTCAATCACTTTCTCGCACGCGACGTTCCCATTATCGCATACGACATTCACATCATCACATACGGAATTCACATTTTCACGAAGTGACAACAAATAAAGCTCATTCTGTAAGATGGCAAGACCAACACATTCTTTATTAAACATTATTTCACACTTGCCATTTCCAAAATTACAATCATAACCATCTTTGTCCAAATTTGAAACACTAATCAAATTCCTCTGTAAAGAGGGAACAAAAAGGACATCTCTGAGTAAAAGATTGGAGCCATTAGCTAACTCTAATGAAAGATCGCCAACGGCTTTAACTTCAGCTTGGACTCCATTTGCAACTTTAATGCATCTTTCTTTTCTTTGCGTAGTCCTCGTCGAACGGAATCCCTGTAATGAATTAGCAACATGAACAGTTGCTCCTGAGTCAATCCACCAAGTGGATTTCGAATATTTCACATATAGGCATTCATTTACAAAGGTAATAATGTTCTCACCTTTCTTTGCCATTATCATCTTTAAATAATCAGGACAATCCTTCTTGTAGTGTCCCGTCTTCTTGCAGTGAAGGCACTGGTCTTTGTCTACAGCAAATTTGTTCTGTTGAGGCTGATGTACAGAGGCTTTGCCCTTGTTCTTTGAGAAGGGGTTACTGTTATAATTCTTTTTCTTGTTTTCCCTCACAAAGTTGATAGAACCACCATGTGAGGTTTTGATTCTTTCCTCCTCTTGCACGCACATGGCTATGCACTTTTCCATGTCCCATTTTTCGGGCTGCATGTTATAGTTGACAACAAAAGTGTCAAACTCTTTTGGCAAAGAAGCAAAAACCAAATGAATAAGGAACTCATCCTTGAGAGCCAAATCCATCGGTTTCAGTTTAGATGCCAAGTTGCTCATTCTAAGAATGTGCTCTCTTATGCCATTGCCACCGCCAGAATACCTCTCTGTTACCAGCTGCTTAATCAGCTGTGTAGCATAAGTCTTTGAAGAGCCAGTGAACTGACTCTTTATTTTATCAAGGTATTCAGTGACAGTGTCACACTCTGCAATTGAGCCCAGAATAGCAGGCTCAATTGTGTTCTTTATCACAGCCATACATTTCTTGTTGGCTGTGGTCCATTTCTTATGATCAAGATCATAAGACATCTGCAAGGGAGCATGATCCCTCTGTCTTTTCTGCCATGCAGTGTCATCCTCATTCTGTTCCCTTACTGGCGCCAAAGGCTCAGTGGGACGTGCTGTAGTGAGGACCCAGTCCACCTCAGCCAAGATAAAAGCTAAATCTAACTTTTTCTTCCACTCTCCATAATTATCACCTTTGAGAGTGGGGATTTCCTGCGTGTTCGAGAAAAAAAACAACTCATTAAGTTGTATCCTCCTGAAAAAATATTTCAAAAACAGTGAGAACATAACATCAAAATCATATGCCTTATTTTCAACGTTGGTCAAAAAATACGACATACAATTTAAAAAAAACAATTCTATCATACATTAAATCTACATCACCGTTGGGCAGAAATAGAAATAATGCATGAAATCAACATTAAAAATTATAATATTGTTATTATCAACGTTGGTCAGAAAATAACAATATCATAATTATTTGGGATTTATCTCTATTTTTCCAAAATTAAATTCTCCCGTTGGTTCGAATTTAATAATGAAAAAACAATCAACATTAACTTTTGCAGCGGAAACTGTAATTATTCTAAAAATAATTCAATATTCAGAAGCATCATAACTATTCTCTTTTAATCTCTGAAAATTTAACACGTTGGTGCAAAAATTTCCAGAAATTTTGGGTCAAATTTCAATCAAAAATCATCATCAAATACTTCTGAAAAACAACAAATATCAAAAAATCAATTTTACTGTTCATTTGGCCAATTTGGCCCGTTCAGCCCGGCCACGGCCTGCTCAGCCCAACGCCTCGCGCGCGCGCGCCCCCGCGGCGGCCCACCCGCCTGCGGCCTTGGCGGCCTGCTCGCGCGGCCGAATGCGCACGGCCCGCTCGGCGTTCGGCCGGCCTCTCTCGCGCAGCCTCGCGCGTGGACGCGCTCGCCTACGCCTCACGCGCGGCCTGCTCTCTCGCGCGCGCGGACGTTGCGCTGCCCCCCGCGCCCGGCCGCAACCTGGGCCTGGGCCGGGAATTCACTCGCCCGCCTAGGCCGAATCCCGCCCGCGCGGCTCGGCGCGATCTCAGCCGCCCGATGCGATCCGACGGCTCAGCGCCTCTTTCGCCCGATCAAAACGGGTTGCGGCGGACGCCCCCGAAAACCCTAGCCTCACTCTCTCCTCTCCCCTCTCCCGAGCGGTCTCAGCGGCGATGGCGACTGCGTTCACCCCGCCGGAGAAGGAGAAGACCGGCGCCACCATGGGCCCTCTCGCCGGCGTGCGCGCTCCCCTTAGAGGGAGCGCGCCGCCGTCGAGCGGCTCCGTGTCGGCGCCCCTCCGAGCGCGCGCGCTCGGATCTTTGCCACACGCCGACGGTGGCCCGTACGTGGAGCGTCGGCGAGCCCAAGACTCGGCCGATCTCCCGCACGCCAGCGACGACGACGGCCCGGTGACGACGGCCAGGTAAGCCCAGTCGTCTCTTTTCTAGGGTTAGGGTTAGGGTTCTTCTTTCCCCTCCTTTTCTTTCTTTTCTTTTTCCTCCGTCTAGATCTAAACGCTAGGTGCTCTGATACCATTGATAGCCTAGTTTCTTTAGGATCTCTAGGGTAGATCTAGCGGGGCTATCCTTTTCTCTTGGGGTTCGAGTGCTACACTGAGAGGGAGAGGGGGTACCAACCTTCCGACGCGTTGGAGGAGGATGAGGCCATCTCGGGTTCGGCGGTGAAGATCTGCGCACGGGCAGCGACGGTCGGGGAAGAGGTGCTGGGCTCCTCTGCGGCGTGTCCCGGGCGGCGGCGTCCCCTTGGCGGCGGTGAACGGCGGTGGTGGAGCTTCCCGTCGGCTCAGCGCCCCCTCTTACAGATCGGGTTTTAGGGTTTGTCGGTGGGGTGATGGCGGCGCGGTCAACCTCGTGATGCGTGCCGCCCGGCCCCCACCTCTGTATTTATAGCGCTGGCGACAGGGGCCCACCAGCCAAAACGGGCTGGGCGCCCCCGATCAGGGCGCGGTCAAGGGATGGGCTTTGGCCGTTGGGCCAAAGCCCTGAGATCATTCTAACAACATAGTCTCTGACGTGCACTTTGAACATTAATTTTTATATGAATATGTTTATAAAAACGTACAAAATTATTATATTATAAAAATATTTTTATGACTAATCTAATGATACCATTTTCACATGATCAATCTAAATTCAAATTATGCTTGGTTTTTCAAATTGGCCAGCTATCGTTACCCCCCCCCCCAACGGGAGTTCCTTTGGTTCTAGGTTTTTTGATCCCTAGTAGTGGTTAAGTGCATTATATAAGAAAGAGAATAAACGATAGTGTAATGAAAGATACTATAATAAACGGACCGCTATACGGCCTACAAAATTATGACATAATAAAATATAAAGTGTATTATAACATAAGAAAACATAAAATAGTAGTTGATAATAGTAGTAACGAGTAGAAAGTGATGCATTCATATTGATTTTGACTTCTAAAAGTAGAAATCAAAAACCAATATGAAGAGCCCATACAATCATTATACTCTACTTCTTCAAAAGAGACAAGCTCGCATCGATTTGTCATCTATATATCACCGAGTTCTCAATGCCGTGCGTGTTCAATACCTTCCAGAGCTTGACCGCGCGGTCGTTCGTGGCGAGCATGCACAGGGAGCTGTTCGGTCGCACGCACCATCTCAACTTCTTGATCTTCTCGCCGATCTCCAAGCTGTGCAGAACGTCAAACTGTACTAGGTAGGTACGGGTTAACAGGGACGGAGCTAGGTTGGAGCAACATCTCGGGCTGGACAATATATCATGGATGGTATTCACTACATATGAGATACATTTTTAAATTTTACAATGGGATTTTGATCTTAGGCCTAGGGCTGAAGCCCAGGCAGCCCTAGGCCTAGATCCGCCACTGCGGGTTAATACTCAATAGAATGTATTACGATTTGCAGTGCTCGCGACTCGATCGGTGACTCACCTCCTGGAACTATGTCATGTAGCTGTACCTCGGCGGCGTAGTCCATGGGCTCCAGCTTGCACGAGACTGCGACTGCACGTGGATGAATCCCGGCGTCAACTGGCCCGTTCATGTAAGAACAACTAGCTGCGTATGCGCGGCGACACGTCGCGCTAGCTACTGTGTGGACCGAAGCAAAAGGACGATAATTCGCGGGGAGTTTCTTTAAAAAATCGAGGGCACATGCGTAATTTCGGAAAAACCAAAGGTCTTTTTCGCAAAAAAACCGAGGACCTGTAAGGACTTATACGTAACTAAACAAGGATCCGTACGTAATTTTGGAAAATCGCGGGGTGCTATCCAACAAAGAATACGTAATTTCGGTGAAGTGGAGGGGGGTTTTTGGAGAAAAAACCTAGTAGGGACTTTTTTACAGGATCCAAGGACCTTTACGCTATTTTAGAAAATACAAGGACTTTTTTGCAAAAACGCTGACGTGGACACGCTCAACGGCCGGGAACTCCCCCGGCTATAATATAGTTATGATATTGGTACGTGAGATGAAGGACTCTTAAGTCACTGCTGCAAAAAAAGTTTATATTAAACGACTCAGATAGTTGATCAAAACCGTTAGTGTTGAATACAATCACAGATGGTTTAGGTTTAGAAACCGTTTATATTACTGCAAGCGCTAAAAACCGTTTGTGAAGAGATAATATTACAGACGATTATTACCAACAATCGTGTGTGATATGTTTCCCGCCTTGTAATCTTCTAAAATTCCATAATCTCCGGCTTGAGTCCGAATAAAATTCTGTTCTGAGACATCTTTAGTAAAATGGACATAACTTTTGCATACAGTACCCGTTTTCGATGTTTTTGTACACGTTGAAAAGCTAATGATGAGCCCGATTCAAAAAAAAAACAATCCGCTTGCGCTAGTCGCCCTCCAAGACCCCCAAAACATGCCATCTTTAGCTCCAAATTTGCGTTATAAGTTTTTTGTTTCTGTTTTTGCCAAAATTTTCAATCTTCCCTGTAAAATTTGGGGTTTACCTGAACTACAAAATTGTAGATCTCATCGAAATCTTTCAAATGAGTATATATAAGCTATATATATATCCAATTTATAGACGTTTGGTATATAGAACTGTATATAGTACTCGTACATCATAGATAGTTCTAACTACCAACTATCTGTGATAATCTGACCGCTGGGCCCGTCGATCCTCCCCAACCCAATCTCAGCCAATAGAAATCTACCAACCCCCACCCCATGGATCATAGTTCCACCTCTCCGTCCCTGCGCCAAAAATTTTTGCACTCCCGCCTCTTCCTCCCCTATAAATACTCACTCAAACCCAGCCTCCTCACCTTCCTACTCCTCAACCTTTACCCTAATAGCTCGCACGAAACAAATGACGTACAAGTCTACAGGAGGCAATGTGCCGTGGAAGCAACTGGCTACCAAGACGACACTCAAGTCGGCATCGGCGATGACGAGCATCAAAGATATCCAACTCCTGCACTACATCAGGGGCGAGAGGGCCTAGGCATAGAGGTCTTGTCAGCGCAGTTGAGCTTCTACTATCTGCTAGAATCTTTACTTTTTCTTTGTTCTTGTCATGTTTAAAAGTTGGATTTGTAAGATTAAAAGATATGTTCTTTACATGTTCTCGTTGTGTTAGCTAGATAGGTAATCTGCTTGTTATCTTGGGATGTTATAATGGAGAACTCTAATCTTAGTAGAAATAGAATGTGATACTATATTTGTTGCTGTATTTGCTTATTTTCAGATGGCATAGTTAATATTTCCTGAGGCTAGCCGAAAAAAGAAAAAATTTAGGTACAAAATGAACTATCACAAACGGTTTTATGATATAAACCGTCTATGAAGGATTATCACAGGCGGCTCGAACTAAAAATTATTTATGATACTAGCACATTACAGATGGTTATATCTACTAATCATATGTGATGGGAAAGTATCACGGACGGTTAAAATCGTCTGTGATACTCGCCCCATCACGGACGGTTGGTAGCTAGAATCGTCTATGATGTGTGAGTATTACATGTGGTTTTTAGTTCGAGCCGTCTGTGATAGTATTCTTTACAGACGATTCTAGTTACAAACCATATGTGTTGTGATTATCACAGACGTGATAACTTCCGATTATCACTGACTCATAAATTTAGACGGTGCAAAAATCGTCTGTGATGACAGTTCTGAATCATTTGTGATAATTTTTTTTTAGTAGTGTGTAGTTTTCGCCGGTCCTTCGAAAGAGGATGACACGCCCTGCGTGGTCACCGGCGGCCAGGTAGTCGCCCCGGCTGTCGGACTCGTAGCCGAGATCGTATCAGCTGCAAAGAACCGATTAATTCAGAGAAAGGCCAATATATCATAGTGTTTGACATGGCGTGAGAAAATCGGAGTGTCATATGTGGATGTATACCGTCGTCTTGGAGCGTGCCGTTGTCGTGGCGACGTGGCCTCGGCCTCCGGCGAGCGGCAGCTCGCCGAGGACCTGAGAGAACTTCCAGTGGGGAAGCTGGGACGCCTGAGGTTCTTGGGAGCCAAAGGGCGAAGAGTAAGAGAAGACAGGAGAGGGAGCTATGGAGCTCGAGCTCCCCCTCCTACTGGTGTTGCTCATCGTCGCCACCAGTGATTGTGAGCTCCTCCGCTGCGACGTATCATGAATGGCGTTGCACTGTTCTGTGCAGTGCAGTGCTGCTCTGCTCCGGCTCAGGAAAATCCATAGCCAGTCAGTCACCTGTTTTTGTTTTGTTTTGTTTTGTTTTCCCTGGGAGGTTTTGGTCTTTGTTTTGTTGTCCGCCCAATAAGATGCTTCACGGCCGCACATCTCGGCGTGCCAATGATCGTGGTAGCATACTAGCATGCCAGATGGGCAAAAAAAAATGCAGGAGAAAAATGCTCACGAAAGCCGCAAAAGCACAAAATTTGGTAGCCTTCTGAAGAAAGTTCCAAGGCAGCTTCACTGTTTATCATGTTCCTCAAGTCGATGGATTAGCTGCTACACATTTACAAGTGTTATCTCAGTAGGTCTCTAGTGCAAAAAAGCCATTAGCCCCATCAAAATGGCTACTAATCTAGCAATGAGAAGAGTGGAATTCCCTTTGCATTGAAGCTTGCACATTTCACAAGTAGCTCCTCTCCAACCTCAAAATTCTTTTGCCCGTTTTCCTGCAAAAGATTGTCCAGAATTTCAGCACCGAAGGCCCAGAGATGAAATTAAAACACTAAAATATGCATGGTCAGTTTTACTAGAAGAAGCATGGACAACTAAGCTTCTTGAGTTTACAACATGCACCTGATACAATACTGCATTCTTATGTTCAACTGTGATCATGAAGATAAAATGGCAATTATGGAAAGTTTTTATATGCAATAGTATCATAATAGTTCACTTTTCATAGAAAAGAATAAAGCTGTGCTCACCAGACTAAAATGGGTTCAACAATGAACGTTATAATAAATGCATTAATGGCAGTATGAACATAAAAACGATAGTTCTCTTCGCTCTCTCAAGAGGTTGGTATGAAATTACCGCAAATTTATGCATTCCACGAACTCCATCGCTCAACTCAAGTACTAGTCCATAGGCTCTTATCTGGTAGACCTTTGCTGTAACTACATCACCCAGCTTCATAGACCCAGAACTGAGGTTCGTGGGACTCGAGCACTTCAGGGTGTTTCTTGTCTCTTGTTCTGGAATGGATTCCAGCCCATTACTTTCAGATTCCTCAGCCTTTTGTTTCTTACTTTTCTTGGCAGTTGATGCACCTGAAGCTTTCTTAGCAGTTGCTGTCCTAACCTCCTGACGTCCGCTGGCTGGTTTATATGGCCTAGGGGATGACTTAGCAACCTTCGAATGTTTCTTAGTAGGACCTTTTGCAACATCTTGGGCATCACAGTCAGCAGCACTTCGAATTATAACTGAAGGGGTACAAAATGCAGCTGCCGCCTCAATCGTGTCGTCTTCATCTTTGCTATTGGATGGCTCAACATCAGCATCCTTGCTGGGCATGTTCTCTACAGCGGTCCAACCAATAACTTCTTGACTTGGCAAAGTAGCAGCATCATTACTTGCTAAACCCTTCTTTTTAGACAGGGGCAGGGTTGCTTTAAGTGAAAGTTTAATGTTACCCCTCACATCCTGTCCAATGCATGTCAATGAGAGCACTTGGCCAACAGAAACAACATCTGAGACTTTTGACACCTGAAGGGACACAGGAAATAGAACAAAATACAAAATAATAGTTAGAACTGACAAAAAGCTGATCTGCCAGCATTTAGTCCAGCAAGAATACAATGGAACACTTATCAATACAATGTAAAACGCAACGAACAGTCTGCTTGCAGCTGACCTTAGGGGTGTTTGGTTTGAGGAATAACCTCATCTAGAATGTGTTAGTCCATCATGGGGTCATTAATTCCATTATTTCCGTGTCATGATCAAACTGCTCATCGCCTATTATAATTATAGCCATGTGGAGTGGGATGATGATGGGCTAACTCAAACCATTCCTCACACCAAACAAGAGGGTTAGGTTCCAGGTTAGGAATCAAGTGATCCTAGACCGACTCATTCCTCAAACCAAACACCCCCTTAATGAAAAAAAAAGTGGAGCTTTTTCTACTTGAAAACCACATATCCAATTTTTTTTCAGCTAGAACTACACTCATGTACTGAGAGAAATTTCAATAGCATTGAACAATCAGTCTTATCCATCTGTTACAGAATTTCCAGAGAAATACCGGTTCATGTGACAACTCAGAAATGTGAAGTAGACCTTGCTGTCCACCATTGAATTCCACGAAAGCGCCATACTCCTTTATTGAGGAAACAATTCCTTTGTATGTCCTGCCAACTTCAATTTCACGGCCCACAAGAAATTCAACCTGCAAAGAAGTAGAAAAGGTTACATTTTCCTATATGAAGATTCTTCCTCCCAAGCACTCGTGTTGTACTTTTGACATTTTGATTAGCACAAATGGAGATTATGTGTAAAGTGTAAGCAATATAGCATTGTGTTGCTGAGACATACCTTCTCGATTGCCTTATCCATAATTGGTTGGGTTTTAGCAACAATAGTGACTGTACCATCACTAACAGATACTCGTGCACCTTAAGAAAATGTAAGAGGGGAATTAACTACAGAACTGGTTGCCTCAAAATCCGAAGAAAATATAATGCATCATAGTGAAACATAAAAAATGTTCATGCATTCATATATATAAGTTATGGTTGTCACGGCGCACTTGGCGACTAAGGCACTTGAGAGGCGCCAAGACGCTATGGCGTCGTCCAGGCGAGACATGGCGATTGTGCTGCTTGCACTTCACATGCTCCCAATTCACAATTTATCTCGTATTATATGAAAGCTGCTGGGTTTCCACACAAAAAAGCATAGCCACATCATCCAGAAAAGCATGGCCATTTGATCTCCTCTCCAGCCCACATGAACCGTGCGATCTCCAACAATGCAAAATATCTTCCAGGTCCTCCAAGAATTTTGAAATCAGTCCCCCTCTCTATCTCTTAACTGACTCCCAAGCTCACCTCCTCTCTCTCTCTCTCTCTTCCTTCCGACGGCTTTTACATCGTGCCGCTTCCCCTCCCCTCGTGCCTCCTCCCCCGCGGCGCCACTTCCCCTCCCAGTGCCTTCTCCCATCCCTAACCGCCCGCTCGACGCCGCCTCCCCTCCTTGCTGCCTCCTGTCCCTGGCACGGCTTCTCTGTGCTACCGCCTCCAGCCCCGTCTCCTACACCGCCAAATCCAACTGGATCCAGCCATTCCCGCTGGCCAGAGCCAAGGAAGACAGGGGCCGGCCACGGGATGGGAGTGGGGGAGGAGAGAATGGGGGAGTTCAGGATGGCCATCCGATCGCCGTCATGGCCATCAACGCTGCCTTTCATTTTCTGCATCACTACCACCTCCTCCCGCGGCCTCCCACTTCTTGCCGCGATTGGAAGTCCAGGCGAACCTCCATGGCGTCTACCCAGGAGCGCCTTTCCGATTAGGCGACACCGTGACAACCATGATACAAGTTACCAAACAGAAATTGGTGACAAAGTATGTCTATAGTCAGTATCTTAAAATTTTCTAGTTTAAGGGAATTTTTTGTTTCTGCCACTGGATTTTCACACTACTGACATGCAGGTCTAGATATAGAGTGAGACAGCCAATGGCAAAAGCAAATACGACCACAGCTTAGTGCAAAAATGAAACTGCCTAAATTTAATGAAGTACCAATATATTAATAGTTAAAATGCAATAATCTCTACCAATATTTTATTTTTGTTAGTCAAAGTTGTGCAACCAAAATAAATTCCTGAAGTCTTAAAAAGATACAGCCCTGAAATCACCAAATGCTATAAAATGGATTAATCTTGTGGTCCTTGCATATATCCATAGTTTTTTTCTTTCATCTAGGATGAGCTATCGAAGATATATTTCTCAGTGTAAACGAAATTAAAACAAAGTGCAGTTAGGCTCCAAAAACACTCTTTACTAACACTGAAATGCCAAGTGGTCGCTCATCAGCATGATTTATGGTACAACAGATAATAACCAGAATTTCCACCAAGAAGTAACATCTACCCCTCTTGTCAAATGACATGAATCATTTCCTAAAGATGAGATTAAGGAAGGACGTGAATAAAGACAGGTACACAGCTAGCTTGATACCTGTTTCTTGCTCAATTTTTTTCCTGTGGAAAAGCAATTTCCTAAGAGAATCACTGCTGAAGCTCAGTGTGGCTGCAAATGGAGGGGCAATTCTGACCTTAATCATATCAAGATAACATAAAAAACAATGAAACTAAAAATGCATCAACAAACCTAATCGAGGGGCACTTCCATCATTAATAGCACGTGCAGAACTTATTTCCTGGTCCATGCGGTCAAGGATTTGATTTCGAGCCTTCCGCGCAGGCTCCAAACTTTCACATATTATGTCCAATGGTATTCCAGCAGGTTTTATATCCAGCTGAATAGCAGTAATACCATTCCTTGTACCTGCAATTTTAAAGTCCATGTCACCCAGGTGATCTTCAAGACCCTGAAAAACATCAATGATCATGTTTGGTTCAGTATCAACTTTTTGCAGAAAGCTGGAAACAACATACACAATTGGATGAATATTAAGGAATGGTTCTTTGGAAAGATTTGACAACAGAAATGAAGCACATCTAAACACTTACTAAAATATCTGTTAAGATACAATAACTAGAAATATCTCCAGTTGTTGAGTCTACTTCACTGACAAGACCCACTGAAACACCAGCAACATGTTCCCTTACAGGTATTCCAGCATCCATTAAAGCCATGCTTCCTGTGAGTTACCATTTAGAAATGCATTAAAAGGAGAACATTAAGAAACAAAACAATTTTAGAGCAGTTCAAGGATATCACAATGACACTGAAACAGTACTTTATAGCAAGATCAATAAGTCGACCCTATAAACCTAAAAGGACAATACAAGCCAAATAAAACTATTCTGAGGTCTCTGTTAACAGTTGCTTATCATTTACAATACTAATCTCTATATAGAAGAAATCAAGAAATGACAAAGGCAATTATAAATGGCTAGCTTGGCTTTGCTACAAACAAAAAATATAGACCCTTGACCTAATTCATATGAAAGTTCAGTAAATGGTCTTGCAATCTAAGGCTTCTGCAAGTGATAGAATGACACTGCATTGCCAAACTAGGGCTAAGTTCCACCAGCTAAAAGCTGCAGAACATTAGAAAATTGCCAATAAATGCCATTTAGTTCTCACAAAAACAATCTCCAAGCCATAACTGGAAGAGCATAAGTGTTTCCTTGTAAGTATAGTAGCACTAATAGAAGAGAGAAATGATGTGTACCTCCACATACCGATGCCATTGATGTTGAACCATCAGAAGCCATGACTTCTGAATTTACCCGAACAGTATATGGAAAATCACCTTCTGGAGGAAGCACAGCAAGTAATGCTTTCTCTGCAAGAGTGCCTGCACAATGGTACAAAATAAATAGCTGCATTGGTGGTATTCATTTTGGTTTATCAAAATTTCGATGCAAATTAAGGCTGAAATTAAACAAACTGAACCAGGCCCCATGGGGGGGGGGGGGGGGGGGGGGTCATGGATCAAGAATCTAGAATTCTAGATATTGCACCAGATGCCATTCAGCATAACACCTCAAGTATGTCCGAAGCACCAACTGCTTAAGATTTCAACCACGCTCTGCCAAAGTTCCCTAGGTTTTGTATACTAGTCTTAACAACATTACAACCATTGCAGAGTCTCCTTGGGGCCAAGGAGGGTCTTAGCCCTCCCATTTGTTAAAACTTTCTTAAAGAAACTAAGTTTTACCACCTAAATGCTAACCAAATATTAAGTTGGCCATCTCTTTCCAAGGACCCACCCAACTATGTATGTTTGGTTAAGTTGGCCAATCTCCATTTTTCTTCACGATCCGCCACTGATTACAACTAGTCAAATATCCATGTGAGATTAATCACACTACTAGGCCTCCATGAGCCAAACTGGCCAGGGTGTTACATATCCATTGAGCTTATTAGACTTCGGGAAAAACAATTTCCTACAATACGCACATACAAGAACAAATATGTACCATGTCCAACTTCACGTCGATTCAAGCCCCCACGTTTTGCAACTTCGTTGATTGAAAATGGTGGAAAGCTATAGTGAAGCATGAAACGCTTTGTCGGAGGGCCAACAATTGAATCCAGTCGTTGAGCATCACCAGGAGCACCAAGGGTAACTGTACATAAAACCTACAAGCGAAGTACCAGTTACTTGAACAGTATAGACAAAATAATTTCATTGGAAAAACATTGTACTCAAAATTTAAGCAGATTCATTTTGTGTTTTGTGTGTTGGCCCGGGGGGGGGGGGGGGGGGGGGGTGCGGAGCAGAACCTGCGTATCTCCACGCGAAAACAGGGCAGAACCATGCAATATCGGATATGTGCTAGATTCACAGTACAATGGCCTCACTTCATCAAGTTGTCTACCATCAACTCTAAGTCCTTTCTCAATTATTCTTTTGCGTATGACCTGCACAAAAGATAGCACAACTCCTTTGTCGACTGAAATAATAAAAGTGATTCTGTGTAAGAAAATAGTAGCACTGAATGAAGTATCAGGTTGTCCCAAGGATAGTTGGTACCTGTAGATCTAATAAATCTCATCCCATTATCATAAGCTAAAAGCCTAATACTTGAATAAAATCTGCACAAATTTCTAGAAAGTTCCATATACCACTGGATACAAATAATTTACCTTGATTGTGGTACATAAAGCAAACAATGGGTCAAATGGATGCACAGGGACCAGAGCTTTCATTGACTAAATGCAAAACTGGCATGCCAAAGGCTCAAAGAATGAGTTTTGTAACATTCCTTAGCAATTTGATATTAACATAAATGCATTTTGTGCTCATCCATTGCCAAAGCAGAGTCTTTTCTCTCTCTATTTGTTAGAGTGTGCCAAGGAAGTAAAGAACTCAATGTTCTCTACCTGTTTTCTCACTGTATCAACTGCCTTGGAAAGAAACTTCAAGCTGTCCTCATCGCATTCTTCTTCAAGCTTTGCTTTCACTGATTGAGTGATTTTTTCCAAGGCTTCTCCTCGCTCAAACTGCAACAAATGAAAACATCCAATGAGTTCATGCTGTGCAGAAAAAGAAAGGCTTGAAACTTCTTACAGGTTGCTGCTCAAACAAAAGGGTGGGGCATAGAAAACAAAAGGTTACTCTGGATGACAGGAATTCTTAAAAAAACTGGTCACAACTGAACATTTTGGCTTCCCCCCTCCACACACTAGAAAGGAAGAGTATAGATAACAACATAACATATAGTCACCTTGCCATATGTTGCATCAGTAAAGACTTCCTCAATGGGTGCTTCTGATAATGCTCTAATTTTCTCATAAGATTTATCTGAAATCAATGAAATCTTGTATTCTTTCTTCTCTTTGCCAGCTTGCTTAGCCAATCTAATTTGAGGGTCGATACATTTAACTGCCTGAGCATCATAATCAATGCATGAGAATATATTTACAATGCAACAAGAAATAAAAGAAAAAGAATACCTCAGAGTGTGCAAGCTTCATTCCTGCTTGAAGATCCCTTTCAGTTATCTCACGAGCTTGTACATCTATCATTAATGTTTTATCCCGTGAACATGCATAAACCAGGTTGAGATCACTCAAACCTAACTGCAAAGCACAGTAAAATATTCACAAACTATGAGTCAACTGAGCAAATATCTAGCATTGTAGAGCATACATGAACCACATGTATGCCGATAGAGTTAGTCACGCTACACAGAAAGGACCCCCAGCAAAAAAAAATCCAAAAAAAATCATTGTGAACATAGTAGGACAAAGACCACCATGATACTGCGAAATGCTCCTAGGATATGTCATATCCACAAGCAGTACAGCTGTAGAACACCATGGTAACAATTCATGCATGATTGGGATCAAAAGAATTCAATGTGGTACTAATCAATCAATATATACCTCATCCGCTGTTGGGTTCAGCACAAAATTCCCATCAATTCTCCCAACACGTATTACTCCAATCGGCCCATTCCAAGGTATATCAGATAGCATTAGTGCAGCTGAAGAGGCATTTGCAGCCATCACATCTGGATCTTGCTTTCCATCTGAGGAAAGAACATTTACCATGATCTAGAAAAGCAAGAAATAACTTGATCAATGAGTTAAGATCATTCAAACTTCACGATTTTGAAAAATAAAATATTAATAAGAAAGATTACCTGAACTTCATGGTAAAAGCCAGGAGGAAATAATGGCCGTATTGGTCGATCGATTATACGCCCACACAGAAGTTCTCTTTCCTTAGGGGCACCTTCCCTGCGCATATATGTTGTGGGAATAACACCTTGAGCGTATTGTTTCTCTTGATAATCAACCTACAGCCAAAAAAACGAACAGCATATTCATTAGAGCAGAGAAGCACCAAAACAGTCCTAAAAGATGCACATAGCAGACACGGCATGAGTGTTGCATTAAAAATGTGAAGATATGCATATTCAATTTTCCTTTTTGGATTCAGCATTTCGTCAAATAAGTTAAACTGATAATAAAAAATATTGCAGCATATCAGCAGCCATAAGAAATAGGTCGAGAGTAATCAAATGAAGATTTTGCATTCCATTTCAAGCTCAACACCCTTCCAACCAACATCAAGCATGATAATTGGTAAGTAGCACCAGATTTGGATTTCAACAATCTGTTAGTGAACGGACAATTTAGCTTACATTAGCACAAACCAACAGCAGAATAACTAGTACTACTGCAATCCAAAACATACTTGTGGACCAAATCATATAACCTCATATCCAAAGATGAAAAGGGGGCAATTAACAAAGTATAAAACCTGGAATTTAGTTGCTAAGCCAAATCAAATGTTCTAGCTGGAGAATAGTTTGAATTGCATCTGCATCACAAGAAAGTTTGTGTATATTCATATTAAATTGCACGCCATACAAGTGTGGAAGCAAATGAATTGGGCATTCCCTGTCGAATTCAACGGCCTCTAAAATTCACATGATCACATCACATCAAAATAGGCCAGAGAATGATCCGTACGGTTAGTGGGAGGAAATCCCGGACGGGCTCGGAGGACTTGGCGGCGGCGACGGTGGAGAGGACGTGGGTGTCGTCCATGGAGATCACCACGGAGCCGTTCGCGAAGCGCGCCATCTTGCCGGTCTCGAAGGCGATGAGGCGCCCCCCTATCTCGAACTCCTCGCGGAAGCTCTCCAGCACCTTCCGCCCCGGCGGCGGCGGCGCGGCTGCCTGCGTGACCTCTTCGGCGGCGTCGGAGAGGAATGCCGCGCGGCCGCCGGGGACGGCGAGCGGCGCGGGGAGGCGGAGGCGGTGGTGGCGGCGGCGCGCGAGGAAGCGGAGGGAGGCCACCGCCATCGACATGGTGGCGCACCGGGGGGAGGAGCAGCAGGAGGGAGAGGGTCTGGGTTTAGGGTTTAAAGCGACGCGAAAATGGTAGGGTCTCGCCTGCCCGGCTTGGGCGCAGCGGAGATGTTTGTTTCACACTATCACAGTGGATCGTGGCCCCACTTGTCAGTTGAAGAAACGACCGTACCTTCTCCGGTTTTCCGTCCCTCCCGCGATCTTGAGCGTACATGCTGCGATAGACGGCTCAAGACTCCCATCGCGTGTCGACAGCTAACCCTACCTCTTTCCCACCAGCCCCGCATTACGCTGCGTGGCCACAGTCTCCAGCAACGGCGACGCCGAAGTGGATGACGCCTCTTGTCGACGAAAGCTGCGCTACACCGTCCAGACGACCATCGTGGCTCTCCGCTCTCAGGGTACGTCGTACAATTATCAGTTCAATAGGGGGATTACAGCCTAGGGAAGAGAAAGGGATCGGGGAACAAGAAGAACAGGAGAAAGGGAAGTTTCGGAAGTCTCAGGCCAATACAGAGTCGATCCTCAATTCCCATTTTCCTTCTGCCTTAAGTACTAGACTCCTCCTTCATGGTATAACCAATGGACCCTGTTAGCCACCCCGGCAGCTAGACCAAGCCTGTTACACGACCCAATCCTCGCTCGGCCATCTGTGGCTAGGCCTCCTTTTCCATTTTCTGCTCAGGATATTAGCTGGCCCAGTTGTCGGACATGGAACAGCACCAGAGACCATAACATTTCCTCCCCCTTTTAGGCTGGCTTGACCCCAAGCCAGTGCCTCCGAAAATCGAGCAGCAATATTATCATAATACTCCCAGGTAGAGCTAGAAAGGGTAGTACCAGACCACTAAACCAATATCTGCGTCGTCGCTGTCAAGCCCTTGTGGTGAAGCTGACTGCCCAAAATCTTGAGTGGCACTCGGTGCTTATCTTGCTTGGGCAATTCTGGTTGCACTTCCTCCCCAAGCGCCAAGGCCTTCTTCAATTGGGAGATGTGAATGACAGGGTGTATGCGCAGGTCAGCGGAAGTTGAAGCTTATATGCCACAGCTCCAATTTTGCCTTCTACCTGAAATGGGCCAAAATATCGAAAAGTCAATTTATGGTTTGCCCTTACTACCACAAAAGATTGAGCATAAGGCTGAAGCTTCATATAAACCCAGTCCCCCATAGTGAACTCTCGTTCTGATCTCTTTGCATCAGCCTGGGCCTTCATGCGTTGGTTAGCTCGATGCAAGTGCTGCTGCAGGAGATTATTTACCAACTCCCTCTCAAACAGCCATTTCTCCAGGTTCGGTATAGTGCAATTAGCTAAATTCACTATACCAAAGTGCTGCGGGCTGCGACCATACAACACTTCGAAAGGGGACTTTCTCAGCGTGGCATGGGAGGAGGTGTTATACCAAAATTCTGCTAAAGACAGCCACTCATA
Organism: Dendrocalamus latiflorus; assembly: GCA_017311315.1. Taxonomy (NCBI): domain Eukaryota; kingdom Viridiplantae; phylum Streptophyta; class Magnoliopsida; order Poales; family Poaceae; genus Dendrocalamus; species Dendrocalamus latiflorus. The sequence goes on from CM029633.1 coordinate 26,493,216, forward strand.
CCATCTCTTGGGACATGCATGTACAAAATAGCGAAGATACGTCGCCACACACTGATTGACTCGCTCTGTCTGCCCATCGGTTTGAGGATGGTATGCAGAGCTCATCCTCAATTGGGTGTGCACTAACTTGAATAATTCTCTCCATAAGGTGCTAGTGAATTTCTTATCACGGTTTGAAATAATTGATTAAGGCAGCCCGTGCAATTTGAACATGTTATGGAGATATGAGTGTGCCACTTGAAATGTTGTGAATGGGTGGGATAGAGCGATGAAATGGGCACACCGGGAGAACTTGTCCACCACTACCATGATACTGTTGAAGCCCGTAGATCTCGGCAGTCCTTCGATAAAGTCCATGGTGACTACTTGCCACACGTGGTCCGGTACAGGGAGGGGTTGAAGAAATCTCGGGTAACGGACATGTTCCGTCTTGGCTTGTTTGCATATGGCGCACACCGCTACATAAGCCCGCACCTCTTTTTTCATACTTGGCCATGCAAAAAGCTTATGGAGGTGACCATATGTCACCTAGAAACTAGAATGACCCCTGGCAGCACTTGAGTGTAGGGAGCTAATGATTCTTCGCTGCAGATCTGAATTACACCCGACCTAAACTCTTCCTTGAACCCTCAAAATCCCATCTCAGAGTTGGAATTTTGATAGATCACCCTTCTCCATACTCAGTTCAGTGAGTAACTTGCTTGTCTTAGGGCCCTTTTTATACCCTTCTGAGACCTCATCCAACCAGGAGGGAACACAAGTGGAGATGGCAGCCAAGTCTCTATGACCACCTACTGCCTTTCTTGATAATGCATCCACTGCCCGATTTTTAGTTCCTTTTTTGTACAACACTTTGTATTGTAGTCCAAGAATTTTAGCCATTACCTTTTGCTACCACAGCGTGGTTAAACGCTGATCGCCCAAGTAATTTCTTTGATCAGTCCGAATGGTGAATTCGACTGGCTGCAATTAAATTTTCCATTGATCCACTGGTAGGATTATAGCAAGACTTTCCTTCTCGTAGGTAGATAACCCTTGTGTCCGTAGACCAAGCGCTTTGCTAAGGTAAGCAACAAGGTGACCCCCTTGCATGAGGATTGTGCCAATCCCTTTGTTAGATGCATCGGTCTCAATCTCAAATGGTTTGCCAAAATCCGGAAGAGCGAGTACCAGGGCTGAAATCAAGGCATTCTTTAAGGTTTGAAATGCCTCCTCCTTCTTGGATGTCCATTGAAATACTACATCCTTCTTCAATAGTTTGGTTAGGGGCCGAATGATAATTCCAAAGTGGCAAACAAACTTGCGATAATATCCCGCTAGGCCTAAAAAGCCACGGACCTCCTTGGCATTCTTGGGCGAGGGCCAGGACTTCACCGTCTCAATGTTTTTGCTATCCGTAGTGACACCCTCCTTACTGATTATGTGACGCAAGTAAGTTAGGCTGGGCTGAGCAAAGAAACATTTGGTTAGCTTAACCTTCAATTGATGATGGGTGAGAATGTAAAATACTTACTACATCTTCTCCACATGTTCCTCCAAGGTCTAATTGTATACCAAAATGTCATCTATGAAGACCAGAACCCCTTTTCTTAGTACCGAAGCCAGAATGGTATTCATTAGCCCTTAGAAGGTGGCTGGTGCACTAGTTAGGCCATATGGCATGACCTTGAACTCAAAGTGCCCATGGTGTGTCTTGAATGCAGTCTTATGCTCATCGTGGGGTTGCATGCGGATTTGATGGTAACCTGCATGCTGGTCCAGACTGGTGAACCATTGTGCACCCGCCAACTCATCTAGCAGCTCATCAATAATAGGCAATGGGTACCGATTTTTGACAATGATCGTGTTGAGATGCCAATAATCCACACAAAACCTCCATGTCTTGTCCTTCTTTGGCACTAGCACGGGAAAGGCAAAGGGGCTAGTACTCAGTTGGATCACCCCTTAGGACAACATATCCTGGACTTGGTTCTCAATTTCATCCTTCTGTGTTGGGTTATACCGATACGGCCATAAGTTGACTGGTTGTGTTCCGGACAATAAGGGAATGGAATGGTCGAAGGCCCTCCTTGGCGGGAGCCCCTTAGGTTCTTCAAACAAGTGTTTGTATTTTTGGAGAAGGGACAGAATAGCTGTAGGTAACCGCTCTTTCTTCTCATCCGTATCCCACTGTTCTTTCCCTTCCAACAGATGTAATTCATTGCTAGGGTGAGACTGAATTAACAGCAATAGCTTTGTAGGTGCTTCCTGCCGGATTCCTTGCAGCTAGACCCTCTTGTCCCCTTGCCAAAACACCATTTGTTTCTTGTGCCAATGCACCACCATTGGACTATGTAGCTCCAACCAATCCATACCGATAATGACCTCTTAACATCTGAGGGGTAGAACCTTAAGATCGGTATGGAAGACAGTTCCTTGCACCTCCCATTTACATTGCAAAAATTCTTGGGAATAGCTGAGCACCCCTCCATTTGCAATGCACACCTAAACCGGTTTGAACAGCCCTTATTGTAACATCTCAAAATTTTAAATCTTGAAAATGAAAGCTTTTGAGTTAATTGCGCAAAGTATTTTCTTGAAATTTGGATTCTTAAGGTGCTTCTTAAATTGCGAAGAAGGTTTCAAAAATAATAATAATGATAATAATAATAATAATAATAAGACTAGAATTAAAAATGCCATAAAAGAAAATGTGGAAGTAAAAGAAATCTATAAACTTGAATTCAAAAGCTGAAAATATAATCCAACATAAGCAGGGCGAGATTTAAATTGAAGTATAAAATTTCATATGGAAAATAGTATTATAAAGGGCAACCAAAAAATAAATAAACCAAACATATGCAATAAACAAGCAAATATATATATATATATATATATATAAGTGTAGGAGGTCAGGCCGGCCACAACAGCCCGGCCCAACCCCCTCTCCCCGCACTCACTCTCTGCCAGGCGGGCCCGCGCCCTCCACCCCGCGCCTCTTCTCCCTCCTCTTTCTTCCCCTTCCTTTCTCGTGCGTTCGTTTTTCTCATGGCTGGGAGCGCTCCGCGTCTCCCTCTTTTCTTCTCTCCCCCGCGCCGAGCTTCGTAGTCATCGCGTCGCCTCGAGCCCACCGCTCTCTGCCGCACGCCGCGCTCTGCGCCCCTGCCCTGCGCCGCGCCCGACCCGTCGTTGTCACTCTGTGCCGCGGCGCGTCGAGCCCCGCGCCCGAGCAAGAACAGGCGGATCTCCACCCCGCCGCCCGGTCCGTCGCCACTGCACTCTCCCGCCCCCTCTGCCGCCATAAAAGCCGCTGGCTTCTCCCATTGCTCCTCGGCGCCATCCTTCCCTCTTCCCCCACCTTTTTCCCCAATTCGGCCTCCTCCCCAAATCCACGGTCACCGCCGCCATTACCGCCGTCGACATCTCCCCGGTAGGCCTCCGGCCGATTCCGTACCTTGGGAGCATCTCCACGACCCCGGGAATCTTCCCCAACCGCTGGCCCGGCTCCCCATCGTCGGAGCTCCTTCCCCCACGGCGGACCAACTGTGCCACCACCGGCCTTCGCCGCTAGCCTTCCTCGGCGCCTCTTCCACCTGGCTAGCCCGTCGGTGAGCTCCCCCTTCACCCCCTAGTGCTCGCGCCCCTCTCCAGCTCCGCCCCCTCCCACCACGGAACCGACGCCCCGTTTCACCCTCACCTCCGGCCACTCACGCCGACGCCGACCATCCCCGACGCCACCACGGCCCCTATTGACCCCACCAACACCATCACCATCTGCGGGGCAACCCATTCCACGAGTCTTCGGCGCCTCCCCGGCCGGGCCTCACCGGCGACGCCGTCGGCCATAGCCACCTGGGCATCTCCTCTGTTTTAAGACTTGCAGGCTTGGCTTATCAGCTAACCCTTCCCTTTTTACCGTCAGGTAATACCGAGCGAGCATTTGGTTAGCCAGGCGCGCGCTCAATCCGGCCACCCGGATTCGATCCTCTATCTCAGCGCATCTCCTCTGTTTTAAGACTTGCAGGCTTGGCTTATCAGCTAACCCTTCCCTTTTTACCGTCAGGTAATACCGAGCGAGCATTTGGTTAGCCAGGCGCGCGCTCAATCCGGCCACCCGGATTCGATCCTCTATCTCAGCGCACTCCTTTCTTTTTATTCTATTTTTAGTGACCATTACAACTAATGAAAAACCAAAGGAAAAACTTAGAAAAATCCAAGGAAGATAATAAGTTTAATTAGTACATAAAATAGGGTCACCTAAGGTTTAACGCTTGATTGTTTATTATATGAGCAACTAATATAGCTTAAGTATTTATTTAAGGTTTAGTTATCAATTAGAGGAATTAGCAAAATATATTTCTGCTATAGGTCCAAATTTAGCAAGGATCTAAATTAAAGATTACCTTAAAAGAAGTTAAAATGAATGCCTTAACATTAAAATACCGCTGTTAAGCAAATCTCAGGTAGTAGATTTAATTAAGTAACAATGTTGAAACGTAGCCCTATATAGCAAGCTTGACCTCAAGAAAATAAGAGGGTGTTAGTCATTTAATTAATAAATTGGTTAATTGACAGTGAAATTCACAACCTAGTTCTTAACAGATCGAGGTATGGCATTCTGTCATTGGCTATGCCAAGCCATCTCTAGGTTCTAAACAAGATATTCACGTAAATACTCATTTATCATGAATCTTCCTCAACATCCCTCTCGTCAAATCTCCTAGTCATCTCACACTTCGCTCCAACCCCGTTCGACTCACACCGTGCCCCATAAAATACCAAGTGTGGGTTACTTATCCCTAAAACCATGAAAGCTATTTTCCCTACGCCCATCTAATTATATTTAAGCAAACTAAGTTAAGCATTTTAGCAAGATTTCGCTACATAAAATATCAACAATAAAGCACTCATTCAATAAGATGCAAACCGCTAATAATAAGATTGGTTAATTAATAAAATAATCAACCTTGTGCATAATAAAACCAAATTGAGTTTATTCAGATTTATTTGGATCTTTTTGAGTTATTTGTTTTTATTTGGATTCAGTCGTTTGTCGCGTAATTAGAAATGGGGAGTCGTGAAGCTTCAGTGGATCAAGCGAGATCAAGCTCAAAGTGAAGATAGGGACCAAAAGGCCCAGATAAAGCATTGTGTGAGCTCAAGACCGCAGTGAACCGTACCAGGCGAGTCAATACTTTGATCATATTGAACCTACATTTTCTGCAAATTATTTTTGTTTAAATTATCAAATTGCATACTGTTATTTTATATGCAAATACATGTTTAATTTAATATTTTAGTTATATGCCCATTGTTGCTTGATTAATATTACACCTCCTTTGGAATACTTGAATATGTGAACCTTGTCACCCTAGCAAAATTATAATGGTAACTTTTGAAAATAAGTCCCTAAATATATGCCATGCTTAGTACTGCATAAATACTCAGGGGCGCTGAAATGCCCCAAACATCATTGTCATTTTTTAATCATGAGAAGTTGGTTTGGGCAGTCATGGTGGAAATGACTGGTATATTTGGTTATGGATATTTTATGCTCCCAAAATCCCAACTTGCTTAATTATCTGGGCGGATTGGTTCGAGGGTGTGGTGCGGTGGAAGCACAAAGTGGGTTAGTGGTAGACCGCCCAGATACCAATAAGAACTGAATCTTGTCATGACCTCCTGTGTAAAACAGTACAACCACAAGTCTGTAAAATACAACTTGGCTAAGTAAATTTATCGAAATCCCCGGACTCATCTCACTGGTAGGGGATTGATGGGGCTACGCTATGGCAAGGGGGCCTGAAGGGACACCGGTGTAGGGTGAAGTTTCCCAGCTGTCCTACGTTGCGGGAAGTAGAAGCCCGAGCTGCGTAGTGGCTGTGGGAAACATCCCGCGCATAGATGGGACCCACCGCAAGTGGGCAGTTTCCCATAAGGTGAATGAGAAAATGGACTAGATACTTCGAAAGGTCACTATGATGGTCTGCTCAACCTCATGTCTAAGGCATCATGTGGGGCAACGAGCTGATTGTCTCTTGTGGTGAAAGTGTACAAACTCTGCAGAGTCAAACTATTTGAATAGCCGTGCCCACGGTTAGGGGCGGACATGGGAACTTAACCAGATATAGTTCTATTTCAAAATGCTTTATGAATGGGAATGGAAAAGTGGAAGGGCAGTGGAAAGCCCTGATTTGAATTGTCCTGGGTGTCGTCCCAGTGGTAAGTTAAGCGGCTATAACGCTGAAAGGTGCTATATGGTGCGGATGCCATGTAATGGTGGATGGAATCTGGATCGCTATTATTATTGCATTTTCTTGAACATTATGTTTTTGTTCAAAACTGCTAGGTCTCGGGAAATTTTATGTATCGTATTTCAATTAGTGGCATTTCTATTCTTACAAAATTAAATATGGAAAGGGTAAATAGAGTCGTGAGTAAAGGAGATGGATGTATATAGTTAAGATATTGGTGGAATCATGTCAATCATAAATAGGAAATGATAGTGAGAATTGTGGGAGAAATAAATTGGTGGAGTCAAAAATGAATATATATATATATATATATATATATATATATATATATATATATATATATATATATATAGGTCATATAGATGATTTAAATGATTGTTGGAGAATTAGGGAGTGAAAAGGTAGTTGCTAGATTAATTCCTGGGAGTGGTTGGCGATAATGGGATTAATAGGCTTTGATCAGATACTGGATGGGTGAATCGGATTTTTAAGAATTTGGAGGTAAGGTAATAATGCTTGGAGTATAAACTGGGTCAATGATATTCTTGGTGGATAGATACTAGTGAATCGTGATCCTGATCAATGATATACTTGGTGGATGTATACTAGTGAATTAGTAGAGATAGATAATGGAAGATGAGGTTGAATATTGGAAAAGCAAATATATATATATATATATATATATATATATATATATATATATATATATATATATATATATATATATATATCCAATACACAGACGGTTGGTATATAGAACTGTATATAGTATTCGTACACTACCAACCATCTGTGATAATCTGACCGCTGGGCCCGTCGATCCTCCCCAACCCAATCTCAGCCAATAGAAATCAAATCACCTCGCCTCAGCAACAAGATTGGACACGCTGGCCGAGAAGATGAAGATGTCAAGGGCTAGGTCGCGAACCTCCAGTTGGCTGCCTGTGGGCATGTCCTGAAGGTCCCACCTGTGTGCTTCGTTCTTCCGCTGCTGCAATTTAATGATTTCGGCCTAATCGGCCCATGAGTAAGTCTACTATTATATTTACGCCTCCGCATGATATGTATTTTGATATTCATTACTGTAACTGTGAGCACTATCTACTGATCTAGAGAATAGTGCAGAAAATCACAGAGGAATCCGGATTATAAAATCTGGGTCTGACACTTATGCACCCTTTAGCCAACTCGCAAACGTCTCACTCACAGCTATGAGAGCTACCCAAGTCAACCAAAATTAGTGCCTCATGTCCTTGCAGGATGCCTTACAGTCTGACCGTGTGTGGAGCCTCTCCACCACTGACCGCCTCCTTAGAGATAGCTAACAAGTCTCCACCGGTCGATCCTTCTCCCAGTTCCAACGGTGTAGACTGCCACTCCTTTTCTTGCAGCAATTCCAAAAATTCTTCCACCACATATATTTGAACTGTAGGGCCACATTTATGCTCTCTACTCCATTTTTCTCCGCAGGTGTGATAGTCCACGAGCTCATCGGTAGGCTCGTAGCGCGGCTAACCGGTCAGTCCCAGCTGAGGGTCGAGTCGCTGCTTCCGCTCCTCTCTGGTCTTCCGATTGGCATCCCATCGTCGGCCACTCCTTGTTGGGCGGCAAAGGCAGGGGCAACGCGGCACGCGAGAATGTTCGGGCACCGGAATTGGAATCCGGTTTGCGGGCATCTCTCCTTATCGCCTCCAGCACCTCCTCCTGCAAGCTATCCAGTGAAATAGTAGTATCCAAATTCGGAGGTCGATGCAACACGATAGTGGAACGCACATCGTTCCGTAAACCGTCAATGAATTGAGTAACAAAGAATATATATCCCAAGAATGGTGAGCTAGCAATTGATGCATGGTTTCATTGAACTTCTCGGCGTACTCGGTTACTGAGCTAGTGTGGTGCAGATGGTTTAGCTGCGCTGTTCGAACTCTTCTCTACCAAAACGAACACCCATGACAGCAGCAAATGACTCCTAGGTGGGGTGTTGCAAATGCACACTAGAGGATTGTAGCCATGGCATAGCACTACCCGTGAAAATACATGGTAGCTAGGTTAACTCTCAACTCTGGGTGAACAGCATAAACTCTAAAGTAATTTTCGCACTTTAGCTACCATGCTCTAGGACTCTCGCCATCAAATGGTGGGAAATCTACTTTGGGTGGGTGGTGGTGATGTCTTGGAATTCGAACCTGAGACTCAAAGTACTCGAAACGAGAACGTTGATGGCTTTGCGGATAGTGCTTACTATTGTCCGGGGGCGGCAAGGGGGAGACCTCCCCATTAGCCATCCTCTAGTATTGTGGTTCCTCGTGGTGGCCATTAGGCCCTCGATCACCTCCAACAGGGACCTCCCACGACACTTCCTCAGGCCGTAGTCGGATCGGGTGGACGGGGGTGGTCAACATCGCTTCTGGTTTTGGGAGGATTTCCGACAGATCCATCGGACGAACCGTCAACACTAGATTGCTTGCGATCTATTGGATCTGCTCATGCAGCTCGCCCATCTCGAATTGCAGCTCCTCCATTGCTTTCTCCGCTACCGGCCTCCACTGTTGCATCGCGAGCATGGCCAGCTTGATTTCCTCCACGGATCGGAGAACTGCACTTCCTAGCGCTTGCAGGCAGTTCCTTGATCGACTCCCCCTGAGCCGTGATGGCCTTGATCAGATCGGCGATTTGATCATATCTGTTTGGGTTCAGGTTCTCATGCGATAACGCGGTAGCTCCCAGGGCTTCGAGCGTGGCTCTGATATTAGATGTCATGTTCCTCCTCCAAATCTCAGGGTACGTAGTACAATCATATCAGTTCAATAGGGGATTACAGTCTAGGGAAGAATAGGGGATTAAGGAACAAGAAGAACAGAAGAATGGGAAGGTTTGGGAGTCTCACGCCAATACAAAGTCAATCCCCAATTCCTATTTTGCTTTCACCTTAGGTACTAGACTCTTCCTTTACGGTATGACCAGTGGACCTGTTAGCCACGCCGGCAGCTGGACCAAGCCCGTTACACCACCCAATCCTCGCTCGGCCATTTGCGGCTGGGCCTCCGCTTCCGTTTGCTTCTCAGGATATTAGCTGACCGGACATAGAACAGCGCCACAGACCGTAACAGCCGCGTGGCCACCGTCTCCGGCGAGGCGACGCCAAAGCGGATGACGCCTCTCGTCGGCGGTAGCTGTGCTGCACCGTCCAGACGACCGTCGTGGCTCTCCGCTGCGCCTGTGTAGGACGAGAACACGGCTGGGACCAAGGTGGGTGCTGTCTGCTACATTTGCCCTTTCTTTCTTGAGAGATTGCGGTGGGATCGTTGTCCAGTGGGTTCTTGAATTGGAGGATTCCATTGTAGTGGGTGATTCCCAGAGCAATTTTTCAGTTTCTGTGCTGATATGCCCCGCTAATGTAGTTAAAGTAGTCATTGGATCAAGATTCACTACTACAGAAATCGACATTACAGACGGTTCAGAAACGTCATCACAGACGGTTTTCTGAACCGTCTGAATTTATGGGTCAGTGATGATCGAAGGTTATCACAGACGGTTTTCGAACCGTCTGTGATTATTAGATATCACAGACGGTTTTTAATTAAAAACCGTTTGTGATTATCAGATATCACAGACGGTTTTTAATTAAAAACCGTCTGTGATAACCGATAATCACAGACGGTTTTTAATGAAAAACCGTCTGTGATATTCCTTCCTTCTAAACCAAAATCTATTTCTGTTTATTGGCTAGCCTCAGGAAATGCTAGCCATGCCCTCTGAAACAAGCAGATAATCACAGACAAAAAACATACAATTCACACATCTCATTTGCTTTCAGGTACATTTCGCAGACATAAAACATCCAATTGACATCGCACTTCATCTCACAGACATAAAGCATGCATCCATTTCGCAAATCAATTAATTGAATTGAACTGAAATATCCATTAACAAATGCACAGTTACAAAAGATCTACACTGCATTTACACTTAGTGATAAGACCAATAAGAAATCAGTGTGCGCAGTGGAACCGTCCTTCTGGCTGTATGACTTGAGTCAGCAAAAAGAACGCCAACTCTGATTGAACCTCTCGAAGCTCAGACTGTTTCAATGCAGTTGACGGGATTGATACAGCCTGTCGATAGGAATATCAATGTACATATATATGTAACGTGATAAGTATGAAGTAATTATGGGAAGAGTGACAAACCTTGCGATTGGTGACCCTCGAGGAATCGAGGAGTAGTTCCATATGTTGGCAAACGTAGTATCCACTGTTAAAAGTATTTGAATTGTTAGCAGCAGACTGATTCGCAGTGCTGTCCTATTCTTCAGGAGTTAGTTTACCTATTCTTAGCATTACCGAGAATTGAGCAACTAGCTGCTAAAGTCTCGCTTCAGTTATTTTCAGTTGTACTGTTTCATACGACAATAGTATATAATGTATTCAATGGTTTCACTCGGTGATTGAGCCGATCAATTCATTCTCCCAGAAATCCTGTTATACATTTTTACATGGTATCAGAGCCTGCATAATCTCTCACGAGATGTCTACAGCAGGATCCCAAAACTCCTTACCATCCACGACTACCACTACATCTTCAGCAGGACTTCTTCCTACCCCATCCTTCTCACATCTGATAAATGTGAAATTAAACGGCAGCAATTACCTTCTCTGGAAGGCCCAGTTCATGCCCTACCTCCGCGGCCAACAGCTGCTTGGATATGTCGATGGATCTGTGGCGGCTCCTCCAATTTCAGTCACCAGAACTTCGACAGAAGGTGCTTCACAGGTTGCAAACCCGGAGTACCAGACCTGGCTTCAGCAGGACCAAATGGTACTCAGTGCTCTACTTTCTTCCCTCTCTGAGTCAGTTCTTGCCCAAGTCATGTTCCTTCCCACTTCCAGAGAGGTCTGGACCACTTTAGAGCGCATGTTCTCCTCCAATTCTCAGGCTAGAATTATGCAGCTTAGGTTTCAACTTTCCAATTTTCGCAAGAAAGACCTTTCTGCCACAGACTACTTCAACCAAATGAAACTCTTAGCTGATAATCTCGCAGCAGTAGGAGAACCCCTCAAAGAACAAGAGATAATCACCTACATGCTCACTGGTCTTGATCATGATTATGATGCCCTTGTCACCTCAGTTACCACAAGATCTATTCCTATGTCACTCAGTGACTTCTATGCTCATCTCTTGAGTTTTGAAATGCGGCAAGAACATCTCTCCAGCACTATGCAGATTGCAGGTTCCACTGTGAACTTCTCCTCGCGCAACCAATCACAGGGTTATGGTCGTGCCCGAGGGAGAAGTCGTGGACGTGGACGCAATGGCACGCCACCAAAGAGCAGTGTCCCTGAAGGAAATACTCGCACCAACAATGGCAGATCAAGTAATGGCAGACCAATCTGTCAAGTTTGTGGGAAGGTTGGCCATGTAGCACTTCGTTGCTATCATAGGTTCGATCATTCCTATCAGGCTGAGGACGGGCAACCCTCGGCGATGTCAGCAACAACTGGAAATCCATCTTATGTCATCGACAACAATTGGTACACTGACAGCGGTGCTACTGATCACATCACTGCCGATCTCGACAAGATGGCAGTCAAGGAGAGGTACTCCGGTCAGGATCAAGTTCAGACTGCAGGAGGATCAGGTTTGTCTATTTTACATTATGGTCATTCTGAAATTAAAACTCCTTTTCGTCCTCTCCGTTTACACAATGTTCTTCATGTCCCAAAAGCATCTAAGAATCTTTTGTCTGTCCACAAACTCACCACTGACAATAATGTTTTCGTTGAATTTCATCCAAAATACTTTGTCGTGAAGGACCAAACCACGAAGATGCCTCTTCTTCGCGGTGAATGCAGAGGGGGACTGTATCCAATAAAACCAAACTTCACTCGTTCCAACCTTAGCCGCTCCAGCACACATACGACGGCTTTGTCCAGTACAAGGATCTCTATTGAAGATTGGCACTGCAGACTCGGGCACCCAGCTCCAGCTGTTGTTCAACATATTTTGCAGAACCATAATTTAGCTGTTTCCTCTCTTCGGCCAATAAATTCCCTTTGTAATGCTTGTCAACAAGCAAAGAGCAAACAGCTTCCTTTTCCCACTTCTAGCAGTATGTCTTCAGCTCCATTAGAACTAATCTTTTCCGATGTTTGGGGTCCTGCTCATCCATCAGTAAATGGATTCAAGTATTATGTTAGTTTTATTGATGATTATAGCAAACATACTTGGATTTATCTGTTAAAGTGCCGAGCTGATGTCTTTACTGTCTTTCTACACTTCCAAAAGATTGTTGAACGTCAATTAAATCACAAAATTCTCTGTGTTCAGTCAGACTGGGGAGGAGAATATCAGCGACTAAACAAATTTTTCAAAGAAATTGGCATAGTACATCGCGTTTCATGTCCACACACCCACCAACAAAATGGCGCCGCTGAGCGCAAACACCAACACATTGTGAATGTCGGCTTAACTCTTCTTGCTCAAGCTTCTATGCCTCTTAGATTCTGGGATGAGGCTTTCCTTGCTGCCTGTTTCTTGATCAATCGCGTACCCAGTCGAACCATAAATCTAGAGACTCCTCTAGAACGTCTGTTCAGTACCAAGCCTGACTATCATTTCCTCAAGATTTTCGGTTGTGCTTGTTGGCCCAACATGCGACCGTATAATTCGCATAAACTCTCATTTCGTTCCAAACGTTGTGTTTTCCTCGGATACAGCCCTTCTCATAAAGGTTACAAATGTTTAGACACCTCTACTGGCCGAGTATATATCTCCAGGGATGTTCGGTTTGACGAACATGTGTTTCCCTTTGCTGCTGGCTCAGCACCTGTTCCCTGTCCGACAATAACATCAGCTTCCATTCTCTTGCCATCTCTGCATAATCAGAATGATCATAATGTTAGTAGACATACCACTTGTTCTTCTTGCTCTCACTTGTTTCCTGCAGATGGCCTCCAGCATAGTGAATCCACTCCAGGTGCTACCAGTTTCTCTACTCCAGCTTCAGGCGATACTGGTGCCGCTTCATCCCATGACGACACCACAACTGCTGACATCTCTGGTGATCCACCAAGAATTTCAGGAGCAGCACCACATTCTGATCGTGTGGTAACCCAAGCAAGGAATAACATTCGAGTACCCCGTGTACTCACTGATGGGACTGTGTTCTATAACAAAAACACTCATCGTCGTCAGGCTTTTCTTCTCTGCACAGAACCGTCAGATCACAAGGAAGCAATGCAACACCCTGAGTGGGTTCAAGCCATGGATGCTGAGTTTCATGCCCTGGTCAAGAACAACACTTGGCACCTTGTGCCAGCTCGGTCGGGAGTGAATGTCATTGATAGCAAATGGGTATTCAAGATCAAACGAAGAGCTGACGGCACTGTTGAACGCTACAAGGCCCGCTTGGTAGCTAAAGGATTCAAACAACGCTATGGCCTGGATTATGAGGACACCTTCAGTCCGGTGGTAAAACCTGTGACAGTCCGCCTGATACTCTCTCTTGCTGTGTCCAAAGGGTGGCATCTCCGGCAATTGGATATTCAAAATGCTTTTCTGCACGGCATACTAGAGGAAGATGTTTACATGCGTCAGCCTCCTGGATATGAGAATCGAGAGTATCCTCATCATCTCTGCAAACTGGACAAGGCTTTGTATGGGCTTAAACAAGCGCCACGTGCTTGGTATCATAGACTCAACTCCAAGTTACAGGAAGCAGGTTTTGTGCCATCCCGATCAGACACTTCATTGTTCATTTACAACAATCATGGCATTATCATATATTTCCTCATATATGTGGATGATATCATTGTGGTTAGCTCCTCTGTGTCGGCAACAGAGAGGTTATTGTCTGAATTGCAGCAGAATTTTGCAGTTAAAGATCTTGGCAATCTGCATTATTTTCTGGGTATAGAAGTTAAGCAAACACAAGATGGTATTATACTGACACAACAGAGGTATATTCATGATCTTCTTTGTCGTACCAACATGCAGAACTGCAAACCTGTCACAACACCAATGAGTGTTTCTGAGAAGTTGACTAGAGACAGTGGTGAAGCTTTGTCAGTTGAAGAGAGCACAGCATACAGAAGCATAGTTGGAGGTCTTCAGTACTTAACTCTAACCAGACCAGATATTGCCTTCTCTGTGAATAAGGTTTGTCAATTCTTGCATAATCCCACAAGTGCTCATCTGACTGCAGTCAAACGAATCCTTCGTTTTCTGAAATACAGTCTGACAAGAGGTCTGAAAATAAGGAAGTCATCATCTTGGTTGGTCAGTGCTTTTAGCGATGCTGACTGGGCAGGATGTAGTGATGATCGACGATCCACTAATGGCTTTGCAGTGTTCTTTGGGGACAATCTGATCTCATGGTGCTCAAAGAAACAACCTACAGTTTCTTGCTCCAGCACGGAATCTGAATATAAAGCATTGGCTAATGCTACTGCAGAAATAGTTTGGGTACAATCTCTACTCAAGGAATTGGGAGTGCCTCAAGACAGACAACCGAGCCTGTGGTGTGATAACATAGGTGCTATCTACTTATCAGCAAACCCAGTTTTTCACACGAGGACTAAACATATAGAAGTTGATTTCCATTTCGTGCGAGAAAGAGTTGCGCAGAAGCTACTAGACATCAGATTTATATCATCAAAAGATCAAGTCGCCGATGTGCTAACCAAGCCGCTTCCAGCAAGGCTGTTTTCAGAGTTTCAACACAATCTCAATCTTGTTGATGCAGGTTGAGATTGAGGGAGGATGTTAAAAGTATTTGAATTGTTAGCAGCAGACTGATTCGCAGTGCTGTCCTATTCTTCAGGAGTTAGTTTACCTATTCTTAGCATTACCGAGAATTGAGCAACTAGCTGCTAAAGTCTCGCTTCAGTTATTTTCAGATGTACTGTTTCATACGACAATAGTATATAATGTATTCAATGGTTTCACTCGGTGATTGAGCCGATCAATTCATTCTCCCAGAAATCCTGTTATACATTTTTACATCCACATGTGTTGCCCGGCTGCTGCTGGTGGCACTGCAAAAAATGGAATGTGTTAGTTCAAAAGGCATTAGTACCATCTGTTGCATAGGATTAATTAATGTGAAATAGCGAATACCTTAAAATCTCGAACATGTGTCAGCAGGCCGTTGGCCCCGCGCTTCGAGTCACCTCCCTTTTCAATGTACATCGCGAACGCCCTACGTAATTCGAAAAGGTTAACCTTAATCATTCGGAAGGAAAGAAAGAGTACAATGTAGATATGTATGGGGAATATGTGCTTACCTATCGATTACTTGGCTGACAACTTTGAAGTCCATTTTATTCTTACTTAGGGAATCAAGGTAATATACCTTGTTCCATTTTGGTACAATTACTATTAAAATCCAATGAAAGCTCTGATTGAAGGGCATAAGTACATAGTCCTTATTGCGGCAACTCAGCAGGCCTGATGCAATGTACCTCTCGACGAGGGATGCCTCCACGTCGATGGTAGTCTTGGCGACCAATTGTGGGTCCAAGAAACCAGCTGATGAGTTCGATACTCTAGCTTTAATCAGCATGTGTCTATATATATACACACGAAAGCAAAAAATTAGATATGGCATTTATCGGTATGACATTAACGGAGACTGTGATTGTACACACTTACAGCGTCCAGCATCGAACGATTGAGACGTCAAGAGCGTTGAGCATGAACAGCTCGAATAAATCCTCAAAGGCGACCACGAATGTACACTCTTGAAGATTGTGGTGTAAATCTTCCTCGGAGAATTTGACAGTGATACTTGAAGTCCGTTCTCCCTCTGGCTTATTGGACTGCTGCATATACCACGTGTGCAATTGCATGCAACTATATGGTAGCTTTTGGAGGGCTTTTTGCTCGAGCAACGGCTCGCCAAGCACGAATTTGCGGGCCAAAGGGTGGTACGGAAGATCATCATTGGTCTTCTTTGCTTTGCCCTTGCTGGCCTTGCTGCCTCGGCTATAGGTCGACTTCACGGAAGTCGACTTTGAAGGTAGCAGCGGTGCAAGTTGCTCTGGCGAGAATAGGGCCCGTGGAGATAGCATCGTTGTAGTATCCGGTGGTGGAACCGACTGGTCTTGTACTGGAGATGGCACCAGTGCATGTTGCTCTGGTCCTGCCACCGGTGAAGAAACCTCCAGGAAGATGTCGCTTTTGGGCCACTGGATGAATGTTCCAATGGCCTGTCCTAGAGTCACGATCTCGTCGTTGGGGGGCTTCGGTAGCGGGACCACCTCAAAATTGACATACACACCATCCACATTAACTTTTGCGAAGCCTGGCGCTAAAGCTTGGCCGTGCACCATGGCCCCGTTACCAAACGAATATGCCTGGCCCCAAGCAGCGTACAAGGGAATGGCGCCACATCTCACTTGGAGCTTGCAGTTCGTAGGCTCCTACATAACGATACAAAATTAGCTACTCGAATAGGCCTACCAATGGAGCAAGCATTCGAGAGGTAATAATTATTACCAGGATGTCGTCCACAGGAAATTTGGACTGGGTATGCGTCGGATTGGACGCGCAGCTACTCGGACGGTTGTGCGGGCTACCTAGCATAGCAGCGGCGGTGGCGGCCTGCTGACTTTCTGTCTGTTTCCGCACCTCTTCTCTGATTACTTCACCCATCTGAGCAAATAGCTCCTCTCGAAGAGATTCCTTGATCTCTTCTCGTAGCTGCTCCTCACGCTCGGCTTTGTTTCTCTTCCTACGCCGATACATTCCGGAGTCATCTTGGAAACCATGTTTCCAAGGAACGTAAAGCCCAAGGCCTCTCGTACGACCCGGGTGCTCCTTGTTTCCCAGGGCCACGGAGAGCATATCATTCTCCCTTGTTCCCTGGAATGATCCCAGGGTAGATTCAAAACTCAGCTCTTCCTGCAAGAGCACGACATGTCATTTCAATTCGTACGAAGTTGTGGAGTAATTACAAGCTACGTAGTTCGATCGATATCTTACCAGGCGCTGGGACACTTGCTGGTCTGCAGGGTTTCGAAAGGAGACGTCCCCCGATGTCGTTGTAGATGACCTTGCTCTAAGCCAATTTCGAGCGCGGTCATCCGGGATATTGGAAAACGGCGGGGCGATGTCCTCTGCAGCTGCCAGCTCATCCTCCAACCTCCACTTCGGGATTTTACCCGCATACCCAGCTGTGCCAAGTCTGTGGGGGTGCGTGTTTTTTGCCTGGAGGGCCTTGTGCGCCACACTTGTACTTTTGAATTCTTCGGTCGTTTTCATCGCCTTGAACTCTTCTCATTGTGGTTCCAGGAATGGGTATTTAGTAAAAGGCGTTTCGTCCGTCTCCACGTATTTCCTGACAAGCGTGCTCTTGAAGTTCTTCCATGCTTTGCACGCCGCTTGGTAGGTTTGTCGTTCCACAGCGTGTAAGTGTTCTTCTGGGAACTCGAACGATGCCAAGATTTCGGTCCACAGCTCACGTTTCCGAGTGTCAGGCACATTCTTCCACGAATTGTATGTGATCTCAATTCGTTGTCGTGCAACTATTCCGACCATGGTTCGGAATGCGTTTACCGCTTGCTTAGGAAGGATAGGGACCCCAGCTGCGTTTACCGCTGTGATGGTCTGTCGGCTCTGAGGCTTCTTTGATAGCCCTCTTCCTTGGCGTCTTGATGTTGGAGCGGACGCCTCCGGCGATGATGATGAAGAATGCGCGGGTGACATGTTGCTCATTTTGTGGGTCTATTAAGATAAGATGAGAATGTTCAAAGTGAGGAAGCACGAAAAGTGAAACATGATGCTCAATGTTCGGAAGAGAGGAGAGGAGTAGAGGGAAGGGGGAGAAGGGAGGGGGTGATGTGGACACAGAGAGGGGTTATGTGCCTATACTATATACTACATACTATATGTGTATATACATACATATACATATACATATACATACCTACATATATACATATACATACCTACATATATACATATATAATGGTAGCAATATGAAGCAACAAGCAACAAGCATCAATAATAGAATCAATAACAGTCTCAACATGAATATGTGCTCTCAAATTGTAGGGTTGCACAAGATTAATCTTGGCCGTCCCGCTACTAAATCATATACTCTTCCTTGATTGGTTATGCCAAATAATGAATTCAGTATTTTGAGCTCTAGATACAAACTCTAAAATCTCAAGATCAAGATATATTCAGCATGCATATATTCAAACAGCAGTATTCATACAGATCAAGACCACACAAGTTAACTTTGCCCAATAATTCAGTATTTTAACTTGTCAAGATTAAATCCTAACAGATCAATTTAATAACATGCTATAACCTGAAAACTGCATGAACCGACAGCTATTAGAGCTCAAGCACTGAATGAACCAATCTTAGTATATGATTTTATCATCATCGAGCAACTGTAGTAAACAATTAATGTACCAAATAGCAATATGTACCAAATAGCAAACTAATTAAGCTACTGCAGTAAACAATGCTCACAATGCTCAAAACCCTAGTCCATCACAGAAAGTGCTCACAATGCAGTCGGTAATCGAGGGGAGGTGGCCGGCGAGGGGCTCGACGGAGGCGGCCGGCGAGGGGCTCGGGGAGGCGGTCGACGAGGGTTCGGGGAGGCGGAGGCGACGAGGGGCTCGACGGAGGCGGTCGACGAGGGGCTCGGGGAGGCCGAGGCGACGAGGGGCTCGACGAAGGCGGCCGGCGAGGGGCTCGGGGAGGCGGTCGACGAGGGTTCGGGGAGGCGGAGGCGACGAGGGGCTCGAGGAGGCGGAGGCGACGAGGGGCTCGACGGAGGCGGCCGGGGGCTCGAGGAGGCGGCCGACGAGGGTTCGGGGAGGCGGAGGCGACGACGGGCTCGGGATTTACTTGGATCTAGATCGAATAACTGCGCAGCGCACAGGGAAAACCCTAGCCAGAGGGTATATATAGGGAGGTTATCACAGACGGTTCTAACTCAAAAACCGTCTGTGATATTAATATCACAGACGGTTCCAAGTCTAAAACCGCCTGTGATAGTATAAATATCACAGACGGTTCTAAGTGTATAACCGTCTGTGATAGTCATATTATCACAGACGGTTTTAAACTTAGAACCGTCTGTTTTATTGATATCACAGACGGTTCTAAGTTTAAAACCGTCTGTGATAAGCCTTTGCGACTGTAGTTATTAAGACAACACCAATAAGCACAGCTGCATTCATATCCACCACCAAACAGCTGCATTCATATACAACACCAACCAGCTGCATTCATATCAACCATCACATGTGCATCACACATATACATAAATGCCAATACTCATATACATTTTGTCACACATTTTCACATATACATCTCAAAATTGACTACATCACACATTTTCACATATACATCTCAAAATTGACTACATCACACATTTTCACATATACATCTCAAAATTGTCACACATTTTCACATATACATCTCAAAATTGACTACATCACACATTTTCACATATAGATCTCAAAATTGTCACACATTTTCACATATATATTCTTATTGTACTTGCTTATTTCCTTTAAAAATTAGCCCTTCATCATGATCAATGCGTACGTAACTAGTTTCGTCACGTTGTTCATCGTCGACCCTTATGCCATTTCCAAAAGGAGGTAACTCGTCAAATTGATTGTATTCCTCCTCGTCCACTACATTCTCCACTCCGACAATTCTCCTTTTTCCATGAAGAACTACATGGCGTTTCTTATTTGCCGGGTCGGTTACATAGAAAACTTGAACAACTTGATTGGCGAGTACGAATGGTTCGTCTTTGTACCCGACACGTTGGAGGTCCACGGTCGTGACACCGTACTTGTCAACCTTCACCTGTGGGAGATGCACCCAACGACAGCGAAATAAGGGGATCTTGAAAACCACATAGTCGAGCTCCCAAATCTCTTCTATTAAGCCATAGTACGAGTTTCTCGACCCATCGGTACTGAATGCATCTATGCGGACTCCGTTGTTCTGGTTAGTGCTCTTGACATCGCACACATTCTTTTCTACGTGCATGACGTCGATGCAGTGCCGAACATCTAGGTACTCCCAATAAGGTAAGTCCCAAAATATTGATCTCTTCTTCCAGGTGTTCTTCTCATGAGCCCTCAATTTACGTCCCTTTCCGAGGACAACATCTAAATCCTTAACCATATCATAAACCTCGCGTCCCCTTAAATGCCTTGGAGCTGAACCATCTTCCTTCTCTCCGTCAAATTGTTTCTTCATCTTGCGGTATGGGTGAGCCCTCCGAAGGAACCGGCGGTGACGCATGTAGACGGTTTTGCGTGAGTGTCTCAGCCACACACTCTCGGTACCATCTAAACAGTGAGTACAAGCTTTGGCACCTTTTGTACTATGGCCCGATAGGTTACCAAGGGCAGGATAATCATTTATGGTGCAGAACAATAAGGAGCGCAGAGTGAAGTTCTCTCGTTTGTACGCATCCCATACCTGTACCCCTTCGTTCCACATTACTTTTAGATCTTCCACCAACGGTGCTAGGAACACATCGATATCATTCCCAGGTTGTTTTGGCCCTTGGATAAGTATCGACAGCAAAATATACTTTCGCTTCATACACAACCAAGGAGGAAGGTTATAGATGCAGAGAGTCACGGGCCATGTGCTATGTCGGCTGCTCATGCTACTGAAAGGATTCATTCCATCTGTACTCAGTCCAAACCTTATATTCCTTGGTTCTGCACCGAACTCTGCAAAACTCCTATCGATGTTTCTCCACTGCGCGGAATCAGCAAGGTGTCTTATCATTCCATCCTTCTTGCGCTCCTCCGAGTGCCAACGCAGCAATTTTGCCTTCTTTGGATTTGCAAAAAACCTTTTCAAACGGGGAATTATAGGAAAATACCATGTCACCTTAGCAGGAGGTCCTTTCTTCGCCTCTGTTCCCTCGCCATCAACTGATTGATTGTTACGTTTGTATCGGGATGCGTTGCACACCGGACATACATGCATGTTTGCATACTCTTTACGGTAGAGGATACAATCGTTCGGGCATGCATGTATTCTTTCTACTTCCATTCCCAACGGACAAAGAACCTTCTTGGCTTTATACGTGGTTTTAGGCAACTCATTTCCCTCCGGAAGCATGTCCGCTAAAAGACCTAGCAGCGCCGTGAAACTCTTGTCCGACCAACCGTTGCTTGCCTTCAATTTCAACAGTTCAAGCACGGCCGACAACCTCGTGTACTTGCATCCCGTGTACAAAGGTTTCTCTGAGTCCTCCATCAAGCCACGGAATTTAACATACTCTCTCTCATCATAGTTCTCTTCAACATCGCGAAGCATCTGATCCAGATTATCATCGTGCAACCTATCCGAATCCGACCCACAATCGACATCAGCCGGCGGCATGTCATTCAGTTCACAGGCGATGTCATCCGGGGGCATATCATTCACTTCACCGGCGATGTCATCCGGCGGCATATGATCATTCACTTCGCCATGACTGGTCCAACACGTATAATCCTTTTTGAAACCCCTCCGAATCAAGTGCGATTCAATTTGCCCTCGGTTCTTAAACATCTTCACATTCTCGCAGTCAGTGCATGGACAGCACATATATATCGCCCCCTTATTCAACATATCCTCCTCGGCAGCTCTTATAAAAGCAGAAACGCCATTAATGTACTCTTCACTCACACGGCTCGCGGCATACATCCAGCTTCGGTCCTACGTTACGTACATATATAACAACTTAGTATTAAAATCTAGATTAACTAATTATAACTACATATATACCGGCCACATTTATTATATTGAGACTTTATTTGCTAGATTCATATTACAAACACAACAGCTATTATATAACCAACAATTTTGCAAATTAACCATCTTCAATAACCACTCATGGATTACTTAGAACTAAATTGTAATGCAATTAAAGAAAAAATAAATTGCATTACTAACCATATCTAGAACAACCAGCAAAGTATGAATCTTCAAAGCTCAATCTCTGCCTCTTCCCACCAAATTAACAAGGCCTGAAATCGCCTAGCTTCCTCCCGAGTGAAAAAGTGCGCAGCAGTGGCTAGATCTGGATCGAAATGAAGACAGATGCGGTCTGAGCAGCGCAATAAATGCCTACTGACATTATCACAGATGGTTTTTAATAAAAAACCGTCTGTGAATTATCACAGACGGTTTTTAATTATTAACCGTCTGTGATAACAAGGTTATCACAGACGGTTTTTATTTAAAAACCGTCTGTGATAATCTGGGATTATCACAGACGGTTTTTAATACAGACCGTCTGTGATACAAACGTATCACAGACGGTTCATAGTTAATAACCGTCTGTGATAATCCATTTTCCCGCCACAAATACCACAGACATCCTCCAAATTACAACCGTCTGTAATAGTGCTCATTAGAGACGGTTTCACAAAACCGTCTGTGATGAGGCGTCTACTATTAGGCTTTCTGTAGTAGTGATTTTTGTCATAATTTGGCAATGCTTAGAGTGTTTCCTTATCGCCTTTGTGATCAACCATGTGCTCTTGAAGCAAACTTGCACAGGTTTGTTCTCAGCTGTTGACACCATGAGGTAGGACTTAGGAGTAGGATATATTGGAGGCATAAGGCATTGGAATTGGGACTGCCTCGTCGGCTTGACCTCTGGACTTGTTACATTGACCATGCTTGGCTTTACTTTTTTTACAACGGGCTAGCAGGGTGTTGTTTCAGTTTTAGGGACCCACGACTACGAGATTCAGTACACCCTGTTTCAATCCACAAAAAACAATTCCCAGAGTATCAAATCATTAACAACCCTACCAAAAGGGGAATTTGCTCCCATGCCACACAGTTTAATGGCGTTTGTTAAAATGCCCCATGATGTCTCACTGACATGTGGGCCCTGGACCCGCATGTCAGTGAGACATCATGGGGCATTTTAACAAACGCCATTAAACTGTGTGGCATGGGAGCAATTTTTCCCTACCAAAACCCAGTCTAAAGCGTAGTAAACGCCTCTGGAGACTTTTTCACCTGCGTTGCATCTCCCTAACCAACCCTTCCAGTAATCATTTGGGTCCAAAGCAAAATGTTTGGGGCTTAAATATTTTATAACCCCCATCACCCCATGGCATGATGATAGTATGGCACGCAAGGATGATGATAACACTTGTTGTGCAAAGAACAGTCAGTTGTCCCAAACTCCCAAATCCCAATAACCTTTTTATGTCAACTGCTAGATCATCTTCCAATAAAGTTAATCTGAGTTAGCATAGTATATAGTTGGCTGATATATGACCTTATACTTGGAGATGCCCTTATTCTTAAAAGCAAAAACCAAGAAAGCTTACTGATCATTTATTTGGTGCCCAGAAGTTCCAAGTATATTCTCCAAGTTAGAACATTCAAGAGGATGAAGCAAGGAAATATAACATAGAAAGGTCCTAAATCCTGTATGAAAAACATTACACGCTAAAATGAAAGAAGTTGAAGTTGAAGAAGCATATTTGTAATTAGTTTGGCTTTACTAACTGAGTGTATCTACAGACTCCTAATTCAGGAGCTCAGTAGGTTTATTACATTAAATATTTGGTCAAACATGTAAAAGAGTTGCAACAAAAATGGGCTTCTTTATGCCCAACCAGCGAGCCCTTTTTCATATTTCTTAGATTTATTGTGTTCTCTACCAACTATGTTAACTGTTGCTTAAAAAGAATGAAAATACACGGGAGGAACTGTGTATCTTATTCTTATATTTAAGAAGAGAGTAGGGACTTACCTATGACATCAACAACCACAACTTTGTGCTCTACCAATAGGCTACAAGGATGTCCCATGTACGCTATGGTTTGATCATTGGAGGTCAAGTCTCTCGCAAACACGATGAAAGGTAATATTTAATTTTGTGATTAAAGGCTATTATTATGTGAAGAGTGAATGACATCTGTATGACTCATTGCGCACCCTGCACATGCTAGAAAAGAACAAATCATTTATTTTTGGTGGGGTAATCATGTTCCCTTGAGTGGTGTTTACTTTATACTAGTCTGAAGATTGACAGCAACATAAATTTTTGGGAGTGAATGGAAGTTGGCAATTGCTTTGTAGATTATTGAGGTGCTTGCTGTACATTGAGACATTGAGTGGACTAGTGGGGTATGTGACAGCAATGTTTTCGTACCAATCCTGATATCAACCATAGAGGAGGCTTGGGTAAGCTGGACCAGGGTTCGGAAAACCGGCGGTTACCGGCCGGTAACCGCCGGTAACCGGAAATCCCGCCCAGCTCCGACAGCGGTAAAACCGGGCGGATTTTATTAAATGGAAATTTGAATTTGTATGCCATGTATGGTTGGTTCTCTGAGTATTTTGGAAGGTTGGGCAGAATTTAAAGCGCATGCATGCAGAACACTAAGAGTTTAGCAGGTTTTCTGGTTTTTAAAGCACATGCAAAGTAGCAATACGGGATACTAAGAGGTACATGCAGAATTTAAAGCGCATGCATGCAGAACACTAAGAGGCATGCGGTAATCTAGGTACATGCAGAATTTAAAGCGCATGCATGCAGAACACTAAGAGTTTAGCAGGTTTTCCGGTTTTTAAAGCATATGCAAAGTAGCAATATGGGATACTAAGAGGTACATACAGAATTTAAAACGCATGCATGCAGAACACTAAGAGGCATACGGTAAACTAGGTACATGCAGAATTTAAAGAACATGCATGCAGAACACTAAGAGTTTAGCAAGTTTTACGATTTTTAAAGCGCATGCAAAGTAGCAATACGGGAGACTAAGAGGTACATGCAGAATTTAAAGCGCATGCATGCATGTTTTCCGGTTTTTAGCGGTTTCTCCGGTTTTTTGGGCAGTAACCGTCCGGTTTTTCCGGTTACCGGCCGGTTACTAGTTTTAAATTCAAATTTCAAAACTTGAAATTTGACCGAGTTTTCCCCGGTTTTTCCGGTTACCAGCTGGGAACCGGTACCGGCCCCCCGCCGGGATTTAGGCCGGTACCGGTTTTCCGAACCCTGAGCTGGACACAGATTGCAGTATTGATTTGAAAAAAATCATGCAGATGAATTCATATGTATGTAAAATTTGCAGAGAATAAATATCTGTAGATGTTGCAAACAGAACTCAGATTTTTGTGGTTATGCTTGTTGTTACATTGTAATAGCTTATAGCACAATAATTGCGCAAGAACATTTTGCGGGCACACTTTCATCTAGAAAAAATCATGAAAATGTTGTAGATATGTTAATCATGTAGGACAGAAGTTTTGCAAATTGCAATGTATCATGCATAAATTTATTATATTTGTTAAACACTATAGAATAAATGATCTAAATATTTTTTTTTATTAAAGAGTATACTTATGTTTAAAATATGCATAGCTGTTTCCACAAAATCTGGTAGCTAATAAAGTGTCTTTCTGCTGGTTATGTATTTGCTTCAGTGACTCAAGACTTATAGTGAAGGTTAGCTGCATTAGTTTTTGAGTTGAGGCAGTTAAAATTTAAGTTGTTGCTTGGAACGCCAAACTATTAGATTCTCTATCTCCATCTGCCTTAACAGAACTCACAGATTGCAATGGCCAATTGGAAATAGCACTGGGTTGCCCGAGTCCTATAGCTTCTGCCATGGCCTTTGGTTTCACCACAGTCAGTTACTTTTTCAAAGATAATTTGATGCGATCAGGGTCATCTGTATTCCTTTTGGGTTACTTTTTCAAAGATAATTTGATGCGATCAGGGTCATCTGTATTCCTTTTGGGTTACTTTTTCAAAGATAATTTGATGCGATCAGGGTCATCTGTATTCCTTTTGGGTCTCAGGACTCTCCAGTAAGAATTATCAAACTTTTATATTGCACATTTTTTGCTAAAATTGTCTAGTTTAATAGAGGGTTTTTGTTATTTCCTTCTTCTTTCGTTGAGCAAAGTTTTCCCTTTTATCCGTGTTACTCCTTACTGGGTAGACCTAGAAACCTGTGTGATGGCATTTGTACTTTGCAACAAATAGGACTCAGCCATGAACTTATATGAAATTCTTTGGACTTTAGAAGCATGATGGTGTAGTACTGCTTTTCCTCCTTTTCAGGCCCTCATTTCTTTAGAGGGTTTAGTTCATGCATAGGTCAAGTCTGAATCAAATTTGAAGGATGCATACCAGCACATATATCTTGATCAACTTGATGTATACAGTCTGCGCTATTTGGCAGTTTGGCTACTAACAAATCATAGGTTATTTGGTTTGTACAAACAAAAATCATTCAGCACACATATTCAGAAGTGGATACTATCAATTCAAAATCTCTTCATGTATGTGCATGTTGAGCTTGGTCATGAGTGCCACATAAGGTCGAAAATGACCTGTTGTTGCTTCTCAGGGAAGTGTTCATGATGGCAATGATTATGTGCACTTACAAGAGGAAGGCTCACTGCCTCTGTGGCTCATCCACCTGTTCAAAGGAGGAAAAGAGGGTACAAAAATTCCATTGGAGGGCTCCACTTTACTAGACTTATACAATTAAACCCCACTTTTGTGGAAATGCCCGTAATTGGTGGTATTGATTACTTCTCCTTTATAGTGGGAACAGTCGCCCACTATTATGCATAGTATATTCCATTCCTCTTAAGCATAGTTTGCTGCTAAAACCAAAGAAATGGTACGTTACATGAAACTGGTATCTGGTCAACTTGTTGCCTTTTAGAACATTGTTTGTGTTGGGGGAGTGGCCCCCATCTTGGTCCAGTCGGCCCACTGTGTCAAAGGCTCATTATGTGTATAATTACGTGGTAAGCTCAATATGACTATACCATGAAAATAACATGTTTGCCCTCACTATTTTTTTAGGGAACATACAAAAAATTTGCATATCATTGCATTAAGAGGGGAGTAAAAGAGTACATGCGCTAGATAAGCTAGTGTTTGGAGTTACAAATTACCCCACTAGGAGAATACAAAAATGGGGAAAGACAAGTAAAAGAAAGGAGAGGTAGGATAGCAGAGATATATAGGATTGAAGCAACGCAGCAGGGATGCCGGAGGGGGGGGGGGGGTTATGTTAAGAGCTAACTCTCGGTAATCGGTAAAGCATCCACGCCTGCCCATCTCCAGCAAGTTTGTTCCTGCCTTAGATTGTCAAGGAGCCCTTCGATATCTCCCTTTGTTTTGTTGAATACCCGATTGTTGCGTTCGCGCCAGATGGTCCATAGGAATAGGATGACAACAGAATCGAAGTTTTTTCACTGAACCTTGGATACTTTATTGCGCAATGAGATCCACCAATCAATCAACTGAGTGTGTCTCGTTGCCAATGGGCGAAGAAAGCTGAGGGGGCGAACGAATTGAATTGTGTCCAGACTTGTTGAACCCAAGGGCAAAGGACGAGAAGGCGATCAATTGTTTTCAGATTTTGCTTGCAAAGGGGACAGAGTGTGTGCACCGTCACGCCACGACGCGCTAAGCGATCGGCTGTCCAACGGCGATCAAGGATAGCTAGCCAGGCAAAGAAATTACATTTCAATGGTGCTTTGCATTTCCAGATTAACTTGTGAGCTGCGAAGTGGATCCCACCGAGGAAGAATGTGTTGTAGGCAAACTTGGTAGAATATACTTATGAAGAGTTTAGTTTCCAGACAACCTGGTCATCGGTTTGAGGTTGGAGTGAGACAGAACTGATTTTATCCCAAAGGAGTAAGAATTCTGAGATTGCTTGCACTGACATGGCTCCCTGGATTCCATGGACCCAGGAGTTCGACTGCAAACCTTGCGCAACCATGGTGGTTCTCTTAGCTGTAGCTTTTGGGCGGACAGGCTGTGAATGTTGGTCCTTAATTGACTAGGGCGGTGTTTTCACAGTACAAATTCTCATGCTCAATTCGCACCAATCTAATTTTACCATTTGCCCAAGTCTAAAAGAAATTTTCAGCATTTTATTTTATTTTAAACCAATGGCGATACCTATTGCTAAACACTTGATAAAAATAATTATTTAGAGATTTGATAACATTATTCCCACTAAATGGTTATAGCGACCGATAAGCTTGTCTAAGAACTTCTACCATTCTAGAATTAATTAAATAGTTATATAATCTCAATATTGAGATAAGGATAGCCTAAGGTGACAAATATACAGGGGTATAATAATGTATGATTAACTAATGACTTTAAGACAAGTTATCATTTTATGCAAAATAGCAATGCATGTAAATTTAAAATAGTAAATAACTTGGATAAAACTAGGACCAACATGGTCAAGGAAGACTTGCCTTCTGTGGCTGGGGTTTCTTCTTGGTGGCGGCAACTTCTTCAACAACGTCGCGTTCTACGTGCAAAAACGAGAAAGCACAAATAAATAAATACAAATAAAATCATAAAAATATAAAATATATATTAGAAGGTATATTAGGATTTTAGATGAATTTAGAAACTTGAATCGCTGGATTCGGAGTTTGGACGACGGAGAACAAGCGATTGAAAGATCGGTTGGAACGGAAAATCCTGAAATTGGAGAAATGAGGGAATATTCCTGGCATCTTCTTTTTGGCTGGAATTTCTTGGAATTATGTGTGTATAGCAAGTGGGGCCCACTCATCATTGACTTGAAGCAACTCAAAGAAAACTAATAGAGAGCTCTCTGTTCGAGAAGAAGCAAAGCAGCACGCAGACATCATGGTGGCGACAGTGGCTAGAGTTGGGCGGACATGGGAGGTAGGGGAAAGGCTAAAACAGAAACCCAGGGTATCGGGGAAGGGATGGCCGGAGGAGGCACCGGCCAGTGATGGCCGGAGTGGTAGTGGCGACGCAAAAAGGCTCGGGCGGCATCGGTGGACAGGGCCGATGACATTCTAGCGAGGAACACGGAGGGTACAAGGGAGCACGGGCACAGCCTCAACCCAAAGAACGTGATGGTGCGATCGGTTCGATCGGAGGAAGGCCGGATTGGGCTAGCCACAGTGCCATGCATAGGAACAATGGGGTGCTCTGGTGCGGAACCTTCTCGGCGATGCATTGGACAAACGGAGGTATGGAATACGTAAAGTAGATGATGGTGATCTTGCAGCAACAAAGAATTAGATTTTTGGGTCACCGGAGGCGACGAATCAACGACGAAGGACGATGTAGATCGGTTTCAGAAAAAACTCGATTCCCGTTA
Organism: Dendrocalamus latiflorus; assembly: GCA_017311315.1. Classification (NCBI taxonomy): domain Eukaryota; kingdom Viridiplantae; phylum Streptophyta; class Magnoliopsida; order Poales; family Poaceae; genus Dendrocalamus; species Dendrocalamus latiflorus. The sequence continues at coordinate 26,522,599 of CM029633.1, forward strand.
AAGGCCTACATGAAAATCGAATTAACTTCATATGAGGGTGCAAGATATTCGGGAACACAAAGTGACGTGAAGGGAATACGAAAAATTCACCAGAGTGCTTGGAACGCGAGTTGGGGCGACGAACAATTTCAGGAACCAAGGGCTCTCGATGACGGAGATGTTCTGGGGATTGAGGAGGCTTAGCAAAGATTGAAAAGGGTTGACATAGGTCATGGGATCATATATAAAGGCCCAGAAGAGATAAAGCAGACTCGAATTTGTAGGATTCGGTTTTGAGTCGGTCTGGGGATGGACGAGATAAAAGACAAACGAATGAACAAATCATGAAGAAACTGGAAGGAATGGATTCCTCATATGATTTGGCACAACTTTCATTTTGGCGAGACATGGAGATAAGGTCTGGTTGAGGAGTTGTCTTGAGGGGGAAGTGACTGGCCACGGCTATTCGGTCTATTTGGCTGGAGCTGGAAGATAATGAACAGTAGCCATGGATGAACAATGCCGATAGAAGAGAGAGAAAGAAAGGAAAAAGGGGGGAAAGAGGAGAAAAGGTGGGCCAAGGAAAATGGATTTGACCCTGAAAAATAGAACGGATATTTTTTCTGGAGATTTGGATTTTTGGGGATTTGAATTTGAATTTTTGAAATTTGAATTCGAATTTGGAAATTCGGATTGGAGTTGGAATTTTGATATTACCTTCCAGGATTACAAATAAAATCCAGATAATTTAAATAATTAATTTAAAAATAATTTTTTAAAGAAAGCTAATTTTTTGGGATATTACAAAACTTTTGGCTGCAATATGACAATTGGTCAACAGCTGCTATCAAAATATTAGTAAAAAAGCAAAAGACATGATGCATGGAGTTGGTCTATACTTTTACCAGCATGAATGGCTGGGGTTAGTTGGATGACAAAAGGTGTTTGTAAATCTCCCACTTACATTTACATTCAGTAAATTGCTTTGGATTGCCCCAGAAGTAGGATAGGAATGTAGAATTGTCTACAGAAGGAACACAGCAGAATTGATGTTTGGTGAAACAATTATAGTATGTGTTGGGAATTCCAGAATATAAACGCACTGCACTCAGTAAACTTTAGTTTCCTTTCGTTGTTCTTTCCCCCACTAAAGCACACCGCACTAGCCTATTTAAGGTGCCACCGTGCAAGTTCTTGGTTCTCACAGCTGCTCACAGCAGCGGCCTCAACCAGGTACGAAAAATACCCCTTCCACCTCTTGTGATCTCTGCACCCGCAGATCATGGAGGACGCATGGCAGGAGCGTCTGCATGGTTCTTAGGAGTTGCGTAAGCAGTATGAGGATGGAGAACAGTGGCTGAGCTGCTGCTGCTCCTCCTCCTCAAGAACTTATCAGTTCGTCCATGCCTTTTCCTGGCCTTCTTCCCTGGCTTCCAGATGGCTTGGTGAGGTATGAACAAACCGGCAAGTCAGAAATCGGCGATGGTGAGCTCCGACGGGAGTCTTCCCCTTAGTTACCACTTTTCCTTTTTCCCTTGTTGCAGTTGTTTCTTATTTTCCTCCTTACAAAAGGCATTCCAGTTGTATCAGCCTATCAGGTGTATGAAGAATAATAAGTGATTTCAGTTGAAGTCTCGTTGTCTGAATCGATGTTTGCTTTTATGTGGCCTACTTGCTTGGTTCCTTATGCAGGCCACGGCTGTCATATTTTTGGATTTATTTGCACCAAAGCAACTTATATATGCTGAGTAAAAAGACAAGAGGGGTTCATTCTAATTCTGTGTAGCACTGTCGCAAATTTGTCTTCAACGCTACAGACACCTGAGTAGGTACTGAAAAGTCGCCGTTTCGTAAGTCTAAACAACTGCAGGCCTATCCTTGCGCTGCATACACCACTGCTGGAACTAGAGGTGAAGACATTCTGAACATAGCAGGACTGGAGGACTGCTAAATTTCATTGGAGGAGTAAAGTTAAGACATTCTGAGTTTCCGTTTTTTCTTGCAAGATGCAAAAGTATATGCTGCTTACTAGTACTAGAGAACATATATCCAGCTGATGTCTACAAAATTTAACTGAGGCATCAGTATTCAGAAAAAAAAAGCTTACAAATTCCTGTGAATTTAAAGCGTGCAGAAAAGTTTGGCCTATTGTGTCCCCAGCATGTCCCTTCTATGATTCATGCTGGTGCGTTACTCTCTCATGTGAATGTTAACTTGCGTTGTACTAAACTGGAGTGCCAACCTGCCGCTTGCCAAGTGAAAATTTCACATTCACCCAGTTGCAGAACAAGAGAAGCAGAAATCTTTCAAAGAAGAAGAAGAAGAAGAAGAAGAAGAAGAAGGTTGCTAAGTCTGACATGGCAGGGGGGGGGGGGGGGGAGAGAAAACTATCCTGAATAAGAAGGGAATTTCTGAAATGTTGTTTCTGAATTTTAACTAGTCCCACAAACTCCACTCGTTCCGTCTAGATTTGGCCATTCCAGGGCATTTTTTCCCTTCATTTGGGCATGGACCAGAATGCTTTGTCCAGCATCTTTTACTCTGTCGGCGTTAATTTCTATTATGGTTATTGATCAAACATTATATACGGGGACTACCTAGAGAGAATTGGTAAGTAAGAATGAGTGGATCTTTCGCCTCTCATACCCCTCTTGGGAGTTTATATACATGAACGGAATAGGATGGAAAATTTCCATCCTATCCCTTGATAATTACAAAATATGAGGGTATATTGGTACATTTCTCTATATTATTAGGTTTATTGCATATTGGGTCAGTGGCAAGGCCCAATCACAGGGGGTTGGGCCACCCCTACAATAGTACTTCCTCGACAGCAAGTACAGAGGTCCCGATGGGCGAGTTGACGTGAACAATTGGCCCAGGCTGGCCCCGCCTGGCCCCGCCTCCGTCCCCTGGCAATAAGCACGCAGGTGCCAATGGGCGAGCTGATGCAACTAGTAGCTCCCAATCCCCGAGGGCGTGGATACTGTAAACCTCCCAGAGCAGGATTTTTTGACCAATCTTGACGTAATTGTGGCATCTCCCAGCAGAGGCCGAGCTGGCACGCGTAGGTCGTGCCCCAGCCTCACGCAGCTCATGGATGCGGGCGGCGAAGTCCTACACCGAAAGGCCAGGTGTTGGGTTGGTGCCTCTGATGCAGTCGGAGAAGGCATGACGACTATGTCGCTTGTGACATGGTCACTGAAGGTGCGACCACGTGGTGGTCGTAGGTATCAACGATGTCGTGGCCCCAAAGCTGTTGGACGAAGTGTCAAAGAATTCCCAAGCACGAGTGATCGGACGAAGTCCTGACGACTACGTCTACGACCACGAAGTGGTCAGATGGAGCCACAACCACGACGTGGTCGGACGGAGTCTACGGCCGCGAGGTGGTCAGACGGAGTGTACGACCACGAGGTAGTCATACGCCGATGAGGTATCGACGAAGTTGGCGGCGAGACAAATCTTCGACGTGCGTGGTCCGTCCCGCATCCTTCGGACTCGGCGTCGATGAAGGCGGCAGCGTGTGCGGCTCGTCCCGCACCCTTCAGACTCAAGGTCGACGAAGGCGGCTGCGAGACAAAGACTTGCTGGAGCGTGCAGCCCGTCCCCCACCCTTCAGTCTAGGCGTCGATGAAGTCGACGGCAAGACAAATCCTTACGCACGCGGCTCGTGCCCCACCCTTCTGACTTAGCGTGGACGAAGCCAACGGCGGGTTGAAGCCTTGCGAGTGCGTGAAATGTCTCGACCATGAGGCGGTCGGATGAAGTGTTTACGATTACAAGATGGTCAGATGAAGTCTCGACCGTTACGCGGTCGAACAAAGCGTCTATGACCATGAGGTGGTTGGACGAAATCTTGATCGCTATGCAGTCAGAAGAAGCATCTACGACCACAAGGTGGTCGGGCGAAATCTTGAAGTTGGTGGTGGAGACGCGCTCCTTCCCGCACAGCCTTCAGATGTGGAGTTGATGAAGTCGGTGGCGAGAAGATGACTCGTGCATGCGCTGTCTGTCCCCACCCTTCGGACTTGGGGTCAATGAAGGTGGCAGTGAGACGAAGGTATGACATGCGTGCGTGGCCCGTCCCCCACCTTCGGACTTGATGTCTATGAAGTCGGCACAAGACGAAACTAACACGCGCGTCCATCCCCACCATTCGGACTAGTCGTCGACGAAGTCAGCTACGAGACAAAACCTTGCGCGCACGGCTCGTCCCTCACCCTTCGGACTCAGAGTCGATGAAGTCAGGGGTGAGATAGTACTGAGAAGCACGCGTTCCATCCCGCACCCTTCGGACTCAGGATTGATGAAGTCGACGGTGAGATGGAACTGACGCGCGCCCGGGCCGTACCCCCCCACTTGGACTTGACGTCGGCTAAGTCGGTGGTGAGACGAAACTCGTGCGCGCGCGGTCCATCCTCACCCTTCGGACTGGGCGTCGATGAAGTGGCGGCGAGCCAAACACTTTCTCGCATGAGCATCTATGACCATAAGGTGGTCGGACATAACATCTACGACCACAAGGTGGTCGAACGAAGTCTCGACCACGAGGCAGTCGGATGAAGTCTTGAAGTTGGCTGTGGAGACGTGCTCCTTCCCGCGTGGCCTTCAAACTTGGAGTTGACGAAGTTGGTGGGGAGACGATGACTTGTGTGCGCGCGGCCCGTCCCCCACCCTTCGGACTAGGCGTCGACGAAGGCGATGATGAGCTGAAGATGTGAGGCACGCGGTCCATCCCCACCCTTTGGACTTGACATCGACGAAGTCGGTGTTGAGACAAAACTAATGTGCGCGCGGTGTCTGTGCGAAGTCCTGTGAAGGTCCTACGCAGTCTCCATGCGGAGATCATGTGAAGTCCTTGGCGGAGACCGTGCGATGTCTCCGCATGGAGACGACATCCATGCGGAGCCCAATGGAGACTGCGAGAAGTCCTTGGCGGAGACCGTGTGGAGTCTGGTGGAGGCTGTGCGAAGTCTGTCAGAGATGGCAACTGCGCGGGGCTCGGTGGAGTCGGTGCGAAGTCCCGCGAAGGTCGTGCGAAGTCTTTGCGCGGAGATCGTGCGAAGACCTCAACGAAGACCGTGCGAAGTCTTCGATGGAGAAGTCGGAGGCGGATGCTCCATCCCCAAATGTCGACCACGTGGTGGTCGTGTCTGCCAGTGAAGACTTGATCACGGCGCGGTCGGAGATGTTGGAGAAGTCACGACTACGGTGTGGTCGTGGGTGTCGACGTAGCCGTCGTCAGGGCGAAGGCTTTAGAGCGCGCGCTCTGTGCAGAATCTCTACCGGAGAGGCTCGACATTCATCGGTGTTATTCAGAGCTGACTCCCTGGTGTCGAGATGATGGCGCGGGCGTCGCGGTCGATGGTCGTACTGGCGCGGCGTCACAGTTGACGGTTGTGCCAACGTGGGCGTCGTGGGCGTTGCCATGGGGGTACCATCAGGCGCCGCGTGCTGGACTCAGCGGTTGCCGCTGCTGTACCTCTCTTTCGCTTAGTTGCCATCGCTTTATAGCGCCTTCTCTTACACGTCTCCACGAACGGCGCCAACTGTTATGATTATTGGCTAAATAGTATATGAGGGGACGAGCTAGAGAGAGCTGGTGAGTAGGCCCGTTTGGCACAGCTCTAGCTCCGAGATCTATGCTGGATCTGTAGTTTGTTGATTAAATTAAAGTGATTTAAATATTTTTATTTAATATATAATATAAATGAAATGAGTTATGTAAATGCATTTAACATGCCTACAACTCTAGATCCAGGATTTCCTAGAGCTACAGATGACCAGCTCTAGGAAATCTACAAATTTCCTAGAGCTAGAGCTCTGCCAAACGGGGCCTAAGAATGAGTGGATCTTTCCCTCTCATACCCCTCGTAGGGGTTTATATACATGAACGTCCTATCCTACCCCTTAATAATTATAAAAGATGAGAGTATATTGGTATATTTTGCTATACTATTTGGTCTATTACATATTAGATCAGTGATAAGATCCAGTCATAAAGAGTTAGGCCATCCAAACAACAATTTCCTTAGCGCTATCACAGGGATACAGGCCCGATGTGGTGGCACACAGCGCCGTCGGTTTTTCAGCCGGCGTTAGTTGAGGGCGGTCCATCGGCGGTCTCATTTGGAGCAACGGCTCTCGTCCAGTACAAGCTTTTCATGGTTTTAGCTGTCTATCTCCAATATCTCCACCGACTTCGTCAGCGGTCAGCGCCGGCCACGTTCCCCATCTCCGGCGTGGTCTGATCGGGAGCGAACGAGATGAAGTGTTGTGCATTTGTTGTTCAGTTCACTTGGCCCTGTTTGTCATTTTATTTTTATGGATGGACTACATGTAAGTTTTGGGACTCTGTACTGCGTTTCTCTCTAATATAAATCAGGAATATTACCTTAAAAGAACCTTACACCATTTCCATCATTGCTGAGACATGTAGTTACTTAAAGAGTAAATGTACATAAATGACTAGCTACCTACTCCAAAAGGTTCCTTGAATGATGCTTTTACCTCACGAACCACTGAACTCATAATCAACAATAATAATTGAGGCATTTCCGCACTAGAATGGGGTAATATTAGCACAAATTGTTAGAGATAGCATGCCATCCGTTAGAGATAGCATCTAATCTCCTGTATTTGGAATGTACAGATTGCATTGTAATCTCTCCCGGTTATCCTCTCCGGGTATTTAATTGAATCTGGCCCGTACTGTTGTACGTGTGCTGAGCCAATCTCTCTCTTCCTCATCTCGTTTGCTTGGTATCAGAGCAAAACAGATCTCGCCGTTTTTTTTCCTCCCTTCCGCTGCACCCATGGAGAATCTTTCTTCTCAACTTCCACCACCTCCATCTCCCCAGGATGCTGCCGCCGACCTCGCCGCGGCACTTGCTGCCGCCCATGCCGCGGCTGCCGCCGGCAACAACAAGGATCTCCTGGCTGCCCTAGCTACTGCGCAGGCGGCCCAAGATGTTGTGACGGCATCAGCCTCGACGGCCGGCGCCCTCAGCATACCCAACGTCAAAACGCATGTGCCCGTCACCCTCGACATGAAGAATCCGAACTACACCAAGTGGCGGACCTTCTTCGTCGCCTTCCTCGGCAAGTTTGGCCTGCTCGGTCATATCCTCGGCCCTCCTCCTCCGGCCGACGCCACCGGCACTTGGGCGCAGGAGGACTTCGCCGTCCTCACCGCTCTCTACTGCTCCATCGCCCATGACGTCCTCGACATCGTCATGGAACCTACACAGACTGCCCGTGCTCTGTGGATCGCCACCGAGAACGTCTTCCGCGACAACCGCGAGACGAGGATCATCTATCTGGAAACGGAGTTCCGGAGCCTTCGTCAGGGTGACATGTCGGTAACTGACTACTGCCGACGTCTCAAGAACCTAGCTGACTCTCTCCGGGACCTCGGCGAACCCGTCTCCGACCGCACCCTCGTCCTCAACCTCATCCGCGGCCTCAGCTCTCGTTTCGCCACCCAGGCGGAGCTACTGCCTCTTCAAGTTCCCTTCCCGACCTTCGCCAGCGCCCGTTCGTCCCTTCTCCTGGCAGAGATGCGCCACCCCGCCAACGGCATCGCAGTCGACAACAACGCCGCTCTCTTCGCTGCCGCTCCTTCCAACCAGTCCGCCTCCCACAACAAAGGCAGGACCAGCAAGGGCAAAGGAGGCAAGGGGAGGAACGGAGGCGGCGGCAGCAACGACCGCACTGGTGCTGGCGCTAACCGCAGTAGCGATCGTTCGGGTGGCTCGAAGCAGACGACGCCTCCACCGCCTGGTCCATGGGTTCTGATGGCCCCGTGGTCTTCTGCGCCGTGGGCCGGTCCGCAGCCGTGGTCTGCTTCCTGGAAGCCTGCCGGTGGCCCCGGACTCCTTGGACCCCGACCCAATCTTCCGGTGCAGCAGGCATTCCACATGCAGCAGCCTCCCCAATCTTCGGCTGCTGAATTAGAAGTGCCGCTCCAACCCAATTGGGACCAAGCTGGCCTCGTTGCTGCACTCAATAACCTGCACGTGCAGGGCCAGCCCAGCGGCGGCTGGGTATTGGACACCGGCGCCACCTCCCATATGGCTTCATCCGACGGTATCCTTTATTCTTCCCGAGCACCCGCCTCACCCATGTCTGTTACCGTCGGTAACGGCTCCTCAATTCCAGTTTCTCGCATTGGTCACACTATTCTCTCTACTCCATCCTCTTCTTATGCCATCAACAATGTCCTTATTGTTCCATCGCTCATACAAAACCTTCTTTCTGTTCGTCAATTTACTCGTGACAATTTTTGTTCCGTTGAATTTGACTCCTCTGGTTTTTCTATTAAGGATCCGCGTTCGGGGACCGTGATTCTTCGCTTCAATAGCTCTGGAGATCTCTATACCATCCCAGCCGCCTTCGCCTCTGCACGTCCACATGTCTTCTTGTCGACTACAACTCCTCCAGCTGTATGGCACCGCCGTTTGGGTCATCCTGGCCGGGATGTCATCTACCATCTCCAGAAAAGATTTGCTATACCTAGCGCTGCTCCCACTTCCAATTGTCATGCATGTCGTTTAGGCAAACTTACTAAGCTTCCTTTTGCTCGCTCCCGTAGTATCTCCACTGCACCCTTTCAGTTGTTACATTGTGATTTATGGACATCTCCCGTTTTGAGCAATTCTGGTTTTCGCTATTACCTTATTATTGTCGACAACTACTCGCATTATTTTTGGACATTCCCTCTCCGCCAGAAATCCGATGTGTTTTCTATATTCCAGACTTTTATTCCATATGTCCACACACAGTTCCAACTTCCCCTCAAATGCTTTCAAGCAGACAATGGACGCGAGTTTGTTAACTCCGATGTCCTCTCCTTCTTCAATACTCATGGCATTCTCCTTCGCACATCCTGTCCTTACACCTCGCAACAAAACGGCAAAGCTGAACGATCCATTCGTACCACCAACGATGTCATACGATGCCTTCTTCTTCAGGCGTCTATGCCTCCCTCCTACTGGGCGGAGGCTCTTTCCGCTGCCACATACCTCCTCAACCGTCGGCCTTCCCAACCTCTTGGTTTCCTCACCCCTTTTGAAAAGCTCTTTGGCACCACCGCCGATTTGTCTCACCTTCGTGTCTTCGGTTGCTTGTGCTACCCTAACCTTTCAGCCACTGCATCCCATAAGCTTGCTCCCCGCTCCACCGCCTGTGTTTTCCTCGGTTACCCCACTTCCCAAAAAGGCTATCGGTGTCTCGATCGCCGCTCTAACCGAGTCATCACTTCCCGTCACGTTGTTTTCGATGAAATGGTTTTTCCTTTTTCTACAGATGACTCGGTGACGGTCTCCGCCGATTTCGACTTCCTGCTTGACGACGTCGAGTTGCCAGCGCCCCTTACACGCGCACCCGTCACGCGCGAACCGGCCATGCGCGCGCCTTCCTCTCCGCCTGGATCCTACGGCTCGGCTGTGCCCGATGGATGCGCCTCTCCGGGGACTACACCACCTGTCTCGCGCAAACCAGCCATGCGCGACTCGACCACGCCTTCCTCTCCGGACGGGCGCCATGCTGGGCCGCATGGCTTGCCAGCGCCTCTTCAGTCTGGGCTGCACGTTGGGCCAGCTGCCTCGCCTCCGTCTCCACCTGCGGGGGTCTGTGCGATTTGGCGGCCGGTCTCACCTTCCCGCTCGCCCAGGCCAAGCGACGCTGTACCAGTCTCGTCTGCGCCGGCCTCACACGTGGAACTCTCCTCTGGTCCGAACTCGCCCGAGTTCCCAGAGGCGACGACGTCACTTCACCAGCGCCATGCCTCGCCGGTCTCCCGTCCTGCACCCGGTCTCCACCCCATGATGACCCGCGCCAAGGCTGGTATAGTGAAACCAATTAACCGTCTTAATCTATCCGCATCTTGTTGTCCAGCTGCTTCACCACTTCCAAAGACGTACCGCATGGCTCTTCAGGACCCCCAGTGGCTCCACGCCATGCGTGACGAGTACGAGGCTCTCGTTCATAATAAAACATGGACCCTCGTACCTCGTCCCCCCGGTGCAAACATCGTCTCCGGCAAGTGGGTCTACAAGCACAAGTTCCACGCCGATGGCTCCCTCGCCCGTCACAAGGCTCGCTGGGTCGTCCGCGGCTATTCCCAGCAACCCGGCATCGACTACGATGAGACTTTCAGCCCCGTCGTCAAGCCGGCAACCATTCGGGTCGTCCTCACCATCGCCGCCGGCAAGAGCTGGCCTATTCACCAGCTCGATGTGAAGAACGCCTTTCTTCATGGCACCCTCGACGAGACGGTCTACTGTCAACAACCGTCCGGCTTCATCGACCCCGACCACCCTGACTACGTCTGTCATCTCCACAAGTCTCTTTACGGCCTCAAGCAAGCTCCACGTGCATGGTATCATCGCTTCACTACCTACGCCCGCTCCATCGGCTTCGCTCCATCTCTGACAGACACGTCGCTGTTCGTCCACCGCAACGGCTCCGACATCGCCTACCTTCTCCTCTACGTTGATGACATCATTATGACGGCCTCCTCCTCGCGTCTTCTTCGCCACCTTTCGACGCGACTCCATGCCGAATTTGCCATGACCGACTTGGGCGACCTTCACTACTTCCTCGGCATCTCCGTCAAGCGCACCGCTGCTGGTCTTCACCTTTCCCAACGACAGTATGCGGTCGACCTTCTTCAACGCGCCGGCATGACCGAATGCCATCCCACGGCTACACCGGTCGACACCAAGTCAAAACTCTCCGCTACCGATGGCGTTCCTCTCCATGACACTGAGGCGACCGAGTACCGTAGCCTTGCTGGAGCACTGCAGTACCTCACCCTCACCAGACCGGATCTCTCCTACGCCGTCCAGCAGGTGTGCCTCCATATGCACGCGCCACGAGATGTTCACATGGCATTGATTCGACGCATCTTGCGTTACATCAAGGGCTCGCTGGACCAGGGTCTGTTCCTTCATGCCTCTCCGTCCTCCTCGCTCACGGCCTACACCGACGCGGACTGGGCAGGATGCCCAGACTCCAGACGCTCCACTTCTGGCTACTGTGTCTTCTTCGGCGACAACCTGGTCTCTTGGTCCTCCAAGCGCCAGGCCACCGTCTCCCGATCTAGCGCTGAGGCGGAATACCGAGCTGTTGCTCATGCCGTCGCCGAGTCGTGCTGGCTTCGTCAACTCCTTGGAGAGCTCCACGCTCCCCTCGCCTCCGCGACGGTAGTCTTCTGCGACAACGTCAGTGCCGTCTACCTCTCGACTAATCCCGTACAACACAAGCGCACGAAACATATTGAGATCGACATTCACTTTGTTCGTGAAAAGGTGGCTCTTGGCCAAGTCCGCGTTCTACACGTGCCTTCCTCGCACCAGTTCGCCGACATCATGACCAAAGGGTTACCTGTTCAGCTCTTCGAGGAGTTTCGATCCAGTCTCTGCGTTCGCGAACCTCCCGCTGTGACTGCGGGGGGGTGTTAGAGATAGCATGCCATCCGTTAGAGATAGCATCTAATCTCCTGTATTTGGAATGTACAGATTGCATTGTAATCTCTCCCGGTTATCCTCTCCGGGTATTTAATTGAATCTGGCCCGTACTGTTGTACGTGTGCTGAGCCAATCTCTCTCTTCCTCATCTCGTTTGCTCAAATATTTAATTCAGCGTTATCATGCTAAGTTTTTCCTCGTACACAGATTGAGTTTGCACCTGAAGATTGTTATGTAATTAAACAATTTAAAACTACCTTCATTTTTATTCAATCCAACGGTACATGGAACCCACCTCCAATCAAACTACGTGACCTGTTCGTAGGCATCCGATTTTGATGCCCGGCACCGGAGCCACTTCATCAACCTTATCGTCTTCCTGACTCCAACCACGCCGCAGTCACCTCCCTTTCCAGAGCTCCCTCTCTCGTCAATCCCCATCCACGCACGGTTGATTTGCCACCAGCAGTGGTGCGTATCCCCACATCAGGGTGGCTGAGGGCGGAGGGCTCAGGCGTGCGCTGTTGCAGGAAGGTGAGGAGGCGCGGCGTGAAGCGGCCGGCCACCATGACGAGACAGCGGGAGGGTGCTATGGGGAGCCTGCACACGCGCACCACGGCCCACATCAGTGTTGCACCATCGCCTTGATTTATGCGTTCGCACGCACGACGATGTCGCTCGCTAGCTCCATCAATGTCAATCCAACGCCACTGACCGTCGCACCTGAACGTGTGGCGCCGCCCTCGAACTACCGCCTTTTGCGCCACCGCCATCCTCAGCATTGCGTCCGCATGCGTCGCCACCGTTGCCGCGCTGCGCGAACCTGGCCCCAACAGTACCGGCCTCGGCACCGTTGCGCGCCTGTGAAACCCCCGTGAGCGGCAAGCAATTGTGGTGGCTGCGCAGGAGCTAGTGCGATGGCGAGCAAGCACGATTGTTGTGGGTGGTGGGGCTAGTGAGCTTCATGGCGATGGGTGAGCGCCTCCACGAGTAGGTTCAACAGCATCGAGCATGGACACACATGAGCGGCCGCGACACGGTGGACAAGCGTGGTGTGATAGCCACAGGTGCAACATCGAGCAAGTGTTCGTAACCGTGGTGGTGGTCTGAAACTATTAGTAACTTGTTTAGATTTTTTGAAATTTTATAAGATTTGTTTTCGATTTGTGTTCATCTAGTTTTTTTATATAATTTACCAAAACATTGATGGAACTTTGTGAAACTTCTTAAACCTATTGAAACTTTTTTATATAAAAACCTTCTAAAAATACTTACAATATCTTAAAACGTGTTAAAACTTTTTTATAAAACACGCTAAAACTTGTTTGAAACCTGGAACTCGAAAATTCGAAAGAAACTTTTATACAACACGTAGGCTAGCAGCACCCGAGCCTAACTCAGGCCCGCTCGTTCAAAGAAGAGCTCAAACCGCATGGTCAGCCCACTGGCCCGCCCGCCAACTCGATCCCGCAAAAAGGCTTTCGTGACCAGCCCACCTGCACCGCAAGCTCCAACTCTAGTGGAACCCCCAAAACCCTACCGCAGTACCGCACCGCACCCGTCCCCGAGCTCCGTCTCCGTCTCCGATCCCCTTCGAACCTCCGGTATGCTCCGGACTCGAGTCGCCCTCTCCTCCGACGAGCGCAGTCTCCGGTGTTTTGTGTTGATTTTTTTTTGTTTTGCTTTTGGGATGCGTACGAAGCAGCGGGAAGGGCAGTTGGTGCTTGATATAGGAGGAGGAGAATGCCGCTGGGGCTGATACTGAGCTCGCTCGGGAGGGCGATGCGGCGGAAGCGAACGTCCTCGCTCGGGATCCTCTCCTCCAAGAGGGCGCCCCGGGATTACTACAAGGGCAAGAACTGCAAGCCCACCGGGTTCCACACCCGCAAAGGTATACACTATGATTGATTAGAACCTAATTCGTCTGTGTGCTCGCTGTCAGAGTCTATCCTTTGTATGACCTTCTGGTGCAATATGTCTATCACAAAAAAGATGGCAACCGGTAATCGACTGGGTTTAGAAATCTTAAGATTTTGAACCAGGACATTATGAATCACCTTGGATGAAACATGGAATGGTCACCCTTGTCAGTTGCCACAGTATTCGCTCCATCGGAGGAAGGGATGTTCTTTATGGGAGATCAAACGTGAAGGTCGAGGGTTGTTTTGAGTCAACCATGTGTGAAGCAAGTGTTTATCGAAACAAAATATTAGTTCAATGAAAGGTGTAGGCAAATACTAATGAGATGAACAGATTTAGTGAGTAACAACTAACAAAAGTGCAAAACATTTCAAGCTAAGTGGTCTATAGTCATTGGTGAGGTTCAGGGGAGTGAAGATTTTATGGTGGACACATCAGGAAGTGTTCCATGTATTCATAGTTGCATAATGAAGTTTTAATTGATATTGTATACAACCATGCTACAGAACACCATGGATCTTTAGTGAATATTGTTCATGCATACTGCTAGAAAGAAGATGTAATGAAGAGCAAATTCTGAAATATCAAATTCAGCAACTTCACTATGGAAGAATTAGAGACAGCCTTGCACCAAGAAACACAACTATATAAGCATCCAACTACAATTTACTAATGCTAGGTGACTGTGGATGACACTTTGCAGGATAATGTAAAGGAATCCTGTATCAGTGGATATTTAGCTGAACTTAGAACCTGGCCAGAGATCTCATAACTTGGAACTGGTTTGTACATCGTTCAGATGAAAACATTATAGTGATGCCAGTTGAAACTTAGCAATGTTTTCAGTGAAACGAACTGAAGAAACTATACATTAAGTTTTTTCTAATAAGGAGAGATCAGATATGCATCTTGCCTATTTGATCAAATATTAACATTTTCTAGTCCATTCTTCATCCAAAACCTGCAAGTTTCTTGTGGTTGGCTCATTTGATATCTAGATGTGACAGTTTCACCTACTAGCATGAGATACTCTCATAGATTAGTTTGATTATGTGTTACATGTAAGGCTCCAGTCACTTCGCAGCTATATTCTTGATTTTGCTTGATTAAAGTAACATCTGCAATCACTTTCATACTATGATATGATTATTCAACCGAGTGTATAAATTGTAGCTGTTGCTATGACTTTCTAGTTCTATGCATCCCTTACGTTAGAGTGAAGAATTTTACTTCTGTACCTTTTGGTTTTGGACATAGTTTTCAGAATGCTGTTGTAATTTTGCAGGTGGATATGTGATGGTGGATGAAAAATTGCCAAGATTTGTGGTCCCTGACTTGACTGTTTTCAAGGTAATTAGCATAACTGTTGTTGCTTCACAGATTTTAGTACTTGCACGCTCGAGTTAAGTATCAAAGTTGCCTATCTACTTTATTCCAATGTCAACTTGCTGGGTAAAAAATTAGATATTAGCCATTGTACTGGGAAAAGGGTGCACCATCAGTCCTCCTTTCCTTAGATGTAATGATTTGGCAAAGTCAATTTAATTAGTTAATTGGGAAAATCTTGAAAATATAGGGGAAAACTTAGAGCATATGAAAATATTAACAATACCTAACAAAAAGAAAAACAGCGAATATGACATAATCGGAGCTCCCAAATTTTCCTTTCCAAACGTTTTGTTGTTGATTTAAGAAATATGATGGACATGATTTGCCATGTCCTCATTTCGAAAAATGGAGGACTGATGGTTCTTCATTAACCCTAGGGGAAGGAGTTGAATGTTCTAAAATCTAGTACGTATCAAAGTTTATCCCAGGCCAAGGCAGAGGAAAGTGGATGATATCATGTGCAATGCGTCTTTATGTGGTTGAGCAAGGGATCTCTTTTTCTGCCCTAACTCATCAATTACGCTGTGCAATAGCATAAATTTGTTGTTTAAATGACTGCAGTTGAAGCCATATGTATCACAATGCGCCAGAGACCTCACGGAGTCCTCAACAACCTCCACTACAGCAAAATCTACTGAAAACAAGAACTGATCATTTTGCAGTTGCTGTAGTCTGTTATGTTTTACAAGAACGGAGTGCAGCTTTGCAGTTATGTTTTCCTCACGGTGCCCATGTTCATAGCATGTAGCATCAACAACCGTGCTCCGTGTTTTTATTGACTATTGAGCTAGCTTTTCTTTTGTAAGATCAAACTTTGTGTTGCAGTATAAATTATCAGAAATTTTATCATTGTTAGATGTGCCGCGTACGCTGTGTTCACTGGTTTGCGTGTAATTGTGATATTAATTTCCCAAGTTCTAATAAGCTTGAAACGATGCAACATCCATTCTTTGCCAATGGAAACGTGATCCCTTTAACTGAATCTCAGGGCTTTTGAGAAGGTACGCAACACGTATTTAAACAGCCACTCCAGTAAAATAATACGAAAACTAGTTTAATGTCCGTGCTAAGAAAAATCTGAGTCAGCATGTCAAGTTGATGTTGATACTGATGTTGATGGGCTTGGTTTATGCTATGCTCTCGGCTTTGCCACAGTACTTTATCAAGGCCGACTCAGACTCTGTTGCTGAGTTTGGTTTACACCACATTGTTAGCCAGTTATTGGTATTGTCATATCGTATATGGTCAAATTGGACTATAGATTAGAGGTAGCCTTATTTGATGATGATGATGAATATAATAACCTAGCGATATTAATATTTGTTATAATCTTATTAATGGTGACTAAAAATCAAAGAGATATGAGGAGATGATAAAGTCCTATATAAAAATAATTTATGAGAGGAAAAGGGATATGAGAGGAGCGAAAGCGAAGAACACATCACTCAACACTCATCCGCTCCTTTCTAAGCGGTAGAGATTCAATGCTCTCCTGTCCCAACAAGATTCATTCCGCGTGCACACAACATGAGCCACCGAAAAATATTTATATTTATTACCACCGGAAACTCACGAGCTAATTCCAAACGATGTTCATTTAGATGCCATTGGAATTTCGCTTGTCAACTTAGTCAGATTCTTCTAGCGCTGTTCATGATATGTTAACGTAAAGAAGAAGAAGGAAAACTCCAGTAAAAGAAACTTTCAAGTATAGAAAATATTGGCCGTGTTTGGGACCGCGTATCGGGACCGCGCGGTGCGGTGTCAATACCGCAGGAGCGGAGCTGCGATACGAAGAATCGGCCATGCAGTTCAATTCTCGCGGTGGTGTGTCTGTTGCGGTGAGCAAAAGCGAATCTGACGCAGCGCGTTTGGGGAGATTTTGCGGGATTCTCTGATTCCCTCAACCGCACTGTAAAAAAAAGCCGTTCCAAACACAGCCATTACTAAATCTAGTTATCATAAGCCCATTTCACAGAGCCGACACGCTCATCCATCGTTCGGCCCATTAGGGTTTGAGGCGCGACGACCCAAGCCGGGCTACCACCAAACACCGTGGCGGCTATAAAATGCCTTTACCTCTCCATCCTGTTGCGTCCTCGCCGCCGCCTCCTTCCCGCGTCCTCGCCGCCTGGTAGATCAGATCGGTTTCTTTGCTCGTCTCGTTTGATTCCTTTTTCTCTCGATTCGTTTTCCTTTCAACTCTTGATGCCTGCGTGCTTCGTCATCTGGTCGTTGGGAGGATCAGCCTCTGATCGGTTCCCAATCGACTCGTTCCCTTGAAGCAACATCACCCTGTTGTATCCTGTGCTCGCCTTCCTCGTGTGCCCTCGGCGGTGTCCCACGCCTTGGGCACGCGGCGGCTCTTACATACATGAATCAGTCCTCATCAACCCGATGCTCTTACCAATCTTTGCTCCATGCTCTTGGTTTTTTTTTTGTGGTGGGACAACGGTGATGAGCCCTAACAGACCTGTAATGACTCCTGCGGATATGATCGCATGGTCAAAGAACATCTAAGGGACTGAGTTGTCTTGGCAATCCACATGTGCTAGATTTGTAGTTTGTTAATCTGTGGTGTCGTAGGTCGTGGTGAATCTGCTAGATTGTAGATCGTGTCGTCTGTGCTTCGCTTCTCTTGAGTTTGTTCGTGCCTGTGGGCCAATTGGTATGGTTCGTGGGCAATGGCAAGATGCGAAGCTAAAGAGATCTGTTCCTCTCGCTATCCAGCGCGGAATTTCTTTTGATGCGGTTGGACGTCGAGGAACAACATTTGTTTATTTTTTTCTTTTATATTTGCTTGGTCTTCATCGGATTCCGTTCACGATGAGCAGCAGGCTCCTGACGACTAACGAGCCAGCCTAAGGGTACACACGTTTTACAACGACACAAAAGATAATAAAAAAGCGAAAGACTAGTAGCAAACGGCAACGCATCAGAGCCTCCGAGTACTAAAGCTGACTAGGTAACAACGTCGAAGCAATCTAGAACTTTACAAAACGGCTTGGTGCTTCAAAAAGAAACACGGGAGATGCTTTTATACACCAAGTATACAGTGAATTACACTAATATTGATATATATCTAAGATGATTTTAGCTACTTGCCTTTTGAATATATCAAAATTAGTACAAGATACAAGCATAGAATCACTCACCAAGAAACAAAGATTTCTTCGAGCTCTCATTCCATCCAGAAACTTCATGCGCCACTCAGATTCTCCGTACTCCTTGACACAAGGCCTCTCGTCGATCCTGTCGAGTGGCAAATGCGCTTTTTCTGCCTAGGGTATAACGCAGACTCACACCTCACACATACACGACACGCCCAGGGATAACGGATCATCGGAGACGTCTTCGGAATATAGGCGCGTGCTAGTGCATGTGTGTATGTAGTTATTTGTTAAATTGGTGAGTTGGGCTGGACGCACTACTACTGCCCAAGCTAACTGAGCTACCCTCAGTTCAGTGAAAACGCCCTTTTTTTTTTTTTTTGATAAGAGTGAAAACGCCCTTGATTAGGATGCTCAGGCAACTTGTGTTCAAAAAGCATTATCGCGTTACCGCTGCGAGTGTGCCAAACGGCCCAGCAGAGTGCCCTGCTTGAAGCGCCTAGAAAGGAGCGACCGTTCTTTTCTTTAAGAACGGGCCGGCCCTTCTTAGCTGTGAATGGGATAGGTTGGGCTGGCTGCCTGGCTCACTGTGCCAGCCCTCTTACATGGCCCAAACGCCGCTTCAAGAAATTGCGGGTCTATTTGTTTTAGCTGAGATTTATGGTTTTTAGCTATAGTTTGTGTCTTTTGGACTAGATATTATAGAGCCACAGAAAGTGTAGTTTTTGCTAATATAAATAAAGTTGGTACAGTTGTATTACAAATACTAGTAGATTTTATCTTAAAAAAATACTTTATTTAAAAACTAGTTACTGTAAAAAAAAGTTAAAATCAAAGGTTGAAAAAGAACCGGGCCTGCTACAGCTGAAGTCTTCAGTCGTTCATCACGCTTTTGACCGCTCGGTCGTTCATCATGCTTTTGTGTTACGTTCCTGCCCCACTCCGATGAACTGGATAAAACTGGACCGGGATAAGAGGAACTAGAGTGGGGAGTGGGGTTAGAGAGAGATTCAGAGGATTCGGGAAGAAATAAAGAGAGAAGATAGAAATTTAATCCTCTGTTCAATTCACCTCTCAGAGTCGGATACGCAGGCTTATTATCTTACCATACGCGCGCACAAACCCTTTCATGGGCCCACTGCCCAGACTCACACACAACGTTCCGCAATGAAGCATTCACTTGCACTACATGCTGTCCACGCTCTGCCTCTGCTCCTCTCCCTGTTTGGCCTCTGTGGTGCAGACCGTGACATTTTGGCCGCTCGGAATCGCCGCACGACTAAAAACAACGCTTTACGTAGCTAATTTATATAACATTTATTGCCAAATTGCCTTTTCAACGTGGAAGATCAACTTGGAAGTATGGAGTCAGATCAACTTGGAAGTGTGGAGTCTTCTACCTTGGAGCATGTCAGGAGAACATGCAGGGCAATCCTTTTTGTTTGTCCCGGCTACGCATGTGTTATCAACTCTGACCAACTTCTCACCTCTTCGTTTATCATATATTTCCTTTGTGGTTTGTGGGAACTCTGTCCGTTCCAGAGCTAACAAATAACGGAGGTTTCCACCCGCAGTTTTGTGATGGCAGTAAAGCAGTATCGTGGACTGACTAAAATGGGACTGGCCTGCGAAAAGAGGCTTGTGATTGCAGCGCTACCATACGCTTCATTCAAGCATAACGTTAAGCAGAATAAAGTGGCTGTCTTCGCTTTCTTGCTTCACCAACTAATCAAGAACTGCTTTCCTGATACACAGGAAAGGCAAATTACTAGCAGTCTAGATTCTCATTGTACTGCAGTTGCTCACCATACCAACAGTTCAGAACAAAGCTAAGGCGCGACGCCCAAAGGACTTGATGTCACATACGGAGTACATAGTAACGAGTACGATCCATCAATAGCGTGGCATTACATCCAGTGTTTGACTGCAATACGGATAATTAGCAATGCAAGTAGCAACACTGAATTTCTGTCTTCTCAAATAGCTAATCTACATTCCAAACAACAAGCAGCAAAATAAGCGATTCTCTCCTGACGATCCATGGAACATGGTGATGGTTGGCTAGAGCTTCTCGTTCAGTACTTTGGTGCTGGCTGTTGGGTTGGCAGCAATCCAAATCTCTTCTTCAACAGGTACCGCTGGCGGGCGTACTTGTCATCTGGAGAGAAGCGAGCTGCACCACAACCAACAATTAAGTACTCTTTTCGGGCGAGGGAACGCACTGAAACTATTGATCTAAACATAGGTATGGCATTTCAAAGATTCAATTTTTTTAGTGATACGTCAACAGTACAGTACAGGTGTTCTACTCAGAAAAACTAAAATAGCACTGTTGCTCTACAGCCTTGAGGGCAGTATGTTTAGATCAGCATTTCATAACAGGTGAGCTCTAATATGACAAACAGTGTTGGTATCAAGATCCATCACGAGCGGCCAGGACAGACTCTAGATTTGCTTTGCCTCAGAAGATCCGTTGCTTATATGTTGCTGTGACAAGGGAACGAGATTCATCACCCCAAAAGAAAGGATGATTTGAGGTTTTGGACAAATACGTACCACTGAAACTCAATCCCCGAGAAGAGTTGGATGGGCAATTTCTGGGCTCAAAATTTCCAGAAACCCACCACAATGATATCGCAAGAGAAATGAAAGATCCCACACAGTGATAGTCGACAACAAAAATAAATTCACATTGGCATTTCAATTCTTGTTCTGGCCCCTGGGTAACGAGAACCAGTTGAATAAAAACTGAGTAGCACTTCGAAACTTCCAACACGGAAAATAATAACAAAAACCAAACCAACCGAGCCAAAAATTTGATGGTCATGTCTCAGGCATGTAGCAATGTTACCAACGTGAATTCGATATTGCTATCCTTTGAATAACTTATCGGAACAATGTAACAAACGAAAAAACATGCCCTTCTACAAGCAAAATGTTTAGCCTAGGAAACATCAAAACCAGCAAAACAACCTGTACAATTTCTCCAAAAAAAATTATAGCACGCGTGCAAGCCTAAAGATTTGAGAACAAGCAGCTTGGTGCTGACCATGGTTTAACAAATAGGCCATGACACCAATCGGGGCACACTAATCTAACACTACATCCTCCTTTACAGAGCAAGAAGCTCGCATACTATGTGCAAACACAAAGGCACATATTTACAAGCAAGATGATCTAACAGCAGAGAAAATTAAATCATGGGAAGGAAGGGGGTATACCTGGGTGAGCAGACTGCGTCGGCACACCGAGAGGCGACTCCTTCTGCAGCGCAAGAACAAGATACGCTTCAGCATATGCTAACAACTCAAATCATACACTAATCAACAACGGGAAAGCGCAAAGGGCAACCGCATACGACCTTGGTGGTGTACACCTTGTCACCTTTCTCGTTGATGTAGTACTGGAGATACATCTGGATCAACACGGCGGGATCAGCCCTGAAAATTCGTCGAAACGGAAGCGGATTTACTTGAGAGATCGCCGAGAACTGCGATTATCGAGAGCGAGAGGGATTTGAGGGGGAAGAGAGAGGTTACCAGGAGTCTCGCGAAGGCGCGGAGTGGAGGCGGGAGGGGAGCACGGGTACCTGGCGGCTAGGGTTCCGGGGAAGCGAGGGTATAAGAGGAAGGCGAAGGGAAGCGGGTTTCGTGTATTTGTCAGGACTATGCAGCCGACAGGCGGGCCCTGCTTAGCGGGATTGGCAGGTGGTCCCATATGTCAGAGTTGTTGATGCTGGGAGGGAGGGAGGGAGGGAGGGAGGCAAAGAGGAAGAGTGGTTGTTTTTTGCCCTGTGACTGAGAAGAGGGAAGAAATTCCCTCTTTCACTCTTTCTCCCATGAAAATTTTCCTTTAGCCCCCTTGTGCGGT
Organism: Dendrocalamus latiflorus; assembly: GCA_017311315.1. NCBI lineage: Eukaryota > Viridiplantae > Streptophyta > Magnoliopsida > Poales > Poaceae > Dendrocalamus > Dendrocalamus latiflorus. Next base: position 26,544,341 of record CM029633.1, read on the forward strand.
CAACCACAGAAAGCACATGGTGCCTTTCTAGTTGCAGTCAAAGCGTTATAGTCGAAGCCGTGGTCGAAACAGTGGTCGAAGTGCCATGGACGAAGTGTTGTAGTCAAAATGTCGTGGGCAAGGGAAACTGAATCAATGAGATAGAATAAACTTGCAGGCATAAGAATATTGGAGAATTAAAATCCCCGAGCTGCAGCCATCAACCTAACAAGTAGCAAGTAAAAGAAGCTTCAGCAGCGGTACAGTGCCGACGGACGTGGTCATGTCGCTTGTCATGCGCTTCTGTGGTTTTCAGGAGGCGTATTGACATCATATACATGTTTGGTTGTTAAGGGGTGGATTCTTTTTTGCTGTGGCTTATACTAAATGCTGATAAGCCGCTTTAAAAAGCAGAAAAAATCTAAAGAACGATATCTTGTTCGGACGCCATACGACGGTATAGATCAGAACCGTTTGATCTGAAGTCAGGACACACAAATCTCGGAGCCCAATGCATTCATTTCCCCCCACACCACTCCATTCCCATTCCATTCACTCTACATTCCCCTCGCCACTCTACTACACTCCACAGAAACCTCTGAACTAGGGTTCCGGCTGCCCATGCCGCACCATCCTTCCTCATCGTTGCTTCGCGTCCTCCTCCTCAGTCGTCGGTATGTTCTAACTAACCGATGCTCTATTTCTCAGCCACTGTAGCCCACTTCATTGTGATTCTGCTCGTACTATCAAAAAGCTACAGCAGTCGATCGAAATGCTCTATGTGGTCGAAGGTACAGAAGTCGGTTGAAAGGCTCTCTGTGGTCAAAGCTACAATAGTTGGTCAAAAAGCTCTTTGTGGTCGATTGGTCAAAAGGCACTTTGTGGTCGAAGGTATAGTAGTCGATCGAAAGGATTTATATGGTCAAAGCTATAGTGTCAGTTGAAAGGCTCTTTTGTGGTCGAAACTGCAGTAGTCGGTCGAAAATGCTCTATGTGGTCGAAGCTACAGTAGTCAACCGAAAGGCTTTGTGTGGTCGAAGGATAGTAGTCAGTCGAAAGGCTTTATGTGGTCGAAGTTACAATAGTTGGTCAAAAGGCTCTTTGTGGTCGAAGCTACAGTATTCAGTCAAAAAAGCTCTTTGTGGTCGAACTTACAGTAGTCGGTCGAAAGGCCATTGTGTTTCACGAGGTTTCACCAACTTCTAAGGGGGTTCATTGACTAATTTGGCTAGGTTTCATGCTCAAATTTTATGTCTAGTTTTATGTTGTTTCATAAAGTTTCATGACCAGTTTTAAATTTCATAGTGTTTCATGAGGTTTCAATAAGTTTCAAGGGCGGTTTATTGCCTGATTTGGCTAGATTTCATGTACAAGTTTCATGACTAGTCTTGTATTATTTAATAGAGTTTCAATGTGTTTCACGAGGTTTCATCAAGTTTCAGGGGTGTTTATTCACTGATTTGGTTAGGTTTCATGTGCACGTTTCTTGTTTTTATAGAGTTTCATGACCAGTTTCATGTTTGAGTTTCATAGTGTTTCACGAGGTTTCAGAAAGTTTCAAGGAGGTTTATTGCCTTATTTGGCTAGATTTCATGTATAACTTTTATGACTAGTTTCATGTTGTTTCATACAGTTTCATGTTGAAATTTTATTGTGTTTCACGAGGTTTCATCAAGTTTCAAGAGGGTTTCATGTAGTTTCATACATTTTCATTACTAGTTGTTTTATTGAAATTTGGCTAGATTTGATGTACAAGTTTCATTACTAGTTGTTTTATTGAAATTTGGCTAGATTTGATGTACAAGTTTCATTACTAGTTTCATGGTGTTTCATACATTTTCATAATGTTCCATGTAGTTTCATCAAGATTCAAGGGGTTTATTGCCTGATTTGGCTAGGTTTCATGATTAGTTTTATGTTGTTTCATACAGTTTCGTGTTTAAGTTTTATTGTATTTCACGAGGTTTCATTAAGTTTCAAGATGGTTTATTCGCTGATTTGGCTAGGTTTCATATACAAGTTTCATGGCTACGAAGGAGGAAGGACGGCGCGGCGTCGCTTGCGCTTCGCGCAACATAGGAGGAAGGACGACGTCGCTCATGGTGTTTTGCCCGCGTCGGGAAGGACGACATCACGCACGCTCCGCGCCCGACGGAGTGCGCGGGGTGGGGATAATGAAGGATGGTGACCGGAGAGAAGAGTGCGGGGTGGATAGATGATGGACGGTTGGATGGTATACCATTTGAATTAGGCCCGACCAGTATAGTGTGCCGTAGCTGCCATCTTTAAAAGACTATCCCGATAAATCATTTTGAAATAGCGATGAAGAAATTGTTCTGTTTATTTGTTTAAAAAAATTATAGAACAAAAAGAATCCAGCCATGATTTTGAACATCAGTTTTCGGACGAACGGCCATGCCGCTCAGAGATATGATTGCGGGTAAAATTGGTGATCGTAATTCTCCATCCCTTGTGACCGTCCATCCATAAACGGACAGTGTGCATAATTCAGAGAAAGAACAGCGAGGTTGCTAACGGTACGTCCCCTTGATGAATCGAAACCGTCAAATTTTACATGAACGATGGCCCAAGCCGCTTGGGAACAATACGGGATGAGACGCTACGTGGTCCCGTAAATGACGGACCTCGTCTGCTAAGTGGGCCACAAAATGGGCCTTTTCGTGGGCCTCGTGAGTCTTGACGCTCCCTCTCATTTTTTCCCCATCAATCCCCGCTTCTCCGTTCAAAAGAAGCTCGCAAGGGTTATGCTCCCGACTCCCCAAATCTGCCCTGTTTGGCCATTCCCCTTTCTTTCTCGAGATCTTCCCGACAAACACGAGGCGATGCCACCGTGGAGGAAGCGGCGAGCGGCGCCTGCCGCCAAACAGCAGCCGCCCGGCGCCGACGCGCCGTTGCAGGAGCGGATTCGATGGCTCAACGACCAAGAACGTACGGCGCCTCCAATCCCTCCTCCTCCTCCCTTATTATGCATTTACATTGCACGAAATTATAGCTCCGTTTGATGTATTTTGTAAGCGGCATACAGTTAGCGTTCTAATTTCTGTAACTCGGGGGGTAAGATTTGCGATGCATTTGGTTGGTTATTAGAATTGCTTAGTTGTGCGATTGATAGGAGTGGTCTAGTCTAGTGGATGGCTCGGTTTCTGATTAGCTCCTACTATTGGTAATTCTTTTTTAGTGACTTGCCAAGTACATGTACTTCATTTTCTTCCAAAAAATAAGGCACATTTTGGAGACCTAACAAAAATGTAAGGGTTATTATCTTAGCTAATTTGAGTTTTGCTATTGGCTTAATAATTATTAGAACAGAAAGACGAAGGGTTTAGTGAAGCAATCATAAGTACAACATGCCTATATAGACAATGAAAACTACTATTTTCGTTGCTGATTTAGAAGAGATGCTTGTAATTTCTTTCAAAAAGAATAAAAGATGCTTGGAAGAAGATAGTTCAAGTATTAAACTATAGGAGAGTTTGATTTTGTATACACCCACTGCTGATATTGAGTTTCGTTGGTCCTGATGTTGCCTTCACCCTGCAATTTGGATGTTCGCAATCCTTCTTACAAAATTCATTTTCTGAAAGTGAACCATGGCATTACAGTTTTTTTTGAAAAGGGATAACCCCCTATTTCCTTTGTGGAAAACAAAGATTAACAAGGTTCAGAGAACATAAACGAATGCTTTTGCCTCCTGGTAATCCAGGAGAGCAAAAGGGCCACAAACTTACGTGAAACCAAAGACACAGTTTTACTAGAGAATGAAACACACAAAAAAGGGCACGATGAACTCGTGAAAATTGAAAAAGCATCAGTTGCTTGCACCATGCCAAGTAGGTACCCCTGGGAACACCTCGATCCACCAGAACCAGCGCTCCTTTGCTTATCACCTCTCCTTCGATCCTGATTCCTGAGTCTTAACCCCTGTATTGCATTTGTGCCTTACCTCATTAGCCCACAATCTTAGGCATTTGCAAACCTGCCCAGTACTCAGTATGAGAAAAGAGCAAATTTTGTGCATCACTATTCCTGGTTGGCTGGTTCTTTGGTAGCTTTCTGGTCAAATTAAGCACACTATCATGTCTTGATCCAGATTCCCAGCTGACTGCTTCCAGGCAGATAACTGTAATTTCATACTAGTAGTAATATATCTCTGTTCCTGAAGACCTGAACCATCACATAACTAGAATAAAACTTGCGTAGTTACTCTTTACTAAGCTCGTACAACTTAAGCAAACAGTTTAGCTCAACCACCTTTCTTGCTCACATCACAAGAAGTGTGTCTGACATCACTGTTGTCAACTACGAGCTATGCTTCTGTAATGGTTAGGGTTGTAAATGAACCGAGCTCGAGCGAGCTTGGCCTTCCAGGCTCGAGCTCGGTAGAAACTTGAGCCGAGCTCGAGATGGGGTCCGAGCTTGGACCTGGGCTCGAGCTCGGCTCGTTGAAGCTCGATAACAATTAAAATAATATATTATACACTATTTTTCAATAATAAAAAAATTTAAGTTCGAGCTCGGCTCTAGTAAGCTTGATAACAGTCAAAATAATTCAAATACACACTAATTTTTAATAATAAGAAAAGCTCGAGCTCGAGTTTGGCTCGAGAAAGCTCGGTAATAATTAATATGTACTACTATTTAAGCTTGAATCGGGGCTCGCGAACTATTCGAGCTCGGCTCGATGAAGCTCGCGAGCTCGAGATCAAGCTCGAGTTCGGCTCGTTTAAAGTTCGAACCGAGCTCGAATCGAGCCTAGAACGAGCCGAACTCGAGTAGCTCGCGAGCTTCGAGCTTTTTTTACAGCCCTAGTAATGGTTGGTTAATCTGCTTTTAAGTATGACACCCAAAAATGATTATGGTGCAGCACACACCAATCTTACTGCTTTAGCACTGTGTTGTTCTTCTTTGCCTAAAGCATATATTAAGCTGTACAAAGCAATAGGTCAAGCTATCTTGAACAAGCAACAAAATAATTTTATGTTGAACTTGACTTAAGCCTGCTTTGGAAGCGTGGTCATTTTTGACCCCTCGTGGCAGAGAAATTCCCCCTTTGTCCCCCTCGCGCGGCGGCCGACCGCACAAAGCACATGGCGTGGACCACCCCTTGCTAGCATGGTCCCCTACCGCGCGTGCGCCTGGTGCGGCACCCGGCCACGCAAGGTGCAGTCGAAGCACCGTGGTCGAAGTGCCGTGATTGAAGCTATGGTCGAAGCGTCGTGGTCGAAGTCGTGGTTGAAGCGTCTTGATCGAGTGCCGTGGTTGAAGTGTCGTGGTCAAAGCAGTTGGGCACCTCGTGCGGCTGGGTGCCGTGCCAGGCGCTCGTGCGGCTGGGTGCCGCGCCAGGCGCTCGTGCGGTAGGGGGCCGCGCCACGTGCGTGCGGTCGGTCGGTGGCTGCACGAGGGGGCCAAAGATGGAATTTCTTTGCCACGGGGGGCCAAAAATGACCAGGTTTCCCTGCTTTGAAGGATATGACATCCATAATTTGTTCAAAGATGTGATGACAGCATTACCATTGTCCTCAAAATAAGTAGGCTACAGCCTACATTCTGCAATTAAGGTTGATGTTTGAAATCCAATGTTAATTGAAAGATTTGAAATCTAGGCACATAAATTCTGGTATATAGCTCTTAGTCTCTTTGCTTTAGTATGTCTTATTGAACTCTGACTATCATTTTTTTAGGGAAAACTCCCACTGCTGTTGAATGTCACTATTGTTTTTCCTGCTGTCTTCCCCAGTATTCAATACATCAAGAATGCATGGCATATATGCACATGCACTGTTCGTTTTACTTAATGTAATGATCAGTATTCCGTTGCTAATCCAGTGACCTCAATAAATAGTTGAACGGCGGACTGCTGCCATCAAAGCTATTCAAGCAGCAGAGACTGAGAGCGTACTTTCTCGGTTGCGATTGGTGCAATCCTACATTCCCAAGGAGCAACAGGAGACGTGTGCCTTGCAATATTTTCAGGAGAACTTGCCCAACTTATCAGTTGTCTGGAACGAAAAGCAGAATGAGCTTGAGTTGAAATGGAAAGACTGGGACAGTCGCATATTTGGAGACCAGAGGGATGACAAGATTTTGCGAGCTTCAATCGCGTCATTGCCAACTATTGGTGATCTTCAGTTCTCAGGGGATTCAGGTTCAAGAACGTTCTCTACGTATTGATGATTTACTTTTATAGACACCAAATAATAAGCAGCCGACTCAAATGATTTTGCCATCCTATATGATGCGTGCAGTGCAGAAAAACTTCATCGAGAGCACAGGTTTTGATTTTAATGACTATGTAAGTATTTATTTCTTTGTATAGTGATATCAGATATTTCTGCTCTACCCTTCACTACTCTTATCATTATCTGTTGCTTTGAAGGCTTGGAGTGAGCTACCTGAAGGTCAAATGGCAGGAGCAGCAGATGCTTTACAGACACCTGGGGTTTGTATTCTACCCTTTCCATGTTTGGTGAAATGCTATATTACATCATAACTCCGAACAGGCTTACATCATACCCAAATGAATGATTCGATTTTGAATCATATTTTAAGCTTACCTATTGCGTTGTAACATAATCCTGAACAGGCTGTGAGTAATCGACTCTCTTTTGGCATGACACCGAAAACTGTAAGGTTACCCAAGAATGGTGAGATGCTCCTATCCGTGCACGGCTCACCTCTCGGAGTGTACAAAGAAGACAATTTGGCAGCTATCCGTGGTATTTATTACCTTTTGCTTGCTCTTGATATCACAATGATCCCTTATTGCTGTCCTGTTGACTAACCAAAAAAACTGTTGCAGAATCTGGGAATGGAAGTGAAGATGCTGCCTCATAATGTCAGTGACCATCTATAGTAGTAGTACGAATGCCGTGTGATTAATCCACTATTTTCCTTTAGTCATTTATCTCATGGTTGATGCTGATCTTTATTTCCATTGCATGTTGTATGGTACCGTTGTTGTATGGTGCCGATTTCATTAAGCTGAAATCGTGTGTCAACTGTCAAGTACTCCAGCACAGTGTTATGTTGTTAATTTCGCTGCCAGGAAGCCGGCAAAATCAGTTGGAAATTTTTGTTCGTTCACTCAAAACTGTTACGGCTTTTTATTAACTGAGATGATATGAGACAAGGTGTGATGTCCATGTTGTAAAACCAAACTGGAATGTTCCGCATAGTTGTTATTTGCCGTGGCGTGCACTTGTTATTGCCCGTATCCTTTTTTCAGGTGCTCAGAATACATCTACAAATTTTCTTTTGAATCACCAAGTGAAGAAAAAAAGGGGTAAATGATTAGTTTTAACTTTTTTTTTTGTGTTAACTGTTGTGGGTGTCTAGCCCCTTGGGCTGTTAAGGGCTGGGTTCTAGGCTTATTGTTTGGCTTTCTATAGTAACTAATTTTCAATGAAGTGTTTTTTCAAAACAGGTCTGTAAGTTAATTGTAGTAGATATTGTTTTGACTTATTTTATATCGGGTAAAATCGCATGCGAGTATCTCTTTTTTTGTACTCTATTGCGAACAACCAATCAGAATTCAAAAATTTAAGTTAAAAGCCTAAGCCAAAGTTCAAAAGAACTCACCCAAGATTAGTTGGTGGGCTTTGGAGTAAGCTTAATAGCATAGTGTGGTCTGTTTAAAGGAATGTATCGATATATCTTTATGTTTTATAATTATTGAGGAGCAGGATAGGAATTCTATGTCCTGCCATATTTATGTACATAAACCCTCAAGTGGGTATTGAGGCTGTCAGATACGGTTATTTTTCTACTCACTAGTTCTCTTTCAAACTATTGGCTCTCTCTAGCTCTTGAAGCCTTCCAAGTACTGTAGCATCCGGAGCCTTCTGAGACTGTAGTAGCCAACTAGAAGGAACTTCCTAGCGTCAATTTGTTCTTAACTTTTGCTATTAGAACATGACAATCGAAGTCGATAACGATAGTCAGATAAACCGCTCTAGTCTCTCCAAACCCTATTCTATACTATTTGCTTAGTTTATTCGTATAAACTCAGTAAATAGTTGGGGGTTAGGATAGATTTATTAGTATAACTTCAATTTTTAGTCGTATTTCATTTTATTTTATTTCCTTTTTGTCTTACGAGTATTAACTACTCAACAAGATAATTTGTAGGAAAAAGAAGACTTAAATTCATTAATAAAAAGACTTGTCTTTACAAGTTTTCTATTACAAACTACTCTGACATAGGACATCCGATCTGCATCTCCTCCGCAACCTTCTAGCTAACTGGCTCCATTTCTTCGATTAGGCGGGCTGCCTTTGCCTCAAAGCAGATGAAGTCGTGCTCGATTGGTCGAAAACTGAGGATTTGGTCACATGTCTTGAGTTTTGCTGCATAACTTACTGCACCTTTAATCGCCTCTTGTAACGAGTCATCCTGGTTGGTCTTCAAAGTTGTTATTAGCTTCTCTAAAGCCCTGACTTACTATCAATTGCACTCGTATGGTCATGGTATCTTCAAGAGGAGTAACCTCCTTAGCACCAAGCCCACCGAGTAGATTGTTTAGAAGTGAAACGTTGTTTTGAAGAATGATCTTCATCGACTTTGTCTCATCTTTACTACGAGTCGAAACCTCTACGAGTCGCTTTATTTTGACTACAATCTCTACAAATAGAGTAAAGTTGGTTAGAAAAATACTTCCCAAAAAACTAGTTAGCAGAATTGGTTGAAGGTAAAGTTTTTTTACCTGCTAGTCGAGAATCAAGTTTCTTGATTTCATGTTTATGTTGTTCTTCTAGCAACTTTATCTTCTGATCTTTCTCTTTGCTGATACGAGTAAATTCACCGATCACTTTGGCTTTCTTCTTCGACCTCAATGCGGAGCTTACTTATTTCGATCTCTTTATCTCTCAAAAGAAAATAGTTAGAGGAGGATATTTGAATAAATAGTCTTAAGTTCATAACCTAGGGTCGAGTGCTATCATTCAAAGGCCTTTTTTTACATGTTGTAAATGACAATTGGGCCAACCTGAAACCCACCTACGTAATCGGCCACTTCGGCCACCAAAACTAACCGGCGCCGCTGGCTACTCTGGTCGTGGTGGATACCAAGCTAGTTTTGCAGCTTTGGCCCGGGCTTTTAGCCCCCTGCGCCACCTTCATGAAGGAAGGACCCCACAGTCCTGACAAGCTGGACTGGAGAGAAGACGATTTTGATGATGAAGACGATCTAGAGGACTTTCTTGGGCTCTCCCATGTCGCAGAGGTGTCGCCAGTCGAGGCTCGTGCGGCCAGTGAAGGGACTAGCCCTGCAGACCTCGCCACCCTATCCTGTGTGGCCTTTACTCCGGTTGCTTCTACGAAGGGAAAAGAGACTGACATCCTTGCCCGACCTTGCGTAGCCGTTGCTCCCCTAACCCATGTTCCTCAGCTAAAGCATACAGAGGTAAGCAAATCTCCCAAAGCCTTTACTGCATCTCAGGCTGCCATTACTGCAACTGGCATTGCTGGCCATAGGCCACAGCTGTCGCCACCCTTGCTGGAGCGGCCTACCTACTTCGTGGTAGGGGAGAGTAGTAAAGCAGCCGATGGACAAGATTTTTCACCAATCCAGTGCGTGACGCCTGTGACGCGTGAGCCTGAGAAGATGTAGGAATTTTCAATTTTAGTCCCCTCTATGACCGCGGGAGCAATCGATAGGAAGCTCAATAGTAGGAAGTGCCGAGCTAGCCGGCCATGGCAGGAGGCAGATAATCAGTGTAAAACATGTATTAATTAGTGCAAACCATGATTAAGTCAAACATATATGCATTCTACCGCAATGGTGCCCTCCTGCTGAGCTGAGGTGTGACGATTGCCATAGTTGTCGGCTTAGGAAGATGCTAGATTTGTCAAAACTTGTATATAAGGAGTAAATTTGAAAAAATAATAATTACAGTGTTAGATATGCTAAGCATCCAGGGTAGAACGAGGTCACGTATGCTTCGCACGTACTAGGTTGCTTGTTGCTAATTTGCTGATGTAGGATCTTACATGTTCGAATTTTCACTGAGATGCATGTGCTGTGCTGGCTTAAGGTCTTTCAGGAAGGAACACAAATTGGTTGGTCGATGTCCCACACATGTTGTTGGATCGTAAGGGCCTTCTCACCCTAAAAGCTAGCTAATGAGGTGAGGGACTCCCTCACTTTTAAGTTAAGTCTCTTACCCTTCCACAACCAATATGGGACTATTCCAACAATCTTCTCCTTCACACATTGGTGTCCCTTAGCCCTTCATCGCCCCTTCACTATACACCGACAGTCCCTTAGGGCCTCTTCACCATACACCGACGGTCCCTCAGAATCACAATCCATCAGACGTTCACACACTAGTGTCCATTGGGCCAGAGATGTTACAACTAGGCTCTGATACCACTAATTGGATCGTAAGGGTCTTCTCACCCCAAAAGCTAGCTAATGAGGTGAGAGACTCCCCCACTTTTAAGTTAGGTCCCTTGCCTTTCCACAACCAACCAAGCGTGTTCATGCTGATGCTGTTCACGTTCTCCATAGTGCTCCAGCACTTGTTCGCCATCGATGCATCGTGCTCCACCAGCTCATACTTGACCACCATGACTGATGCGCTGCCACGGCCGGATGACCCTCCATGGGTAGACGAGGCGCCCACAGCACTGCGGTAAGAACATCGGTCACCACAACGAATCATCTTCACAACAGTAAAGGACACGGTGTGGTAGCGGTAGGCGCTTGGAGTTGGTGCGGATGCAGCACAGGAGAAAGCACAATGACGATTAAGGCGACGAATAGACGGAGCGTTATGAGCAATGGCAACGAGTGGCATGAACAAGAAGAAGAATGCATAGTGGCGGGTCATCTTGAGAAGGATGTCGCCGTTTAAGGCGCACACCTTTTCGGGCATGCCTCAAGAACTGACGATGCATGAGTCGATAGCGCATGATGCGCGAATTGCCCTCGGGCGTGTGTCCCATGCTAAGCAATACCAACTGATGGAGGCCAATGCAATAGACAACCTATGGCCCAACCGGCCATGGTCATCACGATTCGGCCCACAAGCCAACTAATCAACAGGCCAAAGGACGGAGGGGGACAAAAGGCCTGGCGATATGGTTTTAGCCTACAGGAGATGAAGCATTTTACCATGACAGGCTACTGCTATAGGGGTGGTCCCCAACTACACCCATTCGGCCAGTTGGGCCAATAGGCCCATTAAGACATGTAAAAAGACACTTGCACCCCCGGTATAGTATGCCACTGTAGGGGGTATTATTGTAATCAAACCTTATGGCCATGTATATATACAACCCTTAGAAAGGAGAGAGACACATAGTTTATTTTCTACACTCACTCTACTAGTCTTCCTATTTATTGTTTGGTCTACAGCCATAACCGATTTCTTTGTCTTTGGTCGTAAGCCTACTTGTCGCAAGTCATAAGCCTACTGGTTGCAAGCCATGGTCGACCATGGCTTACGACCCGTAAGTAGCTATTAAAAATTATTTTTCATACAACTAAGCGTTGTAGTAGGTATTAAAAATTAAATTTTCCGTACAATCTATAGTACTGCTACAGTGTTACCGTGCCACATGTTGCTTTTCGATTCGCTCGTGACATAAACCATGTTGTGCCACTGCTCCACAATAAAATTTCTCATTGTGAAGAGGGTGACAACACATTGACTTTAAGTCGTGGCATGAGTGATGGTCTACTATAAAAGAAAGAAAAGGGGTAATGTAGGCTATGGGGAGGAGGGATTTAAGAAGATGAAGGAATATCATTATGGGCATTTTTAAAAGGATGTCACTTGAAGTGGTAAAAAATTAGGTTTGTCTAGTAATTATCTGGATGTTTTCTTTCAAACAATCATTTAAATTTTGTGACTCTTAGATTAAGATCCAAAAGCCTTCATCCTTTAGCCCTTACTATATAACCTCATTTAACCCTAACCCCGCCGCTCCCTCCACGCTGCCCCCTCCTCGTCGACGGCAATGAACCCCCTCTCATGGCATCCTCATCTTTCTCGTCGATGCAGCTCCACGCGCCTCCCACCACCACCCCCGCCCCCTCCTCCACCACCAGTGGATGGCGACACCCCCACCACCTCGTCATGCCACCTTTTACCCCTCCTCGCCATGCCACTCCACCCAACCTAATAGCTAGTACCTTCCGCCGCTGCCACCCTTTGGCACCGTCCACCACCCCCTACCCTCATCCCCATCGCCCCCTACCGCTATCCACCACCGGTCCATCACCCTCCCTCTACGTTGGGGGCGGTGAACCCTAGACGCAGGGGGTTGGGATTCTCCCCTCGTGCTCGCTGGTGAGGAGGAAAGGATCGTCGAAGAGGAGGAAGAAGGGGTCGTCGGAGAAGAAGGTGGAGGTGGCGGCGCATAAACCTTCGTGCATATCCAAATGTGAGAAATTTAGATGATTGTTTAGAAGAAAACATCCGGGTGATGTTTATCAAAACCCAAAAAGTATTTCCCACTTTAATAATGGTGTGACCGAGGGAAATCCTTTAAATCTCAATTTATCCACGCCCTCCTCCCAGCTCCGGCAATTTAGCTATACAGTTTAGCCAAATTCTACAATTTCTTTGTGATTATCATTCATATGCTTAATTTAATTGTTCAATACCAACCGAGTGTAAAACAAAAGTAAAAATCCTCCAAAACGACGAGAAATACAAAGAAACCTCGTTTAATGTATAAAATCCCCCAAAAATTAACTAGCAACACATATGACTCATCGATCCCTAGTCGATCTTGTAGAATTTGGAAGGCTTGAGCCCCACTGTGAAGTTGAAGTACTTGAGCGCCTCAGCCCACCGCGGGTTGTCCTTGAGCCGGTGCACGGCGATGGTGTCCGGCACAAACTCGTGCGAGCACTTGTCCACCGGCACCGGAAGCGGGTAGTCGTACATGGCCGGCTTGGCGTTGAACCGGTTCTTCCCCTTGCCGCCCACCTGCAGCCACTGCCCGGTCATCATGTCCTCCGGCCCGACCGTGCGGTTGCGCGGCACGTCGGATGTCGCCACCCACTCGACGAGGTCCCACGACAGCACGTAGCCTATGCCGGACATGTAGTCCCGGAACGGGTCCATGCTGTCGCACGGGATGGTGGCGCCGTAGTACATGTCCTCCCGCGGCATCGCGCGCAGCGACTCCACCAACCGCGGCAGCCGGATGAAGATGTCGTCGTCGGCCTTCATCACGTAGTCGTACGGGTCGTCGCTGTAGAGCTCGGCCACCGTGGAGAAGAAGGTGTAGGTCTTGCCCCCGTTGAGGTTTTCCACGCAACCGTCGAGGATGATGACGTCGTCGTGGCGGAGGATCTCGAGCGGTACGAGCACGCGCTGGTCGTCCTTGTACAGCCGGCAGAAGACGAACCGGACGTCGACGTGCGCGGTGAGGCTGGAGTTCGCGATCTGGAGGCCGTACACCGTGCGGAGGAGGTGCCGGCGCTCGTAGAGGTCGGCGCGGGTGAGCACGCCGATGAGGAGGCGGAAGTTGGGCTTCCGGGACACGGCCGGCTCGCCGGCGAGGCGCGCCACCGTGTACGTACCCGGATGCGGGCTGCACGAGCTCATGAGCGCCAGCAGCTCGAACTCCTTGCGGTAGACGCAGAGGTACACGAACGCCAGGAGCAGGAGAGGCAGCAGGACCAGCGCTTTGCTGGAGGTTGACAGCTTGGGGAAGGCGTGCATCTTCATGGCGGCTTGAAGTTTCAGCTGACCTCCATGCTTAGCGTTGTTCATGGACTTGGGAAAATTGCTCGGCGGCGGCGGCAACGGCATCTCAAGGAAGAGATGGGGTGGTTGCCGCAGAGCCGCTTCGATGCATCGATCGCCGCCTGATCGGCTCCGGTCTTTGGTTCAAGAAGTTTGTGTGGCATGAAGCGTGCATGCAGGTGGGTGGTCATTGATACGATGCTAAGGTGTAGACGAGCCGCCGGTGCTTTTGCTGGCGCGTGAGCTTCATGTGAGAGATGCGGTGCGGAGCTTGGCATGTACGGTAACGGCGACACTTTGCGTAGAGGTAGGCGAGGGCGGAGGGCGAGGCGGAGTCTGTGGAAACGGAGGCGCGACATGCGAGGTGATCGGATCTTGGGGGAACGTAACCTGGTGGAGTCAAACGTTTACAGCAAAGCATGCATGCGAATGGAAACGTTTCACAGTAACCTGTCATTAGTAACTCTGTTATCAAAAGTAGTATCTTTGACCATTTGGAATCTGTTTGGCCAAAAATGCATGCCTCTGTGCTTGAATTTGTGCCTCTCGTTTGATTTGGAAAAGGGCTTGTCTATTTGTAATGTGACTAAATTTTCTTAAATCATATTTGTTTATCTATTGAATCAATATCCAATTATATGATACATCAATCTCTATACAGATCCAATGATTATTAAAAAAATGACTTAAGAAAATTTAGGCAACTTAGCAAATCGGTTTGGAAATTATTGGCCTTTGGATGATCACATTAGTCTCACTAATTAGCCAGCAATTCAGTACATTTACCACATGCATACATAGAGAGTTGGCTTCATCCATCTGTTTTCTCTTCCCATGTGTTGCTTGAGCCAGGAGTAAGCTGGTTCCATTTGTCAGCATTCAAACCGATGGTTTCAACGAATCAATGGTACCTTGCTTGACAAACAAACCAATGCGGCTCCGAAGATTTGTGAACTTCGCAATCTAGTATCTTTGCTAATAATAACGGCAACAGGATATGATAATATTTGTAAGTCAATTCATCACACAGCCATTGCACTTACGCAACGTAAACTGGCTAGCAGCTATCTGACTATATATACGGCTAGAGTCTATTGTGTGTTCGGAGTTCAGGTGTGAGTACAGCCATGCAAGCCCTCATGCATTTCTGATGAGCCTCCCTGCAGAGAAAGAAGAAAAGTGACGCAAGTTGTGTTCACGTTAGGAAAATTTTCTTTATGTCTGTTCGTTCAACTTCCCCGTGTAATGTGCGTCCACGGGTAACTCGTATCTGCACTGTTCGCCATCTGACAACAGAGCATCAACCGGAGTTGTCGAGAGCAAACTGTTCTTCCTGTCCTCTGTTTACCTCGTAGTAGTAGAAACCACTGTGCGGTCGTATTGTATTTGGACGTGCGGTCGTATTGTATTTGGACGTGCAGATCCTATAAGGTGTCGGATTCCCAACACTTTCTTGTCCGTTGATCCAGCAAATCTCTATCTCTATCAAACCGAACTGTTTTGTATTAATGAATTCTCTTTTAGTACAATGTTAGAGTTAAATAAAACGAACGGCGCATTTGAAAAAAAAATACTGGCCACCATTAGCAAGCAAGAAAAAACTTGCTTAGACTCTTCTGGATGAAAGAATCTACATATGCGTGAACAAGCTATTGGTGGCCTAGGACATATAAGCTGCCTAGACAGACAGAAATATTCTGCTTTACTTAGGATGGAATGCAGTGGAAAACAGCATAAATAGGATTCCAGCTAGGGAACAAGAAACTCGAAAGTAAATTAATTTGGTAGTAGCCTCCCTCCAAGAATCTCTCAATCCTTTTTTTTTCTGCTTAAAGAGAAGCTATAGAATCCTGAAGTAGAGAGAGATCATGCAGCAGGCCCGTACCAATGCGATGTGCAGAATGCTCAACTGCACAGGCCCCCCAAAAGTTAAGGGCCAATGTTTATCAATACCCAATGTTTATCTAATCTTCACTTACTGCTCGTTAATTTCTCAACAAAATTATTGTTCTATAGTTAATCTCGACTCCATTCACATCTATTTATTATATGTGTCTTTGTAAACTCAGAACATAAAATTTTTGTTCTTTGTCTCATTCTCCTGATCTCCGTGCATCGATTGCGCTCCAATGTTGCACTGCTCGCCTGCTGAAGCGGGCCTTCCGTCCTACAACATGGCCTACACGAGCTATATCCATTGCAACAAATCAGTTTGTTAGCCCCATTTCGTAGCCACTCGGCACTGTCGAACAATATCTACTATTGTTGTTCTTTTTCTTGTAATTTGTGCATCCTTCTAGGTGTTCTAGTTTTCAGACATGTTTTCTAGAATAGACAGATATGACTCAGTGGCAGACCTAGGATTAAAATTTAGGGGTAATAGGATTTACTGACCAGTTTGCTAAATGCTGAGTTACCAGCCTATGATAGACTTGTAGACACGAGAGGGAGAGATGCTTCACGCCAAAAGCCAAGATGTCGTTGTGGCTTGTAATCACCACTATAAATACAATTTTCTTCATCATGCAAAGGTTTTTTTAAGTCTGACAAGATCATTCATATGGCTAGCGTGGAGCTGTAGGAGATGAGAGAGGTACATACGACCGGCCAGCGGTAAGGGGGCTGACGCCCCACCTGACCCACCGCTGGGTCCGCCCCTGATATGACTCTGGTTATAAAAAGTGCAAGACAAATAAAGAGATATATAACCGAAGAGCTAATGTTAGGGCCTATTTTTAAGTGAAAACATTTTTTATTTTGATAATTAACTTTTTTTAAATTGTAGGGTCTAATTTTCAATTGAACACAGGGCCCTCAAATTCTGCATAGCATCATGTGCCCCGTCATGGGTACAAAGAAGATTTTGTTAGCAAAGTAACAATGGTCGTGATATTCACGTAGAAAGAGACCGTGTGTGCAGTAAGTTTTTTTTTTGAGCCAGTGTATGAAGAAGTTACTACGGAAAGATTATAAGCTTGTAATATACGGGTAGATAACCCTGACACGATCTGCACTATTTTGCGCTCTACATATCTTTTTGTTACCTGCAAATCACATAAATTTTTTTCTGCTGGATTACCATGGATGTACCAATTAAGACGTTAATGAATGCAGAACGTACTTCTCACTTCTTAACAGACAAAATCATCTGATTTCTCATTGGAAGCCCAGAATCAGCCCAGCCTATTAAGGGGTGTTTGGGACTGCTCCACAAACTTTACCGTAGAGCAGCTCCACAAAAAATCTAGAGTTTGTGGAGCACCCCTTTAGGTGCTCTCACAACTCCACCTTTTTTCCTCGAACAGAGTGCGTGGAGCTAAACCAGTTTAGCTAAAAAACATAGAGCGGAGCTGAAAAACATGGAGTGGAGCAGTCCCAAACACCCCCTAAATCCATGAACCGAATTGAACGTCACATTACGCCCACTAATTTTACACGGTGAGCTACAGCACTACACCGTGCTAACATGAGTCCATGACATTTGCCAATATGGGAGAAGAAACAATGGACTTGTTCTTTTTTAGTTTTTGGGTTTAGTTTTTGACTTCAGCTTTTGGTTTTTTTACAGCAACTATCTTTTAATCGAAGTATTTTTTTAATAAGGTTTACTAGTTAATTATAGTACTTATTGTACTGACTTCATTTATATTGGTAAAACTGTACATGAGTTTCTGTTACTCTGTAATCTTTCATATAAACAACTCAAAAGTTACAAGACGCACCCGAAAACCACAAGCCGCAACTAAAAAGAACAGATCCAATGTCGCCTTCTCCGTTTGCTCTCATGGCCCTCCCTAAAACACGCCATGGTTGGGCGGGAGAGCCGCTTGTCCATTTCCATCACCCCTCCTCCTTAATTCCCCACGCGCGCACCATGCATGCGATCGACAATTCCTACTCCTGAACGAGCAAATTTAAATGCAACAAGAACGATTAATCCACCGCGTTGCATGACATGCACGTACCATCGCGCACCGATTCCATGGGCACCTCCCTCGCCGTCGCCGTCCTCCTCCTCCTCCTCGTGCGGGCAACCCGTGCCGAGATCAGGACCACGCTCATCGTGTCGGACCCGCGGCCGCTCATCCTCTTCGAGCAGTTTGGCTTCGCGGGTGGCGGCATGGCCACCATCTCCATACGCCGCTCAAAGTGGAACCTCCGGCCGGGATCACGCCTCACCGGAGTCGACCCCAGCCTCATGGGATTCGTCCTCATCTCCGGAGCCCAGTTCCCGAAGGTCAACAACGAGTCCGAGTACGCCGCCGCCGACCCAGGAGACGGCAGCGGGGGCGGCTTCTGCGTACTGACGAGCGAGAGCGCCCTCCCGGTGCTCCGGCTCAGCGATGTCCCGCCCGGCGGCGTCACCAGCACCGTGACCATCGACGACCCCGACGAGTACGCCGTCGTGTTCAGCAATTGCCAGGACGGCGTGGAGGTCACCATGGACGTGCGCACCGAGATGTACAACGTGCGCGGCGGCGTGTCCGACGGCCCCAGGGACTACCTCCCCGTGGGTCTGCAGCCGCTGCCAGAAATCTACACGGGCGTGTCGGCGGTGTACTTCGCGTTTCTGGTGGCGTGGGCGTGGACGTGCGTGCGGCATCGCGCGACTGCCGAGCGGATCCACGTGGTGATGGGCGCGCTGCTGCTGTTCAAGGCGCTCAAGATGGCGTCCGCGGCCGAGGACTCGTGGTACGTGGAGCGCACGGGCACGCCCCACGGGTGGGACGTCGCCTTTTACGTGTTCGGCTTCTTCAAGGGCGTCCTGCTCTTCACCGTCATCGTGCTCATCGGCACCGGCTGGTCCTTCCTCAAACCCTACCTCCAGGTCCGCAAAACGCAGCCGCACATTCGTAGTTTGGATAGAAATGGTACTGACTGGCATTGCTTCTGAACTCCAGGAGCGTGAGAAGAACGTGCTAATGATCGTCATCCCGTTGCAAGTGATCGAGAACCTTGTGCTGGTGGTGATCGGCGAGACCGGCCCGACCGGGCGTGATTGGATCGTGTGGAACCAGGTCTTCCTGCTGGTGGACGTCATCTGCTGCTGCGCCGTCTTCTTCCCCATCATCTGGTCCATCCGCGGTCTGCGCGAGGCCTCCAAGACCGACGGCAAGGCAGCGCGCAACCTCCAGAAGCTCACGCTCTTCAAGCGCTTCTACCTGGTGGTCGTGGGCTACCTGTATTTCACCCGGATCATCGTGTCGGCGTTCCTCGCGGTGTTCAGCTACAAGTACCAGTGGGGCATCAACGTCACCGTCGAGGCCGCGAGCTTTGCGTTCTATTTATTCGTGTTCTACAACTTTCAGCCGGTGGAGAAGAATCCGTACTTGTATATTGGCGACGAGGAGGAGACGGCTGCCGGTGGAGAGCTTGAGATGGACGACGGCGGCTTTTGAGCTTTGATTCGTAGGATGCATGGCCATCTTTTCAAAGTTTTGTATGCTGTATTAATTAGCTATAGCTTGGTACACGTAATATATTGCGCAGAGCTGAGCCTCAAGCCTGGTGTGCTACATGCTTGCCTGCTTGAAACGGTGGTGTGGGGGTATACAAATATGGGAGTGTTTATATAACATTCGACTATTTTTTAGGATAAAAATAGTCAGATTTTGAGCCGTTAGATGGATATTCAACGCTCTAGATCATTTTTTTGGAGGGGGGTCAATTTTTTTGGAGGGGGGCTTGTATGGGTGGATCCGTTGGATGAAGATCTAACGTCCCAGATCAATCTGACTGTTTTGTCCTAAAAAACAGTCGAATGTTGTATAGCAATACTCTACAAATATTTGGAGTTTTTTGGCACTTTTGATATGTTTTGAACTCGTATTTATAAGAATAGCCATAGTCATGCAACAATTACAAAAAAAAATGACAATTCTGCTGCATGGTCATCGAGCGGCAACACCATAGAGCTTAAACGTGGCCAGCGGATGCCTGCCTGGCCACCATGCGGCTCCTTACACGCCACCCTGCCACCGGACAACAGGTAATTAAGCTGCCCGACCACTCTCTAGCCTCCAACTCTTCTGACCACGATATAATCTCCAACTCCTTCGACCACTTTATAACTCTCGACTCCTCCGACCGTGTTATAACCTCCAACTCCTTCGACCACTTTATAACCCTTGACCCCTCTGACCAACGTGGCAACGTATATCCTCTGACTCCTCCGACCACGTTATATCCTCTTCCACAATCGCAGCCTCTGTGACCACGCCCCCAGCTGGTCGAAGAGTTGTTGCCATCTCCACCACCCTCGATGTCGAGGACGTACTTGGGGCGTTAGCCCTTGTGCTGCTTGCGGTCGGAGCCATCCTTCGAAGGATCAGGTGCTTGCTTCGCCTCAAAGGCATCGTGTAACATCCCAAAAATATAGAATTTGAGAATATGAATTTCTTGAATTATTTTTGCAATATATTCTATTTGAATTTGGATTTTTATGAGGTTTTCTTGAATTTGGTGCGGGTTCCAAAAAGTCATAAGGTCAAGAAAGAAATAAACAAGTTTAAATAATAGAGAATTAAAATTTAAAATAAGAATCTGAAAAGATGATCCAGTATAGAAAGAGAGAAACCTGGGTTAAAAATACAAAAATCTCATTTTGGAAATAATAATAATAGTAATAATAGCTCTCATTTAATAGTTAGAAATTTAAAGCTTGAATTCAAAATATCAACATCCTGAATTTAAATTCGGGTCAATAACATGAATCCATAAAGAATACTAGAACATTACCATAAATGGCAAAACCAAAAATCCCTTCTTTATTCAATTAACATGCAAAACCCAAGAATTGAATACTCAAAAATTTATTTAATACAAAATAAAAATAGAAATCCAAATTCAAGATTCAAAATATAAATTCACCACTAAAGCTTTTTAATCTCTAATTCTCTTACTTCTCTTCCAAGTGGCCCCATTCCTTTTCTTTTCTCCTTCCCGATTCTCCTCACTGCCGGCTGGGCCCTCTCCCCCGCGCCTTTCTCTCTCTGCGCAGTGGCCCGAGCGCCCTCGCCCGCATCTCTTCTTCCTCCTCCCCTCTCTTTCTCTCTGCGCCGAGCTCAACATATTTTCTCCGCGTGGCGTCGAGCTCAGCACATTTTCTCCACGTGGCCTCCATGCACAGCCCCCGCCCACGGTTTTCCCCCGTCGCCCACGGTTTCTTTGCAACGCTCCGTGACCTTAAGAAGCCCCGCGCCACTCCTCTTCCTCCCCTGCCTCTTCTTCCATTTCCGACCGTGCGCAGGCCGTAGCTGCTTCACGCCGCCCCGGCCGCTCCGGCGAGGATCCACCACTCCGACCGCATTATGGCGCGCCTCAGGAAGCCCCCTCCCTCCTCCCTCGGGTAATCGGCCTCTGGTGCCCTCAGCTAGCCGTGCGGCCGTTCCTCCCTGCCGCCGGCCAAAACCGCCATTTTTATCGTTGTCACTGGCGTTGAGCATGGCTTCTCGATTCCTCGAGGGTGGAGCACCACCGCGTGACCCCGAATCTCCTCCAACCGGCGGCCGACGTCCTCGTCGCCCGAGAAGCTCCCTCCACACGAGCCCCTCTGCGTCGCCACACTCGCTCGACGCCGGCCCACCTCAGCCTTGCCCCGGCACGGCCAAGCCCTTGGTGAGCTTCCCCTGCCTTCTCTGTTGCTCATGCGCACGCTAATTCCCCCTCTCTCCTTCCCGGCCGCCGGCGCACCGTTTCTACCTCATCGCCGGCCGCCCCGCACCATGGCCCTCCCGCCTCGCCGCCGCTTCGGCAAAATTGCCGCCACCCCTAGCTTCCCCACCCTCTGTGCACCCCATTTTGCTCGGTACCACAACCTCCCCGGCCACCTTCCGCCGCCGGTGACCCCGACACCGTGCGCCGGCCATTTCCTCGGTTTGTGCCGCAGCCACTCCTCACTTCATCTTCTTTTCCCCCTCTGCTTCAGTCAGCCCAGGCTTCGGCCCATTTGGCTAGCAGCACTCGCGTTAAGAATCTCCAAGCCGTGAGGTCCTGAGTTCAATTCCGGTTAGTTGCAACTTTTTCCCTACTTTTTGTCCTAATTTTTGTAGCTCTTTTTAATTAATAAAAATCAGGGAAAACTAGGGAATAATGTAGAGAAGCTAATAATATTTAATTAGAAGGTAAATAAAATTATTAGAGATTTTAAATTTAGGATTAATCCATGGAAGCCAATAAATTACATTAGGATGTGAATAAGGTTATTTAGGATTTAACATTTAGTTAAATATCACATATGAAAAGGTAATGAACCTTTATTGTTTATATTAAATCTAATTATTAATTAAAGGTATTAATATAGAAAGAGTGGCTTTGGTTAATTATCCAAATTAGTAAAGATACCCTTAAATAAAATATACACATATATGCCCAATATTTAAAGTGCAGCCATTAAATAAATCCTAATGGTAGGTGTCGCTAATTAGCCAGGGTTGAAATATAACCTTGCTAGGCAAGCAAATTCTAATTAAAGCAAATAACAAATATCAGAATATAAACCCTATCAGTAGCATATTGCCGCCCATGCAATCTTAAATAGTGGCTTTAATTTAATACCGATGACAATTATCATCATGCATGGCAGGCTCGGGTTATAAAGGGATAAAATATCATTAGCAGTAGCACTTTAGAGAGCACTCAAATTAAAAGGACATAATAATATACATGTGCTAAAATGTAATAGCCCTAAGTCATCAAGTATCAAAAATAATCTCACAGGCATGTAAATACTCTAAAATAAACATTTAAACAATAACACGGGTAATTAGGGTCGCATAAAATACTGCATCCCAAGCTCTGCCCCGATAGCCGAGTTTAAACTAGAATTAGAAGTGAAGCTAAGCCTAATAGCAGCTAGAGTATGAACAAGCTAATAATAGTGCCATTAATTAAATCTTAACACTAGCTTTATTACATAATAGTATTGTGCATAATTGCATATATAACAAGTTAGGACCCATATGAATGAAGATACATAAAATATGATAATGGGATTATTAGAGATTTAAATTTTAATCAACTACCATATATGAATGAATATTGAGCCTTTGCTATTTATCTTAATCTAATTAAATAAGTAAAAGCCTATATCAGAGATTATTCTAAAAACTTAATAAAGATATCCAAGTGCTATAATACTTTTGACTAAAAGATTTATAGAATAAGTACAGATCTCATCCATCAGTCCAGTATGCCTTTACCATAACCTAAGTTGCAAGGAATACATACCCAGCCAGACTCATACATCGATACATAGGTCTACCTAACTCATGGAACTTCCTTGATAAATACGAAAATAATAAAAGAGGTTATTAATAAAAAGATCGAATTTCGTCTTTCTCCAATCGGCTATGTTTGGCCACTTCTTCTCCAAAGTAAAATAATCCCTGTAGATACTTCCTTACTTATGATCCTTTATTATCCTAAAATTTTCCCTCACGGTAAAGTTATTCAGATAACTCGTTCTCTCACTCAAACCCAGCTACTGCTGTGTTTGCAACACACTAAACCGAATCACTCTGCTATTCTCAAATCGTAATACATGTATAAAATAAATTAAACCGGCCATTTAAATTATTCGGATTTATTTGGATCTTTTTGAGTTATTTACTTTTATTTGCATTCAGTCATTTGTCGCGTAATTAGAAATTGGAAGTCGTGAAGATTCAGTGGATCAAACGAGATCAAGCTCGAAGTGAAGATGAAGAATAGAAGCTCAAGAGAAAGCTTCGTGTGCGCCAAAGTCCGCGGTAAACCGCGCCAGGCGAGTCAATACTTTGATCATGTTGAACCAATATTTTCTGCAAATTACTTTGATTTAAATTATCCAATTTGCATGCTGTTATGTTTATGAAAATACATGTTTAATTCAATAATCTAGTTATGTGCCTATTGTTTACCTTGGATAATATTACCCCTCCTTTGGAATATTTGAATGTGCGAACATTGTCGCCCTAGCAAAATTATAATGGTAACTTTTGAAAATAAGTCCCTAATTATACGCCATGCTTAGTTTTGCTTAGGTACTCATGGGCGCGAGAGCGCCCAAGCATCACTTTTAATCCTGAGAAAAATTGGTTGGGCAGTCATGGTGGGAATGACTGGTATCCTTTGATATGGTTATTTTATGCTCTCAAAAATCCCAACTTGCTTAAACACCTGGATGGATGGTTTGGGGGCTGGTATGTGGTGCGGTGGGAGCACAAATCATGAAATGTGGTAGAACCATCCGGGTGACTTTAAGGACCGAATCTTGTCATGTCAACCCGTGTAAAACAGTACAACCACAAGTCTATAATGGGTACGACCTAGCTGAATAACTTGCAAGGGTTTAGTTCAGACATCACCGAGGGAAGTGGGTGCCAGGGTGTACTGGTTTACTCACAGTGAGGCACAGGGTGTACTGTACTCGCACGGCGCAAGAGGGGGCTTCTGACTGTGGTGGTGTAACCCTTCAGCGGTGAAACCTCAGCGTGGGTGGTGTCTAGCTAGATCGGAGTAAGGTAAAGGTTTTGTGATAAATTATCTGGGTCTCATGCCTAAGGAAGCATGTTGGCAAAAAGGATAGTTCATCTCTTGTGGTGAAAGTGTACAAACTCTGCAGAGTCAAAACTATTCGAATAGCCGTGCCCACGGTCATGGGCAGACATGGGAACTTAACTGGATATAGTTCTGTTTCAAAAACATTGGAAACTGGGAATGGAAACTTGAAGGGCGAAGGACTGCCCTGGTTTGGAATTGTCCTGGGCGTCGTCCCAGTGGTAAGTTAAGCGGCTATAACGCTGAAGAAATTGCTATATGGTGCAGATACCATGTAACGGTGGATGGAATCTGAATCGATATTAATAATGCATTTCCTTGTACATTATGATTTGTTCCAAAATTGCTAAGTCATAGGACTTTTTAATTAATTGTATTCAAAAGCACTCTACGCAAATTAAAATAGCCCGAGCCTTTCCTTTGTTAAGCCATGCATACTATTTAATTGCATTCTGTGTATTGGCTCGCGGAGCACGGGGTCGGAGTGCTCATGCTCGTTTTTGCGACAAAAATTCAGAATCAGGAAATCAAATCACCTCGCCTCAGCAACAAGATTGGACAAGCTGGCCAAGAAGATGAAGACGTCAAGGGCTAGGTCGCGAACCTCCAGTTGGCTGCCTGTGGGCATGTCCTGAAGGTCCCACCTGTGTGCTTCGTTCTTACGCTGCTGCAATTTATTGATTTCGGCCTAATCGGCCCATGAGTAAGTCTACTATTATATTTACGTTTCCGCATGGTATGAACTTTGATATTCCGAACTGTAATCTGTGAGCACTATCTACTGATCCAGGGAATAGTGCGGTGGAATCACAGAGGAATCCGGATGTTAATATCTGGGCTCTTACACATCGCCTCATCGTCACTGAGTATCTTCTTTCGCCTTTGTGTACTCCTCAATCTTATCAAAGAGCTTTGCGGCCATCTTTATGAGCTTGCACGCGCTATACTCGGCCAACGGCCCCAGACGAAGACCTCATATTGTTGTGTTGATGATAGGGGTCTCATTTACGTCCTTGACTTGACAGTGGACTTTAGCAAAG
This sequence comes from Dendrocalamus latiflorus, assembly GCA_017311315.1. Classification (NCBI taxonomy): domain Eukaryota; kingdom Viridiplantae; phylum Streptophyta; class Magnoliopsida; order Poales; family Poaceae; genus Dendrocalamus; species Dendrocalamus latiflorus. The sequence goes on from CM029633.1 coordinate 26,569,624, forward strand.
CGCTTGAAATATTTTCAGAGCTTTTCGGAAGGCTTATCCTTAATGGCGAAAAGCTGGTCAGCAACCACCCGTTTGATGTAATGGTGGTGGCGGCGGGCAGGTCACCGGTCACACGGCCGAATTTTTAGTTGTTTTGTTCCGCAATTCGCATCTAGGCTTAAGTCCTGTTCGCAATAATCTTGTTACGGTAGCCCTCCTGTATTCTGATTCTTGTTACGAAACTTGATCTGATCTATGCATACAGTTTATATTGATGTTGCGATTTTAGGTTAATTTTCTTGACGTGTTCCGTATTTATCTATTGTTAACGAGCTGGATGAAACAAAGAGAAGTTCTAAGACTAACGAACAAACGATAGATTCTTGCGAGAGAAGTGAGCATGCATAGCAGAAACCATAAATTGTGTGCGTGCTGCAACTGGCCACGTCGAACCAGCCCTAGAAACATTCATCACAATAGTCAATACAAAAAGAAAATCTGTGGTGACCATAAGCTATCCTGGTCTCTCTCAAGGAGCCTATGCAGAAGCAACAGAACAAACCAACAGAATCTGACCAAATTCACGATCCATCCAACGTAACAACAGGCAAGAACAAGATAGGAGTAACTTGCAATACGCCTGACGGTAAGAGCAGAGCACCAGCTACCAAGTACTAACATATGTTGAATGGAAACAAGAGTTTGGATCCATGTAATTGCATTGCACCCCTAAAAATCAAAATTTCCCAAGATTCCATGATATACCTCCCCCAGACCAGAACCTCTTATCTACATCACCAGAGACCAAATGAAACTTGTTCATCAGTAATAAACTTAGTGACAAGCTACACCCTCTTCCCCCTTGAAGCTACAACACCATGTTCTCCAGCCCCCTCCTAGTTTACTACCCAAACCTTATTCCTTCACACCACAGGAGTATACCCCCCACAATGTATTTACCACCTGAGCCCCCCCCCCCCCCCCCCACCCTCTCCAGTATACCCCCAGAACATATTTACCTCCAAGCCCACCACACCACCTCAGGTATACCGCCACCACGTCTAGAGCAAGAAAATCAAAAGATAGATGCTACTACTACAATATGACCTGCTAAGTAACGATACCAATGCAATTTCTTCACCACCATCCGTGCACTTGCTTCGGAAGATAATGGCGAACTACCTTCTACCTTGGCTGGGGCTTCTCCAAGAATGACCTAGTTGGTCGGACCAGTGGCCTTGGGCCCTGAGGCGAAGGGCAGTGATTCTGTGAGCGCTGCAGCATCTGAACCATGGATGGTGTTTGGTAGGAGTAAACAAGTGTAGTGCTGTCTGTAGAGTCACCACGTGCTGTGGCTCGCTGCCAAGAATGCGAGCTCAGTCCAGATAGCAGAAATGCCCTCCCCGAAGCCTCGTAACATTGCCGGTTAGCCATCCTCTCCTGCATCTCCCTGAGCTCTGCATCAAGGGCCATGCACAGACGGTCCCCACTCTGGCTCGAAAAGGACTCCGACAATATCCTCCGGCAATCCTCAAGAATAGCAACCGCATCAGAAAGAGCACCCCTCTCAGCAGCAGCCCTTGCAGACTCAATAGCATCGGCAGCACGGACACGGTTCCTCTCACGATCAACCTCCATGCAAACTGGCTCAGATGTGGATGATTTTGGCCTCAGGATCTTTACCTCGTCGCCTTGAATCTTGATGGCTTCATTCGTCACTGGATCTCGATAGGCACAAGCAACCTTCAAAAGTGTGGTCTGTTCACGAGATTGTGGGAAGCTCATAGACAGTAAAAAGTCCCTCTCCTCATCAGCGTAAAGAAGGCCAACATCAATTGACCCATTTCTCCCATCTCCAGCCACCTTGCTCAAGTAACTGCCAGATTTGATGGAACGAAGCCGAACAACAGGATGCACACACTCCACAGTTAGTCGTATATCCTGAACTACAACACTAAGAAGCCCACCAATACACTGAGCAAATGCATCCTGAATCACACCTTCATCCTCAATAAAGGAAAATGTACCACCAGAGGCCTCAGCAATTGAGTGCAAAGCATCTGAATCATGGTCTGCTCCAAAACCAAACCCATGGACAGGCACTATGCCAACCGTGTGATTTAGAATAGAAGATGGAACAAGTGACCTATAATCTGGCCTGGTTCCCCTAACATTTGATGAAATATTATATGTATCTTGACCATCTGACAACAGAATAATGCTGCATACTGGATTCTTATAACTGCGGTCCTCAATAATCTTGGCAGCTTTGTTCAGTGCATCAGCAATGTTTGTGCCACCTCCGGCACCAAGTGAGTTGACAGCCAGCAAAGCCTGCTGCCGGCCGGAGTGTGACATCCGGCGGAGATGGAACAACCTTCTAGCAGTAGATGAGAAAGCAACGACTGAAAGGCGATCAGATGGCCCAAGGTGTTGAATGACAAAACCCATGGCTCGCTTCAAGAGTGCAAGTTTGGTGCCTGCCATACTGCCACTAACATCAAGCACGGTGACAAGATCAACAGGAGCACGAGATGTAGGATACCCAATCGAGTTTGCATTGAACGGTCTGCCTGTGACCTGCTCTGGGTTTGCACATGGGGCCTTCAGATGAATAAGAACAGCGAAATCATCTTGAGATGATGACTGTGGAATGGCCGAGAACTCTGGATATGTCTTAATATCCACAGCTCTACTAGATCTAACATCATGATTGTCAGCAGCCTCCATCTGCTGCAAAGGTTCATCATCATTGAAGTCTATTGGCTCGGATGTATGGAAGGCAGGAGCTTCCCGCTGGTGGTTTGGAACCTGGCGGAGAAGAGCCATGTAAGCATCTTGTTGGGGTAATCGAGCTTGGTTTACATTCAACCCACTTCTTCCACAAGGAACGATAGAAGATAGTGAGCGATTAAAGGGTATCTCTTTCCACTTCGCTCGGCAGACTGGGCATACATGATTTCCATGCTTCACATTGGAGGAGATGCAGTGAAAGTGGAACATATGAGAACATTCAGCAGTGAAGAGGGCTTGTCCATGACCTGGCTTCATGGAATCGAAACATATCGCGCACATTCTCTGTTGGGAAAAAACAAAAGATGTATCAAATTAATTGTGTGATGTCAGAATTCACCCCTTGGCAACAGTAAAAAGTTACATAATAAATTTTTGATAAATATGGAGGCACAAGCTCAGAAAACAAGGATCGCTTGAAAACTTCAAGGCCTAAACACAAAAAATGTGCCTTATTGAAGAAGGCTCACAGACGTCAACATTACCCTATTGAGAACCATCTAGTTGTATATACCAGCCATTTTTGACATATAACACAGTTGGATGGACTATCAAGTCAAAGTTCATTTTTATTTGTTTGTCAGATAAATTGTTTTATCTACTCAACCCGATATGTTGTGGGTACAATTCTTGAAAGCACCGCACTTCACAAGTCCTATGCAATCTTCAATCATTTACCACCCTAGCAGCACTTTATCAAGTCCCATTCAACAGTGCTTTGTCCAGCAAGACCCCACCTCACATGCCCTATGTAAGTCCTTGTCTTCATTTATCAATTCCAGCACACATACTTATAAATAGTTGACCACACCCATTATGTTAAAGAGTTAAACCTTACATGCAATGTGCTGACAATTCAACAATCTGAATGTGACAAGTCATTTATCCTCAAGCTTCCGAAGTTACAACTTACAAGCAGCTTACAAAGCTAGCTATCTAGGAACCATGTTTTCCATCTTCTGGTTTAACGTATGATATTCTTTTCTTTAACTTAATATTAGGATGGTGGTCCATATTCTTACAAATTAAGGTGCAGTGTAAGATGCACTGATAAGCAATTCATAAGGAAATCATGGAACAGCTCAAGGGTAGAGCATTCAATTCATACCAAGGACCTACCTTCATTGACTAGCCTATTGTTCTAATAAAAGAGAGAGATCACCAACAACCACCAAAATCTTTTGAAAATGATTTTTTTCAGCAAGTTGACCATACCAAAGCTTATCTCAAATATTTACCCATGTCAAAATTCCATTATCCAACCTCATTTTTTCATTTTAATTCGTCAACAAAGTGTACCCACATTGAACCATATATCTGTTTATTTTTCATGAAACATAGTGGGATGGACACAGAAATCGTAATGACGATAATATTTTCTTAATTTTATTTTCAGTAAATTAATATCTAAACTCAAATAGCACCTCACAAGAAAAGATAAATAGGAAAAAAAATCACCAATGCATAACAAATGCTACCAAGAGCGGTTTATTTTAGGAGTTTCACTAAACCACAATCCAATTCAATCTCCATCACACAATAACCAAACCTAAAAAAGGCACTTTCTCTTGACTTGTTTCAACCGACATCCTCACATCCATTGTGTTACATGATCTATCAATTTATCACCACCATCATAAAGTAAATATGGACTATTATTGGTTTTGACCAAAACATAAAATGCAGAACATGTCCAAAATTAAGACATCTTTTGACCAATATGGCAATACCTACCACAAATCTCAAAGGCTAACACAAAATTGCCGACAACCATCCATATACCACTATAATAGTCATTGAATGACGGTTTTATCATGATGTATCACACCACAAAACCCAATGGTAGCAGCACTCCTGATGTTGTTGTTTCCCAAATGGTACAGTTCGCTGACTCATTAACACACAAGAAGACACACAAACACCTTAATACAGCTATAAGAAAATATTTCACAATTAGCGGCACTACCTTCACAAAAAAAAATAATTTCTGATCAGACAAACAAATAAAAACTCGTCAACCTTACACGCTTTCCAATTTCAACCCAACACAAGCGGCGGTCATGTTGGTTTACCAAATTGTCAAATCTGAATATATGGACAGACCGAAGTTTGCAAAGGCAGTAATGCAGGCATGACAATAAAATAATTATTTTAATGTTTATTATCCTAACGGTTTAGTCTTTACTTCTTACCAGGGTAAGCAAATTGAGAACCGTCAAGCTCACAACACGCAAATAAATGTCAACCTTATCAGGGAATCATCGTGAAGTTGCTGGTCAAATCGGAGCACTTCCATACACAGCCTAAGGGAATCTTACCACACTTTTTTGAGTCATTGACGTGTAGAACCTAGTTTGCTGGAAGAGAATCTTGCCACAACTGTGGCTGCAACCAAACAGCTCCTAAAGTTGGTCAAACTTACCTAACCTTAGGCGTGGTAAACTGTGGCTGGCAACCAAACACCCCCACAATAGTATCTCAGTATCCCACCAAGTTCGACGTATTAAAAATATAAACTGTGAACACATCAATAAAGGTATCAATGAATCCTCATCACCACATGAAAAATCAGCAATTATATCAAAAAAAAATTCAGATCTTGGACCATTCAAAGAAATCATGCACTTGCTGTGAGCCTGTGACACACAAATGGACATTTACTATTAAACTCTAATGCAAGGCTGGTGGTGATAGGCATTCCTGATAATGGATAACAGCTCAAGTTGGACTATTTGCCTTTAGAAAATTAAGTAACTTGGTGATAAGAGAGAGGGTAGAAAGATGATGATACACGTGAACACATGGGAAGTTGCTGAGCAAAGAAGCCAACTTTCCCTTTCGGGGAGGATCAAGTAGAGACAGTGGAAAAGAAGCTTACGTTGCTCAGTGGAATTGACCCAAACCAAAGCGCTAAAGGATACCGAGACAAAACTAGCAAATTGATTACATCCTCAAATTCCTAAGAATCTCCGGAAACATGGCAAAAAAATTCAAGAATGCATTGAAAACAGCACAAAATGATATCTGACGTTGGGATGGAACAGAAGATGAGCAATAGAATAGCATCATTTTGCCAATGGCAGGTGCATCTTCTTCTTCTTTTTTTCTTATTTCCCTTTAGAACAGAATTAGGTTGACATAATCATCCAAATCTGCGCACAAAATGTTTGTTTTAATTAAAAAAAGGGGGCAGACTCATGTTTCCACAGAAACATCATAAGATGATTTCAGTTGCAGACAAAGTAACAAATGACAAATCCAAACTAGTAGAGGCGCAGCTCGAGACAAAGCATGATGTTAAAAAACCAGATGCATACAAAAATGTTAGACGCGAGCAAGAAAAACCAAAACGAAACGCCCATCACTACAACCAAAAATTGCCGACCAAACGAACCACATCTGGGCCCAAATCGTTCACAGGCGAAGCCACATTGCTCCAATCCGCACCTAACCCAGGTCAAGAACCCCAAGGGGAAGCCCCCATCTCCGCAGCATTTCACATCTAGCCTCCCCGGCTAGGTTCCCCCGCACATGGCACCAAGCGCAAATCTTTAACTCGGAATGACGGAAGAGAGTTGCTCGGGGAAGGAAGGAAAAAAAGGCCTCACCTTGGAGGACTTGGCCCCCGACTTGGACCTCCGGAGCGCGCCGACTTCCGCCTGCGCCGGCGTGTTCGGCGCCGACGCGTGCCCCGCCACCAGCGCCGCCGAGTCCTGCGAGAACGCATCCGACGCGCGGCGCTCGCTGGCGCCGTCCTCCCGGTCGCCGGCGACGGCGGGAACGTACACGCAGAGGCCGACGCCCAGCGCCTTCTTGGCCTTCCTCCACATCCCCTCCATTGCTCTCGCACTCGCAGATTTGCCTCCTCAGAGCTTGCAACACACTATACCTTCCTTTGGTTTGACCTACGAGAGGAAGAGGAGGTGGTTTTGAAGGGGAGGGGGAGCCGCCATTGGAGAGCGGTGTGCTGGGCTGGAGTTGGGTTGGGTTGGGTTGCGGTGGTGTGCAGCTTTTGGTTTGACCTCCGCGCTGAGAGAGACAGGGAGGCAGACAGCCAGGCAGCGCAGGCGCAGCGCGCGGGAGGGGGAACTGATGAGTGGAGGGGAAGGTGGTGGAGCTGAAGGTGGGTTTTGAGTTTTGACTATGGTGGTGGGAGAAATGAACCCTTTTTTTCTTCTTTTTTTTTTTACGTTTTTAGTGGTTTTTAGCTTTTAGTTTTTTCAGTAATTATTGTTTATTAGATTAATAAATCACAGCTCAAAACAGATCCAAATGAAAAATAGAAGACGGTTTTCGGCTGCCGGCTGCCAGGACTGGTTTGGCTGCTTTTATGCGGGGATGGGGTTGGTTTGGTCGCACACCGCATGGTGGGCGCCTGCTCTGGCCATAAATCGCAGTGGAACTTCTGGCTGCTGATTTGTCCATTGCCCATACCACCCAAAGGCCAAAATCACGAAGGATGAGGTATCCAATTTCACTACTCGTGTTGCTATACACACAAGTAGAGCAAGAGACCAGACATTTGGTTTTCTAGGCTGTTTTAAGGTTGTCAATCCTAAATTAGCTTTTATTTAATAGGGATTATAGGATAGGACCGTCGAATCATGACAGGAATGCGACTGCAAATTACTTACTTCCTTTGGTCACAAAAGAGCGGTGCTTTGGCCATTGTTACAGTCTTCAAAACGTAACTCGACTAATAATTTCTATTATAATATGATAATAATACCTAATAAAATTATAACATTATAAAAGCATTTTTGAGATAAATCTAAAGTTATCATTTTTGCATGCACAATCTAAATATTCCTTGAAATATTGATAGGTAAAATTTACAAAGTTTGACCTCGCACATACTAAAACGTCACCTTTTTTATGACTACATAGACTATTCTAAATTCTAAAGACTGTAAGGTCTGGACCACTAGCAATTATCTTATTAAAGCAATAGAAAACAAAGTCATCATATTCACTCTCAAGGCCTAGAAATTCACAAGTTATTCGGCAAAAAATAGAAAGATCTGCACCATCTATTTTTGTGCATCCAGATTATAACTGTCTAAATTAAAAGAAAAAGTCCATGTCAAGTATTACCTTGTGGGTAAGGAAAGATATTTCTAGTTGCTTGTTTGCATCCACATTGAGCTTGTGCATTCATTGCACGTGGTGAGACTCAAGCAATTGGTTTGACTTGTTACTCTTGAAGGTTGCTGACTCCTAGATAACCTTGGAGATATCGTGTCCGATGATCTTCTTAAAGAAACTTGTGAGAAGGCCTGACGTTGATGTGAAGATAAGTTCAAAGTAGGCCGGGTGCATCGATGTATGCATGAGGAAGGTATTTTAATACCATATAAAGTAATAAGATAATTTATTGCATACATAATAAACATATAGAGGTACATGTTCATGCATATATTTTAAAAAAGAGTAATTGGTGCAAGAAGAATAGGAGCATACAACTACATGATCTATGCATAAATGGAGAGTGGATACATTTCTAAGACCCCCAATAATTTATCATGCTCAATGATTTTATTCCATCAAAACTCATACTTCAATTACGTTTCTCAAATTGTATTTTCTTTTGAGTTTCTGTTGCCATTTCTACTGTTAACGATGTCTTAAAATCTGAATAACCTACAAGATATATAAATATATTCTCAAATATGTAAGTTGTATTATTTGATATTATAAAACTTTAAAATAAATCTAGTCATGCAAATGAGCAAGCCACCTGGTGATTTTGTATGGTACTGCCACCTGATTATGATCATGTGTATAATCAGAATCAGAATGGACCAATCTAACCGTAAAATCTTACTCCTATTATATGAAGTGTGGTCCTGAAATTCTTGGTTAATTATAGTTAAATAGACACCTAAATATTATTTTTTATAGATTAAAGATAGTACTCCTTTCATTCAAGTTTATAAGGCCAGTCTCCGTGGAGATTTCATGTCCCAGTTTCCAACACACACATATTTTGGAAACAGTGCAGAAGAGTTTCATCCCCATGAAACTCTCTCTACTCCCATGAAACTTTTATCATCTTTCTCTTCATCAATACAGTGTCATATCAGTGTATTTATTGCCTATGAAACTCCATGAAACCCCCACTGAGACTGGCCTAAGACGTATTTCCTCCTGGCACATAGACCAAGGAGACAGTAAAAATAACTAGATTATCTTTAAGCACTATATTCAATGTATGGATTTAGAGAATAGCAAGTAATGCTGCATATTTATTCAGGGTATAAAGTGAACATCACACTAATTTTATATTAAAATATATCATATATCATATACTTATGGATAAATTATTACAAAATATATCTTATAAATTTAGACCAGTTAGTATCTTGTTCTATGCCCATTTGACAAAAAAAACTTTAACCATGATTTGGGTCAGTCAATCGGTGTGTCCAAGTTCTTGAGTCATCATTGCTTGCCTCTTCCGCACGCTAGCCCAACAAGCCCCTCGTCACCCCCCACCCATCCTCACCGGATGTCACACGCCTCCAGGCTCCAACCGAAACACCTTACCGCCCCCAAATCGCCTCATGGCGCTATGGCCATCGCCCTCTTCTCTTCTTGGCTACTCTACCCCCGGTTATGGGCTTATGGCCTCCATGAAGGATCACTGGCACCCGAACGCCTCGTTGCCCAATCGGCAATGTGTTGTGTTCCAGCACTGTATATATTTTGTACTACTACTAAATCACAGTGTTTATGCTACGTACAAAAGAGACATGACCAGTTTCGTGTTGGTAACAATTCTACCAAGATTTAGTAGACAACTGGTATGGATAGATGGATATTCCTGCAGTTTAACAGGTGACAGAAATCCAATGCCGCATTTAAGGTGGCCTTTGTCATTCCAAGCAAAGCATTTAGGGAGGCCGGACTAGCTGTTGGACGACGTTTCATTTAATGGCTGCGCTCTTTTTGATTTTTAGTTGGGTTTTGGCTTTAATTTTATCGGTCAGTATCATTTATCGGATTCATCAGCTGTAGTCAAAAATTATTAAGCAGTAGCGTAGAAGAACGGGACTATGAGCTTTCACTCTAGGGCACATCCTGGTATACCTTTAGGGTGTGTTTGGTTGCCTGAATCTCCTTCGTCCTGGATGGGTGGATCCGTATAATCTGAGAAAGAGCCTGTTTGGTTGCCTGTATGAGCGGATACAGCCTGTATGAGCGGATGCAAAAATACGCCCTCATCCTGGATGGGTGGATACGCTCAAAATGAGCTTCACTAGCCATCCTGGATGAGTGGATGCAGTGTATCTTATGCGGTCCCACGTGTCAGCCTCTCAGGTTTGGTAGACTGCATCCGCTCATACAGGCAACCAAACAGCATCTCAGTTTTTTTGTATCCGCTCATACAGCCTCACCAAACATCTTCTTTTTCTGAAATACGATTCCACTCAGCCTGCATCCACTCATCCAGGATATACGATGCAACCTCCATCCACGAACCAAACACACCCTTACGAAGTTATCCCCGTTCATGTCATCTTTCTACTCAAGTACCCCTACTTCTTTTCTCAAAACCTATAGTTTTCCCATATCTGGAAATGAGTAGTAATTCTAAAAATTCAAAGATTTATCAGTCCTCTAGGCACTGCTCGGTTGGGCTGAAAAGCTATGGTTTATGGCTGAAAGTACACTATAGTGGGCTGAAATTTCACTGTAGCTAAATGTGGTTTATTTTGAGTAATTAAAATTAAAATTTTAAAACTAGAAAAAATATGTTAGCTCATCTCGGACAACGTAAACGAATACAGGAAAAAAGAAGCAGCAAAAAAGCTCCAAAAAAGTGAAAAAATCAAAACAAGATGAAATTTATAAATAGTAAAAAATAAGCCAGGAGCTGAAGTTGAAACGAGCGGATAGTCACCGTTCCAAGCATGCATGCTTGCGCTAGCTTGTCAATGGCGACTAGATCTTCTTCAAGAAAAAGAAAATGTTGCCCAAATCGGCTTCAATGCATCTACGCAAACAACTTTGCTGCTTGCTCACACTGAGAGAACAAGCGTAACTTGGGTGGCTGGTGCTTTTATAGTGCACGCAGCCGTATCCGGTGTGCCTCACCTAAATAATTAAAATATGGTGCATATACATATATACATATATACGCGTTGAAAAATATGTAACAACGCTTCATAAGATCTTGGTACCTTCACAAAATTCCTAAGAATGTGTTAAGAGATGTCACAACAAGTAAGAATATCTAAGGTACATCTCCCGATAAAACTCTCAAAAAAGTCAAATCCAAGCAAAATTGAGCAACTTCATGAACTTGCCAAATCTAATGTCTAGATAAGTAGGTATTGATTTTCAAGGTACATATCTATTACTTACTCATCCTTAACATCCAACAATATCAAGAACGAAGAGAAAAGATCAACACCAACCAAATCAAGAGTAAATCAACTAAAATAAGAGGGATCCATGAGAGATGAACAAATTTGATATATTACTACTTGAGGATGAAAATTTTATAGCTACTCCACTTGGAGAACAAGAGAACTCACTACAGTACTCATACTTTTCAAATCCTAACCCTAGAATACTTGGCTTCCATAAGCAAAGGCTGGATGGTTAACTAGCAAGTCTCCATTACAATCCGTTAAATAGATAGGCAACCAACACCTATCTAACTCTAACGGATATTATCCACTTAGTACACATAGAAAACTCTGTTAACCCCACACAACATGAGTTTCACTCAAAAACTACACATATGCATGTTTTTCAAAGCACATAAGTCCGAATCCGCTAAATTCTTAACCTTTGATCTTCTTAGCTTCTTCTTGACCTAAATCATTTTTCCAAGCGACGCTCAAATGCTCTTTTGATCCAAGATAGTTTCTGGTATTTTGGTCAACTTACCAAAATACCCTTTCTTAATCCGGTCTTCATCTTCATTGCAAACAATCACTATGCTTGCCACATATAAATGCGTCACTAGCTTGCCACGCATCGGCAAGTTACTCCCGTTCTGATTCCACCAAACCAAATCTCACTTGGACCAACCAAGCCACATGGTGCAAATTGTCACTTGAATTTTCCTTCAACATTTTTTATCTTGCTTGTGCCATGCTTGAGCTCAGTCATATCACCCGCTATCCTTGATCATTTTGGGTCTCGGCTCCTTCATGAGCATAACCCCGATCATCACCGTTGACCATAGTTGACTACAAGTGACTCTGCACATACAAAGATCAAGAAATCATTTTTGGATATAAATTCTTCACAACTTGACTCACGTTAGTCGAAACATACATCATGCAATACATAGCACTGATCTAGGTCAAATCAAAACACCCTATGAGACAATTTCCCAAAATTTCATAAACCAGCTGAGATGAACACTACTGCCGGTTTGACTACATGCCCGAGTCAATCAGACTGGTACTGTTCAACAGTTTAACCGGCCATGCCGAGTGGTTAGACGGTTTTTCTGACAGAAGGCAGTGAAGGCTTTCGAACTTTGCAAAATGTAAATTTCTACTCTTACAAAAAATGTCAATGATTCATCACAACAAAACTTTAGACATTCTTATATGGCCCTTGAAATCTAAAGTCCAAACCCTATATTACCATTAAGTGTATGAAAACAATTGATGCCATGAATTAAAACGGGTGTGCCCTTAGCGTGCAAATAAGTGATGGTGGTGCTCAAGTTGGCTTATGCTTTTGGGTTTATTGGGCATTGTTTGATTTTTTTTCATTATAGTTGTTATAAGCTTTTTTTTGATGTAATTAAATTTAAAAAAATTAAAAATAGAAAAATAAGTTCTCTCATCTCGGACATGCACTCAAGTACGGGAAAAAAGGCAAAAAAAAGTCTAAACATTAAAAAAAATCAGAAAAAAAATAAAATTAAAAAGTCCAAATGAGCTGGGCCGATGTCATCTGGTTTACTACCGGGAGGAAACGAACACCTAGCCACTCAGGCACTGTCCGTATTGTATTGTTCTTTAAGCATTCAGCACAAAAAGAGGTGGGTCGGGTTGGTCCGCCTGCCACTTTCTGGGAGTTGTGCACGGAGAAAATAGATTTAGGTGAGAATCATTTTCATCGAGCTAACAGTATGATAGAGCAAGCCATTGGCAAATTTGTGTAGTTCATCAATGATATTAAAAGTACATGTAGGTAACTGTTGCAATCAGGATTCTTTTTATACTTTGTTCATTGTTGTCGTTTCAAAAATACAAATGGCACCTGGTACACGTGTCGTGCAACTGATCAAGGAACCAGTTCGATTGGAAATCAAACTGCTAGGCTCAAAAAGCCAAGCCCGAGATTCCCATGACCCCTGCACGAGGAATCCTCAGCAGACCACTAAACCTCGCGCCAACTGGCCATTTGTTTTAACCTTTCCGCCATCGCCTGAAGCTGAAGGCTAGCTTTCATTCCCATCCCATGGCTCTAGTAATTGACGCAGCAGAATATTTTAGGGCTTTAGCCATATCGTTAGGGATGCGACGTGATCGCGAAAAGGGGACCTGCTACTGCGTACACTGAGCTCCTGCTGTGAGATACAAAGCGAAGCTTGCAACAGAGGTGCATGTGTGCAATTTGCGCCATGATAACGCTGCAAGAATCATGGCTTAAGCGTGTAGATTATAATATGGGCAGCTAGCTAGGTGTTGCTCCTTTGTCGATGCTCAAGTCGGACTGTAGGAGTAGGTAGTGTAGTGCTACTTTTTTCTGCCCGTAAAGTAGGATGGACTTTATGCCAGGGGGATGATCTTTGTAAGTTTACAAGACTGTGAAAAGGTGCGTCATGGTTCATGGGGGAAGTTTTTTTTTTTGAAGGCCATTCATCCAGATTTATATTAAGAGAAACAAATAATACATAGTCCCCAAGATGACAACATAATCTGAAAATTACGGAGCATTACATGCAAACATTCTCAGATCAGATCCTCTGTTTCACGCTCCTAACAGAGCCAAGCACGGAGAGAAGCAATGCCAGAAATAGGGTTGAAGGCCGGCGCATGCCTATTCCTTTCACCGGAGATGCAAGTGACGGCAGGTGAAAACCTGAAGATGCCGGTAATGGAGGTTAAGGCCGGCAATCCTGATGAAGATCCTGGGCAGGAGCCAGGAGGCATAGCTCGAAAGAGACTGCCATTAACCCGCCCGCAGCTTGCGCCGGTGATTGACGAGAGCGCCAGCGCACTGAAGCCGTTGTTTACCTCTTCCATAGAACCAGTCGGTGGATGAGGTATGTAAGAATAAACTTTAATCTTGCGAAATTTTGCAGCACTTATATGATTCAACAAAAATATCATTGCTTCTATTAAAATACACAAATTGACTTTGCTCGGTGTTCGGAACGTGCATGATGTCTTTATTCTTCTCTCCACCTTTCTCTTTTGGTGTGCTCCTGATGGACAGAGAATACAAATTAGTGTGTGTGATATATAGAACAGCCCTATTTACATCATACCAAGGGATGCCGTTCTCAGATGGTTACTGTGAACAGCCGCGCTGCCCGGCCGCTCGCTGCGTACAGTCGCGTGCCTTATTGCGTGCAAGACGCACTGCTGGCCGTTTAGAGTCTGTGCTATGCATGTAACTGAAAAACTAGTAGTTAGCCGCCCACACGTGCTGCTGGCCCATGCATGCAACTTATCTAGCAGCCAATAGCTGCTAGCTATTTCATGTATGCATACACCATGTAATTAACACACACGTATACATTTAACATTTATTTGGCTAGAGGAGAGAAGAGGGATTAAAACCCTTTTTCTAATCTTAAATTTAGTAATTATTTCCTTGACCACCAATAAACTTAAAATTATCTAGATTGGCTATACGGAAGTTATATCATTAGATTTATCATTAAAAATACTTCTATTGTCACTTTAACCGTGCTAGATCCTGATGATGATAGAGAGCTTGTGGATCAGAAGGGGTACCGCAGCATGATCGGTTCTCTCCTCACCTCATGGCATAGAGGCCAGACATATAGTTTGCTATGTGTCTGCGCGCTTGATTTCAGGCTTCCCCTCGTGTCTCTCATCATCAAGGAGTGCACCGCATCTGCAGGTATCTGTAGAGAACTCTTGATTTCGGACTCTGGTATTCTTCTGATTCTGCACTCTTCATTTGGGCTTTTTCGGATGCTGATTTTGTGGGGTGTAAAGTAGATAGGAAGAATACTTCTGGCACTTGTCATTTCTTAGACATATCTCTTATCTCTTGGTCTTCTAGGAAGCAGTCCTCTGTTGCATAGTCCATTGCTGAGGTGGAGTATGTAGCTACTGCTAATAGTTATTCCCAGGTTCTCTAGATTTTATCTACTCTGCAGGACTATAGGTTGGTCTTGGATAGTATTTCTCTTTTATGTAAGAACACTAGCATCGTAAATATTGCTAAGAACCCAGTGCAACACTCTAAGACCAAGCACATTGACATCAGATATCATTTCCTTAGAAACCATGTAGAGAAGGGTAATGTCGTACTTCACTTTGATCACTTCTCTTCCCTTTTCTTGATCTTGTTGTGCCAAGATCGTGTAAAAGATGAAGATAATACCAGGAAATTAATCTCCACCTATCTAGATACTTTGGTAGCAAGTTCATCAAGAAACTCAGCTTCTGCGCGTTTTTGATCCTTCAAGTGATTTCTTGATCTAAGGGCTTTTGGCTTGATTTCTTCAGTGTTCTAACTTGCTATGATATGTGGGAATACATCTAGAACTATCTTGACTATATCTACCCACGAGCAAGTCGTATTCATCATTTTATATTTTGGTCCACTTTTGGTGCAATCTACCTTTAAACAAAAAAAAGATCAGAACTTTGGCAACAATTTTCTTAATTATTGATTGAAATAGGATTCTGACATCTTAGAGAAGATATGTACCAAATTTCAAGTGTTTGGTGCTTTGGTTTGAAAGTTGGCTCAATTTTAGGTTTTGGGCTGGTTTTGGTGCAGCAGAGCTTCACAAACCAAAATATTCCAAATTTCTTAAGTTCTTTCAAGTTTTTGATTGGTATAGATTTCTAAGGTCATGAACTAGCTGTGGTTCAAGTTTCAATTCATTGGATTGACAGATCAAAAGTTACATGATTTTCGAATTAAAAAAAAATGCTGAAATCACTATTCATTAGCTAAAATTTTCGATAGCTCTGAGAATTTTTGGATTTTTGACTTCTTGATCTTCATAGCTTCTCATAACTATTGGAGTAAAGATTAGGGGAACGCTTGGGGGAAAGTTTTGAAGGCACCATTTACCCTCCCTCTGTTGCCATATCGATCCTACAACCGCGCAGTCAATCATGCTTCAATTTCTCCAATTTCAAAGACGTACCGCTCTACTCTCTTTGACCTGAATTGGCATCAGGCCATAATAGATGAGTACCAAGCTCTCCTCAACAACCACACATGGTCGCTTGTTCTTCGTCCCCCAGGTGCCAATGTGATCATTGACAAGTGGATTTTCAAACACAAATTCTACTCTCATGGTTCTCTTGCCTGTCACAAGGCCCGCTGGGTTGTTCGCGGTTACTCCTAATAGGATGGAGTGGATTTTGACGAGACATTAAGCCTTCCACCATTCGGGTTGTTCTCAGCATCGTTGTTTCTCACTCCTGGCCGATCCACAGCTTGATGTAAAAAAATACCTTCCTTCATGGCACGCTTGATGAAATTGTGTTTTGCCAGTAGCCTTCAGGTTTCATCGACCTCACTCACCCCAATTATGTGTGTCATTTTCACAAATTCTTGTACATGCTAAAACAAGCCTCTCATGCGTGGCACCAGCGATTTGCAACTTAGATTTGCACCATGGGTTTTGTTTCCTCTACATCGGATACATCTCTCCTCGTTCTCAAGGATGGTGCGCACCTTGCATACCTCCTCTTATATGTTGATGATATTATTCATACTACCTCTTCCTCCATGATCCGTCAACATATCACTCGTTGTCTTCACTTCGAGTTTGCATACCTCCCCTTTTTCTTCTTGCTTTTCTTACAAAACTGGCTACAAGTCTCCTCAATATATAGACTAATAATCTCCTACTAGTATATATATTCGGACTTCAAGTTATACACAACTTCAGCTTGAGTTATATATGAAGACAGACTCTACTACGTCTTAAACTCTAAGTCAAGATTATTTCTAACAATAGGATTATGATATTATCTTTCCATGTACCAGGAGATTTGGTGGTTGTAACCTGCCGATAGTTTTGGTTGTAATCACTATTGCCGATATGGCAAATATATATGAGATCGGCCCGGCCCTTTGCGCCGTGTGCTGTGTTTCTCCTGCTTTCTCGTTCTTTCAATTCCTATCCCGTGTGCTGTGTTTCTCCTACTTTCTCGTTCTTTCAATTTCTATCTCTGAAATTGAAGAAGCACTTGTCACGCGTTTACCATCGCATCAATAAAATACTATCAAGGTCCTAGACTCTTTAGTCCTAAAGAAAGGGACTAGCTAGCACAATCTTCATTTTTTAGAATAAGACTGTCAAAGTAATGGCTTTCAAAAAAAGACTGTCAAAGTAAGCTTAGTTCAGCTCAAAAAAAGTAGTGTGGTTAACTACGCATGCATGTTCCTTTTGGGGCCCATGTCAATTGACCCGTCTTTCTGCAAGGATTCGAAGGACCACTACGAGAGGTTTGCACTTTGCAGCCTTTAACATTTTACCGCAAGGAATAAACCACGAACGGTGTAGTATTGCCATCCATGCGAACCTACTAAGTCCCGGTTTATATATACTTCTACGGTGTACTACTGCAAAGGATAACGGTTCGGTATACCCCGACCAAGTACTCACTCCAGGTGTACATGTGTTCTTAATCAGATCTTCGCATGCACATTGTAGATCGATGGCACATTTTGTCGATCAAGCTCTTAGACTGAACTAGTTTGGTTCCAGCCAGATTATATATATCTTCCATACTGTCAAATGGGCCGAATTTAGAATCCATGATTTCTCACGTTATGTGCCCAATTAACTTGGTCCAGGACTCCAGGTCCCCCAGCACACACACACCCAGTTTGAAGCTAGGGAGCACACTGAGGCACCATGCATCATGGCAACCATGCCATGGTCTCTCGAAGCCAAGGCAAGATATATAGAAGTATTACCTGCACGAACTCGATCGATCGACATGAGTGAATGCTTCTCTCCACGTACAGCACCAAGAGTTGGAAAACGAATCATACCCCGTGAAAAGCTACGCACGGCGACTGTACACTTCTACTAGTACTGCCAAGGCTTTACACTCGATTTATCATGGCGCGTATCTCCTGCGCAAGGATGGCTGCCGACTCCGGGAGGCAGAGCAGAGCAGGTCGAGGCCACCACCCTGCGCTGCAGCCGGCCGTACGTGCGTGCATGCATGCAGCGCGTGAGTTGACGCTGTTCGAGCTCGACATATCGTCGGCACACAGAAAAGGCGTGGAGGGACGTACGAGAGCGTTGCCATTTCAACGCAAGTATGTATGCCACCCCACCCCACTACGAAAAGCTCGCCTTTTGTGTTGACTTTTCCCTCGAAAGCCTGGGATCCCCTCAAAGACGGCGACGCCGCCCAAGGGGGCCACGCTTTATATATGCACGGCGCCGTCTGCCCGGCCGGCCCATCTCTCTTGGCTACTCGTCGTCTGCCGGCTTGCCGCTCGCAAACCAAGCTACCTCCCAATGCTTGTGCGCGCGTACTACATGACAAGCATCAGCAGAAACAAATTGAGCACTGCTGCTCCTGCATGCATGTATACGTACAATCTAGACGAGCATCAGCAGAAACAAATTAAGCACTGCTGCTCCTGCATGCATATATATACGTACAATCTAGATACAGACGTTGACTGAAACGAGCCTGTCGATAATTAGATCTGGGTGCATGCATGCAGCTGAGACTCGTCTACTAGTAGTACATAATTTGATTCGTGGCAGCGCGCGGTGGTGGGTGCATGTGTGGAGTCGTCGCACTGACATGCATGTGCGTGCGCTGGATCGATGTTCACGTGCGTGCACACGGCGCACGTAGTACGTACGTACTGCGTTACTTCGTCCATGGCAAAACAAACACTACCTGCATGCACGGCCCACCCAATTGTCGTCTTAAGCTTAGCCAAATAGTACTACTAGCACGTCGTGCTGATCCCCTAGCTATTTAGGTAGTGCTCATTTAGTCTTTTTTTGGTTTATAGTTAAAAAGTATTGTAGCTAACTGAAAAAATACTGTAGCTGACAGTAGCTTATTTAGCACATCGTACTGATTCCCTTGCTATTTAGAGTTGACGTTGCTCGATCGTTCGACCAAGGCGTCTCTTATCACTCTATGCAAGCTCTTGTGCCAATCACATCTCTACGAGGAACGGATCCTAATGGCTACGAAGGATTGAAGAGGGCCCACCGGGATGAACAAGCTGAGAGATGCTTTGCGTGTTGATAGTGCAGGCAGACGGTGATGGCGAAGGGGCCAGGGGGGAGGAGCGCGGCTTAGGCCCTGTTTGGATCAGTTTCAGATTCTTAAAAATCAGCTATTACTTCTAGTTTTTAAAAGCTGGTTTCTAAGTAAAAACTGATGGGGTGTTTGGATCCCCTAGTTTTTAAAAGCTGGTTTCATTTATGATTGGTGCTAATAGACTATTATACCCTTACATTTATTGCTCTTGAACAGCACATTAAACAGCCATGCGTGGTCTTTAATGAGGGTAAATGGGTATTTGTGCAAAAAAACTGGCAAAAGCTGGGTATCAACAGCTTCTTGGTTTTTAAGAATCTGGGTAGGTAGATTTTAAAAACTGCCCCAAAAACTGGTCTGTTTGGATCCCACCCAGTTTCCAAAAGCCAGATTCTTAAAATCTGGGTGGATCCAAACAGGCCCTTATCCATGCACGCACGCTCCGGGAAAAGGACCCGTCTTTCGCCTTTTCGATAAAGAGGAGGGAGCTGACTTTATGATAGGGAAGGGAAAAGGCTTTCACTAATTTGATGGAGGCCACTTTCCCCCCATCACTTTCTTGGGAAGCTTTGTCATATGTGGCGTTTGTGAACACCGGTAGTCGCTGCTTGTTGGGACGGGCGCATCCATGGCCATGTTCCAAACAGTTCGGCCTTTTGTCTCTTAAAAGCTGATTTTTAAGTAGAGTAGTTTTTTAAATTATTTTCTATGAGTTGTTTTGTAGAAATCATTTTGAACGGAGTGACTTTTGAACATGGCACAGTTCGCTTGTAAAAGGGAAGAGATCGAAGCTTGTTACTTACATGAAATATGTAACCGTACTTTTCCTTTGTTGTTTGTAGTGGATGCACTTGAGGTTTGATAGATACTCGCTGGTATATGCTGCAGGTCCTGTGACAGAAATGGTGTCATCCATGCCAAGTTGACCCAGGAGACACTAGATTTATAATGCATACGACCTATAAGGCATGAGGCACACAACGATGCAACGCCCATAGCTAAACCAACATACGCCGTCCGGCCTTGGATTTTCCTGTGCGATCCACATGGATTCAAAGATTTCAGCCCATCAGCCGAGGCAGGCCCAGTTCGGACCACCTGCTCTGCGCGGCCGAGCCGAGCCGAATAGCGGCGTCGGGCGTGAGTTGGGAGAGAGAAACGGGCCATGTGCATGCGCTGGATGGATGTTCACGTGCGTGCACACGACGCGCGGTAGTACGTACGTGCTGCGTTACTTTGTCCATTGCAACAAACGCTTGCTGCATGCGCGGCCGACCCGACTATCCTCTTATATCCTGTTTATATTAGTTACTAAAATCTATTTTTATATAGTAAATAGTTTATCTACAATATCTACCTTTTAAATATGCTATCTTTTCAAGTCAGGTCTACTAGTCGATTGTAGTACATAGTAGTGACTTCATATATCACCAAAATCGTACGAGAGTTTCTCTCTTCGTATGGCTCTCTACGAGCTGTTACTATTTATAAGCTAAAACCAAAAGACATTAGCAAAAGTTAATATAAGTGAGAGCTAGCCAAATAGTACTAGCATGTTCTGATCTCCTTGCTATTTAGAGTTGCAAAAGTTTGAACGAAAAACCCCGCGCGGGCTGCTGAACCACGACACACCCCTACTCCAGTCCAATCCGCCGCGACTCCCCTCCCTCACCGCCTCCTTCCCATCACTCAAGATCCTAAGGCCATCTCGGCGCGGAGGCGGCAGCCCAGAAGGCCGAGGAGCTGGAGCAGATAAGTGCCTCCAACCCCATGATTCGATGAAAACCCACCCCCCCCCATGATTCGATGAAAACCCACCCCCCCGACTTAGATTTCTGGAGGATTCAGGGCACTTTCGATGTGTGCTATTGGAAAATAGCTCTTCCAAGCGCATGCTTTGGCAATGGATGTCTTGTCGGAGATGGGAACGATAAGGTGAAGCTTGACAACTGAGCTAAACACTAAAACTAAAGCACGATATTGCGGTACAAATTGACGCACCTTTTCCTATGTTTTCTCTGTTATTCTCTGGCTCAAAAAATTGCTCAACAGATCACATGCTATATATAGACAATTGGGCCTCACAGCAGGCCACTCACCTACTCCACACACACGACTCTAACTGACACTAACTACCTGCCCATACCGAGCATCTTGCCAACTGACTGAAGGCTTACGTCATTCCACGACCACTCATGTTGACGACTGTTACAGTGACTGGCTGCACACAACTGCTACAGAGACCAGCCATACCTAACTGCCACAATGACCAGCAACTGATACAGCAACCAACGACTGTCACAGTGCTGACTATTGCTACAGCGGCTGCAACCGAGTATGACGTCTACAATACTCCTCCGAGTATGACGTCTACAGTACTCGATGCAGCTACGACTGGTTTGCTACAACTACGACCATGACAGCTACAAGTGCGACCATGGTTGTTATGACTTCGCACACAGGCGCCATGACCACGGCGTTACGACCACACACACAGGCGCCTCGACCACAGCGCTATGACCACAAACACAAGCGCCACGACCACACATAGGCTACGAGTCCTCCAAGCGTGGCACTTCGATCATGCAAGTTATCCGAACACCAACCGCGGCACTTCGACCACACAGATCGTATGAGCATCGATCACGACACTTCGACCACGCAAGTCGTCTGAGCAACGACCGCGGCACTTCGACCATGCAGGTCGTTAGAGCACCGACCGTGGCACTTCAACTACTACAGTACTTTTACAAGTATGACGCCCACAGTATTCCTCCGAGTATAACGTCCACAGCAGTCCTCCGAGTATGACGTCCATGGTACTCGAAGCTACCCAGTTCTCTGACTACGACTACCATGACTACGACTGCAGTTTTGACCACGACTTCGACTACGGCGTTACGACCACGCAGTACTCGGAGCTACAGAACTCAGTGTAGCTATAGTACTCAGAGCTACAATACTTAGTGTCGCTTTAGTACTCGGACCTGCAGTACTCTGTGTAGTTTTAGTACTAGTCGTAACGATATCACATAAGCTGGTCGTAACGAGTACGCATAGACTGGCCGTATCGATCACACAAACTGATAGTAAAGATCACACACTGGAGTACTTGAACACACTCCAGTAAAATACACATGCAACAAGATCAGCCCAACATGTGCTACTACTGGAACCGGAGTTCAAGGTTACGCGCGATTGCACGGATGGTGCCTTAGCCAGTACTGTTGCGTTCTACATGCTAATGCTACTTCATCTAATTGAGTGATTACATAGGAGAAACTGTTGGGGTTTAAATTTGGACTAAATCCCAACCAAGAATGTTTTATCTGAATGCTAATGCTACTTCCACCTGCAACAGTATTCGCATAGTCACCAATTTATCTGAATCAGTGAGTCGTTACTAGTGACTAGCTGGACATTGATGGAACGAATGACACTAAGCAAGTCTACCCAGCAATCGGGTAGGCCCTTGCCCGTTGGTTAAAATGAGTTTGGTTCGCTTGTACTTCCGCCACAATGGAGAAAAATAAACTCGATCTGGCATGGACAGTTAGGTTTGCGATGTGGGCAGATCCCATTCCAAAGGAAAATGATGCAGTGATGAGGCCTAGAGTAGCTGTGTCTTTCAGGTGTAGGGTTATATTTGCTTGTTTGGTAGTCCCTTTTCTACAGGATGGGTAATGTGTAGTCTTTTTGTAACAAATTCAATTTACTTTTTTGTTCTGCAAACTGTTTATCGGTATTTTTTGGTTGCACTGGGAAAAATTATTGCTGTGTACAGATACCTTTGATAAACAAATTTCAGCAGCAAATTTGTGCGGCGCAAATTTTAAATGTAAAAGGATTACCGAATGAATGTTTGAAACAGTTGGAACAATGCAAAGCGTGAAAGTTTTTTGTTGGTCTCAAGAAAACATACCACTCCCACATGACATCAGATAACGTTAGTTTCCCACCCATAGTTCACCTATTTTTTTCCTATAACATGCTTTAAGATGTTTAACAACTGATATGTTTTACTTAATTATGTTGTTGATATCTTTCTTCTGAAAGCCATTCCATAACATTCGTATGATCGTAAAATGGTAATTTGTTTTCTTGTCAATGGGCCTGCTGGAAGATTCTGATAAGTATAGGCTTTTTGATGATTTTTCTCTGTAGGGAGTAAATGACATTCACTACATAGTAAAGGATTTATTGGATAAGAGAATGAGCAGTTGGGAGAAATACTGCCTTCGACATTGTTTTTATGCCTCCTGAAGATGTATGTTTCTTATCTCAAAGTAATTGATTTATTCAAGTCAGACTTTTTAATTCGACTCCAACATGTTAAGTTTATAATTATCTGCTGTTAAAATTTTGCAATTTTCATCCTCTTTCCACATGGTTCGTTATAGATGATGGGGAACAGATACCTTTTTCTTGAACATTTATATGGAAAATGATGCATTATCTTATACCGATTCATCCTTTCTTGAAAAATAGTCTTAATTCATTCGGTTGACTCAGCGATTGAGATATCTGAGTTTCTTTTTAGAATATCACTTTTAACCTTTCAAGATAAAAGTTATGTACAGCTAATTGCAGTCAGACTTGAACTAAAGCGGAAGATAGTGAGATGATTTGATTCTGTTCTCTGTTGTATAGTGATCGCCATCCCACCTTTTCTGACTTCTAGGCTTCTCGAGCATGACGGCTTGAGTTTTTGCTGTATCTATATTTTAGCTATGTAGTATTGTCCATTTATAGTGATTCTATGAGCCTGTGGTGTATATTTAGCTCAGTTGGGGCAGTAACAGAAAAAACTAGTAATATCTACAAGATCTTTTGATGCTCAGGGTCAAATGTATCTGGACATTTCTTACTGATATCTTCTTGTTTTAAATTGCCAAACCAATTATCTTGCATTACATCATTAATTCGTCTATTGCTGTAGTTGTATTGAAGTATGGTGGCGTGTTGCTGCATATGCTTATAATATATTGGCGCAATTCTGTTTGCAATCCTTCTTTTTAGAAGACATTCCTCTGAGTTTTCAAATCCATCCTCACACTTTTGCACAGTCATAAACACAGGCATTTGCGGATATATTCGATATTAATTAGAGCATTTCCCTAAACACCTTTTTTTAGGGGAAACAGGTAGAAAAACCTGGATATTTTTAACTGGGTTATAACTTCTATTATGAACTTGTCAAATTGATGTTATTGAACAAACCAAAGTTTCTGGTGAATGTCGTTGGTAGTTCAGCACTTTGATAGATCTTGAAAAGTTGATTTGTGTAGAACATAGGGTTAAGCTTAGGTCATTGGTTGCTTGCAATAAGGTACAAAATAAAGATCTATGCTTACACACATTTTTGTTCATTGAAGCCATGCTTACACCCTCATGCAGATGAGTATAGATATAATAAATTTCCTTCACCAGAATAATTTTTCTGCAAAAGACTGGCATAAAGATGGGAATTATGATTCAGATCTGGATGCAGAACTTGATTCCTTGAGGAAAAAACTTTAAAATGTAAGCAGCTTACTCGTAATGAATTAGCTTGTTAATATATCTACATTCGATCTAACAAACACTAATGTTGTTTCATCAGGCTAACAAGGAATCTGAGGAACTCCAAAGAGAGATTTCTTCCTTAGAAAGGCAAACAAAGAGAGATTTCTTCCTTAGAAAGGCAAACTACATACAAAAGAAATCTTAATTCCTCTATTGCTGAAGTATTTAAGTTGTTTGAAGACAAATCTGTTCAGGACAATATTCAAGGTATGACATTAGTAAATAGTACATACCCCACCAAAAAAAACTACCTCATTTGATTCAATACTTATCAGGCTCATTAGTTCTCTTCAGTATGTCTGGATTCCGCTTTTGTTGTTCACCAATATTGTATTGATATGCTCAAGTTGCAGTTTAACTTCGACATTGATGGCCTGCCACAATTTTGTTTTATTTTCTTTGTTTTGTTTTGAGAAAATCAGAAGACTAATATTTAGGGAATTTGAAATTTTCTCAGAATGATCAGAACTTTAGTTTGTTCAATTCAGGTTTCCAAAAACCACCGGAAATCCCGGTGACAACCGGGATGGAAAAATCGGTCAAAAATCCTAGTGGTTACAAATGTACTTTATAGGTTGGTTTAGATCTTTTTATGTTAGATTACTTATTGTATGAATTAAATATACATTAATATGCTAGTCCCAACATTTTGTGCTAGGTTTTCTCTAGCGTTTTTGGTTTTTAGCAGGTTTCCCGGTTTTTAAATGAGTTTTTTAGGTTTTTTCTGGTAACCGGTCCAGTTACTAGTTTCAAACCGTCTAAATTCAAAATTTAAAATATAAGTTTTGTCTGAATTTTTTCTGAGATTTTCGGTAACCGACCGGTTACTGTTACTGATCACCGGCCGGGAATACCCCCGGTTCTGAGATTCGGAATCTTGGTTCAATTATTTATTTGGGCACTTACTAAATCAGCCTTGGGTTATTGTGTTGAGCCTGAGTAAACTGTGCTGTGCTATGATATGCTTATCACCTTTGGCCCCGATGTTAACGCTCTCCCTTACCACACCTTGTTTGACAATTGAGATACCACATATCAATTTGGTAGTAATTGTAGTGCTTGTGCCTATTAGCTATGGGTTCTTTCATATGGACAACAAACCGTAGCTTCGGCCACTGACCTCCACCATTTGCTCCCATAGGTTAGCTTTAGCAAGCAAATGGTTCTCTCATCTAAATTATGACTTCGTCACCTTTTCATCTGATTCTGTTCAAGCCTTTTGCTTGTTGTATAGATATTCTAGCAATTTCTTGTTTTATAAATACAGCTCAATATTTTTACAAAATGCTTGATGTAAATTACAAAGTTCATACCACTACATTGAAATTTGATCAAGATTGAGCTGCTAGCCATTAATCAAGAAGTACAGCTTTTGCTCAAGCAAGCTAATTAGCCCTGTGTTGTAGCATGCGCTACAACAGTGGGTATTGGTACCCTTCTCTATAGAGGATACTGATTAGTTAGAGATAGAGCTGGTAGCTAGGTAGCCAAAATAAGTGGATCTGGCCATCTCGTATCCTTCTTGGGGTTTATATACATGAATAGTGTATGATGAAAATTTTTCATCATACCCCTTAATAATTATAAAAGGTGAGGGTAAATCAGGATATTATCTTCTATACACAATAATATGTTATTTGGTTTGTTCCAAGGTTCAGTAGCTAAATCTAATGGACGTAAGGGCTGGGCACCCCCCACAACAGTCTGGGGCGGGCAGTTAGCCACGTCAGCTCGTCCGTCGGAACCTCCGTGCATACTATCGAGAGAGTACTGTTGTAGGGGGTGCCTAGCCCCTACTATACCCGTTAGGTTTAGCTACTGGGTTTTGGAATAAGCCCAATAGTATATTATTGTATATAGAAGAAAATGTACTGGTTTACCCTTATCTTTTGTAATTATTAAGGGGCATAATGAGAATTTTCCATTCTACTCTATTCATGTATATAAACCTCCAAGAGAGGTACGAGATGGCTAGGTCCACTCATTTTGGCTACCTACTAGTTCTCTCTCTAACTAATCTGTATCCTTCATAGAGAGGGGTACCAGTATCCACTATTGTAGCACGTGCTACAACACTCTGGTTCAGAACGTATGCCTACTCAACTGTGCTAAACCTGCAGATCTTGTGAATGAAATACGGAAGTTGCACAAGAAAATGAAGGGTATGAAAAGGCAGGTTGTTTTTGGCCGGGCACTCCCAACCCCTTCTTTCTATTTGTAACACTTCCTCTCTGTGATTAATACAAGGCAATGCTCCTGTCCGTTCAAAAAAAAAGAAAAGAAAAGAAAGAAGGGTATGAAAAGGAAAAAGGCTGAGATTGAAAGCATGGTGGGTCAAAATAATGTTTGGAACGCCAGTGGTCTGAGAGACAAGAAGCGTTTAGCATTGGTTAAGGATACTACTCTCCTCTCATTTTTCCCTCAGTCACTTCGGCGTGGCTGTGCGTACCTGTGTTATAAATTTTTCTCATCGCCTCGTCTACCAGGTTTCACTGCTAACACCGAAGACGTTCATGAGGTTGTGAATGACTTACGGAAGGAGTAGCTCGCAGTGTTGTGCGTCCTATCCTCTCGCTAGGCTGTGAATGTTTCGCGGAATGTCGACTACTCATCGCTTTACGATATCATGCTTCGCTGTAATTTGGTCAAGCTACCCTCTCGATCGCTAGCTGCCTATGTAATGTAATCCTGAACTGCAATTCTGTCAGAACAGTTGTATGTACGTGTTAACATGTACAGGGGCGGATCTAGCGGTGGGGCGGGGGGGGGGGGGGGGGGGGCTCGAGCCCCCCTACCGCTATTGGACCCTTGGAGCCCCCCCTAAATTTTTAGCCATGAATGTATAATGTAGAAGGGGCTGAGGTCGAGCTGAAGGTACTTCAGCCCCTCCAAAAAATTTTCCTGGATCCGCCACTGAACATGTATATGGTAGATTGTCTCGAAATTGTTTAATTTATAGGTGGTTGTTTCGCCAGATACAACCCAAAACACCACTAGCATTTTCCATCATTTGTCTAGGGCACAAATTGTGTGGTCGGTGTTCAGTAACTGGCCCGAATCTGGTTAGGCCTTAAACCCTAGTGCTTCAACGCTTTCAAAGTCATTTTATTCAGGTGATATCCTTTTTATGCAGTCCATACGCATATGTGTTTGAAATAGGGGCTATCTTTTGACTGATTGTTAGACTCTTGGTTATAACTCTAGTTTCCAACTTACTATATATTTTCCTCCCCACATTCACTCCAACCCTAACCCTATCCATCTCACATTTTCTCACCAGTATTGTTGCTGCCACGATCGCCTTTGGCTCGTCGCCTCCCTTCTCACCGCCTTCGTCATCGATCACAAAAAGACGAAGAGACAGAAAGAGAATATAGAGCAGTGGTTCGGTCCATCTGGAGGTATGGGAGGTGCTGACACCTCCACCACATCCAACCATCCGTCGGATATATAGGAGCAAAATCGTACTTTCACTTGCCACGATCGTCCTAGTCCTCTCACGTCGCAACCATGCCCCTCATCCTTGTTGCCCCTCCCGTCAGCTGCACTGTCGTTATCCCGTCGATTTGGACCCATTCAGCGCGCCTACTACTCATCGCTCATTGCCGACGACAAGTTGTAATCTTGGCGAGTCGGCCTCATCCAACACAAGAGGACGAGCATCCAGTTGAAGGCCATCACGCCGATGCCAAAGGAGGCCGACTTCGCTCTCCATCTGTCCTTCAGCGGTGAGTTCTTAAATGGTATTGGGAAGTTTCCTGTTTTATTTTGATGGCAAAGATACATGATTTTGCTTTGTACTATAGTCTGTAGAACACATAATCCTTAATGCGGTCTACAACATATTAAGTTAATGACACATTAGTACAGTTAGCAAGATATCAATTACTCTACAGTTCATTGTCTTCTCCCGTGCAGTGTTCGTCTACGGACGAATCAAGTGTGTGAGTCGTGAGTTGAGTTTCAATAAGATCGACCGGCCAAACTATAGATATCTGTCTAAACCCATGCTTGGACAAAATTACTATTTTGCCCACTTCTCTAGCACCACCATTGCGCACCACTTAGAGGCATCAAAGGTGTCTAGATCATAGCAACCGTTGGATAGACTACATTTAGACGGCTGAGAATAACTCAAGGTACCGAACCAGATCGCGAGAATATATAGATATATCGGGAGTCTCAGCCAAAGCTGAAGAAGGCCCGTTGGTGAACGAATCTTAGAGCAAATCGAAGGGCTAAAAAATAACGGGTTTTTTAAAATGTCAAATGAGTGCAACAAATCCGTTTAAGCTAAGGATTTGCAGCCAGATACAGCGGGGGCGAAAGACAATGCAAAATAGAACTCGCTACTCGGCAATACACCGCCGTCTCTCTCTCTCTCTCTCTCTAGACTTTGACACGACGCAACATTACAGCCGCAGCAGCATGGAAGCGAGGGAATTTTTTTTACTGTTATAGCTAGGGGTGGCAATCGGGCCCGATTACCCTTTTACCCGTGGGTAAAAACCCTATTAGGGTAGGGTATGTTCCAATTTTTTTGCCCGCGGGTATACTAATAGGTCAAATCCTTTGTCCGATGGGTAAACGGGCACGGGCATGGGTAGTCACTACCCATACCCGCTTCGCCCGTTTACCCGCCAAACATGACTGACAAGTGGGCCCCTACCTCCCTGGGAGTCTTTGGTATATATACACTGAGCAAAAATCTGTAGGGTTTCCCTGCCGCCGCACAACTCACAACACAACTGGAGTACTGCCTGGACAAAGCCTTCGGCCTCCCCCTCCCTTGCGCGTTGCGCCCTCCTCCTTCTCTGGCTCTCTGCGCCGCCGGCTCCCTCCTCCTCCCTTGCGCCGTCGCCCCCGCCTCCTCCCTTGCGCCGCCGCCCCTCGCCTCCTCCCTTGCACCGCCGCCCCCCTCCTCCCTTGCGCCGCCGGTCGCCGCCTCCTCCTCCTCCCTTGCGCCGCCTCCCTTCTCCCTTGCGCCGCCGCCGCTCTAGATCTGGTGTCCCTTTCTCCCCCCACACCAGCGACCGCATCTCCAACCGAGGTGAGCTCCCCTCCTCTTCCCTTGCGCCGTCGGTCGCCGCCTCCTCCTCCTCCCTTGCGCCGCCTCCCTTCTCCCTTGCGCCGCCGCCGCCGCTCTAGATCTGGTGTCCCTTTATCCCCCCACACCGGCGACCGCAGCTCCAAGTCTCCAACCAAGGTGAGCTCCCCTCCTCTTCCCTTGCGCCGCCGGTCGCCGCCTCCTCCTCCTCCCTTGCGCCATCTCCCCTCTCCCTTGCGCCGCCGCTCCAGATCTGGTGTCCCCCCACACCGGCGACCGCAGCTCCGCCGCCCCCTCCTCTTCCCTTGCGCCGCCGCCCCCTCCTCCTCCCTTGCGCCGCCGGTTGCCGCCTCCCTCCTCCTCTCTTGCGCCGTCGGTCACCGGCTCCCTCCTCCTCCCTTCTCCCTTCTCTCCGGTGGTCTCCGGTGGGTCTGATGTGCAATATTGTCAGCGGATTTTTTGCTAGAAGATGATATTTGTAAAATGCAATTCTGATGGGTCTGATGTGCAATATTGTCTAGATATTTGTTGGCGGGCAAACGGGCATGGCCGCGGGCATACGGCGCCCGCGGGCGGCGGGCATGGGCGCGGGTTTTTGCCCGTCACGGGTGGCGGGCATGGGCGCGAACATGAAAATTGCTCGCGGGCGCGGGTATGGGTATGCAATACCCGTGCCCGTCGCGCCCGACTGCCACCCCTAGTTATAGCCCAGCCCTGGTGGCGCTTACCTATGCGGTTATTTTATGTTTTTGGTCCTTTTCGGAGCATGAATTCTTCGAAATTTGGACATTGTTGGACCCATGGACATGCGAAATTCCATTTTTGGCCCCCCGAGGCAAAAAATTACAAAATTGGACCCCTTTTGAGCGAGCGATCACGAGACGTTGCCACGTGCCCCGGTCGTGCGGTCTGGTACCGCACGACCGCACTGTTCACCGCGTCGTGCGGTACCAGACCGCATGACCCGCCTGCTAGCCGCGCCGAGCGCGCGTTTCGTCGCCCGAGCGCACGTCCGCCCGCCACGACCGCACGTTCTTCGCCCGACCGCGCGAGCGCACCCTCCACCGCGCGACTGCATTTGTGCCCAGCGCCCAGCGCGCGTTTGAAAAAAATAAATTTATGCATTTGTGCTAGGGTTTATATATTTATGCATTTGTGCTAAAGTTATTTTTTATAATAAAAATTTATGTGTATATATGAAATGATGTGTGAAAAAATATGAATTTGAAGTGGAGTCCACTTTACTGCTTGTGTAATAATTTTTGCAATTTTGAAAATTAAAAATATTGGTTGGTAGAGTACGAACGAAATTTGTGTGAAGTAACGATTAGTGTTTTTGTGATTTTTATTTATTGCTGACCGTGAAAAATGTGTTCAAGTGACAATAACAAATTTCGATCATGGTATGTTGTTTTATTGGAAGCAATTTAATGAAAATTTTTTTGAGTACAAATGTGATATGAACAATTGGACGAAATGAAGGAAAGTGATATTGAACACGTGGGAATGAGTGCAGGAATTGTAATGATTATAAGTTTTGTTAATTTTGTAGTTGTGAATCAGAAAAAAATATGAAAAAAATTGTAAAATAAGTTTATGTTGATTATATGTTGTAGATGCATAAAAAATTTTGGTAAAATTTTTTAGAAACGATTGTGCGTAGAACGACCGATATATAAAGTGGTAAGTAACTTTTAGGGTATCGACCGTTTTTAGGGTTTGCAATCCGCGTGATTTTTGTATGTTTTGTCAATTTTGTAGTTATAAACTGCATAAAAATCAAATAAAGTTGTAATAGAAGTTTATGTTCAATGTAAGTTGTAGATGCATAAAAAATTCGGGTAAATTTTTTTAGGAACGATTGATCGTAGAACGGTCGATACATAAAGTGGTAAGTCCTAACGATTGACCGTAGAATGTTCAGAACTCCACCACTAGTCCTAACATGCATTAGGGAATATAACTTGCTGGGTCTATTACATTTTGTCTACTGGGTGTAGCGTGGTTGTTTCCCCTTTTTCTCGCACCCTGAAGATGGCTCCGCTGTATCCTTCTTCCTGTCACTCTTGGTTTTCAGAGCTGCCTCACGAGCTTGAAGCTCCTCCTCCTGACGCTTGATGGCTGCTTCACGCAGACTTAACTGCTCCCGCCTCCTTTGCAGCTCATCCTCCTTGCCATTCAGACGGATTTGGTCCACCCTCACGCGGCGCTCTTGCTCAAGCCGCATCTGTCGTTCCACCTCGCGAGCCTGAGTCATCTTGACAAAGTATTGTCCTTTGTTTTCCACCTCCACTGCCCGGTTATCTGGCCATGCCGGCGACACCCGATCCACCCATTCGATGAACGTGCAAGCCTATGTGTGGCGTGGTAGATGTCATGGATCAAGTTGAAAAACGATAACGAGAAACAAATGTTTACCACGAAGTCGTCATCTAGGTCTGGACACTTGAAGAACCTACGGCCGTATTTGGCTCGTTGTACTCGATCCGTCCAGACTCCCAACATCGTCCTAAAGCCGCAATGGCACTTCGGGCGTTCATGCCACTCCGGTACTCCAAATGGGTCGGACCTCCAAGAAGACATTATTGTGTAGTAGTATTGTGATGCCTTGAGGAGGAGATGTGGTATGGAAGACATAGAAGGGAGGCCTTTATGTAGGCAGGTTATCTGGTGTAGTGGGCATAGTCCATGGAGAGGACGACATGGGAATCTTTTGAGCATAGTCAGGATTCCAGTGTAGCAATAAATGTCCCTATGAAGGCTTTTCAGAGCCTGTAGTCTCGTAATAAATTCATAGCTTCGATCATGCAATATATGTGGTACAACGTAGCCTTTTCAGTCGTTTGCAGGAAACAATCCCTATGAAGGCTTTGCACTGCGCAAAGCTAGCATATATTGACATCTCACTGCGAAAAGGTGACCTCTTTTGTCATGTCACTGAGCCATCAATGTGACCCATGACATACTTCTGCCTTAGGCGGACCTCAAACTTCCTCCTTAAGCCATCAATGGGCTGAGCAATGTGGGATCGAGCCTTCTCCATCTTCCTGTCCATGAAGGCCTGCATGACCTCAGAGTATTGCTTGTTTTCCTCAAGGTGCTTCTGCGCCATCATGGCTCTATTCACAAAGTACCCGACGGTACGGTTCCAAGTCTCAGCCACGATTGCCGTGATCGGCAGGGATCTGACGCCCTTCAAGACACCATTGTAAACCTCGGACATGTTGGTTGTCATGATCCCATACCTTGCCCCACCGGTATCGTGCAACAAAGACCACATTTTCAAGTCAGGTGCGTTGGACTGAACCCATTGTGAGAATACCCCGACTCTTGTGGAGCCCCCCTCCACGGCCCCTCCTTCTGTATGCACATGCTTCGTAGCCTCCTGATCGAGCTGCCTCCACAAGGTGTCGAACTTCCGCTTCTGGTTCTGCATGCATAGCTTCTTGAACATCTTCATTAGATCCTTGCTACGGAACCTTCTGTGGAAGTTCGCTGCAATATGCCTCATGCACCAGCGGTTCTTCACATCAGTCCACTGGAAGGGGGGCTGCGTCCCATTCTGCAACGTTCGCAACGCAGACAGCAAGCCTGCATTGCGGTCGGAGATAAGGCACACTTCAGGGCGTTCTTGCACTACGGCATGCTTCAAATTGCAAAGGAACCAAAGCCAGCTATCTGTATTCTTGTTCTCCACAATTGCAAATGCCACTGGGAGTAACTGGTCATTTGCATCGGCTGCAACTGCGGTGAGAATTGTAGCCTTGTACTTGCCAGATAGGAACGTCCCATCTACGGTTAGCACTGGACGGCACCACCTGAACCCTTGTATCGCCTGATGGAAGGCCCAGAACACCCTGTCAAGCATGAAACAGTTCGGACCCTCCGTAGGATGAACCCTCTACTGCCTGTTTATGTACGTGCCTGGGTTTGATTGTGAAATTTGATGCAGCATTCTTGGGACCAGGTCGTACACCTCCTCGTACGTCCCATACATACCGTGCAGCACCTTTCGCTTCACCCGCCATACCTTCTTGTAGCTCACTTCGTAGCCCGCTGTGTTCGCTACTTCTGCCATTAGAACCTTCGGGGTAATTGACACATCCGCCTGGACGAGGTGCGTGACCAGCTCCGCAACATACGATGATGTCATGTTGCGGTGTCTATGTACTGGCCCCGCAAGCTCGCAACTGAGATCTTGGAGCACCGTTATCCGGAACTCAGTGCCAACGCCCTTGTACCGTTGTGCACGGACTTTGCCACCACATGACCCGTCGACACACTTCACAACGTACGTGTCCGGCTTTGACTTGTGGACCCGATACGTCCGACTTATGTTGACGGCATGTCTAGCAATAGCCTGCTGGACAACACTCTTATTACGGAAGCACTGCCCCAAAAAGAGTGCGCCCTCGCTGAACCCCCATTCTCCCTCCTCCGCCTGTGGCAGAACTAGGGCTGCCGCTGCGATGTCGTCCAGTCTGGACGACACGTACGCACCGTCCGTGGTCACAACACGACCTACCACCCCTCCAGTTGCACCTTCGCCATCCTCGTCCTCTCCAGAACTGCCTGTGTCCACCTCCTCATCCTCCTCGCTGCCCTCTTCTTCCACCTGGTCCCCAAGATACTCATGACAGTCAATACGGGCGGCCCAGCACCTCTCGTCCACACCTTCGTTGGGCCGGAAATTCTCCGCACGCCTCCTGTCGTCTTCATCACCCACTTCCTCGTCCACATGTTCTCCCGCTGAAGCGTCTTCATGACCGCTGAACCCATCCACTACATCACCACCAGCGGCATCTGAACCAACCATGGCTGATGATTCTGCCCTCTCCACGAACTCGACATACACCATTGGCCTCCCATATATCGCAGCATCAGGGTTGCACACGACCTCTATGTAGTTCGCCCATGAGGCGTCATTGGTCACCTTTAGAAGTTGCCATATGCTCCCCCTTCCATCACCCACCATTGAGGCATAGACTGCCTCGATCATTAACTTCTTCCTTGCGGTGTGTCGATCGAACGCCGAACGGACACACCTCCGTAGCTCAGACAAGCTCATGGCGCTCAGACCAGGTGCCCGGATCACGGTCCTCTCGCAATTTGACAGGTCCGCCCCATACGGCCCATCACGTACGAGACCACTCCCATAAAACACGAACATTTGTTGAATGTCAGCCATTGCGTACCTACCATAAGTGCATAATCAACCATTTTAGTACACAGCATGCCAAATTTAATTTCGCATTACATTAACAGTACCTACCCATTTTAGTACCTAACATTACTAGTATATGTTTTGTATGTGTAAATCTAAAGTTTATTTCTAACTATTTTACTTATAAATCGATTAATGCCAAATTCCCATTACATAGTTTTCTTCCATTCTTTTCTATATTTCACTTAATGCGGCTTTCACTTCCGAAATTATACATAAATTATACAAATTGTTTATAATCTAACTGCTGTTGCTATCATCTACAAATGCTCCAACATAAATATTTACTTCTTCAACACCTACACATGTAAGCACAAATGTTCAACAAAACCTCACTACATTACAATACGTAACTTCAACAAAAAAATACAACATTATTTACACTACAATAAATCATGAACCATGTGTGCATGTTTACGTACACATACACACCGTATCAAAGATTGGCTTATAACAACATTAATGATACACGGTTTTGCTAATTACGGGCTAATGACATTCGCAGAAAATCACTTGCACGGGGGCAAAAATTACCTCTTCTTGAAGCTCACGAGACGGTCTACAACTTTTGTATTTGCAAAATCCGTTGATTCCAAACAAAACCAACTCAAAATCCTGAGTTTCCACTCTATTTTTCCCTCCCTTCACTCGCTCTCTCGCTCTGTCTTCACTTCAACTCCACCGTGAACTGCAAATGAGTTTCTTTGCGCTGCTATTCAACCTCTTTAAGGCTGCTGAATGAGAATACGAAGAGGGGCCATGCAAAGCTCCTACAAACGCGTGTCCACGTAGAGGTGAAAAAAGAGCAGCTCGTGATGCATTGCTCTGCTTTTGGCGCTGGTGACGAGACGTGCGGCCCAGCTTTGATTCGTGCGGTCGGGAGGACAAACGCGCGCTTGGGGGACGGAGTCGTGCGGTCGAGCGAGGAGACGCGCGGCCGAGGCGATGCACAGGGCGGTCGTGCGGAGTGGTACCGCACGACCTGTGAACAGTGCGGTCGTGCGGTACCACTCCGCACAACCGGACCACGTGGCGGCGTCCCACGATCCCGCGCTCAGGAGGGGTCCAGAAGCGGAATTTTTTCGTTTGGGGGCCAAAATGGAATTTTTGGTAATTAAGGGT
Organism: Dendrocalamus latiflorus; assembly: GCA_017311315.1. Lineage (NCBI taxonomy): Eukaryota > Viridiplantae > Streptophyta > Magnoliopsida > Poales > Poaceae > Dendrocalamus > Dendrocalamus latiflorus. The sequence goes on from CM029633.1 coordinate 26,605,802, forward strand.
CTAGATTAGTCCAAAATTCGAATTCTTCGACAATGGGCACATGGCCATTTAAGCGGCTGTGGAGCGTGAAACGCTTACGTAGGGACCGAGGTTATAGGAGGTCCTTATAATATTCTTATGAATACGACTTATGATCATGATTTCTTGACCACGGTACGTCGACGATGGCACCTCAACCACGACGCTTCGACCACGGTACTTCGACCACAGTGCCTCTACTACGACGCCTTGACCACTACTTCGAGTACTCAAACACACGAGTATTCGACACACGACTATACAGCCTCGGCGCTCGCGCAAGTGTTCCACGCTCCACGGCCGCTGAAATGGTCATACGCTGGCCACCGAAGAATTCGCGCTCCAGAGGAGGCTAGAAACACAAAATAACCATACAAGAGGCTAGACCTACAAAAATGCACCACCAGAGTGTAACAGTAAAAACTTCCAAGCGAGAACGTGTCGCCACCAATTCCAAAGGCAACGCATGCGCCCTACCACTGCCACCTTCTCCCCACCCCAACCCGCCCCACCGAAACCCAAGCCGCTTCGCCGCTACCCTGCACTCCCCTGCCATGCACAACGACGCCATCATGACGCTCATGGACATCGACGACTCCCCCCACAGTGCCACCGGCGCTGGCTTCCTCGACGAGGAGGAGGAGGCGGAGATGTTCCCCATCCACCACACGCGTAGTCGGGGCAACAAGGCGTGGGCCCCCTCCCCTACGTCTGCTTTTACAACACCTACGATGGTGCTGACTTTGACGACGTCGGCCTCGCCTAAGACATTCGGGTACTAATGGGGCTCTTGGGTTCTTAAGGAAGTTGGGGCTATTCTGTCGATGTGGTAATGGGGATCTGATCTTTTAGTTAGGTTATCACAGGGTGAAGTGAAACTCTTCAGATGCATTTGGAGACATTTTTGGGATTAATCCAAATATCTTTCTGCTGCGTTGTTCCTGGATCTTTATGCTTGCACATGTTGGTTGGTTAAAAAACAAGTGCCTTTTGGCTCGACTGGTACATCTATGTGTGTTTCTTTTGCTCTCTTGCTGTTTATGTTGCAATCGATGAGGAAAGGTGTTTGTTGCTATGTTATTTCTGTTCAATCTACGCCGTGTTGGAAGCGAGTAGGTGTAAACTTCTATGCTACATCGATCAATAGGCTTCGATGCTACTGTTGTGAGTTGTTATCCTCACAACAGTAGAATGTTTGGATGATGCAGAGATTGTGTTGTAATTTATCGATTTTGTTGAAGAATCCAATCTACTAGGATAATTAGCATATCCCTTTGATCAATAGTGATATTGCAGTGGAAATTCCATTATCACAGAGAATTAGACACTTTTTGTATGGAAATCATCACATTCACACATGGATGACTATCTGGAACTGCAGGGAAGTCCTTTTATGTTGGCAACTAAGGAAATCAAATCGGCATTGCATATTTAGCTCAGAATTGGGAGGATATCCTTAGTTCCAATTAGCACCATAACCACCATTGATAGAAGATGCAGTGCATCCATTGAGTTCATGAGCCAACAAAAACTACGGCACCAATGTAGCTTGGATAAACACTTGAAGTGAGAGAAACTATGCCACATTATAAAGCAGTTATATAAGAGCCACAGTCTCCAATGCAAATAACTATTTTACAGATGTTTATATAATTTGAGAAGCTCAAGAAGTTAAGAGTCCATTTAAGCATCTACTTGCTCCAATACGAACTATATATGCAACAAAATAATAGCAATAAAACTCACCTTTTCTCACCAGATCTGGTCCCCTCCCCTCCTTTCGGTGGCCGGCCTCCTCACCAGCGACGACGGTTCGCTTTCTCGTGGCAACAACGTTGAGCGCAAGGAGCAAGAACAACACCAGGAGTAGCAGAATGCACAACCGCTACGGCGGGAGGAGAAGAGGGAGCAGATCAAGGCTGACCCATTCGGCGCGGTTGTGGGGGTGGTGCTGGCCGAGAAAGGCGTCGACTGGCGTGCGCGCAGCCGTGAGCTCAACACCTCCCACCGCACCGCCACCTATTGCAGGTACCTGTTACGTTATTGATCACATGATACAAATCACACAAGCAATTGGGCAGATTTGAGAAGAACCATAGGATAGTAGAGGGGATTTGGGGGAAGAACAAAAGAACTATACTGGGAACAAAGCGAATAGTCGAGAGAGGAGGATGCTACAAGCCAATACAATTCGGTTCACCCCTTGCCCACGGAGCTAGTATTCCTTTTATGCTGCTCTGTTGCTGACTTGCATGGGCTACGATCAGGCCATAGTCCATGTTGCAGCCCAGCCCAATTAGGTTAGTCTGTGACAATCTGCAAGGGCCATGACATTTTGCCCCCGTAAAGTGCAGCTTGCCCCCAAGCTGTTATCATCTATACAGCTATTGTAATACTTGAAGTGAAATCCACAAGAGATAGATGTCAACAGCATGGCAGCCAAAAAATATCCCTCACTTGTTTACAACATTACTTGGTGTGAACGTTGATCAGACAAACACCAAATGCAACAACTGGTGCCAGATGTGAGAACTTTCTGCAATTTTGATGTTCTAGATTCTTTTGCTTCCCATACTTCTAGGCTCAACTGGTACCGCATGGTAGTCTTCTCACTATTGTAAGACATAAGGTTGACTCCATGACCATAACAAAACCGAAATGAAGAGATGAAGCATTCAGAAACTCTTGTCCAATAGTAGTTTAATTCCTTTGGCCATGGGTAGCACAATACGACTGACATTGTACTCTTCTGTTATGATATGGGTCACCTTAGACAACATATTGAGGCTTGAATTCTTGTGAAATTTGATGGTGTATAGATATAGTCCGAAGATCAATTGAGCCAAACACCTATTTGGATCAGCTGACAGGGAAGGATGCAAATATTGGGCTGTTGATTCTAACTCCAACCTAAACTTCTGAATGCCCAAATCCCAAGGTCGGGTATGTAATGCACCAACTAAACTCAATATGACATGTATTGCGATTATTAGAAAAGGAGAAGGCCAAGGTAGTAACTGGTTCTTAGTGGTCAGCTTCTCTTTTTTCCAGGATTGAAACATCCTTGTCTCTATGGTTGCAATTTTGTCAAACGCTAGGCAAGCCCAATCTGTTCCATATTTCTAAGGGCTGAAAGCACTTCTTCCCAATGGCGACATGTCCTCAAATACCTGTTGTGCATTACTATTTTTCCAATCTAGAATTAACCACCCATTCTCGTCGATGCAGTGAGTGTCTTGGTTGCCACCTAGCTTGAGTGTGCACTGGTTGTTGCCCACGGCCATGGCATGCAAGACACACAGCCATGCAAGGCATGGTGGTCTATGCTTGCACCACCCACTCACATGGGTTGTGCACTACTCGCCCACCATAGTCAAAGAGCTTATCCCTGTAACTGGTTGGAGCCATGACTTGAGTTGTTCTTGTGATAGGTGCACTTGTGGCTTTCCATCTGGTGATATTTCTATGGACACCACTTGGTGAGAACCAAGGACCAGAGTTGCCATTGTTGTGTCGATCGATCATCTCCTTCCTCACTCCACGACAGTTGGTTGGTCTTGAGGGGTATTTCATCGAACACCTTGGTGGATTGCTTGTTGTTGAGCTTGATAGTACGCTTGAGCTCCATGTCAAAGACATCTGCATTTGCAGCCTTGTCTTCCTTAATGTCCGAGACCTTAGCCTCACAACTAGAGCTATGATGCTTGCTCCTCATGGCCCAATGCATTGGGCGATGAGTGATGCGTATTCGTGATACCCACTTAATGATGTAGCGGTGCTTCATCTCACTCAGTTTCTCAGGCACTTCAATGAACTTCGCGCATGCCCCGGGTTGCTCTGCCTTGATTTGCATGAACGAATTGGTCCCAACAGTTGAAGATGCAGTTTAGGGCATGACCGGATAGAGAATATGGTCATGGTGACATGAAGAACACCTACTGTGGTCGCCTCTTGGTGGCTTGGCATTCCATCAAACACCTTTTGGGCACCACCGATAGTAGTCGAGTCTAGAGGAGAAATCATGCAGTTGGAGGTAGCAGAGGTAGTAGGAGTTGGGGAAGGTGATGGTGACCCAAAGGCATGCTTCATGGTGTCCCTCATCTCATCAAGCCTCTTCATCAACCTTGCACAACAAGCTTCCTACCTCTCCTCCAAGGGATCCATGGTCCTCACTGGGTCTCCATCCTTTCCTCCATTGGCCTTGAATGAAACCAGGTAGCATCAATTAGAACAACACTTTTCCTTCTGATTGGTCACATCTTGGTCAGAAATTGCTTCCTCCCCTTGGATTTACTGACCAAAACTGGAATCGCGAGCAGGAGAACAAGGCTCTGATACCATATTTGTTACATTCCTTGATCATAGGATACAAATCACACAAGCAATTGGGCAAATTTGGGAAGAACCATAGGATAGTAGAGGGGATTTTCAGAAAGAATAGAAGACTAGACTGGGAACAGAGAGAACAGTCGAGAGAGGAGAATGCTACAAGCCAATGCAATTCAGTTCACCCCCTTGCCTACGGAGCTAGTATTCCTTCCATGCTGCTCGCTTGCTGACCTGCATGGGCCACGATCGAGCCATAGTACATGTTACAGCCCAGCCCAATTAGGTTAGTCTGTGACAATCTATAAGGGCCGTGATAGTTCCATACCAAACGTAGTGAAAGTAAGCAGCAACATCGTGTTGTTGATTGATTTACTCCATGTCTCATCGACTGAGTAAGCGTGTGTGCATGTTCCAGGATGCACGCGCAGGGGAAGCAAGATGCGAGGGGCGCGCCCGTGCTACCGATGCATCGACGGTGGCACGTCGACTCGACGATGCCCATGTGTCACTGCAAGATCAACGCATCGCTGGTTAGCTACAGTGGCACATAGGGTGGGAAGAGGCAGATGTGCCGGGGATGGTTTGCATGGCAGGCCCGACCGGTGGCTAATCTGGGCAGGAGGAGAGTCTTTGGCGAACTGAACATCGGTGAGGGCGGCAGTTCATCTTGCTAGAGCTCCAAGAAGAGCTGCAACATGGCCGGAACCGAGGGAATTGGAGCGCACAAAGTTGCTACTAGGGACAGTGAAAACAGATATGACAGCAGGGTGCCAATGATGTTTGGAATGCAGGGTGGAGAATCTGGAGTTGGTCGAAAGAGGAGGGGGAAGGAGAGGAAGGGGAGATGGGGTCGAAGTAGACCAAGAAGGAGCAAACTCTGCTACTCTAGGTACTACCATAGTTATGAAAAATTGATCGGATCAGCGGTTTGATTGGAAAAAACCGGAACCAAAGCCTAGTCCGGTTTGGTTTTGCTATTAGATCGGTTGTGCAACTGAATCGCCCTGAACCACAGAAGTCCCATTAAACCGACCGGTTTTGCACAAAACCAAAGAAAAAACAACACTAGTTGGACTGGAGGACAGCTAACGCTGTGCGCATAGGCAGGAATTTTGGGAAAAAATTTGTGGGGAGGGGACTCGAAGCCACGACCTCATGTTAAGTATGGAAACTAAGTATATTATTAAACTATATTGATCCGACGGTCTGATCAGCTAACTATCGGTTAAACCGATGAACCGTGAACCAGAAGGTCGAGCAGGTCGATGACAAATTCGGTTTCAATAAATATGGGTACTACTACGCTGATTGGTGACTATACTGAACTAGATAGATGGTCATGGTGTCTTTGTTCTAAATTGTCTAGTGACCACTGATTAGGCCATGCCCAACGCGGGTCATACTGGGCGCATGTGCCAAAAAAACTGCCTCTGTTGCCACGGTAGACAGCGTTGCATGCAAGATGGGGCAGAGGCGCGGCTTAACTTGGAGGCCGGCGCTCGAAGCGGTTTCACACGCGTGGACTTTTTCTAAAAGTTACTTTTTGAGTGTGTTTTTAAAATAAGGTCTATAAATTTATTGTAGTACATACTGTAACGACTTCATTTATATCGGCCAAACTACGCACAAGTTTCTCTTATTTTGCATTCTCTTATGAACAGCCTAAAACCTATAAGCTGCAACTCAAAAAAAACATGTCTGTAGTAAACTATGCAGAGTAAAGCAAATATAGAAGGCTTGCAAGAGTATCAACTGCTGGCAAGTTGGATTTCCTAGAGTCGGACCCAATTTAACCGTCGTTAAGTTGTTTGTGCTATAGACGATCTCTACTTTACAAATTACAAGCTCGCCTGATAGTTTGTCCAGGATTAATTCCTTGAATCAATCATGAAACGAGGTATCAAGTAAGCATGAAGGGCTACTTGAAATTTTGAGGACGGTAGCATCTAAGGCCTGCTTGAAATCCCTGCTTCATTATTTTCTTTCGCAGAAGCCATTATTGTAGTTCTGGGTTTTGGGTTCTGGAGCAACCGAAGAGGCTAGTTGTTTTTGTCCCAATATGTGAGACTGCGCGTTTCTTATTTCTACAAACTGATAGTACTTCAAAGTTTTCTGATGTAATATCTGCAAGATTTGCAATTCAGAACTTGTGTCGGATGTAGCACTTCAGTAATATCTGGAGTTCTGGACTCTGGACAACGATGTAAAGAAATTTGCTCAGCAAGTTTTTCTTGGAAACGATGAGCTGCCAGACTTCGGTCTGATCGATTACCTTGAATCCAGTACTTTGATATTTCAGCTTTGTCCTTGCTCTTACATTTGTTCTTCGACATATGAGGATAAAATAATTTTCTCACGACGTATTCCGTACACAATGCGATGCAAACAGAGTACAACAAACAGTATTGTTGATGCTGTTAGTGTTTTTCCATTCGCATGGCTAGTTAAAGGACTAATTGCAAGCCGGATGACTGTCAGATTTCTCACAATATTGTAGAGATATAACAGAGTACTACATATGTTGAAAGAAGATACTCCCTTCGTTCTCAAATGCACATCATTCTAGAATTCAAATTTTGTTTTTAAATATATGTTATTCTACGATTTCAAGATAAATTGGTGCCTTTTCTTTGTATACCCCCATTCTACCTATTTTCCAAGGTCATTTAATACTAATAATTAGAGTAACTAACCATCTAACAGTAATAAACGACCTATTGAAGAGGGGTTTGAGCATCTCCAACAGTATGAGCTAGTTACTAGCTCTAAGACAACTTCTCCAATAGTACTAACTTTTAGCGCATAACTCATAACATAAATAGCCTCACATGACACTCTCACATAATCTTGGAATGTGTGTATGAGACTAACTCTTGATCAAGAGATATTTTTCTCTCTCTTCTATTAAAATATGAAATAATATGTTTAGAGCTAGCTCATAAGTCACTATTGGAGATGCTCTAAGATGATATTTTCTACGTACCTCTTGGTTGTTGCGTAAAATCTTACAATGATACCTATTGAGGAACGGAGGAAGTGGTATATTTAGGATATGTTTGGTTATTTATATCAAGCGGTACATATATGAGTTGGTTCAATAAAAGAAATTGTTCATACGTTTGGTTGCTTGAAAAGAACTATCCCATCCTCGATGGTGGGCTACACATTTGAGTTATATTTTCTCTAGATGTTGAACCATTTTATTCACCGAAAATAATAGAACCACATGATACAATACCGTCTTATCCCATTTAACCTCATTCCCATCAACCAAATACGCTCGTTGAATAAGTGTGAAGTAGATCCTTAAAATTGCCTAGTGACGCCATTTATTTTAGATCTAATGCTTCGATTTTAACCTAGAAGACCCATGATTTGCGTGATTGTGCCACTCTGATTATCAATTTTTTTTTCCAGGTGAAGAGTTAGTGAAGTAAATTCGTGTCGTTAGGCCATCCAAGTTCAACCACTCTGCACGCCACGAAAACAATCTTAGCGGTTAGCACTCACTTCTCATTCATCCCTCCCTCGTGAAAGCGCAAACGATCCGCCCCAACCCCCGCCTGCTGCACCGGCCACGCGTCGCCCGCCCACTGGCGCTCCACATGTTTGGGGACACGGCGTACGACCAGGGGAGGTGGTGCCCGCCCGCGTCACGTTGCCACCGTCCAGCCCAGCATACGCCAACGCGCCCCAGGGCCCGCGCCTGCCGTCCGGTCCCCCGCCGCACGTGTCCAACGCGCACGGGTGAGGGGCCACACGGGACGTCGCCGCATGGGATCGCCACCGGGGCGGTCAAGGGCCTGGTCAGCCGGTGGCCCCGAGGCGCCACCTCAGCGGAGCGGATAGGTACGGGCGATATTATTGGCTCACTTCAGTTTTTTTTTACTTTTGACTTCTCGGTTGAAATTAGATGAATGATTTTTTTAAAATGAATTTTTAAATCTAGGATCATGTGCATCGTGACTTTGTTTTATGCTAGATGATATTTCCATACATTAGTTTCTTTGACGTGTGCTAGGCTGGGCTTCATTTCCTATAATGTTCTATTTGGAGTGCCAACTACGTTTTTGTGTTAACTTTGTCGATTGGAGTGGTTTCTTTAAATAAAAAGAAAATGGGGCCATTTGGTCCTTTCGTAAAAGAAGTAAAGTGGAAAAAAACTCTATCTTTAGTTCTGGAGGAATGCCGATGTATAACCTTGACCGGTATCTTTTGTTGTTATACATTACATTAGTATAACATTGTAAAATGGTAGAAGTTATTCTAATGATGAATATGATTGTTATTTTTCATCGTCAATTTTACACAGAAGGGTACAAATGAACAATTTTTCTAAAGAAAATATTAAGGCCTTGTTTGGAATACCATAGCCTTTCAAGATTAACTTGTGGAAATTGAACAGTTTGTATGACCTTTTAGGAAATTCCTACTCCTAAAAATTTCATATGTTCCAAACAGTTTCTTACCATTGCGCATACAAGAGTGGTTCTAGAAAAGAGAAAGTGCCACACAAAGGGAACAATCCACACAGAGAAAATTTCGAGATATGATTCCACTAGATCTTATCCTCAATCTCTAGATTGATGTCAAGATGCTATACCTTACCCCCATAGGCTCACATATTCAACTAACAAGCCGGTGGTAAGATCATGTTGGATGTCTCGTATCCAATTCATATCTTGGATGCCATTTGCAACTGATCTGTTTTTTTGCTCTAAATGTTTGTATAATTTTGGGGCAAGATATATGGCACGACTCCGTCAATCCAAGGAAAGGTCCAGAATTCGCTTTGTGGTCATTTTCTATGTATATCTTAGTGCCTGCTGCTAAGAGCTCTTTGTCCCTATTGTCACAGAGCGTTGGAAGCCCTACCTATGGTTTTTGCAGTGATTTTCATTCATACCAAAGCCATCTGAGTCTCAATGCGGCTACAAATTTCTCTAGGTTGAACACTCCCAATCCCCCTAGCTCCATCTGGCGGCCAACTTTGTTCCAGTTAACTTTGCATTTTCCTCCATGGTGTCTGCAGTTGCTACTCAAAGGAACACTACTACAAAAAGGGTCATCCTGGACGCCTCATCACGTACGGTTCAACATAAACCGTCAGTGATAAAGTTATCATAGATGGTTTTATAAGATGGATCGTCTAAGTTCACCACAATAGAAAGAATTGTCTGTGATGACTTACTTATCATAGATAGTTTTTCTCCGAATCGTCTGTGATAATATCACAGACGGTTCGAAACAAAAACCATCTGTGATGTTTGTACTTATCGCAAACATTTTTTATTTCGAAATGACTGTGATATTATCACAGATGGTTAAGATTAAACATCATTTGTGATGTCAGCATATATCACAGACAGCTTTTAATTTGAACCGTCTATGATAATGCCACATCACCGATCTGTGGCATCTCTCCCGGAATTTTGATCTCACCCATCCATTCTCTCTGCATCGAATGGCAGGCATCGGTCTCCTCCCAATTTAACTCTAAGAATCAACATTGATGAGGACATTCCTGCTACTCCTAATTCATCCACTCCTTATTCCTGCTTTCTCCCCCAAATAGAAGCGCACCATCCCCTCAACGACGCCGACTACCGCTATGAGCTCATTCGCCTCCGGTTGTAACGCCACAGTTAACTGCACAAGACACTCTTGTCCGAAGTGTCGTAAGAGTGTCTTGAACAGTATCACAAGAGTAAAGGTTGCATAGGGTGGGGCAATGATGTCCGTAGGGCTAGTCCCTTCACTAGACACATGAGTCTCGGCTGGCGGCATCTCCGAGACATGGGAGAGCCCAAGGATGTCCTCCAGATCATCTTCGTAATCGAAATCGTCTTCTCCCTAGTCCGGCTTGTCAGGACTGTGGGGGTCTTCCTCCATGAAGACGGCGTAGGAGGCTAAAAGCTCGGGCCAAAGCTCCGAAACTAGCTTGGTGTCTGCCGTGGTCGGAGTAGCTAGCAGTGCCGGTTAGTTCTTGTGGTCGCCACAGCCGGAGTGCCTAGCGGTGTAGGTGGGTTTCTGGTTTTTCGTAGCCTTCTTTTCAGCATATGGCTTCCCCTGAACAAACAATGGGACGACTTCTTCGTAGTCTTTATCAGGACAATCTTTTCGAGATGGCTTCTCGCGCCAGGGCTAAAAACTATTAGCCACAATGAAAAGATCCCAAATAATATATACACATGAGGGCATCTGTAGTGTATGAAAATAGAGGGTCTTAAGCCACCTTAAGGTCAACCTTATACATTACAGGGGTGACCTTAATCAGGCTATAAGCAAAAAAGGCTTAACGCTAGTTCTCAAGCTAAAGACCTGACCACAAGCATTAAAATACAATTTTTCTTTATCTGCCAAGTGGGACCGTCTTAAAGTCTCTTGGGTTACACACACTATGGAGTCAACCTTAAGGTTTAGATGAGACCCACCTTAAGACCCCTTGGGTTATATACACTACAGATGCCCTGATGGAAAAAAATAACAAAATATTACCCTCCCACGTTATAAACGAGAGGAGAGAGAGAGATTCCTCCCTCTCGTTAATACAGTGAAGCCACCACTCCCAACTGCTCTTGGAGCCTTGCCTTTCCTCCCTAGAGGCATATCCTCACCTCAACCCCTACCAAACTAACAAACTCCCTTAATTTCTCCTCCTACTCCTAACTCCAAGCTACCACTGTCCATCTTCTCCCTCCCTCTCTTCAAGAGCTAGCTCATGGCCTCGAGCTCAAACCCGGACACCATGGACACGGACCCTCCCGGCCTCTCCATCGCCGTCGAGCGCAACCCGCCGGAGTCGCGCCTGCTTCAGCTCGGCGTCAAGTCCTGGCCCAAGTGGGTAGCAGCGCTGATCGATCACTACCCATTTCTTGTTTCTTGGTTTCATTTCATGGCGTCTAAGCGTACGCCGTGTGTATGCAATGGTTGTCTCGTGCAGGTGGGGTTGCCCGCCGGGGAAGTTTCCGGTGAAGTTCGACGCGAGGCAGACGTGCTACCTGCTCAAGGGCAAGGTGAGGGCGCACATCAAGGACTCGTCGGAGTGCGTGGAGTTCGGCGCCGGCGACCTCGTCGTCTTCCCCAAAGGGCTCAGCTGCACCTGGGATGTCGTCGCCGCCGTCGATAAGTACTACAAGTTCGATTCATCTTGACTTAGCACCGTCTCGATCTTCTTGCCGATTTCAGTGACTAATTCGCTTTCTGATTAGTTTTCGTGACTGTGTTAGCTTCATTCACTAGCTAATTTGCTAGATATGTCCGTGTGACCATTGTCTTATGTCTTCTATGTGTAAAAATTATATGGTGTGAGGGGGCATCTAGCCCCTGTGTAGGCTAGTAGTTATTCAGCGCCCGAAAAACCGGTCAATGCAGCGCTGTTCAAAGTATTTTGTTTATTCCTCCAAGTGCAAATCCAGTTTGAATGCGTTCTTTGACCAGCACAACTGCACTACATTGTCCTTTTGTTTTCTGATTTTTTTTTCCGTGAGAAGGGTGTAGTTCTTTTAAAGCAAGAGTTCAAACTTCCTATTAGACCCGTTTCGAACGCGCTTTTTTTTTTAATAATTCCTGTAGAAAATGATCTGTTTTCTGTGAAACCCCTGTATTACAAATGGGCCTTTCCAGTGCTTTTTCCCCTGAATCTAAAACGAAAAGCGTGCACCGCTGATCCAAAAACAAGGAATAAAATGTTTTAAAATTCAAAGCTCTAACCCGTTTGGAACAAGGGTTACCATTGGTTGTTGGATTTCCTGGATCCAATTTGAATCATTTTAGGAAAAGGATCCGACCTGGATTAGTCCTCTAGGAGAAGCATTGGATGTTTTAAAATGTGTGCAACCAACTATTTTATCCTTAACCAGCAATATCTTAACCCTTCAAGAAAAGTTGTGTGTAGTGGAACTATTTTGCCTTTGAACATCTTTTTGAATATTTAAATTGTTTGTACAAAAAAAATACATAAGTAACTCTATCTCTAGAAGAAATAGTTTCGCAATATTACAATATCATTAATCATTATACCACATATATTATGATAGAAATTAGTAGCCGTCGTTAGCGCATTTGGAGACCCTAGCAATGTCCTCAATGCCACGTTTTGTGGCATGATAAGTGAGTGGAAAACTAGTTAATAATAAGCATTATTTTATGTCGTTTTGAAGGTATCTGAAATTTAATGAATGTAAAAGGAAGAATAATATATTGATCTATTTGATACCCTTTTGATTTTGCCTGTCAGTCGCTATATATGTACAAAGCTTTATCAGTACGGATAGTGGCGCTAGCTTATTCATGGTACACACAAATTTGTTAGGCAGGAGGGGGGAAACGGGGGCATGGTACAAAAGAGAATATACCGGATTCTTGGATGGTAGCAGCCACTTGGTTTTTAGCTGGTTGTGTGGCTCCTAAGGGGCCGCATCAATCAACTGTTGGCTATGACTTTTGGTTTAAACCTTAAATTGTATTATAGCGATTATTACTTTTTTCTAAGTCATTTAATTAAAGAAAAATAAATAAAAAATGAAAACATTTTTATATCTCCATAAAAAAGGAAAAGGAAAAAGGAGGAAAGCAAAAGAAAAAGCAAAAAAACCGTAATTAGAAGCCAACGCATTTCAAATAGTTCTGACTTTAAAAAGCCGGAAACTAGAAAAAGCCATAAGCCAAAATCATTTGGAGCAAAGCCTACCTAGGTGGTTGAGCCGTTTGAGCTTGGCTTATGACTGAATTTTTTTTAATTCTGGACAGTTCGTGAGAGGCAATACGCAGAGAAAAATTGTCGTATGCGATTTTGGCCGGTATAGCTGAACTCGGTACAGTTTATACTACAATCTACCTGTAGACCTCCGTATTAAAAAAGCACACCATTTAAAAGTTAGATAATATAGCATAAGCGAAAAGCGTTAGCCATAAATGCTACCGAATTGACGAGTTTTTGGCACTGATAGCACATTTTGAGGCTATATTTACAAGAATGTCAGTATGTGCGTGACAATAGCAAAAATATCCGTTTTACCGCCCGGTCACCGAGCGGTAGCGCTATAGAGGTGACACCTGACTGAAGGAGCTAGCCGTCGTAGCCGTGCGGCAGTCGCCTTCCGCCAAGCCATCGTGCGGCTAAGTTGCTGTCGCTCAGCCACCGTGCGGCCAAGGTGGTGTCGTACGGCCATAAGGCGGCTCCCCCTCCCTGACCATGCATTGCTTCGGTCATGATGCTTCGACCACAGTGCTTTGACCACGGCGTTTCGACCACACGACACCGCCTTGGCCATACAGTGGCTGGACAACAGTGACTTGGCCTTACGGTTGCCAGGTAGTAGGCGTCTGCCGTATGGCCACGGAGCTCCTTCGGCCAGATGTCACGTCCATGGCGCTGTCACCTGGTGACTAGGTAGTAAAACAGATATTTTTACTATTATCATGTGTATACTAATATCTTTGTAAATATGTTCTTAAAATGTGCTATAAGTGTCGTTAGCTCCCGAACTGACCCATGGTCCATGGCTCGGCGACATTGGGCTCGAGTTCAGGGTGGCAGTGGTAGTGGTAGTTGCTTCTTAATTTTTGTGGCTCTGATCAGTCCCTCGCCGTCTTGCCCTGGAAATAGGTGGTCCTATTCACTTAGTCAGTCACCGAAAGTGCTGCGGTTGTAGCATGTGGGTGAAGGTGCTTTAGGAATTGATTGATCACTTTGACTAGCACTTGTGGTTGTTTATTCTCTGTCGCCGTACATTTGGTGATGTCTTTTGACTGAATAGTTTGCGCATTGACAAACCTGTAACCTACGTGAGGCGGGGGTACAGTACTACTTAGGGCGCCCCAAGATACTCTACTAGGAGTACTACATAAAAATCGTTCACCCACCCTTAATTAGCCCCTGGTCGTCTGAGACTCATGCAGTATGCAGCTACAGTGCCCGAGGGCATGACAATGAATACTTGCTGTTTGTTTCGGCATTATGTACGCGTGGATATGGTTGCAAGTTGCAGCGGTGGATCTAGACCTATGACAATTTAAGCTTCTAACATGAGACATGAGATATTTACTAGTGTACAATCTAAGTGAGTTCAGAGCACAACCTTTCTCCTATAAAAGATAACAGTGGCCTTCGGAACTTTCTCCTAACGAAGATAATAGTTGCCTTCGTACTTCACAACTAAAAAAAATGACGAAGCCCCGCTCGGTTGGGCTGAAAAGCTGTAGCTTATGACTGAAATTACACTGTAGCGGTTGAAATTTTACTGTAACTGAAGGTAGCTTATTTGGCATAATTAAATCTAATAAAATTAAAAATAGAAAAATATGCTAGCTCAACGCGGACAACGCAAACGAATACGGGAAAAAGAACCTGAAAAAAAAACTCAAAAAAAAGCCAAAAATTTAAAAAAATAAAATTTATGAATAGTAAAAAATAAGTCAAAAGTTAGAAATTGAAACTGAAATGGGCGGGGCAATCTGAATCCGCCGATGGCTGCAGCCAAGCGCCAATGGTGTCCCGTCATCCTCCCCATTCGACACGTTTGTAGCTCTTGTGCCAGCCGCAGTACCTGCATTACTCCGGTCTTCACGGTAGCAGGAGTTATTTCCAGCACCTGCCGGTACGCCCCAGCTTGAATTCGCTGCTGTACCCTTGTCGTCGCTCGCTTCAGTCATGGGTATATATATATGGAGTAGTTGTCATGTTTGATTATGCATGGCCAAATTCAAAATTACACTCAAAATTCAGATTACTGGCGATTGTCATGTTCAAAGCTTGTTGAACAGTGCCATCTGATCATCTCTGAGGCCTGTGGTTACCATTCAATCAATTTCTGCAGCTATATCCTCGCTAAAAAAATGCTACTATCTATATGTTTTATACAGTATAATCAACTTGAGCTGCATCACACCGTCAGTGACCGGTATTATGGATGTAAATCTGGAGCATATGGATGTGTGTACATACTATGGTACAAACCAATGGGGATGGTCGTAAACGGGCAAATGGATAGCCGAGGTTGTTCACTGCTAAAAAAAACCGTATTACAGACGGTTCAAAACGTCATCACAGACAGTTTTCTGAACCGTCTGAATTTATGGATCAGTGATAATCGAATGTTATCACAGACAGTTTTCGAACCGTCTGTGCTGTAAATATCACAGACGGTTTTTGCTTACAAACCGTCTGTGATTATCACCTATCACAGACGGTTTTTAGTTACAAACCGTCTGTGATAAAAAAATCATCTGTGATACTAAAATATCACAGACGGTTCATCAGTAAGAACCGTCTATGATACTCGTTTTCTCCGACGCCATCAACACAAACGGTGTCCAAATTAAAACCGTCTGTGTTAGTGTCGGTTACAGACGGTTTTGTCAAATCGTCTGTGATTTGATATCTAGTATTAGGTTTTTTGTAGTAGTGGATGTTTTGACTTTTGAGAACCTTTGAGTCGACAAGTACGTACAGGAAGATATATAAATTCTGAACATGCACCATTTTTCGAGTTTCAACGTACAGACGGTCCAAATCAACGAAAATATGCAATCAACCAAGACAAATATTGCTGTAATGGATGTGTGCACAAGCTTGTGTAAATTCGCGGCCAGCTAGCGTAAAGTTTGGACTTGGACCTAGTACCGCATAATATGTCCACGCCTATCACATGGAACTAATTCTGTCAAGCCCATGGCTTACTTGGCACGTTGATCACTTATTGCCATTCAAGCTGGAAGTTAACATGAAATAACCTTAAAACTTACTGAGATTGGTTAATTACCGCTCTCTCTCATAGGACAGCAAAACTCCAGGGCATGTTTGGCTTGGCCAACCTTAGGTTTGTAGCTCCACAAAATCAGTTTATGAGCTAGGAATATGTCTTTTTTTTCTTCTGAAAAGTAATTAAGGAATAACAATTTATAGGCTCAAGAAGATCCTTTTCAGCTTGAAAGCCCATAAATATGCACGAAATCTGTACCTAGAGCTCCGATTAACCAGCGGATCAAAGATCCTCATGCGTTTACACAATGGATGAACACCAGTGGACAGCCGGTCAGGCAGGCACCTAGCCTACCTGAATACTACGGTAGTGCACATTCTAGCTTAAACTTTTAGTTTTTAAGCTTTTCTCATTGTTTGACACTCTTCGAAGTTTTTTTACTATAGTTACTGAAATTTTTTTTGATATAGTTAAATTTAAAAAATTAAAAATAGAAAAAACATGTTCTTTCATTATAAACAATATAAAGGTATAAAAAGAAAATCCAAAAAAATTGAAAACAAAAAAATACGAAATTAAGAAAGTAGAAACTGTGAGGTACAGCCCAATTGAGAAGACCGCCGCCTGACTGATGCGGTCGTGCAGCCAACCAACTGCACCTGCCCTCTGCTGGCGTGATAACTCCATGTCGATCCATGCTGTTCTGGATGCCTTTGTCGTGAGCGAAAGCGATTGCTGAGATGAACTCAGTTTTCGTACGTGTATAGCTCTGTAGAGCCGCTAGCTTGTCACGCTACGACCCAACCCAACAATAGTTAGTGCTGCAAATTGCCGAAGAAGATCAGTACTTGTTGCTGTTCATAATGGGGGCAGCGGATCATGCCCTCCAGAGTGGGCCTGCAACTGGGCCTCTAGTAGTTGCGACTTGAAGCATAGGGGGCAAAAAAGATAGGAAATTTTTCTCTTGTTTTTACAAAATTGTATAGTGCTTATGTACTGATCTCTTTATCTTACGAACTAGATTGAACTCAATGTGAGAAGCGTGTTATGCCATGATAGCTCGATCATTCACTCGAACCTGTAGTGGATTACTCAGTTGTGATTGACTCATCAACCATATTTAGCATGGCCATGCACTTACTTAATTCAACCACATCAAAGGGCCTAGAGATATTATAGGACTGATATGGCAACGCAGGGAGGAGGTGAATGATGCCTTCAATTTTTTTCCCAAATATTTCCTTAAGCTTTACTTCAATAGTTGTGAGAAGCTATAAAGATTAAGAAGCCAAAAATACAAAAATTCTCGAAGTTCCTGTGATTTCAGTCCGTGAATAGTAAAAACAAAACTATTCTAAATCAAAAAACTATGAAACTTTAGATTTGTCAATCCAAAAGACTTCAAACTTGAACCAATGCTAGTTCATGACGTTAAGAACCTATCCCAACCAAAAAAACATAAATGAACTTCAGAGAATTGGGACATTTTGGTTCGTGAAACTCTGTTGCACCAAAAATAGGACAAAACCTAAAAATGAGCTAACTCTCAAACCAAAAGTCCAAATCATTTAAAATTTAGTATGCACCTTCTCTAGGATGTAAAGAATCTATTCCAATCAACGATTAAGAAAATCGTCACCAATGTTCTAACCTTTTTTATTTGAAGGCAGATTACACCAAAAATTGGTCAAAACCACAAACGATGAATATGACATGCTCGTGGGTGAAGAATGGTCAAGATGGCTCTATATGTATTTCCACATGTCCCAATAAGCAAGAACACCAAAGAAATCGAGGTAGAAATAGCTAGATCAAGAAATCACTCGAAGAAGCCAAAAAGAGTAAAAATCGGGTTTCTTCATGAACTTACCAACTAAGTGCCTAGATGGGTGGAGATTAATTTTCAGAGATTATTTCTATCTCTTGCACGTCCTTATCACAGCAAGATTAAGAAAGGGAGAGAGAAGAGAAAAAACCAACCAAATGAAGAACAAATCAATCAACACAGAAGAGATTCATAGATATGAACAAATATTGATGTATTACTACTTGAGGATAAAGATTTTATAGCCACTCCTCTTAGAGGATAAAAGAGCACACCACAAACACTCAACTTCATGAACTTACCAACTAAGTGCCTAGATGGGTGGAGATTAATTTTCAGAGATTATTTCTATCTCTTGCACGTCCTTATCACAGCAAGATTAAGAAAGGGAGAGAGAAGAGAAAAAACCAACCAAATGAAGAACAAATCAATCAACACAGAAGAGATTCATAGATATGAACAAATATTGATGTATTACTACTTGAGGATAAAGATTTTATAGCCACTCCTCTTAGAGGATAAAAGAGCACACCACAAACACTCAACTTCTCTCAAACTCTAACCCTAAAACTCATGAACACTTGGTCTCAAGAGAGGATGGTTAATCACAAATCTCCATTCCAACCCCTTAAATAGATGGGCTAGCCAGTCATATCTAACTCTTAGTGGATACTATCCACTTAGGACAATGGAAAACTCGATAACCTTACACACACGAATTTTAACTCACTACACTTATGTACGTTTTTCAAAGCACATAAGTCTGAATTCGCTAAGTTTTAAGTTTTGATCCATCTTGATCATATCGGCTTTTCTATAACCTAAACCGCCTTTCCAACACCGCTCACATGCCATAGTTTCTCTTCCAAAGCCGTTTTCGGTATTTTGATCAAACTACCAAAATACCCTTCTTTGACTCAGTCATCTACTTTAATTGCAAGCAATTGCCATACTTGCCACGTGTAGGTGCACCACTGACTTACCTCGCGTTGACAAGTCTCCTTTGTTTCAGTTCCACCGGACCATGGCTAACTTGGAACGACCAAACCACATGGTGCAAACCCATTGTTCGATCTTCCCATCAATATTTTTTGTCTTTCTCGTGCCATGCTTGAGTTCACCATCTCACCCGATATTCTTGATCGTTTGGGCATCGACTCCTCCATGAGCATAGCCCTGATCCTCGCCGTTAATCATAGTTGACTCTAAATGACCCTGCACATCCAAAAACAAAGAAATCATTTTCGGACACAAGTTCTTCATAACTTAATCTACATATGAATAACATATCTCATGCAGCCTATAACTAATGACCTGGGTCACCAAATTATCCTATGACTCAAAATTTCTAAAATCGTCCTTTTTTGCAATCCATACAAAAAACTACAAACTTGTAAATTCCACATTTTCACTCATCTAAAATAACAATGGTTTATCACAATAAAACCATGGATCTTCTCACATGGTCCTTCAGATATCTCTCCTGTTATATAAGAGGGGAAAATTCCATCTTGATCCTTCACATTTCTCTACGTGTTTTATAGTAAACCCAAAAGTTACCTTTATGACAACCCAATTATGGAGTAGTGTTTGTCAACCCTTAAGTAAACTATTACACATATAGAAAACTATGACGATCTCAATTCTAAAGATCCTACATATACTATGTATGAGGCCAACTAATGATAATTAAGAACATAATAGTTCCCACAATGTCTTACGGTAGGTCACTCCAACACCATATTCTCTAATATGTGTCCACATTATTGATTTAATATACTCATATCCATGATCCGTAAAATATGATCATTAATCAATATATGTGCTGATTTATAAATCATAATTGTTTCATATTATAATATATAAGATCAGTGATAATTTATAATAATATTAAAACATGAATAAAGAGTTACACGAACAAGTCTCATACTTATTGATCAATTTGAAAAATTTTATTTAATGAATAACATAGCATATTATTTAAAAATCATAATCATAGAAGTGATACACTAATCTTTATAATCACCTCTAAAATATATCACTAACATGGTCGTTGTCGAGTGGGTCAGTGTCACCATGGGAACGTTCTTCTTCGTGCTGCACAAGCTCGGGCTGCTCTGCGTCTCGACCACGCATGAGATGGAAGGTATGGACGTGTCGAGCCTAGCAAGACGCAGGAGCTTACTACCAGCTGTCAGGTGTAGGCCATTTCATCAGGCTGACATCATTGTATGCATGGTTCTACTAGTCTCCCAATGTGTCGATTTGAACTTTGGTAGTGCGTGGGGGAGGGGGGGGGGGGGGCATTGTGGGTGTGGCTTTCTTTTGTTTCCTTTTTCTTTCCATGCATGTAATTTGCTTGCGTGCACGCTCGTGCACGGGTCTTGCAATTTGCTTGTACAATCAACTGGAGAATTACCTAATGCCGTCGTCTGGGTCGTTGCATGCCTGCATCTGTGAGGCCCCTTTTAGTTTGTGTGGAATAGTGCTTATCGATGAATTACTCTACATTTTAGGAAATAAATACTGGAAACCTAACACTTTGGATCACGTAAAGGAGACAGAGGTTTAGACCTTCTCCAGAGAGAATAATAACCCTACTCATTCGTTCTTGTATTCAATTACAATGAGATGTCTAAGATTACAAGCATGTAATATCCTGCGGTCTCCCTTCTCATCGTTTGATGATCTCCTTAAATAGCATCGAACGGGTGGTAGTTGTGCTTATAGAAATATGTCTCGTCGGTTTTGGCTATCTGCACGTGCAGAGTGGTTGTTGTCAGTGAAACATTTTCCTGGCGTGGTTGTCGTGTAATTATTGTCAGAGACATAGGGCGAGGATGTGCAGTTATGTTAGAGACATAAAGGTACACGTTTTTGTAGTCCGTTACGGTACACTTGACCCCCGGTTGAAGGTTTGAGCCAACATATCTGATCGTAGATATCTCCGATCGAGAGGTTGTCCATGCTTGGAGTAGTCTGAACGTATTCTCCCTGACCATGGGTACTCATGGATGTTGTTTGACTAAGTCTTGTTCTGACAGCTATTATGAACAATAAGTCATTAAATACAAATCACTTAATTTACGTCATCTAGCCCTCAACTTCAAGTGAAAGTGCTTTACTTCAGAAGGATTTGGAGGTACTGGTCAGGAAACTTTTTCTAACCAGGATATCTCTTGATCGAAGTAAGACTTCGCCAAGAAAGTTATTTTAATTGAAGTTGTGAGATTATTTCATTTAATTACAGCATAAACAGAAAAGGAGGTGGACTGTCATGTCGGTTTCTGTCTGTTATGAGCAGCTTCCGAGGAAAACCAACCATGACTTGCCTTGCTCTTTTTCTGGTAAAATGCGATTATAAATAGGATCCAGGGGGTAACTCCAGATTTTTACATCTCCTTCGAATCGATTTGACTTCTCTGAGCGCCTTTCTTGTTCATCGTCCCAAACCCACCAAAAAAGTTCCTAGATCCATATTAGATCCGAAGCGATGGCATAGTATTCTAAGGTGGTGATCGGTTCGGCTGAAAAGCTTATGGCTTATGGCTGAAAACACTGTAGTTGGTTGAAAAAAGCACTGTAACTGACAGAGGCTTATTTAGCATAATTAAATTTAAAAAATTTAAAAATATAAAAAATATGTTAGCCCATTACGTATAATACAAACAAATATGGGAAAAAAAGAACCGGCAAAAAAGCTCAACAAAAAGCCAAAAGTTCAGAAAAAGACGAAACTTATGAATAGTGAAAAATAAGCCAGAAGTCGAAGCCGAGTTGATCAGAGCCTAAAAGGGCAGCATTGGAGACGAGAAGCAAGAAAATCCATTCATTGGAAACTCAGGGCAAGATTCCAGATCGGAGTCCGATAAAGTGGAAAGAAGCGGTGAGGCAACACTTCCCATAGGGCGAGGAAGGCGAGATCGTCGTCTCCCTTAACCAATGCTTTTACGACTACCAAGATAATTGGACAGAGAAAGAAAGCACTACTACTAATAAAGAAGCGATCATCCATACTGAAAGCATAATCTGCTTGGGAAGCTCTTCTAAACATGTTTAGGTCATGTTCTTTTCAACTTCTAAAAGTTGCTTTTTAGCTTTTCTATAAGAATTAGCTTTTAAACGGAGTATCTTTTCAAAACAGAGTCTACTAGTACATGCTGTACTGACTTCATTTATATCTGCAAAAACCGCACGTGGGTTTCTGTTACTCTGTAATCTCTCGCACGAATAGCCCAAAAACTACAAGCTGCAACCAAAAGCTATAAGCCGCAGCAAAAAAAGAACAGGCCCTAAAGTCATTTTGTCTCTAGTCAAATTGCTTGAAGTACTTTATATTGCTTATGTATGCATTTTGGTGATATGCATGATTAACCAACATATGCAATTGAAGATACATTATTTCCATTTTTTCCATACAGAACGCAGGATGGTACTTCCCAGTTCCGACTTTCCTTAGCAGTTCCAAATTTATGTGAATACAAGATACGATTTTCCATTTTTAATTACTTGTATAATAGCAAGACATCATTTACTCAAGCACCTATTTTTTGACAGGCAGAGCGTGAAGCACAAAGCCGATAAGATGCTGAACTTGTGAAGATGCAAGAGATATCTGCCATTAGAAAAGAAGAAGCTAGATGTGCCATAGAACAGAAGATTTTTGAAGAAATGCTGCGGACTGAGGAAGAAATCAAGAAAAGGCTAAAATAGACCGCGAAGCAACATGAGCTAAAGCTCTAGCGGAAGCCCGAGGTCGTGCTCATGAAGCAAGTTCGTTTTTTGTAAGACAGAAAATTGGCAAGTCATGTGAATATTTTCGAATTACCTGGTGAAATTTGAAATCAAAATTTTATAATTTGAGTATGTATGGTCTTAAAATTTTGGCCAAAAAATTCATAATTTGTGGATTCTTAGAGGTATCACAGTTTATTTGACTCCAATTCTTTCTCTTATGATTTTTAGAGGTAACCTACTAGCCAAACTTTTTCAAAAGAAGTCTCACATTCTTAGATAGGTGGATTCTTATAAAATGAGAAGCAAAAACTGAAAAATAAAAATCAGAAACCTCTACCGAACAGTAAATTTCCCGTTTCCCCAACTCACGCTCGCCCGCGCACACCTGAGTCATTGAGTCGTGAATCGCCCGCCCGCACAGGCGCGCGCAGACGCGTGTGCAGTGCGCACAAGTGCACAACTGACCGCTCGCGCGGCCTCACGTCTGCGTAGGCGTAGCCCCTCCCCCACGCGGTTCAAATCGTGGGAGCCGCCGCCTCCTGCCGCTCGTGCGCACCAGGTCCACCCCCACATGGTACTACTGACGCTACACAGTACGCGAGCACTACCGACCCGAGGCAGCTCCTCCGCGCCATCCTGCCGGCTGCCGCACCTTCCGACCCGTCCTTCAGTCTCCAGGCGCTCGCCCAACCTGCCCGCCACGACTCCCTCCCAGAAGCACAAGTGTGATCTTTTTGTACTATTGCGAATCTGTGATCTTGAGCAGTATTGTGGATGTACTGTGGAGGCATATGTATGGGACCCATGGTGACTCTAGGCTTCTAGCTTCTATGTGGGTGGCGGGCGGCCTGCTATAATATCTTAGTGAAATTGTCTCAAGTATGTGAACGAATATAGGTTTTCTCTACCCATACGGCCTGAACATTTTGAAATATCTATTTTCAAACTTGATCTTTGGGTGTAAATTTGAGACAAGCCTTCTAAAGTCATTGCCAAGTGGGGAAATTAGTGCACAATTTCTTATTAACTTGATTTGGTTCGAGTACGCCAAACCAAGGCAATAGTGCAATGCTGAGGCGACACATCAGGACCCTAGTAGCAAGCCACCGTAGTGGATCCTCCTAAAAAATTTTAACATTATTGTGAGATAGTGCCTCACATATCATATATTAGGACATGCATAATAGTATAGACGACAGTTATCTATAATACATCTCTATATCATCTATAGGCATGATTAAAGACACTATATAGTTGTATGTAATTGACTTATATAATTATTTAGTTGTTTATATAGTTATATATACAATGGTATAGATAGTAGAAAGCTGTCTATAAGACCGTCTATTAAATAGTATATAACATCTTTATCTATCTTTCAAATCATCCGAAATCCTACATGGTATTATACATATCCTTAAACAGCTTAAACACTTGATTTTAGCGAAAAGGCCCTCTATCTCCTTCACATCATCTAAAATCTTATATGACATAGCAGACAGTTCATGTACTATTGTGTATACCTTTAAACAGATAAAAACAAATACTAGATTTAAATCTTAGCCAAAATGCTCTCATTCATGTACCATTGTACATGCATTAAACGAATAAAAATAGATACTATATTTGATCTTAGCCAAAAAGCTCTTGTTCTTTTATTATCTTTTTAAAGCAACTGATACACGCTAGAGTAAAAAGACATAAACCGTAGCCATAAACATCAACAGTAGAAAAAAAGTGCATAAAAGAACGCACCATAATTTACTCTGGTGCTCAACGTCTTCTTTTATCACACGCCCCATCTTTTCTTAGAGATGGCAATGTGGTACTAATTAAGCAAACGATGTAACCATACAGTTGGGCTCGCTAGGCTGAAATCTGAACTCCAAACGAAGGCCTGCCTCATTAACGAGATCACAGTGAGGCAGTAGAGGCCCATCGCGTCACGGTGGCAGCCTCCGGCCCACGGCCATCCCATTTGCGCGTTTCCTAGGCTCCTCGGCACGCAGTGCTCTCCATGAGGTTCAAACCGACCCAGCCGCCTCCTGCGACAAGCACTCGGCCCACCCCCACCAAGCTCCTCCACGCCCTCCAACCGCACGTTCCCGCTTGTCCTGGCCCAAGCCCAGGTGCTCGCCGCCTCACACGGTCGCACCGTGCCCACGCCTCGATCCGCCCCTCCCGGGCGCGCACACGGGCGAAGGCTGTGGCAGGGGCGCAGGGCACCATGAAGCACGGTCCGTGCCCTGTCGGACGAGAAATTCTACTGTGTCACCGTTGCTCAGCCAGCTTTATGTCACAAGCCATTCGAGGCTGCCACGGGGCAAAATTCACTGTAGCAGTACGGAAAACAATATTTTATTGTTTTTAATAGCTACTACAGTGCATATTCCACGTGTCACAGTTTCATTGGCTTGTTACACCAACTCGATTATATCACCATTAGAGCACTCCCAACCTGAAACTAGAGGTAGTTTCCATAACATTAAATACTATGCCACCTAAGCAATTTTGGTGATGTGGCAACTGAGTTAAAGAAGAGAGAGAGGAGAAACAGTAGACGTCGTTTCTCATATCAGAAACGAAGTCCTCTCGTGTCCCAAGGCTGAAGGAAACAATGTTTATCGCGTTGGGCCGTTCCCTTCGTTTCCTTTGCTCTCTCTCCACCTCCCTCCCGGATCCCCTGCGCGGACTCCCTTCCCCTCCTCTTGCCGCCGCTTTTCTCGCCCCCCCCCCCGCTCGTTTCCCTCCACCCCGCGCGCCCCCGCTCGCCCCCCTGAGGTAGTTTCCATAACATTAAATACTATGCCACCTAAGCAATTTTGGTGATGTGGCAACTGAGTTAAAGAAGAGAGAGAGGAGAAACAGTAGACGTCGTTTCTCATATCAGAAACGAAGTCCTCTCGTGTCCCAAGGCTGAAGGAAACAATGTTTATCGCGTTGGGCCGTTCCCTTCGTTTCCTCTGCTCTCTCTCCACCTCCCTCCCGGATCCCCTGCGCGGACTCCCTTCCCCTCCTCTTGCTGCCGCTTTTCTCGCCCCCCCCCCCCGCTCGTTTCCCTCCACCCCGCGCGCCCCCGCTCGCCCCCCTGCTCGCCCCCCGCGCGCCCCCCCGCTCGTTTCCTCCCGCGCCCCCCCCCCCCCCCCCGCTGGCTCCCCGCGCGCGTGCCCTGCTCGCCCCCCGCTGGCTCCCCGCGCGCGCGCCCTGCTCGGCCCCCGGTCATTTCCCTCCCCCCCCCCCGCGCGCACCCCGCTCGTTTCCTCCCGCACGCGCACCCTGCTCGCTCCCCGCGCAAGATTTCCCACGCGCCGCACACTCTTGCAATATTTCCCGCGCGTGCCGCTCGGTCCCGTACAAGAGTTCCACAAAATCCTCCTACGCCGGCGCCTGCTTCCATCTTCCTGCGTGGACGACCAGCTTCAATCCTTTTCCTCGTCGACGCTACAGATCGAATCAGGTTTGCCCCCATAAACTAGCCGCATCTGGTGCTGGTTCCGTTTGATTCTGCACGAAGTTAACCCTAATCTGTCACAGTATGAATGGTTTGTGGAGACCAAAGGCTAGTCAAGGATCTGGTGCTGAAGCCCCCGGTGCTCATGACCCTGCTCGTCAAGCTCCTCTTGCTCGTACCCCTATTTTTCAAGCCACCGGTGGTCCTCAACCTGTTGCTGCAGGCGTCAGTGCTCCACTCGTGCATGGTTTGTCTCCTGGCAGAAGAGATAGGTATGCCCCTTCTTTGCAATCATCAGTAGATTTTTTTAGAAAAAGCAATCATCAGTAGATGTGGTTCCTTATGAGTTTAGATATTTCAGTAGTTGCTTGGGAAATTTATGAGATTAGATATTTCAGTAGTTGCTTGAGAAATTTATGAGATAGATAATGTTCAGATCTTATTTATGTGTTGCCCATTTTTTTTGAGACAAATCACTTAAATTGTCTTTTGGCATCACCAGCTTAAATTCATATTTGAACAATCCAAGTGCTAGCCAATTGCCAGAAAACTCCCATTTTGTTGGTGCTTCAATTAGTCAACATACAGTGTCACCAACTAGAAATATTTCAATGCATGCTAGTGCTGTTGGTTCAGTGGAAAAAGAACCAATTGACATCGATGGCGACAGCACTCCCCAACCTGTTAGGTCTGAAGTTCGTTTGAATTGGACACATAAAGAAGATGAAAGATTGGTAAGATAGCTTCATTTTATTTTCGTAACATTGATATCATAATCAGATGTAATATATGATTTGTTATTGTGCTTGCTGCAGGCTAGTGCCTGGTTACTTAATTCTATTGACCCAGTTGATGGAAATGATAAGAAGTCCGATCAGTATTGGGGAGATGTAACTAAGACATACAACGACTCAACAACAAGTAGTAGAACAAGAAACCGTAACCAGTTGAAGATTTGTTGGGACCGCATAAAGAAACCTGTTAGTGAGTTTCATGGTTGCTGGACAAGAATGAACAAAATATATCAAAGTGGGATGAGTGACGATCAAATAACTGATCAAGCAATGGAGCTCTATGCTTCTGAACATAGTGATAAGGCTTTTGTATTGCAGCATGTGTGGAAGGTATTACGCCATGAAAGGAAGTGGTCTGCGTATGTCAAAAAACTGCTGAAGGAGAAGGATAGTACTGCAAATCAAAACCCATCAAGTGTTGTGAATATTGAGGATGATGGATCACAACGTCCTATAGGTCATAAGAGAGCAAAAGAAGAAAGAAATGGTAAAAGGAAGGCATCAGATGGTATATATGCGATAAGTGAGAAACTTGAAAAATTCATTGAAGCAAGACAGATGGCTGCTAAAGACCGTGAGAAGATGGTTGATTTGCAAGAAAATTTGGCAAATAAGAAGTTAGAAGCAGCCAAGCTTGCACACAAAATAGCACGTGAGAAACAAAGTGCAAAATGCTAGAGATGTATAAAGAACTATTGTTTGCAACACAAGTCAATTGAGTGAACATGCCCTAGCTGAAAGAGAGAAGGCACTAGAGAGCACGCGTGTGAGTTTGTTTAGCAAGGATGATTGAGGTATGTCTCTTATATAAATACTATTTTTTCTGAACACTATTATTGCTGCTATAGTGTGAATATTCTGCTGGCCACCTCCAATAACCACCTAATAATAGAAAAAAGAACCTTTATGTAACTAAAAAATGGAATACAAATGATGAGAAAATATTAGTTGACTAGAACTAATGAAATGCACCACCAGCATATATTGTACCACCTAGCTCAGTATCACACATGTATAATTGTATAAGTAGTCTAGTTCCTAGTGGACACACAAAAATGCACTACACAGGGCACAAATCTATTTTGCGCTACCAGCTGCATGGCCATTTGCCGTTTGCAAATTGTTCATGTGAAGGAATTTAAGACATAACGATGTGTTTTTGAGCAAAATTTGTATATAGAACTGTTCACGGCAACAAGAACATGGGCATAAATAAGGAAATGCAACCAGTCTACAGATTTAGACAGTGAAGTAATTGTTTTCTGATGTCCATTTTCCTTGTCTGACTATAGTGTGAATATTTATAGTCTGAACACATTGGTAAAAATCAATAGTCTGAACTCACTTCAATATTCTGAACTTATTTCAATAGTCTGAACACATTGGTAAAAATCAATAGTCTGAACTTATTTCAATAGTCTGAACACATTGGTAAAAATCAATAGTCTGAACTTATTTCAATAGTCTGAACTTATTTCAATAGTCTGAACACATTGGTAAAAATCAATAGTCTGAACTCACTTCAATAGTCTGAACTCACTTCAATTGTAGTAGTCTAAGCACCAGTACCGGTGTATATATATACATGACGACTAGATTCTTCCCTCTGCTCTCTACATTCTTCCCTTCTCATGATGTCGGACCCAAGTGATCCTGAACCGAATGACAGTGATGAAAGCCTGGATCCGTACAATCTGGATGATTATCTCATGGAGGAAGACATACTTGAAGATGTTGCAGATCATATTATGGTTGATGTACTTGAAGATATCGAGGCTTTATATGGTCAAAGAAGAAGTGTTGGACCGAAATGGCAACAGAGGGGGGTGAATGTCGCTTTCTAAAAATCGCCCCCAATACGTATCTTCTTCTCCAATAGCTATGGGAGCTATGAAGGTAGAAGACCAGTGCTCACAAGATACCCCAGCAGCAGGAAAAACACAAATACAGAGACCAGCAAGCGAGAAAAATCAAATCGGGAAAATTCTGGCCTCAAGCGGTAGTACCGCTGTGGCGGGCGGTAGTACCGCTGGTCCGAGCGGTAGTACCTTTGAGCGGTAGTACCTCTCCAGGAGCGGTAGTACCTCTCGAGAAAAACAGCAAACGGGATTTTCAGGCTGGAACTTTGAGACTTCGGATTTTTGGCTAAAGAATAGGTTTGCTCTCAATCTTTTTGATCCAAGGCCTTACTACAACATACTAAATAGTAAGGGGACCTTGGGAAACAAGAGAATCAAACCAAGAAGCAAGAATTTCAGATTATGGGTAAAAATCTGAATTTTTGCACAACCCGAGCCAAAAATCCAATTACTCCCCAACCGTTGATCCTTTGGCTATGAAATTTTGAGGGTAGCTAATTAATAGCCTCTAGACTCTTCATACCAAATTTCAAGCCATCTCAACAAGGGAATCAAGAACAGCACCAAAACCTAGGAAGGCAACACATGAACAGAGGAAGGCCAAAACTGAAATCTGAGAATCAAACTCGGTTTGCTCTTGGGATTAAATAGCCAAATGGCTTTTGAGCATCACCCATGTCATAGCAACCCATTTTGACACTCTTCAGCAAGCAAGAACTCAAAACCATGAAAATCAAGAAATCTTGCACAAAGGGAAAAGAAGAACAGAGGCTACGAACTGAAACCAAAACTCCAGATTTCATTCATTGAATCACAAGGAATACATAGGAGTCCCGATACGCATGGACATTAGGACAAGGATATGGATACAAGACTCTCAATCCATCTCCTCACTCTCCCAACTCAAGAACACACACTCATCCATGGAGGGAGGAAGAACACCCACTAGGACTCACACCTAGAAACCATCGTAGAGGACAACAGAGGGAGCACACTCTGCCTCCACCAACTCACACCAACTAAAGAGCTAAAGGAAACAACCTTCCCAAAGCCTCTTTTGACTAGTGTAAACCCTAATTCCTTACAAGTGCTCAAGTGGACATGCAGCCCCTCCTCTCCTTTTATAGCACTTGGCTAACGGGTCTCTGCCCCGTTACGCCCGCTACGTCCAACGGAGCCCGCTCCCGCTCGTGCAGCCTTGCGAATTTCCCGATTCGCCCCTCCTACACCTTCCGGGAAGCTTCCGCGCTCCTTGCCTCGCACGCCTCGCAACCACCTCGAGTCCACGTCGTCTTCGACACATCCCGACCGTTCTGACCTCAGCGCCACCTGCGCCTAGTCCGGTCCACCGTGTCTCGCCACGACTCCAACTCGACGTCCTGCAGTCACACAGACAAGAAAACACGTCAAATAGCACCGCTCGACACATGAAAGCGTAAATACCATCACACTTACCACAGACGAAGTCCAAACCTGTCGAAACATTAGAATATACATCCTAAGCCCAAATGACCAAGTTTGACCAAAGTCCGACCGAGCCCGATTGCGCCACGCAACGGCTCGACTCCGAACCACTCAAACCAAACTCGACTATCCTAAACCTTTGTCAATTACTCATCATTCACATGGAGTCACGACCACCTGGTCTCTCAAGAAGATTTGTGTTAAGGAGATTTGTTGACAGGCCTCGTGAAGAATCCAAACAACGGTTAATTGATGACTACTTCTCGGAGAATCCAGTGTACAATGAAACAATATTTTGCCGAATGTTCAGGATGAGGAGGCCCTTATTCCTGCGCATAGTTGATGCCCTTGGTGAGTGGTCTCCTTTTTTTACCTTGAGATTTGATGCTCTGAATCGGCCTGGCTTGATGCCTATTCAGAAGTGCACAGCGGCTATTCGTCAATTGGCAAATGGCAGCCCTGCAGATCAACTTGATGAGTATATCAAGATTGGAGAAAGTACTGCTGTAGAGTGCTTGAAAATGTTTGTCAAGGGTGTGATTGAGGTATTTGGTGCTGAGTACTTGCGACATCCCACAACACAAGACGTAGAACGCTTGATTCAACTCGGCGAACGTCGTGGGTTTCCTGGCATGCTAGGGAGTATTGATTGTATGCACTGGCATTGGGAGAGATGTCCCTACGCATGGAAGGGGATGTATACTCGTGGTGACCATGGCGTTCCTACGATCATTCTAGAGGCAGTTGCCTCACATGATCGTTGGATATGGCATGCCTTCTTTGGTGTTGCTGGGTCCAACAATGACATTAACGTTCTTAATCAATCTGATTTATTCATCGAGCAGCTAAGAGGAGAAGCTCCTAAGGTGCAGTACCATGTCAATGGAAGGGAATATTGTAGGATCAAGGATACCGACTAGAGGGGGGGTGAATAGGAGGTTTTTAAACTTTTCTTGTTTACTTGATTAATTCTTCACAATTTAAATGACAATGATGTAAAGCAATTAATCCTATGCAATTTTAGTCAACAATTTAGCTCTAAACAAATAAGTGATCTCAATAAAGCAAAAGAACAAGAGCTAAAGAGACAAGGGACACAACCGATGTTTTTACCGTGGTATTCGGAAACTTGCCGGTTTCCCCTAGTCCACGTTGAGGTAAGCCCGGACGTATCGGACCGGCTCCACGAATTGAGCCAAGCACCTCGATCACTAGTGTAGCTCTTCCCCACTCCGGGTAGGCGAGCTCCAACCTTCACAATTTGCCGGGTCTTCTCACAATCTTCTTGAGAAGATCACCGAGGCAACTTCCACCGGATCGTCCAAGTGCCGGCAAGCACTAAGAGTAATAAATCCCGGTGTTCACTTGAATGCAACTCTAGTGCCAAATGGATTTGCAAATGAAATCTAGCACTAAATGCTCAACCACCTCACTTTGATGTGCAAGGAGAGAATTGAGGTGAAATGAATGCACTTGGGCTTAAGAAATATGCAATGAGTCTCTAACCTGAGCCCTTGAGCAGTGGTGGGGGTATTTATAGCCTCCACCAACCAAAACTAGCCGTTTAACCCAGTTTCCAGAAAATTTTCTGGTCGAGCGGAACTACCGCTCCCAAAGACCGGTACTACCGCTACCAAATCTTCGCGCCAGAACGGCTATGTCAGACGTCTGCAGTGACCGTTGGATTCGGCGGCGCGGTACTACCGCCGTTGATGTTTGCGGTACTACCGCTACCCGGTAGTTCCGCAAAGTCGGCGCGGTACTACCGCTACCAGCCAAACTCCAAAGGGTCCCAGACTTGGCGCTCTCTGGAAAAATGCATCCGCTTTGAAGTCGGATCTTCCGGACTCCGGAAGTACCGCTCTGAGTGGCGGAACTACCGCAGGCGTTGAAATAGCCGGTACTTCCGCTCCAGAGAAATCCAGGCTTCATCCGGAGGGCGCTCTCTGGAAAAATTGATCCGCTCTCCCTCCGGATCTTCCGGGGTCCGAAAGTACCGCTTTAGGATGCGGTACTACCGCTCGCAGCGGTAGTACCGGCGTTCAAGCAGCCGGTACTTCCGTTCCCGCAAGACTTTGGAATGAGCCAAGGGTGCTCTCTGGAAATATTGATCCGCTCCTAAACCGGATCTTCCGCTGGCCGGTACTACCGCATTTTGGTTGCGGAACTTCCGCTTTCCGGTAGTTCCGACGTTCAAAACTGCGGTACTACCGCTCTTCCAGACAGAGCACAGATTTCTTTTGAAAACTAGATTTCTTTAAAGGATGCAACTTTTAAGACAAAACCATTTGGCACATGAGATAAGTAGTCAAGCTACTTAGCCAAGATCCCTCTTGATGGT
The DNA here is from genome assembly GCA_017311315.1 of Dendrocalamus latiflorus. Lineage (NCBI taxonomy): Eukaryota > Viridiplantae > Streptophyta > Magnoliopsida > Poales > Poaceae > Dendrocalamus > Dendrocalamus latiflorus. The sequence goes on from CM029633.1 coordinate 26,638,325, forward strand.
ACGATCATCTATCCTATAATCCGGTCTTCCACCATTCACCTAAGACCGGTAAAATTCAAAAGGGGTCCTATTCTAAGTATACCTTTATCTTGAGCCAATTTGATTTTCACACGTGTCCTTTGGCTTGCATCTTGTCGCTCATGTGTGTGGACTATCCTTTCGCATACTCATTAAAACACGTTAGTCCCATATTCCATATTCTTTTAATTTCATTAATTACCAAAATCCTTTTTAGGGGTCTAGATGCTTTCAAATATAACCAAGGATACTACCTAGCAGATGGTATATACCCCGAGTGGGCTGTTTTTGTTAAGTCAATACGCAAACCACAATCTGATAAACATAAGTTGTTTGCACAACACCAAGAAGGGGCAAGAAAGGACGTTGAATGTGCATTTGGAATATTGCAATCTCGCTTTTGCATTTTACGTCGACCGGCGCGTCTTTATGAACAAGGGGATCTACAGAATGTGATGCTAGCCTATATCATCCTTCGCAATATGATAATTGAGGATGAGAAGGGTATGGAACAGATTCCTATGGATTTGAACGAGGAAGCAAGCACATCGACAGTACAGGTAGCTACAATCACTCATGGAGCTAACCCAGAGATGGCAGAAGTACTAGAAAGAAATGCTAGACTTCGTGATCGTTCTGCTTATAAGCAACTTCAGTTAGACTTGATTGAACATATTTGGCATAAGTTTGGGAATTCCAATTAGGTACTTAAATAATTTTGTTGAACAAACTAGTATGAATGATTTCATAGTGGTCTGTACCCATTTATATTATATGTAGTCATATACAAGTGTTCATTTGTTTAACTGAAAACTCATTATTTAACTCTTTTCATTGTAGATGATGGCGTCGGAGTTCTCTGTGGCATCTATGGAGGTACTGTGCGTCTAAAGTACAAGCCCGGCGAGAGATGGACTGATATGGCTATTCTACTAATTTTATATTTACTATGCATTCTCATTACCCAGCGAGAGAGAGATTGGATGATGGATACCTATCTAGTTTAATATTTATATATTGTAATGCTTATGAACCTGGCTTATTTTGTTACCAAATATGGTACCTATTACTTATGAACTGGTATTATTGATATATAGTTCGCTATCAACGTGTTTGCATGAGATGTATTATTGATATATGATTCTGCCACTAGTATTGATTGATGTTGCCACTCTGATCGTTGGCCTGATCTGCCACTAGTATTGATATATGATTCTGCCACTAGTATTGATTGATGCTGCCACTCTGATCGTTGGCCCGTAAAACCTAAAATTGCATGAGATGTATTGTATGTGTGAGTGAGATGGACTGATGTACTTTGTTGCTACCACAGCTGATCCATCTCTTTTTTGTGGTGTATTTAAGTTGTTCTCTATATAGAAACTGCTATAGAAATCATGGGTTGGGAGGGATAGTTTCTAAGGATCATTAATTGTGCTCTCTCCCTCTTGGAAACTGTCCATGGAAACCATGGGTTGGGAGTGCCCTTACATATTAGAATTTTTCCTATCAGACTCGGATTTTGGGGTGTTACATGGCCGCCGCCACGCCGTGGCGATGCTTCCTCAACGGCAGCACAGACAACCCTCAAGCATTTCGATCATCGTCGTCCCCATTATTGCAACACAGCCACATTTGTGCGTTCTTAATGAAGAACGGTTGGCACATCGAACAAACAACGAGTCTGCGTTTTAAAACCATGAGCAGTCCGAGTCCGCCGCCGCAAGGTACGAAGCGTGGAAATGATAGATTCAACGGTCTTCGTGGTGACAAGTCGAGCCACCACATTGCGAAGGATCCAGAAACAGCTATAGACTATAGTCATGATCAAATGGTGCTCCTCAACACAGATTTATGCAATGCAACAACACAGAGCTGTACGTGTGTTCAGGATTCAGAAACCCAAGCACAACAAATGATTTTTTATGTTGGTACTTCTGATTTCCGAGAAAAAAATGTATATCTTATCTAAGTCTAAACAAGAATAACGGCTTTAATTCTAGGCTCTAATCATGAACACATACATAAGCATTAGTGCGGAAACTTTAGTGGACGTATCCGAACTTGATGACACCATAAGATATGCTCGGTTGGTGCGGACGAAGGAGGTCGGCGTCAGTGAAAACGGAGGTCGTCGGACTGCAGTGGTCGTTGCCGACGGAACGAAGAGGGCTCCGGCCTTCGCTCACCGTAGCGCGCTGAGAGATTGGATCTGTGCAGGCTTTACGAGGTTTGAGCAACGTGCCTCACAAACCCTGCCGAAAACCCTAAGTTTATATATGCTCTAGGTGACCGGGACCGATAACCAATATGAGTTGGTTGCGCCTCTGATCAGAGCGCGAGTGTAGGCATGCATCTCTAAAATCCCGGAGTTAGTTAGCCGAGATCAACCCAAAGGTATGACAAGCTAGCAATAAAATACGTGTCACTTGAAGCCGTAAGTTCGGACCTTCTCGGATCACGTACCTGGACGATGAAACGGAAACCCATATAAATGCAACCTTTTTTAGAGGTATATAAGTACATTTTTGCTCACTGTTCACACGTCATGACACAATGTTCTATGGGGACAAACAGCTAAAACAGAAATCTACATCAGATTTAGCAAATGGGAGCAGAGGCCAAATGCATTGTTAACTCAATAGTCTGATCGGGCAGCAGCTCGGTGATGTCAGATCACGTTTTCTTAAAAACAGAAACATTTCCTAAATCCAAAGTCAACGAAAGATTCAAGTAACATGTATATTTTGGCTTGGACGCAACATAAACTACTCAGAGCAGCTCTTCCGACCACGGAAGCAGCACACGAGAAGGGGAATCGTCGAACATGCAAAAGGGAACTTGGCTAGCGGAGAAATCACAATTCACAAGTGGAAATTAACTTGCTATGTGCGCTGTTGAAACAGACAGTTCCATTTGTTTTCTGAACCGGAGCACCGTCAGTCTTCTCCCGCAGGGCGTCAGCGTCCGATTGTTTAACCGAGTAGGCCGTGGGCTTTGCGGTGAGGACGATGTGCTTGTACCATCTGGGGATCGTTTGTTTACGCTTTTGCCGTGGTCCTGGCCGGCACGGTGGTTGCATCACGGTCTGAACTGACTATCGAACAGTAAACAAATGGGGAAGATAAGTTGGCCAGTGGTGGCCAAATTCGATGCAAATGCCTGATAACTCTGTTAACTTATTTGCTTGGGATGTAGGGGAAAGTTTTAAGCTATGAACAGAGTAAAGAATCGCTAAGCTTTTCGTATTGAAATTTTCATGCTTACCGGCACGTTGCATTCCCGTACGTTCCAATGACAGGTCAGTGTTCATCAGTGAACAAACAGATATATGTACGAGTATCTGCCACCTAAACAGAATGAAGAAACATAACATAGAAAGCATGACCCATCTGTTTGTTTGGCACTCCAGAAACGTTTTGGTAAATGTCCGCAAAATGAATTCTTTTACAACTGGATTGATTATTTTCAAATGGGACAAATGGAAATGGAAATGGAAATTTAACCGAATAACGCAATTGGTATACAGCCTAGAATCCCACGATTCCCACCAGAATTCACTCCGTTTCATTCAGTATCAGTTTAGATTCCACCAGACTCAAACCACCACCAAGAATGGCAGATCATAGGGGTCCCACACTTCAGAGTCTGCAGAAGATTCACTGGCAGGTGGGCCCCTACACACTTTGAACGAATCAATTACCCGGCACCCGCCTCTCCTCGACCCTAGCTAGCTCTCCCATGTCGCCTATAAATCCGACGCCACCGGTTCCCCTCGCGCCACACCTCTGCAATTACATTCCTCCTCGTGTCGAGTGAGAAGGCAAGGGAAGCAAGGACGCCGAGATGTCGACGTGCGCGGCGAGCCTGGGGCCGCTGCTTGGCCCGGCGGCGAACGCCACGGACTACCTGTGCAACAAGTTCGCGGACACCACGTCGGCGGTGGACGCGACGTTCCTGCTCTTCTCGGCGTACCTCGTCTTCGCCATGCAGCTCGGCTTCGCCATGCTCTGCGCGGGATCCGTCCGCGCCAAGAACACCATGAACATCATGCTCACCAACGTGCTCGACGCCGCCGCCGGTGCGCTGTTCTACTACCTCTTCGGCTTCGCATTCGCCTTCGGGACGCCGTCCAACGGCTTCATCGGGAAGCACTTCTTTGGCCTCCGGAAGGTTCCGGAGGTCGGCTTCGACTACGACTTCTTCCTCTTCCAGTGGGCCTTCGCCATCGCCGCCGCGGGGATTACATCAGGCTCAATCGCGGAGCGGACGCAGTTCGTGGCGTACCTCATCTATTCCGCCTTCCTCACGGGCTTCGTCTACCCGGTGGTATCCCACTGGATCTGGTCCGCTGACGGCTGGGCCTCTGCCTCCCGGACGTCGGGACCATTGCTCTTCAACTCCGGTGTCATCGACTTCGCCGGGTCCGGGGTTGTCCATATGGTTGGCGGCGTGGCCGGACTCTGGGGAGCACTCATCGAGGGCCCCCGTATTGGACGGTTCGACCACGCCGGTCGCTCGGTGGCGCTGCGCGGCCACAGCGCGTCGCTCGTCGTGCTCGGCACCTTCTTGCTGTGGTTCGGGTGGTTCGGTTTTAACCCCGGCTCGTTCCTCACGATCCTTAAATCGTACGGCCCGGCCGGTAGCATCCACGGGCAGTGGTCCGCCGTGGGCCGCACCGCCGTGACAACCACTCTCGCCGGCAGCACGGCGGCGCTTACGACCCTCTTCGGGAAGCGCCTCCAGACGGGGCACTGGAACGTGGTGGACGTCTGCAACGGCCTCCTCGGTGGCTTCGCCGCGATCACGGCCGGCTGCTCGGTGGTGGACCCCTGGGCGGCGATCATCTGCGGGTTCGTGTCGGCGTGGGTGCTCATCGGGCTCAACGCGCTGGCCGCGAAGCTCCAGTTCGACGACCCGCTGGAGGCGGCGCAGCTGCACGGCGGGTGCGGCGCGTGGGGGGTCCTCTTCACGGCGCTGTTCGCGCGCAAGGAGTACGTGGAGCAGATCTTCGGCGTGACAGGGCGGCCGTACGGGCTGTTCATGGGGGGCGGCGGGCGGCTGCTCGCGGCGCACGTGGTGCTGATCCTGGTCATAGCGGCGTGGGTGAGCTGCACCATGGCCCCGCTGTTCCTGGCGCTCAACAAGATGGGGTTGCTGCGCATCTCGGCCGAGGACGAGATGGCCGGCATGGACATGACGCGGCACGGTGGGTTCGCGTACGCGTACCACGACGACGACCCGAGCGGCAGGCCGGACCGCGGCGTCGGCGGGTTCATCATCAAGTCGGCGCAGAGCACGCAGGTCGCGGCCGAGACGGGCGGCCTGGTCTAGTGATTATACTACCGATAAATGAGACGAACACAACGTCTTCCTCCTCTTATGTTGGGCATCCATCATTTGAAGCTACGTGTTACATGATGTATAATAAGAACCACGGGAGAAAGTACTCTTTTTTGTCTAAGTTTGCGTGTGTGGAAGGGAAGAACAATGGGAGCGGGAACCTCAGCTAAAATTCCCCTTACACTGTGTAATTTAGTTTTGTGGTGGAGATGGAAGTTGGTGATTGTTAGGGTGGAGAGCTCGAACCAGGCTGTACGAGTGAATTGGTGTGTCCCCTGTCGTCATCCTATCTAGGGTTTCGCATATTTTCGTGGATGATTCATCGTTCCTCCAGTGGGTTCGTTGCTGGATATAGATTTCACCTTTTGTTGGCTTTGCAACATGTTGCCTGCTTGGACTGTCGGGTAGACCACGCTAGTCCTACGGATCAATCAAGCTGGGATTCTGGAGGCAAGGGCGGTATTAACTTGGAACTAGTGCTTCCATGCATGTTAGAGCTGCCCAAAGATGGCATATTCCGCCGTTCTTACGAAGTTCCGATGGTTCCCATGACCATCTGTGCAGAATCTTTACCGCATCCCTCGCTCTTTTATGCTGTTGTGAACTGGAACTATGGAATCCATCCTACCTTGGATGCAGCACCAAGATCAGCTCATAAATTACGAGTCTCAATAATTGCTAAGACCTAACTGCACTTGTCAGTTATCACTGGCTAAAGGCTTACAGCCGTTGACAGTCGCTGATCATGTTGCCTTCTGGAGGCCTCACAAGTCACAACATTCAAAGGGCTGAAAATTTATCTGCTTTTGGATGGCCAGGGTGATATATACGGTTCGCAATTTACACGGTGAGGCATGGCACTGCACTGGAATTATTCTCTGATCGAGTCGATACTTTTATTCTCTCTTTTTTTTCTAATTGTTGGCCCATTTGATTGTACCCTATGTTTGTTCTGTAAACTGCACCATCCTTTTCTCCCTCCCTTTTCTACCTACGGCGCTCATTTCTTCATGTCTTCCCCTGGTCCTGCCATGTGACACAATACAAGTAGGAAGAAAAGGAAACTGCAAGCATCTCGTAAATTCCACCGTAGACTTGGTCGTTTTTCCCCTTCAAAGAATCACCTTTTCACCAAGTTGTGGAGACATGATGAAAGGATCAGAACACGTCAATTTACAAATTACAATAAATCACATAAATAGGTTTGACTCCGCTCGTTTCGGCTTCAGCTTCTGGCTTCCGGCTTATTTTTCACTATTCATAAATTTCGTCTTTTTTCTAAACTTTTGTTTTTTATTGAGCTTTTTTGCCTGTTCTTTTTTCCCCGTATTTGTTTGTATTATACGTAATGGGCTAACATATTTTTTAAATTTAATTATGTTAAATAAGTCTCTGTCAGCTACAATATTTTTTTTAGCCAGCTACAGTGCTTTTCAGCTATAAGCCACCCAGAAAAGCCCAAATGAGCACCACCTAAAATAAGGAAAACCAAAAGAGAACCCAGCTAAGCTAACAAAGAGCACAAAACTGAGGTTGGTACCAATTAATACCATAGTTTTTTTCAAACTCCACACAGTACCACAAGGAGGACACAAATCTTCCATTCATAGTACTGCCGTCTAAGACCGTTGATTATGTCTTTCTATGATATGTGATTAATATAGTACGGCTTATAGATTTCTAGTTGTTAAATCCAAGGTGAGTGACATCGCTACAAATATAGTGATGGAGTCTCGTGATGCGACATTCTTTGAGCATGTGTTTCCTATGAGACCCAATGAAGTCATTGACCATTCTGGTTCAGATGAACTCTCTATTCTTCCTAGTGTGGATAACACCGTTCCAGAGTTGGAGTTGAGGAGAAGTAAGAGACAGAGAATCGAAAAGTCACTTGGCGATGACTTTGTCATCAACGTCGTGGATGATGAATCACGAACCCTTTCAGAGGCATACGCATCTCCGGATGTGGATTACTGGAAGGAGGCAGTCCGTAGCGAGATGGGCTCCATCATAGCTAACGAAACTTGGGAAATTGCTGATCTCCCGCCTGGTTGTAAGCCAGTAGGCTGCAAATGATCTTTAAAAGGAAGCGGAGACCTGATAGTACTATAGAAAAGTACAAGGCCAGTTTAGTGGCTAAAGGTTTTACACAGAAAGAAGGACAAAACTATTTTGATATATACTTTCCTGTGGCTTGTTTACCCATAATTCGAGTGCTTTTAGCACTAGCTGCTGCATGCAAACTCCAAGTACATCAAATGGATGTAAAGACCGCTTTCCTAAATGGAGAGTTGGATGAGGAGATTTATATGCAACAGCCCGAAGGCTTTGTGGTTGAAGGGTAAGAAAAGAAAGTATGTCGATTGATTAAATCCTTGTATGGTCTAAAACAAGCTCCTGAGCAATGGCATGAGAAATTCGATAATACGATGACCTCGGTCGGCTTTTATGTAAATGAAGCCGATAAATGTGTTTACTATCAGTTTAGCGGGGGCGAAGGTGTCATTCTATGTCTTTATATAGATGGCATATTGCTTTTTGGGACCAACATAGATGTGATCAATAGAACAAAGTCTTTCCTTTCCCAAAATTTTGATATGAAAGATCTGGGTGAGGCTGATGTTATCCTAAACATTAAGCTTATAAAGGGTGAGAATAAGATTACTCTTTCACAATCCCATTATGTGGATAAGGTCCTAACCAGATTTGGATTTATGGACTGTAAGACAGTGGCCACACCCTATGATCCAAATGCAAAGTTACCTAAGAACACTGGGCATGGGAAGGACCAACTTAAATATTCTCAAATAATAGGATCCCTGATGTACCTAACTAGTGCAACGAGGCCAGACATCTCATATGCTGTAAGTAGATTGAGTCATTAGACGTCCAATCCAGAAGATGATAATTGGATAGCACTAGAAAGAGTACTAAGATATTTGAAGGGAACCTCTAATTTGGGAATACATTATTCTGGCCATCCAGCAGTCTTGGAAGGATTTAATGATTATAACTGGATCAGTGACTCGGATGACATGAAGACTATGAGTGGTTATGTATTCATTCTAGCAGGTGGGGCCGTTTCATGGAAGTCTTCTAAACAGACTATCCTTACACGGTCCACCATAGAGGCTGAATTAGTAGCACTTGATTCAGCGGTTGTAGAGGCATAATGCATTATAGAACTTCTTTCTGATCTACCCGTGCGGGAAAAACCTATTCCAGCCATATTAACCTACTACAATAACCAAACTATTCTGGTTAAGGCGAAGAGTAGGAAGGACAATATGAAGTCTTCAAAACACATAAAGAGGCGACTTAAGTCGATAAGGCATGCCAGAGAGACGGGTGTTATCTCTGTAGAATACATCCAGTCTGAAAGGAACTTGGCAGATCCTTTCACTAAAGGATTGGCGCGGAAGGCCATCCTTGCAGCGTCTCAGGGAATGGGGCTCGTACCCATATAAAGGCTCACATTGGTGGTAACCTATCCTAGAAGATCGGAGATCCCGTGAACTAGGCTCTAGGACAACAAACTGAGTGAGATTAGAGAGCACATCTAACGGGTCCCATTAGCTGCAGTGCTCTTTCTGTATGAAAGGTTGAGCATTAGCTCTTAATGAATTCAATGTTCATATGACTTCGGGAATCGTCCTACAGGATTCCTAGAAGAGTTCACCTACGTGAGTGTGATTGTGAGGTCGCAATCAAAGAAAGATAAGGGTATACTTTCTTAAGCACTCATGAGCTAGATACGGGGACATGACCATAACGTCCCAACCCGAGAGGGAAAGGACAAGCCGCCTAGTACAGAATGTGACTTGGGCGAAAATTTTCACACCAAGGTATTGGATCAAGGCAAAGTCCTCCTTTGTCTATGTAGAGTCGTAGTCCTTGTCGCTAGACTTTGGGTTCAAACCCGCAAGGTACCCATCGTCGAACAGTTGTATATTAAACAAGACGTTGTACATCTTTTATCAATTGATAAATTGGTGGGGACTGTTGTTATGCGAGGGCATTTCCGTAATTTCCCAATTGAGAAAAAAAAATGCAGGTAGGGCCCACCTGTCGGTGAGCCACGCGAAGAGATAAGAGGAGGAGACTGCGTCTCCTCCCTGTGCGCGTCTCGTGCGCGCCACGGCTCCCTGTTGTGTTTGAGTGCACTCGGCCAGTGTACTCTTGTGGTCTTGTGTGGCGTCTCCCTGACCTTCGACTCCGGCATCGGGCATTCGAGGTCAGAGAGGGCTCTGTATCTCTGACAACCACACTCCTCTTCTACATCGGCACAGAGGGGTGATAGGTTTTCTGGGACAGTACTCTTGAGTGCGCCTTGCCCTGTTCTTCGTGATATTCTTCGGCTTGGTTTGCCTCTAGACGGTTTTGAGTACCGTCTACACCGTGAGTATTTTGGTTCTTCTTCAAATAGCAGCAGCTGTATTTGTTCTTGAATTTCTGTTTTAAGGTCAAATACTTGGGATGCTATGTTATGTGGGCTCGGTTCTTGCTCTGTGAAGAATCTGTCGAATACTGAGATTAGTCTAGATAACGGGATTAGATTTGAGCTCATTTGAATTGTTGTCTATTAACTATGTCATAGCTAGCTATATTTTAGTTGAGCAGATTTGTTACATGCAATTGAAATTGTTGAGTGGACAGTAGTTTCTGTTTGTCCAGTCATATCTTTTCTGTGCTTGTTCATCCTTTGATTATGGTCTGATCGGCTAGAACTCTGTCAGATTATTGCTTGTTATTCCATTGCATGTGAACATTTAAAACTGAAATTTAGAATTTGTTATCCTTAGTTTATGTAAATTCATGATAGAGAAAACATAAGTTGGAGCTCAAATCTTAATCTCTGGTTATCAGAACTTTTGTAAAGAGTATTGACATTAGCATGAGAGGGCCAAGATTTACAACCTTGCGCAACTATGTTCTGAGAGCAAAATTAAAACAATTAATTTGTCATATGCTAGAATTAATTGTTTTTCTGCTTAAAGGACTGCTTACATGTTATTTTCAGCAAATTTGTGTTTATATTCATTGAATATTTACGTGTATATGAATGGCAAGATGGAATTACATGATTATATGCAATTTATGTCATTCATGTTATGCTGGAATATGTTGAATATATGTTTGGTGTGGCTAGAACTAAATCTGCAAACATGCTTATACCGCATATTTCACAACATGAACTGAGTATGGCCTTTTGGAACGCGCCTCTTATACAACCCACTTGGCTCCGTTGCCTCCTCAAGGCGAGCCGACTCCCCTACGCCACCAGGACGTCATTGGCTTGCAGAGCTTCCACGTAGTTGAAGTTGAACAGAGCCAAGAGCGCTTGGATTGCTTCCTGCGGCAGGGGGCCGTTGAAGAAGGCGAGGTAGTGATTAAGCGCGTCCTCCGTCATTGATTGTTCGTCGTGCAGCACGTCAAGCTGTCGTGCAATCGTCTACTGAGCCCGTCTTATGAGTAGAGTGTCTCGACGTTTGGACGTGAGACGCTTGCTGCATCTCAGAGTGAAAGCGGCGGTCGACTAGAGCTTCGTAGCTGGCTCTAGTTAGGGTAGCGGAAGGTGGGGTGGGACCGGCACCACGAAGATATCGGCCAGTCGGTCAGCACACTTTGGACGATCGACGCCTTAGAGGGAGAAGTTGCCGTGTCTAGCTAAGTTTCGAGGAACGGGGTCGCTGTCCACAAGTGTGTTTGCTCTTTCCAAGTCTGTTAAATGCCGACTACTTGCTACGGAATTACCTTTTTGTGAGGGTGGACAGGTGAAGCATGTTTACATCGGAAAGTATGCTCCGTGGGGTTGCGGGAGGCTGGGAGCACGGCCAACTTGCCGCGCCGGGCTCCCCACTGCAGACGGCCTCCCAAGCTCACGTTGGCCGGAAGTTGGCAACCGAACCACCTCGCGCGCTCCAAGTTGCCGTGCGCCCGGGCCGGGTCCCCAGGCAGATGCCGCAGCGCGGATCGATGGTCCCATGCGCACAGTGCCGCGCCAGCCACGTATGCGTTAGAGCAACTCCAGCAGGGCCCCTACTTGAACCCTCATCCTACTTTTGAGGATCGAGAGGAAAAAAACTCTCTCCAGCAGGACCCCTACTTGAACCCTCAAAAGTAGGGGACCCTCAAATCTCCTCCTCGAGCCCTCATTCCTGGGGTCTGGAGGGAGCCCCTGCTTTTGAGGGCTCAAGTAGGGGCCCTGCTGGAGTGAGTTTTTTGCCTCTCGGCCCTCAAAAGTAGGATGAGAATGAGGGTGTGTCCTATGTGTCATCCCCTCTAAGAATGAATTTGAGGGTCCTGTTTCGAGGACTCCTGCTAGAGTGTAGCCCAAAAAACAGAGCCCTCAAAAGTAGTGAGAGCCCTTAAATAAAAAGTAGAGGTTATGTTTTGAGCGCTACTGTTGGAGTTGCTCTTAGTGTGGAGGTGGCCGTGCGCTGCATGCTTAGTTACTCACTTGAAAATATATTAAAGTTGCTATTAACTTTTCTAATATAATTAAATTTAAAAAAATTAAAAAGCTAAAAAATCAAAAGAGAGAGAGAGAGAGAGGGCAGAAGTTGAAGCTTGATGGAGCACCTAGTGCGCGTCGTTTTGTTCGCGCAGGCGCCAATGCATCCGAGCATTTCTGCCGCGAGCAACCAAGCACGCAAACGGTATGGAACAGACTCGTTCATGGAGTGTGCTTCGTTCAAGTTTGTTCGTACGTGTTACCACGTCTACCCACACGGACACGGTGATTTAGCTGAGAGTCTGAGACGGCTTGCACGATCACCTGGGACTACTTCCGTTTCAATGGTCGTGGCCTCATGGGAACCTACACGCACACGGCACACGTTCCATCTTGTAACTGAGTTTTTCCAATACATTTTACAAGCCCCATCGACGTAGCCCGCAACAACGCGCGAGCAGCACGTGTCGGTGCGATGTCATAAGTGGAAGAAACGGGTTAGTAGTTCGGAATAGCAATCAAGCTTAGAAATTAAGGGACAATTCATTTTGGCTATTTCTTAAGACTTTTGGCTTTTTGTTTGTTGATTTTAGTTAAAATTACACTATAACGACGGTTAGTTTTTTCCTAAGTCATTCAATTAAAAAATAATAAAATAATAATAAAAAGAAGACAAAAAGAAGACAAAAGAAAAGACAAAAAGAGGAAGAAAAAAAAGCCTCCATTTCAGCCTCCAGAAGCTGAGGCCAGAATGGTGTGTACAGATTTCGTTCATGCAGTGTTCCCAGTAAGATAAGTAGGGACAAATTTACCCACACAGTTTGCACATCCTTATTTGGATTTCCTTCAACAAGAATAGCAATGCAGATTTACAAAAGCAGAAATAAGCCATTGCCATTAGATCACACTAAGATCTTAGACCCAAAAAGAAACAAGGGCGATGTAGTAACATAAGCTTGTGCGATCCCTCCTCCATTTCACATTACGTTCATGTAATCTGGCCCCATAGCATTTAAGAAAGGCTATGCTCAAAATCAACTTCACTACAAATGACTTTGTTTCTAGAGCAACTGATCCTCCTCGCCATTGTCCTCCATTTCATGATCATCAGCTATTATCGGCACCATAACGCCAGGAGCAACAAATGCTCCGATCATCCCTTCTGGACCTTCCTTGGGCATCCTTCGCAATCTCATGATCCTTTCAAGGAGTGCTGTATCATCGAGTTCCATCTTGTGGTCAGGGGTATGCTGCTGATTAAAGCGCCCTGGAAGTTTTGACTTGGTGTTATAGCATTCTTCGCAAAGGTCAAAGCCAACTAACTCGGTGCAATCCTTGCATTTGTATCTCTTGCCTTTTATTGGATACACCTACAAGGTATTCATCGATTTCATCTTAGCAAAAGGATGAGAATAATTCAAGACATGATACGAATGTGTCTTATCAATATCCTCCAATCAGTATTAGAAGGATTAAGACCACAAAGATTAGTTATATCCATTAATGAACAGTGAGCACATAAATTAGCATGAAAACAACCCTCATCTTGCAACAAAATTTCTAATTTTTCAACACAAAACCCACACTTGAATTAAGTACTAATAAGTCGCAACTGTGTTTATGTAAAAAAAATAACAATGTAAAAAACATTGCAGCACCAACTTATCATTGGAAAATCTGTGATAGCTCTAAGAAGTGCAAGAATCAAAAGCTTATTGTTTTGTACAGCAAAACAATAACCATTTTTGGTAAAAAATCTAAGAGTAGCTCTAAGACAGTGCACGTGACAAGACTTGCACTGTACAGCACAATAAGAACCCATTTGTCAATATTCAGAAAAATGGCTATAGGTACTAACAATAAAAATAACACTATGTTACACACTGTTTCCACATTTAGCACATTACTTATCAGAAAAGTTCTTTGTGGTAGATTTTTTACCAGCTTTGCAGGAAAGCAGGAAAGTATGTTGGTCATGCATAAACAACTAGTGAGTTTCAACTAATCCTTTCCGGAGAACTAGACAGCCTACCCGAACAGGCTTTTATTTGGTGATAACATCAATGACGATAGCATGGAAGCTATACACAAGGAGGGGAATAAATTGGATGTATGTTTAACCGATTACTGACAAGGTTCTCAAAATTCACTAATTGTACATACCCCACATGAGTCACATCCAACTCCAATGTGAACATTAAAAAAGTTCTCATCCTGCTGTACACAAGATTCCTTTTTTGGTGATCTACTCCTGCTTTCTTTTGCACATGAAGTACCTTAATAACACAAGAAACTGTTAGCTAAGAAAAAAGGAAAAAGTTATGTGCTTTATTTCAAAATATAATTTACAAAGATCTCAACTTGCACATACGATATTGATGCACAGACTTTTTTTATAACTAAAGATAAAAGAAAACTGCAGAACTATCCCTGTAAGCTGTTCCTAGACAATTTGCAAGAAATAACCCGGTCCCATATAGAGTTATGCTAGATTGTTGCCACACTGCCTATCATGGTCTGAAACAGCACCAGGTGCTGACTTGCACAACTGTGGTGCTGGACCTTGTACCTGCTGTGGCCTGTAGCCCACAGTTGTTTCAAATAGTATAGGTAATTTCTACAACCTACTGCAATGGCTACTCAAAATATTAGGAGTTCAAATACACAGTTCACAGCATATAATAAATTAATAACCATTAACCAACTATAATGGCTCTTGACATATCATATATCTTTCTTCATGCACAAAATTAATGTCATCCACCATACTAGAAATACTTCCTATATGCAATAATTTGATGACTAAATCAGCATTACATGAAAGTAAATCAAACCTAAATGAAATTACACAATATATAGAAAAATACTTGTATGGTTGCTTGCTTGTGTAATTTTATGAAGAGTTCCTGACACAAAATAAAGATAAGTATATTTCATATTCACACAACCATGTTAAAGGTAAGCCTTGTTGGTCAATTAGGTGACAACACAATTGTTGAACAAACTCGACCAAAGTGTATTTCATATTTACACAATCATGTTAAAGGTAAGCCTTGTTGGTCAATTAGGTGACAACAATTGCTGAAGGCGTAAGCACAACTGTTGAAGGTGAGAACATCAAGTAAAATAAGGGACTGTTAAGAAAGCTACTAGTGGCCAACAACCAAAAAATAAATAGCTCAGATATAAACCATTAACATGGATAACCCAGGACAAACAACTTAATTTGAAAGGGCACATTTAGTTAAACCCAGTAAGTCAAATGCAAATTCTATTATTTTTTAAAAAAAATCGACTTTTTGCGTAATTTTGGTACACCATATTATCTTGTCACAGAAGAAAATATATCATGTGATGTGAGCTATGTAGCACGGACACGCCTCAAAACCGCCGTATCTGTGTCGGACACGGATACGACACAGACACGTCTTGGACACATGTCGGCGACGTATCGGCTGATTTCATAATTAATTTTAATTATTAAAATTCTTGACACGTGCCGGACATACTAAATATATGAGTCGGACATGGCCTGGACACAGCCGGCCCAGGAATGGCCCAGGACACGGCCGGCCCATAACGCAAGCACGGGCGTTGCCCTAACCCTAACCTCCCGCCCTGGATACCGAGCGCCTCATTCCCATCGCGCTCACACGCTTGTGCTTCTCCGCATCGGCCACTCGCACCGCCGCCCGCTCCCAACGGCTCCTGCACCTTGCCGCCGCCCACTCCCGCCCGCTCCCACACCTCGCCGCCGCTCGCTCCTGCCGGCTCCCGCACCTTGCCACTGCCTGCCGATTCCTGCACCTTACCGCCACCCGTCGGCTTTCTCCCGCTGCCCGCTCTCGCACCTCGCCGCCGCCTGCTTCCGCCGGCTCCCGTACCTCGCAGCCGCCCGCCAGCTCCTGCACCTCTTCGCCGCCCGTCGGCTTTCTCCCACGCACCACCGCCCGTCGGCTTTCTCCCGCGCGCTGCCGACTTTCTCCCGCGCGCCGCCAGCGTCCCCGCGCCACCGAGGTATCATCTCCCCGCTTCTTCGTTTTAGCATTTAGGGTTGAGATACAGACTGCAGTAAGTCAGCAATATATATTTAGGAATTTAGCAAAATTGTACTTAATTGCTTGTTTCATCATTCTAGAAAAATGGAAGCTGCTAATTCTAGTGCTAGAGAGGAAATTACACTTTACAAATTACAAGTTTACAATTTACATTATTTCAGTTTAATAAGCATGTGGAAATATAGAAAATAATATATATATATATATATATATATAATTTACTTATTATTTAAATATATATAGCCATGTCGCCGTATCGGTATTTTTGGGAAAACGGCGAATTCCCGTGTCGACGTATCCGTGTCCGTGCATCATAGGATGTGAGATTGAGCTTGGCAACAAAAATTTACCTGAAGAAGAGCCTTCAAGATTGCATTGACCCTTCTTAAGCTCAACTTTCTCGCGTCTTGATTCATATTCTGCAGGAAAATATTCTTCCAGGAAATGACTGAGATCCAAGCAAACATTAGGAAAATCTCCAGGATGAAGAACTCCACAAACTTGGCATTTGAGTGCTTCATCATCCAACGACGACAAACAGGACATGCAAAACACTTTTCATAAAACCAAGTCAATTTTGGAAATAGGAATACTAAAAAAGCTTTACAACCTTTTATTTAAATTTAGAGCTTACCATGACCGCAATTAAGAACAGCAGGTTGATACAACAATTCCTTACAGAGAGGACATGACACGTCCTCCAAGTTAACTTTCTTTGAATGCTCGTTGATAATATCGCCATCAGTTGAAACTTCCTCTGGAGGTCCAGTTTTACTATGTTCAAGTCTGTTCTCCCCATCTTTTCCATTTTCTTGCAAACGGTGGCACATCTTATACATAAAGTGTTGTCTTTATAAAAATACCATTGCAATTATATGACAGAATTCTTACCACAATTATTGTTCTTGGAGTTTAAAAACTCAATGATTTGTGGAGAGTATGTATCCATACGCTTCTCATCCTCTGAATTGTAACTCAAATAGAACATAAACAACAATTCATATAAGAAAAATGTGAGGAATACTAATTACTAAAATCAGGGAAACAGAAGTTAGAAGGGGAAAACAAATTTGATTAATGAAGCGTACTGCAATTCTTGAAACTCTGATGCTAGAAGAAATAAGTTCAAACTTAAGACTAGACAGAGTCATCTAAATAGTGAGAGTCGAGAATTTCAAGGACTGCCATGGTACATTGGTACTTGCCAAGCAATAACTTATGCTGCCTATCACATGATTGTGAATTATCCTACACAGTCAATGCCTGCGAGACTCAAACCCTAAGCCAGTGTATTAACCATATCCACCCTATCCCAATGATCTCACCCACATCCTACAAATCCCCATCCCTCATACCCAGCAACCTCCTTGTTCATCCTCGCTTGCACTGCCAACTAGGCACCTATGCCAATGAAGCAGTGACACTCCAAACCTAAGCTAACAACCCCACCATCTACACATGATACCCCACCATGTTCCCACCCACCCTGATGATCCCTATCTTGACCTATCAATTTAGATATGATGGATTCGAAAATAATTCATGGAATGTATTCTTGCTTAGTAGAACTGGTGGTATTCTTTCATTTTGGATGTCATTTGCAAAATAACTTTGAAAACAAGAATACCTTTGCAAAAGAACAACTCCCAACATGACCAAAAAAATAGTGAGAATTCTATAAGAACATCGAAATCTAGGTGATGCATTTGTACACAAAACACAATACATGCAGCATTCGTAAGATAAATAAACATTAATATAGAGCATCATTATTTATGTTATGACAAAGAGGTTCAGCACTTCAAGCTTTGGACACTCACCTAGTACTTCTTTTTCCCTTCTTTTGTATTCCACAGGTTTAAGCTTTACAAACAAGTGATGGAGGAGTTGACAGATACTGGGAAAATGATGATAAGGTTGCCTACATATGGCACAATGAGATTCCCGGAGAGTATGCATAGCTTTATGGACACACCAGAAACATGACATATGGCCACATGCTGCACCGGTAAATGATAAATGAGGTTTGAAAAGTATTGTGCAGTCAAGTTGCTTTTAGGTCAACATAAACAACAAACTCTTACAAATAACAACTGGTTTGTAGAGAAGATCCCTGCAAAACAGATTGAACAAGCACATGAGATCATTTTTACATTTGTGAAGAATTGAAGCCAGCAATTCAATGCCTGCCGAATCGCAAAAGAAAAGCAACGTGCCTGTGCTTCTTAGGCAATTATCAGAAAGGTCATTGCTGCCGTATTGTTCAGACAAATGCAAACAAAGCAACCAAAGGCTATCAAACTTGCAGGCCGTTCACCATCACGCATCTACAGTACGAGCTAAATCTATTTATTTTGGTTCCCTTATTGCTCCACAAGGTGTCGAACTCAATAAGGCCTTTCTGTCTCCTATTCTTACTTGGTCATCAAACCAAAAAGGCGCTGCTACTTTTCGTTAATGGTATTCCTAGATAGAGAACTTCGCTTCATATACGAGTTGGGCAAATTGCATACCGCACACATTCCGCATAGATCTAAACCTTTCCAAATAGACCATTCTACAAATTTTTGGGGAGAGATTGAGAAAATGGTGAGGGAAACATGGGCCCTGCTACGACGAAACGCAAACGATTTCACATAATTGCCACGTGCAAGCACCTCTGCAGAGTTCTTGTTTTAGGAGAAACGCATTTGAGCATCATCGACGCAGGAATTTAGGAACAACGAATTCTAGAGTATACCATCGGTACCGAAATCTAGGGGCACGAATAAGCACCGATTCGCATAGGATGGAAGCGTAATCCACACAGCGCGTCTCCGCGATTCTACGGAGGAAGTTATTCCGTTCGTACCGACAACAACAACAAAGGAGAGAAGGAACCGTGTAACTCACAGGCAGACGCAGCACTGGAACCTGGGGTCCTCCAGATCGTCGAAGCCAGCTCCGGCGGCGGCGCCCTCCCCCTTCTTCTCCGGCGGGTGGCTCCCGCTGCCGTCGTCGGAGGCCATCCTCCGCGATTCGCCCCTGGACGGAGCGGATGGGACTCTCGCGGGGAGATGCGAGAGGACGGAAGGCGAGGAAGGAAAGGTATATAACAACCCGCAAATTATTATTTATCTGATATTATTATATTATTATACTCTCTGAGTGAAAAAAATTTAGCAAAGTAATAGTAAACCCTTCTACAATTATTTTTTTTATTATAAGTCTTTCTACAATTGCTTTATAATCATAAGGCTTTCTATGAATATAGCATGACCGTAAGTTGTTCTACGACCACTTTATGCTCGTAGACTCTTCTACGACTAGCTTAAATTCGACTGACTTATCTACGACAGATTGCCGCATCGTGTGTCTGCCTAACAGGGCAGTTAACGTGCGTAATTATTCTCTGAAATAACTGTGCATAGCTTCTCTCTGGTAATAATCGCTCAGACGACGAGTGAAATACCATGTTTCTGACAATAACTCCCGTCGGACGGTTATCATCCAAAATGTTAAAACATCTTTTGGCATAAAACAACTGCCACTACTTCGCATGCTATATAAGGGTTGATGTCAGAGAGAGGAGGGAGAGAGACAACTGAAGTAGCGCAAGACATTTCGCATTACTTTCTTTCCCAATTATAATCAGTTGATCGAGCAATATTCACACATGAGTAGAGTTATTATTCTCCTAAGAGAAGGCCCAAACCTATATAAAAATTCATGTGTCTTTTCTGTGTGTGATCGTAGTCAGGTATCTAAGAACTCCCCGAATCCAAATAATTATATGTAAAATTGGTATTAAAACACCGACAATTGGTGGCGCATGTGGGAAACATCTTCGTCGAAACTCCGGTAATCCCTTATCGGTAATCTCTCTTCTTTCTGATGCCCTCGTGGTAGGAGAATGGAACGATGATAATTGGTTTAACATTGCCGACCGCCACTGCCACATCCCACTGTGGCAGCCGAAATGCCTGTTGCCGGTGCCTTTTTCTGCTGTGGCATACTTCAAGATCCTAGAATTGTTTGTTTTTGGTTTGTCAAGGGAAAAGCAATAATTTAGTTTCCAAATTTGGCTCCATCATTGGGATTTGCCAAAGAAGGATAAGAGTAAGAGAGAGAGAGAGAGAAAGGACAAGAAAAAAGGAAAATGTCCAGCATCCACCTTCCTGAAAATTGAAATGTGTGTCAAACTTTCGCCAAAACCAATGAAAATTGGTGGAGTCCTTCTATATATAGCCATAAGCTTTCAAAAAAAAATTCAGCAAGTTTGGCCCACGAGATTGAAAGATATAGTGGTTTTAAGTTGAGTCTGAGTCGGTTTCTAGTCCGAGTAGGAATCCAATTTTGAGATACTTTCAGTAAAATGGGTATAACTTTGGGTGTCTATTTTCGATGTTTTTATACTCGTTGGAAAGCTAACGATAAGCGTGATCCAAAAAAATGACCCGCTTGCGCTAGTCGCCCTCCAAGGGTCTCAAAATCGGCCATCTTTGGATCCAAATTCACGTCTCAAGTTTTTGTCTACTGTTTTTGCCCTTTTCTTAGTATTCCCTTCGAATTTATGTTTCACCTCAACTGCAAAGTTCTAGATCTTATCCAAACCTTTCAAACAAGCATATATAAGCCATATAAAACTTTGCCCTTTCATCTTTGAGACAAGCTGTTGTTTTCTGCTCAAACTAGATGGTTGTTTACATTGTACATTATTCCCGTCTTTGTGCTCTACATCTTGCGAACAATCATGTGCCCTTAGACAGAAGGTTGACTAGTGGGCTAGCGCCTCTCCTAGCACTTGGTGTGAGATTTTTCTTTGCTTATATCAAGTCATATTGATCTTTGCGTATGTGTTCATACACTAAGCTTCACTAGCTAGCTTTTTCTAGGCTAGGATCAGCAATATTGACTAGTACTTTGAACAGTTATTCAACTTGCAATTACTAATTTGATTATTGCTAATCCTTGCTACCATATTGAAGCCTATCCTAGCTCTGTCTTTTACCATCATATAGGTACCAGTTGCTTGCAATTGCTTTGCCAGTTTTCAGAGAGCGTTTTGACATCGACACTAGTTGTCGGTCACCATCTGTTTTGCTTGGTAAGAAATGATAAAAACTTGGTATTAGCTTGAGTCTGAGTGATTTTGAGCCTCTAGATCCTAGTAGTTAATAGGAACATATATTGTGATTTGTTTCCTTATTTTTCTACTAATAATGACAGGCTTGAGGAAGTTGGTAGACTATGATGACATCGTAGGAGATTTGAACTCAAAGGTAAACAACTACTATCATACATCTTGCCACTCACCACTAAGAATACGTCGTTGGACAACTTCCTATGGGCTATTATGTTGGATAGCTACTTTGAAAGACATGAACTTGATCCTTATGAGAAGATGAGCATGGCAATGATAGTGCTAATCGGTGATGTTCAACATTGGTGGTCAAATCTATGGTACCACTACTTGTACACATGGGAGGATGTGAAGAAGAAACTGTGACGTCATTTTGTACCTCCACCACCCACGGCCACAAGTGAGCTGCAACCTAAGGTAACTGAAAATGCTGACATTGTTTTTGCTACTTTTCCATCTACAGATACCACCGAGATGCTTGAAGAGATGAAAGATGATCTGGCACATCTTATGTCATTAGAGAAGAAGTTTGAGGTACCTACAGTATCTGATGAGGACGATAATGACAAAGGTACTGATCTGATACTACAACAAGACATAGAGCAACCTTCTGACTATATATCTGCAGTGCAATCTTTTGATATTCCTTGTGTTAACTTGAACAAATCATGTGCTGATCTGAATTCTTATAATTTTGCACATGCCGAATTAATTACACATAAGAAAGTATTTGATAGAATATTCCCTACTAATGCATTATGCTATATCATGCTTAATGAGGCCGTTAGTTTGAAATGTGATATGGAGAAAGTTTTTGATCTTTCATCTCTAAATTATTTATCTAGCATCTACACCTACTATTTTTTAATTAATAGGAGATTATGGTGTAGATAATTAATTTCTTGTATATCGAATATGCATAACTTGTGATCATATGGATGAATTGAAGTTTGTTGTTTTGAACAATAATTCTTGTATGGTGAATCTTGTTCATTATGAGAGAAAAAATAAAATTTTAGTGATCATTTAATGCCTATATGTTCATCTCTTATTGAACCATCTAGCATTGACAATCTGAATAATGAAATTAATATATAGAAGAACTTACAAATCTTTTCATACTTGCTAGATGAATTTATTTTTGCTCGATTGAAATCTAATTATATGGATGAATTTTGTTTGATTCTAAAAGTTGTAGCTTTGTCTATATGTGCTACCACTGCAAGTTTACAACTTCAAATATTTGATACGTGGCGGTGTGAGCTTGCTTTTCTCCGGTTCGTGTCGATATCCAATTCGATACCACCGGATCAAGTAGAATCGATCATGCGAAGATAGACGAATCGCTCTTCTATGCCTCCACCCAGTGGGTGACGGCAAGGCAGGCATGCACATTGGCTGTAGGGGCTGGCGCCACCGAAAAGAAAGCAACGCTCGGTGTGCCAGGAATTATCAAACAACGCTTGGATTAGGTCACTTGGGGATATCTCCACCGAGCGACAGTTGACCGAGTACGTCATACTCTGGAACCTGGTTTCGTAAGTCCAATTGGATGAAGGGTGCGTTGTTGTTTCTTTGCTGCGGCTAATGTTTATGACTGCGGCTAATGTTTACGACTGCGGCTGATGACTTTTGATTCTAGCACGAGCATTTGTACGAACGTACTGAATGTCGATAAGTCAATAAGCTGCTTCGAAAAGATTGTCCCGATAAGCTGCTTCGAAACGACAGTGAAAAAGTCGTTCTATTTGTTTGTTTAGAGAAAGTTATAAACTGAAAAGAACCGGACCGAACCTCTGTGGACACCTTCACGTGGAAATGGACAGATGATGGAAACTATACTGCCAAGTCGGCATACGACGTCTGATAAGGTGGCTGTTCGGGAATGGCCACACAAGGAGGAATGCGCCATTTGTGATCAGGAGGAACAGGAGACGGCACTCCACCTCTGTTTTAAGTGTGCTTATGCAAAAGAAGTTTGGGGAAAAAGTGGCCAACTGGACCGCCTTCCTGGGGTTCAGTATTTCGGCCAACATTGATGACAAACCGGAATGGTGGGCAGCCGCTTCCTCAAGAACGCCGAAACAAGGTCGACGCGACCTTCATCTACGCTCGTTGGAACATTTGGAAAGAAGAACCTTCGGATAAGGCGGTAAAAATGGTCCAAGCTCGCGAACTATTCAGGCTCTAGTAAGCTCGATAGCAGTTAAAATAATTCAAACATACACTAATTTTCAGCAATAAAAAAAACTCGAGCTCGAGTAAGTTCGGTAAGAGTTAATATGTATCACTATTTAAGCGCAAATCAAGGCTCACAAACTATTCGAGCTCGGCTCGGTAAAGCTCGTGAGTTCGAGATTAAGCTCGAGTTTGGATCGTTTAAAGTTCGAGCCGAGCTCGAATTAAAAATTTTCTTATTATTGAAAAATAGTGCATAATAAATTATTTTAATTGTTGTCGAGCTTCAACGAGCCGAGCTTGAGCCTACTCAAGGTTAGGCCGATCCGAGTTCGAGCCCAATCCAGACTCGAATCTCAACTCGAGCTCGGCTTGAACTCGGCTCAAGTTTCTACCGTGCTTAAGCCTGGAAAACCAAACTCGTTCGAACTCGACTCGTTTACAGCCCTACCTTCGGAGCCGAAGCTCTCACGACCCAACAAGTTTTTGGTCTCGTCAAGGAGGGGACACAAACGTCGGGGAGCACACACCCAATCCGAGTGATCGCCTCCTTACAAATTTTCATAGTGCCCGGTGGGCAGGTCTGCTTTCAAGGGGTGTTTTAATCCGTTGGAGTTTTTTTTTGAATAACATAGAATAATAATGGCTAGAATAAATAGTTTTTGAAATAAAATTTTAAAACGGATTCTAAAAGACACGGACACAAAAAGATGAGAGAGGTGACTTTTACAAGCATTTTAGAGAAGCCAATTTTAAAAACCGAAATATTCAAATCAATTTCCAACTTCTCCAAACAAAGGCCAAAAACTGAAGCTGATTTGAACCCTCCTTGTTCGTTTAGTAGTTTATTCTTTTTCGTTGTAACTTGAAACTGCTTATTTCCCCTCCATAAAAGATCGGCAGAGCTCCTGCCACATTTTCAAAAAATAATCATACGGGAAGAGGAGGAATGAGGCTTTCCTGTTCCCATGTTGGTGTTCCCATTCCTATAACCTCCACGTGGCAAGCATCCAGCCAAGAGAAGCAGCTATCCATGGCCCCTGTTTGGCTGTTTCTTGACTTTTTTGAGAGAGAGAGAGCGGTGTGTGAGTCCGTGTACAACTGACCAATGGATACTTGCCAAGTGTACAATTGACCAATAGATGTTTGTCAAGTGAAAGGAATAGGGATGGGAATACCATATGGAACAGGGAGCCTCATTCGAAGAGGAGACGGAAGAAAGAGAACGTGATGTGTACGGGGAGCTGGAAAGGCACTCGAATCGTACAGAGAGATCAAGGAGGAAAAGCAATAGAAGCAACGAAAAGCGTGTGGGATTCGGGCGATTGTTGGGCTAGTGGATGGTGCCAATTGCCAAACGTTGCATGATATACATGGCTCTACTAGCCCATTTTATCAGTGCGTGTAGATTAATGCCGTCATATTATTAGGGATGGCACTACTAGACCATTTTAGGTGGTGATCATTTGAATTTTTTTATGACTTATAGCTAAAAGCACTATAGCTAACTGAAAAAACATTATAGCTGACAGAGGCTTATTTAGCATAATTAAATTAAAAAATTAAAAAATATAAAAAAATATGTTAGCCCATTACGTATAATACAAACAAATACGGGAAAAAAAGAACCGGCAAAAAAATTCAATAAAAATCCAAAAGTTCAGAAAAAGACGAAATTTATGAATAGTAAAAAATAAACCGGAAGCTAAAAACTGAAGCCAAAACGATCACAGCCTTTATCAGTGCATGTAGATTCGTGGCGTCCTTTAATTAGGATGATGCTAATGATAACTATACTAAGTTTATTAGAATGATGCTAATGATAACTATACTAAGTGCCAGTCATATTATTAGGGTTGGCACTACTAGACCATTTTATCAGTGCATGTAGATTCGTGGCGTCGTTTTATTAGGATGACGCTAATGGTAACTATACTAAGTTTATTAGGATGATGCTAATGATAAATATACTAAGTGCCATGTGAAAGGAGGACTAGCTCGGTTGGTGCAACTGCTGGGTAAGCAGTCCACCCACCCCGGCTTGAGCATGTGGATGCCTCAATTTTAGGATACTGTTCATATGAACAGTATTTTTAATATATTATTTATATGAATAGTGTTCTCTAAATATATGCATGTATGGGTTTGTTGAATGGTCAAAGTGTATGCCCACGCTCGTGAGACTCTAAGGTCTCTGTCTCGTTTCAAGCATGTGCATTAAACGCACCTACATAGATATGTGAGTGTACGGGTATCATATGTGTACATGCATGAGTGCGTCCTTACTGTACTCACTTAAAAAAAGTGCCATGTGAAAGACATAGAAGTCCAAAGAATAGAACCTAGCGGGTATATATCTTTGGCTAGTTCTCAGATAAACAGGTTAGAAGAGAGTTCGAATTAATTTTTAGAAGTGGTTTTTGCTGTGATTTAGGGATTTCGCAGATAGAATTAGTGTGGTTCCGATAAAGACCTTCACAAAAAGGTATATTTTACTAACGTCTCGCTAGCTTTAACGGTAGTTCGGTTGTGCAGAATGTGCTCTTTAATAATGTGTAGATGATGTATGTGTTTAGTTCATGTGGACCTTTTTTTATATAATTACTCATGTTAGTGATGGATTAGTGACGGTATTAACAATTATTTGTTAATACCCGAACATTCTTAGTTGTACATTATTATTGTATGTGCACTGTTATTATTTGAACGTTGTTATTATTTGAGTATTTATGTTTTGTCATTGTTTGTGCACCATTATTATTGGAGATAATTGATTATATGTCACTGAATAGCGTTCACTTCTACAAAATAACATTAAAAAACACTCTCTATTATATGTCACTGAATAGCACCGAAATTCTATTATATGCCACTGCGGTTAGTTAACCGCTAAGGCTCATCGTTATACTCTAAAAAAAGACCAAAATGCCCCTAGTAAAGACTAATTAAACAACTAATTTATTTAAAATAGCAAACAACCTCTGAAACTTATGAAAATTCATAGGGGTGTTGTTCAATATGTCAGTGAGCTAGAAAAAATTTCAAGGCACTGTTCAAAGAAAATTTTTAGATTTTTAATTTAAATGCTAATAAAGGCTACTATGTACAAACAGAGACTAAATGAGGTCTAAAAATTTTGGAAAAAAAATTTCACATGTTCCTAAGATGTAACATAGCTTCCAAAAATTTTATTTTATTTTTCTATAGTAAATTCGTCCTAGTTTAAAAATAGCTCAAATAGGCTGATTTTGGATTTGAATTTCAAAAATGGAACAAATGAAAGAATCAGTTGACTAAATTTTATATTTGAATTGTAAACTTCCCCAATGATTCATAAAAAAAAATTAATATTTTTTGCTAAGCTAATTTGCCCTATATTTAATTTTTATCATAGGGACATATTTGAACTGAGGGCAAAACCGTCTTTTTCTAGGGGCAAATGTACCCTAACTGATAGCAATGGTATATAATAGAATTTCGGTACTATTCAGTGGTATATAATAGAGAGTGTGTATTTCAATGGTATTTTGTAGAAGTGGACGCTATTCAGTGACATATAATCAATTATCTCGTATTATTTTTGCATTGTTATCTACACTGGTATTATTCGTGCACAATTAATTCGGCTCTGTTATTATTTATGCACTATTGTTAATTGTGCATTGTTATTATTTGTACACTGTTAATATTTCTGCACTGTTATTATTTTCGTATTATTATTATTATTATTATTTGTGCACTATTATTAAAAAGATAGCTAGAGTTCGTTGGTATGTAGCATCGTCTGAAATAAGTGCATTTCGTCTGCATTGATGGTCGATACCTACTTGTCGGATATAGAACACTTATTCGTGTTCTACGGGGAGAGAGTCATACGGGACAGGCCGCATGGAATGGAACTTCAAAATTGTAAAGGGGTCATAATCAAGGCTTTAGGGCTTACGTAGATAGGTCTCTCTGAGCTCAGGAGATGCGTGCGGAGTGCATTTGATAGGGAGGTTGCCATGAAGAAACTTGTCATTGGGGTGATGACATCCGCCTGGAAGAGTTACGCTAGGAGCTTCAGACCAAGAGGGTCAACGATGAGCTCCGTAGGCAGAGGATCAGATAGAGGAACAACGAGGAGGTTGTGCACCTCGACAGTGACTACCAATTGTTGTTGTGTCAAGCTAAGCTGCAATTACGTCTGCCACTATCACAACAACCAGCCACGTCCACGCTGACCGAATGACCCCCACGCCATGTGGGTGCCATACAGTTCCACATTTTCATCCTAAGTGCTATGTCAGACTATATGTGGTATATTCTTATATTTATTTTCAGTAATATATATGCATTACTTACAATATAGAGTTGTTTTCATTAGCAGAACACCTGCTAAGCCAGCACTGCATTAAGGGAGGAAAAACTAAAGCTCCCAACGTTAATTATCCTCCTGATCAAACGACAGTTCTTTCGAATTTTTTCTAGCTGCACGTTGCCTGGCCAGGTAACTGCTAAGCTGCCACGGCTCAGTAGCCGCTCAAGCTCGCCCCCTGTCGTGCCAGCTCGCCCAGTCACGCATCTCGCCTCCTGCTGAGCTAAAGGGCGCGGCAGGTGACACGTGTTTCCTTCCGAGCTTGGAAAGGAGAGTCATTTTGGCAAAATGGATGTTAGAGGTCAAAATTGAAATTAAAAAAGGTTGCAACAGTATTAGATACGTGAACAGTTCGTAAGTGGGATGCTGATTTCTTTGCACATGCTTTCTCCTTAGGAAAATGAACACTGCAGTTGTCCACCCACAAATGTTGATGTTGATTTGTCAAAGAGATTTGTCTGCATAAACGTTGTTGCATATCTTGCAAGATTCTACTAAAAACTATCCATCGTGGCATCGTGTAAAATCCTTGCCTCCCCAGGGTCCTACCAACTTTTCCCTGGCGATAAGCGTTTTTGTTAAGCAGGAAATAAAACAAGCATGTATAGGGTCTGTTATTTTGGGCTTTTGAAATCGACTTTTGACTTCTGTTATAGTACCTAACTTTCAAACGGAGTATTTTCTCAAGACGGAGTCTACACGTTAAAAGCCCAACTTCTGTACCAGCCAAAATCGCAAGTGAGTATCTGTCTCTCTGTAATCTGTACAATAAACAGCCAAAATTTAAAAATTTTAGCCAAAAATCATAAGTCGCAGCCGAAAAGAACGCGCCCATAGTTCTTTCACATCACCATGGCTTTGTCCATTCGGCTTGCTTGTTGCCAGCAGCTAGCTGTCGGTCACCCGGCCTACTGTGCGCGTCCTGTTGTCTTGCTCTTGCCATCTCTCTGTCACTGCCGGAAGACCAACGAAGCCAAGCAGCAACCACTTCTGTGCAACGGCCGTCACCGATGCGGTCTGGTGGTTGATTATCCGTAATAGCGATTGCAATCATCTCAACAAAAGAAAGGTACGTTTGGACGGGAATCAGAATTAAGCAGTGCTCTCTGCATACTCTGCCATCTTTGAGATCCTAAAAAAAACTTTGTACTGATCAATATATCGAGAAGATTGCTTAGAAGATACGATTGCTCCTGTCCTCGCAAAAAAAAAAAAAAGATTGCTCCTGAACTGAAGACTTGTGTTCACCGAGCTTTTTGGGACAATGCAGAGCTTAAATTAAGGGGTTACTTTGGATATGCTTAAAAACATCTATACTGGAAGCTAACACGCACAGTAAATCAGAAATACTACCGTATACAAAGCTGGGGGAGTTCGCCGTCCCTCGCCCCTGCCACGTCGCCCGCGGCGCTCCGTCGGCCGCCGCATGTCCGCGGGAATCTCGGTACGGCCGGGTGAGCTTTTTTGCGATAAGGTCCCTGCACTTTCCGGTAATTGCGTTTACGTCCCTGGTTTTCGCAAAAAGGTCCCTGGATTCTTGCAGAAAAAACCCTATACATTTTTTTGCTGGGTAGCAGCCCGCGGTTTTATGTAATTACGAACAAGCCCTTATTTCTTCCGAAAAGGCCCTTGATTTTTCCCGGAAAACCTCCTGCGCTCTCCTTTTATTACGAAAAGACCCTTGCTTTTCCCCAGAAAAACCCTACGCTTTCTTTTTTCTACAAATTTTCGTCTCTTTTACTTCGGTTCACATAATGGCGTGGCGTTGCGCCACGCCTACGTTGCTAGTAACAAGTAATACACGCTCCATCCTAAATAAGAGCGTAGCTTGTGGGTAGTTCAAAGCTTGAAAAGGTGCACTCTTTATTTAGTATATTGCATGCACGGCAGCTTATTTGGTTTTTTTTACTTATGATTTATTTTGCACAAATTTATTTTATACTGTACTTGCTGATGGTTTTTTAGCGTAATTAAATTAAAATTTAAAAATAAAAAAGAGTTAGCCTATCACAGGTAATATATACAATGCAAACAAATACAAAAAGAAAGGAGAGGCACAAAAGTCTAAAAGAGATAAAAAAATAAGAAAAAGATAAAATTAAAAAATAGCGATCTAGAAGGCAGAAGCGAAAGTTGGCATGAGCATATGGAACTACCAAAGTCCTTCGGTTGACTGTGCATAAATTAACCTTCTGGCTGCCTTGACACTGCCCATGCACGAACCATTGACCGAAACTAAGGGTCTGTTCTTTTCCTCCGAAGCTAGCGGTTTTTGATTTTTGCTACAGTATCTAATTTTTAAACGGAGTATTTTCTCAAGATGGGGTTTACAAGTTAAACGATGTACACGTTAAAAGCCTAACATCTATACCATCCAAAATCGCAAATGAGTATCTATCTCTCCGTAATCTGTACCGTAAACAGTCAAAAGCTATAAGCCGCAGCCGTTGCCAAACATGCCCTAAATATTACTAGCATGTTGATTTTTTTTGAAGGTGCTAGCATGTTGAATTGAACGAGAAGTCGAGAACAAATACCTCTTTTGTTTAAAAAAAAAAAAAGATAAGAATGAGAACAAAGACTAGAATCATATATGTAGTCTCCTAGGCTTTTTGTCAATATTTTTGTTTCCTTGAAAATACATAATGGTATCGTCCTAGGCTCCTAGCCCCTCCTAAGTCACCACTCTTCCCTTCTTCTCACCACTTCATGAACTGTGCAAAATGTAAAATTTCCAGGCATAAAACATACCGGTACTTCTTACTGTTTGCAAATAGATTATTAACCGGATCAAGAGACGGCAATCAGAGACCGAGCTACTGTAGAGTTGAGGGAGGCATCGTTTCAAAACAAGTTTGATGGAACAAATCACCTAAACCGAACTACAGCACTAGAACAGTATAACAAACATCAAGTATGAAATTAGACCCATAAAACAGAGAAAAGCAGCACAACGTGTGACAACCATTCCACACAACAACACGACTGGATTTTACCGCTACTATTCAACATTTCTCATGCCCTTTTGTTCGTATACTATTACTACGAACCGGAAATCACAACAAATACTACATCGATTCGTCTCAACACATTCCGCTGCAGAGGCTTCAGAGAGGCAGAGACAAACGCATTTCAGCAAGTAACGACGCGTCAAAAGCTAGTGCCTCCAGTTTCTCATTCGAATCTACATGATTTTTTCGCTTTTCAAAAAAAATTACATGATTTTTTAAAACGAAAGAATAAGTAGTAAAGGAAAACACCTGAGGAAAGCGGTTGCTTCGTCCAAAGCATCGGTTCTTCGATTCGCCTTGGGAGCCGCGCATGCGGTACGCGGCCGAACGCGAACCACCGGCCAATGCGCGCCGCCGCGTGCCGTCACTCACTCCTTTATCCGGAGCCAGCGGCCGAGCTGCGTCGGGTTGACGACGCCGGGGACGCGGGCCCCGCCCGCCATCAGCAGCCACGACGCCTCGGCGTACCGCCTCCCGTGCTCGGGCTCAGGCGCGGGCGCAGGCGCGGGCACAGGGCGCGCTGCGGCGGGGTCCTTCCGGCTCGGCGCAGTAGGCCGCTCCCCGAGGAGCGTACCGAACCTGAGGAACTCGTGAGCCAGGTACCCGGCGAGGAGCATGTTGCCGCCGACCTTTTGCGGCGGCGGCGGCATAGGCGGCCTGGCGAGGCGAGCCGCAGGGAGAGCCGGCTTGCGCGGCTCCGCTTTCACCGGCAGCAGCACCTGCTGCTGCTCCGACGACGACGACGAGTACTCCCGCACCTTCCGCTTCCCGAGCGCGCCGCCACGTGGCGACTCCATCCTCGCGCAGATCGACATCTCGACGGCCCCGATGCGCCCCTCCCGCCACGCCAGCAGCGGCGAGACGGAATCGCCGACAGCGATAGCGGAACGAGGAGAAAAATAGAGGAAAAGGAAACAGGTTTGAAAAGCTAGAGGGGGACGAGAGTTTTGTGGAGTGCGGGACCCACCAGGGGCAGTTTCGTAAATTCAGAGGGAGAGGGCGAACGGAACGGAGAACGGTGGGGAGGGAGGAGGAAGAAAGTGGGAAAGGGCAGGTTGGGAGGAGGAATGAAGCGGATACCGGAGGAGAAGGGGATCGGGGAGTCATTTTATAGCCTGGGAGGTTAGCGATGGCCATTGGACTTTCTGGAAATAACGGTACTGCCATTGTGTGGGTTGTAGTGGAGGCAGAGGTGGAAGGGTTGGTCAGCGGTTGTAGTCAAATTGTGAGGGTAGGATTGTCATTGTGTTTCGCGCTTGGATTTGGGCCTTTTGGGACTCCTGCGATAATTCATGCAACACAAGAATTTTCGCGATAATGTTTTGAAGTTCTTTATAGTGTTGTAAAGTTTATTTAACTCTTTGCGTAGTTTTGTAATGTGTGTGGTGATCTTCCTAGAATTTGATTGTTATCTGCCTAGATTATGAGTGGATTCTTTTACTGAGACTTATGATTTACGCCTTATAGCTGTAGTCTTTTAATTCTAATCTGTTCGTGAGAAACAGTACGCAGAGAAAAATAGTCGCATATGATTTTGGTCGATACAACTAAATTCGGTACGATATATACTATAATTAATCTATAGATTCTACCTTAAAAACACACTATTTAACGACGAGTACTACAGAAATAGAAGCTACAGTTTAAGCATAAGTGGTCTCCTCATTTCCGCCTGATGAATATCCGGCGTACCTAAAACAGTACAGATACACAAAACGTTAGCTCATCAGCCTAAGCATACCCCAAAACTGATGTCATTATAAACTTCTGAAAGGAGAACAATCACGGTTAAGTGAAGCCTATCAGCTAAAAAGGATATACTGGTTTAGCATAGGCCCACCAAAATTTACACAATAACACAAATCTGTTGATGCTAACTACAGCGTTCCTGCATTAGCACTGAGATAGGTCGCTCCATTGAAGTCAGAATGCACCATAATCTCTTCACCTCACTACAGCCTATTATCGCAGAAGCTAAATTCAAGTGCTACCAGTTGCAAATCAGAGCGGAAAAAAAGGAGAGAATAATATTGAAAAGCTTTAGGTATGGTGAATGCAAAATAGATAAATGATGACCGTAGTTTACTCCATACCTTACTAGCATCAGGTCACTCCTTAAATCCATTTGGTCGCCGATTCTTGAGTGCATAGCAGTTGTGGTGAATACCAACAGTTCGAAGCGCATCTGGAAGTGGCTCGTCTTGAAAGAAGTTTAGCTTGGGGCAAGTTTGAAACTTGAGATGCTTGCGTGATTGTCGCAACATGCAATCTCTAGCATCTGAACTGAGCACAGTTCACTTGGAAGGGCAAGGCACTTGCGTTGTTTCAGGCTGCCAACTTTCAAAGTCTGAAGAGACTGCAGGCATGGCAAGTTCAGCTTACCGCAGTCAAGAATTGACAGATCTGATATGGATTGGAAACAAGGAATGGAGTGTAACTTTGGACACTTCTCAATTGACAAACTACGAAGGGAAGGGAAATATCCATCCAACACATCATACCAATGTTCTAGATTGTACATCTCACGCAGCTTCAGTATCTCTAGTTTTGGGAAGCTCTTGTGGACGCTGGTGCCGGTGGCACAAAATTCATAGTTTATAACTCGAACTCCTCTTTAAGATTTTGGAATGAACGAGCATCTGAGAAGTGGCAGCACACCAAGAGTTGGGAGCTTCTCACAATTATAACAATTATCAAATGTGATGGAAACGAGGTCAGACAATGCATAATCAGCTATCCAGCTAGGGAACTAGACCATAATAGCCTTTTATATTCAGCTCTCCCAGTAGATAATGGGGTTTAGGACTTAAGTGCATCAAGAACCTTTTCTGCAACGGGAACGTCTTCTCCACTGTGGCACCACTCTAGTGATAATTTCTTTGGGCTTCTTTGCGGCTAGGCGAGCTCTCCTTGCATCCTTTGCATTCTCAACATTATTGAGACTACGGATGAGCCTGTGTGGAGATACCCCTTCAGGTTATTCAACTATGCCAGGTCAGATACTTTGCAATTCCATGAAAAAGTTGACTTAGCTGAAGTTTACTAGAATCTCTTTAATGTAATCCTTCGTTAAGCCCTGCTTAGATAGGCAGGGATTAGACCCAATCCCTTCGGATAGCCAGGGATTTTAGTTCAATTCCTCTGCCAATCTGAAGGGATTGAGCCTAATCCCCTTTTATTCAAACAAACCCTTGGATGGATTATCTTCATGGAGATGACCACAGGGAATCGAACTCCTTGTTCCTCAGACCTCAGTTCCAGTCTTTCAGAGAGTGGGCATAGCAAGAGAAATCTACATAAAAGGAAGCAGAAACGATTGCTCAACGGTTTATCTTCCATCAGTGAGATCCACATGCTTAAGAGATCGCTTCTTGTGCCTCGTATAATCCTTGCAAAACAACTTGGTAGTAAATATGGGACGGGCAATCCTGCCTCCACTAGCTCCAGAAAGGCAGAAACACTGCCCTGCACAAGCACAAAGCAGAAAGCACAACATTCCAACAAGTATATATGGTCACTGATGAAGAAAATCAGGATGGAGCGTATGTTGGATCGATTAAAAAACTTCAGGGTCGAAGACGTACCGGATTGGGCTCTCCGTACGGCGACGGCGAGTTGGGTTCGCCGGACCTTGATCTCCGTCCGCCGCCGTAGGGCTGTAGCGCGGTGGGGAAGGAAATTGAGGATTGGGGATGGTCTTTTCACGAGTAATTACAGGTTTGGCCCCCAAAATCTCTGTCTGGGCTGGCCCATGCCGCATAACCAACCATTCGGGCTGCCTAGCCCATAAACAAATCGAAACACAATCAAACCTGACCAACCCACCCCAACCTTGTCATCAACGAATGACAGCTGTACCCCACGTTACTGAGCCCCACATTTCGGAGAAACAGCAGTGATCATAAGAGAGAATTAGTTGCCGCTGATGATTTTTGGTTAAAAATAAATAGCAGCGGTTAAAAAAAGTAATTTTAAAAATAAGGACGCAAGTGATAGAGAAAGTGAGGGAGAGATGCTTATCCTGAGACAGGAGCGAAAGGAGTGGAGTGTGTGATACGCCCATGACCCTTTGCCTTATACTCGAGCGAAACAGACGTGAAATAAGTGAAGAAGCCGCTTCAAGAAGCAGGATTATTATATTGACTTTTGTCCTCTCCAAGCAAAAACTAATGCTAACAAGGCCTAATTTTGCTCTCTACCTATGTGTCACTGTAAAAAGCTGCGTCGTCGTGTCACGTCACTGAGGAAAGTTGGCATATTCGGTCTTCTCACTGTGAAAAGCTGGGCCGTGTTATCACGTCACTGCGAAAAGCTGCGTCATCCCGCCGTTCCATCAACATCACCGCAAACTTCCGCATGAATGGGAACCGCCATGACAGGCACCTGCGCTGCACAGCATGTGCATCCCTAGCAGCCACAGCACCGGTCGCACCAGTGCGAACACCTCCCGGAGGCACATCATTGACATCAACTCCGCCACCTGCGCGTGTGCATGTACGACAGTGGTTTTAGTCACAGACGAAGATATGTAATAGTAGCAAGCAACTCGAGGATTGATTAGCTGTAGTCACCTTGTTCGGGACCAGCGGGTTGATGATAGAGGTGAGGAGGAAGTCCCGAATGGCCGGACAGTCAGCGTTCGTCGCCAGGTGGTGTCTGTCCAGCGACAGCGAGGGTACCAACGTGCTACACACGATGGAGAGTGCAAGCATTTGGGAGGTGGAGAAGCCATGTGTGTAGCGCTCCCTCCTCACGCCTCCTCAAGAGGGTGGCCCCGCATCTGCTTCTCCTACTGCTGTTTCCTGTCCTCTTCCATGGTGGTTTCTGATTTCTTCTGTAGCGAGTGGTGGTGCCCTGGTGGGGTGTGTGCAGGCCTGCAGGAAAATTGGCGAAGTCTCTTCTATAATAGAGCGTGGGCAGCTGAGCCTGAGAGGTAGCGGACAAAGAGTGTGGAGGAACCTAGGCTTAAAAGCTAAAGGGGTGTTTTTTTTGGACTATGGCTAATAGTTTTTGTCTATGTTTTTTGACACAGTAATGGGTGACAAAGGTGTCAATGCGGATGAGGCATATATTTTTAGACTTGGAAAGCCGTTTGGAGAATCTGCTTCAAGATACCATTCTGTTTCGACGTTTGTTTTTTTTATTTATAGAGAAACCAAAAGCCAAAAAAAGATAGGGTCAAAATAGGACGGATCGGATGGGCCTCTGCTTCGACAGTGCAACGCATCTACAAAAGCGAAATTTTAAACAATATATGTGTTAACTGAATCAAAGAGGCAGAGTACCTGAATTAGAGAAGATGGACCATTGCCCACATTGTGGGTTCTTTTGGGTTGTAGATTTGGCTTTTGGGTTATAATTTTTGAATTCTGTATATTCGTGAGAGATAGTACGAAGAGGAAAAAAGCCTTAATCAATACAATTGAACTTGATATAGTCTATACTACAATCTATCTATAGACTCTATTTTAAAAATACACAGTTTAAAAGTAAGTTAGCACAAGCCCTCGCGGCCCACCAACGATGGAAGCTTTTCTTCCCCTCAGCTGGCTTCCTCGTCCGACTTTGGATTCTGTGACGAGGAAACCGTGGGTTGTGTCGCGTGGGCTTTGATTCTGGGAGCTTGTAAGAGCAAGTACAATGATGCTGACTAGGTCGCCTCTAGCGAAATCCACGTCAACACAATCCTATGTGGAAGAGAGAGACAAGAGGAGAGAGAGGCAAGCTGCCCCTCATGCAAGAGGTGACCTCTAGCACATCATACGAGGACTTGGAGGCGATGCTAGTTCTTAGAGCAGGTACAATATTGCTTAGTCAGCAGGCTATAGCAAATATAATATCAACCAAATCTTACGTGGCAGAGAGAGAAAGGAAGAGAGAGAAGGAAGCTGACTACTAAATTACAGTTAGCTATAGCACGTAAAAATATGCATTTCACTCTCTTACACGTGGGGCCAAATAGTTATTGTAATAGCTACCTTATTGTATGAACTATTTTTTTAAAGGCTATAGATGAAATGGACAAGTGTTATAGCCACTAGTTGGCTATACTATTGTACTTGCTCTTAGAGCAAGTACAATAAGGGTTAGGGCGCCTTTAGCGAAATATTAAATGTTTGAGTGCTTTAGTAGAGGTAACCTCTACTCAACTTATTGTATTAGCTACCTCCACATGAGCCATATGTACTCTTTTTGCTTATTTGGCTAGTCCTAGAGGTGGCAGCCACCTCTTCTATTGTACTTGCTCTAATGGATTGGAAACCTGTACGCAAATTCTGCAGTATACAGATGCTAGGAGTTGCAACATGAAAACCGATAGTTCTAATCCTGATTCTTACCGAGCTTATCTTCTGGTATTGCGGTTACAAGTCTGTCGAGTGTTGGTTCCCTTTGCATGTATTGTAATGATTTTCTCCCTTTGCTTTGCAATGTTGTTGCATAACTTGCGTGGCAGTTAGTTCATTTAAACATTTCACAATTTTAGGGACAACACTTTTCAACTATACTTTTGAGAAATGGACATGCTAGGTAGCATCACAATATACATCATACTAGGTTATTATTATGGGCAACACATAAGTACACAAGACCTAATTAGTGAACAAATGCACAAACTCAACCGTGACCATCCGATCCGAAATGGCCGTCCGAGATTGAGGCAGGCAGTTCCCTCGTCACACTTACGCATTTTTGTTACGTCTTTCCTCTCGTCACGACAAAAATTTCTATTATATCATGGTGGCACATACCAGGATATGTAACAAGCCAATCAGCATCTGACACGTGGCACATATACACTGTAGCGATACTGTAGCATGCGCAGAACCGCATATAAACGCATCTGCTACAGTGTTGCTATAGTGCATATATGCCATGTGTCAGATGCTGATAGATTTGTTACATATACTGATCTATATTACCGTGATACAATAGAATTTTTCCGACCTGACATCCTTCCCTCTACTATGGAGAAAATCCCTCCTCCCACGAGCTAGGGTTGGGAGTTAGAGGGTGTTTGGGACTGCTCCACTCCACGTTTTTCAGCTCTGCTCTATGTTTTTTAGCCAAACAGGTTCAGCTCCACGCACTCTGTTTGAGAAAAAAAAGGTGGAGTTGTGGGAGCACCTAAAGGGATGCTCCACAAACTCTAGGTTTTTTATGGAGCTGCTCCACGGTAGAATTCGTAGAGCAGAGTTTGTAGAGCAGTCCCAAACACCCCTAATCTCTGCACTGCCTCTATCTCCTCCTGCGCCGACTGCACATCCTCGGGCGCCGCTTCCCCTTCCAGCCGCGCATGGAGTCAACATGGCTAGGGCTTCGAGGCTCGGGAATGGAGGACGGCCCGCCCCCGTCGTGGGCCCATTGATCGGCGACAGTGGGGTTCGTGGTCGACGGCGCTTAGGGCTCTGAGCTTACGGCTTTGAGCGCAGGAAATTGTAGTGTTTCTTTTTCTTGCCGAGATAGGTTAAGTACCACACACAAAACAACCAAAATCCCGCTATCGTTATTTCATAAAACAAACACAACCATTTTTTCTCCGTTTCGACAAGACATCAGTACTTGGCAGATGACAAAAATACAAAAGAAAACTAGAAAGAGAAAAAAAAAACACAAGCAACAAAAACCGGAAGAAAAGCAACACAGATGAACCAAATAGCAGGCAAGTGGAAACCATAAAGACGCATCGGCATCGCCGTATCCCTCACAGCATCCTGTCCTATCCGTTCTCCGGCCCCCCACATTTTCCGCTTCCACCACCACCGCCCTCGCCCCAACCAACACCCCCCCACCCCCCAAAAAAAATCCCCAAAAGATTCAGAGAAGCAATCCCTAGGTCCCGAAATCCCACCTCAAATCTCCGGACTCACTCGCCAAGCCGCGCCAATTCGATCTGTCGGCTCCGACTCAGGCGGTTCCCGGCGCGGAATCTTGTCTCGGGAGATCCGGGATCCCTTTCTTGGGTGTTCTGGGCCCAAATCGTGCGGCTTGCGGGCAATGTGATCTGGTTCCGGTGTGATTCGGGCGCAGCCATTGCTGAATCTTGCGAGGGGTTGCGAGGATGGAGCATGTGATCGGGGGGAAGTTTAAGCTGGGGAGGAAGATTGGGAGCGGATCTTTTGGGGAGCTATATCTCGGTACGTTCCTCGTCGGGTTCTTGGGTCTTTCATGTCTTGCTGTTTGGTTGTGTTGCGAAGCTCTTTTGTTTTCTTTACTGTTTCGCGTTGTTTATGATGTGGTCGATTGATTTGGTTGCAGGCGTGAACATACAAAGCGGCGAGGAGG
Source organism: Dendrocalamus latiflorus (assembly GCA_017311315.1). NCBI lineage: Eukaryota > Viridiplantae > Streptophyta > Magnoliopsida > Poales > Poaceae > Dendrocalamus > Dendrocalamus latiflorus. The sequence goes on from CM029633.1 coordinate 26,677,149, forward strand.
TGGCTGTCAAGTTGGTATGTGATGAAGAATTCGATTCTGTTATATACCGTTTCTTGTGTTAATACATATGCAATTTTGTAATTGGCATTAGTTAGTTTCTTTCACGATGATGCGAATACATTATTGGTCCACCATCGCTAGAAAGAGCTAGATGCAACTTATGGATTTTGTGGTACAACATAATCAGAAATGTCAATGATACTCCATGTATATTACTGGCGAAAACATTGTGTTTAGTATCGTGCTCTTTCATATGACTAGCAACCAGGACATAACATTTTTCTTGGTTCTCCAAGTAAACTGGCCTATTAGAGATTTTCCGGATTAGGGAAGTAAGAAAAAGGCTGAAGATTTTGTGGCTTCCGGTTGGAAGCTTGATTTTTTTACCCGTTCATTTAGGTACGCTTGTCTACACCTGTGTATGGATTGTAAGAGGACAGATACATATATGAACACCATACATCAATCTTGGCATGTTACTATATGCTCTTTCAACATCAGGATTCAGGATAGACAACAAATGATATTATTTACATCCAATAATACTTGCAGAAATGCTTTCGTTTCAAGTAAAAAATTAGGCCTTTCGGAATACCTCATGCCTGTTTTGGGTGATGGTTGGGTAGCTGAAATGCACCTGCTGCTGCTGCTGCTGTCTATTTAAATTTTGTTAAGAACCATCTGACGAACCTCCTGAGATTCTCTAATTGCTAAGGCCTTGTGGTCGATGTACTTTTCTTAAAAACTTCAATTATTTTGATACTATGGGTGGTAGTTTGGTAGCATCTACTGTGGAACTAACATTCCGGATTTTTTTTATAGTTGCTACTTAGGTAATGAACCAACAGTGTTTTTCTAACCATGAATGTCGATGCTGACAAGAACTGCTAGAATTTAAACTGGTGGTTTATGATAGAATCTTATCAAATTTGGATTTTTCAATTGCTTATTTCTACCTCTGTATGCCTTGGAGTGCTGGCTTAAATGAAGCAAGAGTTATGCTACGAGAAGTTAACATATATCTTTGTATCAACATGAATTGTCAGTGTTAGGGCAGGTTACTGCCCCTGCTACCATCAGGACAGGCTAGCTGACCATTTCCTTCATCTCACATTTTACTAGGAATCCGTTAAATCAAGGCATCCTCAGCTTCATTATGAATCAAAACTATACATGCTTCTGCAAGGGGGAAGTAAGTATCAATACAAGAACTTGTTTCGTTTATGTAATGTGTGTGTGTAGGAAGTCTCTTTTCTACTCCCGAGAGTAGTTACTTCCTATGATGTATCTCACACTGTAGGGAGTATCTCGTGCATTAGAGGATATGTACATGTTGTATATAAGTACATAAGACCAGCTAGATGGTATGCACGCTTTTTGAGAGGTGGTATTTACATTGTTTGAACATACTCTTTTTATGTGCGAATATGAAGATATTTGTAAAATATGCTAAAAACTATGGACTGCATTGCAATTTTTTTATGTGTACTACATTGGAGTATCTTATAATTAGTATAAGTGTACCCAAAAGATAAAGGAGTGTTTCAAGTTAGTTTAGGTGGTATATCAGAGGTGGGAATAACTACACCTGGGAGTAGAAGGTATTTTTCTAAGTCTCTTTTCTACTCCTAGGAGTATCTTGTGCAACGAAGGGTATGTATGTGTAGTATATGAGTATACAAGACCACCTAGGTGGTATGCACGCTTTTTCAGACGTGGTATGTATATTTTTTTCGACATACTCCTTTTTATATTCCAATATAAGGTATTTGCAAAATACCAAGGACTACCTTGTAATTTTTCATATGTACCACATTAGAGTATCTTATAATTAGTATACGAGTGTACCCAAAAGATAAAGGTGTATTTCAAGTTTGTTTAGGTGGTATATCAGGGGTGGTTTGCATTTAATCTTTGTTTCCAATCTTCAGCTGGGATTCCTCATTTGAAGTGGTTTGGAGTGGAGGGGGAGTACAATGTCATGGTCATTGATCTTCTTGGTCCAAGTGTGGAGGACTTATTCAACTACTGCAACAGGAAGTTCTCTCTTAAAACAGTACTTATGCTTGCTGATCAGATGGTGAGTTTATCATACTGTATTGTATCATTTTGGCCACTTGTCTGGCAGAATACCAATGAAAATAATGACCCGGGAACTCAAATCTCGAGTCTTATTTGGTTGATTTGTACCACCAAGTTAATTTATTCCTATTGTTTTTATACAGATTACCAGGGTAGAGTACATGCACACGAGGGGCTTTCTTCATCGTGACATCAAGCCAGACAACTTTCTTGTGGGTTTAGGCCGTAAAGCAAGCCAGGTTTGTGCCATTCACGTGCATTTACTGGTGTCATTGCATATTTTGTAGTGACAACATATTGATTCTAGAATTTGGCCTGGTTGCTCACCATGGTTTGTGCTATAAAGTTTAGTGATTTGTCAAAGACTAGGTTTTATCACCTGGCAGTATTGACCCTTGCAATCATAGTTCATAACAGCCTAGAATATTATAACGGTAGCTATTCACTGTGTTCTATATGGTTGCTGATTACACAACTCGTTTGCTTCAGCAAATAATCGCTAAATAAACCCGAATTCTTGTGTTTTATTTAGGAGTAAATTTCAGAAAACACCAGATTTTGGGATATTTGTAACTGAAAACACCATGCTTTGAGATATTTTTCACAAAACTATATACTTTTAGACAAGCACCATACATAACCCCACTTTTTATGCTTTCCCGTTTGACACCATTCCACCACCTGTTCTGTGTGGTCGTACCAGACCAGTGTGGTCGAAGTAAAACCAGTGTGGTGCTTGTTTGACTACACTGGTCATGTACGACCACATTGGTCTTATTTCGACTACACTGGTCTTGTACAACTATACTGGTCTTACTTCGATCACACAGAGCAGGAGGTAGAATGGTGTTGAACGAGAAAGCATAAAAAGTGGAGTTATGTGTAGTGCTTGACTGAAGGTATGTAGTTTTGTGAAAAATATCTCAAAACATGGTGTTTTCAGTTACAAATGCTCCAAAACCTGGTGTTTTATGAAATGTACTCTTTTTTAACAAGAGATTCTTCACACGCTTATAATGGCTGTACCCTGTAATGATTCTGCACCACTCTATTTGTTGGTCTTAGTCAGTGGTAGATAATGGATATTTGGCTAATAATTTTCTTATGGGGAATACTTATGTTTAACAAATGGAAAATGGAGCGTTGTTTTTGAATAAAAGCATGTATTATAAATGTATCAAGTCTAGGAGGTGTTACAAGTACTGATTGTTGATTCATCATGCATGTTTTATGATTTTATCTATAAGCACTCGTAAATACTTCAAAAAACACAGGCATCCATATTCTTTTGTTAGTGGCAATTATCACTCAGTGTATGCTGTATTGGTATATGAACGGCCTTCTGGTGCTGCTGCCTGCTAACTCTTATGAGTGGAGGTCTGCATTTAACTTACCGTCTTATATATCTTGCACTGACTAAGTACCAAGGAATGAGCATGCCTGTTTGTAAACAAGTTTTGATTGATCACTGCACTTCTGTTTACTGTACACAAATATAGCTGCTAAGAAAACTGAGTGCACTCACCATTACAGGTTTATGTCATTGATTATGGCCTTGCGAAGAAGTACCGGGACCTCCAAACTCATAAGCACATACCGTACAGGTAATCAGCTATGGTTCTTGTAAATGTTTGTAAGGAATTCACTTTACATCTGGATGATTGTTTTGGTACGATACTTAGCTTGCGACAAATCATCCACTTCTTTATCTTTGTTTTAACACATGTATTTCCGAGGTATTTCTTAGCAGCCTGGTTTAGCAATATAATACATTTGCGTATTGTTCTTTCTGACACATAGCTCAATGTTTTGCTTATACATTATTGTTAACAGCTCTGTAGTATGATTCCTAATTTCATAAACCATGCTTTAGAATTTTGCATGGCCATAACCGTGCTTGGCACACTACCTGTGGAACAATATCTGCTACTAAATGTCTAGTTTCCAAAAGCAACATTTCTACCACCATGTGATGTACCTGAAATTTGAATTGGTTAGCAGTACTTGAAGAAGGAAAGTTTTTGAAACCAAAGTATCTTCAGCAATCCTATCGGAAAGGGAATTTGTAACTATAGACTCCATGCAATTGTAGGTTTTAAAACCAATCCATTCCTGTGGTATCCTTTTGTTTCTCAAAATTATGAGGAAATGCTGAATAGTAATGACAGCAGCATTTCAACAATGTGATAATGATGATGTTGATAGCCAATTTGTGTTATATTGTTATTGCTATTGTAAGGACCAGTAACATGAGTTACATCATTATCACTGTTGTAAGAACAGGACTAGTGATGATGAGTGATTGCTTCTTTCTTTCATTCATGAGTGATTGCTTCTTTCTTTCATTCTGGTAAAAAATTTTTTACCCAGTTTCAATACTGAGATTTTTCTTTTATTTATAATTATGCTTTATACTTATTTGGGGTACAGTTTTGAAGCTTACACGTTTTTCTTTGTTACCATAGGGAGAACAAAAATCTTACAGGAACTGCACGTTATGCTAGTGTAAACACCCATCTTGGAGTAGGTGAGTGTTGCTACCTGTAATCATGTGGTGTGTCTTCATCAGCAGAGATTTTATTATTTCATATAGCTGAAATAACATAACGCTTGAGGCATTAAGAGAGACAAAATGTAGTGATGCTGCGAAGTTGTTGAACTAGCATAGTTTTTTTGAAACCTTAAAGTTTTGCCTTACCACAAAATTAATCAACAACAAAGCATACTCGTCCAGAAAGTTCTCCCTAAAATTTCTAAAAGGCCTTACCTTTTATTTTATAAGCTTTGGATAAGCATACAGTGTTTCCTTTGACTGCTGTTATATGTGTTGTGTTATTTCTGGTTTTCTCTACAGAACAAAGCAGGAGAGATGATTTAGAATCTCTCGGTTATGTGCTGATGTATTTCTTGAGAGGAAGGTGAGACATTTATTGCTTTTCTAATGTTACAAATTCCCTTTTGACTTTGCCAATACATTTCACTGATCTATCTTAACTTGTCTATCTCAGCCTTCCTTGGCAAGGTCTGAAAGCTGGCACGAAAAAACAAAAGTATGACAAAATTAGTGAAAAGAAAATGCTAACTCCAGTTGAGGTAATTATTTGGTTCATAGAAAATACCTTTATGAAGAAGCTTGATGTATTGTTTGATTAACCAGCAATCTGATAATATTTAATACTATGTTTTACACAATTTTGTTTAGGTCCTCTGTAAATCATATCCATCAGAGTTCATTTCATACTTCCATTACTGCCGATCTTTGCGATTTGAAGATAAACCAGACTATACCTATTTGAAGAAACTCTTCCGAGATTTATTCATTCGTGAAGGTACGCTTAAATATAAAACTTTAAATTTTCTTGCACATCTACGCCTTACATGGTTTTTGGATGCTTACAGGGTACCAGCTTGATTATATGTTTGATTGGACCGTATCAAGGCAAGTACTGGAGAGTAACAGATTGCGAGTATGTCTGCTGTTCCTTTTTCCAACAGTTTTTAGTAGCACAAGCTTCACCATGCTGAATGTGTGGCATTTTTTCCTCACTGCCAGCCGAGTGGAAGGACAAGCGGGTTGGTGCGACCATCTGCAGAACAGGCTGAACAAACTGCAGGTTTGTCATGTGCATGCACATTTTTGAATCTTACATATAGGAAATAAGCTATGTGGGAATTAAGAGCTTCATGTTTTCTTCTGTGTTAACAGGAAGACGGGATATTCCTGATAGATTCTCTGGTGCAGTTGAAACATTTGCTCGAAGAACTGGCTCTGGTTCTGGCCATTATGGAGAACACACGAAGCACAGAACTCTATTTGATTCACTTTTGGCACCCAAGACGGTAAGAAATGGCTAGTTTTCATTGTTTTCATTTGAATATCTTATGCTTGGTGATTATGTATGTACTTTGCACACAATTTGTGATTTTTATAGATGGAGCAACATTTGATGGTTGATACTTATAAATGCTTATCTGTGGCAGTAGAGGGCCAATATGGATTTATTGGTACTTTTTTAAAAAATTGTTGTAGCTTTTGTCAGCAGAATAATGAGATGGCTGTTTTACGGTGTTTATGGTGATTTTTCTTCTCTGGTTCATGGCCTTTTGTTGCTTTTGAGGTGACATTCCCTTTTGTGATAACTGAAAGGCTTACAACATTTTAACCATGTATACTAGGCTGTTGATTCTGGTAAAAGAAGGCCTACATCATCACGGAATGGGAGCACATCAAGGAAGGCTCTCCTGTCAAGCAGCAGACCAAGTTCTGGAGATCCCATTGACCCAAATCGCACTAGCCACCTAATCCCAACCAGCAGTGGCAGCAGCCGCCCATCAACTACCCAGAGGCTTCACCAGTCAACTGGACTTGAGGCCAGGTCCTCATCGTTGTCGAAAACTGAAAGAATTGCCCATGATGATCCCACTATGAGCCTGAGGACCTTTGAACGCCTTTCAATTAGCGCGGACAGGAGAAAATAAAGGTTGGAAGAGCAAAAGATTTGAGTTGCTGTCTTTGAGTGAGTGCACTGAAGGTTCATTCAGTTCCAGATGATGCTTACTGATCAGCAAGTTAAATGATTCTGTGCTACACATGATGCTGAGATATGCATATAGCCAAGGTTGCTCATCGAATCTTCTTGGCATGGATGATCGAGTACTGTTAATTCAATGTATGTTCTTTCAAATGGTTAAAGGAAGCCCATTCTGAGGGACCCGGATCGGCTGCATTGTTTGGCTGTGCTGGTCCAAATGATAGTGATGTTGACCCAGATAATTGTAGAAATGTTATTCAAATAAAACAACTCATTAGACTAGCAAAATGATTGATCTGTTTGTTATTTTAGATTATGGTTATATCACGTATCCCTAATTTCTATTGCAGCTAACTAGAACATTCGTCTGTACATTAGGCAAGTGAACAATCCGTCTTTTGCCTAGTGCCCTTTAGGTGTCCTGCGACATGGCTTAACAGCTTCGGATCACTGGGAAGTCATATATAGTCAAATAGAAAGCGTTGTTGCGTTGAAGGCAAATAGTAACCTTTTCTTTTCTTTTGAGACGAACCACAGAACCCAATCCAAGGTAGTCTGTCGTGTTAATCACCATCAGCAATAATCGATTGATTATTGGATCTAGACATTTTCGGCTTATTTGGATGGGATGATTTAGTTGGAAGTGCTTTACTCTCTCTCTCTCTCTCTCTCTCTCTCTCTCTCTCGTGTTATATTTAGAATGCGAAACCCAGCCCAAATATATCTCAAAGCGTCGCTTTATTTTTTTGTAACCGGAGAGGGTATAAATTATAAAGAATGCCGAGGTCCGCTTGCTAAGTTCAAGTTGACGGAGATGTAGTTTTTCATGTCAAAGGTAGACATATTTGTATTTGCTAAACATATGTTTCTATATTTTGATAAACATGTTATGTTACTTGTAAAAATAATGTTTCTATTTGGCTTGGCCCCCATGTACGCAATTCCTGGCTCCGCCCCTGACTACTACTAGCTATGGCTCCAAGCAATCTGCAAGAAGCTCAGGCGGTAAGCAGCACAACATCATTGATGAAAACAACAAGCCACATTTCATCAATAAGCCACATATGTGACTGGGCACAGGAGAAAGGAAGGCAACTCAAGAAGATCAGTATCAAACTATCAATGCATTATAGGGTTGAGCTGCACTTCATTTCCCTGGAACATACAAACAAGTCGAGTAGATCGCAACTCATCTTACAAGAATCACTGTAACCGGATTGAGCAAGGCACACCCTTGACTCGATCAAAGATTAAATAAGACAATGTTTTACTATATACTTGTACGTTAAAATCTGAATCGTTGAGTGCCTTCAGGAAATGGATCACCAGAGAGCAGATCAAAAAAGGTATGCCATGTATGTAGAGCCACAGTAACAAAACAAGTATGTTAAGAGTATATACATATACATGGATACTTAAAAAAGAAGACAAGCAGTACATCGGATATGTGATTTCTGAATTAGGCTTAGCGCTGTCATTCAGTTATATCAAAGCAGAGTTTAGCTTCATCCCAGGGGCCGTTGATCTCAAACTTGTATTCCTGAATCCTTATAAGCCAGCCAGGGCAAACAAGTGAGATAAAAACAAGAAATGCCAGCAGAAGAATTAAGAACATTCGATGCAACTGGTATGTGACAACCAGGGTCATGACCATCAGAGAAAAGGAGAATAGAAGATGAAGTCTGAAGGAGTACTTCTTGATACAAAATGTAATGAGGGGTGCAAACAGGAAGACTGCAAGGAGAAGAGCATGATTGCAAATACGTGCAGCCTAGATGGCAGACGCCAAGCAACAAGGACGGATGCTACTATTGATGCATTCAAGGAGATGTTGCTGGTCAACTTTGGGTTGTTGAGTGCACCTGGAGGTTTTATAGTTGAACCAGAGGGCCTGTTTGGCAACGGCTGCGGCTTATGGCTTTTAGCTGAAATTTTTGAATTTTGGCTGTTTACGGTACAGATTACGGAGAGACAGATACTCACTTGTGATTTTGGCTGGTACAGATGTTGGGCTTTTAACGTGTAGATCGTTTAACTTGTAGACCCCATCTTGAAAAAATACTCCGTTTGAAAGTTAGGTACTGTAGCAAAAGCCAAAAGCCGCCGGCTTCGGAGGAAAAGAACAGGCCCAGAATAGTCATGCAGAAAGACGAACCAACAAAAGAGATACAGCAAGTGCCCAAATTGAATCTGAACTGATGGACCTAGTGAGGGTATGATAAATTGGCGCTAAAACATAAATACCACTGATAAAAAAAATGATATATTGAGGACATACTTCGAGAGTAGCTTTAGCGAGAATGGACAAGTCGTGAGCAAGAGGACCGAAAACTCAACAAGAAGAAGACCAATATTCAATTTCAAAAGAGTGATCTCACCAATGACCAAGTTTAATGTAAGGGTCCATACTGAAACCACAAGAGCGACGATGCAGAGATACTGTGATATGGAGACTGAGTCGACCATCACTTTCAGGAGGTCCCTCTTAACGACATTGGCATTCATAACCATCTCCTCAAGGAACGATTCATCGGTGTAGTTATCATCATAGCCTGGTTGCCTTCCACCATAGGCAACTTTTCTCCACTTTGGACGACACCTAATCAGGTTTCCATCACTCTTCATATTGTGTTTTGCTCCAGAAGAAATTAGCTCTGAGCTGCGTCAACCATCAAGAATTGGTGGTTCTCACTAGAGATTCAGCTGTCAGGCTTGCATTTGTCTGACATTAGTTCTTCACTGCTAAATAAAACAGATTGTTACATTCAAGTGTTACAGTGGATAAGGATCATCTATCAAAGGTGTCTCACTCAGAAACAAGATCAGGTTGTCAGCTTATCAAATATGCAGCGTTGTAGTTATCAATCACTTTAACTTCAATTGCTTCATGAGCAAAATAGTTAAATGAGGTCTCCAGTGATATCAACTGTTTCATGAGCAAAAAAGTTGAATGTCGTCAGGGCTGAGGCCGTACCACTGCAGGAAGCCGTCAGGGTCGAGCCAGGCAGGAGGGGGCCGCGACGATGAGCGCTGCACCGGTGGGCGGATGCCGGATCCCGCGTGGCCAGGGAGAGTGGAGTCGGGCCGAGACGGCGTCGCCCGACAAGGAACCAGGCTTATGGGGCGAGACCTCCAGGCGGATGGCGGCGGCGTACGAGGCGGATCGGCCTGTCTCGAAGCTCACGAGGAAATGGGCGGCCCGCGGCGGGGGCTAGCCCTGTCGTCTCGTCCCCGACGCGAAGGTGGAGGAACGGCGAGATGGACGGCCCGGGAATCGTAGTTTTCCCGGGCATTCTGCGCAGTTCGTACGTGCAGGGGTGGACAGCAACGCCAAGGTGCGAGGGCCGTTAACCTGGACGGATGCAAGGCGAGCACTCCGTGGATCGATGAAGGCGCCGCGCCCATCGGCCGTCTCCGCACCAGCATTCTAGCGTTTCACGGTCCCATCGGTGACCCATGAACTGGATCACCACCGTACTGGTCGCCATCCTGCTTTACCCTCTACAGTTATTCTGATACGAAAATTTTTCTCCACTGCCACACCCTGTTGCGGGGATCGGAGTGTCGCAGGATGGCTTCTTTCCTTCAATGTGGCAAAATTTTCTCCGCTGCCCCACTAATGTCAGATATGGCAAAACACAGAATCCTACCCACCAACTGATGAAATGAAATCCACACTCTAGTGCCCAGATGAACCCCAACCGGTAGTAACCACAAGAACACAGTGACACGGTCGAAATGAAGAGCTGATCAACCATGCAAATCACAGCAAAGGCAATTGCACGCAAACTACCATAGGTATTCAACCACAGCCATGACAAGATCTCTAAAGCACAGCCATGCTTAATGAAAATATGAAATATGTTCCCAAAAACAGTGCTAATTCTGGCCTTAAGAACACTGAAACATATTGCCGATCCAACTTGGAACCAAAAACTCAACATGCCATCCACCAAGATATTCTAAGCAGCAACCTCCTTCTTGAGCTTGGCAAGCTCTTGCCTGATAGCACCGCCTCTCTGTCCATGCGCAAAACACTTGTGTAAGCAAGTGATATCAACAGTGCCCAACAGGAATTAACCATACGACAGTAAAATGTTTCACCTTGATCTTCGCCAACATGACCTTGAACCTGTCAAAGTCATTGAGCGATGCTCTTCTCTTCTGGACAATCAGCTTCTTACCCCACGAGCTGTTCTCCCACTTGTTCTTCACATCTTCAAAAGGATAACATGCATTCAAATAAGTATCAAACTGCATGAAGGACCAGAATGTAGCAAACGTGGGTAGCACAAGAGTCTATCATTACCAGCTTCCTCCATTGCCTTAATCAAATTTGACTTCTTAGGAACACGCTTGATGTCAATCTTGATGTCGGTCAGGGAAAGCCGCTTGAAGTTCATCTGGCACCTGACCATATCAGGGGCATCCACAAGTGCCTGATTCACATATATACATCAAAGTAACGAGAAATTTAATAGTTAGTGACACAACATAACCAACTACAACAAGAAAAATGAACTGAGCTCACATAATTAAACTGCTAAACTATTTGTCACTGAAAGCACGACCAGTAGCAAAAAACGTATGTAGGGCGACCGAAAAGGTGACTTCTTTAAGAAATAAATGCAACCCGACTGGTCAATGGCAATTCCATCCATAGATTCGATCACAGGAAACAAAGATTATCAGCTAATGAAGGTGCCGCTCTTTACATCAAGGCATTAATTCCACCACTCCCAAAACAAGAAATACTAGAGCTGCGCATAATGCTAAATAACAAGAAGCTTTAGACAAGATCAACTGCTAGAAGATGAGGTTACGCTACTCGGCCAATTCAATTCAATGTTCCGTTGGATGCTACCAAATACAGTAATACACTTACAGATTCCTACATTTCTGACAAAGCACTATCCATAGCAACAAATTTCTCACAACTAAGCATACTATCCATAGCAACAAGTTTCTCACAACTAAGCATACTCCTAGAACTGCAGATCCACATCACAACAGCGGCCACAAATGCAAACAGTACTAGCAGCACACGACGACCAGAGAGACAGACAGAGCTCGACCAACTCTTACCCGGTTCTGGTCGACGACGTCGACGATGACGACGAGGCGACCGTAGTCCTTGCCGTAGTTCACCAGGGCCACCCGCCCGATCTCCACGAACCTCTTGAACGGCTGCACGCAAAAGCACAAACACGCAACCCGATGTCAGAATCTGGATTGTGTGTATGTGAACGTTGGGGAGAAACTTTGTCTGAAGGTAACGTTTCGTCAGAGCTATCTGGGTTCAATGGGCGGCCAGGATGTCTGCACACTCTAAGAAGGAGCATCAAGGGTCCAGATTGGTTCCAGCCGTGTTGATTTTAGCATCCACGTTAAGTTACTTACATTAGTGTTTATCAAGTATTAATCTGATGTAATGACAGCATTAATCTTTCCTTAAACTTACTGATGGATGTACCCATATAAATACTTTCCACAGGCGGAATAGAAGCTATCATTCACCGTCAAAAACTATGTCTACTGTAGCCCTAGCTGTAGAGTCTTAGCGATTGTCTGTTCTCGCGGTGTCTGTTCTGGCGATTTCCCCTTTTCCCTTGTGATTCCAACCAGACTTTCGAGTGATAATCCAGTTCCTCGTCGGATTCTTCACTGGGATGTGACAAATTGGTATCAGAGCATGGCCTTCCTCGGCAAAGAATGGTTGGGAGTGACTGGGTTGGGGTCTTCGGCCTGTAAAATCCCCAGTTGCTTTCAATCTGGATCGGCGGAGCTCGCGCCAGTTCTGATTCGCGGCGGCGGCTCGAATCCCTTTGATTTGCGGCGGCGGCTCGGATCGGCGGAGCTTCATCTTCCTCGTCAAACCTAGAATCCCCTTCCGGCTATGGCGGCGGACCGGCCTTATGTCCCATCCGGCTATGGCGGCGGGCCAGATCGGTGCGTGGTGAAGGTGGCGGACCGGCCTTATTCCCCATCCGGCTATGGCGGCGGACCAGATCGATGCGTGGTGAAGGTTCCAGGCATTGTCCCGGGTAAAATCCCTAAGCCTGCGTCGATCAGCGGGAAGACGACGAAATCCATGGCGCGGAATGAATTGGAGGCATCGGAAGTCACTGCTGCTCGACAAGAAGCAATGGAATATAAGGTTGATGTACTGGAGCGAGAGATGGGAGATATGCAAAAGCAGATGTCCGGCATCAAAGATCAAATTAACCGCTTGGAGACTTTGATGCAAGGGCTAATGAGTTCCCAGACTAGAGCTACCGAGCAGGGTAATCTGGAAAGTATTCAAGGAATTCAATTGATGAGAACACCCGAAGGTAACTTCAAATTTCCTACCACTTATCCTTCTGTAGTTGTCACGGGCTGGGGTGAAGATCCATTGCCGCATCCTCCATTAGCTTGCCCTTCTTTGAACCCTAGTCATGGCCCTGAGCTAGCAAGTCAATGTCCTCAGTATCCCAGGAAATTACCAGAGATGGTTCATTCGGATGACTTGGAGAGTCCAGAGGTATATGGCATCGATCCATACACACATAATTGGCCAAAAGAGATTATGCCTGCTGTTTTTGATTGGTCAATTGATGACAAGCATGCCTTTATTGAGGAGAATAAGCAAGTTAGGTATTTCACTGGCTCTGGAAATACTCCTATGGTATACTTCCTTAAACCGGTCATTGAAGAAATACAAAAGTCTGCAAAGGAGAGTGGTGACAGACGAATTGCGAAGATGTGCCTTGGAATGCTGAAGGCCATGAGGAGCCATCATGAATATAATTATGTTGCTTATAAGAAGGGTATTGGAGTTGTTGGTAACAAAAAGGGTGGATTTGGTGTAGATGACAGATGGTTATGGAGCACTGGGTTGCTCTGGACTCTACCACCATGGCCAGATTTAAGCCTTTGTGAAGCTGACTAGATGCCCATTAACATAGAGAAAGGAGTAGCAGCAATGTGCTTAATGATGGCTGCAATGTTTGGTGGTACTGTAGGTTAGGAGGTTGTGCAAGCATGCTCGGGAAAATTCCATCCAGTTTATCAGTTCTTCTATTTTGATTCTGTTGAATCTCTTCCTATTGAACCCTTGGAGTCTGGTGATTTGAAGCCAAAGAACACTAGATATACTGCACAAATCAGTGTTTTTGGATCTAAGCTTCGAAAGAAACTGGAGCAGGTGAAAATCTTTATGGTTGGCTCTGGGACACTCGGATGTGAAGTCTTGAAGAACCTGGCACTAATGGGCATTTCTTACAGTCCGGATGGAAAGCTGACTGTGACAGATGGTGATGTTATTGAACAGAGCAATCTCAGTCACCAGTTCCTTGTCCACAACTGGAACAGTGGGCAACCCAAATCCACTGTTGATGCTACCATTGTTATGGCAATCAATCCTAAGAATTATGTCGAGGCTCAGATGTTGCCTAAAAGTCACTATTGTTACTTTATAGGGTTGACATTAGAGTATTGCAAATTCTCTTCATTGGATGCAGATGAAATAACAAAAGAATCACGGAGGCGTCTCTCAAATTCTTTCGGAAAAATTCGCTATTGCCTTAATGAGGTTGGTCTGTTTTGTGCTAATGAGGCTATCAAAATCTGCATTGAAAGGGGTCAGAAAAGGGGTTGGCTGATGGAAGCCTCTGATGCCACATATCAACAAAGTGATTTAAATGGATTGTGCCTGTTTGCAGAAATTTCAGCACTTCATATGAAGTTTTGTGAGGAAGTGTTGCATTTAATTGACAAACGCCTCCAACAAGAGATCATTGCTAAAGTCATTGAGCGGACAATAAAGAAAATGGGACACCTCTCATACTACATAGTTTCTTTTCTTACTGGAGGAAGTTCTTCAGTTGATGTTCTGGAGGTAGTTGGCCAGAATTACTCTGAATTTGTTCTTAATATCACCAGTAAGAAGTTGAAGCCTGGGTTTCCTAGTGAAAAAAGTTCCCAAGGTGTCATCTCTGGAACAAATAATTCAGATTCACAGAAATGTAATTCAGAACAGATCCACTCTGCTAATGGGGTAGTATTCCAGGATATCAACAATACTGATGAGCACATAGGAGACTGCAAAGTTGAATCAAGTGCTTTTCCCCTGAGCACTGAAGATACTATCTCTGAAACCAGATACCCAGCAGACAATTGGAACAGTTGTCAGTTTGTACTGAGTAATGGTTCACCTGTTCATAATAATCAGAGTGTTCCACAAAGTGGCCTAAGTTATGGAGATAATGATCTAAGCTACATTGATTGGCCTGGCATTGATAATTTTGAGGAGGTCGACACACTATTCAGGTGTGACTCCACATATGGTCAACAGCAACTGGAGAACACAGATGAGCTATCATGGATTCCTTCTTCTTCAGACGCCATTTACTCTCCTGATGTTGCTCTGCAGCCAGGGTTTGAGTCCTCTTATTCAGATTATGGAATTATGGATGACCTGTCAGCATTCAATTGTACACATGACAAATCCCTGCCAACAGCTGCTGTATATGACAAATTGTACAAGGTTGCAACTAGCTTGAAGGTTCATATCTTGGATCCCAACTACGTCCCTGGCCAGAATAAGGACCTGAATATGGCGAGTGTACAGCATACTATTATCTGGATGGGAAGGAAACAAAAGTATGTTGAGGAAGTTCCTTGCGGTAACACTGTTGATATGGTGGGTTCAGACCAGTTCATCACAAAGAATACAACCCTGACAAATGAAAAGGAGATTGGTGCCTGCCAAATGAGAGCAATGAAACTCTCTGTGTCCTTTGTTGTGCATGTTGCTGTTCAATACAAGGTTGCTTCTAATCTTCCCAAGCTTATTGAAAGTTTGAAGTGCTTGGTAAAGTCTGATCCTATGGTTCTCTGTTCCCTGGAAGAGTCTGGTGAGCATATTTGTGATGGATTTGGAGAGCTTAACCGGGAAACTTGCTTGGAGGATCTGCTGAAGACGCTTCAGGGGAAGATGCGGACTTCATTAAAGGGCAACCTGCAGCATGAGTACACTGGTCGCAATGGTGTATCCCTGGAAGGTGCTAGTATTGCAGCGATATTAAATTACATGCCACGTGAGAACAAATTATCGTCATTTTCATGTATTGCCTTTGGACCAGCTGCTTGTATGACCTGGGAATTGGCTGAGTTTGGCAAAGACTTTGTTATGACTATTGTCAGCAGAAATAACTTGGGGCCAACTTTTGGCAAAATTTCAGCTGACAGCCTTCGCACAGAAGTTATGGCATCATCCTGGGCTCCTGACATCCGGGAACAAATTCAGCAGACAAGAATCTTGGGTTTTGTAAATCGCTCTGTGAGCTTCATACGATCCTACGTTTCCTTTGTATACAATCCGAGGTCTAAGGTTGAAGATGTTGATATGCTGCTGTCTCGCACTCCTAAGGCTGAGGCAAAACTTTCAGTAGATGAGCGTGCTGCAGTGAAGAAACAGTCTGCACTACCCTGTTGGTCATTTGTCGCAGCAAACAGGCAAACTATTGAGTCTGTGGTGATCACAACGCTTGAGGACAAGCTGGTTGTTAAGGGGGGAGAAATGTCAGAATCTGGATTGTGTGTATGTGAACGTTGGGGAGAAACTTTGTCTGAAGGTAACGTTTCGTCACAGCTATCTGGGTTCAATGGGCGGCCAGGATGTCTGCACACTCTAAGAAGGAGCATCAAGGGTCCAGATTGGTTCCAGCCGTGTTGATTTTAGCATCCACGTTAAGTTACTTACATTAGTGTTTATCAAGTATTAATCTGATGTAATGACAGCATTAATCTTTCCTTAAACTTACTGATGGATGTACCCATATAAATACTTTCCACAGACGGAATAGAAGCTATCATTCACCGTCAAAAACTATGTCTACTGTAGCCCTAGCTGTAGAGTCTTAGCGATTGTCCGTTCTCGCGGTGTCTGTTCTGGCGATTTCCCCTTTTCTCTTGTGATTCCAACCAGACTTTCCAGTGATAATCTAGTTCCTCGTCGGATTCTTCACTGGGATGTGACACCCGATCAAACACGCGTCGCTGAAAACCTACCTGAATCGCACCGAACCCAGGGATCCACGTACCATCTTTGCGGCAGTCGGAGAAAGGCGGCGGCGCGGAGCTGGAGCGAGGCGACGCGAGGGCGGCCGGAAAGGCAATAGGAGCCAGGGTTTGGCGGTGGGAGTGGCGTATATAGGAAGCATGTGGGTTTCTCTGAGCCGGTGGATCATGATGCGGGGATTCCTGGCCGTCCGATCTAGGTCAGAGGGTTTGGGGGTTTCCAGGCCTTGGGGTTCGGAACCGATAAATGGGACGTCCGAGTAGTCCAGGCCACACACGGTTCATGGCTTTTTCCTTGGGCTTGTTTCCAATAACCAATTAGGCCTGGCTCCTTAAGGGGGCATTTGGTTCGCCATACTAAGTTAGATGAAAGTCCCGTCCGAAATGGTGTGGTTCAGTTAATTTTGTCAAACTATATGGCGCAATATCTAGACAGAATATTTCTCACCAAATCAATTAAATAGAACCATCTTGTTCGGGATGGAACCATTTCATCCTGCAAACCAAACAAAGCGGATGATGCCTTGTCGTTCCATCCTGCAAACAAAACGCCCCTTAGAATGGTAACGATTAGCTCTTGGCCTCTTGCCTCGATAGGAGGCGCAAGTTGGCACACAGATCTGGACCATAGTTGTCAATACTATAACGGAGGTCATACCGATTTGGTTCTATAAATGGTACATTTTGGTACCGGTCCATACTGATGTATTGTATTCGGATCTAATACAATAATATGAGTATATATATTTATAAATATATATTTGTTAAACGGACGCGCTATCCAGCGTGTGCGCACACCCTACGCGCAAGCGAACTGGCTTGCATCAGCGGTTCGTGCGTAATGAGATCGGTAGTAAGTTTCCTAGCATTGCACTGTGAAAGTTACCACTGGACAAAGCAGGAGTTATTAGCTCACCGCAATGCGTGCGTAACCAAAGTTTTCCCAA
Source organism: Dendrocalamus latiflorus (assembly GCA_017311315.1). Taxonomy (NCBI): domain Eukaryota; kingdom Viridiplantae; phylum Streptophyta; class Magnoliopsida; order Poales; family Poaceae; genus Dendrocalamus; species Dendrocalamus latiflorus. The sequence goes on from CM029633.1 coordinate 26,694,772, forward strand.
TTTGTAAAATGTTATTAGTTTGCCCTCTTCAAGTTACATGCGTGAAACATTAAGTTATTGTCACCAATTGTAGACTAACAACTTTTTGCGGCAAGCTGAAAAGTTACTGGCGTTTGTGAATGAAGTTATTGTCATATACATGTTGAGTTATTGCCAACATTTTAACACACGTGATAGCTATAAGTAAATTCATGTATTGTACATGATAGCTTGTTGTGCAGGAAACAGTAATTGTACCGTATGGATGATAACTTTACCTCGCGGATGGTAACTTCATTGCATATAGACGATAACTTTATGCATAACCTCAAGTAACATTTTGAGTTCAACTAATGAAACCGGGTGGACGGTCATCAGACAGTGTTCGAGAGCAGAGGAGAATCAGACGATGTTCAAATAACAACGGAGATTGGATAGCGTTCGAGTAGCAGCGGAGTATCGGATGGCATTCGAATGGCTTCAGAGCATCGGACGGTGTTCGAGTAGCAGTGGAGAATTGGACGGCCTTCGAATAGTAGCGGGGTATCGGACCGCGTTCAAGTAGCAGCGAAGCATCGGACGCGTTCGAGTGGCAGTGGAGTATCAGCCGGTGTTCGAGCGGCTTCAGAGCATCAGACGGTGTTTGAGTAGCAGAAGAGAATCGGATGGCGTACAAGTAGCAACAGTGGTCGAATGAGTAGTCGAAGACGTGGTCGAAGCCATGGCCGAAGCAGTGGTCGAAGCTACACTGATTGTAGCTACAGTAGTCATAGGTACTGTAGCAGTCAAAAACATTGTAGCAGACGTGGTTACCACAATGGTACTGTAGCAGGCAAAAGTACTGTTGCAATTGTGAGTACTGTAGCTACCGAGTGATTCGATCATACTCAGAAGCCGTGGTCGAAGTAGCGTCATGGTCATAACTCGTAAGAGTACTGCAGCACTACGACAATACACAAGTTACTAACAATGCACTATGAAGTTCCCATCTACTAAATAGAAAAATTTATAGTCAAGTGATCTAAAAGTTACTGACAATGCACTACGAAATTACCACCTACTAAATAAGAAAAGTTAAAGACCATTGATCTAAAAGTTACTAACCATACATTGTGAAGTTACCAACTATAAACTAGAAATTTACTATACATCCACTAGTGATTTACAAAATGTGTATTACAATGTTACAGTAACTCATTGTATTTGGAGCAACTATCGCCCCTCATCTTCTTCATGCTGTGATCATTTCTAACGGATTTCACAATGGCGGGTTCTGCTTGGGTAGGGGTCGAGAGTGATCTCCAAAGCATTCTAGCAATTTGTAATTGTGATTTTGCTTACCTTGGACGGTGCCTTCCTTGTCGTCTTCATTTTCTCTCCTAACACGGAATTTTCGACAATAATGGGGATTAGGTATAAAATACAGGAACAATATCATAATGACGAATCAGTTGCACTACAGCCAGAATATAAGGAACATCTAACCAAATCACTAACCCTAGGTACAGCCGGGTGGGGTCAACGGCGACGACTGACGGCACGCGGTCGAAGCGGCGACGATAGAAGACATCGGATTAGGACGTGTGGCCGACAACGAGGCGGCGAGAGAAGATACCAGATTAGAACGTGCGACCGATGACGAGGTGGTGAGGTTGCTGGATTAGGGAGGCGCTCTCGCGAGAAAGATGGAGAGACGGGGAGAGATCGAATAGGAGGAAGACAAAGAGAGATTCCCAAGTAGGTTTAAAAACTGTTTGGATTCCATACCCCACTAAATCCCAGAAAAAGCGGTACATGGGAACCAGGAGCGCAGTTTTAACGCACGTGATAACTGTAAGTAACTTTATGTATTGTATATGATAACTTGTTGTGTAGGAGACGGTAACTTTACCGTGTGGATAATAACTTTACCCTACGGATGGTAACTTCATTACATATAGACGATAACTTTATGTGTAACCGCAAGTAACTTTTTTGGTCTACCAACAACATGACCACCAACCTACGTGGGGCCGACTGAAAGGGGGTGGTGCAATTGTGATTGGCTAATTGGATTTGGGTCGCGTCGCTAGGGGGCGCTTGCTTATTCTATGTTTAGCCACTGAATAGTATATCTATTTGTTAGATTATATGCACACCAATGTCACTTATAATATTATTTCAAATACATAATAATACTACAAATATAACATATAGTTTAATAGACAATATTATCAATTTTCCACTAGTACTGACCGATATTGACTGACATCGAGCTGGTATGGCCGGTATGAAACATAGGCCTACTTTGTACTAGTTTAGGTGACAATACGATAGCGACTAGGGATGGCAATTGTGCCCGTTTACCCATATACCCGTGGGTAAATATCCTAATGGAGCTGTGTATGGGATATTTTCTTTACCCACGGATATGGAAATGGAGGGAATACTCTACCCATCGGGTAAACGGGCACGGGTATGGGTAATCTCCACCTGTACCCGCCCCGCCCGTTTACTCGCGATATAGATTGGTAGGTGGTGCAGTTATAGCAATGTTTCTAATTACTATTGATTGTTATAAACTTGTTCATATCTCTAATTGCTATTGATTGTTATAAACTTTTTTTGATAGCTATTATATTTCCTAGCAACAGCTGTTGCTTATATGTACCTGTCATTAATTCAACTCTTAAATGGTGACTCTCAGTTCGCGGGTAAACGGGTATACCCACGGGCGACGGGTATGGGCGAGGTTTTTCACCCGTTGTATTTCGCGGGTATAGCCGTGGGCGTAAATCGGGGTCGCGGGTACGGGTATGGGCCCGCGCCCGATTGCCATTCCTAGTAGCGACTGGTATAGTCAGTACTGAAACGGTATTAACAAGTTTTATTCTGGACCATACTTATCAATTCCATTCTATTCTATCTGGAATATTCCGTCTTGACGAGCAAAACGATAAAATACACTCTAGCCGTACCGGACTTGATTCCAGTTAATACCGGGCCATTCCGTTCTATTCATTCTAGTACTGTCTGTGGTTGAGTATTTGATTTTGAGAATTTATAGGATTTGTCATTCCATTTATTCCAATACCAAGCATAATTAAAATGATCCCTTGTTTTTGTGAGTATTTAAAGCAAGATTTTAAGTGAAATTATGTACACATATAATTACATATATATACTTATAGATAAATATATATTATTAAGTTAAAATTTTAAAATATAAAAATGGTACACCCAAATAAATTAGTACCGGCGTATCTATATGAAGAGACAAACCGGAATTGCCTCGAATTGACAGCTTTGTTCTGGACACAGAGATTCTATGGTAATAAATCAGTACGGAGCCGGTGCCGCCTCTAGGGGTGAAAACAAATCGGATATGATCGAATAGTCTCAGATACAATTAAATAGTCTAAAATACGAATTCATATTTTCAAAACGAATACGAATTCAAATATTCTCAAATACGGATACGAATATTCTCGAATACGAATACAGATATTTTTGAATACAGATTTTCTCGGATACAAACATCGGATAAAATTGATTTCTAGCGGTTTTACTGATTTTTCACCGGTTACCGGTTTTAAACCGTCTAAATTCAAATTTTAAATCACAAAATTCGTATGGATTTTTCATGGGTTCTAGAAACGAATCGAATACAAATCGAATAGTCTCGAATTCGAATATGAATACAGATACGAATATTCTCGAATACGAATGTGAATACGAATATTCTTAAATACAAATATTTTCGAATATAAATTTTGCTTACCACATTCATATTTTTTTATACGAATATTGGATAAAATAAATTATACGTTTGCGTTTTCAACCCCTCGCCTCGAGCATCTTCTTGCCCCCCGCACCGCACTTGCCTCTTCCCCAGTGAAAGCCGGAACCTTATTCCGGCATACACCACTCTCTTCTCCGATCGGCCCGGTCTCTCCAGTAGTCTTCTATCATCTTTTGCGATTCGGTGACACGGTTAGTAATCACCGGGCGTGAATTTCTTTACCAAAACATCTCTGTTGGGTTTGGGTTTAGTAGCTGTGCTGTGAGTTTCGGATCTAAGCACGCAAGATTGGATTAGCGAGTTTTCGCATTCTTTTATTGGACGGTAGTCTATGCGGTTCGTGGAGGTTTGATCTGATCCAGGCAGCTGCGCTATTGTATTCAGTGGTGGGACAAAACTTATTAATTGGTTGGTTTGATCTGATGCATGGTGTCATGTGGGATAGTGGCTGGGCGTTTATGATTAGATCTGTCTTTGGTGTCAACAATTGCTGAGTAGTGAGTACCGAATCCGTGGCCATGGGTTATAAGATTATTGCTGGATCAGTGATTCGAAGAATCGGAGTGAGCACGTTGTTTCTACTCCAGTGGGTTGATGCATTTGACGATTATTGCAGGTAGAGAGATGGCAGAGACCGTGTTCACTCCGTCCTTGGAAGGGATGAAGCATGTCAAGTCAGAGAGCGGGGTCATGCTCACCAAGCCCTTCCTTGATGTGTGCAAGCAAATCTTGCCTGTCTTGGGTAACTCCCTTCGCTCGTGTTTGCCATCAACTCACTTCTCTTGTGATGCGTTGGACTGTTAGTCGCATGAGGTTCAGATCATTAGCTAGGTTGCTTTATTGAATTTGTGACGACTGTGTTTAATTCAGTAGTGGGGTGCAGGCGTGCAGCAGTAAACAGCCTGAGTAATTTTTACATGTGACGGATGTGTTGTCTAACCAAAATTTCAAGAGTTTTGAGATTAGCCTTTTGCCAATGGGCAATTGTTTGTACTGCTCTTGGAGATGTGCAAGTCTAAATAAGCAAAAAGGATAAGTAGATTTGAGAGCCTTTGGCATTTGACTTTAGCATAGGCAGATGGCCTTGTCGTTTTATGCTTTTCCTCGTTGATTTTGCTGCAAATTTAGTATTGCTCTTTGACTTCTTAGTTGTTGCATCATTGAGCATTCATACCAATGACAACCTTTTGGGAATTGGAAGTTGGGACATCCAGTGCTGTTGTGGGGTGTGCTGGGTTGCTCTAATTTGTATTGCTGTACATGTAGTCCTTCTCCAAATACCTGATTTGTCACATCTGTTGCCTGAGCAGGATTGATTTGTGACCTTTCGTGGGAAAGCACCGTTGTATTTAATGTGTGAGTTCAGTAGAGTCATCTATCTTATTCTGAAATTTAGTTTTTATTGCTCTTGATATGCTTGTAAATGTTGAAGATTTGAGCACAGATCTTTGTTGTGCTTGTGTTAGGCCTTAAATCAAAATCTTTTGTATTGGCTTAAACTATACAGAGCATATCATCTAGTCTATCAAATATGGCTAAATTTTCCTTTGTGTTGAGCCTTACTGGCGTTGCTTAAACAAGAAATTCTTCGATAGCGTTCATTGGTTTCCCCTTTGTTCCCTGCTTTTGCATACCAGATAAATTTGGAGCTGCTATGGCACTTGTGAAGAGTGACATTGGTGGTAATATCACGGTAAAGCATCCCTTTCCACAAGACACTAGTAATAAAAAGTCATGTTCCATCCCTCTGTGTTAGTAAATAATTGGTGTTGTATGTGATAAAGCATGTAATTATCCCATTTGGAGCCCTCAGATTTCTAGTTCATTAAACTGACGTGATCCTCTCCTGTCAGAGGCTGGAAAATAAATATTCTTCAGACCCATCAAAATATGAGCATTTGTACAGCATGGTTCAAGAAGAAGTTCAAAACAAGACTGCAAAAGGTACATCGAGCTGCACAAATGGACTTCTGTGGCTCACAAGGTGCTTCAAATTCTCTTGCATAATTTGTCACTTTTTATTGCAGCTTAATCAGCATGCCAAGTACCAGACCTGTATTTACTCAAAATTTTGTCTTTCAGGGCTATGGACTTCCTTGTTGAACTATTCCGTAACCTACTTGAGCATCCAGACTGGACTATGAGTCAAGCTTGTACTGATTCATATACAAAAACTCTGAAGAAATGGCATGGCTGGCTTGCCAGTTCTAGTTTTACGGTATAATCTTTCTGTTGGTGTTGACCCACACAATCAGCATATACATGGTGTCATCATGAAATGATTGCTTCCAACTTTTTTTTAAGAGGAAGTAGAGTCCTATGTACCTAAGGTGAACTGCTATATAATAGTTTGTTCCTGTTCGAGCACTTATAATCAGAGGATGGATTATACAATTCTGCACTTACTTTCCAAATAGATAATTTTTCTATCATAGATTCATAGTACATATTAAAGGGAGAACTAGTGTCATCCAACTGAAGGTACCAAAGGTGAATAAACATGGGGTACCCTTTGTTTATTAAGTTATTAAACATGTTTGGCCATTTGGTAAACTACTTTAGTCACATATAATTTTTTCTAGTGAATGTGGAGAACAAGACATCAGTTCATAATTGTCTGAAGAAGTGCTTTGCGTTGCCGCTGATTTTGGAGATTTTCCTGAGATAAATTAAAAACATTTATGTCATATGACTTGTATCTTTCCGACATAAGAATACCAGCTTATTTGCTTGGCACATCCAAATTCTGTTATTTGTGACTTTGCCAAGTGAAGTGTCGATTGAAACGATTATGTTAGCCACATTCCCATTCTTTAAAATGGAGTTTATATTTTTATCAGGTTGCTTTTTTTTCATTCGGATGAATTACTCATATGAGGAAATGGCAGGTGGCTATGAAGCTTGCTCCTAATAGAGAAAAATTTATGGAGGTAATTAGTGGAACTGGTGACATCAAAGCAGATATTGAGAAATTTTGCACAACGTTTTATCCTTTCCTCAAAGAGAACCATGACTTTCTGGTATGGCCCTCATTCATTTGAAGATTTTATCATTTGATTTATGCTGTCTGCTTTTAATGATATCTTCTACTATCTACTATTCTTGCAGGCAAGTGTTGGGCTCGATGATCTGAAGGCTTCTTAATGCAATACACTGCAAGAATAACACAAAATAAATGTGTCGTACTGTCTTATGACATTTTATTGTTGCCGAGGATATACTGTTTTCCGTACCCATCTTCGGCAAATTTATAGGACAATAATAAGTCCGTCAGAATGCTTGGGCCCATGGCTACTTACACAATGAAATGAATGGATGCTGCTATATGGTAACAAAATTGCCATTTGAAGTCATTCCCTTGTTAGCCAAAATTACATATCAAGCATACTCTGAGAACTGTTCATCTTCGTTCCTGAATTCGCGTTACTTTAGATACTGACCACTCTCCTTGCCAAAAGGGGCGAACTGCAGCCGTTGTGATACAACTCATAGAAGGCACCATAAGAAACACGTATGAGAGCACAGATTCTAAGCACCATAAGAAACACGTATGAGAGCACATATTCTAACTAGTGAATTTGGAAGCCCGTCATCAAACTGTAGGGATCTTTTTTCGGTGGCAATATTATCATTCGACAGTTTTTACAGCCAGCCATGCGAAAATCAAAATGGCACATCATAAATTCACAATAATAAACCCACAGGTGTTCGCCACAAGAGCACTTCATAGTGTTCACAAACGGTACCAGTCATCCGAATATTTACACCTACATTGCCATCATAAATTGGAATGCGCCAAACTCCACTAGTTATTGATGCTACTTGGCCAACGTGACACATGCAATGCCGCAGGCTTGAACGACATTGGCTGTTATAGAGTTGTCGAAGCATCGGACAACATTCTCAAATGTGAAATGTAATGACAAACTAAGAGAATGTACTATCTCAAAAGAAAAAAAGAGAGATAATGTGCCCGCTTCACTTGTGGTGAACACTTCTTTTCTGCGCTTTGAGCTTCTTCTGTGGTTGAGTCTGCAAGCATTTAGTACAAATAAGTTGAATGAGCACTGGTATATAAAAGGATTAGAAGATGTCTCCCAAGACAAAAACATGAGAACTAACCTTCGGCTTCTGCAAAGCTTCGTAGTCTATCCTATTCTTCCATGTGCTCTTGTGTAATTTGATTGGCCGGTTTCCAACATATTTACCTGCATGATATTAGTTGTACTAAGTTAGTATGCAATACGAAGATTATTCAAGCAAAAGGCGGCATCCAAGTGGCCCGAGCACCCTTACCGTTCATCCCTTTTAGTGCTGCAGCAAAATCCGACGCATTGGCAAAACTAACAAAGCCATAGCATTTGTCCCGTATAACCTGAGGCACAAGGCGTCCATAGTCAGCACAATCATTTTAAAACAATATAAGATTATTAGAATGAAGAAAGCTAAAATAGTGTCTATGGAATGGAAGAGGTAAAACTCACCCTAGCCATGTTGAAGGATGGATATTTTGAAAACACTTTCGCAAGAACATCATCATTCACTTCATTTCCAAGATCACCACAAAACAAACGGAAATCGTCTGTGGATGGGGAAGAAGTGGCAATTGTCAATGTGAAGGTACTTAAAAATGCATACCTAAAGAAAAACAACCAAATGTCCAAATGACACCACTATTTGTCATCACTACAAACTAGTAGTAGAATGACATCATATACATGAATGGAAAAATGTGGTGGAGCTCAAAATATGTAGTCATGGGCAGGGGAGTGCTAATTAACTTTCAAAACAATGTAGCATTATAAGAGCATGTCCAATGCAGACGTTTAGAGAGATGCTTAGTAATAAAAAACTGATTTTTCTTGCCACATAGGATAGATAAGGTGCTTATTTTGAAGCATCGATGCTTAAATAATCACCGGTGTTTAGTAGGTGCTTATGTGTATAACTATATCTATTAATAGATAATATAGCATCTAAGCACCTATGGAAGAGATGCTTGCATTGGAGGGAGTAATTTTTGCATGGATGCTTGATGATGTGTCTATATTCTCTCTCTTTAAGCACTCATATATAAGCATCTTGCATTGTACATGCTCTAAATGGCATTGCAGGCTGCCAATTAGTAACCAGCAAAGCCACTGGAACTACACGCACAATGAATAATACAACAGTCAAGCATCTCTCCCCAACTGTTCGAACCAAATATTTTTTTTCAACAACATTAGCTTACACAAGATAACAAACTGATGGGAGAGTAGCAGCAATGAAGCTTATTCTTTTTCTGGCTTATAGCCTTCTCAAACAAGTGACCACAGAAAAGAGGGACCAAAATTTGAAGTGTTCATAGACTATATGGGGGAATATCTTGGTTGGGACCAATGTCCCAAAACCCGGTACCGGCCTAAATCCCGGCGGCGGGGGGGGGGGGGGGGGGGGGGGGGCAGTACCAGTTACTGAAAAAACCGAATAAACCGGCCAAATTTCGATCTTCAAAATTTGAATTTGAAACCACTAATCGGAAAAACTGACCGGTTACTAAAAAAACAAAGAAAAACCGCTAAAAACCGATAGATCCACTAAAAATCGGTTTTTCAAATTTCAAATTGGAAATTCCTAATGCATTCATAGCAAAAAGCACGAAGTCAAGCACGAGAGGTGCATATACCTTTTTAATATATTCCATTAGTGTTAAATAATATAAACATCATTAGAGAAACTAACTTTTATATCCAAATTTCAAATTTGCACTAAATAATGCATATTAACCTCAAACAATAGGTAATTTAGCATAATAAAGACCTAAACCAACCTACAACCGCATTTCATAGTCCTAAATTCAAATTTTAAATTGAAAATTCCTAATACATTCATGGTAAAAAACATAAAGTCAAGCACGCGAGATGCATACATTTTTCTAATACATTCTATTAGTGTTAAATAATGTAAACATCGAAACTAACTTTTACATTTAAAATTTCAAATTTAAACTAAATAAAAAACCGGCGGTTTTTATTCATGCGTATTACCCTCAAACGAGGGAGTAGAAACGATAATCGGAAGGGGGCAGCTCCCACCTGCTGGACTTGGGGCATGAGGTAGATGGTGCTGTACGGTGGCGCCGCCGCGGTCGCCGTCGGCCGGGCGGTGTACTGCGCGCTCTGGAGGTGGAAAGGGACGGGGAAGTAGGATGGGGTCGCGGTCGCCGCCGCCGCGGCAGCAGGGTACGAGAACTGCGCGGGCGCGGTGGCGGGCGAGATGGACTGCGCTGACATTGCCGGGGACGAGATGTCGTGTACGGATGGGCGAGAGAGGCAGGATCACGGGGTGGCCGGCTGGCTCCGGAGTTCGCCTGACCTGAGGGGGTGAGATCTCTGGCCACGCGGTTGCGGTTGGAAGTCGCCGACTCGATCTGGTTGGGCTGTGGAGCCGGAGAACGGCCGAGCACGGGGGGCAGTAGGCGTGCGGGGGAAGGATTCGGAAGGCTGTCGAAACGGGGAACGGCTCAGGTGCAGGGCCCCCTGCACTTAGCGTTGTGCAGGGGTGCCCAGCTCCTGACACGTGTCCCCTCAAAATTCAAAAAATTCCGAAAAACTCTAAAAATACTTAAAAAATCCGAAAAATTCTAAAAAAATATTTTTTGTGTATAAAAGGTATTTTTGTAAGTACTTAAAAAATTAAAAGTATTTTTAAGTACTTAAATATACTTTTTAATAAAAATATTTTACAAAAAGTACTTTTTAGAATTTTTTGGATTTTTAAGTATTTTTTGAATTTTTCGAAATTTTTTGAATTTTGAGGGGACACGTGTCAGGAAATGGGCACCCTACACCTACACGGCGCTAAGTGCAGGGACCTGCACCTGAGCCGTTCCCGTCGAAGCGTCCGGGGGTGGAGGAGGCAAAGCAAGATCCGCGGGAACCGGACCGGCCGCGCTTTGGGGGATGATGGGGGGTTGGCCCGAAGAGACCACACACAGGCCCGCCCGGCCGCGCGAATGCCACGGTGCGCCCGGCGTGATGCCCGCCCACGCGGAGGATTTCGAGATGCGGCAGGCCGCAGGTGGGTGGCAACGAAACGTTCTGGAGTTTGGACTGTGTGGCCATTCACCGCTTCCGCGCGACCGAGCGTCGGCGCGGCGCGGGGTCTTCGGCCTTTTCGCCTACGCTTTCTTGCTTGAGACAAATCAAATCAAATAATAGTTGTCGCCAACTGCGCCAGAGATCCATCCACGCGAAAGAAGGCTAGATCTGTGCTATCCAAGCGCTTGGCCTATTTGATCGAGAGATTTTGATCATGTTTCGCCGGATATATTGCTCAAGCGCCCTATCTTATCAAATGAACAATTGGCAGGCAAGAATCTTGTAAGTTTGGAAGCCCATTTTGGAGGCTTATCCGTTAAAGTCACTGTGGTTCTGATACCATGTAAACTAATCAAGGGAATTGACGTTTGCTGATGCTGACATCTGGCGTCAATACTTTAATATATATATGCATTTCCGTATTACCAACAGTAACTGAAAACAGCAAGCCCGATAGTATACAATTGGGCCTGTTTGGCAAGCCACAAGCCGGCCGGCTTTTGGCTTTTGCTACAGTACCTAACTTTCAAACGGAGTATTTTTTCAAAACGGGGTCTACAAGGTAAACGTTGTACACGTTAAAAGCCCAACATCTGTACCAACCAAAATTGTAAGTGAGTATCGGTCTCTCTGTAATCTGTACCGTAAACAGCCAAAATTCAAAAATTTCAGCCAAAAGCCAAAAGCCGCAGCTAAAGGGCCTGTTCTTTTCGGCTGCGGCTTTTGGCTGAAAATTTTGAATTTTGGCTGTTTACGGTACAGATTACGGAGAGACAGATACTCACTTGCAATTTTGGTTGGTACAGATGTTGGGTTTTTAACGTGTACAACGTTTACCTTGTAGACCCCGTTTTGAAAAAATACTCCGTTTGAAAGTTAGGTACTGTAACAAAAGCCAAAAGCCGTCAGCTTCGGAGGAAAAGAACAGGCCCAAAACAAACAGGCCCAATACAACCTTGTATTAGTTACAAACATAATCTATATCTAAGGCAAGATTATGTACCAAGTATAGGATAGTTTTCCTAACAACCAAAACAACTACTCTTCTATAGCTCTTATGTAATCTTAACAAGTTCTACTGGTTGATCCATAGTAGCAGTCGTTTGGAGTAGTATTGGTTTGAGTGAACCACAGGTTCTACTGGTCAATCCAGAGTAGTGGTTGTTCTGGAGTCCATCAGATGTCGAGGACGTGAGGAGAGGGCAAAGAGACTTGTTAGAGAAGACAAAGACTTGCAGTTAGAGTTGTCATGGATGCTGAGACTAGTTGTGCGATTAGTGGTCATGGAAGTTGCGACCAACATGGTCGGGAATGCGGCGATTTGCGTGGAAGAACGCTGCGACCAGCACAGCACAGCTTAGAGCTTGTCAACCAACGAGCGAGAAAGAACTATGCTGCACAATGACTATTGTGCACTTGCGATGTAGGAATCTAGAGCAACCAGTGGAGCCAAGCAGTGCATATGTGTATGTGCAGGCATGGCGAATGTCCAAATGTGCATGTAGCTCGTGTGCAAATAGAGTTTGTATCAGAAATAGTTTCCATATACAAGTTGGTTAGCTGAGTTCGTTTAGTAGATTGATGCTTGTAGGACCGAATGGCAATAGAGGGGGTGAATGATGCCTCACAAAATTTACCCTAAGTATTCTCAAACTCTTCACTCCAGTATCTATAAAGCTATGAAGAGCAAAGTTGACAGCCAATCCCAAAGCAACAACCTCAAGAACCAAAGAGAGGAAATCTTTAGAGTAGAGCGGTATGACCGGCTATTCATGAGTGGTTTGATAGGTGAGCGGTACGACCGGGTCACAGAGCTGTATGACCGCTCTCCTGTTTCCAGGATAGAAAATCAGCCCAAATCCAAACTACTTTTGATGCAACTCCAAAAATCTATAGCCAAATGAGATGAAACTTTGCATACACCTCACTTGAATCCTTGTCAAAGTTCAGACCTTTCTTAAGAATAAGAAAAGTTGCATCAAAACCAAGCAAAAATCGAAAACTCAAAATATGACTTGCTTGTGCATAGAGGATGGTCAAGATGGCTCTATATGGATTCCCATATGTCATAACAAAGAAAAACTCCCAAAGATTAGAAGCAAAAATTTTGAGATAAAAAACTCCAAGGTGAGGCTAAAACCATAAAAAACCGAACAACCTCGAAATCCTACAAGAGTTGGTGCCTAGATAGATGAGATATGATCTCCATGAGTTATCTCCATAACTTATACGTCCCTGTCACATAGCAAGATCAAGAAATGGAGAAAAGAAATCAAAACCAACAATAACAAAAGTAAATAAACTGAAACAAGGAGACACCTGAGAGATGAATAAAGTTAATATATTGTTACTTGAAAAATAAAGGTTTTATAGTCACTCTACCCCGAGGATAAGAGATCACACCATAACACTCACTCTTCTAACCTTAACATTAAAACACAAGGTTAGAATAAGAGATGGTTGGATGGTTAGCTTGCAAACTTCCATCTCAACCTATTAAATAGATGAGGTAGCCAGCCCATATCTAACCCTAATTGATACTATCCACTAACACATATGCGTAAAACCAGTTAACCCCACACAACATGGGTTTTACTCACATACTTAACTCATGTACGCTTTTTAAGCACATAAGGCCGAATCTGCTAAGCCTTCATATTTTGATCCAGTTGATCTTCTCAGGTCTTCTTGACCTAAACCACTTTTCCAAGCACCACAGTTTTGATGCAATACAGTTTTTGGTATTTGGCAAATTACTAAAATACCCTTACATTGACTCAGTCTTCATCTTTCCTTGCAAGTAATGGCCATGCTTTCCATATGTAGGTGTACAAATGGCTTGCCATATATCAATAAGTCTCTCCTTTCTGGTTTCACCAAACCATATCTCACTTGGACTAACCAAGCCACTTGGTGCAGCCAATGCTCGAATCTTCCCTTCAATATTTCTCTCATTTCTTATATCATGCTTGAGCTCAACTATCTCACCCAACATTCTTGATTGTTCTGGACCTCAACTCCTCCATGAGAATAGCCTCGATCTTTACCGTTGACCATGATTGACTCCAAAGCTTCCTGCACATCCAAAGACAACAGAATTATTTTCGGGCACAAGTTCTTCACAACTTAATCCACATTAGCTAAAATATATATCATGCAACATTAACGCACTGACCAAATATAATTCAAATCACCTCATGACCAAATTCCCAAAAATCGAAAATCAAAATTTTAGGGCAAGTCTGACTGTCAACCAGAGGCCGATCAGACCAGTCACACTCAATGAAAATTAGCACGTTCTGAAAAATTACAACTGGCAACAAAACAATAGTCATACTGGTCAGCAGTCTAACCGTTGCGATCATATCGCCCAGTGCGGTCTGATCGGCAGCACACGGATGGTCTGATAGGTAATAAGCCAGCGGTTAGACTGGTTTGTCAGATAACAAAATCTGACAAAATGCGAACTTTGTAAAATTCAAATTTTCACTCCACAAACTTGGCAATGGTTTATCACAATATTATCCTGGATCTTCTCACATGGTCCTTCATTGCTAATCCGATTAGATCTATTTGTTTGAGATTTCATGTTCTAGTTGGACTACTATGTATGTGTATATAAGTACGTGCATGTAGTCCTTGCGCTTGGTGATGGGAATTAACAGAAGCTAATTAGAGAGAGAGAAAGAAGACATGAGAAAAACTTTTAGAACACTAGAAAATTCATCTAGGGCTAGATGAGAGATTGTTCTAGGATGTTTTTGTGAAAAGATTGAATAGAAAATTTGTGCACTTAGTGTGTGAATTTTTGGTGTTTTATTTGTGAGTTCATGCTATTTCTTCCATAAGTTTTGTTCAATCTCTTACTGTTAATCTTGCCGCCAGAATCATTTTGTGTTTGATAGTATTGTTTTTTAGTAGATTGAGCTATATTTGGCCATTGATTCATCCCCCTCTTAGTTGATCTGTAATCCATGATCCAACAATTGGTATCAGAGCCTGGTAGTTGGATTAATCCATGGCGACCGAGAAGGGTATAACTAAACCTCCAGTTTTTTATGGCGACGACTTCTCTTATTGAAAGAGCCATACGAAAGGATATTTGCAAAGTCTTGGATTTAATATTCGGGATATCATGCAATGAACTTTTATTCATCCTACTAGTACTACCTATCAAGAAAAAAGATTATTGATTGAAAGCAATTTGAGAAGTCAATACACTATTCTAAGTTTTTTTTCTCGAAACAAGTTTGCTTGAGTTAATGGTTTGTCTTATGCTTATGAAGTTTGGAAAACCCTAAAAAAATACCATAAGTAAACTTCTTAGATTAAAAAGCATAAAAGCTAAATTTTTGACAATTGAATATGAGATTTTTTTAGATGAATCTTGATGCGAAAGAAGGCTAGATTTGTGTGATCCAAACACCTTGGCCTATTTGATCGAGAGATTTTGGTCATGTTTCACTGGATATTTTGCTTATCACCACACGGTTCACTGTTGTCATGCACATGGTAGGTCTAGGCCATTATGCACACCGGGTCATCCAAGCTACCCCATCCTAGCCACCTGTGTGTGTAACCATTCCATTCTATTATTTTCATGTAATACAAATAATGACCTCAGAAAAAACTCAAGCACCCTATCAGATCAAATGAACAATTGGTAGGCAAGAATCTTGTGAGTTTTGGTGCCCGTTTTGGGGGCTTCGTTGCACACAATTCATGTGAGTTGTTGTCCCACTAACGATGCACAAGTACATAGTGTGGGTTTATGTTGTGAGGAGTTAACGACAAAGTGTAAGACTTGTGCTTATGGTTGGTTCTATTGGTTGATCCATAGTAGTGGTCGTTTGAAGTAGTACTAGTCGGAGTGAACCATCTGTTCTGCTAGTTGATCCGTAGTAGTCATCATTTAGTGCAGTATTGGTCGAAGTGAACCATGGATTCTACTGGTCAATCCATAGTAGTGGTCGTTTTGGAGTAGTACTAGTCAAAGTGAAGGAGCTCGATCAGAAGTGGTTAGAGTAGAGCTCAGCTAGAGTGCATCGACTAGAGGTCAGCTCAACTAGAGTGTTATGACTAGAACAAGTCACAGTTGATGATACTTGTGATTGATCCACTAAGAGTCCTTCTGTCTTAGTTGAATCTACTTCTTCTTAATTCTATTTATCTGCCTTGTATGCTATGAGTGATGATCAGCTTGAGCAGATTCCTGAGGATGACCTAGCCCTCCTATCTATCAAGTCCACTAGAGCCTTAAACACTATAAGGGTTAGAAAGAGAGGAGGAGGAAGTCTAATCCAGTGCTTCAAGTGTGGTGATCTCAACCACATTAGAGCCTACCTCCCTAAACTCAAGGATAAGGAGGAGTACTGTAAGAGTCTACCACCTTGAGATGCCAAGCTAAAGAAGCGCAACCACCACAAGGTAGTCCATGGAGTCTTATCTGCTCTCGAGCAACTTGACTTGAGTGATTGGACTCAAGGACTGAGGAGGAGGATGAGCCACAAGGTAAGAAGAAGACAGATGACTTCACCGACATGTGCTTAATGGCGAGCATGGATGACATCTTTGGAAAGGATGACCTCTACAACGACCCTGATGAGGTAAAGCCAATATACGATGAGATATCTCATGTTGTAGTTTGGATAGATCATGATCTTAGAAAATGCAAAAAGAAAATGAAAAATCATAACTTCTTGGTTAAGGGCTTGAATGATGAAAATGCTAGGCTTAGATCCTTAATTCTTGATGATGATAGTTGTGAATCTTACATAGTTCTTCACTCTGAGTTAGACAAGTTAAGGACCATTTATTTTGATGTTGCTCGTTAGCTTAGAGTAGTACTTGACAAAATTGAGAAGATGGAAGGTTGTTTTTCTCTTGGCACTATGGTGCATGCTAATGTTGTTGATGAGTTAGTTATCACCAGAAATAATCTTGCTAAAATGAAAGCTGTTTTCCTTGCTGGGTCCTTAGTATTACTCGTCTCATGCTAAACAACTAAAACATATAAATGGTGAATTTGCTCAACTCAAGTCTAACAAACCTCTTGTGTGAGAGCTGGAGACATGAATACTAGTGCTTTATCTTGCTCTAAGTGTGCTTTGTTAGACCTGAAGCTTAAAAGTGCTGTGTGTAAAATTGCTAAATTAACTGGTGAGATGCTTCATTCTAGGACTCTTTCATGCTCAAATTACACTAAGTTAACTATTGAAATTGATACATTAACTAGAACTCTAAATAACCTCACTGCTAAAGAAAAACATGCTTCATCTTCCGCATCAAAGAAATCTAATCCCGTTGCATCCATTGCACGTGCATTTTATGCTGAAATTGGTTAGGATCTAGATGATATGCATGAAGTAATTAGAGTCAGGTTTGATTAGTAGCTTAGAAAATTAAGACTGCATCCTGTATCTCTTGTGAGTCTCTTAGGCTTCAGGTTGCTATTTATAAGGAGAGATATGCTAGGACATTGAAGAAGAGTGAGTGTAGTTCATGTGTCACCCTCTCTAAGGAAATGACTACCTCAAGAAAATCTTAGAGCAATTCTCTGGTGGCAAAAAGAATATCAACATGATCCTAAACCAGTCTAAGGTGAGTGTCAAGAATAGAGATCTATGTTTCAATACATTAGAATATTCCAAGAAATGTCAACATAAGGTAGTGAGAGTTTTGAAGAGTGGCTTGGTTGAGTCGGAGACTGAACCAAGCAAGTCTGTCTTTAGGTCTACTAGCTTTGCACAATCTACCTCTTATCTAGTGGGTGCTTCCTCTTTAGCTGGTCAAACTCCTCATCGAGTCAAGTACCATTACACCTACTATGAGAGGATGACAATCTGCTTTAGTTCTATTTTAGGCGAGCCAAGCAAAAGAAGAAGGATAGAGAGAGATCTTTGAGAGCTAGACAAGTATATGTAGCCTAGAAGGTCTCTAGAGCTAGCTTCACGTCCAGATTTATTGATGACTTCTTTGGAGGCTTTAGGTTAGCCTCTCGTTTAGGCATAGATTACCATGAGGGTAGAAAAGGTCCATGAGTGCCTAATAGACAAGGTGAGCGTTAGGCTTTTGCTAAACCTAGGTGATAGTTTAGGGGGGGGGGGGAGTCTAGGTAGAGCTCATGCGGGGGTGCGTTCTCATGGTGTCCATACTTTGCCTCATTCTACATCAGCTTTAACTTATGCTCCTACTGGTTCTACTTCTACTCTTCATGTGTCTCAGTATTGGATTCGTAAGTCTTTTATTACAAACCCCAGTATTGAGACCTCGAGATTTTCTATTTCTATGATGTAGGGCCGACAGGGAAGGAAGGAGAGCTTGTGGCTAGTGGACTCCGGATGTTCTTGATACATGACTGAAAATTCAAGATGGTTTTCCTCCCTCACCTAAGCATCCAGTGACGAGTTAATTACATTCAGGAATGATTCTATCAGGACCGTGATGGCCAAGGGCACAATCCATCTCAACGACAACTTCATACTCAAAGATGCAGCCTTGATAAGAAAGCTTAAGTACAATTTACTTTCAGTCACAATTAATTGATGATGGTGTTGAGGTTAGCTTTAGGTGGAGTGCTTGTAGATTTCTAGATCAGTCTAGGGATCTAGTCTTTGAGATTTCTCATCTTGGGAGAGTTTTTATTGTTGATTTTGCTGAGTCTTCCTCTTTGGGGCTTAGGTGTCTTGTTGCTTTAGAGTTTAGAGAACTGGTTTTCTAGCACCGTATGCTTGGACACATTATTTTTTATTGCTTGACATGGGTTAGTAGCATGGATCTAATTAGGGATTACATAAGCTTAAGGGTAGGAAGGATTAAGTTTGTTCTTCCTATAGGCATGGTAAGATAGTTGCTATTTCACATCTACCTTTTACTATGGTCATGACAGATGGCCTAGGATAGGTCTTGCATATGGACACTATTGGTCATTCTAGAGTTTAGTCAGCAGGAGGAAAGTGGTATGTACTAGTCATTGTTGATGATTACTCCATATGCTCTTGGGTTCACATCCTGTCATCTAAGGATGAGGCTTTTGGCCATTTTAGAGAGTTAGCACTTATATTGTCACTTGATCTTCCAGAAGCCCTTAAGGTCATTAGGAGTGACAATGGGACTGAATTGAAGAACTCATCATTCTCTTCCTTCTGCACTGAGCATGCTCTAGAGCATCAGTTTTCTTCTCCTAGTGTTTCTTAGCAGAATAGTGTAGTTGAGGGGGGAAGAACAAGACCTTAGTTAAAATGGCTAGAACTATGTTAGATAAGTATGCCACTCATAGAAGTTATTGGGTTGAGGCTATTTCCACTGCCTATTATGTGTCTAATAGGGTATTCTTAAGATTCTCATTGCTCAAGACTCCTATGAATTGAGATTTTATTGTAGACTTAGTGTGTCTCACTTTAGAGTCCTTGGTTACAAGTGATTCATGATTAAATATGGCAAGCTTGATAAGTTTGAGTCTAGATTTTTAGATATGATCTTTCTAGGCCATCCTACTCATTCTCGAGACTGTCGTGTGCTTAATCTTGAGACAAACAAAATTGTTGAGACTTGTATGTTTACTTTTGATGAGGACATTACAGGTGCATAGGTTTAGGGAGATTTAGAGTGCATCTTCCTTGAGGAATGCGATGAAGAAGATGAGGCTGTTGATCTAATTCCTCTTTAGCTAGCTGTACCACTTGCTTCATCTACTTCACATTTAGCTAGACAGACTGCTCCCACTTTCTGTTTAGCGCCGTGTGGCTTTGCTCTTGTCCACAGCTTGTGAGGTAGAGGCCACCTCAACTTCAAGAATGTCTCGATATCTCCAGTGGCGACTTACTCACTCTATGTTCATCTCTCTTGACTCACATGCTTATTCTACTTTTATTTTTTTGAGCTCCCTGATGTCTCCTATGCACTTACTGATGAGTCTTAGATCAATGCCATGAATGAGAAGTTAGAGAACTGTGAGAGAAACAATGTCTGGACCTTAGTTGAGCCTCCCCATGGTCACAACGTCATAGGAACCAAGTGGGTTTTCAAGAACAAACAGAGTGAGGATGGGGTAGTTGTTAGAAATAAAAAGGCTAGACTTGTAGCTCAGGGCTTCACTTAGGTAGAGGGCTTAGAATTTGAGGAGACCTTTGCACTTATTGCTAAATTAGAAGCCATTATAATTCTCTTAGCATTTACTGTCTCTAAGAGCTTTAGACTATATCATATGAATGTTAAGAGTGCGCTTTTTAATGGTTTCATAGAAAAAGAAGTTTATGTCGAGTATCTTTCTGTGTTTGAGAGTCTAAAGTTTTTGAATCATATCTATAAACTATCCAAAGTCTTGTATGGTCTTAAGTTAGCTCCTAAAGCTTGGTATGATAGGCTTAAGTCATTTCTATAGAAAAATAATTTTCAAATGGGCAAAGTAGACAAGACATTGTTCACCCTCAGGCATGTTATTGATCTTCTCTTAGTTCAAATCTATGTGGATGACATCATTTTTGGTGTCTCATCTCATGCTTTAGTTTCCAAGTTTTTAGACACTATGAGTAGACAATTTGAGATGAGCATGATGACAGAGTTGACTTATTTCCTTGGATTCCAAATAAAGCAGATGAAGCAAGATATATTTGTGCATCAAATCAAGTATGTCATAGACCTACTTCGACACTTCGACATGGGAAGTAGCAAGCCGATCTCCTCCTCTATGGCTTCCACGTCGAGCTTGGATCTAGATGAGGACGGTGAGCCTGTCGATCAGAAAGAGTATCACAGCATGATTGGCTTCCTCCTCTACCTCACAGTGTCGAGGCCGGATATACACTTCTCGGTATGTCTATGTGCTCGATTTAAGGTTTCCCCTCATGCATCTTATTGCCAAGTGGTGAAGCTCATCTTCATGTACCTCTAGTCCACCCTTGAGTTCGAACTTTGGTATTCTTCTTCTTTTTGCATATCTCTTTGTGCTTTCTTAGATGTATATTTTGGGGGTTATAAGATAGATAGAAAGAGTACCTCAGGAACCTATTATTTTTTAGGCACATCTCTTGTCTCTTGGTTGTTTAGGAAGTAATCTTCTGTTGCACAGTCCACAGCTGGGGCTAAGTATGTAGCTGCTGTCAGTATTTGCTATTAGATTCTTTGGATCTGATTTACTCTCAAGGACTTTGGGTTGGAGTTAAATACTGTTTCACTCTTCTATGATAATATTAGTGCCATTAATATAGCTAAGAACACAATGCAACATTCTTAAACTAAGCACATAGACATCAGGTGCACTTCCTTAGAGACTATGTGGAAAAGAGAATATTGTCCTACATTTTGTTGAGTCTGAACTTCATGTTGCTGATATTTTTGAAAAACCTTAGGATTCTTCTTATTTTGCCTTCTTGTGGGGAGAGTTGGGGGTTATTCATCCTATGAGACTGATTTGAGGGGAGTTCACTTCATTTGCATGCATGTGTAATATACTACATATTTAACTTCTATTCTTATATTGTAGTATAATATGGAGTTTTGTCTATTATCCATGCTCACTCTCTATATCCAGTCATGCCTGCTTTACTGAGCTTTCTTTATCATGTGCTTACATGTATAGTTTTAGCTTGTGCCATGACTTGTTCACTTAAAAACTTCTCAACTTGAACATAAAGTTGTCTGGGCTGTATCTTTTGAAGAGTATAATTTTAGTGATCATTTTATGATTTCTGCCATAGCAAATTTCTTAGTTGAATTTTGAGTCCGAGTCTAGTTTGGGTAGAGCTTTTTAGTTCCATTGTGAAGCATTTAGTAGCTCTTGCATTTTTGTTGCTTTATATGATCTCAATTGTGCCTATAATTGCACCTCAATATTTCTTTTGCATGAGACTACCTGGCATTGCACTTGGCATGAAATCATAGGGAGTTATGTATGACCAAAACCTTTTTCATAAGATCTCTGCTTGATATGGTTAACAATGGCTCGAGATCAATCAAGTTGACTAAATGAAATTAATTTAAATTGGTTAAAACATAGGTGCTTTACTGAGGTAGACCATGCAAATATAAGTTAAAATTTGAACTAAAACTTAGATGGGTAGTTGTAGATAGCTCTTAGTCTAGAACTTGCTCTACCAAGATAAGTCATTTATCTAAACAATTGCAATTTTCAAAAATGCTTTTAACTTAAGTGAGTTATTTTAGAGCTTTTTAGCATATTTCTTGTATGACTTATAACCTTAGCTCATTTTGCACTTTACCTTGTCATGACTTAGATTAGGATCTTTCTAACTATATTTATGATTTTGAGACAATCTGACATGTCTTGGCTTGCTATGCTATATATGTTCTTACATGATTCTGCAAGCTAATTAGCATGGCTTGGTGAAATTTCTTTTAATTGACATGGATAATTTTCAAAGCTTCCAATCCAACTAAAATATGAAAGTGACAAAAAATAGTCATGTTTGCCTCTTTGTCCTCATTAACTCCTTCCTTTTGTTTACTTGATGAATTCATTGTCAAAGAGGAAGAAATTGTACCAAAAATGCATACATTTGGCTAAGGAAGAATCTAATATTTGTGAGGTCACTTGAACTCGAAGGTTGCGAGGTGTCACTTCGAGATAGAGTTATATGAGTTACTTGCAAAGGGTATATGATCATGAAAAGTATCTGGAGCAATAGAGCATACCGATTAAAGGGTAATCTTAAAGGTGGAGCAACCAATGGGAGTTTTGATAAAAATTCTGGTCAGGAGAAGGAAACTGTGTTATCAACGGTAGGTACTCCGATATCATCTGCAGTTATATGCGGAACTGCGAAGACAGTTGCAAAATCTAGCAGATACAAAGGCGAAGGTGTGAACTGTTGGAAGAAGAAAGATGTGGTGGGATAACCATGCGGTACCAATGAGCAGGTTGAGCTCGGAGGTGGTACAAACCTATGACATGGAAGGCTATAGCAACAGGAGTTGTGGTTAATTAAGCTACACAACGAATAAGCTCTCAAGTGGAGGGTCCAAGTAGGCTAATCTAGACACTTATATGCACATTACGGTGATGTACATGAGCCCCTGTGGTGGAGCACTCCCAAATGTGGGAGGAAAAACAAAAAAAAAGTGAAGCCGACTTGGAGCGAGTTCTTGGAGAACCACATTGATTTTAACGGATAAGAGTCAAGATGGAGATTATTGAGTTATAGTGACTCATATCTAGTCATTTTGAAATCCGAAAGTCCTAAAAGATATGAGAGGGTTGTGAGTGAGCTATAATTTCTTGTACTCTTTTGAAGTTGTGCCTATGAAATTTACGTTCGGCTTCGCTAAATCTTTTCTTTCTCATCGTGGTTGCTTCAACACCGTTATTTTGATTTTCTCTACGAGATTCATCTTCCTTGTTTTTGACACCATACACACTCGTGCTGTATCTTATAACTCTGATTCGATCTGAAAGCTACTGCATATAAGAAGGGGTATCAGAGTGTAACATCTCTGGTCTATAAGCTGATTTTGTGTAGAGAGAACGCACGCTTGTAGGCAACCCTTAATTAATTTTCTTGGCAAAGTACGTAAGCTACTAAGGCTGAGTTCTTTTTGACTTTCAGCCAGTTTATGCTTGTAATATCTACAGTAACTAATTTTTAAACATTGTGTTTTTTCAAAGCGGGGTCAATAGGAAGATTATAGTGAAAGATGTACTGAGTTCAATTGTATCGGTTAAAATTACATGTGACTATTTTTCTATACACACTATCTCTCATGAACAGCTAAAAATTCAAATATTTAAGTCATAAATTTTAAGCTATCAGTTTAAAAGAATCTATCCTAAATTAATGCAAACTTAATGCCTGTTTGGCCAAGCGTATGCTAGCTAGCCTTGAAGAAGTTAGTAGTACTTCAGATCTAGAAACAGTGGTGCTGGGGCCGACAATGCCGCAAGCTACGGTACAAGACCGTGCAGATGCTGTGATAATTGATGTGCAACCGCACTGTAGCAATCATTTCCAGGAGAGCGTATGTAGTGACACGAAAGCTGATGATGGCCACCACACATGAGAGCGTTTGGCAAGAAACGGGCCGGCCGGTGGCCAGTCCTGCGCCTCCTGGCCTACTGTGATGTGATGAGACGTGTTTGTGTGTCTGTTTGGCAGCATCCACTGTCAGGGAGGCAAGAGCACCCAAGGATCAGGGATGGATGAGTTATCAAGGAATAATACAGCCATTATACACCAAGTTTATAGATTAGGGTTCTGGAGGAAACGGCTAATTATTGATCGAAAGGAATATTCCTTAAGGGAAATGGTGTAATGTGTGTACACACGTATATGTATACATGTATATTGTATATATATGTATATGTATACATATAGAGCTCTAAAACTATAATATAGTTTGTTCAAAATGCACCAACTAGAATCCGTAGTGAATATTCAAGTACCCCTTGGAAATAGGTACCTGTTAAAAATCGCCATTAACACCTTAGTACTGGAATAACCATTAGCACTAGATATACTCCCATATATATGCATGTATATGTGTGTATATCTCTACTATTATATAAAGAGGAGTTGGTAGTCGTCGGTGCATTCTCCTCTCCCCTCTCTACAACCATCCGATTTGATCTGGACCATTCGTCTATCTCTGGACCATCCGATTTGATCCACTTTCCCCATCTCTTCGCGCATTATGGCCAGCCTTCTCTCTCTGTTGTTTGCTCTCCAATGTTTGATGTGTGAAATTGACCAGACAATAAGTTCCGTCTCACCATTTTTATGACTCCGTTGCAATGCACGTGTCTCTAACTAGTATATATATGTATGTATGTATATATATATATGTATGTGTGTGTATACGGTTACGCTAATCAGCGCGTGTGTGCACGCTACGCTCAGGTCGCTGGCTGCGCGCATGAGCATCCTGATGTAGTTTATGTTTGATGATAACTTTATATGTGTGAGATAGTAACTTTGACATCTGTAAGTCAATCGATAATAACTTTATTTTTAGGAGATAGTAACTTGATGAATTGTCGATGATAACTTTATATTTAGAAGATAATAACTTAACTTGCATATCTGCATGTAGCAGAAGAGAGAAGAGAATAAATATACTTGACTTGTTATTTTTTTATCTTGTTTACAAGCTAAAAAATATAATAACTCTTTCACCAAAAGTCCAATCTGCGATCTGTTTGCACCATTCTGTTCAAAATTACAAGCTTAACAAAACAAAATCTATGTTGAATATGTTTTTGATACTGCGAAATTCGTGTAATATAAAGTTACTATCATGCATGAGTGAAGTTACTGTCAAATACATGTAGAGTTATTATCTCATACACATAAAATTATCATCAGATCATGAAATGGGGCACCATGGTGTCTGGGCACCAAGCCTCCCTGCCTTTGGATTGCTTTTAGATGTGTGCAAGTGCAATGCAATGATATATAATATATCACGTAAATCCGTTAACATTCATTAATTCGAAAAGGCATCGATTTGGAAAGGAATTCATTAATTTAGCATGCTGAATTAATCATGGATGGAAAGTCTTAATTATGAATGAAAATTCTCAATCATGGAGCCTAGGCACCATGGTGCCCCTGTTACACACACACAGATATATATATATATATATATATATATATATATATATAGAGAGAGAGAGAGAGAGAGAGAGAGAGAGAGAGAGAGAGAGAGGACGCTGAAATGAGACACCATGATTTCAAATACATGAATTCAATCCAAATTCGGTTGTATTTTTTTTTAAATATCAGTTTTTAGGTATATATCCATCTGTAACAATTCAAATGAAACGTATACATTTGAAAAATATACTCGAGTTTCTAACAAATTTAGATCACATGCTTTGCTGATTTGTACATATAACCAACACATGCCTACAATTAAATTATCATAAAAAGGCAACTACAATTCAAATTTTAGTTCAAACTTATTTGAAGTAGTTAGTAAACTAGTTAAATTTGACATAAAAAATCAATTTTTTCGCACATGATACATAAGAAAATATTTATTTTAGATTATGGTGGCTAGGAACTATGGTGTCTTAGTTAATTATAGCGTCTAGTGTGTGTGTTTTGGTTGGTTGACACAAAATGAATACTAAGTACTAGTAGCGTGCATACGTGTCAGCAGCATGTTAAGCACGAATATATGATTAGATCATGAAATGTTCGTATACGTCTTTATAATGGCATTAATGCAGAGTACATATGCTACGTACTATACACATCGTCCATTGATCTAGAAGCAAAACTAAGATATATACATGCATACAGATACTGATTAACTCCATGATTGAATATTTGAATGCCTAGATTCCTAATTTGACTAAAACTTGAAGTTCTTGCCTAGGTCGACTGGCCATGATTGAGCCTAGGTTGACTAAAACTTGAAAATCGACTCTAGTGGTCGGCGACCAGAGTGAGCGGTTGAAAACCAATGCAATTGAAAACTAACGTTGTTGAAATCTAACGTGGTCGAAATTCGACTTGAGTGGTCAATGACCAGAGTGGTCGAAAACCGGTTGAAAACCGACATGGTCGAAACCAATGTGATCGAAATTCGACTCGAGTAGTCAACAATCAGAAAGAGGTCGAACATTAACGTGGTCGAAACCACCGTAGTTGAAGAGAGACAATGTGGTCGAAAACTTGAACGTGGTCGAAAGCCTGAACGTGGTCGAAAATTCAGATGGTGAACAGAGCAGAGTCTGTTTTTCAGCCTTGTTTCAAAACGAAAATTGATGGAACTTTTGATCCGTAAATCTAAATGATATGATTGCAGAGATCTTCTCTAGGGTATTGTGAATCTATTCCAACAAACGATCATGAAAATCATGGCCAAAGTTGAGACCTTTTTCAGTTTGTTGGAAGGTTCCACCAAAACCGAGTTAAATCGAAATTGGTGAATACAACATGCTCGTGGATGGATGATGACCAAGATGGGTCTAGAAGTATTCTCACATGTCATAGGAACACCAAAAAAATCAACTCAAATACTCTCAGATCAAGAAATCAAACTTTAAGGCCAAGTCAAGAGCAAATCAATCAAATCAAGTTGGATCCTTGGAAATACGCAAAGATTGATATATTGCTACTTAAGAATGTATATTTTACAGTCACTCCACCTTGCAGGACAAAGAGTACACCAAGTTCTCTACTCTCAAACTCTAACCCTAAACTAGAGAGCACATATGAGAGAGAGGGGTTGGATGATTAACCCTACGTGTCTCCATCTCAACCCCTTTTATAGGTGGGCAACCAGCCACCTACACCCCTTAATGGATCCTATCTGTTATTACAATGGGAGAAACTCGTTAACCCCACACACGGGGGTTTTACGCACACAAGTTCACTTATGTACGCTTTTCAAAGAACATAAGTGTGCATCCGCTAAATCCTTAGCATTGATCTGCATTGATCAAACCAGCTCCACCATGACCTACACCGCTCTTCAATGCATCGCCCATGCACCGCAGTTTTAATCCAAGGTGGTTTCTAGTATTTTAGTCAAATTACCAAATACCCTCCATTGACCCGGTCTTCACCAACCTTTGCAAGCAATCGCCATGCTTGTCACGTGTAGGTGCACCACTAGCTTGCCACACGCTGCCAAGTCTATACCTTCCCGGTTCCATCGAACTACGACTCACTTGGTCCGTGCAAGCCACATGACACCATCTCGCCATTTGAACTCGCTTTCAACACTTCCCATCTTTCTCATGCCATGCTTGAGCTCACCGTCTCACTCGCCATCCTTGATCGTTTTGAGCCTTAGCTCCTCCCTGAGCCTAGCCTCGATCCTCGTCATTGACCATATTTGACTCCAAGCGACCCTGGACATCTAAAGACAAAGAAATCGTTTCCAGGCACAACTTCTTCACAACTTGACATACGTTAGCTAAAACATGCATCATACAACCTTAATCCATTGACTCAAGTCATACTACCTCAATCCATGACCCAAACCAAAATCCTCAAATTCTGCCCAAAACTGAACCAGTCAAAGAGCGACCTTTGTAAACTCACTTGACCACTGTCAGCACCCAGATTTTATAATCCGGATTCTACTGTGTTTAGCTGCACTATTCTCTGGATCAGTAGATAGTGCACACAGTTACAGTTATGGACATCAAAATACATATCATGCGGAAGCGTAAATATAATAGTAAACTTACTCATAGGTCGATGAGGCCGAAATCATTAAATTGCAGCAGCGGAAGAACGAAGCACACAGGTGGGACCTTCAGGACATGCCCACAGGCAGCCAACTGGAGGTTCGCGACCTAGCCCTTGACATCTTCATCTTCTCTGCCAGCTTGACCAATCTCGTTGCTGAGGCGCAGTGATTTGACTCCTGATTCTGAATTTTGTCGCAAAAGCGAGTGTGAGCACTCCAACCCCGTGCTCCGCGAGTCAATACACAGAATGCAAATAAATAGTATGCATGGCTTAACAAAGGAGAGGCTCGGGTTATTTTATTTGCCAAAAACCGCTTTTAGTAGCATTTCTGTTATTACTCATATTGTTGTTTTTGCAACCTAAAAACTCATCACCGCGATTGACATCATTGACTTAATCCACCAAAGATTCACTCTCATTATTAGCTGCTGTCTAAGACTCCCAACAGCGATTGCCATAATTGACTTAATCCACCGAAATTACACTTTCTTTATTGAGTGCTGTCTAAACTCCAAACAGCATGTGTCATTCTCTATTCAATCCACCGATCATATTCTTTCTGTAATGGTTGCTGTCTAAGACTCTAAACAGCGTGTGGCATTATTTAGATATTCCACCAAACATACTCTTTCCAAATTGATTGCTGTCTAATCTCCAATCAGCGAGTGACATCACCTAATTAATCCACCGAACAATCTCATCAAGATTTTCTAACAATCCAATCCTTTTTATTACTGATTCAAATCCACCAAGAATATCATTGATCAAGCCTACGATTCACCATTATATATCCACTAATAATATCCTTGATTACTTCTACGATCCACTAGTATCCTCCCACCAAGTAATTCATTAATCAAGAACTATAATCCAATACTTGTATTAATCCTCCAAGTTCCCGAAAATTCAATTAGATCATCTATTTAGCCTATCTATTCAGCTAGACTCCACCAATTTATTTCTCCCAGAACCCACACTATCATTACCTATTTATGATTGACATGAATCCACCAATACCTGTATGTGTACACTATAAACATCTATTTCCTTTACTCACGACCCTACTTATTCTTTCCATATTTTATTTTGTAGGAATAGAAATGCCACTATTTGAAATACAATACATAAAATTTTCTGAGACCTAGCAGCTTTGGAACAAAACATAATGTTCAAGGAATATTAACAAGTTGTTCCATATGTCTAATATCACCATAATTTTTCCATACATATGGCATCACACCGTATAACATCTTTCAGCATTATAGCCGCTTAACTTACGACTGGGAGACACCCAGGACAACTCAAAACAGGGCTTTCCGCTGCGCTCCACTTTTCCATTCCCATTTTTCAAACATTTTTAAATAGAACTATATCTAGTTAAGTTCCCATGTCCACCCATGACCGTGGGCACGGCTATTCGAATAGTTTTGACTCTGCAGAGTTTGTACACTTTCACCACAAGAGACAATCAACTCGTTGCCCCACACGATTCCTTAGTCATGTGGTTGAGCAGACCATCACAGTGACTTTTCAAAGTATCTAGTCCCTTTTGTCACTCACCCTATGGGCTGTTCCCACTTGCGGTGGGTCCCATACGTTGCACGGGATGTTCCCCACGGCTACTAGCGTACGGGCTCCACTCCCCTCTGCGCTAGTACGACTGGGAAACTTCACCCTCCACTCGGTGTCCTTTTAGGCCTCCCCTTGCCCTTGCATATCCACTCCTAACCACTTCCGGTGAGATGAGTCCAGGGGTTTCGATAAATTTACTTAGCCAAGTTGTATTTTACAGACTTG
Organism: Dendrocalamus latiflorus; assembly: GCA_017311315.1. Classification (NCBI taxonomy): domain Eukaryota; kingdom Viridiplantae; phylum Streptophyta; class Magnoliopsida; order Poales; family Poaceae; genus Dendrocalamus; species Dendrocalamus latiflorus. The sequence goes on from CM029633.1 coordinate 26,724,573, forward strand.
TGGTTGTACTGTTTTACACAGGAGGTCATGACAAGATTCAGTCCTTAAGTGTATCTGAGCGGTTCTACCACACTCCACAATTTTGTGCTCCCACCGCACCACATACCAGCCCCCAAACCATCCGCTCAGATATTTAAGCAAGTTAGGATTTTTGGGAGCATAAAATAATCATGTCAAAATATTCCCGTCATTCCCACCATGACTGTCCAAACCAGTTTCTCATGTTTAAAAATGACAATGATGTTTAGGGCATTTCAACGCCCCGAGTATCTATGCAGTACTAAGCATGGCGTATAATTAGAGACTTATTTTCACAAGGTTACTATTATCATTTTGCTAGGGCGACAAGGTTCACACATTCAATTATTCCAAAGGAGGTATAATAATATTCAAGGTAGACAGTGGGCATATAACTAGAATCTTAAATTAAACATGTATTTGCATATAAAATAACAGCATGCAATTTGATAATTTAAAACAAAGTAAATTTGCAGAAAACGTAGGTTCAACATGATCAAAGTATTGACTCGCCTGGCGCGGTTGACCGCGGTCTTGAGCTCACACGATGCTTTATCTTGAGTTTTGGTGTTTATCTTCACTTCGAGTTTGATCTCGCTGGATCCGCTGAATCTTCACGAATCCCAATCTCTAATTACGCAACAAACGACTGAATCCAAATGAAAGCAAATAACACAAAGATCCGGATAAATCCGAATAAACTCCATTTAGTTTTATTATGAGTTAATGGGTGCTTTGTGTGATTTGAGGCAAGGCCGGTAATTAGAACACGACGACTCGATGTTTTTATTACAAACTTCTTCTACTATTTTTATATTTATTAAGAAAGTTCCATGAGTTAGGTTAATCCTATGATTTGGCGTACGTTGTCGAGTGCTAATATACATGGATTATGTGATTTATATGTATATAAGTAATGTTTGCAAATTTTAGCTTACAGAGTTAATCTTATAGACTATGTTTATAGCATTTTGGTGGTAGGATATTTTATGTACCTTCATTTATAATTAGGTTAAGTTTAATTCAAATTAGAGTCTATTTATACGGGTCCATGCTTGTTCAATATTATTATGTACTAAAGCTAGCGTTAAGATTTGGTTAATGACACTATTTGTACCCTGCTTATACTTTAGCTACTGTTAAGCTTAGCTTTATTTAAAATTTATTTATCTAACAAGGCTTGTTCTACAAGATTATATTTCAATTTTTGCTAATTAGCAAGACCTACCATTAAGATTTATTTAATGACAGCATGTTTAGGGCAAATATTATGGTCCAGGGTAATCTCTTTATTTAAAACCTTGCTAATATAGTTATCAATTTTTATTCCCCTTAAGTTTAATCTTACATGTATATATGTGTATATATTAATTAGGATCCTTATTAAATTCAGACATTTATCCAAAGCCATCTTTATTAATGCCTTTAATTGATAATTAGATTAGGGTAAACACTAAAGGTACATTATTTATTCATACATGCAATTAACCAAAGATTAAGTCCTAAATAATCTCATTTACATCCTAGTTAAATTTATTAGTTCCCATGGTCAACTTTCTAATTTTCCCTAGATTTTCTCTAAGAATTTCCTAAGGGAAATGGATCAAAAATAAAATAAAATCAAAAGAGTTGTGTGAGGGGGAGAGAATGGGATTCGAACTCAGAACCTTAGAACTGTGGGTGTTAGCGCGCACGCTGATACCAATTGGGCGGCGGGTACTTTTCGACTAGAAGGGGAGAAACGAATTAGAAGATACAATGTATGGGCCGGGGCAGAACAGAGCAAGAACAGGGGAGGATCGGGCGGCGCTCGGTCGACGACGTCGCAGGCGAGGGGCGGCCGGGGAGGCGGTGCCGACCGGAAAAACGGAATACTGTGGACGAGGAAGTGGCTCTGGGGTAGCAGTTTCGGCCATGAGGCACCATGGCGGGCCGATGGCGGTGGGGGAGCGGCCGGGTGCGGAGAGGCCGTGAATGGCGACGGCGGCCGGAGGGAGGGGGAGCGGAATGGGGGCAGCGCGAACAGTAAGAGGCCACGAGAAACTCACCCCAGGGGTCGACGGGACCGGAGGACGGCTGAGGCGAGCCGGCATCGTGCGCGGCGGCGGCGCGGAGGAGGTCGCCGTGGAGAGGTCGCACCGGTGGGGGAAGTCGTCGGCCGGCCATTGGAGAGGGTTCAGGACGTCAAGAGGCCACTTCCACCTCAAGGAATTGGGGTGGAATGAACCGAGGAGGCGGCGGCGGTGAGAATGGTGGCGGCGGTCGGATTTTGGGGAAAACTCACCGTGCAGCTAGCGGGGAAGAGAGAGGGGGCGTGGAGAGCAATGGGGAGCGGCCGCTTCCTTATAGCGGCAGAGGGCGGGAAGGCGCAGCTGGCGAAGGACCGGGCGGCGGGGAGGTCCGGCGCGGGGCTCGGCGCTCGGAAGCGACAATCGAGCGGCGCGTGCAGCGGGAAATGATGGCGAGGCAACACGCGATGTGAAAGAGGCGATGCGGGCAGGTGCGCGGTGACGGAGGTACAGTGAGGGGCAGGGCTAGCTTGGTAGGCGTGCTGAAGAAGACGACGTGGAGCGAGCGCAGCCACCAGGGGGAGGAAAAAGAAATGGAGCTTCGGTCATAGAGGGGAGAGTGCGATGCGAGAAGGGGAGAAGAAAAAGAGAAGGAGGAGGGCCCACGGCAGAGACGAAAGGAGAGGGAGGGATCAGAACGGGAAAACAGAGAGGGGGCCCGCTGTCAGTAGGGGGCAGAAAGGTCCTCGGTCGGCAAGGGGGAAAAGGGGAGGGAGAGAGAAGGGAAAGTGGGGTCCACTGTAAGTGAGAGAGGAAAAGAGAAAAAGGAAGAGAGGCTCAAGCATTTTCTGAATTTTGGATTTTTGATTCAAGCCTTGGTTTAATTACAAAATCTACTACTCTTCTATTTTCAATTAAATCTTGTAGTGAATTGTTTATACGAATTTTGAATGCCCAATTTTTTTGTACGTTATTTATGCTATTAGTTCCGAAATGAGATTTTATATTTTACTCAGGTTTCTCCCTCCTTATGCTGGATCATCTTTCCGTATTCCTATTTAAAATTTTAGTTTTATATTATTTGCCTATTCTTTTTTATGGCATTGTTAATATCTGTCTGTCTTTTAGGATTTCTTCAATTTTTGGAACCTCAACCAAATTCAGGAAAACACCATAAAATCCAAATTTTCAATAGACATATTGCAAAATAATTCAAAAGCTCCATATTTTCAAATTTAAATTTTTAGGATGTTACAACCACTCTATAAACATTGCAATGGTTCATTACAACACTAATATGGACCTTCTCACATAGTCCTTCAATCTCCCCCTTGATGAACCATTGGCAATACTCAAAAAATACAATTGGAGGTGGTTTTCAAAGAAGAATTTTGCAAAGAGAGCTCCAAAATGGTCACAACAAGAATGCAATGACTGAAAATGACCATATGAAGCAAAAAATGGAGTGAAGCCACTGAAAATAACAAAGTTTTCATAAAAGGCTTCAAATCCACCAAGTGAGTCAGAATATCTCACTCTAGGTCTATATAAAAGAACAATTGTTCAATTTGACCTTGATCATGGTGAGATGAGATCAAAAGCTCCTAGCTAGCAAAATTTTGCACAAAGCCCAAAGCATGCTCTAGATATGCATTTTTACCAATATTTTTCTCTCTTTGACAATGGAGTCATCAAGATGCATGGAAGAAGAGAGAGCATGAACGAAATGAAGTGGCTACATTTTTTTTTTCATTTTCAGCATTAGGAGCCATGAAAATTATCCAAAATGACATTGTAAGTATTACACTAAGCCATAAAAAGTGAAAGTACTATCTAGATCATGGCAACACATGTATAACGAAGCTAAAGCCAAGTAAGCAAAGATCTAAATTAAATGGATTTTTAGCATATCAATTTATCCAGAAATGAGTCAAGCCATATCAACATACTAAATAGAGCCAAGAAGCTATATTTGAGTCATTTCAGAGTGCTACAAGTTCAATATTTAAATATTTTGCTACTTGATAACATTTGTAATTAAGCAAATTTAACACATTTGGTACCTTTTGTAAGTTCATTTGTGGTTATAGCTGAGCTTCATCCAGTTTTTCACAAAATTTTATTTTCTTAGTCAAATGTTAGACCTTAAATCTTATGCGACCACTCCAAGTAAGAAGCATAAAAAAGTAATCTTGGTCATCAAAAACTCCTCCTGAGTTCATACCTAGTGCAATGGCAAGCCGTCTCATGAGAAAATATTGGTGAGATCAGTTTTTTCGCACAAAAGAAATCATTTTACATTTTCTTGACTTAGTTCAAAAACAAAGAGCTAATACGAACTCATGTTTCAATAAAGAACTAGCATATCTCAATCTAAAGTTCAATATAAGTTCAAGACTCAATTTAGCTGATTTTACATACCATGAATCATAATAGAAAACAAGACATGATTTATTTCAAGCTTTTCACATTTAAAGAAGCTAGCGTGACAAGAACTAAGCTATAAATAGAATGTCATGATAAATCTACTAATCTAGTACAAGTTATGGCAAGATGTAAAACAGTTTTATCACATTACACAAGGATAATAATCAGGGCTTATTACAATGCATATTGCTGAAATTAAATATAATGCAATAAAAATCCCAGCCCCCTCAACAATTGAGTCAATTTTAGAAACAATTAGGTTCAACTTGAATTATATCATCATTAAGCTCTAAAAAATCTCAAATGAACTCCCCTGAACCAAAGTAATAAGCAAGAGGGAAGAAGTTTGGACAGAAGGAAGAAATGACAGTCCTTACAACATAGACAAGATAGAAGGAATATTATGGGTCAGACTTGCTCTCATCTACCCCATATAACTCGAGGACTATCAACTGGTCATCTAAAACATAAGGGAGTAAACACGTTTTCTGTCTACCCAAGTGGGCCCAACCCTCGCTGGAACTAAAATAAGTGAGTGAACTCAATCTAGTGAGAAGAGAAGCAACTAATAAGTAGCATGTTAGGATCACAAGATGAAAGAAAAAGTCTAAACAACTGAGAATGAGAACCATTCTAGTCTATGCTAGAAAGACTAACCCAGATGTACCCAATAAACAAAGTGCAACAGGATGAAAAAGAAGCATATGAATAATATAATATGGAAAGTACATGATGCTCCCCCTCATATTAAGCCATAAGGACAGACCACCCCAAGCTCTCCCCGCAAGGTCATAACCTCGAGCTATCTAAAGGTTTGGTGAAGATGTCAGCCAACTGGTGGTCACTCTCCACAAATTGAAGCACTATGTCACCCTTCTCCACAAATTGAAGCACTATATCACCCTTCTCCACATGGTACCTTCTCCACATGGTATCTAAGGAAATGATATCTGATTTCTATGTGCTTGGTCTTGGAGTGTTGCATTGGGTTCTTAGCAATGTTAATGGCAGAATTGTTATCATAGAAGAGAGAACCACTATCTATGGCTAACTTAAAGTCCCGCAAGGTCGAAACCATCCAAAGCACCTGATTACAGCAACTAGCGGCTGCAACATACTCGGTCCCTGCAGTGCATTATGCAATACTGGACTGCTTCCTAGAAGACCAAGAAACAAGAGAAGTGCCAATGAATTAGTAAGTGCCAGAGTTGCTCTTTCTATCTGTCATACAACCAGCAAAATCTGTATCAGAGTAGGCTCAAAGGGAAGCAGAAGAGTACCAGATACCATAGTCTAGAGAAGCTCGAAGGTACCTGAAGCAATTTAGTGAGAACCAACAAATGTATGAAAAGATCTCACAAATCCTTGCCGTGGGTGCATACCTCGATAGGGAAAACAAGGTCCACCACTTAAGAAACAGCGAAAATCTTGCCTCAGGACAGCAGGTAGACTAAAACCAAAACCATAAGAATAAAGTCCACAATGCCATCTAACACTACTAGAAAAAGTGTCAAAGAAATCATTAACAAAGTGAGATTTTATGTTAGGCTCACGAGTATTCTTACCATGAGAAAGGCTATGCACATTAGAGACTTAGAAGCACAAGCTCAATGCATGTGTTTGGCATGTCAATAGCAAAAGTCTACATGATATCTATCCTTCCCACAAAATGAGCAATGATGCAAAGTTCTACTAGGAGACACGGTCCAGAAGGACAAGACACCATTCTTACTTAAAGGAGAATTCCCTTGGGACAAGCATGGAGATCTCGTGTCAGCATTAGGTCCACACATGCCATGAGATGGACGATGTGTGTTCATAAAAACTTGACGACGGACTCGACACTTGTGCTTGACATGGCGAAAACAAAACTCAGCAATATGTCCATCTTTCCTACAAAAGGTGCAATGGTACTTCTCTTTGAGTGATATTGTTCCATGTGAGGAAGAAGCACCCTTGTCTTTGGAAATCCCTTGGCAACACCAAAAGAGGCACAAGAAACAATATTAGCCAATGAAGAATGATCCAAAGCAATGGCATAAGTGACAACATCAATAGACTCATGCTCAATATTTGAAGAATCCAACATCAATTGCAAAGAAGTTAGGGAAATCTTTAAAACATTAATCTCATAGTGGAGGCAATGCAAGAGTCACATGATTTGGTGCTCATATCATTGCGCACTTTCTCCAAAGACTAAACTTCCTCTCTCAAAGCAATGTAAGAAGTGCAAGAGAATGAAGATGCATGGTTACTATGCATAGAATATAAAGCATCAACATCATTTACTAAGCTAGCACAATGTTGCAAAATAGTAAATCATCATCAAGCAGTTTTTCACATTTCAAACGTGTGCTAGAAGAAATAGATTTAAACTCCTCAATTTAGCTCTTGCCTTCTTTAATTGCTCAAGATGAGTAAAATGAATCAATTTTAGCTTTTCATTTTTAGCAAGCATACTTACATAAGAATCACATTTATTTCTAACCAATGATCTAAAATTGCTAATTTTTAACTTAGCCTTATCAAGCTCATGATGTAAGGCAACACAAGAATGACATGATATAGAAGTATTTTATCTAATCAATTCATTTTTAGATTTTAAACATGCAAGAGAAGTTCTTAAGTTTTCATTATCCACATACAAGGACTTACATGGCAAAAGATATTTCAACCTAGCAATTTCATCAAGCAATTCTTCATCTCTAGAATATTTATAAGATTATAAAGAGTATCAGTTATCTCATTTAGAAAGACAATATCCTCAATGAGTTTCACCTTGCTTAGCTTAAGTCGAAAATCATCCTCAATGGCCATTCCACACATGCCAACAGGGTTCCTTCTCCTCCTTGGGCTCCTTGGAAAACTCCCCATGATCATCCTCAATGGCTATTCCACACATATCAACGGGGTTCTTTCTCCTCCTTGGGTTTCAAAAACTTCTCGTCCTTGTATATAGGTTAAGACAAAATGAAATGACTAACCATGCCACAAGAATTGCAATCAAGTCCCATATTCTTTGCCAAATCATGTAATGAAAACACGGGCCTCTCTATGTCATTGGCCAATGAGTCACAAAAAGATAAACCGAAAGATTCACAGACCTCACATTAGCCACCATGCTCATGATCGGGTAAAATCACTCAAAGAGAATCTTGCTCTGATACAACTTGTAGGACCAAAAAGGGTGAATAGATGGGTGAATAGGAGCTAGCCCAATTAAAAGCTCTTTCAAATCTTTTCCAAAGAAGAAAGCAAAGATCTTTACTCCAATATACATGAAGCTACGAAGATAAGAGACCAATTGCCCACAAGGAAAGATCTAAGAAAAACCGAGCCAAATGAACAAAATCTTGCCTGGACAGTCTAACCGCAGTGCAATGGGTGGTCTAACCTCTCAGGGGTAGTTAGACCTCTTTCAGGGGTGATCTAACCTCTCATCTCAGGACAGAACAAATTTTCAGCACTATTTTAAATCCAAAAATCGACGAAACTTTTGATCCACAACTCCAAATAACTTGAAACTTGAACCAAGGCAAGATCATGACACTAATAACTTATCGAAACCAAAGATCCTAAAATAACATAAGAAAGTTGGGATGTTTTGGCCCTTGAAGCTCTATTGCACTAAAATCAGGCTAAAACCACAAATTAAGCTAACTCTCAAAGTAAGGCCCAAATCACTTGAAATTTGGTATACTCATTTTCTAGGATGTTAGGAGCATATTTCAATTAATAATCAAGAAAATCGTTGCCAAAGTTTTGATCTTTTTCTTTTGAAGGAAGGTTACACCAAAATAGGACAAAAGAGAGAAACGACAATCCACTCCTGCTCGTGAGTCCTTGATGATCTAGATGACCTTAGATGAGTTCTCACATATCAAGAAAGCTAGATCACAGTATGAGCTCAAGCCAAAATGCCCACAAGACAAAAGCCCCAAAATCACATTCTCTTGAGCCAAAACCAGAAAAATGACTAGTGTTTTGATGGATGAGATCTGGTTTTCAAGAGACATATTCATCACTTACATGTCCTTGGCACATAACAAGATCAAGAAGGGAAGAGGAAGCAATAAAAACTAAACCAAATCAAGATTTCATCATTGAGCATAAGAGAAAAATACTTGGATGAATTTTAATCTCTACTGATGCTTAGAAATAAATATTTATAGCCATTCCCTAGCTATACACAAAGCCTAAGAATGACAAAAATCTCAACAATAAGAGTCTCTCATATCTTTCACAAGGTTCTCTTTAAGAACCCTAACTTTTCTCAAGGCTAGACATGAACTCTTTCAAAAATTTAACCCTAGCCAGCTCTCTCCCTTCTTATATATAGAGGCTCACAAGGAAAACCCTAACCAACACCTCTAGTTAGATTTCATCCACTCTTACATGGGCTAACCCGTGAATACAACACCATACTGGATTTTACACTTACACATGTACGCTTCTCAAAGCACACACATCCATTAATCCATTAGTAAATCAACACTTGACCATTTCACATTTTCAGCATACTCCTGACCTAAACCACTTAGGCCAACAACGCGATTTCACACAACACCACTTTTATGGTATTAGGCAATTTACCAAAATACCCCACTATCACATTCCACAAAGTTTCTCGCTTCCATTGCCTTGATCGTGGAACTTACCTCTTTCTCGAGTCTAGTCTATGGTCATCTACTCCTTTACAAGCAATCTACATGCTTGTAATGTGTAGGTTCACCAATGGCTTACGCATCGGTAAGTCTCTTTGTGTCGGTTCTCTTCAACCACGCCTCACTTGCACCGACCACACCATTCTGTAAACCATTGCTCCAACCTTCCCTTCACATCCCTTGTCTTCTCCTCTATGCCTCGCTTGAGCTCAACCATCTCACCCTTCCTCCTTGACCATTCTGGTCCTTGGCTCCTCCATGAGCGTAATCCCGATCCTCATTGTTGACCATAGTTAACTCCAAACTTTCTTATACATCCAAAGACTAAGAAATCATTTTTGAACATAAATTATTCAAAACTTAACCCATATTAATCTAAACATGCTTCATACATTATGAATGCACCTAAGCAACGATACCCATGTCATGACCACACTCAACCTCGCCAACCACAGGCCAATCAAACCACCGGCACCTCGACCTTTCAAACCACCCACCAAAGGCCAGTTTGATCACTAGCCCTAGGCCAGTCAGACTGCTCTTGGTCAGTCTAACCACAGCCCTAATGCTAGTTAGTTCGTTAGCAACAAAAGGTAACTGGAAAATTACAAACTCTCAAAAATCAAACTAAAACTCCGTAAACTCTCTGAACCAAAAGTCAATTACTCATTACAACCATGGGGTAATCTTCACATGGTCTCATACTGTGCTTCCCGCTTGAGCCACGTAGCCTCACCTGGACTTACACGACCGCTCTGGACCTCAACTCCACCACCTAGTTCTGGTCCATTGTCGTCGACCGCTATATCCTCCAAGGCACCTGTGCATTCAAAGACAAAGCAACCATATTGAGCACAAGTTTCATACACTTAACTCACGTTAGTCAAAACAATGCAAGATGAAATGTAACACGACCAGGGTATAATCTTTCGTCCGAAATTTCGCCTTTCGTCCGAAATTTCGTTGCTTTCGGACCCCCCGAAACATAATATTTTCGGCCAAAATTTGGCCGAATTTAATTCTATTTAAAATTTGTTCAAATTTCATTCAAATTTTGGTTAAATTTCATCAAAATTTTGATTTTTTTCGTCCGAATTTCCGACGAAACGAACGAAATTTCGTTATTTCGTTCCTTTCGCCCCGGAACGAAAAAAATTTGCAGCCGAAAGATTATACCCTGAACACGACTAGCCCATGGCACCTATGCCATGCACATACTCAATCACCACTTGACCGACTCAATTTGCCAACAACCGATCTGACCACCATTACCAGGCCAGTTAGGCCGCTGGGGCTGTTCTGACCACCGACACCATGTTGGTCAGACCGGCCTAGTCAGACTGCTGGTTACTAGCCGGTCTGACCACTTAACTTCATTAGAAAATATTATATCTGGAATTTCGGTTAAACTATATATAGTTTTAATTCTAGTTTTCAATTCTAGTGGCACTAAGTACAAACTTATCTCCAAATAAGTCTACACAATAGTTTGGCATCCAATTATTCAAAGATTTATGGCTGATCTGACTGTTTACCCTATAACAGTCATATCGTCGGACATCTGCCAGCCAGACTGCAGAACTCTCACAAATTTTCTTAATCTAACTCAGCCACCGGGGGGGACGCAGGGTGTAAAAACGACCTCTCACCAGGGAGGTACTAAAAATGTATACTTTATCTCGCGTGTCTTGCTGGCTACCAAGAGGACACTAGGAGCGTAACTTAATTAAAACTCATGAATGATCAGACGGACATGTCTGCATGCGTGTCTGCATGTGATGTATATATGCATGTGGGTAACTTGCTGGGATGGGTCTCCTTATCAAGTAGCTAGATAAGTAGCCAGTAAATCTTGTGGCACAAGCATGCATGACAAGATGTTGGAATCTTTCCACCTGGCTAGATTGCTAGATTAGTTTCAGTTGTTGCCTCAGGAGATGGAGACTAGAGGGGCTTAGCTTACGGCCAGTCAGTTGAATAATACAGGAGACACGGCCTGCCCACATGTACACGACATATGACAACGGTTTTAGCTAAGCCTTCTTCAGTTCCTTCTATAAAAAGATCTCAGATCAGAACTCCAGCCATTCCAGAGAATTGAGAGAGCTTGATTGTACCAGTGTATATATATATATATATATATATATATATATATATATATATATATATATATATATATATATATATATATATATATATATATATATATATATATATATATATATATATATATATATATATATATATATATATATATATATATATATTGATTGTACCAGTATATATATATATATATATATAGTGATCTATAATTGAGATCGATTAATTGTTGGTTGCTTGTTCAGTTCATATATATAGTTGGGATGGCATTGAGGGAGATCGAGTCTACGCTGCCCCCAGGGTTCAGGTTCTACCCGAGCGACGAGGAGCTGGTCTGCCACTACCTCCACAAGAAGGTGGTCAACGAGCGGGTCGCGCAGGGGACGCTGGTCGAAGTCGATCTTCATGAGCGCGAACCGTGGGAGCTTCCAGGTCAGTGCACATATACAAGTTCATCGATTAATTACTTATCGATCGTACCTCTAGGAGATATAGATATGTAGTTATAGATGGGAGCTCTCAGATCATCCTAGCTAGTGAACAAGGAATTAATTAGCGTAAGAAAGCTTTATGGAAGAGCAAATTAGTTAAGGATGCGACACATGGTATCTTTCTTGAATGATGCGAAGGAAGGTTATGCATGGCAGAGGAAACCTACTGACGATTCCTGCTCATTCTAACGACTAGTGAATTGCACCAGTACCTTAAACAATTGGTCTACCGGGCTAGCTTGATCACTATGAAGATTGTAAATGCTCAATGGTTCCTCAATTTTTGGAGAGGAATGGTTTCTTAATTTGTGGAAATGTGCATAAGTGTATTAGTTAGCTAGGGTATGGTCCATCTCGGTCATCAGTGCAAAGGAATAAGCGAGGAAGAGTATAGCATGTCGATTTCTTTTTCTTTTTCAAATATGTCGATTTCTAATATCAGAGGATTCAGAAGAGTCGCTTCACTTCCACCATGGTCATGTATGATGTATTCATGTCCTTCGGAAGGACATCCTTCCAAGTTTTCCCCCGCAAAGAAAAAGTCCTTCCAATTCTGTCCATCTCTGACGGCTGACGCATCACATGAGCATTACTGTAACTGTAGTACTCAGTGCACAGCATATGCAAATCTCAACCTCCAATTGATAACCACCAGAATCCTAACATCACATTCGGATCTGTGCATGTTTCGGTGCATACAGAGGTGGCCAAGCTGACGGCCAGCGAGTGGTACTTCTTCAGCTTCCGGGACCGCAAGTATGCCACGGGATCGCGCACGAACCGCGCCACCAAGATGGGATACTGGAAGGCCACCGGCAAGGACCGTGAGGTGCGCAGCCCCGCCACGAGCACCGTCGTCGGGATGAGGAAGACACTGGTGTTCTACCAGGGGAGGGCCCCCAACGGCGTCAAGACCGGCTGGGTCATGCACCAGTTTCGCCTCGACACCCCGCACTCACCCCCAAGGGTAATGCTGCAGTCATCTTAATGTATAGTACTTTGTGTTATTGACCTTTTGCTGTCTCCAAGACAAAATTTTGACTATTAATCTATATAACTATACATCATTATAAATATAAACTACACGGATTCTAGAAGTCATTTGTAAAAGATACTAGATGGTACGTACATATCTCGCTATCATCAACTATATAGCTATTTTGCCTTCTGATGGTAGTGATACATAGTGCTAATTACTTCATTTGGATTATCTGACATGAGGCATCCTTAAGAAATCAAGAGACTACAAAAGAGATGCAACCATGATGCTGAATTGTTTGTTTTGTTGAGTTAATTAAATAATGTAGGTCTATGAGTACAGAATATTGCGAGAGTTCAATAGGTTAAGATTGATGACTCAAGACTGCTTACTACTATATTGGTTACTTAAGATTAGTGCTATGAATTATTCTCTCTCGGCTGATATAGGAGCTGAGTTCAGTGCTCTGGCCGGAGCCAGCAGCTAAGAAATACATAGGTTCTTCTCTTTTCGATTTCTAAAAGTCTTTTTTTTACGGTAACTATTTTCAAATAGAGTGTCTTTTTAAGACAGAGTTTATAAGTTGATTGTAGTAAACACTGCAACAACTTCATTTATATTAACCAAAATAATACACGAGTCTCTCTATCTCCCCACTCTTTCGCATGAATAACCAAAAGGCGTAAGTCACAGACCAAAAGAACAGCCCTATAATTTTCAACCGAAAATCCTATAAACAGAAAAGCCTTTCATTACAGCTTACTTGGTTATTGATCGAGCCACAAGTTCGTATGTCTAATCCATCGGAAGCTGATCGATGGAGCTTAGGCGGCCCTGTGAATCACGGGGGCGGACGCACTGAAACTAAATGGCAAATAAGAACCTGTCGCTAGATAGGAAGTTCACATGGAAGACAGTGACGCCAACTTATTTCTCATAGCCATATATTCATGACCTATTGTTGCGTTAGCAACTCAGCATGCAAAACACCTGCACGTGAAGAAACGTCCTGTTGTAGTACATGTGCGACGTAGTACGTACTGACAAGAGATGAGTATATGTTTTAGCAACCAGCCAACGTGGATCATCCGTCCCTACATCGATCCGTGAAACTCTTGCCCGTCGTGAAGTATTTAACTTGCAACGCTCCGATCAACAGTTCCGTACGTACGTACGTACGTACTGTCCCTGAGCATGCAGTAGTACGCCTACGTACGTCCAAAGAAAAAGAAAAACATTACTCGGACTGAGTCGTCATGCATGCATGCATGCATCATCATTGAACGGACCAGAAGTAAGTAGATGCATCACCATTGCTGCGTTTGTCCTGTGCACAGGACAAGGCTTACGACACTGTGCACATAACATAAGCTGGCCATGTACAGACAGGCCTAGTGTGCATGCATGGTGCACATACTACATGTACTACTAGAGAAGCTAGACAGCAGCGGCTGCGACGCAATGAAAAGTCTTAGGTGCAGAGGTTGGACCAGCAGCTAGCTGCCCCTGGCCAGCCATTGTCAAGTCCCTTGCATGACACAATTATGGGCGCATTAACTCTCTCGTTTTTCCCTCGTGGGCTAGAGACAGCTCCGAGCGACAGCCAACCGGACGCCATTAATTTGCTTCTGCTTCAATGCCTGCTTCCTCGTTCCGATATTAGGCCAATTGCATTAACCCTTTTTTCACTTGTCTGCACACGTACGAACGTACGTGCAGGAGGACTGGGTGCTGTGCAGAGTGTTTCAGAAGAGGAAAGGAGACGGCGACGGCCAAGACAACGCCGGCGCCTCCTCCCCCACCTTCGCCGGCTCGTCGCACGTCATGCCGGACCACCCCACGACGACGACTGGGGGCTACTTCGACCTGCAGACCGGCTCCTCCGCCGCCTTTGCACCGCACCAGGATCAGGTGGCCAGCGGCGCGAACGCCGTGCTGACGAACGCGGCGATGCAGCAATATTACGGCTTCTCGCAAGAAGTGGGTGGCGTGCTGCCGGGGTTCGCCGCGAGGGGAGTCGGGGACGAGTACGGGTTTAACAATTACTTCACCATCATCGGCTTCGAGGACATGGCGAATCTTGGAGGCATGAGGTTCCCGCAAGGGTGGGATTGATCGTGCAAGCAATGGAGATTTGCTTGTTGCCGCGTCTTGTTTAAAGAGATCGATTATTGAATTAATTAATTCGATTGGTTGTTTATATGAAGTTTGAATGATTTGCGTTTGGAATTAGAGGGTGAGCTTGAGATGGTTAATTGTGCATGTGAAACCAAATGTAAGATGAAAATTCCTACATTATGCTAATTAATATATGCGCTAATCGAGCCTTATACTTCTAAATGTATATATGCAATCTGCAGTCACTCGTCTCAAGCTTACACATGAATGTAAGATCTGCTGCTGTCTCCGACAAAATCAAAATTAGGAGTCAAAGATCAAAAGATGGAATAATGGTGGTGATCAGTTGGGCTTAAAAGCTCATGGCTTATGGCTGAAAACACTGTAGCTAGCTGACAAAAACACTGTAGCTGACAGAGGCTTATTTAGCATAATTAAATTTAAAAAATTTAAAAATATAAAAAATATGTTAGCCCATTACGTATAATACAGACAAATACGGGAAAAAAGAACCGGCAAAAAAGCTCAACAAAAAAATAAAAGTTCAAAAAAAGACGAAATTTATGAATAGTGAAAAATAAGCTGGAAGCCAAAAGCTTAAGCCCAACCGATCACTGCCAGTACAACGCAATTGGGAATTTGAAGGTTTTGTTTTGTGTGAGAAAGAGACGTAAAGAAATGAATGAGGGATCCATGTATGTGTGAGAGAGAGGACTCATGCAATTACATCAACCCAGCTTACGTTTTTTTTATCATAACCCGACGATTGAAATGTATTTGGTATTGAGAATTATATGTTTGCGAACCTTACATGCAACTAGCAGTGTAATACTATTCTCTCATTCACACACACAGTCACATCCAAGCCCTTATGGGCCTTGCTGGGCCAGGTATCACGCAGACGCAGGTGATACAGTACGATTCCACGAGCCAGTAATGGCTGAGCCGGGAAATATGCCGCCACACCCACGCAGGAGAAATTTTAGCATGTAACGGGGCACAGCCGGATATGTATAAGCAACGAATAGAACGGTGACACGCGGCATTTAGCAATGTAGTATACACTGTAGCACATGTACTGTTTACTGTATCGAATACTGTAGCACAAATATTTATTAATGTTATTTTTCTGACTTTTTAGTTTTTTGGCATTTTAGTTCTACAGTAAAAATATCTGTGCTACAGTGTTCGGTACATACATGTGCTACATTGTTGAATGCCACGTGTCACCATTCTATTCGTTGGTATACACATCCGGTTGTGCCCCCGTTACATACTAAAATTTCTCCCCACGCAACGACATCCTGGTGGGAGCGCGGAGCGAGAGGCGCTCTGGCTAGAGCTACGCAACACCGGGAGTATAGCCTAGTTTTGTTTTCCGGGCACGTGCCGGTGTCGGCTGTAACACCTCTATTTCTAGAGACGCTTGTGATCTTCAAAATTGTCTAAAATTATTCAGTTGCGAAGTACTGTACATGAGTAAGCACTACAATAATACATACTTACAACAAAAAAACCAAATTTTATTACAGAAGTAAGGTTTAACAACCAAGTTTTAACTCAGCGGGCATGTAAGTCTAAAGTTATCTTATATTATAAAAGAAAGATTCACAGGCAAGCCTAAGCGCGGCTAAGACTTAAAATCATTCGTCGTTAACATAGTAAGGTTCTTTAGGAACTTCATCAACAGCTTGTTCATCATTGTCCCATTAATCTTCTATTTGTTATTTAGCAAGTAATGAGTACAACCGTACCCAACAAGTCATAAGAGTAAATCCTAATTTATCTACTTGCAAGGATATTCAATGGAAAGGAATATATTACTTCTATTAATGAGAGTGTATGCACTTTTATTTGTAGTCCTTTTTAAACTTGAAATCATAAATCAGTAACTCCTTAAGAACAAGAGAGGTTTTTCAACAGTTGATTACTCAACTTAAAACATAAAGAAATCTACTTATACCTTACTGTTGAAATCACCCAATAAACACAGCTTCATTTACTGAAAACACGTCGTATTCGAATACCATTTATTTCACTCTGCAAAGTTGCCCAACTTTACCCACAAGATTTCTCAAACTCTCAATGTCAAGCTATAGACATGCTTCAGCTAGCGTGCAATTGCGTTGAGAAAATAAGATTCTTCACTGCTCAATTCTTTATATAACCTCTACTCAGTAGATTACCACTCAGACCCGTGTATCTACTCACGAGTTCACAAAACTTCCGCCCGTCCTAAGTGGAACCTACTGTTGTTAGGTATGGTTACACCGCTCCCATACCAACACCCCTTCACTCCTAACTCCTTTAGATATTTAATCGAGTTGAGCAGCTACTAGACCTGGATTAACAAGTCAATACATGTGGTTAAGCGATTATTGTGGCATTTACTCAGCATAAGGTTCCTATCCTTACTTTTCACCACGAGGCAACCATCCACAATCCAGATCCTCAGTGCTCTACAACACTATCACCCCTCTACTCAAACCTTCTCTCTAGCGTAAAGTTGTGGACTCCAACCATCTAGTAGCTTTTCACGATACACCCTTACCCTAGAACTGTTTAAATAAATCTACCAGCCAAATACTAAGTCACTTAGTAGTACAAATATTTTGGATGAATCTTTCTAATATTATTTATACAATAATTAAATATTACAAAGGCTATTAAGGTGAATGTGGCCTCAAATTAAACAGGGCATTTTTCAGTGATAGGACATAACTAATTTATATGTCATTCTAAATATTTATTTTAATTAAATAACATTGCATAAATAGCAATAATGCAAATGCTGTAATTAAATAATTTAGATTCTATGGGACTAAATATGATCAAAAACTTGTAACTTCCCTTACTGTTCGACAAACTCAACTATCTCGTGTACTTCAATGCCTGGATTTGGTCCTTGCACGGTTGCCTCGGAATACTTAGGAACTAATGCAAACACATAAAATAACATAAGTCCACGCTTGAAACTAATTAAGTTAGGAAAATAAATAAAATAAAAATAAGTAAAATGCAATAAAAACCAAATAGAGTTGTTTTTGATTTTATTGGAGCTTGAATTAATGGAATGGAAGTCAAAAATAGATTCACTACATCAAAACGATCAAAATGGTGGTATTTTTAGAAATTAGGGTTTGGATGAATAGTAGCTGCTACAGTGCTGGGCCGACCCAGGATGAGAAGTGTGTGGCCTGTGTGTTTTAAATTGATTCGATCGATTAACTCAGCCCACGCCGTGCAGCCAAAACAGCCTAGCCACGGCACCTCCTAGCATTGTCTTCTTCCTTCGGCCGTTTTCTCACCAGTGCAATCCTGAGGCACAACCACCTCCGCGATTCGGCACCGGCGAAGGACTCCAGCGGCTGAGGATGGTACGGATGGGCTCCTCTCGATAAGGTGGTTCCATTTTAGGGCTTTGGGAAATGTAAAAATGGGTGGTAGTGGCTGACGGCAAGAAAGATGTTCATGGGCTCCACTACGGCTCAAAGGCTTTCCGGTAAACTTCTGGTGAGGATGAGAGTGATTTAACCATCTGTGAGAGGTATGGAACATCATAGCAGTGGCGGTTTTGGTTGAGAATGTCTGACTCGAGCCATCCACGAAAAGGGTGTTTTGGCCGGCGGTGGCTTCCGTCGGTGGAGCTCTAGTAATGCTCATGCTCATGTGAGTTCACTAGTGAAATCATAAGGCAAAGGATACACTATTAGAGGATGCAATCGAGTTTTAATCAAGAGGGGGAAGAAGATTAGTTTTAGGGCTCACAGGGCTCAAGGGAGGCCGTCAGCTATGCTGCCGTGAGTGAGAGTTGGATTGAGTGACTCTGATGTGTAATTGGGAGTAGTGTGGGGGTCCTCTGTGGAGGCAATTGGGTTTTAAAGGCGAAGAAAGGTGGTGGGAGCAATGAGGCGATTTGGAGTAGTGCCGGCACATGGAGGGGAGAGAGAGGGTAGGAGCTCTACCGAGGGAGTGGGAGCACAGGCGAGTTGGCGTACGACTTCTACAGGAGTTGGTGAGAGTGATGGAAGCATGTACGACAAACATGCGTGTCGAGCGAAAACGCGACGAGCTGTGGTGGGAGAGTGCGCGAGTCAACCGGTACACTAAGCGAGGGAAGGGAGAGTGAGGTTGGCAAGAAGGTGAGCAACTGGAGGGTGGGACCGTGGCGTCAACATCTGACAAGGCAGGTGTGAACGACCGGGGAGACACAGGCGCAATCTTGGGTGCAAGCGAGCGGACGCGTGGAACAGAGGAATAGAGAGGCGGTGGTGGGAGGCGGCTTCTCCAAGGCTCTAGAGGGAGTGAGAAACGAAATTGCCTAGGGAGAAAAGGTGGATTCTCAGGGGGTGATGCCAAAATTGGTATGGTTTCAAGAATTCAATCAAATTCCAAATAGAATTCAAATGCTTTTGAAATTTTGAGGTGTTTCAATGGCCGGCCGGCCCCTTGCGCGTCGTCAGTCCGTACGAGGCGACGAAGCCCTTCCCGCAGCTGGTTGCATGTGGGACCTCGGGAATACCCCTGGCCAGCCCGCCTCCTCACCGAACGCCGACACAAAGGATTGTATAGTAGCGGATGGTGAAAACATCAATATAGATGATGCATATGGTTTTGATATTGAAAAGCTATTTAGAAAATTCATTTGAAGGAATGGCTCAATTTATTTTGATTTTTGAAAAAACTAGAAGTCAAAAGCTTAAAAAATCAAATGCCATGAGAACATGCTCATCCGTTCGCTGCAGGGAGGGGAGTAGGGTGAAAACGGATCAGATAGTTTCCGACCGATCCGGATGAAAACGAATACAGATTGTGTCGGATCAGATTTTCTTTGGATAATTATCGGATCAGAAACAAATATGGATTTTGTTTGTCAAAAATGAATACGAATACAGTAGGCATGATATCCTGCGAATACGAATACGGATTATCTGGATAATACGGATTCGGATATCCGAGATTTCAGCCCAACATTACCTAGTCCAAGCCAGCCTCTCTCATCTCTCCTGCCACAAGCCCACTAGCAAATATTTATGTTTATTAAAAATAAATTTAGTATTGTTGGTAGATTAAAATTTGTATTGATTAAATTAATGTACTACCATTTAAATCATTCTGATGCAAATTTAAATTCTTAATTAATTTATTAGTCACATGTAAATGGTAGAAATCTATTAAGAATTATTTAGGACTTTAGAAAAAAATTAACTACCATTTGAAGTTTTAAAATATGTACAATGGTATGACTATTGTGGATAAAAATACTTATGCTTGTTTAGATTTCATTAATGTTTTGACAAGATAAACTATTTATGTGTTTTCATTGATTTTGAATATATAGTTTAAGGGGTTTTCATGTTCCGACAAATATTTGTGACCGTATTCATTTCGATTCGCATTCGCTTTGTATCTGTATTCGATATTATTCGTATTTGTATTCGTATCTGATGTATCCATATTCGTATCCGTATCTGAAGAAAAAAATATGAAAATAAATATAATAGAGACATTATCCATCCGTATTTGATCCGTTTGCATATCTAGAGGAGAGTCGAGCGGCCGGCCCATGCCACAAGTGAACCTCGCAGATATGTGTACATGCATCTGCATTGTCCATCAATCTTCTCATAATGCATATATGGCTACATGCCCTTCCAAAACGGAAATATTTTAGTACCACATCCAAAAATATTTTATGGTCTTATTTTCAGGAAAAAAATACTATGATTTCATGGCAAATTCGATTTCTTACGTATTAGCTAGGTAGGATCTATGAGGAATTCTTCGTATATCTGACACTATAACTATTTTTTAATTTGACCTCAGACATTTGTTTTTGTAAATACAGTCTCCTCCTTGGGCTTGGCAGCCTCGGCTAGTGACACATGTTGTCTGCCACGCTACTGCAACTCAGCAAGATCTACCAAGCAACCACACCTTGGCAGGAGGCTCCAGTGATTAATATTAACACTAATTAAGCATTATATTAAATGATTAGCACACATTATGCATAATTAATACTAATTAATCACCTACCAAGCCCCGAGGTGGCTCGGTACGTAGTCTTGCCAAGCTGCGGTAGCACGATAGGCAACACATATCACCTATTGCGGCTGTCGAGCTTAAGAAAAAAAGCTAAATTTGTAAAAATGAACATCTAGAGGCCAATTTTAAAAAAATGGCTACATTGCCCACGTATGCAGAGGACTCCCATTTGAAAGGAAAGGAAGTTGGGTTTTAGCTAGCCTGCTAGGCTCATCTTGGTGGGTTTGTTGTTTGTATTGGCTGCTGTTTCTGGCTTCTATTTAGAAAAACTAAAAGTCAATATAAATATTCAGCTTTTCGAAGCGGTTTCTCCACTCTTCTCGCTACCATCTCGCTCCGAGGTATAAAACAAGAGGTCATTGGTGTATCACGGATCCTACTTCTTTCACTCCCATCACGTGTACACATCTCTTACTTTCCGCACCACTCGCGTCCTCCTTCTTAAAATCACTTCTTTCAGCTATTGCTATTTATTTTCAGTCATAAATCATATATTACAGTTAAAAGCCATCAATAAAAATCAATATAAATGCCCCTTTTATCTACAATTTAAAAATATCTTTTTAAGAATCTCTAGCTAGCGTAAGGCTGTCTCGTACAACTTGTAGTGGGAACAGAGCTGAAAAAGTTTCATCCCCACAAATAGCGTCAATGAATGTCGCGTCGCAAGGAAACCATTTTTTTGTGTTCCAATCACTGTTCGTCGTTTCATCTCCCATTCAGAAGGAATCAACCATCGCATCGTAGGGCAAAAGACGATGAGCTCTATATATGGTATCACAGATGAGCACTATATATGGCACACAGAGAAGACATTCACTTGCGACATACAACCTGTACGCTAGCTCCATTAGCTACATGGTGTTGTGCTGGTGTGGTAGTTCCAATCACTGTTCGTCGTTCCTATATACAACATGTCAACATTGCAACGGAACAGGCAGAAACCAAACAATAACACCTAGCCCTTACAATAATTCTGTTGGCTCATACGCCAGTTATCCATCACTAAAGGGTATTTTTATTAGCTTTTACTTGATAACTTTTAGCTGAAAATAAATAGTAATAGTTAAAAAAAATTGGCGTTTAGAAGAAAGAGAAGAGCGGTGAAAAAAGTGAGGGATAGATGTGTGCGGATAACAGGAGCAAGAGTAGTTAGGTGTGTGATTCACCCGTGACCCCTATCTTATCTTCGAAGCGAGACGGTAGTGAGAGGAGTGAAGAAGCCGAATATTCGTATTGACTTTGGACTTTTCTAAACAGAAACCAAAATCAGAATATGAATTGGGCCTAACTCTACATATGATTCCATTAATCGGAATATCTCATTTCATTTCCAGTATGTGTTGGTGTGGGGACTTGGAGGTGAGAGGGATATATAAATATCCTTCTTTCTCACTTATGGTTTATAACTTTTTAAAATAAATAAACGAGATAATCTCTTCGTTACCTTTTTTAAAAGACTTTTTAAGATAGTTTTTTTGGAACAGTTAATCAATATTTGGTTCATTCGTATAAACA
The DNA here is from genome assembly GCA_017311315.1 of Dendrocalamus latiflorus. Taxonomy (NCBI): domain Eukaryota; kingdom Viridiplantae; phylum Streptophyta; class Magnoliopsida; order Poales; family Poaceae; genus Dendrocalamus; species Dendrocalamus latiflorus. Next base: position 26,746,942 of record CM029633.1, read on the forward strand.
CTCGCGCTATAATTAAAAACTATTAGCCGTAACAAAAAGGAAACCACCCATAATTACTCGTTGTGTCTTGACTCTTGAGGGGTTGCTGTTTGGATTAAACGATTTAAGCCGTTTTAATTTTGTAGCGACTCAGACTCGTGCCCTTGGATCGTCCTATGTGAATTGGGTTACCTGTAGATGTACTTTGTCTCCTATATCTTTTTTTTTATATAAAAAAAGACTCATTCCCGCAGCAGGGGGCCATCGCATATGGATCTAGCTAGGCATTTACACTTGCATTTGAGCCCAAGATGAGTTGAGCTTAACTGAAGTTTCATGATTGGCTCAATCAGTTTCAAGATTGAAATTATGCTAGTCTAACAACCATTAATTATAGCTCACCCGAATTTGTATCGAACGCTTACTGCGAATCTAATATCGATTCTCGAATATATCACGAGTTTTAGTTTAATCTTTTAACCTAGATAATTTTGTTGTGTATGCTAGCAATCCAGGTTGCCACTCGGTAAGCATTAGACAGAATCCCTTGGGTCCTACGATGGTAAAGAGCACCTAATTGAAGAATGTAGGTAGATCAATCCGCGTAATCGACCCTTGATTATTGTAAGCTTATATTGTAAATGTATACAGAATTGCTACCATACGTACGTATGCACCGAATAATTTTATCGGACTCCTCAATCAACTTTCCCACTGTACATGACCTCACTCCACATTTCCCTACCCACTCATTTCTCCCTATGCCGGCTCCTCTACCCCGTCCGTCCACTCGCTCACCCACCTCCTCGGCTTGCCCCCCGAGCTTCCCCACCTCCCTGGCTTGCCGCCTAAGCTTCCCCTGCTTGGCTGCTCCACCTCTCTAGCCACCTCCGCTCCACAAGCCACTTAATGGTAGTGCTGCTTTGCTCCTCGTTGGCCTAACCGCCTCCACTCCTCACTGTCCCGACTGCCCAATTGGCCAGATCTGCTTGGGCCATCGCCCGATCGGCCAAATCTGCTTGGGCAGCTGCCTGACCGGCCAGATCTAGCTCAGGCCGCCGCCACCTTACCGACTACCCACCGCCGACTTCCTCTGACTCGAGCCGCCTCCCACCGACCGGCTTTTTTTTTTGTGTCGCGGCACCGGTGTGTACTCGCCGCTTCTTGAAGTCTCCCTTTTTTATTTGATATATGTAATATTTTGATTTTTATATGTGCAACATTAAGATCTCATATGTACAATATTGAAATTTTTATCAATTTTTTGTTGCATACATGAAATTGAAATGTTGCATACATGATTAGAAAATGCTGCAAACAACCATAAGTGCTAGCGCTCAGATCAGACGTATGTACAATATTGAAATTTTTATCAATTTTTTGTTGCATACATGAAATTGAAATGTTGCATACATGATTAGAAAATGCTGCAAACAACCATAAGTGCTAGCGCTCAGATCAGACGTCCGGGCGCTAGCAACTCCCAAATGTATATGCATGCCCTCGGAAAGTATAATGTACTTCGTTTGAGTCTTTTGGGATATATAGCATGTTCATACCTATATGTTTAGTGGTTACAACTTACATAGTGTATTTATATATAATGCTTAGCTAAATTAAGAGTCATCACTCGCACATATGTTGCAATACATGATTCTCTTTTCCTTTTTAAATGAGGTTGTTGTTAACTTACATAGTCTATTTACATGTGAGTTTGGCCATTACGTTTATACGTTTATAACGTTCTAATTATATATCATAAAATTATTTTTAACGACAAATCTAATGATACATTAACTTTTACATGATCGATCTAGATAGTTTTAAATATAATTGATGGTCGATTTTTACCAAGCTTGACCACGAAAATTCTAAAACGTCATTTAAAAAAGCATATGTACATTGACTTCGCTGTTTTGATATCTATGTTTTTATTCATTTAAGTCCCTATCAACTACATCCATGCCCGATGTACAAAATCCAATAAGCTATAGCTTAATAAACATCTCATCGAAATACATGCACGCATTACTACATATTCTCAGTTTGATCGTTGACAGCTTAGATATGTATATATGGTAACTATGCTCACGCGAAGAAGTGCGGTATACATTGGTGATGACATGTTGTGATTCTTACCAATCGAATTCACCTAACAAGTCAGTTTAAAATTATTCAGTCATATGAAGTCGAGTAGTTGCAGGTGGCAATGTGGCGGAAGCTAGAGTTCAGATATGGATCCTGATTTATGATTTGAGAGTTTTGTAGGTTGTGTAAACCTGATGTTGTACATTTGATGTCTATGAAGGTCAAATAACAGAAGGAACTATATATGTGCTTGTCTGAGTTCTACATTTTTTTTTTGTCCAAATGTAAAAGACAGAGGAAATTCATCACGTCAATCTTTGCCGCAAAGAATTTGTGATACACATGCGTGCCTGTACTGTCAATCACATACTAATGAATCTTATCAGCACTTAATAGAAGGCAAAAATAAGTTAAACGACCTATTTTCTTGTGCCAAGCAAAGGAATCGTGATTTGTGTTCTACACTTGCTGGAAAATTAATGTTTAAGCCGCATAAAGATAGTGGTCAACAATAACAAAACCAACGTGAAAGAACAGCCAAGCCCTAACTCCTCATCTACTTTGTTAACAAAACCAATGTGAAACATCTCACAGAACTAGCTGTGTTAACAATGTTGTTAATGCCTGCATGGTTAAAGAAGAAAAGCCATAACCCCAACTCATCTACTTTGAAAATAATAAAATTTGCGATAGTTGATTTTTGGTAAAGTATCTGAAGCATTTTCCAAAAACTCTTCATTATATTAAGGAGCTACTTTTCCTTATATATTATATATAGCATATCGTGATGTTGGTTGTATCTGGTTGAAATGGTGCATATATATATATATATATATATATATATATATATATATATATATATATATATATATATATATATATATATATATATATATATATATATATATATATATATATAGGCTGTTTCAACCTATTGGAAGAACAATGAGATAATGGAGCAATGCTTACGCTTAAAGGTCAAAATACTAAAATGTATGTGTATCTCTTTTAAAAATCCAACCAAATCCAAAACAAAATAGTTGTATTTGGCTCAATTCAGTTTTTCAATTCAGCCAAGGTTATTCTTAAAATTTCTCTGGTCTCTAGGAGTGAAAGTGCCCAAGATATATAGATCAGATGATAGCCATATCAAACTTAACATATTTTCCATAGCTAAAGAAAATCAAGTGCAACTTTATTTAATTATAATTGTGCAAGTTATTGACTTGAGATCTATATATAACTAATAGCTTTCTATGAAGCATTCAACCAGCTAAGTACAGAGGGTGGCAACAATTTCTATTCTTTTCAAAAGCTACTATTTCTAAATAAATTTGAACTATATGTTCTTATATACTTGTATTTGAATATACAGATCATTTAACTAAAATATACATATAATATATTCTGATTGGACTTTAGAATGCATTACAAATTGTTGTTCCTCATATGTATGCTGTTGGTTGAATACTTCATAGAAAGCTATTACTTATAGATCTAAAGTCAACATATAAGGCAATTATATTCAAATAAAATTGCACCTGATTGTGTTTAGCTACGCAGAAGATGTTACAAATTTGACATACTATAACTTCGTATGAACTTACTATGTATACAAATCAATTGAATCATGTCATTTCATCGTACAAAATTGGCATGGGTTTCAAGTATATAACAAACGAAATATATATTGTTGGTGTGAATATGAGTAATATCATATTCAATGATTATTGTATAATTGCTTTTATTTCTGTTTGAACCAAAGAGAATTGAAACATGACTTATCTTTTATTTAGGGAATTGATGCTTAAGGGCATTAGCAATTCATCATCGAGATATTGACTTCTTACTATGTTCAACCTTCATATGTACAACTGATGATGGGGGACATTATTCTAAAATGATAATTGAAATAGGACTTCTCGTAATATGCTTAGTATTCCTTCAATATTCAATATATGTAAAGCATACTTAGTGATCTTGTAAATAAGGTGTGCAAAAGAAAAGCCAATTTACGTCAAAGCATGTAGTCAACCGAGTAAAAAAACTATTTGGCTAAGAATGCTTTGAGTACATAAAATTAAAGAGTATAAGATATGCATTGACAAACAAAAGTAATAGATATTTAAGCTATAATACTGTAAAAACTAGGAGCTAAATACATTCTTAAAAACTACAATAGTTATAGTATATTGTAACATAGGCTTTGTAGGAGTTAAGAAGTATATATATGGAGTTTTATAGGGGGGGGGGGGATTTCGCTGATCTTTTTCACATTAGGATGTGGATAGAATGGAAGGGAAAAAATAAAATATTAATATGAATAACTAATCTAGCTTATGTCCACCCAAACAGTCACGTTAAATTTGTATTCTATCCATGCATAAAAAAATATAGCTGCAAAGCAATGTATTGTGCATGTACATATCTTAGAACTAATGAGTGTGTGATCGATATTAATGCGAAAAATCGAATAAGGTAGTTGTTAGTTAATAGTTCAGTAATGATGCATATTTACACACATATTGGAGTGTTGGTCTACACCATGCATGGCATTGGCATAGCACATATCGAAGGATGTTTATAATACTTCAAGGCTTTGCATAACGCATATCGAAGGATGTTTATTATAATACTTCAAGGCTTCAAGCCATATACCACTGATCAATGCATAGATACAAGGCCACAGCATTGGCTGAGTATTTGCAAAGTGTACAAGCACTACATTCAGTGTACAAATAGTATATACCCTTACGTTCATACATATGCTTGATCGCCATGTATTCAACATATGACCTGCTAATTACAGCTTACATTGGGACTGGGATGAATTGATCCTGCCATATTTGTTTCTACGATTATTAATTAGTTGTTTTCAGACTAGCAATTACTCTCTCCATTCTCTTTTAGTACTTAACTTTCTAGAATCCGTGCCGCTAAACTTTCTAAAGTTTAACCAGCAATAAATTTAAAACTATCTGGATTAGTTATACAAAAATTATATCATTAGATTTGTCGCTAAAAATATTTTTATAATATTATAATTTTATTAATATATTTTAATGTAAAGTTATAAAAGGTAATAACCAAAGTCGTATCTCCAAGACCATAAAAAATAAAAAAACGTTAAGTAAAAAAGTACAGATGGGGTACCAAGCTAGATACCATAATAATGAATTCATAGTGTCTATCATTAACCTAATTAAACTCATAAAATTCATCAACTCGATCGCTAAATTGCCAGTTTGTCCATGGTTTATATATTCTTCCTCTTAATGCATAGAACATTTTCTCACGACCATGCATTAATTAACTAGTTTGATGCATGAAATCAGGAACTGGGGGACCAAGCAACCAGTGAAATCTGAGGAGAAAATGACAGTACCAATCGACCGAATCAATGCAATTTGGCAAGAGCTAGCTGCACAGTTGAAATGCACAGTCAGCCAACGTACCATCTCCTTATTTGACTTCAACCCTATATACGGCTCAAGTACTCACGTGGCAAGGAAGGGACACAAAGCAACTATTCGGCAATTTGATCCTCTCTGAGGCGTCCATGTAGACGACGAACTGGCAGCCAGCACGCGCGAGAAGAACAACAGTTGCGTATCCTATTCACTGCAACCACACACGCATTCAGAGAGGGGGCGAGAGAGAGAGAGAGAGAGATGCGCCGCGCCAATGGAACGCGCGGCGCGGGCATACCGAGGAAGAACAACAGTACCGGCCGTCCTTGCGTTCCTCCACAGTGCGCCCGCCCGTGCGACTCTGGCCGAGCGCGCGCACCACTGGCGCCTCGCCATGCCACCGCGCGCACTCATTGATGCAGTGGTCGGAGTACCAGAAAAAGGAGGCGGCACAGGAATCAGAACAAGAACCCAGCCCCAAGCGATATATAGCGATCCTGGATTGGACTTGACATGCTGCACATGATGTGCATGCGTATGCAGCGCGAGATCTGCCACGAACTATGCAGCACGTAAGGAGAGAGAGAGATCGCCAGATGCAATGCACCTCATCTGCTGTGTAGTGTAGACCGGTCACCACCCTCCTCTCTCTCTCTCTCTCTAGACATTGAGGGACACAGTACGTACTATACACCCCCATCATCATGAGCAGTGAAAAGTAAGGCAGGAACAGGCAATGACATTCACTTCCTTCCAGGAGCAAACTCAACACCAAAATTAAGCGAGAGAGCTTAGTAGAAACAAGGAGCAAATAACAATGCAGTACGATCGATAAGAGTTCTGGAGCAACTAGCCGCGTAGAATGATAAACCATGCATGCATGCACAAGCAATTAATCAGAAACCTACATAAAATATGCTCAATCCGGCATACCAAATGGGTACGTGCGCACGTACTAGTCCTCAGCAGGCCGCGCCGGCGGTCGGCGGTGGCGGTGGCGGCGGCGGCTGCGGGGGGTGTGCATGGCTGCCGCTGCCGCCGCTGGAGTCGGCGGGCTGCGGCTTCTTGCGCTTCTTCTTCTCGTAGCTGACGCCGCGCGCGCGGGCCTGGTGCTCGCGGACCTCGCGGAGGTAGAGGCGCACCGCGCGGGCGGCGAAGGGGTTGGACTCCGGGCGGCCGCCGTTCTCCTCGAAGGCGGCGCGGAGGCGGCCGACGAGCGCGTCGAGGCTGCCCCACGCCTGGCGCAGCGGGCAGGGGCAGGGCGCCGGCGGGTTGGGGTGGCCAAAGAAGGGGCACGCCGCCGTATGCACCTTGGTCTTGCCGAACTGGTCCAGGTACCGCAGGAACTCCAATACGTGCGCGCCGCTGCACTGCGCCAGGCTCAGCGGCGGTCGGTGGTTCCGCAGGTACTGCCCGAACGTGTTCCAGTCACGCCGCTTCTGCGCCTCGTACCGGCTCGGCGTCTGCGGCGTGCCTCCCCCCGCCGATGACGACGCCCCGCCGCTGCTCGATCCTCCGGCGCCACTGCCACCGCCGTCACCGCCACCGATGCCCGGGGGCGGCGGGCTCTCGGGGTTCGGCGACAGGTCCATCAATCTGCCATCCAAGAAACACAAGCTCACCCTTTTTAACACGAATGATGCAGCCGATGATTACATGCATATTTGGGGGCGTGGAGAGAGAGATCCATTTGGGAGTTGGTGCTCTGCTCGCTCTTCCTTGTTTGTGTATGTGTGTGTGAAAGGGATGTATCCACAAGAAACAACACATGTATGCATATGCAGATATACCCATGTGGGGAATGGCCGGATTCTTTTTACTGGGAGGCATCAGCTGCGGTTACAAGCTTATACCTTTTGTGGCGGCGGCGGCTGATCTCTTTTGCGGCGGCGGCGGTGTCAGAGCGGCGGAGAAGATACCACAACCAGCTGCAGCGGCTGAAGCTGGCTTGAGAATCTGCAGACGATGGAATGGATGGATATATAGGATTAAGATAGACCTAGAAAAAAAAGGGATGGAAAAGATAACAGTCATGTGCTTCTTTGCCACTAACCCTTGCTCAGTAGCGGTAGTTGCTGTTGTTTCTCCTCTCATAGGTCCATTAATCTGAGCTGTGCTGCTGGCCTTGCTGCTCTAGCAAGGCTGCTAGAGGGGAGGAGGGTGTGGGGAATTGTATTTGCATGCCAGTTGGGCCGCTACTATTTTAGGAGGGAGTGCGGGGGGGGGGGGGTGGAGGATGGATTGTTTAGCCGAGCTGTGGAGTGAGAGATGGAACAGAGTGAAGGAGCAGTGAGAGGGAGGTGGAGAGAGAGAGAGTTACTAGACAGGTGTGGCACTCTTAGGGCTTTGAGGTGAAAGGGAGGAAAGGGGCGCTGTGTGAGGTGAGAGGTGACATGACTAAAGGTAAAAAATATTTTTTTCTTCTTTCAGTGGTGGGGTAGGTGAAAGTGAGGGGCACGACTGGCGTGCCGCGGCTCAGCTCTCAAGCCCCTCACCACCTCCGTTTGTACAGCCCAGTGGGACGCTGTACTTGCCCATCACCAGCCGTCGATGGAGACGCCGACGGCCGAGATGCCCCGCTGAAGAGACCAGGCGCGCTCCACCATGCGAACACGTGCAGGACATATCTGAGGCGGTCAGCATCCGATGGACGACACGTAAGGAGGGTGGGGCCGGCCGCTGTCCGTACGAATGGCGACGATCCGAGCCCACCCGCAGAACACCCCTCGGAGGACGCAATGAATGCCCGCTCGCTGCTAGCTGCTTGTCCAACGCCCATGTGAGACGACAAATATAAAACTCTGTCCGGGCGTACTCAGGTATGAAATGTTTCTGCATAAAACCGACGAATCCAACGATGGGGTATCAACGGCCCATCATTTACCGAAAGAATTATAATTTTGTTTTGATTCCTGCGGCCCTTCTTTTCATCGTGTCTAGATCGACATGTAATGCATGGGAGAGAGGATAGATGGATAGATGGAGGCTTCTCTATTACTTATGTTACATTTGAGATTAGAAGGATGATTCAAGCTATACAGCTGCATATAGGTATTTTTCGCAATTCAGTTTCTCGGGAAAACTCGGTTTCAAATAAACTAAAGCTAGATAGAAAAACTAAGTGATCAAATTGGATGCTATAAAATGTGTGGCCAGCCGCACGTGGCAAGCTATAACAGGTTGCAAATAGCCGTATTAATGTCCTTGCGAAGAACTAAACGAACAATGCATGGAGATATACGTAGATACCCACTATAGCATAATAATTGAAATTCTCACTAGACACACATATGTTGTACTTGATGGAACAGAATATTTATATTACTTGAGTGCCTCTAGAGCAAACGGTAACTTAAATTTTAGTCATGCCTTCCGTCCTTGGCCCACATGAATTGCATGCAGATGTTCTCAGTTAGTATTTAACGCATATCTATTTTCTAAATAGAATGTTCTTTAAATATGTAGTAGTGGAACAACTATACATTAATAGAGTAATAATAGTGGTTTCTTTGTTTTAATACAATCAACAATACCAGAGTACAAGAAAAGGGACGAGACATGCAAGATTTTTGAGTTCGGGAAGAGGGGATATGATGCGCGAGAGCTTTGGGGGTTAGGGTGATTGACTATGTGTGAAATGGATCGGAAGACGGGACAAGGAAAGATCATACACACATTAAAGGTCATATCACCTTCGTGCACGATTAGATCTATTTACTAACATATAACACATGGTTTATGTTTTATATTTTTCATCGAACGAGAAATAGAATGATTTCTCTATTGCTGTTTTGAAGCAATTTATCGGAACAATCTTTTCGAAACAGCTTATCTGCTTATCGACATTCGGTTTGTTCACACAAACGCTCGGAGCCAAAACTATCAGCTGTAGCCATAAGGCATCAGTCACAGCTAAAAAGAATATGACATATATGTAACAAGCACTAATTAAGAATAGAGGAATTCTTAGTCCTAAATAAAGTAGTTGGATTTAGTATCTTGCGAGATTTAAAATTTTTTTCTTATGATACAAATACATTTGTCTTATTTTTAGTTAAAAGAAAATAGGTAATGATTAGCTAAATAGCTTTTTGAATGAGACGACTTTTGGCTCCCATAAGATATTTTTATACATGATAACAAAAATACTATTGGTATTTGTACTATTTTGTTTCATCTATCATGTCGAGTTGATTCGATAACTGTGTGACATCTATTCATATGGGTCTATAGTTGTATCCTACCTCGTATGTTACCAACAAAAGCTATTTGGGATTTTCCATTTTGATAGCATGACGTGTGGTTGAACTTAAAACCCACCATTGGTCTGGCACATGCACAGTACTGTGAGAGTTTAGGGTACAATGATTGGGTGGATCAGGAAATTTAGTTAGTAAATTTTCAGTTGAAAAGTCATCTTTTTGTTCTATATCTTTTCTGAATTATCTTTCACCTTTTCAGTTGCCTCTAAAGGTGTGCATTTCCTCTTGTGGGGTCAGCAGCAGTATTACTGTTATTGGCTGTAGGGTAGCAACATGCATTAATTGGCCAAATTGCACAACGATAATGCTGCCTCAAATTAGTAATCTTCTTTAACACAGATGAAAAAAATATCTTTATCTAGGGTCCAATCAGTGTTTAATGATCTTGGAGACTATAAAAGCTTATTCTTATTGTCATCTCATTCCAAACAAGAATAAAACACGAGTGCTTTTGGATAACTTTGTTCTACGTACTCATCGATATGATAGATTTATATATATACACGTGATCTAATGGGCTGTAATACAAACATGAATATTATTAGGATACGAATATGCTATATTAGTATAGATTAAAATTTTATACCGTATAAATCAGAAAGCCATACGAGTAAGATCATATATTGTTACCACTGAACGCTCAGTGTAGCGGAAGTAGAGTTAAAATAGCCGGTTTAACGTAGCACGCGTCGGTACAGTGGAAGTAGTAGATTGTCCTCTAGCTAACCGTCTGCTTTTCGTGATCATCCCGATTAGTGCCGCAGTCGCAGCAGTACCTCTACCGAGATCCACACTTCCAGGGATAGAACGTTGTGCGTTGGTGTGTGTTAGTACTAGAACGTATGGCGGTGATTTCGAGAGGTAGCAGCTAGTATTCTGATAGGTGTGTCTCAGGATACCACCTTAGCCTCGCGCCTCTCTTAAATATAGCATCTAATCGGATTCTTCTCCAATACAATTAGATATCACATCCAACTCAAAAAAACATTTGACTGTATCTTTATCCAATACGAGTAGAGATCATATCCTACTCGGAGAGCCTCTGACTGGATCCAATATGAGTAAAGATCGAATCATACCTGGAGTCTATTATTTAGATTATTATCGTTCCAACCCGTTAAGTGTGTGACCTTGTATGTTCATATATGTTCAGCCATGGCTGAAAACTTCTCTGGTCCATAAGTCGGTAGTGGTTCCTAATAGGACATAACGAATCCCAAATACACATAAAGATCACATCGAACGAACCTACATAGTGCTTATGTATCGATCTCTTTGCCTCATGATACCATATCGAACTCAATGCGAGAAGTATGCCATCCTACAATAACTCGATCCATTACTCAAATCTGCAGTGAATTATTCAGATTATGATTGACTCCTCAACCACATTCAGTATGGCCATGCACTTTCTTAATCCAACCACATCGAGGCACTAGAGATATCTCTCTTGTTACATAGAAGAGGCAAATTTCATCTTGATCACTCATATTCCTTCGCATATTTTATAATAAATCTGAAAGCTACATTTATGACCGTCCAGTTACGAAGCAGTGTTTACATCCCCTAAGTAAACTATTATATATATAGGAAACTATGACGATCTAAAATCTAATGATCCAATATACACTATGTATGAGATCAACTGATGACATTTAACAATATAACAATTCTCACAGTGTATCATTGTAGGTCAATTCAATATCATGTTCTCTAACATGTGTCCATATTATTAATTTGATATCAATATAGTTATGATCTGTGAAACATGATCATCAATCAATACATGTATTGATCTATAAATTATAATTATCTCACATAATGATATAAAATCAGTGACATGTTAGAATAATATTAAAACATGAATAAAGAGTTCCACAAACAAATAATATATTTGTCGATCAATATAAAAGCATTTATTTAAGGGATAAAATAATATATTATCCAAAAGATATTGTTTAAAAGATCATAAATATAGAAGTAATATAATATCTTTATGATCACTTCTAGGATATATCATTAACAAATATATGGTACTACTCTCGAATCTCAGCATAATTTTAATGAACAAGTAATTAGCTAGGTCTATATTCGTCTGAAAGGCCAAGGTGCCGCTCGGTTGGGCTGAAATAAGCTGACTTATATGTAAAATTGTACTGTGGCTGGCTGAAATTACACTGTAACTGATGGTAACTTATTTAGCATAACTAAATTTAAAAAAAATAAAAATAAAAAACATATTAACCCATCATAAATAATACAAACGAATACGAAAAAGACAGAAAAAATAAAAAAATCAGAAAAATAAATTAAAAAATAAACTAAAAGTCGGAAACTCACGCTAAAACAAGCTGGGCAAAAGCTCGCACGCGTTGCTGTAGTTTTTCCTGGCTGGATGCATGTCCTGGTTCGATGCATGTCACAGTGCAGATTCTTTTTGGCCTGCTCCCAGTACGATGCATGCTGTTCGTAGGAGTAAAAGGGGCAGCACGACCGACCGGCCGGCCGTATCGATCTTTGGTTAGTCGTATTTTTGGCACATGCAGTGTACATTGAATTCGTATTTACAAAATAGTCATATACATATTATAATAATAAAAATAACACTTCTATCATTTAATTACTGTACAACAGCGCTCTTTAGATGATACATGGCCTAACCACCGACCGACAACAGATGTCTGTTGCCTGGCCACCGGACGGCCACACGCCTCCCGCCCGGCTATCAAACAGTAGGTGACTTGCCGCCCCACCACAAAACGACAGGTAATTAAACTGGCTTAATTATCTGTCTAAATTCATAATTTATAAGTTATATTTGTTTGAAAAATTACAAAATTTTATCTATAGCTTCTCGACATAACGTAATTCATTGTGTAATTTTTAAATTATTCACTCTGAATATTACTCAAAAAATTGTACAATTTTGATATATGTAGGAGTTTTTACATATAGCAAATGAACTCCAAAAATTACCAAATTTTATGTGAAACCTCTCGACATAGTCAATCTAATTGTATAATCTTTTGAGAATTTTATGTGATCCGAATTTTCCATGTTAATTCGTGTTAATTTAATCATAATTAGCGATATGCGATGCTAATTTAATTAGCCTACATGCGTGATTGTAGTTGTTTGTAAATTATAAATCGAGGTAATTAGTGATATGTGATGCTCAGGCATGTTTTGCAGTGCGTGACATCTGTCCTTCGCATATATGTCGGTTCGTTACTGCTATCTTTCCTTTCCTTCTGCGTCCTTCGCACAATTGTCATTCTGTCTGTATCATCCCTCCTCGCACGCTCCCTTGTCCACACTAGTGTCATTATGTCCATGTTGTCCACCTTTGCCCACTCCCTCGTCTCCACATTTGTCAGTGTTACTATGCTGTCCCCCTCACTCGAAGTGCTGCGCGTCGACAAGGAGTCCTTAATTTGCAGGGTGAGCACACCAGGTTACCTTTTCGCTCGGACATAAATACGAATCTCTCATAGTTGGTCATAGGTCATTTTAGTCGCTCATCGGGGAAGCTTATTCTCACGGTCGCTGCTCAAAATTAAGAGTACATAGCTAATTATTTTGAGAAGCCAGTGTATAACTCATTAAGGATGCGGCAGGAGGACGCAACAGTGCTGATTGCTTCTCTCGAAAGACTGGTAATTTTTTTATCGCATGCTTTCTGTGTTATTCCCGTAGTCCTAGTTAATTAGTGTTATTTAGTTACTCATAATTAATATAGTTTGTATTATGAAGTAAGTTGGTCATAATAATTTAGACATAATTGTACTATTTTTGTGTACGTACGGTACCCATAATTTGTTATTGTATGGTAGTGTGTAATTAAGTAGTCATAATTACTGTAGTGGCAATAGTTCGGGCTAAGTAATGAGTTAGTGCTAAGGACGACGGTAATGAATCACTCGTAATTCTTTTGGATGCATAATCAAATTATCGGTAATTAATGAATTATTTGTATGTAGTTACATGCATGTAATCACTAACTTGCATGCTACTTGTCATCATTTTTTGTTGTAATGCTTACTACGGATCTGGTTGTTGTGATTTCAGGTAGTTGCAGGCATGGAATATTTGACAATGTTCTACGACGATGGTCTTGTACGGGCTGGACCCGATGGGTTGGACCTATCGACATACCAATACAATGAATATTCACAAGCTACGAAGCTACATCCGGAGTGAGTTCGCCACAAAGGCAATGGTGATAAAACTTGTGATTGAGGGGATCATCTGCACGAATCGCGTGTGGAAGCCCGTCAAGGTGAATGGCACCGTAGCATGGAGACAGTCTATGCAAATTTCCTCTCAGCCGGAGATGGCATTTACGGGAGGCCGGTGGTGTACATGAGTTTCGTGCGCTAGGCATTGAAAAACGTTGATGAGCCCAGCCCCTCGACACCCAGGGAACCACATGTAGAGCTTCAAGATGATACCACTGAATGTGCTATTTCGGAGGGATGACTCACCCTTGATTTCGTACCCAATGATGGGGCAGGCATGCAGTGGTCAACTTGCATTGACTGCCATGACTCCTAGACCAGGTGTTCAGGTTGGAGTCCGACGAGGACACCAACCTAGGCTCCGATGATACCGACGATGATGCATAGTAGACGGCTGGTCCACCCAGGGGAATTGTGTCATCATGCCTTATGTGTTCTCCAGACTCGATGATATTGCTATGCGTTCCCTTGTACTGCCGCAAGAAGAAAGGTCCCAGTGGAAGTTTCAAGCTGATACCCTCCTAGTTGGGTAGCACTTTCCCAGCAAGGCGGCTGTGCAACAAACTATTACACAGTACCCTTGTGTATAAGTCGTGTGTACCGAGTGCACCGTTCCAATCCAGCCAATTACGCAGTGAAGTACGTAGTGGAATGCTGCCCTGAAAAGGTCAGCGCTCAACGAGCCAAAATTTTTGGCTCGGTCTTCTCGATCAAGGCAATGATCGACCACACTTTCATGCTCAGCGAGCCCCCTGCCCCATCATCAGAACATGATTTTTGTATATGTAGCAAGCATCATCAGCTACCTAGTTGCGGCAGACGTGTCCATCTCCCTGAAGATACTCATGTCAGAAGTCACCAATGTGGTTGGCTATCCGTCGGCTACAGTAAAATCTGATGAGGCAAGTAGACGGTCATCGAGTCCATGTATGGGACGTACAAATAGGCATACAACCTTATGCCAAGATTGCTTCACTAGATAGCCGAATTAAACCCCGACATGTACATAAACAAGCTTGAGCATCCAGATGCTGATGGAGGGCTCAACTGCTTCATACTGGACCGGTTATTCTGGGCTTTCACCCAGGCCATTGAGGGCTTTGAGTTTTGCCATCCTGTACTCATGATAGATGGCACTTTCCTCATAGAGAGTTACAAGGGAACTATTCTCACCGCAGTGGCATTTGCCATTGTGGAGAGCGAAAACACGTCCAGTTTGCACTGATTCCTGGCGAATGTGAAGCAAGCGGTGGTTGGCGACCGACCCAACATTGGCGTCATCATGGATTGCAATGTTGGGTTGATGGCCGCGATGAACACCATGCAATATGAGACTAAACCCCCTCAGTTGTGAAACGACGTGCGAACCCGGTGGTGCATGAGGCATCTTGCATCTAACTTGATCACACGGTACCGCAGCCAGGAAGTTCTGAAGATGTTCAAGGCATTGTGTCTACAAAACCAGAGGCGAAAGTTTGAGTCCATCTAGACAGAGCTAGAAAGGCGAACTACGAAGGGATAGCAACCCCGTGGCACCATAAGTTTCTCGGAGTGGATTCGTCGACACGCTTCTGAACTAGAGAAATGGTCCCTTCTCTATGACACGGATGATACGAAATGTGGGATTATGATGACCAACATGTTCGAGGTGTACAACAGCATCCTAAAAGGCATGCGGTGCCTCCCTATCACCGCGATCGTGAAGGAGACATGGACTCGCACTGTCGGTTATTTCGTCAATACAACCACCGCAACTAGGCAAGAAATGGTTCGAGAACATATAGAAGCACATGGACCAGAAGATGGAGAAGGCCTGAATGCATAACATTCGGGTAATCGATGGCCTCCGAAGGATGTATGAGATCAGGTGAACTATAGGGGAGAGTATCGTGCTACAAGCTTCTCTATGCGTGCCTACTGGTAGAAGTTGCCTCACGTTACCCACATGGAGTGTTGCAGTAGGGGACGCCTTGGACGCGACTGACCGTTGTTGTAATGGCACACACATATGCAGGTAAGATTCGTGCAGCAGCATGTGGGATCATAGGAAATTCCTATATTGACAACATCCTCATTGCCCATCTCGCATTGCATCTGTTGCCGGAGGTCATCGTTCTCCTCATTGAGACTGTCAATCCGTGCCTCGTTTTCTAAAATTCACTCCCATAGTGTATCCACATACCTCACAACATAGTGTAGATCATACAAAGACGCATTTCGTCATCTGTTGGAAAGGAGGGTTAACATGGAAGCTCTATTAGCATTAAACAAACGTAGATCATACAAACGAAGAGAGTTACATAGCACACAACCTAACGACACTTATGCCTTTAGGGAATTACAACTATATGGGAGTTTCAACACCGAGCTCACAAGGAAGGGAAAATGGCCCTGGTCCACGTAGTAGGTCGGGCGGTTCCGAACTAGTCCTCCGAATGTCGAATTTATTTCCATTTCAAAAAGACACATATGTATCATAGGAGTATTTCAATTTGTTCCACATACATGATGTTGTTTCTTATGCACATAACCAAACCTTGTGCGTCATGTTATTTTTAGCTTTATTATAAAGTCTATTTTAATTCATAACATCAAATATCGTCGTCTTTTCGCATTCAATTCTTCAAAATAAAGTTCTTTGTTACCATCTTACCACCAAATTGTATGTTTCAAAATCCATAAATCAAGTTTAAACTAAACTGAACCATTATCTTGACTTATAATTTACAAACCAACTGCAATCACACATGCAGCCTAATTAAATGAGCATCACATATCGCAAATTATGATTAAATTAACATGGTAAATTTGGAGCATATAAAATTCGTAAAAAATTACACAATTAGGTTGACTATGTCAAGAGGCTTCTCGTTTGCTACATGTAACAACTCCTACAAATATCGACATCATATGATTTTTTAGCAATATTTAGAGTGGATAAAATTGTCAGAACATTATAAAATAAAGTACGTTGTGTCAGAAGATTGCACATAAAATTTTATAATTTTTTGAGCTCATTTGCTATATTTAAAAATTTTAACAAATATGACTTATAAATTATAATTTTAGGTAGGTAATTATGCCGGCTAATTAGCCAGCTGAATTACCTGCCATTTTGCAGAGGGGCAGTAGGCCATCTGTCGTCTAGTGGCTGGACGGTAGACGCCTGCCACCGGTGGTTGGGCCACGTGTCACCTGCAGGGCGCTGCCGCCCATTGACCAGGCGGCAGAAGTACTATTTTTGTCATTGTCACATGCATATGGTTATTTTTGTAAATACCAGTTCAAAATGCACTATATATGCCAAAAATTCTTGTTAGTCTATCGTGCTCTGTGTACGTAAGTAGAGGACTAAACTACTACTTCTCATTGTACGAAGCCCAACCTAGCTATATTACTGTATTTATGAAAGACACCTTGCTTCTTTTTTTTATTTTAGGCTTTGGCATTTTTAGCATGTTTGGAATCCGTATTTGCAAAATAGTCGTAGGCGCGTGAAAATGGCAGTTCTATCGCCCGATCACTGGGCGGCGGCAGCGTGTAGCTAACACATGGGCATCGAAGCCCCGTGGCCGTGCGGCTGCCTACCTGCCGCCCTGCTACCAGATGGCAAGTAATTAAGTCAGCTTAATTACCTTCCTTAATTAGTAGTTCCGGTCGCAACCGCATTTCCAACCTTCGATCACCAACCACATTATCCCAACCACTGTCGTATTCGACCACGGTTGTTCACGACCACAGCCACTCCGACCGCTCTCGATCACTCTCGAGTCCTGACCACTCTTTGCACTCTATAGCTTTTGACCACCTAAAGCCTATCGACCAGCTATTGTATCTCCGACTACTGTAGATTCGACCACCTCGTCCATTCGACCACTTCAGCCGTCCTACCATGGCCATTTGACCACTTCAACCACCCGACCATAGCCATTCGACCACCACAGCCATTCGACCACTTCAATTGTTCGACCACTCCCATTCGACCACCTTGACCATTCGACCACTTCAGTCGCCCAACCATGGCTATTCGATACTTTAGCCATTGACTATGTCCGACCACGACTATTCGACCACTTCAGCCATCGACTAATTAAGACAGATAATTAAGCTGGCTTAATTACCTGCCGTCTGGTAGCAGGGTGGCAGGCAGGGAGCCGTACGATGGCCAGGCGGCAGACCCACATGTACCATTTTTGCATAACTACGACTATTTTTATAAATACGAATTCAAAATATGTCAAAAGTGCCAAAAATTCCGTCTTCTCCTCATGTTGTAACTTTGCAGTAGAGGCTGCCTGTTGGGAACCTGCCATGTTGTGGGTCCTTCATGGCCTGACATTTATTCATGTCTTGCTTCCCAAATTATTGCATGACGAATTGTTCGTGCGATTGCCTTTCCAATCTGAAAGATCCAAAGTAAATGCTCATTCATGTGCTTGGCAGGCCGGGGAGGAGGTTCAGAGGATCGTGAGACAATGCCACACATATTTGTTCTTGTTAGTTGGACTAATTAAGACTTTTCTAATGCATCCATAAAGTCTGATTAGATGATTCGAAGCGTGACAATCACAAGCGTGACAATCACATGGTCATAATATCCAACATAGCTCCATTGATCAGCTAAGGCAATATCCAACTAGGTATGGAGAACTTGTTTAATTACGTACCTAGCTAGAATGTTAGTTCTAAGTTACTAGTATCTTTGATTTAAAATCTCTCGTAGTTTGCATCAGGTGATATGTGGTTGAGTGGAGATCGCCAAAAAAGACGACATAGGGCCTGTTCTTTCTAGCTTTGGTTTTTGGTTTTTGGCTACAACTTATAGTTTTTTGGTTGTTTGTAAGAAAGAGTACGGAGTAACATAAACTCATGTATGATTTTAGCTGATATAAATAAAGTGGATACAGTGTATACTACAATCAACTTGTAGACCTCACCTTGAAAAATATTCTATTTGAAAGCTAGTTACTATAAAAAAAATCGAAAAACAACTTTTAAAAATTGAAAAGAAGAGGCATATATATTGCTTCTCACAGAAGCTCGAAATCGAAGTCATTTGGCAAGACATACCCTTTTATAATTAAGGGTGAGGTTTAGAAGAGGTTGAGAAGTCACAAAACCCGTCACCTTTGATCTTGAAATTTCCTATGAATATAGAACATGCCCTCCCCTATCTCTATTAATGTTTAAAACTTTTACACACAATTTTCATGAAATTTGCAACATTTGATACTGACGAGGATATAATAATCCTCAATTTACTATTTATCAATAAATAGTATTATTATGTCATTATATTCCTATATCCCTTATATTCATAAGGGAGAGGCCTAACCATATAGTTGTAAGTCGTTCTACAACCACCCCATAGTTGTAAGTCTTTCCATGACCACTTCATGTTCATAAGTCTTTCCATGAGCATGACATAGTCATAAGCAATTCTACGATCACTTTGTGGTTGTAAACTATTTTACGACTAGCCTGAATTTGGCTGGCTTGCCTACGGCAACCTGCTACATCATGGGTCTATCTGACAAAGTAGTTGACGTGCACACCCTGCCCCTGGAAAATAACCGCCTGATGGTGAAGAGGTATTACGTCACTGACAATAACTTCCACGATGGTTACTTATCTGAAACATTGAAACGCCTCTTAATGTGGAGCAACCACCACTTCTTCATACGCTATATAAGGGCTGACATCAGGGAGAAAGAGGGGGGTAAGACGCAACAGAAGCAACACAAGACATTTCACAATGTTCTTTCTCTTGATTATAATCACCGCAATCAATATACCCACACAGTAGTAGGGTTATTATTTTCCCCTGAGAAGGCTCGAACTTGTATAAAATATATATGTCTTTTTCTGTGTGTAATCAAGTTTTTGAGAGATTCCATGGATTCAAATAAATCATATATAAGATCGGTATTAAAACACCAACAGATACTTTTTCACAGGATATACCTCGCTCTTTGATTAATATCATCACCACACACAAAGTTATATTTTGCCTACTACATTTAGTGGTCCATTTCAAAAAACAACATTTATCGGTCAATGCATCATTAGTTTTGTAAATATATTCCAATTATATGTTATTATGAATATACAGTAGAAAATATGTTGCCGAATGCTGATTTTGTTGTAGTTGCTTAGACCTGGCAAAATGGGCTGGTCCAATAGTGCTGGCCCAATGCACGATACTGTTGGCCTGGCCCAGGCATGGCACAGTATAAACAGTAACGGGCTATGCCGACCCAACACGACTAGGCGTGCCGTGCTTAGGCCGACACCTCTGCACAGTGGGTCAACCCTGCATGACACACACATTACCATGCCAAGGCACAGCCTAGCCTAACATGGCACGACGCACCATTTACCCCCTAACCCTCTTAGGAGGCCAGGTCTGCTCAAAAGAGTGTAGTGACGTAAAATTGCTTGCAGTTGGTAGTAAAATTACTTGTGTTAGGCTCGTTTAGCACGACATATCACAAATATGGTAGTTAGGCTCGTTAAGGCACGGTTGGGCATGGAATTTCAAAATTTAAAAATTTAAAAAAAAATCAAATAATCTCCAAAAATCTTGAATTTTTCTATAAATAGGCAGCACCCCTCCCTCATCTAGCAACAAATCCTCCCTCAATCTCTTCTCTCGTTTGTGTTATGAAATTTGATATACAATTTGTGAAAATTTGTCAAATTCAAAATAAAATCATCAAATAGCTGAAATTTTGGAATTCGGCGGCTTTTGACAAGAAAGGTAACCATACTAAAATTTTTAGATTTTATTGGGTATTTTTGTTACTTCGTTACTATTTGGAGTAAGGTGTAGTTAATAATATTGTAATTTTGAATCGTAGTTTTCTCGATGGATCACTTTGATCTTGCTGATTACAGCCTCACGTCAGAGGACCTTGCAACCTTTGAGAATCCTATGACTGTACCTCAACTGGAGCATGAGGCTGAGCCGCCTCCGGCAATACCATCCTCTGGCTCCACAAGTGCTTCTATCTCGACAAGCATTGGGGTGAAGAGGTCGCTTCCAATGTGTGGGAACACTTTAATACCACATACAAGGAAGATGCATAAGGAGAGAAGGTGAAGTATGCTATTTGCAAAATTTGTTGTAATGAATTAACTAAAAAGTCTTCAAGTGGAATGAGCCACTTGAAAAACATGCGAGCAGATGTTTGGCCAAACAAGGAGTGTCGATGAGACAGACCCAACTCCAATACAACCCTGACGGTACGGTACGGTACGTAACTGGGACTACAGTCTCAAGGTAGCTAGAGAATCTCTTTGAAGATTAATTGCTACACAAGATTTACCTTTAGGCTTTGGGAATCCCCCATATTTCAAAAGTATATTAGGGTGCTCATAATCTAGATTTAATACAGTGTCTAGATAAACAACTACTAAAGATCTTGTTAGGTATTATAATAGCGGCCATAATAAACTAAAAGAAATGTTTGCTACATGCACATTTTCTATTGCTTTGACTTCAAACATATGGAGTGGTCAGGCTAGGAATGGCTATCTAAGTGTAGTAGCTCATTATATCAAATGCAGACTGGGAATTGGAAAAATAATTATATGGTTTAAATTAATTGATGTTGCTCATACCGGTGAGAATATTGTGGAGTATATTGTCAAACTTGTGAAAGATTTTTGTCTCACTGATAATATTTTTAATAACTTTAGACAATGTTGCTGTGAACTCTAAGGCAATAGATATTCTCACACCATTGTTTAGTACTTACGTTGAATCTTTCTTACAGCATCAATGATGCGCATGTCGCATTATTAATCTAGTAGTTAAATCTAGTTTGAAGAGGTTGGATGCATATATTAAACCTTTCCTTGACACAATATCTTTTATAAATGCTTCTAACCCACGAATAGCTCCATATGAGAACTATTACATTGTAATGGGTGTACATCCGAGAAAGTTTGGTTGGATATCCCAGTAAGATGGAACTCTGCATACATGATACTGAAGATTCTTGTGCCTTACAAGAGCACATTCTCCGTATTTATCCACACGCACCACCAAAGCACTGACGGCAGCATCAGCGGGCATCGACTCACTAAGCAATATTGGTTTGTTGCTGAGAGGTTACTCTCTTTTCTTCAACTTTTTTACGATTCCATTGTTGCTTTATCGGCAATTTATTCTCCAACATCTTCCATAATTATGCATCATATTCTTGAAATTGCTACTCACTTGTAGGCTAATGAAAATAAAATTTTTGGAATATTGGAAGGAAATTCCAATTTCATATGCTTTGCATTTATTTTAGACCATAGAACTAAACTAATAGGATTCGCTAAAGCTCTGCGAGTTCTAGGTGAAGCAAATGGAATATATTATTCTAGCTATTACTCACATGTTCGTACTCAACTAACCAATGTTTATCGCAAGTACAAGCAAAAGTTTCAGGGAGTTTGCTTGCAACAACCTCCACCACCACCCACCGCGAGTAAGAAGAAAAACGCGTAGGGCAAGAACTGGGGTACCAGTTCTTCTTCTGAAGGTTCAGGTTCTATGACATCATGCACTGAACAAAGACAAAGTGACCACAACATTAGGGTGCTATCCGCCTATCTGGACAGCAATCCATGCTATGTGAGGAGGATGACAACATTTTAAAGTGGTGGTAGGACCACAAGATGACATATTTGGTTCTATCCATACTGGCATGAGATGTGTAACTTGTTTTAGTCTCTACGGTTTATTTGAAGTATGCTTTCAGCCTTTTTGGGAGAATACTGGAGGAGAAAAGAACAAATCTTACAAGTGAGATGATCAAGGTACTTCTTACTATCAAGGACTAGGAACAGACCAACGTACGATAGCAACACACCATCAAATATATGGAGTTGGTAGAGTTATTTGATAAACTTTATATAGACAATGACACTTAGAATATAGTGTAAGCAGAGTTGTAGGTTGTACTATTTTTTCTTTGCCAAGGTTTTCTCATATTTAGTTTTTTACTTGACAAAGTTTTTAATGAGACAGTCATGTAATCATTAATAAAGCTCATTATTGCATCTTCAATTTATTTATTTCTAATGTCTTTTTAATGAGGACATTCTACATGCTAGCTAGGTAGCCACTCATTATGCTCATAACCCCCATGACCGAGCCTGTCCCATCCATGCCCTAGGTGTTCCCACCTTTTTTTTGTACTTATTCACTTAACACATTAACACCCAGGTCCCCAAGGCCCAACGCCCCCGCTGATGTAAATGTTTTAGTATGGAAACCATAATATTGTGTGAGATGAGCAATAATAGAGTACTCTTGGTGTAGTAAGTTGTACCAGGCATTTTGAGTCTCTATTATGTGTTATCAATTAAGTAGGCTTGAAGCACTTGTTTAGTAAATTTTTGTCTTGCAGACAGTAATTTATACATGCCTACATAAGTGTGTGCCACGGTTAATGCGGTAAAGGGCAAACAATGGTGCAATAAATTCATAAGGGGTGGATAGTAATTTTCGATTATCATTGGTCATTATATCTTGGTTACATTAATCTTCATTGTATGAGTTAGTAAATTTGTTGTATCAATGTAGTAAATTTTGTAGTGCCTCAAAGTAGTTAGATTTTGTTGTAAATTGGAATGTATCTGATTGTGGAAGTGTTACACATGTTTTATGATTGTCATAAGTGTGCGGTTCAATTTTTATGAATTTTTTATGAAACCGCTAGTGGGCCGGTAAGTTGCCTTATTTACTGGACGGGCTATGACATTTGGGCTTCTCTACTAGTGCCTTTTTAGATTCCCTCTCTGGGTCTCTCTTCTATGCCCATCCAAATATAAAATCACCCGTGGTGAACTGTTTGCTCCCTAGTGATCTCAACCACACCCATTCCTGGTGACATCTACACCATCGAAGGTATATTTATCCTTCCCCCTCATGCACTTTTTGGTGATCTTGGGGTATTTTTGTTGTCATGTTCCATGGCACATTCGCTAGTATTTGGTTTTTGTTCATTTTGGATCTAGGGTTTTAGTTGTTCCTAGACAAAAAGTTCCCCAAATTTGAAAAAAAAGAAGCTTTTCTTACTAACGTTTTTGGACCAATGCATATTCCTGCCTATGGCCGCAGCCTAGTTGCAGTAAATCCAACCAGGAGTTACATTAATTTTGTACTAGCCTTATAGTAATTTTTATATTTGCAGTAAAATGAGAACCTCTGGAAAGGCCCCCCTCGAAGGTCTAGGAGATCGTTGTTGACCCAAGATAGAATCAACCCTTCGAACCATAAGCATCTGCGCTTGCTAAAGTTGCTCTCAACAAACCCACAGGCAGCAAGAGGAAGACGGTGTATGACCCCGTCGAGGTAATGTAGTTGATAGTAAAAATTATATTGTATGACAATAAAGTTGTATGCATAGTACAATAACATTTTTTCATGGTATACTTAAATATCATGGTACATGTGGTAAATTTGATACATTGTGACAGTAAAAATTTCCATATTGCAATATTCTATAACACAGTAAAACTATACTCTTTGTGCAGTAAAGGTTAAACATACATTCAGTAAAACATTATTTTGATTTCCAGTTCCCCTTTCTATGTAGACTGCAATGAGGAACAAGAAGAGATGGTACATGGCTACCGTCTGATGCACCTCTGCCATCTTTGTTCAAACTACATGCATGCTCGCACTTGAGCAGAGCGTCGAGGTATCCAAGCTTGGCTTCAGCGGCCTCTTGAAGTTCAATTTGGAGGGCCTAGAAAGCAGGGACCTCTTCTTCTTCCTCATGGATAGGGTCGACCCCACCGACATGGTGTTGCACGTCAACATGGGCAAGGGTCTCCCTATCACGCTGCACACTAACATGCTTAGACTCCCTTGCAGTAGTTGGGATACCCCTTTGATTTCGTATGCTGCAGCCACACCAAGCTCGTCGAGTTGAAGCACTCACTCAGCGTGCCACAGAACAATGACATCAAGGTCAATGTTCTACTGCATAGGATTCAAGCCAAGAGCACTAACATCCTCAGGATCAAGTGTTTCTTCTTGGTCACCTTTAGCAAGCTCCTCTTCCTGGTGACTAGCAACAACATCACTGGGAGGGATGCATTACTGATGAATGATGTCACCAATTTTGACAGCGTCGACTGCGGCAAGGCGTGCTCCTGGAAGAACGAGGAGGACACAAAATCCATTTGTAGATGTGTCGCCTTCCTTCTCATAAGCAACCGCGTGTTGTTTCGAGCATATGGATTTTGTGACCGTAATCTTGAAGTTTATCGGCAATAATTTTCTAATTTATCACTCAGTAAACTGTATATCATAGAATTACTATCTTGACAACCTAAGGTGCATCCACAGCATTGACACCCTCAAGACCCCCCGTGCAACACACTTGTCAACGTCGCTCGTCGACAAAATTGTGGCGACCGACAAGATGATGGACCACGACAGGAAGGAGACCTTCGGTAAGCTCAGCGTGAGCGCACCAACCCATACCAAGTACTATGTTAATTTGAAGACAGTAAAGTTTGTAACAGTAGAAAATGTTATATCTACTTAAATAGGAAATAAATGTTTCACAAACATGCAGTATTTGTTTATGTCATATGTAGTAAGACATCATTACCATATTGTAAATGGGCTTTGCACATGCAGTAATTGTAGCATTGCTTTTCCTACGTAGCTGAGGTCTAGGGGGCATTTGCTATTGGCCCAACGCTACGACATAGGTCAAGATACTAGAGGAAGCACCACGTGCCACCACTGGGTAGTTCCCTAGCATGTGCACCCTGCTCAGCCAGTCTATACAATCGCTGAGCAAGGGCAAATAAAGGGAAGCCATGGAGGCCCTTCAAAAGTTTGATGACGAGGTGGAGAAGGCCATGAGGCTGATCCAGAAGGCCAACATGAGATTTGAGATTGTGCAGATTGAGGTCATGCACATGATCAGGTCTCTGCTCATGCCAAATGAGCCTTTGACATCTACCCTATCCTTTGTGGAGAAGAGGGTGAAACGGCGCAAGGTTACACCGGCGCCCAACGTAGCAAATATCGAGCCCACACCACTCCAGGACGTGCCACTGATGGTAGTGAAGGCATTAGAACCCAATGCACAATATGTGTCATTGAGGTCCCTATTCCCTCTCACTCAAGGTGATAAGGAGGAAGCGGGAGGTGCAGCAGCCTCCTAGCAAGTACATGAAGATGTTTAACCTCAACATGGTAAGATGATATAATAGATGTAGTAATTTTTTATATGAAGCCATATCCCGTGTAATGTGGCAACATTTTTATGACGCTAATT
Organism: Dendrocalamus latiflorus; assembly: GCA_017311315.1. Lineage (NCBI taxonomy): Eukaryota > Viridiplantae > Streptophyta > Magnoliopsida > Poales > Poaceae > Dendrocalamus > Dendrocalamus latiflorus. The sequence continues at coordinate 26,773,218 of CM029633.1, forward strand.
GCATCTTTTTTATTACATAGACCAACAGGACATGGGTAACATCGCTGCTTCCATCGACAACATTATTTCGACGTTTGACGTTGACATTGTCCCGGGTATGTACCTTGACATCTTTGGCCCTGAGGTAGCCCCTGAGCCGTAGGCTGCCACAAGGTCTTGATTAATCCCACCATTCTAGAGGTGCATGAGGATGACATCATCGAGGCGACAAATGCCAAGATTGGTCCGGATGTTGGGACGACAATAGAGGCAAGAGTGCAGTAACGATGTATTATTTCTGATAGTATGTGCAAGCAAGAGTGCAGTAATATTATATTTGCATTACTAAATGACACTTTTTATATGTATACTGTAAAATTTCTTATCAAATATAGAAATTTTGATATTAAAATGTTTTATTGGTTCTATTTATCCCATAGTAAAGCATTACTCGTGTCCAGCATAAGGAATTCATTATTATACTAGTTTCTTTTCATTTCTATCACTTTAATTTTTCGCTCTGTGTACAATAAGTTTTAGTGTGTTCGTTGGGCCAATTCATATTGACTTTTGCTGATGGCTTTTGACTTTAGCTTATAAATAGTAATAGCTTGTAGAGAACCATACAGAGATAGAAAAACTCATGTACGATTTTAGCTGATATAAATGAAGTTACTACAGTGTGTACTACAATCGACTAGTAGACCCCGCTTTGAAAAGATACTTCGTTTGAAAGCTAGATAATGTAGAAAAGCCATTTGCTGTAGAAAAACAGCTTTTAGAAACCAATATTAATAGGGATGATTCTTGTCTAACATTTAGTAATTTCATTTAGACATAATAGTAAAATTTTTAGAAATGTTGCACTGGGTCCCTCTTTACTCTACAGCAACATGTTACACGAGTTGTAAAAGAATAACCCTTTTTCAAAAAGTTTCTTTTTATTTATTGTAGTAATATTACAATAAGAGTATAATAATTATGTTATAGTTATAATAGTAAAAAAATTTATTTGCATGTAGGCTATCATTTTGCCCGCCAAATAGACCAGGAAGGGGAAGGGGATGACCAGAGTTTCTAACAAGTCAGTCTTTCTTTGTTAACTGCATGCACCATGACGATGTGACTAAGGCCGAATACTGTGGGCTGAGCCTAGAACTTTCTATCGAACCCTAAATTTACAAATTCGGAACCCTCTGTGATTCCACCACACTATTCCCTAAATCAGCAGATAGTGCTCGTAGATACATTGCTGATTCATCTCATACATCGTATGAACCATACTAAACACTTATATTATATATCAGAGTTTAAATACCCCCATATCAGGTAAACTTTACATAATGGGCTGATCAAGCCAAATGTTTACATTACCAATGTGGAAATGAAAGCAATCAGCAAAAGGTGAGGACACACCTTGCCACAGGCAAGCGACTGGGGGTAACAAATGTCTTACTACTTTCTAAGAGTTTGGATAATGGATGTGCACACAATCAATATCAAAGTCTGCATATTTGGGGTAAGGACTAAACTATTAGGATCGTCCTAATCTCCACCATCTTCTTCTTCGTCTATCCCAGAGCAGCATAGTAGGCATAGTGGTCATGATCTACTAGATCTTGACTTATTGAAGGGTGGGAAGAGCCGTCGGTAGAGTCATCACTTTAGGATGATATGGACAAAGGGGAAGCTGCAGTGATGGGTAGACATTGCGGCCAGGAAGGCCACACTACGAGAAGATGCAAGGCGCCTGCTGAGGAGTAGGAACATTAGCATGAAGTGCAGCACCACTTCTTGTTGTGTGCATAGTGTTACTAAGATTAGAAATGCTATCATATTGCAATTTTATTTGTAAACTTTAATTTCATTTGTACTACCAATCTGTCATCATTAACAACGTAGGGGAAGTGCCTAAGGAATGGCTTCCTTTGGTAGCCTAAACTCTCCACTCCTTTGTTGCCAAATGGCCACTTCTTTGGCACCAGCAAGCAAGCATTTTGCGAGGGCAAAATGGTCTTTTTGCATTCCTAAAAGAAGACATATAATGGTCAGTACGAGTGACTATAGATAGTTGAAATTATAGAAAACCCAGAGAAGCAACTTTTGTGTAGCGTCCTAACCCGACCAAACAAGACAGCCTTGCGCAGTGACAAGACCAAATGAGACAGCCTTGCACAGTGACAGGACCAAACGAAAAAACCTTTCATAGAGACAAGTCCAAATGAGATAGACTTGCACAGTGATAAGACCAAACGGAGCAGCTTTGTACAACAACGTGATGCTATGTTGGTTCACGAATCGTCCAATGTGCAGCTGCCTCACAAACACTAATTTGCCCAAACCGAATTGGACTTGTCAAGTGTACGCCGCGTCAACTTAGCCTATAAGTACTACACCCTCCGTAGCGTGTTTTCCTGCACCACAACTGCAACACTACATCGCTAGTATGGAGAAACAATGGGAGGAGATCACCCGACTCACAAGGGTTGCTGCAGCCCGAGAAGAATAAGCGGAGCGTGTCAGGAGTCCACCTCCCTGAAATGAAGCCTCCCGTACCTCCACCCTAATCCATACCTCAATGTTCCCATCGAGCATTCACCTCAAGACCCGCTCGTAGGGGAGAAGCCCCCCTCCGCTGGTGCAGAGACGCTTGTAAGTTCTTTAAGTCCAAGAAGTGAATTGTCGAACCCAGATTTCTCAATCCAGAATCCCCTGTGATTTACTGCACTATTTCCTGGATCAGTAGATAGTGCACACAGGTACATTGCTGTATCAACTCATACATCGCATAAAACATAATAATACAGTTCAAAGTTTAAATTACACCACGTTGGGCGACAGTTTACAAAAGGGCCAAACAGGCCAAATGTCTACACCATAAAATATCAACGGAAGCAAAGCGGAAATAAATCCATAACCACAAGCAAGCGACTGGAGGTAAATGTGTGCATTATATATTACCTAGACTTAGGTAATATATGCGCACACAACTCCATGGGTCAACTTGTCTAGGACCTGAAAACGTAGTAGACATCCTAATTTCCTTTATTATTTCCTCCATCAGCAGCTGGGGTATCTTCATGAGCATAGTGGTCCTGGGTCCCTGTTTCTGATTTGGTAATGCGAGTGTGAGCACAAATCCACCATGCTCAGCAAGCCAACACACAATATGCAATAGTTAACATGCACGGCTTATCAAGGGAAGGCTCGGTTATTTTGTTTTGACATAAATTGCTTTTAAATACAATACTTAAAAGGTTCCTAAAACCTAGCAGTATGAAATCAGGACTTAGAATTTTTTGAGATAAGACCATAATATTAGCGATACAGATTTCATCCACCATTATATGTCATCCGCACCATATACTAGCTTTCAGCATTATAGCCGCTTACCTCATCACTGGGACGACACCCAGGTCAATTCAAACTAGGGCTTTTCGCTGCCCTCCACTTTTTCAATTCCACCCATAAGGCATTTTGAAATATAACTATATCTAGTTAGGTTCCCATGTCCGCCCTTGATCGTGGGCACATCTATTCGAATAGTTTTGACTCTGCAGAGTTTTGCACACTTTATCCGTAAGAGACAGTTCGCTCGCTGCCCCCACACGATTCCTTAGTCGTGCAGTTGAGTAAACCATCACAGTAACCGTTCAAAGTACCTTGCCACTTCCAACATCTCAGCCAAATGGGCTTATCCCGCTTGCGGCAGGTCCCATAAGTTGTGCGGGATGTTCTTCCCCTATGCGCTAGCAGCTGGCTACTCACACTGCTAGAGCGCAGCGGAAAACTTCACCCTCTGCGAGTGTCCCATCAAGTCATCACACAGACATCCACTTGCACTACCTCACCTCCTCCACTGATGATAGGACTTTCAGGGTTCGGTAAGTCTACTAAACCAGTTGTATTTTATAAACTTGTGGTTGTACTTGTATTACACAGGGGGTCATGACAAGATTCGGTCCTTAGGATTATCTGGGCGGTTCTACCACTAACCACACTCTCGTGCACCACTGCACCACACCCCCGAACCATCCGCCTAGATAGATAAGCATTTTAGGGTTTTTGGGAGCATAAAATAATTGTACCAAGTTATACCAGTCATTTTCAACATGACTTTCCAAACCAGTTTCTCATGAATAAAAGTGATTGCTTGGGCACCTTTGGCGCCCTCAATTACCTAAGCAATACTAGGCCGGGCGAAATACTATAGACTTATTGTTGAAAACTATAACATTATAATTTTGCTAGGGTGACAAGGCTCATATTCCCAAGAGTTTCAAGGAGATAATATTAACAAGTGCAATAATGGGTGTATAACTAGCAACTTGAAATCGAACATAATTTGACACATAAAATAACAGCATGCAAGTTGATAGTTTAAAACGGAAATAAATTTGCATAAATGTAGGTTCAAGTATGATCAAAGTATCGACTCACCTTGGTCACCGGTGTCTTGGTCTTGATCATCAAAGTTTGCCTCAGCTTCGGCTTCTACCTCCTATGCCTTGTATGCTATTTTTTACGATGCACGAAAATTTGGATAAAAATTAGCAAACCAAATAAAATCTCACAAAAAATTCAAATAAGCTTCAAAAATCATGGTTTCAATTCCATTAGACAGATCTTGAATTCAGATAAATTTAGAAATTTGTTTCACTTAATTTGGAGTTAAAATGAATAAGTTATGCCCTTTTAAAGTTCTCAGTTCAAATAAATCCAGAAAATAACAGAAATCTGACAGGTGGGGCCCACAACCGAATTTTAATTTTTCTTTTATTTTTTATTTTCTTTTATTTGTGCCTATGACAGGTGGGGTCCAGTTTCTGTTTAATTAAAGGCCGGGTCCACATGTCAGTGAGTTGTAACCATAACTACTCATTAGCATTAAGTATCATCGTTAATCATTAAGTACCATCGTTAACATTAATTATGTCTGAACAATAAACACGGGGCTTCTTCTCCCGGCCGAACCACGGCGGGCTCGCCACCTGCGGAGGAAGCGGCGACTGATCATGAGAATTGGCAAAATGGATTGCTCCTGGCCACGCGCACGCCTGGGCTCGGTCCCGCCAGCCAATTTTGTGGCAACAGCGCTCGGCGGCGACCACGGGCGGCGGCGGAACAGGGAAGGGGCGAGCTCGGCGATATACATCATTAAAGTTTAATTAATTGCTAGGGGAGCATCTAGGCAACGGTATGAGTCTACCTCGGGGGCGACGGTGGTGATCCGGCGGCGAGCGGTGGCGACAAGCGAAGAAGGAGCACGGCACGGGCTCGGCTCGGGCTGTAGGAAGTCCGGCCGATGGTGGGGATGATGTTGCGGGGCTCCCAAGAGGCTCTGGCTCGGCGGAATTGGTCCGAGGAGGCTCCAATCGACGGCGATTTCTTCAGCCAGCTTTGGGGAAGACGAAGTTGCCGACGAGCTTGTGGAGAACGGAAGGCCAATTGCTTTGGGTGGGAGGAAGAGTGGAGTTGGGCGTTGCGGATGGGAGGCCGTCCGGCTTTTATAGGCAACGGGGCAAGGCTGGCAACGGGCGACGAACGTGCGGTCATGTCGGTGGCAGGCGGCGGTGGCAGGGCAGTGGCTGCGGTGGGATTTTGTGCGATTTTCGCGTGACCTCTCAGTGCTGGCATTCGCATTTACGCCGCACGCGCTGGGTGGCAGGGCTTTTGTGCCGCGTGGCTGAGCGATGCAACGGGGCGAGGGAGAAACGGTGGGCGGTGGCGGTTTCCTGTGGCTGTGCCGGCCGGGGTAAGGTGAAAGCACAAGGAAGCTGTGGGCGACGCTGCAGAGTCTGTGAGCGAGGATGGCCGGCAAGGTTTGGCGGTGAGCGGACGATCAGCGACGGCGAGCAGGGCTCTGGCTCTGCCGAAGCAAGAGAAAGGAGGAGGGAGGGAGAAATGGGCTGGGCCGTTTCGGCCAAGCCTAAGGCTTGGCCTTTTCTCTCTTTTTTCTACATTTTCACTTATCTAATTGCATATATCTTCATATTTTTGTTCCTGTGATCACTTGATTATTTCTCATGCTTTTATTTCCCTTTTGCTAAGCTCATCATGATATATATTAGTATGTTGCATATTTGTTATGTATATACATATATATACACTTATATATAGGCTTGTTTATATATATATATACATATTCCAAAAATGGAATCTTAAATTTTAATTCAAGTTTCTACCTCCTTTTTATGGATCATCTTTTCATATTCGGATTTTTTGAAATTATAGATTTCAATTATCTTCCATATTCCCTTTATGGCTTATTAATGTTTGTTTTTATTTTCCATAAATTTCTCAATTATTGGAACCTCAACCAAAATTTTAAAGAAACGCCATAAAAATTCCAAATTTCAAGAAATTATATTCCAAATATTCAAAAGCTACATGTGTTCAAATTCAAAATTTTGGGATGTTACATGAATGAGCTTGGACACGCATTACTAGGGTTACGGTAACTACGCTTGGGACTATCCCGACTAGCGTTGGGACACGGCCCGCTACCAGTAGTCAGTAAGGACGGGTTACAATACATTCCCCTACCAGTTCTCTTCTATGGTATGCACTAAAAAACTCTTCCCTCTTCCCGTAGTCGCTAGATCCGCTATGCGTATACCACAAATAAATCGACTAGGAGATCCACCCTCACGACCAGTGGACTCTGGACTGTGAGGAGTGGGATGCCCAGATGGCACGCGAGAGGATGGAGGAGCGGTGGCACAGCGAAGATCAAAGCAAGCGTATCCGGGGAGAGACACAAGCTCATCTGGAGGCGTGCAGGCGTAGGGTACGCGAGGCTCACGAGGAGCGCGAGAGAAAGCGCGAATTGGTGACCAAGACCGGGGCGGCTGGTGTGGACGACAATGTCAACTTTGGGAGGAAAGGCAAATGGCCACATTGTGCACAGTAGTTCGACCCTCTTCGTCTATATGTCTCATGTATTTCTAATTCTCTTAAGGCACGTGTGTACCATCCTTGGTTCATTAGCCTACATACCATGTAACCCCCTTGTCGGATCGACTATTGTGTTATCATCGTTACGTCATTTATCCAAAGTTCATTGTGTATAAATTCCCTACTGCATCGTAATATCACTTATCTTTCTACTTACGAATCGTTGCTACTTCAATTGTCCTCGCAAAATTCTTCAGAAATTTATCACACTACAACAACATACGTCGATCACAAAATATTATTGCAAGTCTAACAAATTTCATACCATTCAAAATCTACAAAAATTACAAACGGACCAACCAACTTTGCCTGTCCCTTTATATAAAAAAAACAAACTATAAACAAGATTTGTTAAATATATTACCTAAAAAATTATCATTTACTCCTCCACAATTATTTTCATCGGATTAATAAAATAATTATATTATTATTTTAAATCACCCAACCGTTGGACAACTTACACTAGTCGCCCAAATAGGTTGGGCAACTTGGCCACATGTCGAACCGTTGGGCGTCTAACCCAAGTCGCCCAACCATGGAGCGGCAGATGGTCAAAACTGCAAAAATTAAAACGTAAATATAATACTGTAATTCGGAATAAAAATATATTATTTAAAAAAATCTATAATCTCATCTTGCCCATGAGCAAGATCGTAACTGTGTGGTTCCCGTACTATTCAATCTTTTAATATAATCATATTTTTATTTAAAAAACCTCCCAGGCCGGGTCTCTTCCAATTCTCCGCAAATTCATGCGTTGTTTAGAATAAAAAAAATAGGAAAGGAAACATTCAGCGTTAATGGATATTTCATTCTCTACATAATTTACGTGAAATTTTCTCATTCCAAATGGCTCATTAAAGTTGGAACTGACCATGCGTTGGTATAGAGTGTCAACTGAAATACATGTTCTCTACGTAATTTATGTGAAATTCCCTCGTTCTAGCCAAATGGGTCATTAAAGTTGGAACTGACCATGCATTATTATATAGTGTTAACTGAAATATGTTAACATACTTATTAAGATTAATTGTACTCAATTCTTGGGAATGTAAGAAATGAAATGTTCAAGAAACTCAGGTACCATTATGTCTCCATTTTTTTTGAAGCAATTTTCCTGATTTATATATTGAAGGATAGAACAGCACAGAGTCCCATTAGTTACAGAAAAATCCAGAGGAAAACAAAATTACAACTAAGTTTAACTGGATCAAACTATAAACTGCCAACACAACTCTTGTTCTTCACCGAACAGCCATCCTCAGTCGCCGCCGGTTGGAGAACCAACACAGCTATGAGCCTCGACATCGGGATGCGCCTGTGTTAGAGGTAAGTCTAGATGGTGTCGCCAAAACAAAAGATTTTGGAGGGATCGTACACCAACATTAGCAAAGAAGGCCCCTCCAGTGGAAAGCAGTGGTTGTGTTTATGGGACTTGCCAAGTAAATCAGAGTGACTAAACCAGAAAGAGGGGAAGAAGCCACGGCCACCAAAGAGAATAGGCACACCGGGGAGTATGGCGACAAGCACCAATTTCATAAAGTTTTTAAATATACTCACCGGAGGTTGCTACGCCGGCGATGTACAAGACTGTCACCAAGAACATGGCTACAAACGGTGCCAAAGCAACACTCATGGGGAGGTAGACAATGGAGGGAGACTTCAGACCAGATAAAAAGGGCCGTCGGTTGGCCACTCTATAGATCCATATCTAGGATCTGGAAGAGGCTGCTTAGCTCTAGGCTACTACTCTCGGTGGCAGTCAGAGGGTTCACTACAAAGCCAGACAAGATCTCCTCGAAGAGGTGGCCGGCACTGCTAACCACCTAATCAGAGTAGATCCACTAAGAAGGGAAAGAAGAGTGCATCTCATGTAATGTACATAGGGGGAAGAGGGGCGGGACCCCCTCCCACTCGTCGCCCGCGAACTCGCCAGGGAGGAGAAAGGGGAGAGGGCTAGATCTTGGCATAGGGGAGAGGGCTAGATCTTGGCGGAGAGGAGGCTGCTCGAGAAGAGGAAATGGACACCAGCGGAGAACGAGAGGAAAGCCAACACCAGCGTGCACCCTCTTGTTTCCTGGAGAGTAAAGTCCATTATCGACCCTTAAACTTTTTATAATGTGTCATCTCAGTTCATAAACTTTTAAAGTATATCATCCCGGTCCTTAAACTTTTAAAGTGTGGCAATATCTTATGTAGTTGTAGCAGTGACCTTTTTATGCTGTGTCATCCCGGTCCATAGACTTTCAAAAGAAATTACCACATTTTGAAAGTTTAAGGACCGGGATGACATACTTTAAAAGTTTATAGACCGGAATGACACAGCATAAAAAGTTTAAGGACCGATAATGAACTTTACTCTTTCCTTATGTCTCCATTTGTTCTACCTCTGTGTTCTTATGAAAAATGAGAAGTGGCCGGCAGGGATTTGATCCGAAGTCCATTGACGAAACATCAAGCTTATTGGCCCCTACCCACATTATGTTCGGTTCAGGCACGTGTCGAGATCGAGAGAGAGAGAGAGAGAGAGGCAAGTTCACATGAAGTTGCCGCGCCCTTGGGCATCAATTTCTCATGGAGAAGTTGCTATCTTAAGCGGAGATGGTCCAAAAGAAAATTGTGCTGTACAACAAACACGCTGCAGGCTCTGAAGGACAGCATGAAAACTTTAAAAGTTTTTAGTCTACATTCCTCCAATCTGATGCCCGTCGTTGTCGTTAGAAGGGGGAACGGAGTCAAAATCTTTCCGGATGGACCGGATCTAAATGCACCTGTCGATTAGTGGCCACTCTCTTGCCCGGTTGCCCCACATACTGTGGGTTGGTAAAGAAAAGGCTCCCATGGGAGATAGTCAAGCAGTCATATATACACTCAATATCCTCCTAGCTAGCGTTCAAATATCTAGAAACTAATTATCAGTCAGTATATCACCCATGTTGTTTGACTGAGTCCCACTATAAATTAAATTTGTATGTGCATGTATAACACATCCGATTAAAAGAATGGATATATATGCAATGGAGACTTGTCATTCAGTGATAACATCTGTACTTTGTACATGTGTCGTTAGATGAGGTTTGGATACGGGCTCTTTTACAGCACCTTCAAACTTGTATGAGCCGCTCAACAGTTTTGATCAGTAGAGCAGATTAGTTAGAATTAAGTTGTACTGTCTGTTATACTATTAGTACAAATCTTATGAGTAAGTTTGAAATGAATGCACATGGATGGACTAGTAATAGGTTCAATGAAAAGTCCACAATACCCTTACGGGAAAATTACAAAGAAAATCTATTATACCGTCAACAAATCAATAGCCAAATTTAATATCTACTTATCACCTTTTTACTATCAGTAGAATGTACGGTAAAAATGCCCTTAGATATGTACATATAGAAGGGATTAATTATGCCCTACTGAAGTGCCCTTCTAAACATGAACAGTACTGCAATCCATGTGGGAGTTCAGAATTATCACATAAAGGTACATTTGCAAACGAATACTTCCAAATAAGAATATTTTAAGAGAAATGTCTCTAATTCCTACAGTTTTCCTTTAATCCAAACAAGCCCTAAAAGTACAAAAGCTGACGACACACCCATCTACTTCAACGAGAAATAAAATTAAAAAAACAATTTTCCTTAAGGATGATGCCGCATCAATGCTGTACTCCGTTTGTAGTTGTCCTTTGGAGCTTGCTTCTGTTCTGGACTCCTCCATGTCGTACAATCTCTGCAGTAATATAGGTGTACTGCCACATTCATAGCCAAAAATCGGGTTCCTCTCATTTTGGAAAAATTCTATTATATAATGGTGGCACAAGTAAATCTGTGTAACGAGCTAACAGCGTGCTGACATATGGCATAGGAGCACTTACCAGTCCTGTAAATACTGTAGCATATACTGTACAGAACTGTAGCACAAGGAAAAATTGCAACCTTGCCGAGGAAAAAATACGATGGAGTATTTTTCTATGTTACAGTGTTTTGCTACAGTACTGATATCCCACATGTCAGCGTTTAATATACTCGTTACACAAATTTATCTGTACGACTGTTACACAGTAGAATTTCTCCTCATGCAGATAACAGGGAAGCCCTTGTGATGTTCTCAGGTGCTCCCTGTGGACGCAGATCCTCAATGAATACAAACAAAAGCATTACTTTCTCTTCTAACAAGGAATATAATCCGTGTAGATAGATGTATGTGAGTATATATATACATCCAGAAGACAAAATTATGTTAGATATTTGAAAATTCAATCAGTACTCATCTGAAGTATATATGCATGATAACTTTCTGATCCCAATTTTTTTATTTTTGCACAATTAATTATGATCCAGTTTTGAGTTTCCAGTGGATGAAATTACATAGAAAGATATGTGTATAGTACATGAGAAACATACATCTGGCTAGGGTGCGCATCACTAGAACATACACAGCAAGGAATCTTGCTAGGATAAGCTAAGTGCTACAGTATTGAGCAAAAGAAAGGGTGCAATAAGTGAATAGTTCATCTATTGGGAGCTAGCGACTTGAGCACGCAAGACAAACTTCATTATTGGTGCCGAGAGGCTGGCCACAATCGTTGGGCCACCCCATGTGCCACTTGACCAAATTTTACGAAGAATTTGAAAAGCTGATCGATCTACCCATGCACCCTGTTCACGGCATCACAAAAAAAAATGATTCTTCACCAAAGTTGCAGAGTGAGCTCTAATAATTTGACCACTATCTACACTGTACATATATCTGAAAAGAAATGGCAATATTAGTTTATTTGGAGTGACAATATCGTCCGCTCGGGCACAGCTCAAGCTAGTCAGGAAGAGATATGCCCAATAGAACAATATCTGGTTACATATGCACAATCGAACAGATTTGCGCATACAAGTCGAAACTCAAAAGTGACTCAAAGTAGGGGGAATAAACAAGGATCAAACAGTAATCATATCAACCACATCCATGCTTCAAACGGATTCGGATTGAAGTTTAAAATATCATAGAAATTCATCCATTATTTGACACCACCTTCACAGGCATTTACATATGTGTGTAAGGAATTAGTCACATTTATGCATTATCACTTCACATGCATTGATTCACATTATTAATAGTTAATAGTGATAAATAAAAATCATCACTTTTTAAACCGAAACATATATACACACACAGTTGCGCTAATCAGCGCGTGCGCGCACACTACGCACGGGTCACTGGCTGCGCGCACAAGCCTCCTGGTGCGGTTCGTAAATTGATGATAACTTTATGTGCATGAGATAGTAACTTTTACATCTGTAAGTTACTTTATAAATTGATGATAACTTTATGTGCATGAGATAGTAAACTTTGACAACTGTAAATAACTTTATGAATTATAGATGATAACTTTATGTACATGAGATAATAACTCCACACAGGTCTCTTGCACTGGGTGGTTACAAGCTGACACATGCAAGCATGCAACATGAGAGAGAGAAGGGAATAAGTGCACTGAGCTTATGATTTTTTTTATCTTGTTTATAAACTAAAAAATAAAATAAATCTTCCATCGAAAGTTCGATCTATGATCCGTTTGCACTATTGTGTTCGAAATTATGAACTTAACAAAACAAGATCTATGTTGAATATGTTTCGATGCTGCAAAATTCGTGTTATTTCTACTACCTGTCAAAAATAACTTTATTGTCAATAACCAGCAACTTTTTGTGCATGAGATAGTAATTTTGCCAACTATAAGTAATTTCATGAATTCTAGATGATAACTTTATGTGCATAAGATAGTAACTACGCACGAACTAGTGTGCCCTAGCCCCGCTCACAACCTGACTTCCTAATGCATGAGATAGTAATTTTATGAATTATAGATGGTAATTTTTTGTGTATGAGATAGTAATTCTATCAACTGTAAGTAATTTCATTAATTATAGATGATAACTTTATATGTATGAGATAGTAATACGCGTGAGAACTGTAAGTAACTTTATGAATTACAGATAATAACTTGATGTGCATATGATAATAACTTTATCATAATTAATAAATACTAATAACCGTTCCGTGGGGTGGGATGGTGGGGCGTTGGCTGATTGGGTCGATTAGAGTTGCGTACTTATTCTACACGTAGCCACTGAATAGTATACATATACATATATATACATACATATATATATACGTGTATATATATATCTTTACTATATAAAAGAAGGAGTTGGTGGTTGGTGCGGCATCTCCCACTCCTTTTTATAAAAAGACTATGTTGACTGACGTGTGGGCCCTTTTCACCCTAAAACCCGTACGGTGCCTCCCCAATCCCGTGACCCGTGCGGCTGCTTCGCCCCCCCCCCATTTCTTCCGCCCTCCCCCTCCCTACTCCGCCGCCGCGTCTCCTCCCATCCCTCCTACGCCGCCGCGCCGCCCTCGCCTCCTCCCCTCCCTCCTCCTCCACTGCGCCGCCCTCGCCTCCTCCCCTCCCTCCTCCGTCGCGCCGCCCTCGTCTCCTACCCTCCCTCCTCCGCCACGCCGCCCTCGCCTCCTCATCCCCACCCCGCGTCGCCTCCTCCTCCCCCGCTCCGCCGCCGCCTCCTCCCCACTCCGCACTGCCGCCGCCTCCTCCTCCCCCACCCCTCCGCTCAGCCCTCGCCTCCTCCCCCGCTCCTCCGCTCCGCCGCCGCCTCCTCCTCCCCCACCCCTCCGCTCCGCCCTCGCCTCCTCCTCCCCACCCCGCGCCGCCGCCTCCTCCTCCCCCCATTCCTCCGTCGCGCAGCACACCCGCACGCGCCTCCCTCCTCACGCAACCGCCGCACCTGCACGTTCGCGCAACCGCTGCCCCCCACCTCTTCCCTCTTTCCTAATCCTCCCTCCCATTTTCCTCCCCTCCCCTCGCTCCTCCCCCTAATCTGCACCACTGCCGCCTCCCTTCTGCCGCTGCTCCTCCCCTCCCGCCTCTCTGCCATCCCCCACCCCTCCGCTCCGCCGCCGCCTCCTCTTCCCCCACCACTCTGCTCCGCCGCGAGGCGAATGGACGTGCGCCGGGTCAGCGGCCCCACAAGGGGCAAATGGCGCCATCCACCTTGTCGGCTTCCACCCTCCTCCACCTCCCTAGCCCGCCTCCCCACGGGCCCGCCGCCGCCCTGCTTTCTCCCCTCGGGGATTTTATTTTCATTTCATTTTTTTAATTGTGACTGTTTCGTGCGCTTGGTATCGGATGTGTGCAGACGGACGCACAAGGGAAGGGGAAGGCAGAGGCGGTGGAGGAGCATGAGGGGAAGGGGAAGAGCGAGGAGCTCGCTGACTCCATCGGGAGCCTCTCCATCGGCCCGGGCGCACCAGCGTAAGAAGAAACCAGTGATCATCATCGTCTTCGGCATGGCCGGTGCGTCGATTTCGTTTGCCACTGTTCAAATGGCATTTTCGTTGTAGGAATTGCCCAACAAACTTATGATACTTGAGCTTTTGTCAAGTGATTTCGGGGTTGGGAGCTTAGGGTTTTGGACTACGGTGCAGGTACGGGGAAGACGACCTTCATGCACCGACTGTTGTGCCACACACAGGCGTCAAACATGAGGGGTTATGTGCTCAACCTCGACCCCGTTGTGTGATGATGCTGCCGGTTGGGGCCAACATTGACATTCGTCCCAGGAGGTGATGAAGGAGTATGGCCTTGGTTATTGGTATATTTTGAAGTACAATTTCAATATTGCTTGAAGGGATTGTTCACTTCTACAATGCATTTGAGGATGATTCATATGTGTATATTGTGATGGAGTAAGTAGTCCTATACTATGCTACTAGCTTCTGCTATCACAGTCAATTAACCATGGAACAGATCAGTGATGCTCTGCAGATTTTACAATGGCCTTTTGCCATACTCGTTTTAACAAAAATAATGATACCTTGTTTCCACTGTCCCAGACATGATGTGCTGTTTGCGATATGCATGTCTTGTATTTAAAATTTTCTTCCTAAATACTAACCATTCTTTCCTGCTGTTCGGTCAGTTGTATTCTCTCTCAATTTTTTTACAATATACGAATGTATAAACTGTTCTTTCAAAATTACATTTTGAATGCATGGCTTCGTGGCACTTAATCATTTATGTTCAGAACTACATCATATCTCAGTTTCCTTGCATTGTTATGTTCTATAAATATGCCAAATTGTCAACTAGATGTACTTCTTTTAGTATATAGCTTGATCTATCAATACTCATGGATAGTCAAGAGCTTTTTCCTTCTCAAATTTATCTTAAAAGGGCACACATGATCATATGATTTCAATATTCATTCCTATGCTCCAGTACGAACTCTTGCTTCTCTACTATTTTTGCAGACTATGTGAGGGTGGTGAGCTTTTAGTTTATAGCATAATTTTGCAAACAATTTTTTTTTTGTAAATTTGTCGTCTCATGTGAATTTATAGTAGCAATTAATTACTGTGTGGACTGCCCAACATTTTATTCACACTCATCCATAATGGTTATTTTTTTTTTGTAGCATGACCATTCATATGTTAGAAAAAAAATCATCTGAGCAGGCAAAGCAGCTGCTGTTATGCATTAGAACTCCTTGAAAATGAATTCTACTGTTTTCAAAAATTGAGAGCTCTGGTTATTGACCATTGCTCTTATCTTTAGATCTTCTGCTTGGTGGCTATGGAAAAGCCTATCTCCCTTAAGCCCGAGCTCATAAGAGATTAAAAAGTCAAGGTTCTTACTGCTCTTTATTCTTATCAGCCAACTTATACTATATTTTGCAATTCTACAGAACAGAAAATCTACCTTTGAGTTTTTTCTTGCATTGATAGGATTCGGATGGAACAATGTTCAAGGAATGTTCTTGCCAAGAAATCAATTCACATAAAGGATCAAGTCCTCCAATGCACGATGGATAGGAGGCGTGGAGTTTTTGATGTAGTATTACAACAAATTTTCTTTAAATTTACTTAGTCGATTTATTTACTTTTACCATACTATGATAAGTTATGATTCTTTTTGAATCTTTCTTGAAGAAATTGCTTAAAAGTTTATATATCCATTTCTAGGCACTGAAGTTCTGGTTTCTGTGTACTAAACTCGCTGAAGAATGATTTCCATGTACTAATATTCTGGTTTGCTATCTCCATTGCTGATATAATGACCACTGTGCCATTTGTTTTAATTATGATTGCCAATGGTTTTGTAGGGATTATTTTGGCCAAGCATGTAACTATGTAGAATCCAGTTAAATTTCCTTGTTTTTGATGTTCTGAGACATGCAGGGGTGATATGTTCATATAATCATATTCAAGAATACGATTTTTTTTTTGTTTCATAGGATGAGTGTAAAGTTGCATAAAGTTTGACTTTCAGATGCAACGAATAGGCACTCGGCAATGTAAGATAAAATTGATGTTGATTGTCCAGTTTTTGGATCACGTTTGATGGTATGTCTCACCTTTTTTTCGTACTCCGTTGCAACGCACGGGCACCTTACTAGTATATATATATATATATATATATATATATATATATATATATATATATATATATATATATATATATATATATATATATATATATATATATATATATATATATATATATATATATATATATATATGTATGTATGTATGTATGTATGTATGTATGTATGTATGTATATATATGTATATGTATATATGTATGTATATGTATATGTATGTACGTACGTACGTATGTATGGATGGACACACACACACACATATATATATATATATATGTATATATGTATATGTATATGTATATGTATATGTATATGTATATGTATATGTATATGTTGTAGGGGTGCCCCCCACCTAAGCCCAGTCGGCCTGTTAGAATGTAGTAAAGCCCAAAATGGGGCATGTGTAATGACATAAATGCCCTTGAGAGGGATATTTGGGTGTAAGGGTATAATTGTAAAACACTCCCCATGTGAATATATATATGCCATCTAGGCCATGGGGGAAACCCTAAGCATTACTCACCTAACTCTCCACTACCATACCACACTCTCTCTCTGTTTGGTCTATAACCACAACAGTATACATACGTGTGTGTGTGTGTATATGTATGTACACACATATATGTATACATACATCTATACGTACGTATGTACGTACGTACGTACGTATGTATGTATGTATGTATGTATGTATGTATGTATGTATGTATGTATGTATGTATGTATGTATGTATGTATGTATGTGTGTGTGTGTATGTGTGTGTGTATGGTGAGCATATCTAGTGCAAATGGGTTTTTCAGTAATAACATGCAAACGTGAACCAGGGTCGTTAGATCTACGTTCTACGGTTTGGATTTGTGAGGGTTGTACCTTTTTGAATTCAAGCCATAAGTATATGGTGAGCATATAGAATGCATAAGTGACTAGGGGCTTCCACCTTTTCGAATTCAAGCCATAGAAAGTAGATTCACCGACTCTGGTCCGTGTTTGCATGTTACCACTGAATAATCCATTTGCATTAGATATGCTCCCATATATATGTATGTATATATATCTACTACTTAAAAATATGAGTTGGTAGTCATTGGTATGTTCTCCCTCCTCTTTTCTCAGCCGTCCGATCAAAGATTAGCCGTCTAGATCCGCATGTAGGTAGTTCTTCCGCTCCTCGTAGAAAAGGTCAGGTCAACGCGTGGGCCACGCTCCTCTTCTCTTCCCCCGCATCCTCCGCCTCCTGCAACCACTCCACCTCCTGCAACCGCCGCCTCCTTCTCTCCCCGAACCCTCATACCACGCCTCCTCCTCATCAGTGTCGCCACCAATTCCTTCCTCACACGGCAACATCTGGTCGTAGCCCCCGGCTTCCCCCAGCAGCGTCACATCCTCCCGTCGCTGCCACCTCCCCCAACGCATTTGTTCGCCACCTCCCCACCTCCACGTCATGGTCAAAGTCAAGCCGTGGTCAAAGTCGAAGGGTCATGGTCGAAGTCCAAGCCATGGTCGAAGAGGACAGTGGTCGAAGGGGCAGTAGTTGAAGTCGAAGGGCCATGGACGAAGTCGGTTCACGGTCGAAGTCAAAGGGCTGTGGTCGAAGTCAAAGGGTCGTGGTTGAAGTCCAAACCATGGTTGAAGGGGACAGTGGTCAAAGAGGGCAGTGGTCGAAGTTGAAGGGTCATGGTCATAATCCAAGCCGTTGTCGAAGGGGGCAGTGGTTGAAGTCGAAGGGCCATGGACAAAGTCGGTTTGCAGATGAAATCAAAGGGTTGTGGTCAATGTCGAAGCTGTGGTCAAAGGGGGCTGTGTTCGACGTCGGAGCCGTGGTCGAAGGGGGTCGTGGTTGAGGGAACGTGGCCAAAGTCAAAGATCTGTGGTCGAAGTTGAAGTTGTGGTCGAAGGGGGCGGTGGTCATAGAGGGAAGTGATCGACGTCGAAGGGTCGTGGTCATCGAAGGGCCATGGTCGAAGGGGACAGTGGTCGAAGTCGAAGCCGTGGTTGACGTCGAAGGGGACGATGGTCGAAGAGGGAAGTGGTCGACGTCGAAGGGCCGTGGTCAAAGGGGACAGTGATCGAAGGGGGCCGCGGTTGAAGTCGAAGATCCATAGTCAGAGTCAAAGCCGTGGTCGAAGGGGGACGTGGTCAAAGAGAGCCGTGGTTGAAGGGGGAAGTGGTCGACATTGAAGGGCCGTGATCAAAGGGGGCTATGGTCGAAGTCGAAGATCCTTAGTCAAAGTTTAAGATGTGGTCGAAGGGATAAGTGGTCGACGTTGAAGGGCCGTGGTCGTCGAAGGGCCATGGTCGAAGGAGACAGTGGTCAAGGGGGCAATGGTCGAAGTCGAAGATCCGTGGTCGTCGTCAAAGCCGTGGTTGAAGAGGGAAGTGTTGACGTCGAAGGGTCGTGGTCGAAGGGGACAGTGGTTGAAGGGGACAATGGTCAAAGTCGAAGAGAGCAGTGCTTGAAGTCGAAGAGGGTAGTAGTCGAAGTCGCGGTCATGGTCGTAGTCATAGCGCCCGTAGACGTGGTCATAGCAGTCATTGTTGTAGTCGTAGTGCCAACCCAGAGGGCACCTGCTGGTTCATCCATAACCTCCGTCGCTATGAGTTCCCCGTCCAGTTGGACAACCCCGTTGCCTACCCCTAGGTCACCCTCGAGATCGAGTTCCCCACCCTCGACGGCAAGACCCACAAGGTCTCGCACTCCCCATGGATTGTAACGTGCTTTTGGCCATGACGTGTGATCAAAGGCTTCTGATTTATGACCACGAGCGCTGGTCGATGTGTTCTAACTTACGACATGAGGAGTGGTGGATGTCTTACGACTTATGACCACGAGCGCTGGTTGAAGTCGAAGATTCGTGATTGAAGTCAAAGCCGTGGTCGAAGGGGGAAGTGGTCGTCATCGAAGTTTCGTGGTTGAAGGGCATGGTGATTGAAGGGGGCAGTGGTCGAAGTCAGGGCTGTGGTCAAATTCAATGCCGTGGTCGAAGTTGGAGCCGTGGTCGAAGGGGGCCATGGTCAAAGTCGGGGGCCGTGGTCGACGTCGAAGGGCCGTGGTCGAAGTTGGGGCCAAGCAGGTCAGGCAAGCTGAGCAGGCTAGCGCCAGTAGTCAGGCGATAGGGCGCAAGCACACCGGAGGCTTGCCAACGTACAACCACTAGCGATGGTTGACCGCTCCCAACCTACGATCACGCGCGATGGTCAACGGCTTCTAACCTACCACCATGAGGTGTGATCGATGGCTTTCGATTTACGACCACGAGCACTGGTCGATGTCTTCTGACTTACGACCACGAGTGTTGGTCGATGTGTTCTGACTTATGACCACGAGGTGTCCTCGACGGCTTCCAATTTACGACCACGAATGATGGTCGTCGGCTTCCGACGTACGACCATGAGCCATTGTCGAAGGCTCCCGATTTAGGACAACAATTGATCGTCGACCATTGCCAACTTACGATCACCAACGATGGTCGACCACTCCCAACCTACGATCACGCCTGATGGTCGACAGTTTTCGACTTACGACATCAAGGTGTGCTTGAGGGCTCCTGAGCTACGACCACGAGGTGTGGTCGATGTCTTCCGACTTATGACCACGAGGTGTGATCGACGGCTTCTAACTTACTTGACGGATTTAAAAACTTTTAGGACATGTTGTATGCACCCGTAAGTTTTAAAACATGTAGTATGATAAATTTTAAAAAGCCGTAGCAACACACAGGCATTCAACTAGTGTGTATATGTATATGTATATGTATATGTATATGTATATGTATATGTATATGTATATGTATATGTATATGTATATGTATATGTATATGTATATGTATATGAATATGTATATGTATATGTATATGTATATGTATAGGAAGCCTCTTTTCTACTCCTGGGTGTAATTGCACCCTATATCGTGTCTCACAATGTAGGGACACTACTATAGAAAGCCTAATACTAGACGCCAAATCACAGACGGTTTGACAAAACCATCTGTGACCGATACTAACACAGACGGTTTTAATTTGGACACCGTCTGTGTTGATGGCGTCGGAGAAAACGAGTATCACAGACAATTCTTACCGATGAACCGTCTATGATATTTTAGTATCACAGACGATTTTTATTAAAAACCGTCTGTGATAATCTGGAATTATCACAGACGATTTTTTATTAAAAACCGTCTATGATAAGCTGATTATCACAGACGGTTTGTATTAAAAACCATCTGTGATAATCTCATAATTGGCTCTCGGGGGCAATTGAGGGTTGCAGGGGGCGAATGGAGGAGGTGGGGAGGGTTGGGAAGCACGGGGAAGCGAGGGCGCCGTGGGGTGCCTTAAAGCCTCAGCGGAGGGGGAGGAAAAAGAGGGAGAGGGGAATGGGCGCGGCACTGGCAGTCAACAAGAAGGATGCGGGAGCTGCTGGGGCGTCGCTTCCGAGTGAAAGAGCTGCGTCCGGCCTCTACGCGCGAGTAATGGCGAGGAGCGAGTGCGGGAGCGGTTGAGCGGCAGACATGGGCGGGGCGCGCTCTCACGCGAGGAGGGGAGATGGCGGCGACTACCAGGTGGGCCAAGGGAGGGAGTCGGCGACACATGCCGAGGGGGAATGCCGCTGGTTTTCGACCGGCTGACAATGGGGTGACGCGGGCGGGGCGAAACAGGGGGCACGGGCGCAGGCGCAGGCGGAGGGAGGAAGCGGAAAAGGAGAAAGGCGCCAAGGGGAAGGGAAAGTGGAAAAGCCGAAGAGGGAAAGCGGCTTTCGGGGAAACTTTCCGAAAAAGGAAAGTGGCCAAAAATCAATCAAAAATTCAGGAAAAATCACAAATTTTTTGGGGTTTGAATTTTTGGGGCATTTCAGTAACTAACTAAAAAATTACAGGCCATTTCAATTGTTAAAATGTACAACTATTCAGTTGAAGCAAAAGAATGATTAAGTAAAGAGGTATCATCTCAACATACAACCGAGTTCACAAATTTTACATTCATGTCCAGGCATACAATGAATACAGTCAATACAATTATAATTGAGTACAATACATACGCAATTATAATTAACAAGATATTTCAAAACCTTCAATCGGGTACAAGCTCGAGTAACTGGCATTATTAATTGCAAAAAAACCAATAACAGGATACCAAAAAGACTGAACAAAATAAATAAACGAAAGCCAAGTTACCATCCAAATCCTTGTTAGGATAATAAAATGGGCAATTCGCTCATCGAGATACCAGATCATCTGGGGTAGAGCGCGAAGGAGAGGGGAGGTTGCCAGGGGAGAGGTCGACGGCGTGGTGCCAAGGAGCCGGCAACTGGCCGATGGGGAGTCAGTGAGGGAGGCGGCAATGTTGGCGGGGAGGAGGCTTTGGCCAGGCGAGAGAGGAGAAACCAAGAGGAGAGGAAGGACGGAATGAGAGAGAGAGAGGGCAACGGGAGTAATGGGCCAAGTCCATTCAGCCGACCGAGTGAGAAGAAAGGAGGGAGTAGAGATATACATGTGTACATATATTTTAGTACTCTAATACACATATAATTGCATCTATATTCAATTAGGTAATATTTGATTTGTGGGAATTAGATAGTAACTAATCAGAAATACTAAACGGGAATAAATTGACATTAGTAAACTAGCATCAAGTGGCGGCATAAAAAAGCATTTAATAATAAATTCAATAATCAGCTAAATTGACCTAGGGAATCACCATGGGAATACATCGACATATTATATCTTTTATGTCTGTAAATTAAACCATATCATACGCATTAAATGTAGAAAATGAACTAGGTCTAGAGGAAGGGTTTCACCTGAGTGCACCTGAGACCAAGACTTACGACCAACTTGCAAGTAAGCACATCTTTGAACATATTGATCAGAACATCTTCAATTACAACAAAGTATTTACCTACTAAAGTGTAGCACCCTAAATTACAAACGGCCGTAGTGTTTCAAAATCCCTCTTATATCTCTATCTCTCCCCTATATCTGTCTCTACCTCTCTCTCTCTCCCTTCCATCTTTATCCTTATCTCTCTCCATCTATTACTCTCTCTCCCATGTTTATGTCTCTCTCTCATCCAATCTCTCTCCCTCTCCCATCAAGAGGCTGCGATAGTGGCTGTGGTGCCACTGCAAGCAGCGGCAGGCCACAGCATGCGGCAGTAGTGCCACGGCAGGTGGTGGGCATGCACAGGCCGGCCATGGCAGGCGGCAACATGCTACGGCAAGCAGCGGCCCTTCACAGCAGGTGGCAGCAACGTCATGGGTAGGCAGCACGGGGCAAGCAGCGCTCGGACAACGTGTCTAGTGGCGGCGTGTGGCAAGGCGGGTCGTATGGCTGGGTGGCGGAGTGCGGCCAGCCGGAGGTGTAGTCAGGTGGGGTGCGCGGTTGGCGGCGCCAGCGCGCGGGCCGACAGGCGGTGTGGCTAGCGGCGTGCGTAAAGAACAGGTGGCGTGGCAGGCCAAGGCGACGTTAGGCCAGGCGGCGCATATGCCAGAGGTGGTGCAGTCAGCCATGGGGTGGCATTGGTGGTAGGCAGCATCAGTCGACGCACGGTGGCAGCGCGCAGGCGCGCAGGTGCAGCAACGCATGAGCAGGCCGGCAGGCGGTTGGCCCAGGTGCCTTGGCCAAAGTGTGGTAGCGGCTTGGCGGCTAGTGGCGGAGCGGCAATGCAAGGGGTGTGCAGCGGCGCACAAGGGCGCACGAGCTACTGCGCTAGCGTAGGCGCATGGCGACGCCAGAGGCGGCGGCAACTAGGAGCGACGAGTGCATGGTGGCCGAATGGCGTAGGTGGTTGGGCAGGTGGCCGGCGAGGCCGTAGAGGCGGCGTATGGGAGCGGCAGTGCACGGGAAGCGCACAGGCGGCGGCTGCTGCAGTGGACGTCGGTGTGGCACAAATGACGGTGGCTGGCGGCGGCGACAGTGACCTGCCAGTGACTGCAGAGGTGACCGTGTAGCTGTGGCACGATGGCCACACGACTGGGCTGGCTAGAGCATGGCTGGATGTAGATTTGCATGGGAGTTTTGCTGATTCACGCAGCAGGACACCGTTCGTTTGGTCAAAAGTGGTTTGCTCGACCGAACAACATTTTGCATGGCGAAATCCAGCGGGCGTGATTCCTTCAGGCCGAACGATCTCTTCCTATCCATCCTTGGTTTTATTTTAACCCTCGCCTTATTCACCTCCATCTTCTCCTCACAGGTTCACACGTGGCCTCTGAGGAATCGTTCGGACAGTTGCCCACCTCGGATCCCTCATGCAGCGTGTCCATTGAACATGCTCAAGGCAAGTACCTCCCAGCCATGACCTTTCTGTTTCGCATATCACGTGTTTCCAGATTACTTTTCACCTTGTCATTGAGTACAATCATCATATCGCTCATGCTTGCTTGGTTATTATCATATCATTAAAGTTACCTGGCTAATATCGTATCACCAAAGTTAACTGGCTAATATCATATCATTAAAGTTACCTGGCTAATATCATATCACCAAAGTTAACTAGCTTATATCATATCACTAAAGTTACCTGGCAATTAGCGTATTACTAAACCTTACCTGGTTATTATCACATCATCAATGCTTGCCTGGTTGCTATCATATTACTAATGCTTGTTTGGTTATAGACTTCTAATATTGTTTATGTTGTTTCACATGCTTTTAGGTTTATTAGAATGCTCAGATAATAATGTTCTAGAATTCATGTCTTTAATTAGAATTTTAGAATTCATGTTTAAATCATTAATAAGGGGTAGCATATAAACATGTTCCAAACCTAGGTTTAAACCACTAGCAATCTTTTAACATTAGGGTTGCTATGTTTATTCTTCCGGATATCATGATCCATTACTCGTATGATTTTGTATGTGAGTCATGAATGATGTATTTAATACATTTTAATCAGACTAATTATCACTCATCACATAATAAAACTTGGATGGTTGCCAACCCTTGTGTGTGCTATTTTATAATATCTCATTAGAATAATTCTTATCTCACTGTCACCATAATATTATCTCTCATCGACTCATATTGGAAATTATGCTTCCCCATTCTCAGCCCTTGCAACCTTTTCACTCATCGTATCCTTACCCGGATCTAGCTCAATTACTCTAATCTCTAATCACAATGTATGTTAATAACTTAATGGTTACCTGGCCTAGGGTTACCCACATATAGAGGAGATTGCTACTCACCTGGTAACGTACGGGGGGCCGTACACTTTTGTTACTTAGGATATTACACCCTGCCTATGGTTGTACAATCGAGAACAGCGTTGTGTCTAACTATTCTCGTATAACAGGGTATGTGGGAGTAATCGCCAGTGCCATTGCCATAACTTGCCAAATAACAATTACCTAGGTTCTACTTTTCTGTTGTCACCATCCCCGATAGGTATCAGTGTCCCTGGTAGCTTAATTTCATTGCAATTAATCTGTGTCAATTACTTGCTTGCTTTACTTATCCCTTACTTACCATGTAATGATCGTTGTTGGGTACTTGCTGAGATTTCCACATCTCACGCTTGCTCTTTTCATTCTCAGGTAAAAGGCCAGTGGAGTGATAGCATCATGCATAGGTGGGAGCACTTGAGTTTTCAGCACCGTGGTTTACCACTATTTATGACATTTTATTTATTCCTCTTTTGGTTAGAAGTGGACCAGTCCCGTGTTTCAAATATTTATTTCAACTTCCACTAGTTCGCTATTAAAGTACTTTTAAAGTTTTAATTTTTGTGATTTATATTGTTGCTTTTATTCTTTACTTTAGCGATGACGTTTTATAGTAGTATCTCATATTGGTATGTGAGGTGCTACATAAAGTATTATCAGCCTGCATCAAATAAATATTTGTTTAATCCGGATGAATGCTATGTGAAAGAAATGAAAGAGGAATAGCAAGCTCAACTGATAGAATAGTTGACCTATAGTTAAGTAATTGGTTTGCAGAGGGCACCTTGGAAGGTGATAAAGAGAAAGGTTAGGGCCCTCTGCATAGGGGTAAAATCTAAGGACTTACAAACTTTCACTCGTGTAATGGACTATATTAGTCGCATCAACCATTGTTCTATCTATGATGGACAAGATCAGTAACTTTATCGAAGTTATTATGCACTCCACAATGAGTATGTAGATTTATCTAGATAGAAAATTGAGAGAGATCTCAATTGGACTCAGGGCCATAAAGGATAAGCCCGGCGCATAACCAATGACTAGCTTATAATCGGGTAGGTGTCAGGTGAGAGTAAGAAACAACCCTGAGCCAATAACTATAAGAAACAACCCTGAGCCAATGACTATGATTAGCCAGGTGAAGGTATAATATACGGAGATAGAGGGGCCCTTGGTACGTTGCAGCGCAAGCTAGCGGATCTCCGAGGGGCCGTGCAGGAGATGCAAGAGGCTCGAAGCCAGCAAGAGGCGCGGAGCCAACAAGTCCTGGCAGCAGTGGTGACGGTGCCTACACCAGATCGAGCGGACAGCCGCAATGCTCCCACCTCCAGTCGCGTCTCGCTTCGATGTGTTGATCCGGAGTCCCCCCTCTCTGCTGGCCTACAGCAATCAGTGTGGCCGGAGGATTTCAAGTTCCCCACCATCGAGCCGTACAAAAACGACACGGACCCTAGGGAGTTCATGCGCGTGTACAAGACCGCCATCGAAGCCGCTGGCGGGGACGACTCCACCAAGGCGAAGGGGCTGCCCCTAGCGTTGCAGGGAGTGGCACTCTCTTGGTTTTTTACCATAGAGCCGAACTCCATCTAGCGTGGAAGCAGATCCATGATCGCCTATACAACAACTTTCAAGGGAATTACATCGAACGCGTCGACGCGGATCAACTCTTCGCTATCAAGCAGAAGCACTCGGAAAAGCTCCAAGAGTACTTCAAGCGTTTTGCCAATGTCCATTGCTAGGTCAAGGACGTCAACGAAACCACCGTCATCAACGCAACGATCTAGAGCCTCCGCCCAGCGCCGCTGGCCGAATATAATGTGCGTAAGCCGATAAAGACATTGGACAAGCTCTTTGACAAGATGGAGGAGTACGCGAGGGCGGAAGAGGATGCACAGCGGCGCAGAGGCGATGACTCTGACGCCAATCAGATGGAGGACTCATCGAAGGACACCTCCAAGTGCAAGCAGGAATAAACTAATAACGACAACACCAATTCCAGAAATCTAACTTTGTAATTCAAACTAACAAAGCTGAATTGACCTCTTTACAGGAAGGATGACCATAATCCGAATAAGCCTGTTCTCACCATTAGATTAGGATCCACCAGTAACACTCAATTTGGAGGTAACCGACCGTCAGACAACCAAAGTATTCTACCAGGACAAGGGCAACATCTAAGCCTACCAGAAGTCAGCGACGTTGGTAACTCAGGGAACACCAATAATGTTAGCAATATGGGAGACATTCTTAAGTTTAGGAGAGTTCTCGTAATGAGTCTCAAGAAAAACCAAAACCATTTTCTGGAGGCTCTAATAGTGAGAGTAGCACCTACTGGTCAGCGTCCACCCAACACCAGAGTCAGTTTTGGGGAGTTCTTATAGACTCATCCACCAACCTTTTCCTGAGAAGTACACCCACTGAAAGTAGAAGACTGGCTTCGAGAAGTGGAACCGAAATTAAACACGGTAGCTAGGGTGTTCAGGGTATATATATGTATATTAATGTGATGTTGTATATTTCTTAGCACTTGTATAATTATTAGTTGTACTAGAACTATTTTCGTTAAGCCCTTTGTGGTAATGCTAATGTAATCTTATGGACAGTCTCTAATTATTGTTCTGCTGTAGCATTCTGATAGACTTATTATTTGACAAAACTGTGTTTCAACAAATAATAATCTGTTAACTAGTGTTATTACACCTTGGTAATAGCACGGGTCAACACAACTATTTTAGGTTAAAATCAACACGTTTGTTTATTATTGAAATGAGCATACAGTACAAACTCCATCTTATTCTACTCTAAGTGTGATTATGAGAAATTTTGTATTGCCACATATAATACACATGGCAAATAGTTGTAGAAAGTTAGTGGCATGTGTTATAAGCTGAACACGCGCCACGGTTACACAGGTCTCACGGCGCGAAAATTCAGCTCTAGTTACAATATGATCTGAAACATGCAATCAAACAAATAGTGTTACAATATGTCCCTTAAGGCTCCTCCAAAAATTAGGAGTAAGTCCTTAAAGGCTAGGCCCGTGGAATTTGTGGGTCGGCCAAATGGATAGTGGGTCTAATTTAACAAATTTTTTGAAAGTATAACGGTAAACTATACACGCACTCATCTTAGAATTTTGGCATATATAATGCATTTTGCATCCGTGTTTACAAAAGTAGCCTTATACGCATGAAAATAGTAAAATGACACTTCTATCGTTCGGTCACTGGACGGCAGCAGCCTCCAAGTGACACATGGCATCCCAGGAACCTACCATCTGGCCACCGGGCAGTAGGTGGCCTATCGCTCCACCACAATACGGTAGGTAATTAGGCCAGCTTAATTACATGCCTAAATACTATTTTATATGTCATAATTGTTTTAATTTTTAAATATAGTAAATGAGCTCAAACAATCCCAAAATTTCATGTGGAGCTTTTTGACACAACGTACTTCATTCTGTAATTTTTCACAATTTTATCCGCTCTGAATGTTGCTCAAACATTCGTACTATTTAGATATTGCAAGAGCCGTTACATATAACAAACGAGTTCTAAAAATTACGAAACTTTATGTGAAGTCTCTCAACATAGTCCAAAAAATTATGTAATTTTATGAAGATTTTATGTGCTCTAAATTTATCATGTTTATTTATGTTAATTTAATTGTAATTAGCTATATGCGATGCATCTTTTGCAGTACGTGACCCCTATCTTTTGCACATATGTTGGCCCATTGCTATTGTATTTCCACTGTGTCCTTCACACAATTGTCACCCTGTCCGTGCCGTCCCCCCTTGCGCGCTCCCTCGTCCACACTAATGTTATCATGTTTGTACCGTCCCCCCTCGCCTGCTCCCTCGTCTCTATATTTATCAGTGTTACCATACCGTTCCCCTCGCCCAAAGTGCTATGTGTCGACAAGGAGTCCTTAATTTGTGGGGTGAGTGCACTGAGTTCCCTTTTCGCTCTGCCATAAATACGAACCTCTTGCAGTTGGTCATCGGTCATCTCAGTCACTCATCGCAGAAGCTCATTCTCGTGGTCATCGCTCAAAATTAAGAGTGCATAGCTAATTAATTTGAGAAGCCAGTGCATAGTTCATTAAGGACGTTGCAGTGTTGATTGTTTCTCCCAAAAAATAGGTAAATTTTTGTTGCATGCTTCCGACGTTATTCCTGTAGTCCTAGTTAATTAGTATTATTTAGTTAGTCATAATTAATATAGTTTGTCTTATGAAGTAAGTAGATTGTAGTAATTTAGACATAGTTTTTCTATTTTATGTATGTACGGTACCTATAATTTGTTATTATATGGTAGTTTGTAATTAAGTAGTCATAATTACTGTAGTGGCAATTAGTTATGATTAAGTATTGAGTTATTACTAAGTAATTAAGTGCTACAGACAATGGCAATGAATCACTATTAATTTTTTCAGATGGGTAATCAAATTGTCGGTAATTAATGAATTATTCGTATGTAGCTACATGCATGTAATCACTAACTTGCATGCTGCTTATCATGATTTTTTCGGTAATGCTTATTGCGGATTTGGTTGTTCTAGATTTAGGTAGTTGCAAACATGGAACACTTGACAATGTTATACGACGATGGTCTTGTATGGGCTGAATCCGATAGGTTGGACCTATCGATATGCCAATACAAGATGCTCCGTGCCGAGTGGCTCGGTGTCATGAATATTCATAAGCTACAAAGCTACATCTAGAGGGAGTTCGCCACGGAGGCAATGACGATAGCATGGTAAGGGTGACATATATGCGCACGAGGGAGCGAGTAAGGTAGGACGACATGGACAGACTGACGTTTGTACAGGCGAGGGGGGCGGCACCGACATAACAACAACAGTGCGGACGAGAGAGCGCACGATGGGGACAGCACGGACAGAGTGACAATTGTGCAAAGGACGCAGCAGGAAAGGAAAAATAGCTGCAATGGGCCCACATATGTGCGAAGGATAGAGGTCACGCACTGCAAAAGATGTATCGTATATCGCTAATTATAATTAAATTAACATGGTAAATTTGGAGCACATAAAATTCCCATAAAATTACACAATTAGGCGAATTGTGTCAAGTGGCTTCACATAAAATTTTGTAATTTTTGGAACGTGTTTGCTATATGTATAACTTCTGCAAATATCTCAATAGTACGAATTTTTGAGCAATATTTAGGGTAGATAAAATTATCAAAAAATTATACAATGTAGTACGTTTTGTCAGAAAGCTACAGATAAAATTTTGGAATTTTCAAACTCATTTGCTATATTTAAAAATTCAAATAAATATAACACATAAAATAATATTTAGATAGATAATTAAATCAGCTTAATTACCTGTTATATTATTATAGGGCAGCAGGTCACTGCTGTCCGGTGACTCGACGGCAAGCGCCCAAAATGCCACATATCACCTGTAAACTGCTGCCTTCCAGTAACCAAATGACATTGTAAATACGGTACATAACGTACTATATATGCCAAAAAATTCTTGAAACGCGCACGCTCCACGCTAACAAATTGAAGTATCAGATCCTTACGGTAACACCACGTGTGGGTGGCACAAGCTCTTGGACCCCACGGCAGCCACTACATGCGGTGGAGCCGTTCGAAGAGTCCATCCGGAATAAGCAAATTGTTCAATAATCTGTTTAAAGTATTCTCGGAAAATACACATTTTAAAATATTATTAAAATTAATAATTATTAACAAGAGAATTTCACGTGCAGCACGTACCTGGAAATGTGTTGCGCACTGTAAGGGCACTCTTGCGTGCTTATCTCAGCAATGTCTATAGAGTGCCATATAGAACTAATTAGAATAAGATGGAGAAGTTAATAAATGAAGAGAGAGCTCTTGCATAAGTACAAAATTCAAATAGCAAGGAACTATCAAAAATTTGTATTAGGAAGAAACTACAGTGTCTATACCAACTTTGAGAAAAGAGAATAGGAAATGATAAAATTTATTGTTTGGATTTATATATAGACATTATTTACTGAAATATTAGTTTTCTATAGAAATATTTTGGTGATGTGAAAGAGTATGGACACGCCTACTGTTAGGAATGCCCTAAATAGCTCCACGTATACTTAAGCAGTCATCACTTCCGGTGTGAAGTACGTACAGAGATTCTAGAGTAACAGTACCCCTTTCGATTGGAGCACAATGTGAGGCTTATTATTCTTATTTTGTGAGGGTCTTCCACGTTTACATAGACAAAGCCAGTCACCGATTAGTGATTGCCATCCGTCTGCGAGCATTTTGGAACTGAGAACATGAAAGGACGGGTTTTTTGCGTTTAAAATTGATTTATATTTATACTGTCTATAATAACTAACTTTTAAACTGAAACATGAAAGACGGGTTTTTATATTTAATATTGATTTATATTTGTACTGTCTATAGTAACTAGCTTTTAAACTGTGTATATTTCTAAGACGGGATTAATACAAAAATTATAGTCGAAAGTATACTGAGTTCAGCTGTACAGACCAAAATCGCATGTGACTATTTTCCTCTGCATACTACCTCTCGTAAACAGCTAGAATTCAAATATTTAAGCCATAAGCCATCAGCCTAAAAGAACCCACCTAAAACCTTTAAATATGGAGGCGTACAGACATTGACTCTGGTCTTTATCGAGAGCAGCTACTGCATGGGAATGGAAACGGATCGCATACGATGGAATAGTCTCAAATACGAATACAGATCCATATTTGTTAAACGAATACGAATTCGAGTATTCTTAAATACGAATACAAATTGAATATCGTAACGGATATAAATGTGAATCGAATATATACTTAATTTGGTCGAATACGAATATCCTTCTACAACTTCTGTAACAAATTTCGATAGAACAAATTCCTAACGATTTGCGGTTTTTCACCGGTTACCGAGATGGCATAGAAAACAGATCAAATACGAATCAAATAGTCTCGAATATGAATATTCTCAAATACGAATGCGAATATGAATATTCTCAAATACGAATGCGAATATGAATATTCTCAAATATGAATATGGATATTCTCGAATACGAATACGGACATTTTCGAATACAGATTTTGCTTACCATATTTGTATTTTCTTGTATACAAATATTAGATAAAATAAATTATCTGTTATTTGGTTGCTTACTATATTTGTATTTTCTTGTATACAAATATTAGATAAAATAAATTATCTGTTATTTGTTATCGTTTTCCGTCCCTATGTGTCCTCAGTCTCCGACAGCAATCTTGAGTTCGCGATCTCAATCCTGACCAACATCGACTGCCACTAGGAGTTCATCACGAGTTTGCTTGAGTTATGACACAAGAATCATTCAGCGGCTAGCTGGTAGCCTGCTTTGCTGAAACTGCTGGGAGGATGCATGATGTATGCCTAGTCCATGCACAGAGCCACTGCCCACTGATCAGTTCCGAACAAAAAGTGGTTTGTTTATTACTCAATTTCTCGTGTCGTATCTGTTTTCGTGGCAATTGTTGTACATAGGAGCATGCATGCCCCCACCCCCACCCCCGTACAAGGTGTCCATAGGAGCATGCATGCACTTCAATGCTAGTGAAATTTATTTTTATACATGATTTGTTTCTCCCATAGTATTCCTTCTCTTCAGCATCAGTGAGTAATTTTTATTATTTAACCCTTTTTTATTTTTTATTAATAACCTCTCACTCAACTTATTTTTCAAATCTAACTCTTTTAGGCACAACTCCATTCGTTGCGTGGCAAAACAATACTGCCACGCCACGAGGTAAGTCTAGCGTTGAATCAAAAAATCGCCTGTTAACACTGCCACGTGGCGTGGCAAAGTTTGGCCACGCCAGGATTAATGGTGTGGTAGAATAAAGTTAGTGAGAGGTTATTAATAAAATATTTTCAAAAAGATTATTTGATAAAAAATCTCAGTGAGTAAATTAATATTCACATTAATATTCTCTTTTTTTCCTAATACATTTATACCAACGATATCATGATCGGTACTCTTTATTATTCTCGTAGTCTTATCACATCCTTACTCTGTGCACTTAATCCAAATACATCTTATAAAATGAAACGAATTGGAGTGTCAATTTATTCTAAGTGTGGGCCCTTTTGTCTCTAAGATGTAAAAAATATAATAAAGAGATTTATTAATGTTCAAATGGTTGTCTCATTAAAAATTTTGCCAAGTAAAAACTCAACTTGAAAAAATCTTGGCAAAGAAAAAAGAGTACAGCCTGTAGCTCAGCATTTCAAGTAAAAATAGGAAATGTACAATGTATACATGGATGCCCTAAAAAGCATCGGTGTCATCGGTGTCGTCGCTGCCGTCTAGATAAAGATTGTTGAACATGTGTTCCAACTTCGTATCCACCACACAGTGTTAACCTTGCACATCAGTTTGTTCCCAGTCTTTCACTGCGAGGAGTACTTCCACCATCTCACTTGTAAGACTTATTCTTATATCCTCCAATATTCTTCCAAAAAGACTAAAAGGGGACTCAGAAGAAACCGTCGAGACAGGAACGGTTAACACATCCCATGCTAATATAGATAACACCGCATATGTTAGCTTGTGCTCGTGTCACCATTCCAAAATATTAAGTCCTGTATATGGTGACGCACAAGATCACTGTCCAGAAAGACTGATAGTTTCCCACGAGCGCTGGTATGGATTGCTTCTGCACATGACGATGTGGAGCTTGATCTTTTGGAAAATTCTGGTGCACCAAAGATTTTGCCCAACATATTTTTCTTATTACCGGTGATGGGTGCTAGTGGTGGTCATTGCAAGTAAACTCTCTAAAACTTATACTCATACTTCTGATAAACTTCAGACAATTTAAAACGAACAACTGTAAAATAATTAGAATAATCTATCCCTACAGACTCACCTATAAGTGAAAGAACATTAGTGAATCTTACAATTTTAGCTTTTGGATATAGAACAAATTCAAATGCGTATAAGTACGGAATCTCATTCCAATATTTTGAATATTTAGTTTTCATATCGCATATAACTTCTCGTAGTACTATGTTATTTTCATTAGCTTTCAAGTGAGTCACAATCTTAAGAATATGATGCACAATTAAAGAAAATGTTGGATAGTATAATCCGGATAAAACAAATTTCACAAAAAGTTCCATAAATGCTAATAACTTCTCAGCAACATACTAGTGCTACTCAGTCAATAGTGTGTTGCCAGTATGGCTGTGATAGTGTGTGTGGATAAAAACAGAAAATGTGGGCTTATAGGGTAAAATGTTTTGTAGCATAAGATAAGTTGAGTTCCACCTTACCAGTATGTCCACACTAAACTTTCGTGAACATGCATCCATCGAAATGCAGTAGATCTTATATGCTTAAATTTGTTGGTTTAAATTATTTACAAAAGAAATTGCACTGCAAAAAGTTTGAAAATATGGATCTAATCTCTTCAAACCACATTTAACTATAAGATTAATAATATAGAAGGTGCATCACTGTCTTCACTGATATAGCAAGAATGATTCAGCATATGTACTAAATAACAGAGTGAGAATATCTATGCCCTAGAAATTGTTGCAGCATTGTCTAAGTAATTGCAAAAAATTTATTTGTAAGACCAAAATTTTCCACGACTTTGATAATACATTCAACTATATTCTCACTCGTATGTGATGCGTGAATTAGTTTAAAGCCTATTATTCTCTTTTAGAATACCCAGTCATCATTTACATAATGAGCGACTACACTAAGTTAATCCTCCCTAGATCAACCACTCCATATGTCCGAGGTCAAGACCACCGAAAATATATAGGGTTCCAAAGAGTTCTTTAATTATATCATGATCATTATTGTAGTATTTAACTAAATCTCTACTTGCTTTCTATGTAGAAACATGAGTAAATCTAGAATTATGAGCAATTTTAATGTACTTTTCGAATGCTTCTGACTCACCAAAGTTTAAAGGAATATCTTGTGTGGCAATTAAACAAGTTAAAGATTCTCGAGCTACCTCAGGATTATAATCCCAGTTACTTACCAAATCGTCGGGGTCGTACTGCTGTTGCATCTGCCTCATAACTATGCCTTGTTTTTCTTTACATCTTTGGGTATGTTTGTGCAAGTGTCTGATTTCACCTGAAGACTTTGTAAACAATTCATGACGACATATTTTGCAAACAGCAACTCTTACCTGAGCTCCGGCCGCGTCTTGCTTCACTACCTTGTTGAAATCTTGCCACAACTCCGACGTGCTAGGTCTAGATCTCTTTGCTCCAGTGCTTACTGACGTAGAGGCACTCATAAAGCCTGACGATGGTACAGCTAGGATCTGCTCTGTCATTTGAGGTGGAGGCAAAGATGAAGATGTTTTATGCCCGAAGGATGAACGATCTTTCAGATCAATTCTATGTTCACTCGTAGAAAATTATCAAAATTTTCCATGGAGAAATATGAAAAATTGCAAAATACAAATAGAAATTTAACCAAGAAAAGTAAGAACAACATAAGCATATGAAAATTAGTATTGTTACCTCTTTTCTTGACTGTAGGCCGAATTTTGAATTTTTGGATTTTTGGCAAAATTATTTTGAATTATGCCAAATTATCACAAAACGTATCCAAATTTCCACAAGAGCATTTGAAGAAGAAATTGTTGGTTTGTATGTGGCTAAATGAGGGGTGTATGCTTCCTATTTATAGAAAATATTTGAGATTTTTTATTTTTTGTATTTTTAAACTCCTAAGCGGTCAGAAATTTTAAAAATCCAACTGTTAATCGTGTTAAATTGGCCAAACGGGTTGTGCTCTTCGTGCCGTGCCTGAGCTAACCGTGCTTAATGGTCATATTTTCAGGCATACTAGGCTTCACTGGGCTACGCCGTGCCATGCAATACCGTGTCTGTGCCAGCACGCTGGACCCAGGCATGGCCCATCGGCTCATGTCAGGCCAGCCCAGCATGACTCTTTCCCGAGGCCATCTCGTGTCCAGATCGTGCCTACACTATTGTATGGCGGGCTTACATAATAGATACCGACTATTTGGCCACCTCTTTTGCTCACCTCACTGCCTCTCCGAGAGGGGCTCCCATCCCGCCCGACGTCGCCACACCAAGGCTCATGGTCGCCACCACCCACATCCCGCCGGTTGTTGCAGCCCGAAGCCTACGGATCTCCACTGTCTCCATCCCTCTCGGTAGCCGCCGCCATAAGCCTCCGGTTCACCGCTGCCTTCATCCCCCTGGTCACCGCCAATGCATCCCTCCCCGACCTCTTCCATATCCAAGCTGCCGCTACCTCAGTCCTGACGCTGCCGCCTCCGCCTCCCCCTAGTCTGACACCACCGCTTCTACTTCCTTCCGGATCACCGGCACTGCTGCTGCCGCATCCCTCCTCTTCCCTTTCCCCTTCTCCTTCCGGATCACCGCCGCAGCCTCCCTCAGCCCCGATGGCCGCCGCCAAGGTAACGCCTCCTCTCTAAATGTTGGGATAATTAGTTTGGATGTGTAATTTTGAGCTTACATGAGTGGCATTTGCTACTTCATCTCTGGTACTACATGAATGAATGTTTGTAGAGAGATCCATCTATGTAAAACTTGCCACCTAAGCATCCCTTGGTTGATTACATTAGGATTTGGATCTGTAGTTTGATGGCAGTGATCATGGCAATGATTTCAATCTGTTCTCCTATTCACAAATTAGAAATTTATACTGCCAGCGAAGTAGAAATTATTTCCTTGAACTGAAGTTTGTAAGCCATTGTTTGATTGTGCAGGCATTGAACACAGATGTAAAGAGCAGATCCAACCTCCAATCAAGTAGTACCCTGCAAAATTGGCCACAGAACTGAGTGTAATGTAAAGCATTTGTGCTTGCCGGATTAGCATACTTGTGTGTGAGACTTCGAGCAGCGATCAATTGTGCTTTGATTTGGCATATAGTTTAAAGCTGATGGCAGCCCGTAAATTCAGATTCTTGTATGACCAGGTTTTATTGTTTGATAGCTGAGCAGCTCAATTGTTGTTTCAAATTTCATGTACATGATGGAATTTCTGTATACATTGCTAAACGTAGAGGTGGATGTAAAAGATATGCTTTCAGGAGCTAAACGTGAGAAATGTGAAATACTATCAAGTTTGAAAATCGATATCGAAGTATTATAGGTTTTCGAACCAGTACTACCATATACAAATGAATTTTTTGATCATTTGACCTATCTTTCATGTGCATTTGATAAAATACCCTGTGATGTCTCACTTACATATGGGTCCAAGGTCCGCATAGAAGTGACACATCGCAGGGTATTTTATCAAATGTAATATAAGATAGGGCAAATGATCAAATCTCTGACAAATGAAATTTTTGAACACCCCCATTCATTTTAGCCCTAGATCCGTCACTAGGGAGAGGGGCCATACAAGGAATCAAGGGAGAGGAAGGGAAGGAGCTGTAAGCATCTAGGGCTAACATGTGTGTAGTGTTGAAAGGTGGTTTGGTCTGGATGGACTAACATGTGTGTAGGTGTTGAAAGGTGGTTAGGTCTGGATGATGGCATGGATTGGTTCTTGGGCATGTGTGTTGAACTCAAGTGTTCAAATGATGGCAAAGCTTGGAGTTCATGAAGACAAAGGACTTTGAGACTAGAGATGATCCAAGGAGTTTAAGTATAGATCGTTGTAGTGATATGTTTCGGTTTTGCTTTGGCTGTACTATTAAGGGGAGTCGATGGCAACCTGAGCTTGGTTTAGGTTCAATAACTAGGTGTGATGCATGTTAGGTTGGTTTAGCTCAGTTCTAATAAGAGAATGCCAAGGATTGAGTCACGATTGCAACGATCTCAAAAAACAAATAAAATTGAGCTAAGTTAGAAAATCTTCAATGGACTCAGATTATCTGGTTGGGCTGAACCATTGACTCAGAGCATTAGTCAATAGAGGAATTTTTCTGAGTCAGCTGGAGTTTGAACGGAGCCGGATTATCCAGGTACCTAGAGTATGGGTCAGACCATTTGTCCAGAGCGATACGTTGGAGTTGTATTTGAGCCAGATGATCCGAGTCATCCAGAGCATGGATCGAACCATTGTTCCAAAAGGTTTCAAAGTTGAGATGGATACAAGGGTATGATCCGAGTGGACTCGGACCATTTACCCGGAACATTATTCCATAGGCATATTTTTCCCAGGGTTAGTATAGGGGGGTGATCGGTTCGGCTGAAAAGCTCGTGGCTTATGGCTGAAAACACTGTAGCTGGCTGAAAAAAGCACTGTAGCTGACAGAGGCTTATTTAGCATAATTAAATTTAAAAAAATTTAAAAATAAAAAAATATGTTAACCCATTATGTATAATACAAACAAATACGGGAAAAAAAGAACCGGCAAAAAAACCCAACAAAAAGCCAAAAATTCAAAAAAAGACGAAACTTATGAATAGTACCAAATAAGCCTCCGGCACTGTAGCGAAGCCACAATGATCGCAGATAGCTAGTTTTTTTTACCATTGGATTGTCAGCCTGCTCATTTCAGCTGAAAAAAGTGGTTTACGGCTGAAATTATATTATAGCTAACTGAAATTACACTGTAGCTAATGATGACTTATTTGGTGTAATTAAATTTAAAAATTTTAAAAATAGAAAAAACAAGTTAGCTAATCACGGACAATATAAACGAATACAAAAAAAGAATCGGCAAAAAAGCTCAAAAAGCCAAAAAGTCAAAAAAAACAAAATTTAGAAATGATGAAAAATAAGCCAGAAGCTCAAACTGAAATAAGCGGGGCCACACGTGTCGAGTCAGGTGATCCAAGTCATGCTATTTTTTATATAAATCTTGTGTCTAACGACTAGTTTTCTTTGAGAGGCCTATATATTTGAAGTGTTGGCATTGAAAGGAACTCTCATCAAACCTAGGAAGGATAGCCAACATAGAGGAGAGGGAGCTCAAGAGGCCTGATGAGCATGATTTGCATATTTGAGAGTGTGAGTGGGTTTAAGAGAGAATAGATTAGATCTTAGCGTGCACCACTCTTGCTTGCTTGATCTTGCTAGGCTTAAGTGACATTATTTGGCTTATTATTCTTAGAAATCGGTGTTTCCTAAACTGCTTGGAGACTAGTTCTTTGTGTACTTCCAAGGAGGAGTTTGTGAAAAGCACCCGAAAGGTTGTGAAAGTTCATAATCCACCTATGTAGAGCGAAGAAAGACTATCACGAGTTAGAGACACTTAGAGCCTTACTTGGATCGAAATAGGAGTGATATTCTTACTAGAGTGCTGCAACGAGGAGCAAGGGAGACCGTCGAGTCTCTGAGATCTCGGCAAAAAAAAATCATGTGTGTGTCTCATGCTCTCTCTAATTCCACATTTAATTACGGCAAAAAAATCATGTGTGTGTCTAGGTTGCAAAATCCACTAGAACCGTGTAGGTGTTGCATGAACACAATAGTGAGCCTTAGTTACATAGGTTTAAGTTAGAAGATTATATTTTTATTTACCTAATTGCCAAACCCTGTTTTAGCCGAAAAATAATAAACATTCCAAATTCACCCCTCTCCTTGGACATCCCGATCACATCGCATCAGGGGCTGACCCAATAAAAGAAGTATTGAAGGTGAGTTCATAAGCTAATAATGCTCTTGGTTATTTCCTCTGGATCTCCTACTCTAAGCTGGTCAATTTGTGCATGTGGAAACTAAAGTGGTGAATCCAAATTTTTCCAACACTGCATTTGATTATTTTCCATGTACTCCCTCTGGTAGAAAAATATGTTTTGGATATCGACACAGTACCGAAAATATAAGTTTGATCATTAATTTTTATTTTTAATGTATGTATAAGATCTAATAAAATTATAATATTATAAAAGTATTTTTCGAGATAAATCTACAAATTATTTTTACAGATGTGATATAAATATTTAAAAGATATCAATAGCTAAAGTTTTTAAATTTTGTCATACCTATTTCAAAAACAACATATTTTTGTAACGGAAGGGAGCATCCTTCAGAGCTCCTTTTAGTGGAGTAATTTGCATTAATTTCGCTTGATCTCGTGCGGTATTTATTGCTTGTCTGATTTGATCCCATGACTTCTCGCTCGTCCCTGGGAACTATGAGCTAGCTACCAATTCAAACTGTTCCTCTCAAAAGAAACCGACATTCTGGATCAAACACGACAGGGTGGACTGGTACAGTGAACTCCAACTAATCACGTCACGATCAATAACCAGCGATTTTGCTACCTTGAACAGTACATTAAGAGCCACACATTAAACAGTGCAATCAAAGAGTCATCAAAGAGTCAAGTCAGGAGGCGGCCAGCTCCAACTAGCTTTAGCTTTTGGTTATGCCAGTTGATTTTTATCTAAAATTACACTATAGCGGTCGTTAGTTTTTTCTAAGTTATTTAATTACAAATAAGAAAAAGAAAAACTCTATTGTATCTTCACGAACAATACAAAGAATTAAGAAGAAAAAACTAAAAAAAATAAAAAACCAA
Organism: Dendrocalamus latiflorus; assembly: GCA_017311315.1. Lineage (NCBI taxonomy): Eukaryota > Viridiplantae > Streptophyta > Magnoliopsida > Poales > Poaceae > Dendrocalamus > Dendrocalamus latiflorus. Next base: position 26,813,257 of record CM029633.1, read on the forward strand.
CACGTTTCAGATAACTTCTGAAAACTGAAAACCAAAACTACTTAGGTGCCCAAATGGCAGACTTATCCACGACTGATGGAACAGACCCAACTCCGACTCCCGACTTCGCTAGCTAGGGATGTATGGATAGCTACTTATCTATATATACAAGGCATCATTTCATCAAGCAGCCAACCAGCCATCCGCAGATAGGAATCAAGACGCAGCCATGTCCGGACCAGGTGCAGCTCCTCCCCCCTGCCGCGCGATCCCTTTCTAGTTTTTAAAAACAAACGGCGGGAGAGCTGTTCCTTATACTGATAAAGCGGAGTAAGAAAAATACAGACACGGCCTTAATATGAATATACACCAGCACCACAGCCAGGGAAGGAACCCTCTAACCATATGTTTGGTTGCAAGGACTAAGTGGGACAGGATAGAATGGATCCGTTTTTGTAGGTGTTTAGATGGGAGACAAGCAGAGTCAATGACATCTCACTAGGAATATTCCTTGTAGATCCGGGACCAGGTAATCCTCTTTTTTTCATGGGACGGAATCATCCCACATGGGATAGAGCCATCACACCTCTTTGTTTTTTTAAGTACTGTTTTGTTTATTTTTTAAAAAAAAACTCAAAGGCTTATGTGTAGAAACATATCAACAATAGCCTTCAATTTTTTTAAAAAAAACTCAAATGCCACACATATCCCACCTTCATCCTTCCATCCAAACAAAGGATGGGACCATTCCATCCCACTTTATCCTTCCAACCAAACAAAAAACAGGGATGACTCTATCCCTCCAACCAAACAAAAAATGGGATCATCCCATCCCAAAACCAAGGACAGTACCATCCCATCCCATCCTACCTTGTCCCTCGACCAAACACAACCTAAAACATCGGCTAGGACGGGGCCGGGCTGGCGCGCGCGGTGGGGGTGCTGTCGGCATCGCCTGTCTATCACGCGCCGACTCGACTTGATGTGATCGCGCGCGCGTCGCGGGGGGTGTTTACCCGCGCTGCGCGACTGTCGGCCGCGCGTACAGAGACGGCGTACGCGGGACGCAGCGCGCGCGAGGGCGCCCGTCCTTTCGCGCCGCGTGAGGACCAGCTCGGCCTCGGCACGACTCCGCTCGGCTGGCCTGGACTTTCATGCGGAGTGGATCAGGTTGGTAGTATAGATAACATGGCATGCGCATCGTTGTTGCATTGCATGCATGTACTAGTACTTTGGTTGCGTAGCGTCTTTGGTGTATGTGGGAAAGGTTTTTATGATTGTGACGCCCTGCAGATAACCAGGCTTTTGATTTAAAAAAAGAACAGATTTGTGCGTACAAAACTACAAAAGGATGATGTGTTGGCAGTGCTGCCGTCTTTACCTTGGTAGGATTCGCAGGGCCGCGGGGAAATAACGCCCGTCGTTCCGAGGAAAGAACAGCTAAATATTTTGGTTCAGAAATAGGCGTCGAGTCACTATATCTCAGGCTGATTGTAGGCGGATACTCTCACAGGTCCATGAAATATTTTGTGTGCCTCTGAGGCGTAGCAAGAGTTCATCAGCCTGAAAGTGGATAGAAAAACACAGCGATGGTGTTCCTGCATGAGACAAATGGTTGTAGGAAAACAGAAATACGCTGATCCATTATTGATTTCAGTATTGGCATATCTATCGACTATTTTGGCCTAACAAAATATCAGACTCATGGCCCTCGTCCGTGTCCATTTACCAACAAACTAATGGGCACATCTATCAGTAAAAAAGATCCACCAGTAAAAGAATGATCAAACGTAAAATCTGCTTGAATTAAACAAGCATAAAAGGAAGGGTGCAGAGAATTTCTTCACAGCCACATATGCGTTGTCAAAACTGTATCTCTTCTTACCCCAAGCAAAGGACCTACTGCTGAATCTTCAGGACAGGAAAGGCAATAACATCCCTTATGCTGGCAGAGTTCGTCAAAAGCATTACTAACCGGTCGATACCCAGGCCCTAAAAGTTGAAAGGTTCCACCCAAATTAGTTCACAAGCCACATAATGTAATAATGAAACTGAACAAATAGTTCAGTAAGAACTTTCAAGAGCGAAAACAAGTAACACGAATAGACTGCACTTGCAAGCATTTTTATGGATTGTACCATTCCGGAAGCCGGTGGCATTCCGTATTCTAAAGAAGTCAGGAAGTCTTCATCTAAGGAAACTTCGTAGGAATAATCATCCTCATCTCCCTCGACAGATTTGGCCTTCTTATCCATTGCAGCACGCTTAGCATTGTGCCGTTTTATTTGATTTTCAAAACGACTCCTCTGCCACAGAAAATAAAGTGATCAATTCAAACTAAAATCTTTTGCCATGGGATCTTTCATCAGATGATAAAAATTCAGATACAATTCAAGACATGGAGTTAAGAATGCATAGTAATATTTAGCTATACTAATGATTATGAATAAACATGTTTTGTCATGCAGGGACAATCATATTTTTTCCCCTCCCCATTTTCAGGTAAGGTGGGTGCTTTGTGGGAGGTGTTCGAAAGCCCTTTTTGGGTGTAATATGGCGGTGTGCCATCAGCCAACATTTGCAAGTTAACCAACCCCATTGGTTTTGCCTCTGCCGTCAAGTTCGATAAACCTTCCAAGCACAGCCAAAATAGCTAATGCTAATAGCATCAGATGTTACATGCAGACACATTAATTGCTCATTGCAAATCAAGTACTTTCAAACGGCCAGCTACTTCTAGTTTAATTCAAGGTCTCCAGACTACTGAACATGAACTCATGCTAAAAATCAGTGGTCTGTGGAATAGAAAATTTGGAAATACCAAAACACTTTTCACATTACTCAATACATTCTATAGAACACTGAACATTATGAAACTTGTCCGGTGAGAAAGATAAATTCCAAGTGTTTGCACCTAATCACCAAAACTTGCCAATTTTCTAACACAACTTTACAAGAAAAATGTGACATTAGTGGCACTTTTACATGTATTAAGAAAACAAGACAAATTCGTACCTGGTCAATTGGGTCTGTGAGCTCAGAAAATGCATTACCAATCTCACGACCACACATGAAAAGTTCAAATCGCTCGGTAAGACCAGAATGCCTATAGCAAGAGAAAAGAAATATTATGATAATCACAGTTCATGATAGAAACTGAACTCTGTTCTGATCATCAAAATAACAATATAAATAATTTGTATCAAAAGGTCATTTGTAGCAGTAAGGCAATAACATAACATTACAACAGTAGTATGTAACTATGCACCAGTGTTCCGAAAACAGGTCTATTTGGCATCTAGGCCGTTTACAAGGATCAGGGGCCCCTACCTGTTGCCGCATAATTGCCGGTTAGGCCGTATAATCGCTACTAGGTGGGTGACCGAACGAGTACCGCTTAGAGCCTTGCTATGCACATGTGCAAGCAAAATTTACTGGAACTTTCAGAACAGCGGCATGACCTAATAATGCTGTGGCCTTTAGCATCGCCTTATCAATACAACTTTTTCTAACATGGATGGGCCCAATGGATGTGTTGAGTCCAAATGAATCCAATGCAAATTTTACATGACCTATTGCATATATGGATTTATATTAAAATTCGAATCTTAGAAGGAACAACCCAGTTGATATTTGGACAGTTGTAAGGCATACGTTTGAACAGATGGTCTGCATACCCTCATATGCTTTGTTTTCTTGAGCACAACATTGGTCTCCAGTTTGATAATTATCTATATAGGGCCTACTGACATTCGATTTCTGACTGGCACAACCCAGAACATCCCTAGCAAGCTGAATCAGTAAAAAATGGTAAGTGGTAATGATGATGGATGGTCAGAATGTTGAGTGTTACATTCATGAAAGGATAGAAAAAGTGTTGATACCTTAATGAACATCTTAGTTGCCAGTTTGCCACTGCCCCCTCCTCTCTTACTAACACATACTATTAATTTCTAAATAAGTGGTGAGGCCTTGAAAAACTCAGGGCCTTCATGTAGAGAAGGCAACGGGGTATGAACACTGGTACTTGAATAACTATAAACTATTTTGTACATCTTCCATTACTTTTATAGTTCTCCTTGACATAGGTTTACGTCAAATTCCAGATCTGGGCATGAAAACCAATGAAAATGAATGTGCTTATTCTAAGATCATTTTGGAAACTCAGTTCATCTGCAGCATTGTGGCAGTCAGTTTGGACTTTAGAACCATATTCACATGCACGGTAGCATGTAATCTACTAGTCTCGAAGCATAGGTTCTACTTTGAAAGACATTTTTATTTTGTCATAGAATTTGTCTGGTTTGTCAATTGCATTAGAAAAGGAGTAGTTTCAGCTGATAATAACCAAACAGAAAGGCATATTATAGGAACAAAGCAAATGAGTACTTCCTAATAACAGTAATTCTGAACAAGTAGCTTTTTTCCAAATTAATAACTTCCTTGAAAGCACATTACCTGCGATGTGGTTTTGCCAATGGTGATATCTCAACTGGGTAGTCAAGAACAAATGTTGGTTGTACAAGAGTTGATTCAACAACAGTCTCAAAGACCTGACATATGGTGCAGAATTGTAAAATCAGACTCTCCATGACATACAATTAGCTCAACCAGACTAAGTTTAATCACTCTAATGACGTTTAGCACATGATATAGGATGTTGCTATGCATAGAAAATTCTGCAGTTTTGAAGGGCAGGATATTCCATTCTGATTGCAATATGCTATTTAGCCACCAGCCTAGCTGTCCTACTGCAACATTACAAGCTACCATAAACTGAACTTATACTTAGATGCATGTTCCTAACCTGGAGGTTGGCGAGCTACCCAAGAAAACATCATGTTCACAGCACTTTTGAGTTTGATGTGTGTATTCACTAAATTTCAAAGCCCATAAACTGTATTAGTAAACTCCTTATGCATGAACCAACACAAGTACTTTATTAGTTAAACTTCCTAAGATGTCATTTATATCCATAAGAAACTAAATCCTTAATGGAAGGAAACATTCCAGAAATATAGGAACAAAGACATATAACAACTAACAGCAGGTACAGCAGTTCACTCCACATAGCAATAACTTTGGTTTGTATAATTATTATAATTCTTTGTGTAACCTCACAGTTGCCGTGCACTGTTTCAGATTTCTAAACTGCTGATTGCAAGGTGTGATGGCTTGCAGTAAGGAATCATGCCAATCAAATTATCATCTACAGGCAACATATCGCTTGTTGCAAAATGTGGCGGCTCTGTTCTTTTGGGCTGCTTCTAATGGCTTTTATCCAAGGTTGTCATGACCAAGATTAGAAATTCCGGTTCCGGGGGTTACCGGCCGGTAAACCGGCCTAATTTCAAATGTCGAAATTTGAATTTGAAACTGGTAACTGGAAAAACCGGCTGGTTACCGCCCAAAAAACTGGAGAAAAACCGCTAAAACCGCCAAAAAACAGTTTTCTAAATTTGAACTTGGAAATTCCTAATACATGGCAAAAAGCATGAAGTCAAACAGAGAGGTGCATGCATGGTTGTCACGGCGAAGTCGGCGACCACGACGAGCGAGGAGCGCCTGGACGCCTAGGCGACGCCACGGCGACGGCGCGGCGACGCCTAGGCGAGCGCCATGTTCTATTGTTGCGTATATGGTCACAGACTCAATACCACATCCGTCTCTCGCTCTCTCCTGTTGTCTTTAAAGATGACTCGTCTCGACTCATTCCTTGCGTCTCGACTCACTCGGTCACTCCTCTCGTCTCGATTCGTCTCCTCCCGTCTCTCGCGACTTCCTCTCTCCCATGCCGACTCCTCTCCCCGCCGCCGCCTCCCCCGTCCGCCGCATCCTCCCTCCGCCGCCGCCTTCCCCGTCTGCCGCATCCTCTCCCCTGCGCCTTCTCCCCTCGCCTCCTCCCCCCACCGCCTCCAGCTCCCCGCGCCGGATCTCCTAACCCTAGCCGCCGCCTCCCCCGTCCGCCGCATCCTCCCCTCCCCGCGCCGGAGCTCTCCCCGCCGCCTCTCCTCCCTGCTCCCGAGCTCTCCCCGCCGCCTCCCCTCCCCGCGCCCGAGCTCTCCCCGCCGCCTCCCCACCCCGCGCCGCTGGAGATCGACGCCGGCGGCGGAAGCAGGCTGGAGATCGACGCCGGCGGCGAGAGCAGGCCAAAGATCGGCATCAACAGCGGGACAAGGCGAGGCGACCAGCCTCGGCGTCCGCCTCCGGCCGCCGGGACGACTTGGCGTCGCCTAGGCGACGCCGTGACAACCATGGGTGCATGCATCTTCCTATACATTCAAAATTTTAAAGTTGAGTTAAAAACTGTCAGTTTTTATTCTACCGGTAGCCACCAGTAGAACCAGTTACCGGCGGTAACCGGCATTGCCGGTAATACCGGCGGGTTTTTGAACCCTGGTCACGACGCTCCATCAAGTCACGGCGAGCATGGGGCGCCTGGACGCTTAGGCGTCCGCCATGGCGAGAGTTAAGACGGTGATAATAAAATCTCCAAATGACAGTTAATTTACCTATCCGTTAGAATTAGCCCACCGGCCCAACTCACCTGTTCAGCCCACCGGCCCAACTCACCCTGCATACACTCACGCACATCGCCCCTTACTCTACACCATCTCTCTCCCTCCCGATTCTCTCTATCTCGTTTCCTCGCCCGGCCATCGCCGCCACCATAGATCCGCTGCCGTCGTCGCATCTCCGGCTCGCCGACCCCGGTCCCGGCCACTGTGGTGACGTTCTCCACCTCCTCCTTGCTTGGATCTGACTCATGCTCCCATGATGCGGCTGCGCCCATCCTAAGCCGCCGGGGTCGCCGACCAAAATCCGACGCTGCTGCCGGTGCTCCGACTCCTAGTGGTTGGCACTATCGCTACTGGGGCCTTTCCTGGCATCGAGCTATCCCGTGCTCGCCGCCGTGGCCTTCCCCTGCTCCCCCTCGCTGTCGCGGTCAACGCCAGAGGACTCCATGACGGCGATGGCGCCAGATCCAGGCGTGGAGAGCCGGAGGTCGTCGGATCCGGCGCGGAGAGGTCAGATCCACACGGGGAGAGCCGGAGGCGGCCGGATCCGAGCGGGACATGGCTAGCGGCGGGGTGCTTCTTCACGGTGGTAGTCCAAGAGGATAGCGGCGGCTGAGGAGGCACAGATCCAGGGGAGGGAAGACTGCCAGCGGCTAGAAGAGGTGAGCGGCGGCGGCGGTCCAAGAGGACAGCAACGGCGGCTCGGATCCAAGGCCAACGGCGGTGCGGAGGAAGCCAGATCCAACGCTAGCAGTCGGCGTCCCACTGGACGGCAGCGGCGTGGCCGCCCCCAGGAGTTAAGATTGATCCGGGGGCAGCGACAGCGAAAGAAGAACGAAGATTAGGGTTTGAACCTTTGCTCTAATACCATGTTAGATGCGCGAAAGGATGAACGCATAAAGGTTAGTGGTATTGCACAGCCCAAAGGGGCAATATATAGAGAATATATGGACACAACCCTAAAACCCTAGGGCAATAAAAAATGACACCAATACCATTAACAATACTAATGATTTCCCTATTAAGATAAGACTACACCAAGAGTCAGCATTGAGCCCATACATTTTTACCTTAGTGATGGACGAGGTCACGCAGAACATACAAGGAGATATTTCTTGGTGTATGCTTTTCGCTGATATTGTTGTGCTAGTTGATGAAACTAGAATAGGTGTCAATAGGAATATGGAGTTGTGGAGGAAGACCTTAAAATCGAAGGGCATTAGACTTCAACGGTGCTAGGGTAGATAATGGAAATGTTAGTCTGGACGGACAAATAGTGCCTAGGAAGGATACTTTTCGATATTTGGGATCGATGCTACAATGGACAGCGAGATTGATGAAGACATGAGCCATAGGATAAAAGCGGTGTGGGTGAAATGACGCCAAGCATCAGGTGTCCTATGTGATAAAAAAATCCATCAAAAGTTAAAGAGTAAGTTCTATAGAACGGCGATCAAACCTACGATGCTATACGAAGAGGAATATTAGGCGGTTAAAAGACAACATATACAAAAGATGAGTATAGCGGAGATGAGGATGCTGTAGTGGATCTATGGTCACACAAGGCGGGATCAAATCCGCAATGACAATATACGTAGTAGGGTGAGGGTAGCACCAATTGAAGAGAAGCCTATCCAACATCGTTTGAGATGGTTTAGACATCTTCAATGAATGCCTTCTGAGGCACCAGTACGTAGTGGAATTTTAAGACATACAAAAAACACAAGAGGCAGAAGTCGACCAAAACTGGGTGGGAGGATGTTGTTAGAAGAGACTTGAGGAACTAGAATGTATTCAAAGAATAAGCTTTGGATAGGAGTGCATAGAAATTAGCGATCTATGTACCGGAACCATGACATAAGAAAAAGGTTTAGAGACAGTGTTTTAGGCTCTCTACTCAGATGGCAAAATGCAAGCTTAGAGTTTTTATACTGAAGGTTTTATTGCAAGACTCTTGTTTCTTTGACCTTGAGGAGATTTCATTCCTAACTTACCCAACTTGTTAGAACAAAAGGCTTTATTATTGTTATTGCATTGGACCAACCCCGAGGGTTGAGGGATGATAAAAGGGCCGTAAAATGTTGAGGGTCTAAAATGGACTCAAACCCACAATTAAGGAACCAAAAGAGTACTTCTCTCTTCAGAAAACTTCAAGGCATCACCAGAGTAAGTACTGAAAACAGTTGTAGAAAACCAAAGCTTCGTGATACCTCATTAAGAACATGTCCAACGGACGAACAGGCTTGCAATGAAGTATTCTCACAGCTTTCAGCTTTGATCCCTAAGAGTCCTCTTGAGGCATTTTTAGCAGATTCAACATCTTCTCCAAAGCTATTAAAGTCAATTCCAGTTGCTTCTTCGACAAGAGAATGCATGGTTTCCCTCCTCCACGGTCTTGCAAGGGAGATTTCAGTTCCCTGCTTAATTAAACAAGACTGTCAATTGATGGAGTTATAAAAGATAGAAGTGCATAGATGTGCTTTAAGTGTTAAATGTGTGAGTGTGTGTGCCCACTGCCCGGTGCCTATCTGCATAGGCGCTCCAGGTCAGGAAACAAGACCCTATGCCAGACTACCAGTACAGCAGCATAGATGCCAAGAATAATTGCTAATGTGTTCACAGATAAAAATGACAATAAAAACAAGTTTGTAGTAAATCAGTGATATAAGCAACAAATGATGACATGATCTTGCTGTGATACATGTCTAGACAATCCAAATTCACAAAACGTAGATCAATATATGCTCATACTATGGTAGAGTAAAGACTCATCACCTGGTAATCAATCTTAAGCTTGGCATGAGTAGCCATAGCACATCTAGTAACAATTTCTTCGGCCATATTCATCATGCTTTCATAGTCTGAATATGCTTCATACATCTAGCTTCCAAATATAAGACAGCGAGTCAGACCTCATTTAAAGTAGCACATTCTGCAAGAAAAAAGGGAGGAAGAGAAAGGAAAAGGAAAATGCAATGGTAGATAAAACCATTAAGCTACAGGATAGGATGAAGGAAACATATGATATGTGCATATTGGAGAAAAAGATTAATTCTTTACCTCGATAGTGGTAAATTCAGGATTATGGCGAGTAGAAATGCCTTCATTCCGGAATATTCTTCCAATCTCATAAACCTTCTCGAGCCCTCCAACCTGCAATTTGACAATGGTACTCATAAACTGGAATAGAAGAAGGGTGCCAGGGCATAGCCTTTCAAAATTGTAAGAACACGTATTAGTTGCCCCCACAAGTAATATTCTAACAGATAGCCCCTAACTGCCAATTTATTGTATCCACTATGCTTAGTAAAGTGATGAATAAAGGCATAAAATATGGTGTAAAATTCTAAATTGGAATTTTGCTCCAAAAGGTAAAGGTCCAAGAGAACTGTAGCTTAACACATATAATTTCATTATACATCTTGTGACTATTCTGGGAAACATATTGAAATAAATTCGATGTTAACCAAGTAGAGAAAAGCGCAGATGGACAATCTGGAAAAGGAACATACAAGCTTATTGATAAACAATTATATTAACAATTTAACATGCAAATTAAGATCAACTTAACATAACAATAGTGGCACATGTTAGATATGATTCTTCTACACTTCATAAAATTTTACTTACAGGTTGCATACCCAGCAGTACATTCTCTCATTGAAATGGAAGCGAATGAATCGCAGAAAAGAATATTACATAGACTAAGTTGAGAAAAAGGCACAGCTGCCAAAAAGTAGAGAATAAAAAAAAACTGAATAGTAACCTCACCAGCATCCTTTTCAAATGCAGCTCTGTTGCAATCCTCAAGTAAAGATCTCTTTGCAGTGAGTTATGGTAAGTTATAAAAGGTCTTGCTTCAGCACCACCTGCTGCACCCTATTTTTTCCCGTTTGAAAAAAAAGGATCAGAGAAGACATTAATAATGATCATAAACAAAACAATAATACAAAGGAATACGATTATTTCTTAATACTATGCGACTAGATTGTGTCATGTTGGCTTTGTTAAGGAGATAGAGTTTGTATTCTATTCCATATATGCCTTATCTCTATATGGCATATCCTCTTGTATTCTCCTATATATATGATCATTTGGGTCTCATATCAATACACACAATATTCATAACATGGTATCAGAGCTTAGGTTAAAACCCTAACCGATCTACTTCCGCTGTTGCTGCTGCCCCCGGGAGGATCGATCTCTCCCGGGGGCGGTCATCTCGTTGGGCGGCCACCTCTTCCGGCTGCTGTGCATGCGCTGTTCCCCTGCTTCGACCGCATATTCGACATTAAATGAACTATATATTTTGTTAGCTTTGCCTTTACGACTTTACATCTATGATGAAGATTCCTTGTTTTCTACCATAGAAAACATTCATAATCTAGATAGGATCAAGCAGATGATCATGACAGGCTGACACAGATGGTTGGAATCCAATATCTAGATGCTTGAAGCTAGTTATCCCTACATATGAGTTCATATGCACTTCCATTCCAACCAATCCAATGGATGAAGCTATGCTGGCTTTGCTGGGTAAGGTTACTTCTTTGGTATCTTAGCATAATACTGACTTTGCTAGGTCAATTTGCCCCAAAGGGCTAGCAAAACCTTGCCACATGTGGTGCACCATTTTCACTCCCATGCGCAAGTAAACTGGGATGACTCTCTTCCCATGTGTTATACTACGATTAGTGCCACCACCTGCTCAGATTAAAAGGGAGCCAAAGAGAAATAATTTTCCTCAACCCCTGCCCATGTAAAGGTTCTTGGTGCATACATGTTCTCTTGACTGGTCTAAGAATAAGTTTAGATTATGCATGTATGAGATGAAGTTAGAGAAGCTTTCCATTTTTTACTCAACTGTGCATAGGTTTTACCAAGTTCAGATTTCAAGTAGAGCAAATCAAGTTGTTGGTGGTTCTTGCTTGTATGTATGTACTGTACAATAGACTTGAAACAATGTAAACCCTAGGACACAATTGCCTTGTTTTTTAGACACACACTTCCCTTTTTGACAGAATTGCTAGAGGCGATAGTTGTGAGGTGGACCAAAGTGTTGTGCAACAGTGAGAATACCAACAAGTAAACTTAGGGCTGTCAACGAGCCAAGCTCGAGCAAGCCCAGGTAGGCTAGGCTCAAGCTCGTAACAAGTTTGAGCCAAGTGCGAGCAAGCTTGAATCAGGTTCTGAGCTCAATATTGAATCAGGTGGAGTCTGGAGTTTGCACGAACCTTAACGAATAGCTCAAGCTCGGTTCGTTAAATGGGTCGAGCCTCAGTCACTGCCGATCCACGGTGCATGCTTGAGCTCGGCTCATTTGAGGGCTCAAGCTCAGCTAGAATTAAGAACTTGAGCTTTTTTTACTGCCCTAAGTAAACTATATTTATTTTTTAAGATCTTAACTGCTGCATTAAACATAGGGCCTGTTCTAAACGGCTTCTAAAAGTGGCTTTTGACTTTTGCTACAATAACTAGCTTTCAAACGGCGTGTTTTTTCAAAACAGTACAAGTTGATTATAGTACACACTGTAGTAACTTTATTTATATCAGTTAAAACCGCACGTGAGTTTCTGTTACTCCATATTCTCTCACAAACAGTCCAAAAGCCATTAGCCGCAGTTAAGTGGTGACTATATCTTAGCTAAATAAGTGATTCCCAACAATTGGACACAGAATCTTATCCTCAAAAGCAAGCTTTGAGCAACGGAACCAAAACACCTATCAAAGCTAGTTTGACATCAAAAGCAAGAGATCCAAAACAGCTTGCTTTGCCCACTTAGCTTTGGCCCAAATGAGGGCTAGAGTAAGGTTGGAACACATGCTCAAAATCAGGTCTGTGAAGCCTTGGTGATTTATATTTGGAGGGCACATGTGTTTGGTGTTACACATAATAATTTGCTGACACGACCTTAACACTTTAAATAGAAAGAGAAATTAATATATGGTTAGCAAGATGAATACATGTCATTCATCTATTTTGTCTACATGACCCCTGTTTCTATTTTTATTTTCCGACCTCACTGTAATTTCAATTCGAATAAGCAGCACTGTCAATTTAACCTAGATAATCTCAGTATTGGCCTCTTATCAAGCCAGCAATCAAATATTACATTGGTGGTTAATCCTGCAAAGTAATAATTTAAAGAATATGCAGAAAGCAAACCTGTAGAACCGGAGTTTCAACTTCAATGAAACCAAATGATTCCATTGTCTTGCGGATTTCAGAAACAACCTACGAAAAATGAAAATAACTAAGATAACCATAAAAAAATGAAAATAGCTAAAAAAAATAAAAGGTAGCTTTCGTATATGATGCCAACCCCATCACTATTCATCAAACCAGGTGCTTTTATATGAAGTTGAATTAAGGATGTAATTGTTAATATGAAGCTTGTTGTATCGGATATATATAGTACAAGAGACACACAAGAACCTAAACCCCAAACAATAGGAAATGACCTAAATACACTTAACACCCCTCTCAAATGTAAGACGTATGCAATAGCATTACATTTGAAAAGAGTTAACACGAAAATAAGGAAAATACAAATTCCGAGTCTTGAAGATGTCGTCAAAACGTGCAGCTCTTGGAAATTGTGTCAGAAAGATCGCCTCCCATTTGAAATCGTGCAGCAGCTCATAAAACACAAAGTGCAAAGGCCGAGAAGGTAGAGGTAAGCAGGAACAAAGTCGACCGCGGTAACACGATGAAGAGGATGTGGAAGGTGACACAAGTAAAGATCCGTTGAGGGAGATAGAAGCATAGCGGCACAGATCGAAGCCTGATACGACAGCGGCGCTGTGCACAAGAAGCGCAACAGAGGCGCAGTGCAGAAAAGCGCAGCGGCCTTAGAAGCTCGGAGTGGCGGCTCAAAGAGAAGCGACGGCATCATGAAGACTTCTACGATCTGCAGCGGCTCAAAGAGAAGAGCGACGGCTGCGGCTATGCGAAAGGAAGGAGATGACCACACTCATCCGAGAGGATGAACTATGGTTAGCAAAGCAATCGGTTGGCTGACAAGAAATTTGTGGACTCGCAAAACTTTGACGAACTGAAAGAGAAAAGCTACAGACTTATACGAACACAACGGAAGACTCAAAAGCAACCACCAACACCAAAAATCTAAAGCTGCAAATACTAGCAACCACACCCTTTAGCAAAGCACAGACAACTTCTCAACAACTAGCTTGTCATCTGCAGACCTGACTTGCATTCTCCTCCTCACATGAGCTTCAGTAGAGCACAGCCAGGAGATGGCAAAATAAAATCCTCCCTCACCCTCACAAAGCTTCCCCTCGAACACACTTCCCCCTCTCTCAGGTGGTGGTGAGGCTTCATGGCTGGAGAGAGCAGGGTGGCGAGATCAGGCGGCGGTGCATGCACGAACGGAGGTGGCTGACCGGGAGGACGGTGGCAACCTAGGAAGGGCGGCGGTAGCCTGGGGAGGCCATCTCTGGGCCGGATCTGACAGATTCCACCGTGGGGAGCCCGCGCAGGTGTCAAGGGCACGGAGCACAACAGGAGTAGGAGGCATGCGAGGACGCATGGTCGCAGCTCCAGCAGTCAGATCGCCTGCGGCTCTGGTGTTATACCCGATGAAGGGGCTTGGCGAAGGCAATGCTGGGTCCAAGATCTAGTGATGGCGAAGCACGTGGCGGGGCCAAGAGAGCTGAGCGGTGGAGGTGGTCCAAGGAGAGGACAACGACAGCGGCTCGTGCTGTGGAAGGCCAATGGTGGCGCGGACGACAGCGGCCCTAAGCCAGCCGGATCCAGCTTGGAGGCGACCGGATCCAGGCGGAAGGCTGAGGAGGAGGCGGCCACAAGAAAGGGAGCAGTGGCTGAGAACCTCCCCTCCAGTCATGGCGAGGCAGCATCGAGAAGGCCAGATCCAATCACGTTTAGGTCGGCGGCAGCCGGATCCAGCTGGGCGGCGCAGATGGAGACAGTCGGAGAAGGCCGAATCCGAAGTGGGGACAGCTGGATCCGCGACGACGCAAATGAGGTACGGCCGAATCCGGGCGGCGGCAGCAGCCCGGCGCGGGCGAGCTCGGCTGGATTTGGCACGAAGGCCCTCAGATCCAGGCGGGGCAACAGCAACGCCGCCATATCCAGGGTTGGCAACGGTGGGGAGGCCTTCTGGCGGCGGCGCGACGCAGAGGAGCGTGCGGGCGGGCGCGGGCGACGGCAGCGCGCGATGTCGGCCGGGAGGTGGCCGCCCTCGGGAGTGGAGCACGCTCCTCCCGGGGGCGGCGGCAGCGGCGCATGGTGGCTGGAACTAGGTTCTAAAACCTAGGCTCTGATACATTGTTAATATGAAGCTAGTTGTATTGCAGTAGCCCATACAGCATATATATAGTACAAAAGATACACAAGAATCCAAACCCTAGACAATAAGAAATGACCTAACTACCCTTAACAATAATCTCACTATATATAGACTACAAATTACAGAAATTTTCATCCCACAACCTCCCTTTACCTCCCTAAAAATATGTGTTTCTCTGACTACATAAGATTTGATATAAATTGAAGTTGCCAAATTAAATTACAGAGCCTATTTAATTTGAAACAGGTGTTGCCAAAATTTGGTGGCATTGACTGAATTTGACCTGTGCTTGGTTTGCTGCCAAAATTTTAGCAAGATTCCATTCCCATTGGCATCCTGGTTCATTTCCTACCTACCTCACCAAATCATGGGCGACCAAATTAAAGACCAAACTTTCGCGCACCTTGGAAGGCAAATTTGGGCACAAACAAAGCAGGCCCAATATTTCCAGTGAACAGCCATCAAAAATAGAGTTGATTTTTCAATTATTAGCCCCTATCTAGTTCACAGAATTAGCTTCAACAAAAGCTAAAAAGGAAATTTCGCACTCCATGTAGTCAGTACCTTTGCTCTAGTTCGGAATACATCAGCAACCTCAGGATTTGCAATCATGTCAACATACCTGTCGATAGTTACAAGTAACACACAAGATGAGTTGAATTTTGGAACAAAGGGATAGTAGTTGCCACATACACTAAAACAATAATTCTAAAGACATAACAGGATAAGTAATTCATGTTTAATCAAGTAACTAGATAAGTAATTCATGTTTAATCAAGTATGGAATGCTTGGATCTAATTGTCAGTTTAAACGGCATGCATCGTGGCAGCAGGAGGCACCACCAAATGTAAGCAACAAATAAATAAAAAGAACCACTGCATGCTTCAAGACATGATAACAGGGTGTGATCTGTAGTGACAAACTGACAATATGCAATATACTAAAAACGACCGATATAATTTGGATATACCTTGAGAGAAGATTTGCCGCATTTATATTTTACTGGGTACTTCAGATAATTGAAATATGAATAGTAATGCCATAAAATTCTCAAAATAACAATAGAACTTTCCAAAGTAAGGTAATAGCAGCAGGAATCAACCAAATAAAATGTAGTAAGATCCAAAGCCATTAATAGCTGCACCAAAGGTTTGTATGGAGATAGCACACACCACAGTATTAAATGGGTGATAGTCAGGAACAGAAGAACATATATGATTAAAATAAAGATAAAGCAAAACAAAAGGTAACCTTTGGCGATACCGCTTGTCCACATCAGTTAAGCCATGATACTTATCTGGTAGTGGGAGTAAGGATTTTGTAAGGATTTCAAAACTTTTCACGTAAACAGAGAGTTCCCCTGCAGTGAAATCCACCATGTCAAATTAGGGTATAGATTAACGACAGGACTATAGTAAATATTGAACTAATAATATTGAGATGTATGTGATATTATTAATTCCTCAAAAAGAGATTTGAAATTCATTCAATGCCTATATTGAGTGACTTGAACCTGAATACATCAGTTTGTAATATTTACCTGTTATAAAATATAAAGTTTAGTCATTCACAGAGATTTTGCACCTTTCTAATACTACAATATCAGCTGTAGCCCCGGTACCCCAGGCAGGGGTGGACCTACACCCGGTGCTAGGGGTGCTGAAGCACCGGTGCAGCCCATTAGCCCCATGGATTAGCCATTTATTTTGTCTTCAGCTTCAACTCTGTTCTCTCATGTCTTCAGCTTCTATCCCCTTCTCTCCTGTCGTTTGTCTAGCTATTTCACTCTTATATCAGTTGTTGTATCAGTAATTATGTACTTTTGCTATGATATAGTTTATTTGCAATTTTGTGAGACTTCCTGTCATAAGTTAGCACCTCCTTTACTCCATTTCTAGGCCCGCCACCGACTCCAGGTCCATAATATTTTGTAGCATTCTATTATCTAGCTGATTATCAGCCATATCCCTAGTACCCAGGTCCTTACGATTATGTAGCATTCTATTATCTAGCTGATTTGTCTTTCTTTCTTGACGCCCCTTACCCTATTTTGTTGTTCTTTCTAATGAAGCGGACAGTGGACTGGTTGCTTAGTTTAAATAAACACTAATCAGATGGCTATACAAAGAACTCACCTGAATTTACATAAAATGGATAAGTTTTAAACAGAAATAGAATTTGAGCAGTGTGATGGTGAAACAACGGGAGCCTAACTTGCAAAGTTAGAGGTTTAAAAGCATGGGTGGCCACATTAAAAAATATATGATAGGGTGATTCTGAGCAAATAATCATAAGCATGCGCTCCCAAAAATGTTATGCTATGCTGAACAGTGAACTCATCAGTACCATCACTTAGAGAAATATAACAGACAGTAGTCATGCATCAGTAAAAGGATTTTTTAATACTAAACCTTTTTCTGTCTTCTTTATGGACCCACTTGCACCTAAGATATCACCAATATCAATAAATGCCTTCAGTTGCTCAAATTGCTCCTCTGTAAGGCTGTCTTTCTCACAGTAAAGCTACAAATTGCCAAAAAGGATGTCTTAAAAACATATATCTGGTGCACAACAAATACCTTCAACAACTAAACAAATAAACACAAGTTTTAGCAGCTACTAGTCACAAGAAATACAAATGTGAACATGATCAACCACACTTCATTATTATTAGGAAGAAAGCAAACTCCAATGAGCAGAATAAATTCCATCTGAACAAGTATTAACATATGCTTACATATACATAGTGACCTGATGAAAATTCGATCTTTGCCTAACGGATTTGGTGCCTTCGTCAGCTGCTACATGAACTCGGCTTACAAGTATAACACTATCAAGTAGCGTATTCACACCCATATCAAATTCTGAGGTGAGATGGGTTCCCATATTGAGCTAGCAAAAATACCAAAGAGACTTGACAAGTTCACGTTAGTATACAATTAAGAGTGTTAAGTGCAGTCTTAAATTGACCTACCCAGCAAACTCATATTGACATTTGACAAGTTCACCTTATACGGATAGAATTCAAATTGGATGGTGATCAATCCACATGTGCATCCATATATCCTAAGCTGGATTGGAATATGCTCGGATTCAAGTACAAATTGGATGTGTTGGGAGAGTAGCCCCCACCATGGTCCGACCACCCCACCGTGGTCCGATCGGCCTACCGTGCCAGAAGGCCCACTAAAGCATGTAAACTGCATGGCAAGCCCAAAAGGCCTAGGATAGGGGAAAAGACATGCCTACCCTCATTATTGTAGAACCCCCCCCCCCCCAATAGGGGTATTTGTATAAACAACCTCTTCATGGCTATAAATTCGTTCCTTAGGGCGCCATGGAGGAGAGAGGGTTCATTTTTTGAGAGAAAGGGCTATAGCTTAGATATAGTACACACATCTTCTACATCCACTCCTCACTGTGAGTTTCAGGCTTCGGGCAGCCCCTTTGTGGCCTCCCCGTAGGCCCCATCATCCACTATTTGATATGTAACCACAGCAGGATGTGTATCAGTAAAAATTACATATCGAACATTGACTCATTTGGGTCAGAATCGGACACACGTCTTTTGTGCATCAACTAGACAATAATAACCTTATAAACTCACATGAAACACAGCAAACCATTGAAATATGTTAAATTAAGTTGAAGGAGTAATGTTAGACACTAAATTAAGTTCAAAGATTCATATAGCGAAAACTATATTTGAATGTAAACAAATCAAAACCATATTTACATCCATATATGCCAGGTCCAAACACAAATTAGGACAGAAAAGATATTTGTTATTAGAATGGAAAAATATAGAACACAGTGGCAGTTTATCAAATTTTGTAATCGAATATTTCCGATAATTCGTATATGATTTACACCGCCCTACATTTGACTGGCAAGAGAAGTCAACTCATTTGAAAGATCGAACCTGAATAGTCCCAGAATCATCTCTTATGGTCACGAATACAAGCTTTCCAAATGTTCTTCGGGCAACGATCCTCCCAGCAATGGAAACCGCCACCTCCGCACAGACCTCGCCATTCTCGAGATGGGTGTAGCCCTCCTGAAGTTCCTTGGTTGTGTGAGTCCTGTCCCACTTGTACGCGTACGGCTCGTAACCCTTCCCTCTTAGCTCCTCAACCTAGCAAACAAAACAAGCTATTTATCACGAGCAGATTGGTAGCAGTGCCGACCACATATTGGGGGAAGCAGAATGCGCGCCCCCAACGGTGTGGAAGCAGAGGCGCAGCATCTGTGGAAGCGAACCTTTTTGAGGCGAATGGCGCGGATGGATTCGCGGTCGGAGGTGGAGGAGGAGGAGGCGCTGCGGCGGCGGCGGTCCTGAGGGGGCTGCGGCGCCTTCGTGGTGGTGGCGGCATGGGAGCAGCAGCGGATGTGGAGACGGAGGGGCCTCGCAGCCGAGGCGGCCGTGGCGGTCCCAGCGGCGGCGCGGGAGGCGGCGAAGCCAAGTAGATTGGAGGAAGCCCTCCACACCCGTAGCGCCTCCATTCTTCGCGTCTCCGGGACGGATGGACAGATGGACGGATGCGTTCGTTATCTTTCAATTTTGAGGCGATTTTTGTGGGGTTTTGGGGGAAGGCTGACCACCGTTGGATTTCTCCCGTGAACGATCAGGCCGCTCGTACTTAGGGAAGTAAGAGGAAAGCATAATCAGAGATATTTTGTGTTTGGTTGGTCCAGTCCTACTAAACTTTGGCTAGCCAAAATTTCGGTTGAGATTTTAAGTGCCCATAATTTGACTAAAAGTTGACAAGAAATACATAGAGAATCACTATAGAGTTATTGGCTTGTCAAAAATTTGGCAACTATCTAAACAAATGCCAAATTATTAGAACTAACAAAATTTTTGGCAAAGTTAGTTTGAGCACCAACCAAACACACTACTTTTGGGGGGTATTCTTTGGATTGCAGCTAGTGACTTTTGATTGTGCCTGGTAGATTTAATAAATTATACTAACTGATAGAAGTCATAGCAAACAATCCCTAAAAAGGTGAAAAGAACGGAGCCTTTGCAAATTGTGATACATATTTTTATCTTAAGATACTGAACCGATTCAGTTTCTGGAAATGAAATTGTTTTGTCAATACGATTGTGTCAAAAGTGATATGAGAATACGATTACATCAATTGGTGATTTTTCACAGATTGCTAAGGCAAGATGGACTTGTCTAACATATATTTGCGGACTGCGTAATGAAATGTGTTTTTGACTTGGCACAATCTCAAACCTCCAATATACTATAACTTTAAGCATTAATTTCTTATTGTTACACATTAGGAAAAAATAATAAAATTACAATATTTTATGGTAATGCTTTATTACGACAAGCGTGCCTGTATGATTTTTCTTATAGCCAACCTTAGTACTTTTTTAGAACTTGTAATCACAACAACCAATCTTTATGCTTACAAGTATTACAGTGAGCGAAGTTCCAAAATACTAGAGAGGGTAGTTGGTGTGCCATATTTTTGCATTTCATTTGTGTATGTATAAAACTGTACAGGTATTCAATACTTCCCAAGACACCGTTCTGAATACAAGACAACTTGTCCAGTGATTGTATAGCTCGAGGCAAAGCAAAATTGCACCATCAACGCGGAGATCGAATTCCTATATATGCTGTATCACTGAAACCAATATTCCTAGTACTTCCACTAAGTTCTATTTCAGAGTACGTGCTTTGTGATCCACGAAGCAAGGACACCAGCTCCTCAGAATTCTGCTGCCCCCACGGGTGCTGGGACAGCTTGCTCAACCTGTCAAGATCTTCCGCAACTTCCCGCATCGACGGCCTCTTCTCGCCGGACATCTCCAGGCACTGCTTTGCTAGCTCCGCGACCTGCTCGAGCAGCTCGATGCTCTGCTCGCTCTTGATCTGGGCGTCCAATATCTCCTCGAGCCTGTTCTCCCTTAGAACCAGGAGGAACTGCGAAGAGAGGTACTTCTCCTCCTCGAGCTCTTCGAGGTTCAGCGCCTTCCTGCACGTCAGTAGCTCCAACAGAACGACGCCGAAACTGTACACGTCGCTCTTGTCCGTCAGCTTGCACGTTCTCATGTACTCTGGATCTAGGTAGCCGCAGGTCCCCTGAACGAACGTGACGAACTGGGCTTCATCCGTTGGCGCCAACGTCGAAGCTCCAAAGTCGGAAACCTTTGCGGTGTAATTCTCATCGAGAAGTATGTTGGACGTTTTTACATCGCCGTGGATTATAGGAGGGGAAGCCCATGAATGTAGGTAGACAAGCGCCTCAGCCGTCTGATAAGCAATCTTCAGACGAGCTGTGAACGGAATGCGCGGCCCGTCGTTCCTGCCATGAATGAGTTTGTATAAGGTGCCGTTCGGGATGTACTTGTACACCAGCATGGGGACCTCCACCTCGAGGCAGCATCCGTACAGCTTGACGATGTTCCTGTGGTTGATCTGGGACAGGATGAGCATCTCCTTCCCGAACTCCTTCTGCTGCCTCTCGCTTGCCAGCCTGCACTTCTTGATCGCGACTACGTCGTTGTCCTTGGTGGTTCCCTTGTACACGGTGCCGTTGCCTCCCTTTCCGATCACGTTGCGCTCGTCGAACTTGTTCGTTGCTTCTTCTAGCTCTTCCTGGGTGAACAGTGTGAAGGACAACCCCTGCCTCGACTTCATTTCCTCGAACAGCAGGAGTCCCCCATGCTGCTTGAAGTGTTCTCTCTTGATCTTGGCCAGCCTCCTTTTCGCGTGGATCATGTACACGCAGGACGCGCTGGCTATCAGTATGATAACACCAACGCTAACTCCTGCGGTAACCCGTAAGAATTGGAGATGAGAGGTGATACGTAATTTGAGAAATAGGAACAGTGACTAGTTCATTTCATCATCTGTGGCCATCTGGGAGTTGATGGGAATGGGATCCCCTGTTATAGCTAGCCGTTCACAAGAACAAGAACATGGAGATGGCTTACCAATTGCGATCTGCCATCCAAGCTGGGATTTGTTTTCCTCGCATGTTCCGGTGTAAGCGTTGCCTGTTGTCTTGTCAGGGCAAGCGCAGTAGAAACTTCCCAGAGTGTTGACACAAGTACCAGGAACAGAGCACGGGTACTTGAAACGTTTGTCTTCGCACTCGTTGATATCTGCAAACACAAACAAAAACGCTCATGAGTTATGACTTCACCGCAGCGACACATCGGAACTAGCTAGGCTTGGCTACGTTTGACGCATGCAGTGGGAGGAAGAGAAGAAAAGAGAAGAGATCACCTTGGCAGCCGTTGAGGAGGTAAGGATTGCCATCGTAGCCGGCGGAGCAGTTGCAGAGGTAGCCCCGGCCCCGGCCGTACTTGGAGTCGACGCACTCGCTGTTGCTGCTGACGCAGGCGTAGGCCGACGGGTTCTGCTTCGCCTCCTCGCACGTCTTGTTCCCGATGGCCCAGTCGAGCACCACCGGCACCTGCCCGTTGTTGGCCACAATGAACTCGTCGGTGGTGATGTACGTGGTGCGGAAGTCGAACGCGGCGGCTTCGACAAGCACCGCGTAGCTGCACCGGCTGAAGTTGACGATATCGGAGGTGTTGAACTTCTCCTCGAAGGAGATCTGGTACGCGTTGAGCCCGCTCGGGATGGCCGTCTGGCAGCACCCCACCCCCGCGCAGGAGCCGTTCGCCAGCCGCTCCACGCCGGGGCACATGGCCATGCACCCCGTCATGTACTGCCGGTCGGCCGTCGCGTTCAGCGAGCGGATGTAGGCGAGCGAGTTGCACCCGATGACGGTGAACCGGTTCTGCGCGTCGTTGATGCGGAAGTTGGTGATGGACATGTCGTACCACCAGTTGCTCTGGTTGTTCATCGCCCGCGTCGTGCCGTTGTAGCACCACGGATTGATCACGCTGTAGATGCGCAGCTGCCCGCGCCGAACGGACATGTCCAGCACCTCGATCTGGTAGTTGTACACCCGGTACCGCCCATCGCCGGTGCGGTTGCAGCTGAGCACGAACGTCCAGTCCCCCGTCTCGAGGTGGCACCCGCTGCCGACGCCAAACGGGTACGGGATCTCGATGTCGCCGCACCGCCGCAGGCACGTCTCGCTCGGCTGCATAGCCGCCGCCGCAGGCCGTGAAGAAAAGACTAGAACGATCAGCGCAAGAAGCAACATCTTCAGTGCACTTGGTGGTTTAACTGGAATGGCCGCGGGAGTGGTAATTTGTGATAACCTGTGTTGTTCATGTGGACTAATCGAGGTATAATGAACCCATGCCCAACTTTGAAGAGATCAAATGACAAACGTTCTCATCTCATTCGCACGCAGCCACGGCCGGACTTCATTACACGGCACCGACGGCGACAGGTTTGGGAAGTTTCCAAAAGTGACATCTCAATCTAATGTGGTAGTTGATGCACGTTGATCTTCAGGCACAAGCTGCATGAGTGGGTGTGTGGAAAAAGGATTGATCTATCTAGTACTCCTTCAAACGAGTGTTCATTATTCATCTCCTTTTGACGTATGAACAGAATTGAGATGCCTCGTATTTCTGAAAGATTACAAGATGAAAGCAGTAGTACTATTCAGGAGTACGATTTATGCTTTCCAAACAAGACGGGACAAATCCACTTGTGACCAGGTCTCCCTGGAATGTAGCAGACACCACTGAACTTTCGAGGAATACAAGGACACTCCGCGGTTGAAGTTCTGTGTAATCTAATTAGTTACAGGAATATTTACTAATTGTAGTCATATGTTTTTTCTGTTATACCCAAAAATGCTTTCAATTAACTGTGAGACCCAAAAATAGAATAAAATAAGTGATTTTGAAAAGCCAGGGCAATGCTAAAACGGAGCATAAATCACGCTAGCTAGTGAACAATCAAAAAGCTAAGCAGTGCTGATCGCTGATCAATCAGCTACCTGTTTTCAAAACCTGCCACAATATGTCAGTATCACAATGGAAAATCTTAGAAAATGACATTTTGGAGGCAGTTGTACTTCCCAAGCGTAGCTCTTACAGGCTACAGGAGAAAAAATATCACTGTTGTGGAGCGAGTAACATATATAATGCTTACAAGATACATCTATGTCTATTCTTTTTAGCTGAAACTTATGGTTTTTGGCTATAGCTTGTGGTTTTTAGGCTATTTGTGCAAGAGATTACAGAGTAACAGAAACTCACGTGCAGTTTTTGCCGATATAAATGAAGTCGGTACAGTATGTACACTACTACAGAAAGCCTAATACCAGACGCCAAATCACAGACGGTTTTGTGAAACCGTCTGTGATGTACACTATTACAGACGGTTTTAATTTTGAGGCCGTCTGTGGTATTTGTGGCGGGAAAAAGAAGTATCACAGACGGTTCTTACCGCTGAACCGTCTGTGATACTGGAATATCACAGACGGTTTTATAATAAAAACCGTCTGTGATAATCTGGAATATCACAGACGGTTTTTATTATAAAACCGTCTGTGATACGTTTCCCGCCTTACAATCCCTCAAAATTTCATATTTTCCCGCTTAAGTCCGAGTATGATTCAGTTTTGAGACACCTTCAGTAAAACGGGCATAACTTTTGCATACGGTGTCCGTTTTTGACGTTCTTGTACTCGTTGGAAAGCTAAAGACGAGCCCGATCCAAAAAATGACCCGCTTGCACTAGTCGCCCTCCAAGACCCCAAAAATCGGCCATCTTTGGACCTAAACCTGTGTCACAAGTTTTTGGTTTCTATTTTTGCCCTTTTTCTTGGTCTTCATTTCGGAATTTGGATTTTGCTTCAACTAAAAAGTTGTAGATCTTGTCGAAACCTTTCAAATGAGTATATATAAGCCATATAAAACTTTGGTACCTTTTCTTTTCAGAATAGTTGTTTATATTGCATCGGTATATAAACTTTGTACTCTAATTCACAGACGGTTCTATATATAGAACCGTCTGTGATATTCCTTCATCACAAACGGTTCTATATATAGAACTGTCTGTGATAATCTGACCGCTGGGTCCGTCGATCCTACTCAACCCAATCCTAACCAATAGAAATCCACCAATCCTCACCCCACGGATCATAGCTCTGCCTTTCTGTCTCCGCGCCAAAAAATTTCGAACTCCCGCCTCTCCCTCCCCTATAAATATAACCAAAACCCAGCATGTCTCCTCTTCCTTGCTGTCCTCCTCCTTGCTGTCCTCCTGCTTGCTATTCTCCTCCTCCTTGCAGACGACGCACAAGTCTACGGGAGGCAAGACACCATAGAAGCAACTAGCTCGTGCCAACCGTGCAGGGGCGAGAAGGCATAGAGGATCTTTGTTTTTTCTCTGTTCTTGTTGTGTAACCTGCTTGTTGTTTTGGGATATTGTAATCTTTTTCTCTGTTCTTATTGTGTAACCTGTTGTTCTTGTTGTGTAACTTGCTCGTTGTTTTGGGATATTGTAATGGTAGGCTCTAAGCTTAATAAAAATGGATGTTTTATGTTTGTGAAATGAATTGAGATGTGAATTGGATGTACACATGTACATGTTGATCTGCTTGTTTCAGAGGGCATGGCTAGCATTTCCTGAGGCTAGCCAATAAACAGAAATAGGTTTAGGAGTAGAAGGACTAAAAACCGTCTGTGATAGTTATAATCACAGACGATTTTTAGTTAAAAACCGTCTGTGATAAGAACCGTCTGTGATTTATAAATATCACAGACGGTTTTTAATTAAGAATTGTCTGTTATATTTGCATCACTGACGGTTCGAAAACCGTCTGTGATGACCTCGTATTATCACTGACCCATAAATTCAGACGGTTCACAAAACCGTCTGTGATGACGTTTTTGAACTAGTAGACTCTATCTTGAAAAGATACTTTATTTTAAAAGCTAGTTACTATAGAAAAACCGAAAAATATCTTTTAGAAACTGAAAAGAACATGTCCACAATAGTAAAGTCATCCTTTAGCTGAACACAAAGGAAGAAATCTGCATGTGCAGATTGAATGCTGAAAACGCATAGCAACCAGCACGTACAGCCAAGTCGTAATATATGGTTCAATTCGGTCTCATTTGTCTTACCACCTCACCCACTGCGATAGCTGTAACGAGAGCAACTTGATCAGGAGCGTAGTTTCAATTACCATCTGAACATAACTGACTTAATTCGTCATTTGGCAATTGTCAATCCATTTCACCCATTTTTCTATTCTCCGGCTGCTTCTTAATTTGAAAACATTTCCACATAGTTAACTGTTCCAAAGTTATAGTTCTTGAATTTACGCATTGAAAACACTAACAGCGGTAACTTCGATATAAAGAATATAGACGCCCGAGAAGTTACGCAGTTGTTGGTTGGCTTTAGCCAGGATGTCAAAATGTTAGGGGAGAAGGGACTTGTACGTCACCATATCAATGTCGCAGTCTGGAGCCCCACTGAAACCGACAAAAACACTTATCCTTGTGCCAAGGTCATCATAAACTATGTATCATCCACTGATCAGCGCTTTGAAACAATCCAAAGTATGCTTGTAAAAACAGGGACACTCAGTAGATCGCCAAGCGAAGACAGTTTCTTGAGGCACACGTGGTCGGTAATTCGTCAGAAGCTATGACGTGGTAGCACCCAGAGCGTGATTTGTCCGTTTCCTGTATAAGCAGCTCAGCAACTTTGACATGGGAGCTGCAAAGGCACGGCGTGCAGTCGGAAAAAAAATTCTACGTTGACATGGGAACCCCAGATGGAGAATAGATAATTCCCAGCAGGTATGTCGAAAGGACTGAATCTAGTAACAAACACCGTGTCTCACTTGTCTTGGACATCGGATTGGTTCTAGTCCGCGCGCGGGCCGCGCGCTGCGGCCCTGATCATCTGATGCCAACCGCACGGTCCACTTGAGGGCAAATCCGGAAGAAAGAGGAGAAACCTTCGCACACGTACGTGGCGGAAGCCCGTGGCTTCTGAATTCTGAGTTCTGATGGAGCAGGCGAGATGCCGTGAGCCCGTGGTGGCAGAAATTTTATTGTGTAACGGGGCACACTTAGCTTGTATCACGAGCAAATAAGAGGATGATATGTGGCATTAAGCACTATAGCAAATACTATTTATCACGGGAAAGACAACCTTAAAGGGACCCTAAAAACATTTTTGCTACAATGATTTTCTGTGCTAAAGTGTTTTGCTACCGTGTTACATGCCATGTGCCGCTATCCGATTGTTTGTTACACAGATCTAACTATGTCACCGTTACACAATAAAATTTTCCCTGTGATAAGGGCAGACGAGCGACAGTTAGGGATAAGAGCAAGCGGGCGGCAGTTAGGGGGCCACGCACGCGCCTCTGGCCACACAGGGAGGGAGGCAATCAAATAGGCCGGCTCTCACAATACCTGTGCGGTGCGAAGATGCCCATGCAAGAGGAGAGACGGATCGGTTCTCTGCAATTGTGGTTTGATGTTATTTTAGCTCTGATTTAAGTATTTATATGAATAAATCGAATATTGAATATTAATAAATTGATAAGCTGATAAGTTATTTTAATAAATTATTTTTAAAAATAGTTTCGTTTATTTATCTATGAGGAGTCATAAAAGTCTTCGTCTCCGCACGGGTGCCACAAGCGATGGAGCCGCCGAGTTGCCTTCCTCTCCACTCCGCCCGGACGGAAGCGCCACAGCGGACCGACTGCTGTCCGCCGGCCCACCTTTACCTTCTATCTAAAGGTGGTGTTTGGTTCGGCGATTTTTTTCTATCTAAAGGTGGTGTTTGGTTCGGCGATTTTTAGGGTTACATGGGACTTTTTTGTTAACTCCATCGCAAGGGACTTGATTACGTTACTTTGTGTTTGGTTCCGTTTTAATCACGTAACGTGGAATCTAATATTGGTCTTCTTGGAAGTTCATAGTCTCTGATGGGAACAACAACTCCATGGATACGAAAGATTACACTACTTGTTTCAACTTTAGCTTCAGACTTTTAAATCACTATTCTTTTATTTCATCTAAACTAATAAAGCACCAGTTAAAATTATCCTACATCCACCCAACAATTACCTGCTCCACAGTCATGACCTTAACTACGTCCACACCACAATATGCACCCAAAATTACACCATCTATAAAACGTCCGCACCAGATTAACTCTCCTCTATTCTCTCTCCTTACCCAACCATATCCGACGGTCATCCTTCAATGGATCTGCAGTACCCTACCGCATCCCTGACGCTCGCAGCTGCATGCAGGTGATCGTCTTCTTTTCCAGACCCGCAGATCGTTCATCCCCCGCCTCCCCCGAAGGGCGCCGCCTCCACCGCCTCCGCCGTCTCCCCCGAAGGCCGCCGCCTCCCCCGTCTCCCCCGCCTCCCCCGTCTCGCCTCCCCCGTCTCCCCCGAAGGGCGCCGCCTCCCCCGAAGGGCGGCGCCTCCACCGTCTCCCCCGCAGTCCCGCTCTCCTCTCTCTGATCTCCCCCCACTCGCGAAATTTCCGCCCGATCCGCTCCGCCCTCGCTCCTCCTCCGCCTCCGTCTCCCCCGCTCCTCCTCCTCCCCCGCTCAGCTGCCGCATCCTCCTCCCCCCACCCCTCCGCTCCGCCGCCGACCCCCGCTGGCCTCCTCCTCCCGCAACTGCTGCTTTGCTTCGGCGCCAACCGCAGATCCGTTGTGGTCCTCCTCCTCGCTTTCTTCGCGAGCGGCGCGGATGAATCCGGCAATCTGAAGCTCTCGCATTGCATGCCGTCGCCGGTCGCTGTGGCTCTGCGTCGGTGGGGGGGGGAGCCATTGTTGTCAGCGCCGTGGAAGAAGAGGAGGTGGGACCCGTTGCACTCACGGCGGACTACCTCGTCGCAGAGAGCGAGCGGGGCAGGTGAGTACCCTCCTCGCAGATCCGTTCATTTTGTCATAGCCTGCTTCTTGGGGGTTCTTGGGATTTCGACGGTTTCTGTAAATTCAGGAGTTTTCGGCGGGGGCGCTTCTTGGTTCTTAGTAATACCGGGCTTTTCTTGTGGCTCAGCGGGCGGATTTGGTGGCGTTTCTTGATAATTAGGGTTTCCTTGCTAGGTTTTCTTGGTGATTAGGATTTTGTTGGAGTTATGGTTGATGATTTGTGTGCTTCTTTTTGGCTTGTGGAATTGCAGGGAGGGAGAGGCGCCTTGTTTCTTGGATGCGTCGTGCAAGATTTGGAGGAGGTGTCACTTGCGGAGGAGCTGGAGAGGGCGCGGGAGCGGCGGGGCCGGCTGCGGGCGGCGAGGGAGGTGACGGAGAGGGTCCTGGAGGAGCACGCAGCGGCGCTGCGGCGGGCGGCGAGGGAGTGGGAGCGGCGCGCCGATGAGCAGCGGCGCCTCATCGTGGAGCTCATGCGGCTGCTCGGGATGCCGGAGGTCAGTCACAGTCCGCCGTCCTGTTCTTGGCTCGCAGGAACCTACCTCGGCTGCTAGGGCAATGCTATGCATACTCACATTCCTGCTGCTTATGTTGAGGAGAAGCAGCGTTTACTTGAAGAAGGTAATGTCTATGATTCATGGTTTCAAACGCCAAATCACAGTACAGGCCTGTTGACTGCACTTATATGATTGAGTTCGCTTACTACACCAGGATACAACAGAAGAACAATGTTGCTTCTATATTGCTGAAACCAGTTCTTTTATTGCTAGGTCATTTAGAAGATCTTTTCCTTGTTAGTTTGCTTTCTTCTGCCCGTAGTGTTACAGACTTCTTATTATGTTGTGTTTTATATCTGCCAGATTTTTGTGGGTGTCATAACTGTTGTTCTGAATGCTTGTTCTGTTTCGGTTTTGAACTAGCCACAGCCAACCTATGGGAGGACGATTACACTCATAGATGGTAAGTAATTTATCTACCTTGGTGCTTTTCAGTTATGCTGCATGTTACACATACAGTTGTAGCAAAGGTGTGTTTCAAATTAATACCTGCTGCACATGACTGGATGTCTTGTTTCATATGTCCATACACATGCTTTAATTGTTATGATTATGAGGGTAATTCATGCAGTAACTTTTTTATGGTGGTGATAGCTGGGGGAGTGTTTGAAACTAATGTAATCCTTGGGACCAAGACAGTTGACAGTTAACACACACAATGATTTGTTAACACACACAATGATTTATTGAAGACATTTTTTACAGTTATAGAGAAAAATAGATAATGTATGATACCAACTTATAATTTGTTTCTTAAAAACAAGAAAACGGAAAGAATTGGCTAGGGATCCTTGACCAAGAATTTCTCAAATTTGTCAAATATATATATTGGTAAATTAAAGGGTTTTTTCGTTTGCCCCTTTGCTACAATTTTGATTATTAATATTTCAAATGGTAAATGGATAATTTAGTGATGGTCAGAGAATTCATAGTTTTTAATGAAATTAGGATGTCAGTTTATTGCAAATAAGAGAGGTGATACTGTGATAGTGTCTACAAAGTTTTCAGCCGTTTACTTCATGCACACAAAAAATGCACGACGGCCTGTTTTGCTTTCCCCAAAACTGAGTTTTGATCACTTCAATGCTTACCTTTATCTCAATATCTGTCATAAAAAATTTCCACTGGAGAGGTTCTCAAGTTCTGGGCTGACATGGGCATGTCTCACAAAGCTAATTTGGGAGTTCGAAATGAGAAAGGCTAAATAATAAGCTTTAGGAACCCTGCAGTACCATTGTACCAGTCAAGTTTCTATCACAAGGCAAACCAAGACAAGTTGAGATTTCCTAAAACTGTTAGGAGTGTGAACCGATCAAGAATAACTAATGTTACTTCGATGGTTCATACGTGCAATGCGGCGCTAACTGATATTGTTGAATTTGACCATAAATTGGCACTATTGAGTACATTTCTAAGTACGTGTGTGTGTGTTTTGTGAAGTAAGTATGTTCACCACCCGCAGCCACCTCTCTCTACAAGGCTCTATCAGAATGGTTTGACAAGATTGGGAAGTAATCCTCTTGTGCTTTACATCTCTGGTGTGTGTTGCGTCTCCTGGTAAATACGTTCATGTACTCTCTGTCAAGTTTGGATTGCAGCTTTGCGATCTTCACTTATTCGTTGGTCGCAATTAAGCGACTGTACAGTGCTCATTCGTGTAGTTCATGCAGCGATGATGCAGCGATCGAATCCATTTCGTTGGGGACAAAACCTATAAGGTGATATGCCCAGTTTAGTTATGTGGTGCCCAGTTTAGCTATCTGTTCACGATTGCTGTCATATTAACACTCCAATTGGGTGGTGAACATGGCAAATTTCTTGTCCCTTTTAGAACGATACAATCTATTAAAAACTTAACCAAGTTGCTTTTAGATTGATATGCAATCTATTTCAGGATTGCTCTCTGCTAGAGCTTTGGTTTCGGACTTCCGCAACGTACTGATATATTATAAGCAGCTTTTGTCCATATTTTCCTGTTAGTCTCACTTTCGGAAACTATGTCGTCGTCACTTAAATGGCCGTGTTTGAGTTTTCTTATCTCCATAATTTTAATCTGGATTGAAATGGCAGGTACAACGATCCGTACATACTAGGTCTCACTTAAATGGCCCTGTTTTGAGTTTTCTTATCTCCATAATTTTAATCTGGATTGAAAATGGCAGGTACAACGATCCGTACATACTAGAGCTTGACTTTATGCCATTCAATGCCTCAGTCCCACGCCCGAATAGGTCATCGTCAATTGGTAATGGTGTGCAATTCAATGCCTCTCTCGCTTTCTCGGCCAAGAAGGTTTGATTCGGTTCTTTCTTGATGGATAATGTTAGTGGGCTCACCTTTGTTTGCTTTGATCTTTTGGGATATTTTTGGGGGCTGTGTGATCAACGTGGGATTTTGAAAGATCTGCTTAATTATTCCGCGGATATTTGTTTGTTAGGTTGCCTTCGATTTGGGCATTTTTTATGAGCCTTTCGTGATTGTTGAGGATTTATAGACGCACAGCAAAGCCAAGCTTTGCTTAGAGTTGTATATGTGTATCAGGACGATGTTTTCAATTAGGAAATTGTGAGGGCGGTCAGGTTGCGAATTGCGATTTCGTAGCATGCATACCATTTTGTCTTCTATAAAGATAGCATTGTTGTGTTTTCTAGGGAAATGAGAAGCAGAAAAGCACTGTGGGTAGCAATGCGAAGGCTTCTAAAGTTAAAAAGAAGAAACTGATTCTGATGATGACTGCAAGGTTGCCATTGTTCTCTTTTTCCCGCTTTATTCCCCTTGATTCTGTTGTTGAGGTTAGTAGGTGTGAACTTTTCAGCCAAAATTGAAGAAAAGTGGAACTGTGAGTACTGCCAAAACCTCCAAGGTTAAGAAAATAAAAGATGAAGATTTGGAAGATGATACCATGGTATGACATTTCCTTGATTTATGTTGTGTTGTTTAGTTGCTAAATTAGTGTCTTCACTCGGTGAAGGAGCAAAAGAAAAGAAAGAAGAAAGTAGGTATCAAAGAAGATGAAAAGAAGGCCGCTGGGAAGGAAGATAGTGAGAAGGGAAAGAAGGAGAGAAAGGTGTATGAATTGCCAGGGCAGAAGCATGATCCTCCTGCAGAAGTATGACCATTCTAACATTTTCCCTATCTGGTAGGTTCTAATTTTCTCCTGCAGAAGCCAGAGAGTAGTTTTTTGTGCCATGTTTCTTCTTTGCATCCATCCCAAATTTATTTTCCTGCAAAATATACCCAAGGCGGGATTAGTTCAAATATGTCACATCTCCAGCTCCCTTTATTATAAACCCATTGTGTCTATGATTACACTTTCCAATTAAACAATACCTTAGCAACTTCTTATTCTTAGTGATTTTGGCCCGTACACCTAGCAATCCGAGGACCACCTAGGCCCTCAGTTAGTGTTATTGACATACTTGATATATTTCTGAAACCACTTTACAATTTTCTGTCATTTGTCAAGTTGCAAAGTGGATATTATGTGGACAGAAACCACACAAGATGGTAGATTGGTGGGTGAAGTACTGTTTATTATTGTTGCTACTTTTGCAACTAACTATATATTCTTGCCATCTTGATCAACCTACATTATGCACTTTGTTGTATCTGCTTCTAAAATAACTGTATACAGTGTAAATATTTGTCTTGACATAATACCTATAATATTTACCTGCTGACACAAAATTCTCTTCAGGTTTCAGAGGCATCTGTCAACAGAAACCGTAGTACAATAATTGTTCCCGCTGGTAGCTCCGGCGAAGAAGGTTGGGAAGCATTCAGGAATGTACTGTTGGAAATAAATAATGAAGCTTCCCGATTCTATGTCATACCAAATCACCCAAATGAGGTACAACAAAATTAGCAGTTTTTAATGTATTTATGGAGTCTCTAGCCTCAAATGACATCATTATTAAATCCTCCTTACATTGTATTGGTCAGCAACACATGGAACCTCCAGAGCACCTTCCTGGCCTTTCTGATGATGTGGGTGCTGGATTTATAGCTGGACATGGCAGCCAATCTGCTTCTGGGCCGGAGGTAGATGTTGAACGCTTACTGGAAAGCAGGTGAGTACGTAATATTGAGGAGAGATTTCAGTTGAGTTCATTAAACAGCATTGCATTACTGGAAAGCAGGTGAGTACGTAGGCCCTGTTCTATAGCTCGTTTAACATGAATCATGGGGCAGTGTGATCTCGTCGGATCTCTGCAGAGGTAACAGCATTCTGGTATACTACTCAAGAACAAGATGTGAGATTTATTTCTATTACGGAATGGGTTGGTGGTTGGGACAACCGAATCTGCGAGGATCTTGATTGATCCGGATCGGAATTTTCAGCTCTGCTGTAACGCCCTGGAACATCGATTGTATCCACCATGGCATCCAGTTTCAGCTGTATGAGTTTTTTGTGCTACTAATCTCTGATCTCTGAACTTCAGTTGTAACCAGTAACCGGTCAGATCCAGTGAAAACAGTTGATGTACGAAGATGCTCGGTTGTAGGCCTAAAGACATACTATTTCTGCAGAAAAGGAACCCTGTGATCTGTGTCAATGGACGGCTAATTTATGAGGAGCAGTTGATAAACAGTGGTGCCTCAAGACCTGAATCACTTTCTCTTGGAAGAGTACAGAAGCACTCTGCAAAACTAGCTTATTTTGAGAGGCGATCGCGCGTCATTTTCGCAAGTTCAAAATTGAGTAGAAAGACGGCATGATCTTTGAAGAAATCGAAGAACGAGGTTGACTCTCCATTCTCCCCTTTTCAGACGTTCCAGTTTTGCTCAGGGGAGCTACTTTGACTTTCCATTGATAAATCCAGCAAAAGGAGGTAGATCTTTTTTTACCTACAAACTGAAATCAATGTTGTGTAATCTACATCAATGCTTACTGCAGTAAGAAGATTGTCAGCTCTGATAAATAAGTCATGTTAGTTTGTCAACTATTTCTGAACTGTGAACAGTCCACCCTTCAAATTATGCCTTAGCACTGCAACTATGGAAAGCAATTAAGTAAAATTTTAGGATGCATTTTCTTTTTGCAATGGTGGTTTCAACGTTCTAATAATTTCATCCATTCGGTTGCAGGATTAGGTCCCCATCCTGATTTGGAGTATTGGAGTGGATGAAGTCTTTTGTATCAAACCATCTTCCTTCTACTAATATGCTTCTGGCTGTACTGGGTTAGACTGCTGTTCTGAATGGATGCTGCCCTGAGTTGCATGTATTATGTGGAAGCACCATATCATACACATGTGGTCATCTATATTTCAGCGTTCATTGACTTGTAACTGAACTTTTGCCATTTGGATGTCTTCAATTATTTGTAGTGACTGACCAAAATAATCTGATGTATATGTCTGGCTTTCATTCATGGATGGACTTTGTTGCCAGTAGCAACCCAATTATCCAAACAAAACATATATGGCCATTCAAAAATTGGCTTTGAAAGCAGGGAACAAAACATGTATGGCCATTCAAAAATTCGTTTGGTTGATTTCGTGTACATCCTTAAAATGCCGCCGTGGCGTTAGCACGGACACTATACCGAGTAACTGGTCAGATAAGCGAAAAAGCATAGAACACGAGACGATACGATTCTACCACTAATTGCTCGAAAAAAGGATCTGCCACAAAAAAAACCGCCAATTAGGCCGTGAACTCAGTGCCCGCAGCTATCATTTTTGAAGAAAAGTCTCACGATCATCAGTCGTTTCCAGTGGTTCTCCTCTCTAGCGATCCGGATTTAGTAACTCAGAACTTATGTGTATTTTATACTGGTCCCAGAATGAATGGTACGGTACAATAATAGCGAATATCGTATCTATACATATAAAAAAGGTACAATAGTAAATAAGCGTAAATGAGCTGAATGACCAAGGTCTTACGTCACAGGCTGGAGGGACCAAATACATATAAAGTCTTGCAGTAGAAAAGATGCATGACAGTGGAGTCTCTCAGGATATGCTCACAAATAATCAACTGTGGTACACGACTTAGTATTTGACGTCATCTTCAACCTTCAATAGATGATGACAAATGTTCACCGGCAGATCATTCCTTAAGCACTGAATTCATATAACTAAGCAACAATGGGTACAAAATTACTCAGTAAGTTCTTATATTAGAATACAAGTGTATGTATATATCTACATACAAGGTTTAAAAGGGAAGGTCTTATGTTTCTTTTAGCGTAAAGTGGGTTTATCAAATATTACACTATAGTTAGTTTTCAAATCTATGACTTAATTATTTTTAACTAAAACCAAAATATTCAGTTTCAATTAAATCTATGAGAGCGAACTCTCTTAACAGTTGTCCACTACATCTATCCCATAAGTACCATTCCATAGCCATTTCCATATCAAGATACCATATTCATTTCATAATCACCAAATGAATTCCACTTTCATACAAAGATACCATATCCATTCTTTCATACTGTCATCCATAATCACCACTAACCAATAACTATTATGTCATAAAAACTACGCAAGTGTGGTATTTCTATACTTTGCCTATGACCGGAGGCATGATTTTTTGAATAGATTATAACACTTTGTAGAAGTTTTATAACTTTACCCACAAGGTATGATTAATTCATAATATCGTTCATTACACACTTCTGTAGACGTGTGACTGAGAAATTATAACAAGCATTTTACAATGCTTAGTTCTGATACTTTTCCCCACTCTAAAGGTGTAACCCCTTAGCGCTGAAGGACCACCGTTGTTAGGAAGTCGCTCACCCTTCATGTTAAAAGAATTTGGTTTGAATTTGAATTTAAATTTGGGGGAAGGAGGTTATAGCACAAAAAGGATTTTAAATATTTTTTAGTGAACACACAATTGATTTTAACATTTTGCAACTTTGATTTTTGAGCCAAGGAATTTATTTGAAACTTTAAATACAAGGTAAAGTTTTTTTTGGAGATTTTTGAAATCCACATTTTTTTAAATTCAAGAAATTTCAAATTTGACTCAAATTTAGGTTGTTACATTGTGTTTGTTTTATATCAAGCCTTCCTTGTGTTCTCTGACTTTGACCAGTGAAATTTCTCAACGTGAGGTATAAAAAAATTCTCACTTGACACAAATGGTTGGAACAATTGTCTTCTATTGTGTCTAAGGGTGTATTTGGTCACTTATACCAAGTGGTACATGCATGAGATAGTTCAACAAAAAAAGTCATCTATATGTTTAGTTGCTTGAATGGAACCATCCCATCATGGATGGTGGGATACATCTTTGAGGAATATTCCCTCTAAATGTTAAACCATTCCATTCACTAAAAATAATAGAACCACATAGTACTGGACCATCCCATCCCATTCAACCTTATCCTATCAACAAAACACACCCTAAGATGATACGTAGCCTCTAAGGCACAACAGTAGCAGTGGTTCACAACAGGCTGGAGAGTCCTTATCAAAGGGATCGTTCGACCAATGAGTTGTGACTTGGGAGTAGTGGAGCACAAAGAACTTTACAGTGTGAATCAGTGCTGGAAACAAAACTCGTACCCTTGCACATCAATCCATTTAAAATATCTAGAGTTTTATAGTCTTTTACATGGATTAGATTGTTTAGTTCATGCAACTGTGCAATATGGCTTAGGCCCTGTTTGTTTTAGTTTCTACTTCTGGTTTTTGCTTTAAAAAGCCAAAAACCAATATGAATACCACGCTTCTCGAAGCGGCTTCTCCACTCCTCTCGCTACCATCTTGCTCCAAGGATAAGGCAGGGGTCATGGGTGTATCACACACCCTATTTCTCTGGCTTAGGCCCTGTTTGTTTTAGTTTCTACTTCTGGTTTTTGCTTTAAAAAGCCAAAAACCAATATGAATACCACGCTTCTCGAAGCGGCTTCTCCACTCCTCTCGCTACCATCTTGCTCCAAGGATAAGGCAGGGGTCATGGGTGTATCACACACCCTATTTCTCTTGCTCCCATCACGCGCACGCATCGCTCCCTCACTTTTTTCACCACTCATCCCCTCCTTCTAATAGCCACTTTTTTCAGCCATTACTATTTATCTTTAGTCAAAAGTCATCAGTAAAAGCCAATAACAATGCCCCTTAATATACTACCTAAACTTGCACAACACAATACTTGACTTTGAGTATATCTAAATAAGACTTATATTTATGGCTTAAGATCCTTGCATCATATCTAGTGCATATGAGGCAATTCGTCGACATATGGACATAAGCAATCCAGGCCATCTGATCCGAGCCATGCAGCCGAGATCAACGCGAACGCCCCCTCCCACTTACAGTTTTATGCATTTAGCCCCCGTGTAAGGACTTGATGAATTTGTGAAAACCTCCCCGGCCGCCATTCCTCTTCTCCCTCATCCTGCCGCCTTCTCCACCATGGAGATAACTCCCCCTGTGAGCTAGGGTTAGGGTTAATCCCTATGCCACCTCCATCTCCTCTAGCATTGCCTCACCTCCATCACTGCCTCTTCCTCTAGTGCTGCCTTCCTCCTATATGATCACCTGAGGTGTACAAAAATTGGCCCCCAATTTTGCTCTGCCCTCCGATGACTCAATCTTCAAATCTGGCTACTCTATGCCGTCCTTTCCCCTAATCATCGTAGCGCACCTCTCCAATTCAGTGGTGATTCTGTTACTTATGGCTCGCAATGTATTCACGAAAGGACAACTAGTGTTTTCAGTGGCCGTCGGGATTACAGCGGCAAGGAGGTGGTGTACAACAGTGAGTTGCTTTGGTGTGGCTTGGTAGACCACATCATTTCCTACACCTCCAGTTTGCCTACGGGCACTACCAACACCAAAACATCAACAACCTCGACTTCCTCCCCTACCTCCCTGTTGTGCAAAGATGCAGTTGTAGTACCTGCTGTACCATGAATTTGTAATGCATATGGTTTTGTTCTGATGTGTGTTTGGATAGATTGTAATACATAATTGATCAGCCGTAAATTATAATGCATATATATAGTTATCTATGAGAATTGAATGTGTTGTTGTGTGAGTAATGCATGCTTTAGTTCAGTTGTGAGGTCATTTTTTTGCTTTCAGGTTGTGCGGCTTATTGCTATTTCAGGTAGGCAATGCATGAATGAACTGTATGCCAAGCGATTTGAGGCCTGACACTATTGCTTGCTTGGGATACCTCTGAAATGCTTTGTTCGCGCACTTGATACATTCAGGTTGGCTTGCAGTGCTATATATATAGGACGCTAGAATGGGGTACCATGGTGCCTGGGCACCATAATTTCAAATGCATCAATTCCATCTAAATTTGAGTATATTTTTTGAAAACATCAGTTTTAAGGTATATACTCATCTATAATAATTCAAACGAAACGTATGAGTTTGAAAAAATATACTCAAATTCAAAGTTTTGAACAAATTTAGATCACATACTTTGCTTTTATATATATATATAATTAGCATATACCTACGATCAAACTATCATAAAAATGCAACTACAATTCAAATTTTAGTTCAAACTTGTTTGAACTAGTTAATACACTTGACATCCAAGAAATTTTAAAATTTTTCGTACACGATACATACCTATTTTAGACTATAGTGCTCGGACACCAAGGAACACTCGTTATTTTTAATACACACACACATACACACACACACATACATACATACATACATACATACATACATACATACATACATACATACATACATACATACATACATACATACATACATACATACATACATACATACATACATACATACATATTGTAGATTGCATACTAGGAACTTTAACATTGCTAATATGAAACTAAGCAACTTTTTTTTTGTAGTGAACCGAATTGAGCGAAAACCAGATATTGTAGCATTGCTTTGTCCACATGGGAAGCAAAAACCGGATCATACACACATACATAATCTAAAACCCATTTCATTCATTTCCATCAAATAGTCATACACACATGTCTTTGCTTTCATTCACAAAACAAAAGAAATTTCAAAAAATCTCAGATAGTTTGAACACATCTAGTGAGGCATTGTACATAGAAATTTTCTCACTCATATTCAAAATTACACAATTTTAGAGTGGTACAAATTCTCAGATGGATCATTGTGTTAGTTTCCTTATAGGGCAGTTGTGGCTGTCATGGGGGTCGATCACATTGCATGTCTTGCACATATGAATCGCCTTTCTATTTGACCTTTTCTTCTTGCTCTCCTCAGGTCGATTCCTCTTGCATTTTCATTTTGTAAGAATATTGGTTGGTGGCAATATAGAATTATGTTTAGGGATTCTACAATGAAGATATTATTTAACTACCTTGGCTCTAGTTTGTTGCCGAGCAGGAAGTTCTGAATTTATTTCATACAAATTTTTTTAAAATTTCCCTCTCACATTCTGCACGCAGCCAAGTGAAGGTTTAGCACGATGTAGCACCATTGGAAGTTGTCAACTATCCAACAGAAATGGAGAAGTCGGCAGTAGTACAGCCTCCATGTGGCGACTTGGAGCTCACGGACAACGGAGCTGCTCAGTTTTGAGTTTTGATGCTACAGTGAGCTTGTAGAGAGTACCAGTGTGGCAACTGCCATTCAGATGTGAAGATGTAATTAGACAGTAGGTTTGAATTGTGGTTACTTATAAAAGCGGTGTTAGTGGTACGTGAAAATTTCGCTCGTTTTTGGTTTTGGCTTTGTTTGGTACATGTACTGTGTGACCTGCCACGTGTTCCTCCGGGGTCTGACAAAGGTGCTCCAAACCGCACCACCCTCCGGCTGAGAGCGGCGATAATTTTTTATTTTAGTTTATAAATAGTGATAGTTTATAGATAGGTTTATAGATACACTTATGTATGATTTTGATCGTTATAAATAAAATTATTACAGTATGTAATACAATCGATTAATAGAATATATCTTAAAAAATACTTCATTTAAAAATAAGATATGGTAGAAAAGACAGTTACATTAAAAAACAGTTTTTAGAAACTAAAGTAAACATTGCATAAATAGACCGTACAGCACGAATCATAGGTCAATGATGTGAAACGTAGAATTTAGACGATCTGGGCCTCCCGTTCGAGGATGCACGGTTACAAATTTTGGGTCCCGGATCTTATGCTTGACCCCTTTTCGTGCGAATTTAGATCGCGGATTTCATTCGCGATCCGTTTTCCGTGCAAAACTAGGCCAGGGGTCCTTTTTGAGATCCGTTTGCGGTGCAGCATTTGGGCCTGGATCTTATGTGCGATTCGTTTCCGGTGCAAGCATGCGCATCGAACCTTTTCCCGACCCGTTCCCCGAAAGCCGGTCCGCGTTGAGCTGGGCCGCACCGCGCGTAGGGATGGGCCGGGTGGGGAGAAGTTGGGTGGCTGGGCAGCTCGGCATGGGTAGAACTGTGGCGCCAGAGGTAGCGGTGGTATCGGACTAAGTTTTTTAGAGGGGTGACTTGTATTGTGATCGTGGACTTGTTATTACTCCTTCGTCACAAAAGAAGTTATTTTAGACATTAAAACGATTCCTAAAATATAACTTTAATCACTTTATTTCTATTTAATATAAATATAAAATCTACTGAAATTATAATATTATAAAAGTTTTTTGAGATAAATCTAAACGTACAATTTTTATGTGTTCATTCTAAATATTCAAAAATATGATAGCCAAATATTATAATATTTGACTACATATAACCCAAATCGACTGAGAATTCTATTTCGGACTCCATTGCATTGGATTTAATTGGATCACGGACATTTACTGGGCCAGGCCAAACAAAAACACTAGATAAGTGCACACGAGCTGGATTTAACCATGCCGAGCGAGCATGGGCTTTCCGCCGAAACAAGGCATAACTGGTTAATCGGGCCGAAGATGCTTCACACGTCTCCTACCTGACACATGGTGTAAATAGGGAACATAGTGCCCGGGCACTATGATTTTAAATGCATCAATTTCATCTAAATTCGGGTATATTTTTTGAAAATATCAGTTTTAGGGTATATACTCATATATAACAATTCAAATGAAACATATAAGTTTGAAAAAATATACTCAAATTCAAAAAGTTTTGAACAAATTTAAATTACATACTTTGCTGATTTATATATATAATCATCATATACCTACAATCAAACTATCATAAAAAAGGTAACTACAATTCGAAATTTAGTTCAAACTTGTTTGAACTAGTTAGTAAACTAGTTAAACTTGACATCCAAAAAATTTTAAAATTTTTCGCACACGATACATATCTATTTTAGACTATAGTGCCTAGGCATCAAGGAGGACTCATTATTTTTATAACGAGTGCTCCTTGGTGCCTGGGCACCATAGTCTAAAATAGGGTTTATCGGTGAGTACATTGGGTGCTCTTTATCCTTCAAGGTGGAGTAGCTGTAAAACCTACCTTCTCAAATAAGTACTACATCAATCTTTGTATAACTCTTGAGTCCCTCTTATTTTTATCGATGTGTTTGACTTTTGGTTGGTTTTGATTTCTTTCCTTCTTATGATCTTACTGTGCTAAGAGCATTTAAGAGATGAAGATAAAATTTAGGAATACATCTCCACCTATCTAGTCACTTTGCTAGTAAGATTCACGAGAAAACCTGGTTTTACTTGAGTTTGGCCTCTTTGGTCCATCTCTTGATCCAAGGGTTTTTGACTTGGTTTTTGTGGTGATCTTCGAATAAAAAATTCCATCAATTTTAGTTTTTGAACTTGAGCTGATTTCACTGTTTATCGAGAAAAGGAAGTACCGTAGTTATAACAAAGGTACTTCCGATTTTTGGAAGTACTACAGTTGTAACAAAGGCACTTTCAGTTTTCCTGATTTTTCTCCAAAAATTTCAGATGCTTATTTTACTTGTTTTGGTTTCTCATTCTAATCTTCATATCATTGTAGTTATTGGAGTGAAAGAGTATTGAATACTTAGGTGAAAATTAGAAGGCACTATTCACCCCCGCTCTTTGCCGTATTCGGTCTTTCAACTCACAATGGACAACCCAACTGCGTGAGTCTGCCCAAGTCTGGGCCAAAGAAGCTCGATGTAAACGGGTCTTTCCACCCACCCGAACTAGGCGAATTCACTCTATCCAAACATGCAAAAGCAAGATATTGTTTTTCTTTGTGATTTTACAAATATTCAATTACTTGAAAGCATATTGTTAGACCATGTGGAGGCCGTGAATATAGTGATGATAAATAATTGACTTTTGTGTTGCATTAAAATTTGCGTTTGTGAAAATTTCGGTCGACCATAGTTGGCGATCGGCATGCGTCGACCATGATAGAACGGCCATAGAAAATCGAGCACGGCAGAACGACCGCAGCTGAATGACCACGATTGAACGACCACAGCAGAACGACCATGCATGGTTGAT
Organism: Dendrocalamus latiflorus; assembly: GCA_017311315.1. Taxonomy (NCBI): domain Eukaryota; kingdom Viridiplantae; phylum Streptophyta; class Magnoliopsida; order Poales; family Poaceae; genus Dendrocalamus; species Dendrocalamus latiflorus. The sequence goes on from CM029633.1 coordinate 26,855,817, forward strand.
GTTTGTAAGCTAGAGCGAACTGGTCCTAAGCAACAGTCAATCGGTCATAAGCAATAGTGAACCGGTCTCAGCTACAGTGATCCAGTCAGAGGTTGTAAGCTCATTTGCTACATTAACTGGTCGGTGGTCGTAGCTACAATACTTTTCGATGGTCGTAGGTACAATGCTTTGCTAATAATTGAGTGCTATAGTACCTGGTCGGTACTCAGTGATCGGTAGCTATAGACTTTGTGATCGGTAGTTGTAGACTTCGTGATCTGTTTTCGTAGTCATAGACTTCACGATTTGATCGGTAGTCATAGACTTAGAGTCGGTAGTCATAGACTTTGTAATCAACGAGTCATAGACTTTGTGATCGATAGTAATAGACTTTGTGATCAGTGGTCGTTGGCTTTCTGATCAGTTGCCGTAGGCTTCACAGTCGATACTTATAGGATTCGAGTGTTTCAATTCTTGTGATCTTCGAGTATCCTGAGTATTCATGTTGGGTCACCAGTTTGACCAGCCTGTACATGGCGGTGAGACTGACTTTCCTGGTTGGATTGAAGTTGGTTTTTGGAAAGTGTGGATATTGAGATCGTGGATGATCTGGTTTGTGTTTCTTGTTGGTTAAGGGTGTGGTTTGCATGTGTGGATTGATATCGGTCAAGTTGGAGAGAACTTATGCTGGGAGAAAGTTTTTTGGCCTTTGGATGTGCAGGTTGGTGTGAAGACGGTCATGGTTGGTAACGAGGAGGACCGGGACTAGGAGGGTGAAATATGAGATCTAGGTGGTCGAGGATGCACGAGATGGTCGGGCTCACGCTAGAGCACGTGTAGATCAAATGTGGATAATGCATGCAGAAGCTATGGGAGATGTGGTCCTGGAGGTTTCGACACGTGAGGATGATGCATGGAGAAGTTGTAGGAGGTGTGGTCCTGGAGGCTTCGACACATACCGAGTTCAAAGAGTTATGGAAAGAGTCCATAACTGGGAAGACTTAGAGATTATGGATAACCCATGTATAGAAGGTTTCGAGTCCCTTGAATTTCAGAATAGATAGAGTTTGGTGTCTGTATTTGATGAGGACACGGTTCGGGACGTTTGCCTATAAAAGCAGGGAGAAGCTAAGGGTTAATGTTAGGTTTTTGTGGAGTAGATTGAAGAGGCTTTAGCTTTTGTGCTAGGATTTGAGGGGTGTTGTGAGGGCACTTTGTAGCCACGGAGCATGTTTCAGAAATAATAGATCAGATCTATTCCAAAGAAGTTAGTCAGCATTGACGACATGATTTCTGGGTGTTGTCTTTGACTTGTTCTATAACGTTCTAGGGTCCAAACCGGCTTAGGCCTAACCCCATTCTAGATAGGTCACGCACACGTAGTAACCCGCTTGCACTTTCGTCCTCGTTTCGCGCAAAACAGTTCACCGAAGGTGGCTACCATTGGAAGACCTAGGCTTATATATTAGTGATTCTCAAGCTAAACTAGTAAGGTGAGACTAACCCATACCCTCACATGCGCACACACATATAGGTCATTATGGGCCTAATTCGACATGGGTCGATGTGTTACATACAACCCCCTCAAAGGACCCGATGTCCTCGTTGGCTCAACGTGCCCACATTGGGACAAATGATCATATTATCCCCTCTTGGCACATGTCCGTGCGTTCAGTGCCAACATATATGCCATGCCGTGTGTCCACTCCAGGCCCACACGCGCCATGCGCCATATGCCCACGCCCCTGACCCACACACGCCCATGTAACCGCGAGGGTCGGCTTTGATACCATTTGTAATGCTCTAGGGTCCAAACCGGCTTAGGCCTAACCCCATTCTGGATAGACCACGCACACGTAGCAACCTGCTTGCACTTTCGTCCTCACTTCATGCAAAACGGTTAACCAAAGGTTGCTATCATTGGAAGCCCTAGTCTTATATGTTAGTGATTCTCAAGCTAAACTAGTAAGGTGGGACTAATCCATACCCTCATATGCGTGCACATATATAGGTCGTCATTGGCCTAATTCGACATGGGCCGAGGTGTTACACGTTCTCATTACGAGTACGTAGTGTGTGGTGCATAGTGTTTCTCCGTCGACTTGATCGCTCGCCGAGTCTTCCACTTGATTGTCGCCACTAGCATCGGTGTTGAGACTATGTACAAAGCATCGAGCGAGCGGTCGAACACTGAGCAATCAATCGAGTAGTTGACCACCGAGCGGTCGAAATCTTCATCGGGCACTAAGAGATTCCAAAAAGTAGAGACAATCATTCAACCCCACTCTGATTGCGGTATTCGATCCTACACATATAAACTATTGAGAACTTTATTAGTTTGTATAGTGGCATTACATTTTAAAAATAATGATTTTGCAGATGATATCTAGGTAAAATCACTAATTAGATGTAGGACTTCCCCAAAGTTGCAGATGCTGTACGTACAAACTGTTTCTTTCTACAAAATCTTAGCCGCGTTGGCCATTTGTGGGGAAAGCTTGAAACGCTGCACAAGCAACTCTGCTCTTTGGGGAAGGAATCTCAGAAGGCATCGATTTGGAATTTAGGATCGTTTCTCTGTGTACAGGGGACAAAAAGTTTGACCAAAATTTGTGCGCGCGGACACATTCTCATGACCACATTTTTCTCGATGAACACCGCCATGGACGATTACTTTTCGCTTCACAAGCTATTCCATTTTTCAGATATATATACACCCTCCAAAACGCGGCTAGCACAGCAAAGATTTCAAAGAATAGTGACAGGAAAATGAACGAGCAATCAGCCAAGAAGCCAACGCTCTCCCTAAATCTGGGACAAGCTCTGCATGTCACCGGCCTGCATGAACAATCTGAGCCAGAAGTCCATGTCGTCGTTGCTCGACGACGGCGGCGAAGCACTGTCCGCGCCGAAGAGGTCGCCGTTCTGCACCTCGGAACCGGAGCTGTCCACCGTCATTGCCAGCGTCTCGAACCAGAAGCTGTCGTCAATTTGGAACTCCTCTTCCGAGGTGAAGCTATCCGAGTTATCCAGTGACGAGGCCATCGAGCAGTCGGTGGTCGCCGACGTTGAGAGGGACTGCTCCGGTGGCACCGGCACGGTAGTCGGGCCATCGAACGCGCTCACGGCCTCGGGCTTCTTGGCTTTGCGCTTGGGCGCACTGTTTGTTCCTTGCGCTTGCCCGGATGACTTTGGTTCGAGCCGCTTCTTGAGGTGCGTGTGCCAGACGTTCTTGATCTCGTTGTCCGTTCTCCCCGGCAGCCTCGCGGCAATCGCGGACCATCTGAATCACACACAGAAGAGTTGTTTAATTAGTGTTCATATTCTTTCGTCAAAATTTAACACGGATAAGTAATTGATTGGGGCATGTTTTATATTGTTCTGGCAAGAATGGGTTCCACGACTGAATCAACTTGTAAGTGATTCAATCAAGAATCGGTCTGGCGCTGCTTCACTGAAGCAGCCAGATTAGATCAAAATAGAACCCCACATTAAGCCCATGGCGTCACCAATGACGGAATTTTTTAGTAGTACCTGTTGCCGAGCAGGTCGTGGAGGTGGATGATGGCGTCCTCCTCCTCCCTGGTGAAGTTGCCGCGCTTGATGTCCGGACGCAGGTAGTTGATCCACCGGAGGCGGCAGCTCTTGCCGCAGCGCAGCAGGCCGGCCTGCTTGGGCAGCGCGCGCCAGTTGCTGTGCCCGTGCCGCTCGATGTGGGCGACCAGGATCCTGTCCTCCTCCGCCGTCCAGGGACCCCTCTTGAGCCCCATCTTCTCGCAGCACGGAGCCCTCCCCATTGCCGACTTGTTAATAACTTCTCTCTCTTCCTTCGTTTCCTCTTCTCCGCCGGCGAAGCCGCTCGCGCTTGCTCGATCGCCCTCCTGAGTGTTGTGTGTGTGATGGATGGATTGCTCGGTGTTTGACGCTTTGGGCGACGGAGCTGGCTGTGCTTGGCTGATGCTTGTGTGGATTGCGAGGGACGTTGGGCTATTTTATACTCCAAGTGTGCGACTACAGCAAACGCTTCCGAGCACGTGGTCAACTCGGCGAGCTTCCGCGAAGGGAGGCTACAGCACAAGCCTGACAAAACGAGGAGGAATGAATAGCTGCCTTCGTTCCAACTCTCTTCTTTTTTTATTGCTAGCTTCATTGTTTATTGCTAGGTTTGTTGCTACTTTACTTCGTAAGGTGAGGTATGGGTGTACCCTCCTGTCCTGTGTCGGTTCAAAGGTTCATGGGACTGAAATTTTTGTATTTTAGCCTTTTTTTTGAAAAATATTCATATTTAAACCCCTGATAGTTTTAATTCCGTTTTTGGACCCAGAGCTCGGCGCCGTGACCCACGGCGCCGAGGTAACACGTCTCGGCGCCGTGGTCCATGGCTCCGAGGTCGCAGGCCCGCTCCAGCCTGGTGGCCTACGTGGCGCTGACGTGGCAGCACCTCGGCGCCGTGGATCGTGGCTCCGAGCTCGGAGCCGTGGGTCGTGGCGCCGAGCTCGGAGCCGTAGATCGTGGCGCCGAGCTGGGAGCCGTAGATCGTGGCGCCGAGCTGCCAGCCACGTGGCGCCGAGCTCCCTGCCACGTCTGCAGACACTCGGCGTCTAGGGTTTGCACCGATCAGGCTTTACGTTGTCGCAAAAAGAATTACTAGTTGTATTTTTTATTTTGATTATTTAATTATAGTAATATTATGTAATATATTTATTTAATTTTAGTAATATTATGTAATATATTTATTTATTTAGAGAGAGAAAAAATACGACATATGTTTTGAAAATTCGTTATGTTGCAGATGATACGTGTAGGAAATTTTTTGTAGATTTTTTTAAAATATTATGGTACGATGGTAATGGTTTTTGAAACATAACATTTTGATGTGGGGTACAATTTAATGAAAAAAATTTTGAGCACAATTGTGATATGAACAATTAGACGAAATGAACGAAAGTGATATTGAACACGTGGGAATGAGTGCAGGAACTGTAATGATTATAAGTTTTGTTAATTTTTTAGTTGTGAATTACAAAACAATCTGAAAAAATTGTAAAACAAGTTTATGTTGATTGGCTCGTTGTAGATGCATAAAAAAATATGGTAAATTTTTTTAGGAACGATTGTGCGTAGAACGGTCGATATATAAAATGGTAAGTGACTTTTAAGGTTTGATATGTTTTAAGGGTTTGCAATTCCCGTGGTTTTTGCAAGGTTTGGTAATTTTGTAGTTGTAATATGGGAACGAATCTGATGAAGTCGTAATAAAAGTTTATGTTCATTGCAAGTTGGACATGCAAACCAAATTATGCTAAATTTTTTTGCCGAAGGATTGAGCGTAGAAATATCGATGCATATAGTGGTAAGTGATATTTCGAAGGTGAGTGATATTTTGACATGGCAGGCATGTGGCATGTGTGCAACTCTGTACTTCTAATGTTCAGAATTCCACCACTAGTCCTAACATGCATGCCTTAGGGAAAATAACTTGCTGGGTCTATTACATTTTGTCTACTGGGTGTAGCGTGGTTGTTTCCCCTTTTTGTCACGCCCTGAAGATGGCTCCGCTGCATCCTTCTTCCTGTCACTCTTGGTCTTGAGAGCTGCCTCCCGAGCTTGAAGCTCCTCCTCCTGACGCTTGATGGCAGCTTCACGCAGACTTAACTGCTCCCGCCTCCTTTGCAGCTCATCCTCCTTGCCCTTCAGACGGATCTGGTCCACCCTCACGCGGCGCTCTTGCTCAAGCCGCATCTGTCGTTCCACCTCGCGAGCCTGAGTCATCTTGACAAAGTATTGTGCTTTGTTTTCCACCTCCACTGCCCGGTTATTTGGCCATGCCGGCGACACCCGATCCACCCATTCGATGAACCTGCAAGCCTATGTGTGGCGTGGTAGATGTCATCGATCAAGTTGAAAAAAGATAACGAGAAACAAATGATTTAGTTGCGGTCGTTACCACGAAGTCGTCATCCAGGTCAGGACATTTGAAGAACCTACGGCCGTATTTGGCTCGTTGTACTCGATCAGTCCAGACTCTCAACATCGTCCTAAAGCCGCAATGGCACTTCGGACGCTCATGCCACTCCGGCACTCCAAATGGGTCGGACCTCCAGGAAGACATTGTTGTGTAGTAGTATTGTGATGCCTTGAGGAGGAGATGTGGTATGGAATACATAGGAGGGAGGCCTTTATGTAGGCAGGTTATCTGGTGCAGTTGGCATAGTCCATGGAGAGGATCTTTTCGCTTTTCCTGGATTCCAGTGTAGCAATAAATGGCCCTATGTAGGCTTTTCAGAGACTATAGTCTCGTAATAAATTCATAGTTCGTAGCCTTTTCAGAGATTGGACCATTCAAAGCCTAGAAGGCTAAAGACGTACGCCCCTATATGTGTACAGGCCTACAGGCCTACTCCTGTAAAGGCTAAAGACCTACGCCCTATATGTGTACAGGCTAAAGGCCTACTCTGTCACTGTGCAAAGCTGGCATATGCTGCCCCGTTTTGTCATGTCACTGAGCAAAATCTGAACTCTTTTGTCATGTCACTGAGCAAAGCTGCCCTCTTTTGTCATCTCACTGAGCAAAAGCTGACCTCTTGTGTCATGTCCCTGAGCAAAGCTGGGGCGTGTTGTCATGTCCCTGAGCAAAAGCCTCTTTTTTTGGTGGTCACTGCATTAAGCTGCCCCGTTTTGCTATAAGTAGCAGGGTTGGGGTCCCATGACATTGTGAATCGAACAAAGTAGTACCCTCTCTTTCGTGGTGAAACATATCATGTCTGAAGCCGAGGGGCCAGTGGGATTTGGGTCACCGAAGGACGACATTCCCTTAGAAACGAGGGATATGTTCGGTCCGCAGTACCGATTGATACCAAGCCGACGTGCTCAACCACCGTGGCCGAAATGCACACACAATGAGTACGCGGTCGTCCAGATCTTGGATTCCCCGAACGATGGCGGGCGACGTTTCTTCCGATGCTCACGCTCTGGGGTACAAATTAGTAATGTTACATTTTTATTGCTTATGGACCCTCGAAGTTTACCGTCCTTTTTTGTGCAGATGGCCAAATGCGACTTCTCCCGCTGGATCGACCCTCCTCATGAACGGTATGTTGATCGTTATGTGGATACATTATAGGCTCGAATATGGGACTTGGAGTACCTCATGTGCCTCAGCCCTCGCCTTTGCCTTTTCAAGGTGGCGCTTCGGTTTTGGCGCACATCTCTCTTGTTTACTCTGTAGCGCCATTGCATGTGCGTGTCTTTCGTTGAACCAGGCAACAAGCTTGTAAAAGGTGAAGGATACGATAGCTAGGGGTGCAAACGGGTCGGGTTTTTCCCGACCGATCCGATACCGAATCCGGTTGGTAACGAATTCGGTAAGCCGGTTTGATATCCGGTCGGATTCGGGTTCGGATTCGGATTTTTGTATTCGGATTCGGTAGCGGATTCGGTATAATTAATATCCGACCGAATAGCTTCGGTATTCGGTAAATCGGGTATTTGGTATTCGGTAAATCGGGTATTTGGTATTCGGTCGGATTCGGGTTCGGATTCGGATTTTTACAGGACCGCGATGTTAGCCTGAACGATGACTCTTGGCCACAGGAAGCATTTGAGCTTCTCTCTGGAAGCACATCAAAGATAATGGAAAAGCTTGATCCATGAGTACACTTCCTAATGCATTGTCCTGCCATTGCCATTCCAGTACTTTCCCTTCATAGTTTGCCATGGGACTGATGAACTGAATAGCCTGGATTGCTTCCAATTTTCATACTGCTCTCCCTCCCTTTCTGCTTGGTTGTTACATCCTTTGCTTGTTGAATTAGTTAAGAGTCTAATGTAGATCAGGTCTATAGATGCTTTTAACCGATGCTTTTAACGGTTCCATGTGTAATTTTAGGTGCTTCCATGCTTATATGGTTGTGGCCGAAATCTTAATCGTGCATTTATGTGGCCGAAATTCATGTTTTATGTAGTGTAGGATCCCAAAAAAGAGTTTGTATGATACACCATGAGCTGTGGTATTTTCCACCTTACGCAAAACTGTAGCTTTTGGAACTGTAATCATCCGTATTATCCGTCTATATTATCCGTTTCCGAGCCGAATCCGTTATATATCCGTCCCAACGGTACCGTATTCGAAACTCCGAATATTCCGAATTCGTATTCGTATCCGGTCTTACCGTATCCGACTCCGAATCCGGGAAAAAATTATGGGTTAGGATATGGTTTAAGTAATATCCGTCCGAATCCGATCCGTTTGCACCCCTAACGATAGCATTGACGGGCATACCACGTATACCCCTAAGCAAACTATTGAAGGATTCTGCCATGTTGCTTGTCTGAAACTCGTACCTCCATCCACCATCGTCATGAGCCCTTGTCCATTTGTCCACATCTCTCATCAATCCCGTCAACCACTGTCTACCTTCTGCGTTCGTGGCAGTATTAAGCTGCTCCAACTTCTCCAGGAAGAACTTGACCTCAAGCATTCGAGCGACCTCCTCAAACAGAGGAAAGTTGTCCTTCGTACCATCTTTACGGAGTAGATTCTCGGCAAGATGCCGAGTGCACCAACGGTGGTGCAAAGCTGGATACCCCGGTATCTGCTCCTGGACGGCAGCAAGTATGCCCTGGTATCTATCAGATATGACACCAACCTCCCTATCAGGGCCGACCACGTGCCTCCGAACGAGCCGCAAGAACCATCCCCAGCTGTCTTTGTTCTCCCTCTCAACCAAAGCAAACGCCAAAGGAACCAACGCGTTGTCTGCGTAACAGGAAATGGCTATCAGAAGTGTGCCCTGGTACTTGCCAAGAAGAAACGTACCGTCGATTGAGAAGACGGGACGACAATGCCGAAAGGCCTCGATGGACTGAGCAAAGCACCAGAAAGCACGGAAGAATATCTGCATCCCATCTTGAGTCCATTCGTTTGGTTTCGGGACGTACTCATAATGCATGCCTAGATTAACCGCTTTGATTGCATTGAAGAGTGCTGGCAACTGCAAGTACCCATCTTCCCAGTCCCCATATATCATCTTCCAGATGCGTTGCTTTGCCCTCCATGCTTTGCCATACCTTATGTCGTATCCAAATTTCTCCTTAACAATCCCAGCAAGTGTCTTCACCTTCATATTGGGTTCTCCCTTTACTATGTGACACAGTGACTTGGCAATAATGGTAGAGGTCAACTGCCGATGCTTCTGTTTGAGCTCTGCTTCGGCACAAGTGTGTGGGCCAACGATTCTTGTGATCTTGAACTTTCCCGTGTCCTTCTGTTTCCTAGCACAAACCCTCCATTCACATGTTTCCTTCTCGCACACAACTGTGTACCTCCGCTCCACATAAGAATGTCTCACCTTGAATGGCCTTTTACGAATCACTGAATACTCCTGCATCCACCTTTTCAATGCAGACAAGTCCTCAAACACCATGCCCTTCTCAATTGTCATGCTTGACCCGGCCTCAGGAGCATCTAGCAGCTCGTCATCCCTTCCTTCGGCATAAGCCCCATGGGAATGCCTAAGATCGCTGAATTCATGAACTAATGGATCCCGGCCAGGGCAATAATGCCTGATCAGCTCAATATCACTTTCGGCCAGCTCTCCAAAAGGGCGGTCATCATCAGAATCAACAGCCCTAGCGATCTCGTAAGGCTCCAGATCATCCACAATTTGAACATCCACACTGTTGGAGTCCCTGTAGACTTCTTCAACGTTGCCAGATGGAGCAACGGGAGGAACACCCACATTATCAGGAATGTCTCCTGCATCAGAAGCACGAAACCGATGGGATTGAGACAAAAGAATAGACTGACGGTAAAAGGCTAAAGTGTTGCTCGACACTTACTGGGATGATTCTGGGTAAAAGGGATCTCCTGAGGGGCTGCCAAGACATCATCAGTCCGACATTCAACTCGAACTGGTTGAGAAATCTGAACCTCGTTCGGGGCAGATTGAGCATCGGGCACTTCAGGCACTTCTTCCACATCCACCGCAACGTCGGGTAACGGAGGGTCAAAGGGTGCCTGATCACCTAGTTCTGGTGAATAACCGTGAGGGGTGGGATCAATGGAGACCTTCTGCACAACAAGGTCCAAACATTGGAACTCATTCCTCATAACCAATTTGACATATTTGTCCCACTGATCCTCACAACCAATTAAGATCAACCGCCTTAGAATTGTGTCTTTCGAACCGAAGTGAAGTAACCCCTCAACTGTGATGCTCTCCTCGTTTGCATGACAATGTAGCTCCTCCCGGGCCCTAGCAACCAACTCACTGAACGACGGCCGTTCACTGAATATCAGAGGCACCCTTTGCATTTCAACAAATTGAACATTTCCATAATCATCACTTGTCACACTGCCTCCATGATATAGGGTAACTAAGTTGTCCATCTAGAACATACAGAAAACCAAACTAATAAGTACCTTTAATCGAAATAGGCTACAGAATTGAGGCGCGCTGTAACAAGGTAATACTACAATACTCTCCAAATCCAAAACTACGAACAAGGTAATACTACCTCCCGCATTTATAGCCTAGAACATCACAGCAACACAACACATTTCGATAGCACTAGTCCTCTTGTCGCAAAAGAATCAACTTGTCTTATAGCGAGCCATATTGCCGACTCCAATACTCCATACAATCCTTCCATTCTTCGGCACCATTGCCCAAACTACAACCTAAGCATCACACATTCATAGCTAGCTAAAAAAATTCTAAGCCCCGCGCAAGATTACGAAACTACAACGAACATTTTGGAGAAGTCGTCACCTTGAGGCACTTGTAGCGGTCGCTCTGTGGCGGGGAGGACGGCCGGGCGGGGACGACGGCTGCTGCGGAGACGACGGCCTCGGCGGGGAGGACGCCCGCGCGTGGAGGACGGCCGCGGCGGGGACGACGGCCTCGGCGGGGAGGACGGCTGGGCGGGGACGACGACCACGGCGGGGAGGACGGCCGGGCGGGGACGACGTCGGACGGGCGGCCGAGGAGGTCGAGGAGGGGAGGCGAGCGGCCGCGGCGAGGAGGAGGCGCGTGCGGGGAGGCGCGCGGCGGTGAGGTCTTCCGACGGGCGCCGAGGCGGTCGAGGAGGGGAGCCGGGCGGCCGCGGCGGGGAGGAGGCGCGTGCGGGGAGGGGAGGCGGCGGGGAGGCGGGACGGATGCAAATGAACGGCCGCGTGCTCGGTGCCGTGTTCTGAAGCCGCATGCTCGGCGCCAAGATCCACGGCGCCGAGAACCTCGGCGCCGAGAACCTCGGCGCCACGAGCCACGGCGCCGAGCTCGGTGCCACGATTCACGGCTCCGAGCTCGGCGCCACGATACACGGCTCCGAGGTCCTGCCACGTCGGCGCCACGCAGGCCGCCATGCTGGTGCGGGCCTGGGACCTCGGAGCCATGGACCACGGCGCCGAGACGTGTTACCTCGGCGCCGTGGGTCACGGCTCCGAGCTCTGGGTCCAAAAGCGGTACCAGGGGTCTAAATGTGAATATTTTTCAAAAAAAAAGGCTAAAATACAAAAATTTCGGTTCATGGGATGGCATGCATGGTTCTCTCTGAAAGAATTAGTCATCTGGTTACAAATTGGACGGTCTAGACGACAGTGGATGTGAGACTGATGAAAACGGCTAGCTTGTTGGCATGTCAGTTTATGAATCTCTGCCTCATTTGTTTAGTTGAAACTTCTTGTAAGTAGTAACTAGTGGAGCGCTTAAGCCGGAGTTTTTATTTTTGTTTCCGTTCAGTTGGTCGATCACGTAAAATTTCCCAATTGCCTTTGGGGAGTGTCTAGGTATCACCCGATGTTTTCTTCCTCATTATCATCTAAATTTATAACTTTTGGATTAGAGATCAAATGTCTCTTGTTTTTGAAGGGGGGAGATTTTTTTTAAGGGAGAGAAAGTAGAGTTCAAAAGGAAGGGGGAGAATTCATGGCCATTGGATCTCTAATCCAATGATCCATAGAGAGCGTGCAGATATAGGCAGATTGATTTTCTAAAGCTTAATACCTGATTAGCCAGATTTTCATTGGTGTTTACACGTATCAAAACTATATTCGTCTTGCGAATTAAGATATGTCTACAGCACTCGATAACTATGCCGGAAATGCTTGCTCGAGCGTTTTGGATAAAAAAACTGCCCAAAAGGGAAGGGAAGGTCGCATTTTAGTTTCTTTCTTCCTCCCTTGGGAAGAACCATATTAGTACAAGACAGAAGATAGAATTAACGAAGGCAAGTGCGCCGCATCTTTAGTTAGTTTGTACGTATGTGCCTATCTTTCTGAATAATGGGCTCAGTCATCATCCGTGTACGTGGTTGATAGTTCAAACGACTTCTCTTTGGGGATCGACTTGTATGATCATCAAGTGGAAATTTTAGACGAGGTCGATTCGATCAAGTCGGGTTTTTCAACCGAGCTAGCTGATTTGGTCTTAGCAGTCGTAGCCAATCGGTGTGCTTTGCTTGTGGCACGCCGAGGCGTCAGTGAACACTTCAATTCAACCAGCAGGAGATACCCAGCTCTGCAGCTTTCTTTGATTGATTAAAAGGATAAACTGAACCAACTGGTATATATAATATAGATCAGTAACGTATGACAAAACTTCTTTACGCCATAGACGCTTTCAATGTTACTACTATATCGTACTACTGTCATGCAATTCGTGTGAACTGGCAAACAAATATGCTACAAGATTTTGTTGTAGTCTGGCTGGTGAAAAAGTGGCACTTTTAATTAGCGTGTGTAGCCAGAGCAGCTCATTCCTGAACTATTTTACATTAAGTGGAAAACAGCTCAACAGAGGCCAGCTGCTCCGTGCTCATGTGGGTGTGTAGATGTAACTGACATTTTAGCTAAGTTCAGACTGAAAGATAGTATCCAACCATCCACACTTTCAGGTTGAAACGGTGCAGGAAATTATACATACCGAGTAATTTTAGCTAAGTTCAGACTCCGAAACATTGTACCATGTTGATTTGATTACCATGTCGAATGTATTATGCATACCGAGTAATTTTCAGAAATTAAGCACTCAAGTCCTTCAGATGGTGTGGTCAAATTTACATAGCTAACGTGCACCACCTTAGCCCTTACGTCCGTATCTATCAGTATCTTTCAAATAATGGACGAGAAAAATAACCGAAGAAACTTCCGAAAAATCTAGGCGAGAACCGATCAAGGGAACTCACTGTTGAAAATGACGCCGCCGCGCCGCAAGAAAGACTACTGCTCACCTCAATGTGACATCAACTAAAGGAGAAAGTGAGACGCTTCTCTGCATCCTCCCATTGGAGGATCAGGTCTAGCTTACAAGTAGCCAGTTTCGTATTGCTAACTTTGCGTCACAATCATGCATGCATCAGACAAGCAAATTTATGACGAAAACGATCGGTGCATATGAGGGGGCGAGCTAGCTAGACCGAGTTCGGATTGGAGACGATCAGCGCGGCGGTTTTGAAAATTGTCCCGTGACAATTCAGCTTGAAACAGTGAGATGGAATGGCCCCGATGTTTTTTGGGTCAAATGTTGGCGAATCAGCTGAAATGCTACTATTCCTCCTTACATCTTAGTCTTACATTGACACTAGTTGAGTGTCCGTACGTTGCTATAGAACAAAAATATTCAACATACATGGATATGTAGAGGAAACACATATTTGACAGTTCATGATATATTAACAAAGAAAAACATTTGATGATAGACCGATTTTTAAGAAATGAAAAAGCTATTGTTGTAGCCTCCCAATTTTTTTATTAAAAGAAGATAGAGGTAAGTCATCACTTAGTATGTTCATCCTAACTCTTTTAATATGTATGCCTTACTCTGGAAATGCCAGTTCACAGCATACTTAAGAGGAAACAAAACAAATATAGATAGCAACAACATCAGTAGCAAAAGAGTCAATGGAACTGGAGGTGCTTATCATATTATGATACAAATAAACAGCATATCATCATCATACGTAGCAATATTCACTTAACAGGAAACTATCATTGCCAATACTGAGATTCTGAGTACTTGAGTGTATGTGTATATGCATGCATGTGTGAGAGTAGTATATCGCCTCCCACATAAACCAATGGAGAGAGAGAGACAGTCCTTGTAAAAGTACTTAAATTTGATAGAATCATCACAGGAACCTCTAGTTCCTGTGTGTGGCTACAACCACGGGCTATGAACTTTGGTCAGATTTAGCACTGTTTGTCACACGAATACCAAATTTAGCCATTGAATTACCGTAATTCCATTTGTAGCCCCCTCCCCGAGCGCGGGACTACGCGAGTGCGACACGTTTGCAATGGTGCGGTCGGGGAGCGCATGACTCAAACCGTGTACTGGTCTGATCGTGAGCGTGGTCGTATAAGCCGTGGTCGTGGTCGTAAGGCGTGGTCGTAAGCCATGTTCATGAGCGTGGTCATAAGACGTGGTCGTGAGCGTGGTCTTAATTAATCTAATCATCGTACAGGGTTTCAAATTGGTACCTAAATAAAGAAGCATAGGAATCAAGACCTACCTAGTGGTTGCCGCATTGTTCGTAGGTGGTGAAGGGCACGTAGGTGAGGGTGCTCCTAGAATCCACGATCAGCGCGAACTCCTGTGGTGGTATCCCAATGTATAGCCTCATCATGTAATACCTAACCAACATCACAATAAGTACAAAACTCCCCGCCTCTGATCCAATAGAGCAACAAAACAATGAGACGGGGGTTGAGCTGTACCGACCCGTTGGTGAGGAGATCATCATGGAGGCGCATGCGGGCGTTAGGGCGGGTGATGTCGCCGATCCCACACCGGGCCGAGGCGAGCCGGCTGGCGTTGGGGTAGGAGAGCGTGAGTGGGATCACCAGCGACGGCCACTGTGGCGGCGGCGAGAAGGAGGAAGACGACGGTAGCGAGGGCCGGGATTGAGCCGAGCCCACGACTCCAGCAATGACTCACTATGGTCGCGCCGCGCGGGGAATGGGAGGGTAGAGCCATGGAGGCCTTCATGCCGAGGGGAGGGCTCCAGTGGTGACTCTCCATGGTTGCGCTTCTTGTGGTGATGCGGCGTCATCGTGGAAGCATCACTCGGCGGGGAGTGGTCGCGTCAGAGAGAGAGAGAGAGATGGGGGATCAGGATTTGGGGGGGGGAGAGGAGCGCGTTTGAGGGGGGGAGTTGAGATGTGGGAGGTTCTCTGGTCGTGGGGAGCAGTTGGGGAGCCACGTATGTGTGGAAAGGGAGATCGTGAGATCCAATAGCTATGGAGATTCGAGGAAGAACGGATAGCTATTGAGAGTTAAGGGAGAATGAACCTACTACCACCAACTTAAACTTTTAGGAGTAGAGATATGGGATCAGAGCCAGCCAAGTGTAAAGACGGAAAGTTGCATGGCATATCTGGGCCAAATGTGATATCATCGTGAAGCCTTTAGTGGCCAAATATAGCAACCAGTGAAACCTCAGAGTTGCAGGCTGGTTCGGCCGGCCGGCCAGCTAGGGGACGCAAGCAACCAACATTATTACAAAGAAACTTATACTGAACATCGCATCACAGATTAATATTAAGCTACAACGTAGTTATCTCAGATGATTTTACTAGCGTGATCGTTTATATTATAAACGATGATAAGAATTATCAGTGATGACCTACTTATACTAGATGATTTTCTATACAAATCATCTATGATACATCATAGATGGTTAAACCGTTTGCAATGTATAGACTATCACAGACAATTTTAGCCGGCCATCCGAGGGACGCAAGCAACCAAACACACCCAAAGGCTCTAATCAAGACTTGTATTTGTATGTATTTCACGCACATCCACGTACAGAGAGTTTTAGCTATGCATGTAAATTCAGGAGGCAAATGTGAAAATATATAAATTCACATGAATGGTTGCAAATTGACTGAGCCCCTAGTAGAAGTTTCTTTGCGCCTTTTATAAATTAACCAAAGGATGGTAGTCTAGTAGATTCTACTTCATGCCGCAGCTCAACGGTCAAAGTGTCAACGGGCCTTCATGTATGGCCCCGTCGAGTCAAACTGGCTGCGAACGATGCCCTCCTTTCGGTGGATACGCAGGCTGACGCTTCAAACATTTGCGACTACTGTCCAGTGTCATGTTCATACGCTGTGGTCGTCGATCATCTTTAGTGAAGTGTCGACGCCAGTCTTGCGATCGATCGACGTCTTCTGCGACGTTTTGCCGGCTGCATGTGTCACACTTAGGCCGTGCAACTGAAAGGTCTATTGTGATTTACTACTTGCAAATTGCAATCACAACCTATAGGCCAAACAGAAAGGGCGCACACACACACACACACACACACACACACACGGTTGTTTGAAAAAAAAGGCCTGAACAATTTTAAAAGAATACGCTTGCGACCTCGTTTTTCTCTCGTGGTCATTTCAATAGTTTAACCACAAAAACTGAGAGCAGAAATATACAATTCACATACCGCATTCAGCTAACTAAAAACAAAGCCTCTGGAGAAAATTAAACACTTTTTTTTCTGAACCACAGACAAAATATAATACTCCTGTGCGAACCTAGGAGCACGTACAGGACAAGACACAAGTCCGTGCAAAATATTTATACTAGTTTGCTACGTGCCTTCTCCGATCTGGCTGCCAACTTGTCATCAAATATTGCATGCATGCAACTGCCAGGATCTTTCCTCGTGTGATCAACACTATCGGCAGTCGTCACCGATCATACCCGAAGCAGTTTTGTAGTTACGAAGCTTGAGCAAAAGTCGCAATAGCCTCGTGCTAGTAGTAGTTCACTTGCATGCGTCAATACTTAACTAACAAATTAAATAAACACGCGTCGAGCTTAATCCAAAGTCTAAACAAGAGTACACATCTATATGCGCGTACAGTAAGAGTCCAGTCCAAGCAACTAGGACTGCAGGTAAATAAAAACAGCTGCTCCAAAAGGCACGTGTTCACATTGTTGGGGCACTTCAATATTTGCAAGTTGGAACACCTAAACATCTTTTGTAACTCACTTTCAACACCAGTCCGAAATCTTTGCATTTGACTACTGTCAGTAAGTGTTAGACTGCACATCCACGAGATCCATACGACCACATACATAGGTGATTGTAACATCGAGTGGTTGTAATGACCACGGTTGTACGACCATGGCTAAGTTGAATGGTCGTAACTGTTAGAGATATATGTATAGTTTGTTATTCCCCATTGTTATGAGGGGTTCTTTGCATATTTACCACCTATACTTTGTGTATATATACCGGCCCATTGGCCTCATATTGAATACAAGCGCTATTCATAACATGGTATCAGAGCGTACCTAGGGTTTCCCGTCGCTTCGCTTGTCGCCTCGCCGTCGCCTCTTGGATCCAATCTGGAGGTCGCCGTCTCGTCGTCATCCTTGACGCCGTCGCCGTCGTTCCGCCGACGACTCCGCGTGCGCCGTGTTGGCCGCCGCTCCATCGCCCCCGGCTCCCTCGTCGTCTCCCCCGACGGCTCCCTTAACGCCGCGCTCGACGCGCCGCTCTCCATCGACGGCCTCCACCGCCGCCGTCCCCGCTCGGCCTCCACCGCCGTCGTGCCCGCTCGGCCTCCACCGCCGCCCGGGCCTCTGCCTCCGCTCTCCATCGACGGCCTACACCGCCGCCCGGGCCACCCCTCCGCCCAGCCGCCGATCCGTCGCCGCCACCCGGGCCACGCCGCCGATCCGTCGCCGCCGCCCAGGCCACGCCGTCGTCGCGCCGCCGTAGCGCCGCCGCCGCCTCCAGCCCTAAGGCGTGCGTGCGTGTGTTTTCTAATTGGGCCGGAGGCCTGTTTAGGCTTTAGGTTTTAGCCGAAGCCGAGAAAAAAACGTCGTTCTAACCGCCGCGCCGTCCAGCGTCGCCTGTTAGACTTCGTTGCCTTGGTCGTCGCGCCGTCCAGCGCCGCCTACCAATGGGCACCGTTTCCCTCCCTCGCTGCCCGGTGATCTTTGATGGTGTTAATTACACCGACTTCATGTCTCACATGCGCATCCACATGCGTGGTCTTCGTCTCTGGGGCGTCCTCTCTGGCGATGTCACCTGCCCGCCTTGCCCTATTCCTCCGACGGAGCCTACGCCTGTTGCATTGCCCCCGACAGCCGATAAGGCTGCTGTTGAGGCCGCTCGCCTTGCTGATGATGAAGCTGCCTCTGCCTACCAGAAGGCTCTGGATTCCTACAAGGATCGTCTGACCGCCTACACTCAGTGGTACGATGACGACGCTCGGGCTGCTGCTGTCTTCATCGCCAGTGTCCAGCCTCAGTTCTCTTCTGAGGTTGTTGGACTCCCTTCGGCTTTCCAGATGTGGACTCATCTTCGTCAGCGCTACGAGCCCTCTGGTGATGCCCTGTACCTGTCCGTGGTCCGCCAGGAGCACTCTCTTCAGCAAGGTGATGCTACTGTTGACGCTTTTTACGCCCAGAGCTCTGCTGTCTGGCGTCAATTGGACTCTCTCCGCACTGCTGGCTGTCGTTCCTGTCCGTTTTGCCTGGATATACGTGCTGACCTGGAGTTTCAGCGGGTCTACGAGTTCCTTACTCGCCTTCGTCCTGAGTTCGAGCAACGGCATGCCCAGCTCCTTGCACGCCACCCTCGTGTCACTCTCCTGGAGGCTCTTACCGAGATACGCGCAGAGGAGACTCGCCTGAGTGGTGCTGGTCTGATGCCACTCCCCTCTGTGCTCGCCGCTCGTCTACCTGCTACACTGCCTCCTCCAGCGGCTACCACGGGTGGTGGTGGCCGCCCTCCGTCTGGAGGTGGCCATCCTCACTGTCCCTACTGCGACAAGGTCGGCCACATTGAGTCCCAGTGCTATAAGAAGAAGCGGCATCTTTCACGCAGTTCTTCTACTGGCACTAGTGCTTCTACATCGACTTCTTCAGCAGTTTCTCTCACCGAGCAGGAGATAGCCAGACTTCGACGCCTGCTTGCCGCTTTCGGTTCTCCCTCGACAGGTTCTGCAGGTTCTGCTACTGACTCTTCGGGCACTGAGAAACCACCCCCTACACAGTCAGGTACCTCCCTGTGGATTCTTGATTCTGGAGCATCTTTTCACATGACTCCTGATCCTTCCACTCTGTCTTCTATTACACCTCTTGATTCTCCTGTCAGTGTTCTTACTGCTGATGGTACATCTCTTTCTGTCTCTGGTCGAGGATCTCTTAGCAACTCATCCTTTCATGTTTCTTCTGTTGCTCATGTTCCTCGCCTTACCATGCAGCTTCTTTCTGCTGGGCAGATTACTGACCTTGGTTATTGGGTCATTCTCGACTCTGACTCTTGTTGTGTTCAGGACCGCCACACGGGAGCTCTGGTTGGTTCTGGCCCTCGGCGCCGTGACTCACCTTCCTTCCGCTGCCACCATCGCCGTTAGTTTCTCCGCTTCTGCCACTTCGTCTACCGGCTCTTTCCAGCAGTGGCATCACCGTCTTGGTCATCTGTGTGGATCTCGCCTGTCGTCCTTAGTTCGTCGTGGTCTTCTGGGGTCTGTCTCAGGAGACGTGCCTTTAGATTGTCAGGGCTGTAAGTTAGGTAAACAGATTCAGCTTCCTTATCCTCATAGTGAGTCTGTGTCTCAGCGCCCTTTTGATCTTGTTCATTCAGATGTTTGGGGTCCGGCTCCCTTCGTTTCGAAAGGGGGTCATCGATATTATATCATATTTATAGATGATTTCTCTCGCCACACTTGGATATATTTCATGTCTTCTCGTAGTGAGGCCTTGTCTATCTATAAACAATTTGCCACTATGATTCACACACAGTTCTCCACTCCTATTCGTGTCTTTCGTGCTGATTCTGCTGGCGAGTACCTCTCTCGTTACCTGCGCAGCTTCCTTGCTGAGCAGGGCACTCTCGCTCAGTTCTCTTGTCCTGGTGCTCATGCTCAGAATGGTGTCGCTGAGCGCAAGCATCGTCACCTCCTTGAGACGGCTCGTGCTCTGATAATCGCCGCCTCTTTTCCACCTCACTTTTGGGCCGAGGCTGTTTCCACTGCCACCTATCTCGTCAACATCCAGCCCTCTTCTGCTCTTCAGGGAGCGATCCCTGTTGAGCGTCTCTGTGGTCTTCTTCCTGACTACTCTACCCTTCACCTATTTGGCTGCGTTTGCTACGTTCTCCTCGCCCCTCGAGAACGCACCAAACTGACCGCTCAGTCTGTTGAATGTGTCTTTCTGGGATACAGTGCTGTGCACAAGGGCTATCGGTGCTGGGATCCTGTTGGTCGTCGGATGCGGGTTTCTCGGGATGTGACTTTCGACGAGTCTCGTCCATTCTACCCACGTCCTGCCTCTCCTTCGGCTTCCTCTGTGGAGTCTCTGTCTTTCTTGACCTTTCCAGATACACCTATATCTGTTTTGCCCTCGTCCACCTGTCCCACTGAGTCTCCACATATTCCCCCTGTGGCCTCTCCGCCGTTGTCGCCGCCTGTGTCGTCTCCTACGACTCCCCAGGCTCCTCCCACTACAGTACGTTTTCCATCTTCTCCTGATGTTCCATCTTCCCCTGATGGGTCATCTTCTCCTCGCTACGCTCTCTGCGATCGCCAGTCGATTCGGCTTCCTGCCCGTTTTGCTTTTGCTGGCGCAGCTACTCGTGAGCCTGTCTCCTACCGGGATGCTGTTACTCATCCTGAGTGGTAGCTTGCCATGGCCGAGGAGATTGCTGCCCTCGAGCGTACTGGTACTTGGGATCTTGTTCCTTTTCCATCTCATTCTCATCCCATCACGTGTAAGTGGGTCTATAAGATTAAGACTCGCTCTGATGGCTCTCTTGAGCGCTATAAGGCGCGTCTTGTTGCTCGTGGCTTCCAGCAGGAGCATGGTGTTGACTACGACGAGACTTTTGCTCCTGTGGCCCACATGACCACTGTTCGCACTCTTCTTTCGGTGGCGTCTGTTCGCCACTGGTCTGTTTCTCAGCTTGATGTCAAGAATGCCTTTCTTAATGGCGAGTTGCGTGAGGAGGTCTACATGCATCTGCCACCCGGGTATTCTGTTCCTGAGGGCATGGTCTGTCGCCTTCGTCGCTCTCTCTATGGCCTTAAGCAAGCCCCTCGTGCTTGGTTTGAGCGCTTCTCCTCTGTGGTCACTGCTGCTGGCTTTTCAGCTAGTGATCATGATCCTGCGCTCTTTGTCCACACTTCGTCTCGTGGTCGGACTCTTCTTCTTCTGTATGTTGATGATATGATCATTACGGGAGATGATTCTGAGTACATTGCCTTTGTCAAGGCTCGTCTTAGTGAGCAGTTCCTTATGTCGGATCTTGGTCCTCTTCGTTACTTCCTTGGGATTGAGGTTACTTCCACTCCAGATGATTTCTTTATGTCCCAAGAGAAATATATTCAGGATCTTCTTGATCGCGCCTCTCTCACTGATCAGCGTACTGTTGAGACTCCCATGGAGCTCAATGTTCATCTCCGACTCTCTGATGGCGAGCCTCTTTCTGATCCGACTCGCTATCATCATCTTGTTGGGAGTCTTGTCTACCTTGCTGTTACTCGTCCGGATATCACTTATCCAGTTCATATTCTGAGTCAGTTTGTTTCAGCTCCCACTCAGGTCCACTACAGTCACCTTCTTCGAGTTCTGCGATACCTTCGCGGGACTATCTCTCGTCGTCTCTTCTTTCCACGTTCCAGCTCGTTACAGCTTCAGGCCTATTCGGATGCTACTTGGGCCAGCGATCCCTCTGATCGCCGGTCTATCTCTGCTTACTGTGTTTTTCTTGGGGGTTCTCTTATTGCCTGGAAGACGAAGAAACAGACTGCAGTGTCCCGTTCGAGTGCAGAAGCTGAGTTGCGAGCTATGGCTCTCTTGACAGCAGAGATTACTTGGCTACGGTGGTTACTTGAGGATTTTGGTGTTTCTGTCACTACACCGACCCCTCTCTTGTCAGACAGTACAAGTGCTATCAGTATTGCTCGTGATCCTGTGAAGCATGAGCTCACTAAGCATATTGGTGTTGATGCTTCTTTCATGAGGTCTTGTGTGCATGATCAGGTGATTACTCTTCAGTATGTGCCTTCGGAGCTTCAAATAGCGGATTTCTTCACGAAGGCCCAGACTCGAGCACAGCATAGCTTCTACCTCTCCAAACTCAGTGTTGTTGATCCAACATGAGTTTGAGGGGGGGTGTTAGAGATATATGTATAGTTTGTTATTCCCCATTGTTATGAGGGGTTCTTTGCATATTTACCACCTGTACTTTGTGTATATATACCGGTCCATTGGCCTCATATTGAATACAAGCGCTATTCATAACAGTAACGACCACTTTCGATCATACGACTACGGCCAACTAGGATCCAGATAACCGTACTACAGAAAATAACTTTCCTAATTTGTTAGGATTCATTTTTGGCATGGATTCGATTTGTTTGGAAACCGTCTTATCTCTTATACTCTATATAAGCCATTGGCTCATAATACAATCTCAAGTGCGTGAATATTTTTTGCCTTCATGGTATCAGATTGGTTCTTTTCTGACCATCCCACCACCCGTCCCCTATCTCCCTCTCCCTTATGGCTGGCCCAGTCGACCCCGCCGCCATCACATAGGCTGCCGCCAAGGAGGAGGCTGTTGCTAAGGCCGCGCTATAGGCACAGGCTATCACGGTTCTGAGTGTCAAGGCGCTCGTCCCTATCACCCTCGACATCACTGCCGGTAACTACGCGCACTGGCGTGGGTTATTTGAAGTCGCTCTCTGCAAATATGCTCTCGAGGACCACATCGCGCCGTCGTCCACGTCCAAACCCAACCCCCAGTGGCAATGACTCAATGCCCTTGTCCGTTCCTGGCTATACGGCGCTATATCCTCCGAGCTTGTCGTCATGGTGATGGACTCCGCCTCCTCCACCTACACCGTCTGGACGTCCATCGAAGGCATCTACTATGACCACGCCGACACACGTGCCATCCTTCTTGAACAAGAGTTCTACGGCCTCATGCAAGGCACGATGTCCGTTGGCAATTATTATTGCAAACAGAAGTCCCTCACCGATGAACTGATGGCCGTTGGCACTAGAGATGGCAACGGGTAAATACCCATCGGGTATTGCCATTCCATACCCGTACCCACTAGGTGTAAATTTACCCGTCGGGTTACCCGTATCCGCACGCGGGTAGGAAAATTTACCCATACCCGTACCCGCGCGGGTATTACTACCCGACGGGTAACCCGTACCCGCAAGCATACCCGGTTCAACACATAAGAATATCATCAATTTAGACATTCATTAATCATACATGCCAAGCACAAAATCGTCTAATGATCAAAATTAGTATATCACATAAACATACTTAACATGACCATATCAACACATGACAAACAAATAAACAATCAACAACAAGTAGATAATAAAATTAACATTTGAGTGGGATGTCTAGTTGTATAATGCGGGTATTCATTACCCGCGGGTAGGCGGGTATGGGTAGTATATACCCACACCCGCACCCGCCTACCCGGCGGGTAGAGGATTTCGCCCAATAACGTACCCATGGGTACATAAAATTTTCCATACCCGTCTCTTTATCGGGTAAAACCCGTCGGGTATTCGGGTATCGGGTACCCATTGCCATCTCTAGTTGGCACTGCCATCTTCGACAAGGGACTCATCCTCAACACCTTGCGCGGATTACACCGGCGGTACGCCCACATGCGTACCCTCATCTCCATGCAATGGTCGCTCCCATCGTTCAATGAGACGCACTCTGCTCTCATGCTTTAGGAACTTAGCGTGGGCACAGGGTCCGACTCGTCACACACCGCGTTCTTCACCAACAATTCCTCTAGCGGCAGCAACAACTCCAAGGGCACCCCCAACACCGCCACAACCGACAGTCTCGATGAGAACTACTCTCATGGAAGCACCTCATACGGCCATGGCACCTCCAACAATCGTGGCTCCAACAACAACCATCGTTGCAACAGTGGCAACGGTGGCCGAAATGGCGGTGGCTCAACCTCTGGTAGCAACAAGCAAGGAGCCACACACTGGTCGTCTCTCCAAAATCCTTGGGCCAGCTCTATTTAGATGTGGCCTGGTCTGTGGAACACGGCACCCTGTCCCATCAATCAGAGGGTCCTCGGCCCGCATCCCTCCAGCATCTCGTATGCCTTCCACGCCTCCGTCCTGACGCAGTCGCCCCTATCACCCATGGCGCCCTGGCACAGCACGGCTTGGTAGGGGGCCATGCCCGACCGCACTACTCCGCCACCCACCTTCCACCAAAACCAGCCCTTGAGTGCTTTCAACACTATGACGTTGGCTCCGTCCCCCAGTGTTCAAATGGTACATGGATTCTGGTGCATCTGCGCACATGACGCCAGATCAGGGTATTCTTTCCCACTCCTATTCATCTTCCGCTGCACCTCATCACGTCATTGTTGGCAATGGTTCCATGCTCTCCATTATTCAAACTGGTTACACAACCTTTTCCACATTGTCTCATTCATTCAACCTCAATAATGTCCTCGTCACTCCACATATTATCAAAAACCTTATTTCTGTCTGACAGTTCACTATTGATAATCACTATTCTATTGAGTTTGACTCGTTTGGCCTCTCTGTGAAGGATCTTTGCACCAAGAACGTGATCATCAGGTGCAATAGTCTCGATGACCTCTACCCTTTCCAGGTGCCATCCACTGCTGCACATGCCCTCTCCGCCACGATGTCACCTTCGACCTTGTGGCATCGACGCTTAGGAAATCTTAGCAATAAAGCTTTGTTGCACTTAGCACGTGCTTTTCCTATTCCGTGTAATAAAAAGTTATCTACTGAGTCTATTTGTCATGATTGTCAACTCGGTAAACACGTACGCTTGGCTTTTGCTACTTCTACTTCTCGTGCCACTGCGTCTTTTGAACTTATACATTGTGATCTTTGGACGTCGCCTCTCCTTAGGTCTTAAGTTACAAGTATTATCTTGTTGTTCTTGATGACTTCTCCCACTACTTGTGGACATTCCCCCTACGTCTCAAGTCTGATGTTTTCTTCACACTGACTAATTTCTTTGCCTACACATCCACCCAGTTTGGCACCTCTGTCAAGTCCCTTCAATGTGACAACGGTAGCAAATTTGACAACACTAATGCCCACCTTCACTTTCTTTGTACCGGCATTCTTCTCCGCTAGTCTTGTCCCCCACACGTCTCAGCAAAATGGCAAAGCCGAGCGTGTGATCCGCACCACAAACAACATGGTGCACTCCCTCCTGTTCTAGGCAAGCATGCCTCTTGTCTATTGGGTTGAGGCTCTCCACGCCGCCACTCATCTCCTCAACCTACATTCCACTAAAACTCTCAACCATAAAACTCCGCACGAGATTCTTCTCGGCACACCTCCCCGTTCACCGATCTTCGTGTTTTTGGTTGTCTTTGCTATCCCAACCTATCCGCCATTGCCGCGCATAAACTTGCTCCTCATTCCGCAGCATGTGTGTTTCTTGGCTATCCTTCTAATCATAAAGAATACCAGTGCCTCGACCTCGCCTCTAACCATATCATCATCTCCCACCATGTCGTGTTCAATGAGTCCACTTTTCCTTTCGCCACATGCACCGCCCTCTCTCCTGATGATCTCTCTTTCTTGGACAAGGTCTCCTTCCATGCTCCTGTGTATGTTATCCAGCACCTGGCCCGTGCACCACCTGCTCCTGCCGCTCCCTAACCGCTAGTCGAGCTTGCATGCATGTCTGCGCCTGCTCACATGCATGTCCCTCTCACTGTGTATGCCACTGGACGACCACAGAAGGACGACCAAGGCCGGATGACCATGGAAGATCAACCACGGTCGCACGACCACGATCGAACAACCATGGCCGGACGACAACGGCCCGAACAACCACGGACGGGCAACCACAGTCGAACCTCCCCCGCGGTGGTACCTACTACTCCCCTCGCACCACTCAATGAGCATCGGATGCTCACACGTGGCACGCATGGCATCCGCAAGCCGGTCGACCGACTTGCTCTGCACGTCGCTGTCGTCTCGCCTCTTCCTAAGAGCTATCGCAGCGCTCTTAAGGATGCCAACTAGCATGCTACCATGGTTGATGAGTTCTTCACTCTCCAAGCCAACAGGACATGGGATCTTGTTCCTCGCTCACCAGGTGCTAATGTTGTGTCTGGTAAGTGGATGTATCGGCACAAGTACAAGCCCGATGGGTCGCTCGACTGCTACAAAGCTCGATAGATTCTACGCGGCTTCTCTCAACAAGTCGATATTGACTACAGCCAGACATTCAGCCCTATTGTTAAACCGACCATCGTGCACATGGTCCTCTCCATCACCTCGCCTTAGATTGGCCGGTGCACCAGCTCGACATCAACAATGCCTTCCTCCATGGCACCCTCTCCAAGATGGTCTACTGCAAGCAGTCCTTCGGCTTCGTTGACCTATCCACGCCAACTCATGTTTGCCGCCTGAACAAGTCACTCTACGGACTCAAGCAAGCGTCACGCGCTTGGTTTAGTCGATTCGCCTTGTACCTCCTTAGCCTCGGCTTCATCAGGTCATGCACTAACTCATCCCTATTTGACCTCGCTCGCAGGTCCGACGTCTGCTACCTCTTACTCTACGTCGATGACATCGTCCTCACTGCATCGACTAACAAGCTTCAACGGTGGACTATAACGATGTTGCATCATGAATTCTCCCTTGAGGACCTCAGTGCTCTCCACTTTTTCCTCGGCATCTCGGTGTCTTGTTCCGCCCACGGTATGGTGTAGTCCCAACGGCAGTACATCCTAGATGCACTGGACTATGCCGGCATGGGCAACTACAACCGTTACAGTATGCCTATTGACATGCGTGCATTCCAAGCTCTCCTCCACCGGCTCACCCGTCGATAGCCCTACCTAGTACCAGAGTCTCGTCAGGGCACTCCAATACTTGACCTTCACCAGGACAGATGTGACATACATCGTACAGCAGGTTTGCTTGCACATACGTGACCCCCGCGAACCGCACCTCAATGCAGTCAAGCGGATTCTCCAGTATCTCCAAGGTACCGTCGACTTCGGTCTCCAGTTGCACCGCTCCTCGCCCACGTCACTCATGGCCTACATCAACGCTGACTGGGTCGGCTGCCTTGACACACAAAAGTATACCTTCGGCTACGGTGTCCTCCTCAGTGACAATCTGGTATTGTGGTCTTCCAAGTTCCAGCAAACTGTCTCTCGCTCGAGCGCCGAAGCTGAGTATCGTGCCATCACCAAGACTTATTGGTTACATCAACTCCTCCAAGAGCTCTGTCGCCCCCTCCAGATGGCCACCGTGGTGTACTGCGACAACACCAATGCGAAATCTTTGCATTTGACTACTATCAATAAGTGTTAGACTACACATCCACAAACCTCTACGACCACATACACAGGTGGTCATAACCATCCCCTACGACTAGGTCCATAGGTGGTCGTAACCATTGAGTGGTCGTAACGACCACGGTCGGTCATATGACCACGACCAATTAGGATCGGATAGCCGCACTACAAAAGATAACATTCCTAGTTTGTTAGGATTCTTTTTTGGCATGGATTCGGTTTGTTTGAAAACCGTCTTATCTCCTGTACTATATTTAAACCATTGGCTCGTAATATAATCTCAAGTGCATAAATATTTTCGCCTTTAGGAAGAACAAATGACACTTTCTAAAAAAGAAGAATAGGAGGAGAGTAGCTAGAACATTATCATAGGAGGTGCATACGTAGAATGTCCACATGTATGTATGTGACCAAAGGCGTTTCATACGTACAAAGCATACAATACATGTTAAGAGCAAGTGCGACGTCTTCTCGTCAATTCGTCATGCAATCGTCATTTGTCACCATGGAATTAATAAGTCCACCCATCGCGACCATTAACTACGACGCTCCTAATTTTCCTGTGTTCCAAGTGAGAAAAGAAAAACTTGAGCGAGTGCCGAATCTACTTGGCTTTCCGACATTTTGGATTTGCATAAGACCTTACGGTAAACAAAGAAGAGTTTGAAGCAACGAGATGCGAGGATCTTTACCTCCCCGTTCCAAAAGTTTTTGGACGCATGGTTAGAAAATTAGAGATCCAAAAGCCACCTTTAGCAAGCAGCCGGTGGTTTTTTTTTAAACTGTGGTTTTACCTTTTGCTTTATAATTTTTAAATTCTATATTTTCACAAAAAATAGTACATAGAGAAAAACAGTCATTTTGGCCAGTAAAGAGCTAGCCTAACCAGCTCAAAAAAGAGAAAAAGGGAAATGCAGCTTAACGACGCGCATGCTATGCAAGTCGCTGTCATAAATCTGTTTGGTTTTGCTTTTACCAGGGTTTATGGCCCAAACTTTAGGTGCTGCTCTAACTAACTTATAACTTAAACTTATGGATGTGGCATTTAGTTAAAACTGCACTATAGTGACCGTTAGTTTTTTCTTAAAAAAAACATAGAAAAATATTGAGAAAAATTGGAAAAAACTATTATATCATCATGGACAATGCAAAGAAATAAGGAGCAAAAAAAGCAAAAAAGTCAAAATAAACTGAAATTAGATGCCGCTACGTTCCAGGTGGCTTCTAGCTTAAAAAAGCTGAAAGTAAAAAAAAATCAAAACTTGAAGCTGAAGCCATTTGGAGTGAAGCCTCGCATAATATGACCAAACAAAACCTGTTCAGCCAAGTTTTTAGGACAGGTGGATTTTTTTTTGTCTTCGGCAAGCTTTTTCGCCGAGTGAAGTTGTGAATATGTAGAAGTTCTCGCGCCGGAGTTGAAATAAGATGTTCACTTTCCCCCCGAGAGATGCTCACTTTGAGACTGAAAAGTTGAACGGATGTGTTTGGTCGGTGGGATGAGATTGGATAAGATGAGATGATCCTATAACATGTGGTTATATTGTTTTTGATGAACAAAATGGTTCAATATAGACAAAAAAAATATATTTCCACTTGGATGACTTCTTTTTGTTGAACCATCTTATACATGCATCACTTGGTACCCAACACATATATGATAGTTCTATTCAAACAAACAAATATATGGATGACTTCTTTTTGTTGAACCATCTTATACATGCATCACTTGGTACCCAACACAAATGAGCTTTGAACATATCATTGCGGTTCGACCTGCTTGCCACTTCATTTGAAATTGTTTACATATTTAGCACCATGGCCATTTTTTAATTTTTGATCTTTGAAAGACTTTTTTTAATAATAGCTCTCTTCTTAAACTTAAAAAAATACAACAAATGATATCTATCGGCAGACGGAGCGGAGCGGGTGCGACAGTGAGCGCCGAGGCACCACAGGCGAGCGGGCCCAGGCCGCTGCAGCTCGGCAAGGCGAGCAAGCAGCCCTTCCTCGGCATGGGGCATACGGGCAGGCGAGCCGTCCTAGCTCATAAGATTGACCTGCAGATAAATTGTTAAAGGAAACTGTACATTGACATGATGTCATTTTTGTACTTGTGTCTTGAAAGGGAACATAGAAATTTAGAAATATCTCACCGTGATTCTAAGCAGAACATTAGACTACTTGGGAATATGGTATATGAATGTAGATAGTCACGTCATCCAAACTTGTATTCACTTTGAGATCGCCTAGATCAGAAGAAGATTAGCTTTGTACGATTCAGTGTGGTGCCGCACATTTTATGATGTGTTACTTCATTCTTTCTCACAGATGCTCTTGCCACAAATGACTGTTATCACAATTTCTTACTAATTTTAGATTTGTGCATAGCATAATTAATTGATTTTATGTGGTTTGTGTCCATGTGATTGTAGAGCCAAGCTGATTCTTTCCTGAGTAATTTTCAGCGCAACTTTCCTAACTTCAATTTTCAATCTAGAACCGGCTTTCGGTTTCATAAATCAAATCCACTTGACTTAATCAATTAGTTACCCTTTACCTTAAGTTTTTATTTTGAAGAATAAATTAACATGTGGGGATAAGTTGGCAGTTGGACATGATGTGAGGATATATGCTAGGTAAAATGGTAAAAAAAAAACTGAGAATGAAGCCTGAAAGTTTGATGGCAGTAAGATTTTGAGTCGGTAAATTAGTGAAAAAAACAGTTGCTGCTTGTAAACAAGGCTTTCATGGAATTGAGATTGCATACTTTATGGATCGTATTCATTTCGGCTACAACTTATAAATTATAGCACGGTTGACTCGCCTGCCCCGGCCCCCAGCCCAGCTACACCGGCTTGACAGGCAGTGCGCAGGCCCGCCTGCTGCCGCGCCTGCTTCGTTGCCTCCCATGCTCGCTCTGCCTGTTGCACGCGTCGGCTCCTACCGAGCTCTCCAGGCGCGGCAGGTGACATATCTATCGCGCCTTTTAAGCTTAGAGAGGAAGCTATTTCTATAAAAAATAGATGTTCAAAAGCTAAATTTGAAAAAAAAAAAACTACAGTTCCAAACACATAAATAGTTCCTTCATTTGTTCCTTGCTGAGACTACTGCTTCTCCTAGCCAAGCCATGGATGGACGCCCAGTTCGCAATTGAATGAAGAAGAAAACTATCTAGCTCCGGGCAGCCCATGAAATAAGATACGGTTCTTTCTGGGTCCTAGGCTATAATGGGCCGGGCCTGTTGGTTGTCCTGGAACTAACTTCTGGACTTCTTTGCAGCTGCACTCCTCTTAATAATCTCCCAATGGACTGCTTTGATTGGTGCTCCAGTTGAGCTGCATGGGCCGGTTGGGCCACAACTAATCTTTGGTGGTCTAGCCGTCTAGGCACCTGGGCTATGTATTTGGTTATTTACTGGTTTCGCTTTTCACGTACGAGGTGCCTGGGACCCAGTATGCATGCATTATGCAACACCACCTCCTGCTTAATTCTGGAAGCAAGCAGGAGGGGCACAAACACAACAGATAATTTTTGTTTATCCGACCGACCGAAGGTTTATGAAATAAATATAGAAGAAATAGGTGGGTATCTGATACTATTCATGTTTGATTCCGACTCTAAGAAAAAAATATGAAATAGGATACCGGATAAGTGATATCCGTCCGTATACATCCATATGTATATGAGAAAATCTGTTGTGAGCACCTAAGAACAAGATAACATATATGCTGATTGTCACATTAAATAGGCGAAAGTACTAAGTGTTCTTCCTTTAACATCTCAATAATTAGTTTCTCCATGTTCTTATTGTATGTCCAATGTCCTATGCAAAGAAGCGGATAATTTTCGTTCAACCGACCGTCCAAAAGATTATGGAATGGATACGGAATGGAGAAATAGATATCCGATATTATCCATGTCCGACTTCGACTCTGAGAAAAGAATATAAAATATGATATAGGATAAATAATATCCAATCGTATCCGCTTTGATTGTACCCTGTAGTAAGCAGCAGAGCAATAGTGACCACGAAATATGACAGCGAATTTGTTAGTGGTTGTCCTTTTTGAGGCTAGAATTATTCTTAATTTTGCGGATGGCTGGATAGAGAGGAGCTGCCTGTACTGTGAATGGGGCTGCACTGTTGCCCATTGGTCTGTGGCCTCCGCCTCTCGGTTCCGGGCTCTTTGTTGGTTTTGATAAGTTGGCCACTTGGGACTGGTGGACATCACGCGGCGACTGGCGACTCGGGATCACCATGCGGCGATTCAGGCTCATGGTGATGATTAATTTGTGATGGGCACACAGGCACGACAAAGAACGAACAAACTGACAAGCTTGTCATCAGGGTGGATCCATAAAAGTAAAGTCGTAGGAGTCATTACGCTCATCATACACTAATCTCACTTGAGTCTATAAAGTAACCTCTTGTATACATAGAGTTTTACCGTAAGTTATGCATAAAATAGTCGGCCACTACACCGTGGATCCGCCTCTGCTTGTCCTATGCCCGTCCAGAGAAGTCTAAGACCCATTTATTTTTTGTTTTTAAGTGATTTTTAACTTTTAATTTCTCTCGACCATTACTATTTATTAGACTAATAAACTGTAGCAACAAACAGAAAAAAGGCCTAACACATACAGTGCAACTGACACTTATGTTTCCAGCTCGGCGCTATCTTTTCTTCTTAGAAGTTGCTAGCGCTGGGACGTCCGATTCGGGGATAGCTCCATACGATCGGTCACAACATTTTTTTATCATCTATGCAACATTTCTCGGCATGTATGCAACAAAAAATTGATAAGAATATCAATTTTGCACGCATGAAATCAAAATGTTGCATTCATAAAGTCAGAAAGGGATAATTGATGATTTGCCCCGTCTTTTATTGGCATCAGCTCATGTAGAGGTACCTAAAGAGGCCACCATGAGGATGGTTTCGTGCGCAAGACCGCAGCTATCATTGGCGACGGTGGGCATGCGGAGCGTGAGGTCGGTAATGAGGCCGTAAAAGTGTTAAGAACTTCAACCTTGGCCACTACGACTACAACCATGGCCGCTACAACCACGGCCATTTCGACCATTACCATGGTTGCAGTAGCAGTGGTCGTAACAGCCGTGGTCAAAGTGATCGTGGTCGCAACGGACATGGTCGACGTGACCGTGGTTGTAGCGGCTATAGTCGTACGGTCGGTCACAACATTTTTTATTCAGATATGCAATATTTCTCGGTCATGTATGCAACAGAAAAATTGATAATAATATCAATGTTACATGCATGAAATCAAAATGTTACACATATGAAATAAAAAATGTTGCAACAAAAAAACACCTACCTCCCATTGTAGACGGCGGCGAGGTCTCGAGTGCAGCGGTGGCAGGCGGCGTGGATCCAACGCCGGTAGGAGAAGGCGACAGAGCTAATGCAGCGTTCACGAGGCCGCTATTGGCGATCGAGGTTAGGATGCTACGAAGCTCGCGGAGGCTGCAACTGACTTTGCCGGACTCCCAGGTAGCAATCGCGGCCACGAAGTCAGTGCCTCCCGTGCTGGATTCTAGGCCGGCGGTGGGGGCAAGACTGCAGGAGCAAGAGCTCGAATTAGGGCCCTGGCGCCACGGAGGAGTAAACAGAGCTGAGAAGGCAAGAGGCGGACTTACGGATCCACATACGCGGAGCGATTGGATAGCGTACGGCCATAGGGGATGGATTTGGGATTAGGGTGAAAGGCAGGAGGTGGGTGATGAGGCAAGCAGGAATAAAAAAGGTAGTAGTAGAGTTTAGAGATGAATACACTAAAGAAAGTAACCTAGTAGACGTCCAATCAACTTATTCAATCGGACAAAAGAGTCGTATCAATTCCCTTTCTTCTTTCTCAACCACGCCCAATCCAGCGAGATTCATCTGTCCACGCACACGCTTGTAGCAATCGCCGTCGGCCTTGAACGTCGGCGGCCCACGAAAATTCCAAACCCGAGAAACTCTGCGACCGAAAACCACGTTCGAAAACCAACGAGGAGAGAAGCCGGGAAACCGATTTGCTCATTCCGCTCCTCGGCCTCGCCGAATCGCCGCGCTTCTTCGCCCCTCTCCTCTCGTCGCGACGCCCACCCGCGGGATCCGATCCTGCCAGCGCCGCGCCGTCCGATCCGGCACCCGATGCGTCAAGGCACGCACGTAAATGTAGGTGCCACATCACATTCGTCAGCTCTCTCGCACGATGTTCGTGCCCGCGGCGGTGGCTCGGTTGCGGGGGCTAGCAAGATGAAAATCTTCTCTGGGGACACACCGTCGATTTGCGTCAGTTGTCGCCATTGCATTTGCATCCGCCCGTGCTGCCCGAATTTTTGTACGGATAATTTATTTTTTATTCGAAATTACAGAAATATACTCGCGAATTTTTTTTACAAAAATAGGCTCAAATCGATCAATAGGAAGGCGACTGGAGCCTATCGTCCAACCAGAAGCCGATTCTGTCCCTGTCGCTTACCATCAGGCGACTGCATCCAGTCGCCCTCCCATTGGGCAACTTTAATGCAGTCGCCCAATGGTTGAGCGACAGGGACCAAACCTTCGCCAAAAATAGTGAAAATTGGTAGAGATATTCTTCATTGATCCAAAAGCCTTCAGAAAAAAATTTGATCAATTTCGGCTACAAAATCAAAAATTATAAAAGTTATAGCAGTTTCAATCACTCCCCTTCAGTTGTCGCCGTTGCACATCCGCCCGTGCAGCCCCACCCGCCCACGGCTTCTGGTCCACACACGGGACCATGCGCGCAGTCACTGTCGAGACGACTCCTTCCCTCCCTTGTGCGCTTCCTTGACGGCGAAAGTACGGTGGTGCCTAGGCAGCGAGGAGCTGCAGTATATTATTTCCTGGCGTCTAGAGCCGCGGTTGTGGTGTGCCGTCGCGAGCATGGCTGTCAAGATCGCCGTACGGACGATAGACGGAGAGACGCTCACGCCCTACGGAGAGATGAGCGAAGCTCTTGGTTGTGGAAGTAGGACTGTGGAGCGCACTTTGTTCTGAAGGGGAACGTCCATATGCGAGTCATGTAGTCTTGTACGACTCCGTATAGAATGTGGCCATCGCAGGAAAGCAAAGGAGCATGACGAGTCATGATAGGGAAACAGTGGTGCTCATGTGAGCTTTTAAACACGAGTTTCTAGTTTTTTAACTATAGCTGTTAGTAGTTTTTTCAGTATAATTAAATTTAAAATTTTAAAAATAATATCATGGGCAATGAAAAAGAATAAGAGGTAAAAAAATTTCGAAAAACCATAATACTAGAAAAGATAAAAAATAAAAAACTAGAAATTAAAGGTTAGAAGCAGAGAAGCTGAAAGAAATCCAGGTTTCTGGATAGCTCCACACGACGGTGACAGGAGCCGTGTCTTGGGGAGAAAAAAAAGGCGTGAACCGGTTCAGTGAACACATGGTGCACGGAAGCGGGTTGTTCTGGGACGAGACGACCTGCAAAGCGAAGTGGCCAATCCTGGCGAGTCACGTACGGGCAGGGCAGCGCTTGACATGCATGCGTGGCTGGGGGTATCATCTGGAGCCTGATCTGATCTAATTGATCTGCGCGCAAGTTCCTGGGACGTGCCACGTATGGGCTGTGAAATCAGGGTAACAGTGACTGAATTTGATGTTTCTCTCTGCTCTGGGCGTTGCTGGTGCTTTCACCGAGTGGCCAATGCCAAGGTATTTGTAAACCTCCCGAAAACCATCAGCAGGGGTCAAAAAGATTTTGATAAATATGGTTATATGGCCCTATTCCTTATGCGACGTGCCTGCAATAGCACATATCCAATTTTGCGTTGAGAAATGCTCTTACAAATACAACATAGGAGGCTTCACACGTTGGAGAGAAGTGATCCATTCTCCGTGAGACGTACCACCTTACGTCTCTATTTCTAGACTCCAGAGGATCACAGATGTAACGTCCTCTTTTTTTTAAAAAAAAAAGCTGGTATTCTCCTTGGCTTAATACATACTTACAACAAAAAAAATCAAACTTTAATACAGAAATACAACTTAAAAGTCAACTTTGGACGCAACAGGCATAACCCAACGTTATCTTACAACACAAAAGATTTTCCACAGGCATACTTGAGCGAGGCTAAGACCTAAAACCGCTGGTCGTCGACGAAGTAGGGCTCTTCCAAATCTTCATTAACAGTTTGTTCACCGTCATCCTATTGATCTTCTGTTTATTGTTTAGTAAGTAATGAGTACAACCATTCTCAACAATTCACAAAGATAAATCCTAATTTAATTACTTGCGAAGATTTTCAAAGGATGTGAATATAGTGGTTTTATTAAAGAGAGTGTGGATGCAATTTTATTTATAAACATTTGTAAACAAAAAAAATATAAAACAAGAACTTTTTATGATTTGGGGGTTTTCAACACTTGATTACTCAGCTTACTCAGATTAAAACATAAAGAATTCTACTTATGCCTTGTTATTGGAATCACCCATTAAATACAACTTCATTTACCGGAAGCACGATGTATTCGAATATCATTTATTTTTACTCTATAGAGTTACCCAACTTTACCCACAAGATTTCTTAAACTCCTAATGTCATGCAATAGACACGCTTCAACTAGCATGCAACTGAGTTGAGAAAACAAGACTTTTCACTGCATATCTCTTTATATAGCCTCTACCTGGTAGATCACCCACTCAGACCCAGTTATCTGCTGGCTAGGTCTAAACATTTCCGTTATTTAATATGGTTTAACCGTTTCCATACCAACGCCCCTTCATCTTTACTCCTACATCTTGTAGGTATTCAATCAAGTTGAGCAGTTACTAGACTAAGATTGACGAGTCCATACTTGTGGTTGAGCGATTACTATGTCCTTTACTCAATATAAGATTCCAGTCTTTACTTTTTATCATGAGGCAGCCATCCACACCTAGATCCTTAGTGCTATACGGCACTGCCATCCATCTACTCAAGGCTTCTCATTAGGATAAGGTCGTAGACTCCAACCATCTAGTGGCTTTCCACGATACATCCTTACCCTAGAACTGTTTAAAGAAATCTACGGTCAAAATGCCAAGTCACTTAGTAGTACAAATATTTTTGTATGAACCATTCTACAATTGTTTATATAGTAATTAAATAATACTAAGATTGTCAAGGTAAATATGGTCTCAAATTAAACAGGGTTATATAGTCGAGGATGATAGCGTGCCTGGCTATTCTTGTATAACCGGATATGTGGGGAGTAATCGTTGGTGCCACTGTCATAACCTGTTAAATAACATTTATCTTTGATGCCATTGTTCCTGTGATCTCTATCTCCAGTCTGTATCAGTGTTTCTGATAACTTAGCTTCATTGCACTTAACCTGTATCAATTGCTTGCTTGCTTTGCTTGTCCTTTACATGTCTTGTTCGCATTACTTGTCCTTTACTCATTGTGTTGCGACCGCTGTTGGGTACTTGCTGAGATTTTCAAATCTCACGCTTGTTCTTTTCAGTCTCAGGTAAAAGGCCAGTGGAGTGATAGCATCATGCATGGGTGGGAACATTAGAGTTTTCAACACCGTGGTTTGCCACTGTTTTGTTATTTCATTCGTTCTTTATTTGGTTAGAAGTGGATCGGTCCCATATTTTAAACATTTATTCCAACTTCTGTTGGTTATCTATTAAAGTGTTAATAAAGTTTTAAACTCTTTGTGATTTCTTTTGTTGTTCTTATTTATGCTTCACTTTGGCGATGACGTTGTATAGTAGTATTCCACATTGATATGTGGGGTGCTACAGGGCGATGCTAGCGCGTGAAGGAGAGAGAGAGTAGAGGCTTTGCTGGGGGAGGGAGCGCGCAGGCGAGGCAACCCTGGTGGCACTGCGGTCTCTGTAAGGTTGGCGAGGAGAGATGGCAACTGGTACGGAGAGGCATGCGTGTCGGGTGAGGAAGGCTGAGAGCTATGGCGGGAGTGGGGGGGTCAAACGACGCGCTGCACAAGGGAGGGGTGAGGTCAGCAGGGAAGGGCGTGTGGCTAGGAGGTAGGGCCACGGTGTCAGGAGCTGGCAGAGCGGGTGTGAACGGCCGGGAGAAGCGGCCGCAATTCTGGGCGTGGGCGAGCGGCCACGTGGAGAGGAGGAACAGAGAGGTGGTGGTGGAGGCGGCTTCTCCAGGGACACCACTTGGTGAAGGAGATGGGAATGCAAAGGAGAAAGGAAGGATTAGATGTGAGTTGCCAAATTGGAAGAGAATTTGGGATTTCAATCAAGTTCCAAAAAGAAATCAAATGGTTTGAATTTTTGAGGTGTTTCAATTGGTAGACAGACTCAAGCTTCTCAGTTGAATCAACGGAATTGTTACTGTACATACGTATAGTGCAAGAGTTTTTATCGAACAATTCACTCCACTGTTTCCACCTTTGCTCGCTCTCTCCTCATTCTCCCCCTTCTCTCACTCTTCCTCCCTCCGCTCGAATGCCCCGACCCCTGTGCTCAGTGACGGCCATGAGCCCCAGCCACCCCATTCTCGGCGTTGCCGCCGCTGGATCCGGCCGTCGCCATCGACTTCCTCTTTGGGCGTCCTCGGGTGTGGCGCCACCAAATCCAGTCGCCGCCGTCAACCTCAGCCGTCCTCGGACGTGCCGCCGCTAGAACCGGCCTTCTCCTATTCCCCGACAGCTAGGAAGTCGAGTGCGCCAGGGGTCGAAGCCGAGGATCTCGACGGTGGGCTAGGACACAGCCGCCCAGCTCGGCCTGTCCGTACGCCATGAGGATGCGGGTGGCCTTCTTCTCCCGGTGCCAGATCCACGCCGCGCATGCCACCTTCTGGCTGCCTGCACATCACTGCACGTGAGGCCTCATCGCCGCCTGCCATAAGAGGTATGTGTTTGTTTTGTTGCAATATTTTATTTTCATGTGTCCAACAATCATCAATAACTAGTGCAACATCGAGATTTTTACCAAATATTTTTGTTATATACATGGTAAAAAAATATTACATATAAAATTAAGAAATATTGCGACCAGATGTTTAGAGCTAGTACTCGAATCAGACGTCCAATTCGGATACTAGCAAATCCCAGAGAGGGAGCTAATGACGTGCTATGCGGACGCTAGAAAATCCGAGTTAGTGAGCTACTACTAGTTTATTTTTACATTGGTCCTCTCATATAGCAAAATCCTACCGATTGACAGAGAAGCCATGAAAACTTGCTAAATCGAGGGATGGGCGGGAGAATTCTATAATCGACGTCGACGCTATTTCCCAATTGGTCCCCGGTGACGGTGAGACCTTTGGGGGATGGGTGCGGCTGCATAGTGCCGTGCGTCCTCTCCATGGGGTCGATAAATAGCCCGCCATGATTCCGTGGGTTTCGCTTAGAGCAGCCCCCCGCCACACCCATGCCGGAGGAGAAAATTGATCATTTGCTACTTTGAAGAGTGGGCTTCGCAAATTTGCCACTTTCAAAATTGACTTCGTAAAAATGCCATGCAGCACATGTACATCTTGATTACCATACCATTTGAGCCATTTAGCTCATTTAATAATTTTTTTGCTAATTTCTGGAGGTGGAAAAAACCTTTATGCCCTTTTAAGTTTTGCACTGCATGGGAAAATGAAACGTCGCAACGATCTCCCGAAGCCAGAGATCTCCCGAAGCAACGGTCTGCGCACGCGTTCCCGCTCGGCGTCGTCCCCGCTCGGAGCCGTCCCCGCGCCGCCAGTCGCCCTTCCCGCTCGGCGCCGTCCCCGCTTGGCGCCCTTCCAGCGCCGCCCTCCCCGCTCGAACGCACATGTACATCGAACGCCTTCTGTAGCTCGTTAGCGGCTGTCGCTTCGCTCTCCATCTCTGCGTACCTCGCCAGGAAATCCCGTAGTGTGGTAGCAGACTGATCGCTTGGGACCTGTTCCTCTGGTTGCGGCGCTGGGGCTGATCCCTCGGCACCTTCTGCCATTTGCTCATCTGCTGCTGCTTCTGTCTGAGCAAGCCATTTGATCAGGTGCAATGCATACAACCATTCAACCAACACACTTACATACCAAAGCTTATCATCTCTACTTAGTGTCAACCGAATTAAACACACTCCGAGGTTCATGATCACCAGCTACCAAACCAAGAGTGTAGGATGGTTGTATAAAGAAAAAGACAGTTAAAAACTGTCACTAACTGAACCTATAAATACTGCATACAAATTATTCAATCCCAGAATTCTTGCCAAGTACATCCCAAACCATAACCATCTAACTTTACTTGATAATTACTGAGAACAATATAAGCCATAAAAAAGGTGACAATGTTACAATAATCAATTCAAAACCAAAAAAACCAACATATGGGGCAAAAGATAGAGAGGGAGCATCAGAAGAGCAACTTGTCGACAAAGTAATGAGACCATATCCAGCCACAAAACAGAAATCTTTTACAAACATCTGAAACACAAGTAACACATCAACAATTCTCGGTGTAATTTGAGAAGTTGAACACTGAGATCCTCGGTGTTTCAATCGACAGTGAAAAGCGGGGACGGCGCTGGAACACAAGTAACACATCAACAATTCGCGGCGCTGGAAGGGCGCCAAGCGGGGACGGCGCCGAGCGGGAAGGGCGGCTGGCGGCGCGGGGACGGCTCCGAGCGGGGACGACGCCGAGCGGGAACGCGTGCGCAGATCGTTGCTTCGGGAGATCTCTGGCTTCGGGAGATCATTGCGACGGTTCATTTTCCCATGCAGTGCAAAACTTAAAAGGGCATAAAGGTCTTTTCCACCTCCAGAAATTAGCAAAAAAATTATTAAATGAGCTAAATGGCTCAAATGGCATGATAATCAAGATGTACATGTACTGCATGGCATTTTTACGAAGTTAATTTTGAAAGTGGCAAATTTGCGAAGCCAACTCTTCAAAGTGTCAAATGATCAATTTTCTCCATGCCGGAGATCGTTGTTGAGCTTGTGATCCTGCTCTCCTAGCCACAGGCTGTGATTCGGTTGGTGCCACCCCCCCCCCCCCCCCCCCCCCCAAATCCTGGACTCTTGCGCTTCGCCCCCGTCCTGATCCGTGAATCTTGTCGTGTGCCTCGGTGTGATTACGGTTGTTTTCCTTTCCCATCGTCTTGCAGGGCTCTGGTCTGGTCTGAGGCAGCCATCAAGATCAAGCCTGGATTCGGGCTGCTGCAGCTTGCGAGCCCGCTTCTCCGTTGGTTTCTTGGGACGTGCGCGTGCCGTGTTCGAGGGAATGCCCGCGAGAGGCTCCTGCGCGCAGTGAGTTGTTGGTGTTGGCTTTTCTTGTGCAGGTCATGGTGGATTGAGGGGGCTGGAGTTGGTTGTTCCATGAGCATGGGCGGTTCGGAGAGGACCATCGTTTGGTTCAGAAGGGACCTCAGGATCGACGACAACCCGGCCTTGGCGGCCGCGGCGAGGGACGGTTCTGTCCTCCCTGTCTTCATATGGTGCCCGGCTGACGAAGGGCAGTTCTATCCCGGCCGTTGCTCCCGGTGGTGGCTGAAGGAGTCGCTTGCTCACCTTCGGAAGTCGCTGGAGTCGCTCGGGTGTCCGCTCGTGCTGATCCGAGCTGAGGAGAGTACTCTTGCGGCTCTTCGGCAGTGCATTGATTCAGTCAGTGCCACCAGAGTGGTTTATAACCATCTATATGGTATAGTTACTTGCCCATGTTGTACCATATATCAGTAGAGTTTCTTCTTTTATTGCGGCTTCTTTTTGAAAAGATCTCTCTCTCTCTCTCTCTCTCTCTCTCGATGATCGATCGATCGACTTTGCATGTCAAGAAATTTGGTGATCACATCTTCAAAAGCTTAGCCAGTCACGTCATGTGGTTTCGTGTTTTCAAAAGTTTCGGCCAATTACATTATGTAACTTTTGGTCAGAAGATGACCCAAGTGAATTAGGCTTATGGAGTTCTGCCTCCAAAGACCATACTTTATGTCAGTTGCATTTTTACATGGTACGCTAAGTTTTAAATTGACAATGAAATGTAGTACAAATGTTATTTACAAGAAAGCTTTATCAATTACCCATTTTATTATGTTTCATCAACCTGTGCAACCAATTTCACTAATGCGTAAGATATTCTCCACACAAATATAGCGAAGATTCAAATTCATAGATGAAAACAATGAAGCTATACAGAAATAAAAAAAATGTAGTCATAAAAAACTCGTCATGACTTTTGTTTTCTAATTTCAACCTTCTAAAATTCAGTAAGAAAAAAGTTTTAAAAAGCTTTGTCTAAACAAGAACACATCATTGAAACTAGCAACTAGGCCACTGAGTGCACTCCACATGATCAAATTTAGCTGGAGGCATGATGGAAGTGTTAACACAAATGATGGTGCACTCATTGCAGGGGCTAAATTGAGCTGACCCCACTTGAAATTCGACCTCTTTTCTGAGATATTGAACTATTCCCCTGGTAAATCCAACCCCCTGGTGTGCCATCACATAATGAGTTGTCTTTGCAATTTGAGCCAGTACATGATTACCATGAAACAAAATCAGTGTTTTCAAGCTCAAAACATGTGCCTGTAAAGTTGGAATAAAGTAGATATGCTTTTAGTTGGAGTTATCCATTGTTGTATTCTGGTACCAGTTGATTTACTGTTGATTTCTGTATCCTTTTAGTCATGCCATTTTGATCTTATTGATTCTCTTTTCCTAAACTCTAGACCCGATTTCACTTGTGCGGGATGACAAAATCAAGAATGAGCTTTCGGCTCTTGGAATTTCTATTGAGAGTTTCAATGGTGATCTGCTATATGAGCCATGGGAAGTTTATGATGAGAATGGGCATGCATTTACAACCTTTAACATGTACTGGGAAAAGTGCATGAAATTGCCTATTGAGATATCACTATCTCTTGCACCTTGGAGGTTGGTGCCAGCCCCAGGTAGCTTGTGGCTACTGGCCTAGCATTAGCATTTTCATTTCTTGAACATTTGTGTATTTTGTCATTTATATGTACTTATAGAAGATTGTTGCTTATTTTCTGTCACTTTCCTGTGATGTATCTTCCCTTTCATTGTCAAGGAATAGTTTGCTACTGTGTAATGGTATTTTAAAATTCAAGAAATGTAATAACTATATTAAGTTGTTTACTTTTAAATTCAAGAAGTATAATGACTAGATTAGGTTGTTTACTTGAAAGCATCACTTGGTCCACAAATGCAGGCTTAGTAATTGGTGCTCCAACCTTTATATTCAATACCTAATCTGTCTACATATATAGCTGCTTTAATGCTTAACATTTTTCAGTTTGACATTCAGGTACAGAGAATGTTCGTAGTTGTTCAATTGATGATCTAGGCCTCGAATCAAGTAAGGATGAGGAATCAAGCAATGCTTTGCTAAGCAGGGCCTGGTCTCCTGGCTGGCGCAATGCGGAGAAGATGCTTGAGGAATTTGTGTGTCATGGTCTCCTAGATTATTCAAAACATGGAATGAAGGTTGGGGGAACTACAACCTCATTGCTGTCGCCATATCTTCATTTTGGTGAGGTTAGTGTAAGGAAAGTTTACCAACTTGTCAGGATGCAACAAATCAAGTGGGAAAATGAGGAGAAAACTGAAGCAGAGGAGAGTGTTAACTTCTTCCTGCGATCAATTGGTCTTCGAGAATATTCGCGTTACCTGTGCTTCAACTTCCCATTCACACATGAAAGGTCGTTACTGGGGAACTTGAAGCACTACCCATGGCGAGTAGATGAGGACCGGTTCAAGTCCTGGAGACAGGGAATGACTGGATACCCATTAGTAGATGCTGGCATGAGGGAACTTTGGGCTACTGGTTGGACACATAACCGGATAAGAGTCATCGTCTCAAGTTTTGCTGTGAAATTTCTGCTAATTCCATGGACTTGGGGGATGAAGTACTTTTGGGATGTGCTATTGGATGCTGACCTAGAAAGTGATATTCTTGGTTGGCAGTACATATCTGGTAGTTTGCCTGATGGTCATGAGCTCAGTCGTCTTGATAATCCAGAGGTACGCAATTATTAGAGCAAACCATTTTAGTACCAAATCATATTTGAACTATCTGGTAAGCCTGAATTAGTACACAATGAGCTTGTGGACAAAGTTTATATTGGAATTTAGGAAGTTTTGTTCATGAGGTAGTTCATAGATGATGAGCCAAGATTATTTCTATTATGCCTCTGAACTGAAAGTTGCTGACAGTGTAGATTACCCACAGTTCATTCTTCAATTAAAGGATGTTTAGTCAAACAGCTCAAAGAAATGTTAGTGAGCTTGAAGAATTCTGACTATACTTGCGGAGGCTGGCATTTTACTAAATCACAAATTCTGGAGTGGTATTCAACTATAAATTCCAAAACAAATATTAGTCTGGCCGAGTTGTGATTTTCCCACTAAAACACATAGCAACAGCCTAGTCAGACCTAACACGACCCAGCATGATAGTTGCCTAGCCTAGCCTACCCAACTAATTTGTGTAGTGCCTGGGCATAGTCCAGCCAGCTTGAAAAACGACTCGACATGGCCAGTATATGTTGCCTTTTCCTCCCTCTACTATGGGTTGATATGATGAAACTAAAATTAGTATATTTTGGTTCTTGTAGGTTTTTGTTGTTCAGAGGGTTTCTGTAGCCATGTAGGTTATGAATCATGTGATAGGATTGAGTATATCTTGTGCATATCTGGTATTAATGGATGTGTGTTTTGTTGTTTCTGCTATCCACCCTAGGGTTTTCCCGTCATTAATATCAG
The DNA here is from genome assembly GCA_017311315.1 of Dendrocalamus latiflorus. Lineage (NCBI taxonomy): Eukaryota > Viridiplantae > Streptophyta > Magnoliopsida > Poales > Poaceae > Dendrocalamus > Dendrocalamus latiflorus. The sequence continues at coordinate 26,899,847 of CM029633.1, forward strand.
ATCTGTGATTAAATTTTTCACAATTTGCTTATGGTTTATCTATGATATCTCCTACAGATATGCACACTTGAAACTTCATGGCCTTCCTTTTTGCTCAGTTGTGATTTTTGAATTGTTCTTATAATATATTTTGCTGAAGAATTTGCTCGTGTTATGATTCTGTCCTGCAGCTGTTAACCTGTGTCGAGACAAATTAATGCTTATTTGCATATTTTTGTTTTCCTTATGAGTTTTATTGTTCATGTTGTACTTGCATGATTGCATCTAGTTTTGGTAAATTTATATGTACCTGAGCACCAAATAATTTATCTATGTCTCACGGGAGATTTATCTATTTCCCTGTTGGGCTTTCATTGCACACAAAACTAGGTTCAAGGTCAAAAGTATGACTCAGATGGTGAATATGTAAGAACTTGGATTCCCGAACTAGCTAGAATGCCAACTGAATGGATCCATCATCCGTGGGATGCACCGAGCTCTATACTTGATGTTGCTGGAATTGAGCTGGGCTTTAACTATCCTAAGCCCATAGTAGAACTTCACACGGCTCGGGAGTGCTTAGATGATGCCATCTCCACGATGTGGCAATTGGATACAGCTGCAAAACTTGCAGAATTAGATGGTGAAGTCGTGGAAGACAACTTGAGCAATATCAAGAGTTTCGACATCCCAAAAGTTGTTTTGAAGGAACTATCTCCAAGTGCTTCGACCTTCCATCAAAGGGTGCCCTCTACTATTTGCAGGAATAATAAGTTACAGCCTAAGGAAGTGAAGGGATCAAACAAACAGATTATCTGTGTTGATATGACCAGGGCCTCAAAGATGGAAGAAACAGGATCCATAGCAAACTTGCCGGTATCAAGGAAAAGATCCAGTAGGGAGAGTGCATTTGATGCCCCCGCTTGTTCATCTTCAATCGAAGTGCATTCACAGAATCAGGATCCTGGTGGTTCTTTAGTTGGGTCTTCAAGATGCCTCCTGCAGAAATCAGGGAGAAACTGTGCTGGTAAGGTAAGTCTAATTATCGTATTTGAAAGACAATTGTTGCACAAGAAAATCATATGAATTTGCCATCTTTTCTGGTTTTCTATTAGGTAAGCAAGCATCCATGATAACACCATTGTAATCAACTTGTCAAAAAAAAAGGCAGCCATCCTCTAAGGGGCTAGGTTCAATTAGCTTTGTGAACACACCATGATACAGATGCTGTTCTAAAGTTTCTACAGTCTTCTGCTGCTTGAGTGCGCTGCATGGAGCACTTATAACTGTATTCTTAGCTTTAAATCCAAAGACAGCTTCTGTTATTCTTACAACATAGATTGTGGGATTTGCTGCAAGCCAGTAAAAATAGCTTGTAGAAAATCATCCAGGTGCTAGGCATGTCTAGTGAAAATCGCACATTTCACACTTCACTGCTTCTGTACCAAGTCTGGACATGATTAATTGATATGTGTGCGCTTGTCATTTCTTGTTTTATGTCTTAGTGAAACTGTGTATCGTTGTAGAGTGAAATATCGGAGTAGGATGTAGTGAAACTGTGTATCTTTGTAGAGGGAAATATCGGAGTAGGATGTAGAGTTGTAGACATAAGTAGTTGATGTTCATAAAGGAAAACCTTTACCGGAGATAAAGAGAACTCCTGATATATGTTGACCGAAAGACTTTTCTTTAACATCTCTGTTGGGCATTTACTTATGCATTTCTCCAGATTTTTTAAAATTTAATCATCCACCATGAGCACAAGGTGTAATCAATCAATTCACAGCCGATCACATCCTATCCTGACTGTATCTATATGCATGGTATTTATATTCTTCTTTGGGACGATGGTATTTTGATTCTTCTTGACATCTAAATGCATCTTTGCAGGTAGAAGATAACGCCAGTGCAGACAGTGGTACAAGCATCTCTGGACCATCCAAGAGAGCTGCTTAGCCGTACTGCCTGTTAAGGGAGGTTGTAACTGTACTGAACAATGGGGGTGTAGGAGTGCAGCACGCGAGATCTTCCCGTATTCCCACTCATTAGGAAATTTTGTACATTTGTAATCTGGTTTTCTGTCAAAGTTTTTTTTTATGTAATCTACAATTAGTTGAGCACTACGATGGAACGGTTTCCTCGCCCAAAAAAAAAGACGGTGTCTTACCTTTGTTGCAATAAGAGGGAACTTCTCGTTCAGTGAAATTTCAGATTCTCTTTTTTGTTCCTGCTTCACTTATGACGAGGATTAAGTAATTTATATTATTTAATTATTATCAATAATAGCTGTTAGAACAAGACTTAGTCAAATAGCTTCCATAAGTACCTCTGTTGGGGAGAGAAAACTCAGATCGCCTTGGGTATTGACCTCTCTCTGGTCGAAGTTTACGATCAGACGTGAACACAAACCTTCGACCAGGGGTCAACTGTAAACTGACTACATGTGGTTAACGAGGGAAATGTATATCCTTACACCACTAACATAACTGCACATATTTCTTCTCTGACAATAATAGCATGACGACTGCACTAGGAGAACATCTTACCAAAAAGAACTATTCCTCGAGTGCGGTTGATTAGTTCTAATGAGACGTCTCTTCATAGGCATTAACCGCCACTCTTTGACGTTATTTAAGGAGTACATCAGACGACAGAAAGAAAGGAGAGAAATCACAAGGCATTACATGTTTGTAATTTTAGACATCTCATTATGACCGAATACAAAAATATAGAAGTACAGTTGTTATTCCCTTAGGATAAGGTTCGAACTTGTCTAAACGTTTGTCTCTTCTGTATGACCTACAATGCTAAAGTTTTTGTATTTATTTGGTAAGATCCATAGTAGTTTATCGGTAGGTTATAGTTGTTGCAATGACCTGGGTAGTCAAATATGTCCAGTGGGCTTGTGATGTCGTTGCGCATTTGGGCAGGGTGGTGTAATCCTGACCGTCCATCTGCCATCATACGAGTCAGGCCACTCAAAGCATAGATCGTAGTTGGATCACAGATAGCTTCTAGGATCCGCTTTGTTCCGTTTCTCCTATCCCACCTGTCAGTGCAGGTGTTCACATATGGCGAGGGAAGCTACTTCTCTGGGGAACGTCCCCGTTTTCTCTCCATGGGGACTGCCTCAAATTGGAGACACGTGGCACACGTACGAATCTCCGCACAACTCCCCTCCCTTCTCCTCCTCCCCCCGAAACGAGCGCAGCCTCCCTCCCTCCCACGTCGCATTCCGTCCCCCGGTGGCGCCCCTCCCCCTGTCTGCCGCAGACCGTGCTGTCGACGTCACCTACATCGCGTAAGGATCCCCCGCCTCCAAGAGGGCTCCATCCGTCGGCCACCGACCTCGGTGCGAGAGGGCTCGGCACAGGGTGAGGAGGGGCGCGACTCCGAGAGGAGCTCAGCGGCGATGAGCTTGAGGTAGGCGATGACGGGGATGGAGGAGGAGGGGGCGTGAGGGAGACGAGGAGGGTCTTGCGTAGGATGATGTCCTCCACCTTGCTAGGCGTGCACTGTGGCCAAGACGTCACCGACTGGGGTGGGGATGCCATCCTCAAAAACCTCGCCAAGGAACCCCCTTTTCCTTCGGACCTCACCCAACTCCCATTGCAGCCAATCAAGTCCTAGTGCTACGAACCCCCTTCATCTCCACTTCTGGTGAAGCGCCGCCGCCTAAAATTCCCGTGTTCCGAAGCTTCACTGTCCAATCCCGAGCGCCTAAAGCACCGCAAGATGATCGCAAAACCATCCCAACCACCACCTTTTGCTCTCCTCCCCTCCGGTGGGCCCTCCATGACGGCCTCCCTGCGTCACCTTCGGCTCCAGTCGTCGACTCACCTCGGGCACTCCTTGGCTGCGCCATCGCTTTAGGTGAGTTCCTTGTGACCTCGTCGTGCTCGTGCCCCTTACTCTTTGAGGATGGCAAGGTTTTTGAGAATGGCATCCCCACCCAGCCGGTGATGTCATGGTTGTAACGCATGCCTGGTGAGGTGGAGGACATCATTCTCCGCAAGACTCTCCTCGTCTCCCTCATGCCCCATCCTCCCCTAACCCCGTCGTAGCCTACCTCGAGCTCACCACCATCGAGCCTCTCTCGGAGTCATGCTCCCCTTGCCCTGCACCGAGCCCTCTTGCACTGAGGTTGGCACCCGGCGGATGGAGCCCTCTTGGCGATGGTGTGGGGAATCCTTGCGTGACGTAGGGGATGTTAACGGCATGATCTATGGCTGACGGGAGGAGGGGCACCCCGAGGGACGGAAGGCAATGCAGGAGGAAGGAAGGCTGCACTTGTTTTGGGGGTGAGAAAGGAGGGTGGGAGGCTGCGTAGAGATTGGTGCGTGTGCTAGGTGTCTTCGATCTGAGGCAGTTCCTATGGAAAGAAAACGGGACGTGCCCAGACTAGTCGCTTCCTATGGCGAGCGGCATCCTTAACGCCCAGCCCTCCTCCTGGCTCGCCGCCGTGGCGGTCACCGCCGCCGCCAAACCAGCCATCCTCCGCCGCGCACACTTTGTCCTCCTCACCTCCGGACACCTCTCGTCCCGCTCCTCCGTCAACTCACTCCTCCCCCGCCGCCTCCTCCACCGTCTCCTACCCGACCACATCTCCCTCTCCTTCTCCCTCCACTCCTGCACCCGCTTCCCCACCACCCCTTCTCCAGCATCCTCCACTCCTCCGTCAGGCTCGGCCACCCCCGCGACGTCTACGTCGTGAACGCTGCCGTCTCTGCCTACTTCACCGCCGCCGACATCGCCTCCGCCGAGCGGCTCTTCTCGGAGACCTCGAAGGATGTCGCCGACGTTGTTACCTGGACCACCATGGTCACCGGGCACGCCAACGCCGGCGACGTGGAGCGCGCGAATGGTTCTTCGAGGTCATGCCTGAGTGAGAGGAACGTGGTTTCTTGGAACGCCATGCTGGGCGACTACGCCCGGCCCGGGATGCTGTCCAAGGCGCGGAAGCTGTTCGATAGAATGCCCAGCCGGAATGCCGCCACGTGGAGCTCGATGGTCACCGGGCTCGTGCAGTCCGAGCACTATGAGGAGGCGTTGAGGGTGTTCAGCTGCATGGTCGACAGGGGTGGCGTGCCGAACGAGGCTGGGCTGGTGAGCGCGGTCTTTGCGTGCGCACAGCTGCGATCGATGGAGCCCGGTGCATGGGTGCACGCATATGCCGAGAGGGAACTTCGCGGAGCGATGAGCGTTGTCCTCGCGACAGCGATCATAGACGTGTATGGCAAATGTGGGAGCATCAACAATGCCATCAAGGTGTTCGCTGCAATGCCGGTGAGAAACATATACTCGTGGAACTCAATGGCCACTGAGCTCGCCATGAACGGCAGCGAGAGGCAGGCGTTACCGTTCTTCTGGAAGATGCAGCTTGCTGGTGTTCGACCAAATGACATAACCTTTATCGGGTTGCTGAGCGCTTGCAGCCACTCAGGTCTACCGCCGGTTGTTCAACAGGATGATCAATGACTTTGGGATCCAGCCAGTCACGGAGCACTATGGCCTCATGGTTGATTTGCTCAGACAGGCAGGTCATGTCATGGAGGCAGTAGATTTCGTCAAGAACATGCCTGTGGAGCTGCACCCGGGCTTATGGGGTGCTCTTGATGGCGCCTGCAAGATCCACGGCAAGGTGGAGCTCGGTGAGGAGGTTGCCAAGAAACTCATTGAGCTGGAGCCCCGGCATGGTAGCCGGTACATCCTCCTGTCAAACATATATGCCACCTCGAACAGATGGGATGACATAGCCACCTGTGCGCAGGCTCCTCAAAGACCGCAAGGCCCCCAAGGGCGTTGGCAGTGCAGTGGTTGGAAATGACGTTCAGTGCATGGAGTCCATTCACGATTAGTACATCTTCCATTCTTTGGACCAATAAGGGCATTTTATGTGATGTTGAATGAGCTGCTCTGGTAGGGATGAGCCTCCTTCCACCTTGGAGACATCTTTGGACTGAAACAAGCCTCCTGGAGGAGAAATGATTTATTTGTCGGCATATGCCTAATTGCCTATGCTGCAGTCAAGCCTGCTTTGAGTAATTACACATACAAGCAGCAGAACTGCACAAACCTGGCAAGAAGCCAAGAAGTGCATCTTTGTACTCGAATACTGACTGGGAGAGGCAGAAGCTCAGATACGGTGCACATAAGGACTAAGATGTGCATCTTTGTACTCAAATACTAACAGGAAGAGGCTGAAGCTCAGAAACTGTCAGGGGATTCAGGTTCACTCAATGATTTATCACTAATCCTGTCTGTACCTCTTTTTACACTGAGAAAAAATTCCAGTAAATCAGATTGATCCAACCCACTTATTGTCTATATGCCATGCATCTACACTGATCTTATTACTGGATTTTTACAATTTGCTGGTTTATCTTTGGTACCTTGTACCATAACATGCATTTATAAAAGTTTATGACCTTTTTAAGCATTCTGAAGTTTAGTTATGATATCCTGCAGAAGAAATGCACTTTTGCTATGCATCGGTCTTGCAGGTTTAAACCTTTAATGCGACAAGTTAATGTTTATTTTGCTTTCGCTTTCTGTTTCCCGGTTTACATACTTGAACACCAGGAAAATATTTGTTTGCCTTGTCTCAGGCAAACTTCCTGTTCAGGGTGAAAAATACAACATGGGTGATGAATATGTAAGAACTTCAATTCCTGAACCAGATAAGATGCCAATAAAATGGATGCATTATCCATGGGATGCACCAAGCTCTATACCATAGGTGGTTGGAGTTGAAGTGGGATTAACTATCCTAAGCCCATAAATGAACTTTTCATGGCTCGGGAATGTTTAGACAACGCTACATATTCACTATGTGTCAATTAGATACAGCTGTAGAACTAGAATACTTTAAATGTTTGAAGCTGTGATGACACTGTGGAGAATATCAAGAGTTCCGACATCCGAAATATTGGTTTAGAGGAGCCAACTACTTTGAATTTGATCGGGGGATGCACTGTACCATTGACAGGAATCATAGGTTACAGTCGGAGGAAGTGAAGGGGGTAAACAAGAGTAAATTACACCACATGTCACATAACTTGTAAGATAGGTGTAAGTAGGTCACACAACTGTCATTTTGCTCCCATAGATCAATAATTTTGTTTGAGTGGTGCAAAGAGGTACCAAACGTGGTCGAAGGGTTGTTTGGTCATTGGTCTTACCACGCTGGTTTCGACCACGTTGTCGAAACAGGTACCAAACAAAGTCGAAACAATGTGGTCTAACCAACGTGGTCGAAAAAATATGATTGAAACAATGTGGTCGAAAAAACGTGATCGAAACCAACGTGGTTGAAGACCATACAACCCTTTCGATCATGTTTGGTACCTCTTTGCACCACTCAAATAAAATTAGTGACCTAAGAGAGCAAAATGATAGTTGTGTGATATACTTGTACCCCACCTTATAAGTTGTGCGACCTATGGTGTAATTACTCCGAAACAATCACCAGCCTATTCTTGTCGGTGTGATTAGGGTCTCAAAGATGGAAGACACATGATCCGTAGCAAACACAGAATCAGGGTTCTGACGCTTCTTTTGTTGGGTGACATGTGTTGCACAAGAAAATTCTTATGAATTTTAATTTACCATCGTGCTCTATTTTCTATTTTGTTCAACTAGGTTAACTAACACGATTAACTTTTCCATTCAATATATCTATATTTTTTGTGTTTTTTTTCTTATAAAAGCCTTGTCTAAGCTCTTGGAAGTTCGAGTGCACTACTGCTGTGAATCTGATTGTACTCTGTGTTTCAGCAGTTGAGCTTGATATTGATGCCTTTTTGAAGTTTCTAATGCCTGCTGCTTCTTGAAGGTTTTAAGTGCATTCGACGTCATCAATTTACTCTTAAAGATGAACCAAGTAAATTGGCTCATCATGTAACAATATAACAATTTACTTGGTTCATGCAACGTCATCAATCTACATCTCCTAAGAAATGTGCATGACATGTTGACATATTTTGCTGCAGATGATCACATCCTATGAATCTATGATCATACCCACATCATTGCGTGATAGAATTTATATTCTTCTTGACATCCAGATTAAGGCGTCTTGTTTTTTTCCAATGTAGAAGATGGCGCCAACGCAGTGATACAACAACTGAAAGATCATCATCCATAAGAGCTGCCCGACAAGGGAGATTGTGGGGTTGTACTGAACAATGGGGTGTAGAGGCAAGACAGGCGAGCCCTTCTATAGGCCATGTTTGGGGTCTTAAAGCCTTCCAAAAAGCAGGAAGCTCCTCCAAACGGGTTTGCTGCTTTTGGTATAAAGCCAAAAGCTACTACCCACCATGCCACCTGTCGTGGCTACAGGACAAACAGTAGAGAAGGAGACTGGTAAAAGAGGAAGAGAAGAGTTAGATCTGTGAGAGAGTTGGTGGGAATGAGAGGATGTCCCTCCTCCTACCCCTCCTAGGGTTTATATACATGAGTGGGGTAGAATGGGAAATCCCCATTCTACCCCTTAGTATTTACAAAGGATGAGGGTACATTGGTGTATTTACATTGGTATATTCCTCTATGCTATTGGGCCTATTACATGTTGGACTAGTTGCACGGCCCAGTCACGGGGGGTTGGGCCACCCCCACAACAGTACTCCCTCGACAGCAAGCGCTGAGGTCTTGATGGGCGAGCTGACGTGATCAACCGCCCGAGTCCCCCCGTTTCTCGACAGCAAGCGCGAGAGTGCCGAGTGGTGAGCCGATGCAACTGGTAGCTTGCAGACCCCAGAGGCAATGCTTACGAAGAAATCAGCGAACTCCTACGCTGAATCCCGCGCCGTGCCGCCGAGGCGTTGCCTACGAGGCGGATGGCGAAGTCCTGCGCCGGAGCCATGCTGTCCCGTCGAGGTGATGCCTACGAGGCGGACGGCGGAGTTGAGCGCCGAGGACGTGCCGTCCCGCCGATGCTATGCCTACGAAGCGGACGGCGAAGTCGAGCGCTGAAGACGTGCCGTCCTGCCGAGGCAATGCCTACGAGGCAGACGGCGAAGTCCTGCGCCGGAGCCATGCCGTCCCGCCGAGGCGATGCCTACGAGGCGGACGACGGAGTCGAGCGCCGAGGATGTGCCATCCCGCCGAGGCGATGTCTACGAGGCGGACGGTGAAGTCCTGCACCGGAGCCATGCCGTCTCGCCGAGGCGATGCCTACGAGGCGGACGGCGAAGTCGAGCGCTGACGGCGTGCCGCCCCGCCGAAGCGATACCTGCGAGGCGGACGGTGAAGTCGAGTGCCGAAGACGTGCCGTCCCGCCGAGGCGATGCCTACGAGGCAGACGGCGAAGTCGAGCGCTGAAGACGTGCCGTCCCGCCGAGGCGATGCCTACGAGGCGGACGGCGAAGTCCTGCACCGGAGCCATGCCGTCCCGCCGAGGTAGTGCCTACGAGGCGGACGGCGGAGTCGGTGCCTACAAGGCGGACGGCAGAGTCGAGCGTCGAGGACGTGCCGTCCCGCTGAGGCGATGCCTACGAGGCGGACGGCGAAGTCGAGCGCTGACGACGTGCCGTCCCGCCAAGGCGATGCCTATGAGGCGGACGACGAAGTCGAGCGCTGAAGACGTGCCGTCCCGCCGAGGCGATGCCTACGAGGCAGACGGCGAAGTCGAGCGCTGACGACGTGCCGTCTCGCCGAGGCGATGCTTACAAGGCGGACGGCGAACTCGAGCGTTGAAGACATACCGTCCCGCCGAGACGATGCCTACGAGGCAGACGGCGCAATCCTGCGCCGGAGCCATGCCGTCCCGCCGAGGCGATGCCTACGAGGCGGACGGCGAAGTCCTGCGCCGGAGCCATGCCGTCCCGCCGAGGCGATGCCTACGAGGTGGACGGCGAAGTCGAGCGCTGAAGACGTGCCGTCCCGCCGAGGCGATGCCTACGAGGCGGACGACGAAGTCGAGCGCTGAAGACGTGCCGTCTCGCCGAGGTGATGTCTACGAGGCGGACGGCGAAGTCCTGCGCCGGAGCCATGCCGTCCCGCCGAGGCGGTGCCTACGAGGCGGACGGCGAAGTCCTGCGCCAGAGCCATGCCGTCCCGCCGAGGCGATGCCTACAAGGCGGACGGCGGAGTCGAGCGCCAAGGACGTGCCGTCCCGCCGAGGCGATGCCTACGAGGCGGACGGCGAAGTCGAGCGCTGAAGATGTGCTGTCCCACCGAGGCGATGCCTACAAGGCGGACGGCGGAGTCGAGCGCCGAGGACGTGTCATCCCGCCGAGGCGATGCTTACGAGGCGGACGGCGAAGTCGACCGCTGACGACGTGCCGTCCCGCCGAGGCGATGCCTACGAGGCGGACGGCGGAGTCGAGCGCCGAGGATGTGCCATCCCGCCGAGGCGATGCCTACGATGCGGACGGTGAAGTCCTGCACCGGAGCCATGCCGTCTCGCCGAGACGATGCCTACGAGGCGGACGGCGAAGTCAAGCGCTGAGGACGTGCCGTCCCACCGAGGCGATGCCTACGAGGCGGACGGCGAAGTCGAGCGCTGACGGCGTGTCGCCCCGCCGAGGCGATGCCTGCGAGGTGGACAGCGGACGGCAAGCGCGAAGGCAGGGAGGCGGAGCTGCCGTTGCCCTGTCTTCAAAAATAGTGCCCGCGGAGAGCGGGCGCTTGCGGCATATGCCGAGGGCACTACGCACGCCGAGGTAGGGAGGCGGAGCCGCCGTTCCCCTACCTTCAAAAACATTGCCCGAGGAAAGCGGGCGCTTGCGGCATAGGCCGAGGGCGCTATGCGCGCGGAGGCAAGGAGGCGGAGCCGCCGTTCCCCTACCTTCAAAAACAGTGCCCGAGGAGAGCGGGCGCTTGCGGCGTAGGCCGAGGGCACTCCTTGGTGCAATGCACGCGAGGGCGCAATGTCCAAGTGGTGCACCGCTTAACGCGAGGCACTCCCTGGTGTCTCGGTCATATCGTAATTTTTATACTCCGTAGAGTGCGTGGGATCAACATCCACGTCTTATTTATACTTCGAAGAGTACGCATAGGGACAACATCCATGCGTGCGCGGGATCCGCGTCTTGTTTATACTCAGTAGAGTGCGCAGGGACAACATCCGCGTCTTATTTATACTCCGTAGAGTGTGTGCGGAGGCGGACCTCGACGCTACATCTTATTTAGAGTCCGTAGACTGCGCGCGGAGGCAAGCCTCCGCGCGTTGCGGGCGGTGAAGGTGCGTGCGGAGGCGGACCTCGACGCTACGTCTTATTTATACTCCGTAGAGTGCGTGCAGAGGCGGACCTCGACGCTCCGTCTTATTTAGAGTCCGTAGACTGCGCGCAGAGGCAAGCCTCCGCGCGTTGCGGGCGGTGAAGGTGCGTGCAGAGACGGACCTCGACGCTACGTCTTATTTATACTCCGTAGAGTGCGTGCGGAGGCGGACCTCGATGCTACGTCTTATTTAGAGTCCGTAGACTGTGCGTGGAGGCAAGCCTCCGCGCGTTGCGGGCGGTGAAGGTGCGTGCGGAGGCGGACCTCGACGCTACGTCTTATTTATACTCTGTAGAGTGCACGCGGAGGCGTCCCCCCACGCGTCTTTGTTTATACTCATACCCTAGAGTACGTCGAGGCACGAGGCCATCGTGCGATTTAAATCAAAAACGCGTACCAAAACAGAGGTAGCAAGGAAATGGCCGAAGACTTGCGACAACAAAACGCTCCAGAGTGCAGTACCGGAAAAAAAGCATTACTGGAGACGAAAGCACTGCCACTTTAAATGCTCTTAGAGCGGTATTGCAGCCGCAATAAATGACCTGCTAAACCACCGTTCCTTTATCGCCATGCACGCAAGAAATTCTGCAGCGACTATTAATACTTCGCACGCAATCACATGTAGCGCGTACCAGGCGGGACGGTGGCGACGCCAGCGAGGTGGAGGCTATGGACGCCGTAGTGTAGACTCCGTACAGTTTGGCGAAGCCTCCGGAAACTTGGCAGAGACTTTGGGGGCGTCGGCAAAGGTTCCAGCGGGTTCGGCGGGGGCTCGGGGCGATCTGGCGGCGAGTGCTCATGACATGGACGAGGGCATCGTCCAGCTGAGGCCCTGGTGGAGCAGCGCCGGGAAGCCCTGGACGCCCTTGCCGCTGAGTATGGTCGATGACGAGCTCGATGCATCCCCAAGGGTCGCTTCGTTCATCGCGAACCCAATCCACCAAGGTAGCCTGCTCCCGTCACCACATTCCCCTGAGGCTGGCGCCGCCGCCGCATCGTTCGGACACTGGGGTCTCCGCCTCCCACCGATCTTGGTCGATGCTGCCGCGCCGCCACCCCCTCCCCCGTGCCATCGTCACCGCCTCAGTCCATCACCGCACTCCCCTGAGGCTGCCGCTGTTGGGGAAAACGCCCAAGGAGTCTAGACGAACGATGGTCGTCAACCTCTTACGATCACACACACACGTGAACACGAGTAGACACAAGTTGAATTTTGCGACGCAATGCAATGCGATGCGTCTGCGTCCTTGTCTTCTTTCTTATATAGAGGAGCAACATACACGACTTTGAAACTAAAATGGCATGCTACGCTGGAATCCAATATGGAACCACCTTCGAATCTAAACAGACTCTGACTCCTGAGCTCTTACGGCTTACGACTGCTATAGTCCTTATGACTTACGACCATTGCAGAACTTGAACGTGGTCATAATCTGCCGTGGTCGTAGGACATGTTCGTAGATTCGATCAAACCTAAAGACAATTAGGTTAACTCTATCAATCTCCTCCTTAAGCTTGTTGTTTTCCGTCTTCAATGTTTCGCACACTATCTTCTCCCTCATCTCCACGAACTTCATTCTTCTGAGTGATTTGGTCAGGATGTCTACGAGTACATTTTCCATGCAGACATGCTGCACTTCGATTACCTAAGACTCCACACATTCTCTTATGTAATGGAACCGAGTGATGATGTGTTTGCTTCTCTCATGGTAGACTAGGTTTTTGCACAACATAATTGCCGACTGATTATCAATCTTCAAGGTTACCTTCTTAACATTCGTCTTCAATATGTCAACAACAACCGACCCAGCTATACCCCTTGACAGGCCGCCACACAAGCTGCAATGTACTTTAATTCACATGAAGACAATGCGATCACCTTCTGCTTCTGCAAGCACCAGCTGACTGGGTTTGACCTCAGGAAAAACACCACGCTCGAAGTACTCTTCAGATCATCTGTATCACTAGCTAGATCACTATTTGAGTAACCAACTAGCTCCAAACCTTCTTCTTTCTTCTCGTAGACACACCCGTAATTCATTGTTCCTTTGATATACCTACCCATATGCTATGTTGTCGGATTCTCCATATACCCGCTCACCATCCAACTAAGAACGTCGTGTGTGTAGCAAGTACCTCAAGCTTCCGATCATGCTTCTGTACAAAGTATTGTCTACAGGCGAACTTGTGATGTCTTTGCTCATCTTCAGGCAAGGTTCCATCGGAGTTTGCATTGGATTGCAGTCTTTCATGCCACATTTATCCAATACTTTTGTTGCATACGCAGTCTGGCTGAGAGTAATCTTCCAGGTGCATTGTCGTACCTCAATGCCTAAGTAGTACCTGAGTAACCCGAGGTCGCTCATGCTAATTGCTAAATAACTTTTTCATCTGGCATTTGAAGCTATTGATGTCCTTGATACTCTCTCCATTGATGATCAAGTCATCCACATAAACTCCAACCAACAGACTCCCTCTTCCCTGGTTCCGTTTGTATACTGCATGCTCTAACGGGCACCATTCGAAGACGAGTGCCACTAGAGACTTGTCTAGCTTCGCATTCCAAGCTCTCGGGGCTTGACGCAGACCTTACAGTGCTTTGTGTTGTTATAGTACCAAGTGTTCATCTCCTTTCTTCTCAAAATCTGGAGGTTGCACGACATAAACTTCTTCCAGATCGTCGTTGAGGAAGGCCGACTTCACATCCATATGATGAACCTCCCATCCTTCTTGTGCCGCGATCGCAATAAGTAGTCGTACCATTTCTAGTCATGTAACAGGGGCAACGACTTTGTCGAAATCAACTCCTTGTCGTTGAACGTACCCTTTTGCAACTAACATTGCCTTGTGTTTTACGACTACACTGTGTGGCCCTCCCCTCAGCCGCCCAGCCACCAAATGGCAGCTAATTAAGCAGCTTAATTAGCTGCCTTAATTACTCATTTATGCGTGCTTCTTATTCAATTTTTTAAATACAGAAATGAGCATAAATTGACAAAATTTTATGTGCAATCTTTAGACACAACGTACTAGATTGTGCAATTTTTTCATATTTTATCCACTGTAAATATTGCTTGAAAATTTATATGATTATGCTATTATAGGAGTGTTACATATAGCAAACGAGCTCTAGAAATTATAAAATTTTACGTGCAACCTCTTGACATAGTCGAACTAATTGTCTAATTTTTCAAGAATTTATTCATTATGAATTTTACTAAAAATTCATACAAATGAACTATTCGTACAGTTTAACTCCGTATTGTTTGAACAGTTCATTTATATGAATTTTTGAGCCAAATTTATAATAGATAAATTCCTAAAAAAATTAGACAATTAGGTCGACTATGTCGGTAAGCTGCACGTAAAATTTCATAATTTTTGAAGCTTATTTGCTACATGTAACAACTACAAACAACATAATCATATGAATTTTCGAGCAATATTCAGAGCAGATAAAATTATAAAATAAATTACACAATCAATTGTGTTGTGTTTGAAAGTTGTACATAAATTTTATAATTTTTAGGCTCAGTTGCTATATTTAAAAAAACAAACAGTACGCCTAAATAAGTAATTAAGGTAGCTAATTAATCCGGTTAATTAGCTATCTCTAGTGACTGGGCGATAGAGGGGAGGGCCGCACGGTGGCTGTGCAGCCTTCACCCGTTGCACGATGACCATGCAACTGAGGCACATATCACCCTTCTAGAGCTGTTGTTCAGTCACCATATGATAGAAGTGTTTTTTTATATTTATTGTAGTATTATATTTATTGTATAACTACGACCATCCTTGTAAATACAAGGTTATCCGTCTTTTCTCCTTGTTTTTGTACAGGTTGAATTGATGATCGTTGTGTATAGGAGAGTTTTTTTCTCTTACTTTTAGGTTTTTTTCCTCATACTTTTAGAAATTAGAATCACACCCATCACCCATGCCGTGGACCGGCCAAAAGGCACATGACAAGCTTGAAGCCTCGAACTACAGGAAAGCAAGCTACAAGGCCGATCTTATTCAACTCCATTTGTACAAGATTTACGTCAGAATATATACATCCAGCTACCAACAGCATCACACAAAATTACACCAAAAAAGCCGAAAAGGCGCGCTCTTAGATAAAAAGCAGCCTAAAATCGCCCGGGGGCGGGGCTCTTCGATTACTCATGTAATCTAGTGCGTGCAATACCGCGATACTATCTGCAGCGAACTGTTCAGTGCAGTCTCCGGTCTGTCGCATACTCGCTTTGTACAAAAACGTATATACATCCTCGGTATATCTCACCGTATCTCTACGGCGATACACGGCATGGACCGCATGGTCAAGTATTCTGCTTCTGCTCTGCTGCACCCGGCCGTTCAGGTTGGCTGCTCCATTGCCCGGGCTCCTCCTCCGCTCACGATCCACGGGTGACCTGCATTACGAACAACACAAAAACAAAATTGTTATTTCCTGGATCAAAAGTAAGAGCACAAAAAAGTTAAAAAGTGACGAAAAATACTAGGGATATTTGCAGGTTCAGAGAGAGGGGATTCTGAGAGGTACAGGTCGGTTGGTGTGTGCTTACCGAGGACTTTCTCGGCGGAGAGGCGTCTCCAGGAGTCGCGGGACATCATCCGCCTCATGAGGTCCTTGGCGGCCGGCGACACGCCGGCGAACAGCCTCGGCGGGAACCTTACGCTGCCCCGCAGCACGGCCGCAAGCACCTCCGCGGCTGTGTCGCCCCCGAAGGGGAGCGCGCCGCCGGAGAGCAGCACGTACATCACCACCCCGGCGCTCCACACGTCCGCCTTCTCGCCGTACTCCTCGCCGGCCACCACCTCGGGTGCCACGTAGTGGGGCGTCCCCACGAGTCCCTCGGCGCGGCCCCCGTCTGCGCCGACAAACGCGGCCGACCCGAAGTCCGCGAGCCGCGCGCGCGGGGCGCCGCCCTCCCCGACGTCGAGGAGGACGTTGTCGGGCTTGACGTCGCGGTGGACCACCCCGCAGCGGTGGCAGAGCGCGAGCGCCTCGGCGAGCTGCGCAACGACGGCGGCGGCGACGGGCTCCGGCACGGGCGCGCCGCGGCGGAGGCGGACCCAGTCGAGCAGGTCCGGGCCGGAGCAGAGGTCCATCACCATGTGGGTCCACGACTCGTCCTCGTACACCGCGTGCACCTGCACCACGCCCGGGTTGCCCGCGCCGGCGAGCTGGGCCAGCTTGGGCTCGAGCTCCGCGAGCTCCCGGTCGAGGTCGTCGGCGAGCTGCGATCGGTCGACCGACTTGACGGCGAACGCCTCGCCGGTGGAGCGCGCCGTGCAGCGGTGGACGACGCCGAAGCGGCCGCGACCGATCTCCTCGCCAATCTCGTAGTCCCTCTTCAGCTCCCCACTCATAGTTGAGTAATTTTACTGTGATTTTTCGGTTTAGCTCCATCGGAAGGAATGGTGGCCTATTTAACGACTCAAGGCGAGCTACCGGCTAGCGGAATATTCGGATCCCGCCGGACCGGGACACCGGCATTTTCTCTTATTACCATTATACCCTCTAGTTTAACCAGCAAGCTCAGCACGTTTGTTTTTCCCCAAGAACAAAAGGCTCATCACGTTTTATGGAACAAAAACCAGCCTATTGAGCCTAGCAATTGGTTTTAGTCGAATTTGTTCCATAAAATTCATATGAATTCCCTATATTCTAAATGACCCAAATATTCGCTGGAAAGATAGGGAATTATGTGAATAATTGTATAAACAGCAAGAAAAGGGCAGCAATAAAATGCATGGATATAGTAAAAAAATCATGAGATGAATTGTGAAGTTAAATAAGCATAACCTTCGATCAAGGCGGACCCTTTAGTTTATTGCACATAAAAGTTTGTGGAGTAAAAGGTTTGTCTTACAGAATTTTGACTAAACAGGCTTAATTGGTTCGAATACCAAATTAAAAAGGTCTAATGCATCAAAATTTCAGTTGAAGAGCTTAATTGCTCTCCAAGGCCAAGTAGAGACGCCTCCATTATAATTTCGGTATTCAATTGGCTAACCCCATTTTTTTTGGTACTCGTCTATTTTACGAATGTTCCTTGATAATGATTAATGAAATTTGAGTTCTTATTTCGGGAAAAAAAAGTGGACGGAGTGTAGAACTGGAATTTTTCTGTGGAACGTTTGCTTTGGGGTGCGTGCACTGGTGGCAGATGAAACGCTACGATCGTTTTGGCTCCAGCTTCTGGCTTCCGGCTTATTTTTTACTATTCATAAATTTCGTCTTTTTCTAAACTTTTGGCTTTTTGTTGAACTTTTTGCCCGTTCTTTTTTTTCCCGTATTTGTTTGTATTATACGTAATGGGCTAACATATTTTTTATATTTTTAAAATTTTTAAATTTAATTATGCTAAATAAGTCTCTGTCAGCTACAGTGTTTTTTCAGTCAGCCACAGTGCTTTTCAGCAATAAGCCACAAAAAATAAGCCCAAATGATCACCACCAAACTTTGGTTGGACCGAGGTGCGGTTTAGTTAGGCTGGATTCGCTGTTCCGGATTTGTTTTTATTTTCCTTTTTTTTGAAACCTGGAAAGAGGATAATTTCATAAGTAGCGAGTATTGTTAATTTGTAAAGGACTTGAAGTGGGAAATTTAGATTAATTGCAGTACTTAAGTGAGGGAGTCGATCGCCAAATGCCACCTGTCATTGCGGTTGATTGTGGCAGCTTTCATTTGATGGAGAGGCTATCGAGTGCTGATGCCGCTACAGTTGCTTTTGATAGGGAACAAGTGTATTTTGAGTGGCCACTGGTACCAATAATGCATGCCCATAAGTTCGGATAATGCAAGCACTTAACATTTCAAAGAATAGGTTCCGTCTGATTCATGAATTATGATTTCATCAAGGAAAAATCAAACAACATGACCTCGGTGAGAGCAAATACATTCACAGGCCAGCAAGGTTTGTCTTGCATATGAATCAAGGTGTGTAGGGAATAGTTGAGCGTTTTTTTCTCTGTGAGTACTCAAATTTGCGATCTTCACATTTGCATCCAACGGATTTCCTTTCTCCACCCCTTTTCTATATAAATCTATCTTCCTCTACCTCAAACCAAACCCTAGCCGTCCCTAGTCTAGCCCTAACCGTTGTTACCATCCACCTTAGCCCCGTTGCTGACCCAGTGTCGCCTCTGGCCACCGGCGAACTGCCACCACTGCCTTCCTACATGAGCATCGGCACTGTCACTCGTCGTCTCTCCTTCCACCCTGACCACCCCGCCATCTTCTTCCTCATCTCTAGTAAGTCCCTACTCCCCACACCGTCGGATCCGTCATCGTATCCCATAGCCTCCTAAGAGCAACTCCAGCAGACCCCCTACTTGAGCCCTCAAACCTCATATTTGAGAGCCAGAGCAAAAAACTGCACTCCAGCAGATCCCCTACTTGGCTCTCAAAAATAGGAGGCCTCTCAAATGAGGCCTTCAAGCCCTCATTCCCAGGGGCCCCCTACTCTGGCTCTCATTTTCCGTTTTTTCCCCGCTGCGTGAAAATTCACCGCCTCCCCGCTTCCGCTCGCCCCCCGCCTCCTCCTCTTCCGCTCACCCCCCGCCTCCTCCTCTTCCGCTCGCCCCCCGACGCCTCCGCCCAGCGCCTCCACTCCCCCGCCGCCCCCACCGCGCCCGGCTTCCCCACCGCCCCCTTCCCCGGCGCCTCCGCCCCCTCCACCGCCGCCTCCGCCTCCGCCCCCGACTCCCCGCCTTCCCCACCGCCCCCTTCCCCTTCCCCGGCGCCTCCGCCTCCGCCCCCTCCCCCGGCGCCTCCGCCCCCTCCACCGCCGCCTGCGCCGACCCGCCGCCTCCTCGTCTCGCGCCTCCGTCGTCCTCGAATCCGGGCGCCACCGACCGAGCTCCTCCACCGCCGGCCTCCACCGCACCAGATCCGGCCTCGGCCTGGCTGGATCCGGCCGCCTCTCGCCCGGATCCGGCCGCTGCTGCGCCGTCGCTGCCGGATCCGGCCATCTTCGCCCGAGGCCGCCGCTCCCCGCCCGGATCTGACCGGAACCGACGCCATCCGGCGCCGCACGCCGTCTCCATCCACCTCACCAAGGGCCTCCCCCTCGGCTCTGGCCTCGGCTCCTCCGCCGCATCCGCCAAGGCCGTCGACGCCCTCTTCGGCTTCCACGCCGTCCAGCCGCCGTCGGATCCCGCCGCCGCCGATGGAGTGAGGGAGGGGAACGGTGACGAGAGAGGGGACGAAGAAATTTGTCAGGAGTGGGTCCCATGTGTCAGTGTGTGGTGAATAGATTTGAGGGCTTAGATTTGAGGGGTGCTGTTGGAGTAGAAGTAAAAAAATTAGGCCCTCAAAAGTAGGGAGAGCTCTCAAATAAAAAGTAGGGGCCTTGTTTTGAATAGTACTGCTGGAGTTGCTCTAACTACTTGGTTCTCATCCTCCCTGCCCTCCTCGGAGCCGCGATCGAACGTGCCACCGCCATCCCACCACTATCATCGATTTGCCCCCACCCCTTCTCCTTCTATGCCCAAGGTACTGGTGAACCTGTATCTAACCAGTGTTAACTTGAGCTCCAACTCACTAGAACCGTTGTTGTTACAAACAACGAGCAACTTAAGGGAATAGAAATTTAAATCCTCTTGAGGTGAGAAAACACTGCAGTACTCTTAGCAATCTCTATGAATAAAAAAGAGAATTACACGAAACGTGACTTCACTTGCTCCATTTTCAATTTTCCTGCCTCCAAAGGTGGAAGCTAATTACCTACCAGTTCCAAGAAATCACCAATCTAGTACATCTCCTGACCTTTTGTGTTAATATTAAGTTACATGGTAACTTTTTTTTTGTAAATACTAAGTTACATGGTCTTCAAAAAATCGATAGTACTACTCCTATTTTTTATGGACTAGAGTCCAGCTGCCACTAAGGAACCAAATTAGGTAGCTAAAGGCATTGTTCTCTGCTAACAAAAAAAACGTTATTATCAATCTTCCCTCCTGTAGGGAGAGGCAGCCAAAAAAGTAACCTTGACACAGACGGCTTTTAAGAGCAAGTATAATAAGAGGCTGTTAGTAGGCTGTATGCTAAGGTGGAGGAGAGAGAAGAGAGGTGGGCTTACAGCCAGCTGAAGCACAAGAACCAAGAAACTTTGTTAGAGCAAGTACAACAATGGTCTTATAGCCAAGCTAGTCAGCATTTTTGCTGATGTGGAGGAGAGAAGAGAGGAGAGAGATGAGAGCTTGGCTCTCATACAAGCAACAAGCTGCACACGGGAGCCTATGCAGTGGTGGGTCCAGATAATAAATGTATGTGAGGAGGAGTAGGAAAGAGAATGTGAGACATGATACCACATAATAATAAAAAAATCTTTTGTAGACAAATAGAAGACAGATTATTGTATAACTTGGCTCTTATAACTTGGCTTATAGCCAAACACTTGGCTCTATTATTGGACTTGCTCTTAGAGAAATGGGTGGATCATACAACCTTCAGCTGGCTGTAAATTACTATATAAATAGACTGATAAGTGAGCTGTAAGTATCCATACAGCCAACTGAAAGCTGTCTAACTCGGCGGGCGCACCCCTTAGCTCCCACTGGGTCCCGCAGTGATAAGCAGACGCGCCACGGCCGGCACGTTTATGTGGGCCCGTCCGTAACGTTCCTTTTAACGGCTGTTCGAGACGGCCGGGGACCTTCCGGACGGTCAAAGTACGGCCGAATACCACCACCGATACGTCACTGTCCGTGGGACGTCCCAGCCAATCGGGTGAGCGCACGTGCGCGTGGCGAGGCCGCAAATGACCGCCTTGTCCCTTTCCGCGGGGTCCCTCCTCCGCGCTTTTCCGTTTAGACGGTGACGGAGCGTAGGGTAGGAGACGGCAGCCGCGTCGTAGGTACGTGGCTAATGCAGGCAGCTATCGCGGCGCCTCCGGTTTTGTGAGCCGTACGGCAACACAAAGTTCAATTAATTAAAGCAAGCGGAGCCTCCCACGAAATGAAACGAAAAGAACCCGATGGCCGACTGATAAGAGCATCTCCAGCAGGGCCCCTACTTGAGCCCTCAAAACCAAATTTGAGGGCTTGAGACAAAAATAGAGGTCCAGCAGGGTCCCTACTAGAGCCCTCAAATTTGAGGGGCCCCTTAAATCCCCCCTTCAGCCCTCATTCCTAGGGGGCTCCTACTCCGGCCCTCATTTTTCAGCTTTCCTCATTTTTCCCGCACGAGTGAAACAAATTTAAATTCGGAACAAATTTGAATATTCGGAACAAATTTAAATTTGAATATTCGAAACAAATTTGAATATTCGGAATAAATTTGAATATTCGGAACAAATTTAAATTCAAATTTGGATATTTGGAACAAATTTGAATATTCGAAACAAATTTGAATTTGAATTTGAATATTCGGAACAAATTTGAATTTAAATTTGAATATTCGGAACAAATTTGAATTTAAATTTGAATATTCGGAACAAATTTAAATTCAAATTTGGATATTCGAAACAAATTTGAATTGAAATTTGAATATTCGGAACAAATTTGAATTTAAATTTGGAACAATAAAATTCGAAACAAATTTGAATTTAAATTTGAATATCCGTATTTGAATTCATAAATTTAAATATTGTCCATCATTTTGAAATCATA
This sequence comes from Dendrocalamus latiflorus, assembly GCA_017311315.1. Classification (NCBI taxonomy): domain Eukaryota; kingdom Viridiplantae; phylum Streptophyta; class Magnoliopsida; order Poales; family Poaceae; genus Dendrocalamus; species Dendrocalamus latiflorus. The sequence continues at coordinate 26,921,672 of CM029633.1, forward strand.
AATATTTTATTGTGTATTGTGCTTTTGTCTCATACATATGCATATAGTGTGTGAGGAAATAGAGGGAATTGAGAAGTAGGGGCCCTGTTTTGAGGGCTCCTGCTGGAGTGCAGCCCAGAAAACAGGGCCCTCAAAAGTAGAGAGAGCCCTCAAATTAAAAGTAGGGGGCCTGTTTTGAGGGCTCCTGCTGGAGATGCCCTAAAGATCCCGCTGGCATTTTCCTACGCTTTGCCCTGTTTTCTCCCCTGTTCCATGACCCACTTCTACTCTTTTCCGCCCTTTTTCTTGAAACCATTACTCTTCTTCAGCAAGTACGAGTAGCACACGTCGAGCAGCGACTTGTCACGTTTCGTCGCAACGTCTTCACTTCATTCGGCATATTCGGCGGGTTATTCGTCCTCCCGAACTCATCGGACAGCTGTCGCCGCCCGCGCTCGCTCGCTTTCTTCGCCGCCGTTGTTTGGTTTGCAAGGAAAAAACAACCAGAAACCACCAGTGGAGTTTGGCATCTTGAGGCGTCGCGTCGGTCGGGACACGCGGAGCGGGCGGGGAAAGGGGGACGTACGGCTCGGCCGCCTCGCCGCTTGGACTCGACTGTAGTACTATAAGCAGGTGGGCAAACCTGATAGGCCCATGTCCTTATTTCTCCATCGAATCTCTCTGTCCCTCTGCTCCCTCTCGCACACGAAATTTTTTAATTGATTAAATAATTCTTTTATATTCAAAAAATACAAAAATATACATACATTTTTAATTATTTACAAAAGTAACCTCTATCATCCAACCATTAGACAACTGGACCCTTTCGCTCAACGACCGAGTGGCACATAAGCCAATTGCCCGACGGTTAGACAATAGATGCTGTCGCCCAACCGTTCGACGGCAGCACCTTCAAGTCGCCAATCACTAATCTTCAACCACGTTGTTTACTTTGATCACTCACTAATCTTCGACCACGTTGTTCGCTTTGATTACTCACTAATCTTCGACCACGGTGTTTAGACCATAATGTTTCGCCCTCATTGTTCTCTTCAACCACTTACTAATCTTCGATCACGTTGTGCCGATCACGTACCTGTCGTCCGACTGTTGGACGACTGCATCCTTGTTGGCGAGCGGTAGAGCTATTGTCTGCTTGGCGCTCGGTCGTTGAGCGACAAGGTTCAGGGGTTCAGTTGTCTAATGGTTCGGCGACTTGATACTATTTCTGTTAAAAAAAAAAGTAAAACACATGTATATTCCTGTATTTTGAATAAAAATATTTTTTTTAAAAAAAAAACCATCTCGCAGATTGCCTTCCAGGTGTAACCGTGTTTGGCGGGGACTCCGCCTTGGCGTTTCTTTCTTGCTGGATGGGAACATGTCGGGCACTGAATTGCCACCATCAATAATGGAGCATCAGCTACTGTTCTGTTCCTAGTTACTCCTTGAGAAAGACAAGTTCTACCTGTTGGCTCCGTTATTTCGGGTTTCCAGCCGATTTTTGCTTTGATTTTTTAATAATTATTATTTATTAGGCTAATAAATTGTAGTTTAAAAGACTGCCCCTGTTGTGCGCTTCTAGATCTATTAGGCTCCGATCCAATATGATCACTACTTTACTTTTTTTGAGGGAATCATTACTTTACTTTTAGAGTGGGAATGTGTAATGTGGTAATGTCAAAAGCTCACAAGCATAGACAGTAGGATCGATTCTAAAAATACACGGTAGAAAAAAGTTATCTAACATATATCCGGGATTATCAAAGTGGGGCCATCAACAAGAAAACTAATGTGTTACACCGCTTGGATAGACACGGAGTCACTACTCTGCAGTTATATAAACGAAAAAATTGACTGCATGTCTGAATCGACCAAGTTGATTGACCGGCAGGTGCCTCGGAGTTATGAGCGTACCAGCAGTATTCTTTCCTAATATTCTCTAACGTAAACCTGGTAGTCCCTCTCATTTTGACTTCAGTTTCTGGTTTCAGGATTATTTTTTAGTATTTATAAATTTTGTCTTTTTTTGAACTTTTGACTTTTTTTGAGCATTTTTGCCGGTTCTTTTTTCCCGTATTCGTTTGCGTTGTCCGTGATGAGCTAGCATATTTTTTCTATTTTTAAATTTAATTACACCAAATATGCCATCTTCAGCTACAGTGAAATTTCAACCGCTACAATGCAATTTCAGCCATAAGCCACAACTTTTCAGCCCAACCAAGCGGGGCCTTACTTTTATCGATAGATATGGCCACAGCTCATAAGTAGTAATAACTTATAGAGAATCATGTAAAGAGATAAACTCACATGTAATTTTAGCGGATATAAATGAAGTCATTATAGTATATACTATAATCGACTAGTAAACCCTGTTTTAAAAAGACACTCCGTTTGAAAAAATAGATACTATAGAAAAGCTATTTACTATAAAAAATAACTTTTTAAAGTTAATATGATCAGATCTAAGTTGTTCGATCGAGATTTTGAGGTCTCTTTGAAAAAAAACTAGATGTCTCCGATGATTCTTAAAATAATTTGGTCTAGGTGTGCTGTGTAGCCAATGCCACCACGACCGCAGGGATAGGGCCAACAGTGAGAGGACAAAGCTGATGACTGCTTTGACAAGTACATCACATGTGATTGTTTAGTTGAACCCATGTGACTAGCATGAGATGCCATGTTACCATGGTCTCCTTGACTGAGATCGATGCAGCAATCTTTGCACGGCTTGTTTATTTATTGTCATTGTTTCTTCTAGGTAAGATTGTTTATCCCTTTTAAAAAGGAGAAAATTGTATTTTTGCCATCCGAATCAGTGGGCTTCGCAATTTTGCCATCCCAATCGTTGGTTTCGCAAAAATGCCATTCAGAACATTTGCTTCTTGTTTTCTTTGCCATTTTCTCTATTTCTCTCCTTTTCCTTTTTTTCTCCTATAATCAGCCATGCAAAAAGACAAATTTACCCCTGGGCAATTTCACGTACCTGGAAACCCAATCGACGTAGACACCGATCGCTTCGTCTCCTGCCACTCGCCCGGACCCGGAGGATCGCCGTCCGCCTCACCCCATGGACGACGGCCGCCGGGCTCGGCCCAGCCCGGCCAGTGCACCCCCGCCGCCCGATGCTTCCCCGCCGGATCCGCCCGATGTCCTAGCGCCGCCGGTCGCCCTTGCGCCGCTCGACGCCCTTGCGCCGCCGGTCGCCCTTGCGCCGCCCGATGCTTCCCCGTCGGAGGATCGCCGTCCGCCTCACCCCATGGACGACGGCCGCCGGGCTCGGCCCAGCCCGGCCGATGCACCCCCGCCGCCCGATGCTTCCCCGCCGGCTCCGCCCGATGCCCTAGCGCCGCTCGACGCCCTTGCGCCGCCCGACGCCCTTGCGCCTGATGGCGTCCGGAGGCTGCCGCCCGACGCCCTTGCGCCTGATGTCGTCCGGAGGCTACTGCTCGACGCGGACTCGCCACGCGAGACGGCCGACGCGACCCTGCCGTCTCCAGTCGTGCCGCCTCCAGCCGTGCTGTCGTACGCCAACAGGTATATGCTTTGCCACAGTGCTTTGCCCTAGCGCCTCCAGTCACAGTGCTTTGCCACTGTTATATGCTGCTGAATTTCAGTTGTTAGTTAGCTGTAGATTCATGTAGTAGCTGCACCACTTCTCAATTTTATTTGGTGTACAATGGACCGTAGAAAATTTGCTGATGATTGTGTAAATTCAAGTTTGGAGATGATTTTGCTTTATTCTCATTTCAGTCTTGCCGGTCATTTGCCGTTAAATGCCCAGTAACTTCTAGTATAGTGCAACTAGTTTAGTGCAACTAGTTTGTCATGCTACTACACAGTACCTTGCTATTGACTTGTTAGTTTCATTACGTACTAGTTGTTTCAGTTGTTTTTTTGCTCAAGTTAATTTGGAAAGCTTCTATGATTTTCTTAGGTCTAACTCGAAGGTTGCGGAACCTATCCCACGAGTCGATTGGGATAACTTACAGATCGTAGAGACACATGATGAGGAAGGAAGAATTGAACTTTTGAGTGAAGATCAGATATATGTGCTTTTAGGCCTGAGAGATGAGGAGAGAGGAATGGTGGCTGCATCAAATGATTGTCGAATGGTTGAGGAGGGTGTTGATAATGATGTTGCTACCATACCTATTAGTGATGACATACCAAATGAGTTGGTTATTTCGTATGATAAGGACCACCCAGTAATGAATATTGGCACTACATACCCATCAATGGACGAGTTCCGGATGGCAGTGCGGCAATTCGCCATCAATGAGGAGTTTGCTCTAGGGACAGAAAAATCAGATAAGAAGAGATTTAGAGGTTTCTGCAAGTCCAGTGATGATTGCCCTTGGAAAATAAATGCCAGCAAACATAAAGGTCAAAGCACTGTAGAGGTGAATATAGCTAACCATCTAATTCCCTACTTATAATGTTTTCATAGTTTTATGTAATTCTCATTACTTGTGTAATTTGCAGGTCACAGCTTTAACTGATAAACATACATGTGTTTCTACCATGAGGGTGAAAACAATAACACCATCTCAGAAGTGGGTAGCTAGCAAGGCTGTGAGCATCCTTAGGGATTCTCCGAATATGGGTCCTAAAGAACTGCAGGACAGGTTGCAGAAAGAACACTCTGTCACAATTTCATATGACACGGTCTTTAGGGGTAGAGAAAGAGCTCTAGCGGAGGTTTATGGTAAATGGGAAGAGAGTTTTGAGCTGCTGTTTAGATGGAAGGCCGAGGTACAGAAGAGGTCACCTGGAAGTGTCGTGGAGATTGAAGTACTTGAAGTGGATGGTAATGTATATTTCCATCGTTTTTTTTGTGCTCTTAAGCCATGCATTGATGGTTTCTTGGAAGGATGTAGGCCTTACTTGAGCATAGATTCTACAGCACTTAATGGAAGGTGGAATGGCCATTTAGCCTCAGCTATAGCAGTTGATGGCCATAATTGGATGTACCCACTTGCTTATGGGTTCATAGCTTCTGAAACAGAAGACAATTGGACTTGGTTTATGAATCAGCTAAATAAGGCAATAGGTGATCCTCCCCTCCTTGCAGTGTGCACAGATGCATGCAAGGGCTTAGAGAATGCAGTGAAGAATGTGTTTCCCAATGCAGAGCAAAGAGAATGCTTTCTTCATCTTATGAAAAATTTTCAGAAAAAGTTCAGAGGGTTTGGCAAGATGTATCCTGCGGCAAGGGCTTATAGGGAAGACATATTCATAGAGCATATGGCTGTAATTCTTAGTGAATCAGAAGAAGTGTTGAAATGGTTAAATGATTACCATAAGCTCAAGTGGTATAGGTGTGCCTTTAATCCAGAAATCAAGTGTGACTACATCACTAATAATATGGCTGAGGTTTTCAATAACTGGATACAAGACATTAAGGACTTACCTGTTGCTGAACTTGCTGATAAGGTTAGAGAGATGATCATGAGATTGTGGAACAAGAGAAGAAGTATTGGGGATAGACTACCAGTTGGAAGGATACTTCCAGGTATTATGGTTCAGCTAAAGGCAAATACTAGGGGATTGGGGCACTTGAAAATTGTGACATCTGCTAATTGGAGTGCAGAGGTTTGGGACAATAGCAAGAAAAGTGAAAGGCATATTGTCAAGTTAAATCAAAGGACTTGTACTTGTCTCGAATGGCAGCACACTGGTAAGCCATGTCAGCATGTACTGGCCTTTGTAACCACACAGCGGGGAATTGACCTTGAACAATTTGTGCATGAGTACTACTCGGTGGATAGATTCAAGGCTGCTTATGGTAGAGAGATTGAGCCAATGACAGACAAATCACAATGGCCACAAGTGGAGCTTCCATTTGTTGTTGGTGCACCTCTTACTAAAGGAAAGGGTGGAAGACGAAGAAAACTTAGGATTAAAGGATGCCTTGAAGGTGGCCACAAGAAGAAAGGTGCCAATGAAGGTAACAATGAAGGTGGCAATGATGGTGAAGGTGCCAATAATGGTACCATTGGAGGTGGAAATGATGCTGCTCCAACCAATGCTAAGGGGAAGAAAATGATTAAAGGCCCAATGACTTGCAGGAGATGCGGTGAAAAGGGACACAGGCAAGCTAGTTCCAAGTGTCCACTTAATGGGACTAAAAAAAGAGGCAAGTATTGTTTTTTTCCATTCAAATCTTGAATTACCATGACATTACAAACTTTAATTTTTTTTATACTTATAGAAAGAGGCAGCCTAGAAAGAACGTTACAAAAGCTAAGCCAGCCGAACTTAGCACACCACAAATGCCAACTAGAGAACAAATACTACAAGATAGTCCAGGAAGGGTGACTAGAAGGTAAGAAACAGTTACACATATAACCTATGCCATTTTGATGTACAAATCTGAAACAAAAATATTTATCTAATTGTCATAACATATATGTGCGCAGCCGTCTTGCTTTCTTGCTGGGAGAGGGCACTTCTTCACAAACTGTGGCCAATACTCCTGAGAGGATGCCTACTGCAGCTGCACCAAACAAATTGACTCCAAAAAGAAAGCTACATATTGGATGAATGATTTTTGTGACATGGAACACTTTGTTTTGTGAGATGTAAACTTTGTTTTGTTTTGTGACCGTTAACACACTTCAGTCCAAAAATGCTCACACCGTCACATCTGCTTTGTTATGTGATTTTGCTTATAATCCTATTCTATTGCAGTGTTCATTTCAACGCCTAATAAGTAACCCATTCCCTATATATAATCCCATTAGTCATTAGTGTGTGAGGATAGCTAGGACTAGCTTAGGAGGAATCGACTGTTATAACTGCCCAACAGCAAAGGCCTTTTTGGCAAAAACGTATGCTTTTGCCTGCGAAGCCGGAGGCATCTGTCGCCGCGCGCATCGTCAGGAAAAATTATTTGGTAAATACTACTGATTCCCACAAGTCCAGGGGTAGATTTGTCTTTTTGCATGGCTGATTATAGGAGAAAAAAAGGAAAAGGAGAGAAATAGAGAAAATGGCAAAGAAAACAAGAAGTAAATGTTCTGGATGGCATTTTTGCGAAACCAACGATTGGGATGGCAAAATTGCGAAGCCCACTGTTTTGAATGGCAAAAATACAATTTTCTCTTTTAAGAAGGGACTAGTTCACAGAGTTATATATTCGCTACCAATTGAGGTGTGAGATGTCTACAGATGGCATCAGGTACCAATAGAGTGTTTCATTACGTGGGGCCGTGCAACTAATATATGCAGGCCTCAATTATGTGGGAGACATAATAATTGTAGAACAATTCAGCTATATAGTACTGGTCCTGATCAATTCGGCTTCGACTTCTAGCTTCTGGCTTATTTTTCACTATTCATAAGTTTCGTCTTTTTCTGAATTTTTGGCTTTTTGTTGAGCTTTTTTGCCGGTTCTTTTTTTCCCGTATTTGTTTGTATTATACGTAATGGGCTAACATATTTTTATATTTTTAAATTTTTTTAAATTTAATTATGCTAAATAAGCCTCTGTCAGCTACAATACTTTTTTCAGCCAGGTACAGTGTTTTCAGCCATAAGCCATGTCCTTTTCAGCCGAACCGATCACTACCATAATCTATGGCCTAGATAGTGATAAGTCTTCAAGGAGGAGCTGAAGCTAGCGTGATTGATGCGATCAAATTAACAGGTTTATTTGTAGTAAGAACTTACTCCAATGTTATACGCTATCTCAATGGGTTTGGAGACCACAAACACAATAAGCCGGTTGATCAAAACGGTTTATACGCCACATATCTCAAGGGGCTTGAAGCTGATAAAGCAGATTGAGCTTTCGGTAAACCTCTTTTGCTACTATCTAATTAAACTCTTGAGATTGGGACTCCAGGTTCTCCCGAGGGCGGAAGGCGGAGTAGCCCACGCGAAAGCGCGAATTGGACCGGTGAGGTGAGGTGCGAGTGAGTCACCGGTCACCACTTCCGGATGGGCACGCGCGTGGCGCTGTCGCTGCCTGCGGAGCTGGACACCAATAATGAAAAAGCGCACGCGAGGACAACCAACGTGTACGACAGCTTCGCCTTTGTTTTCCGGGATTTTCCGTCAGGTAGTCGGGTGCCTTTTCTCCTTATCTTCTTCAACACCACTCGCTTATCTCATACGACATAATACCAATACTAAACCCGGGGGATTCACGGCCCCCGGGCGTGTCCACGTCACCCCCGCCCGCGCGTCCGGCCGGCGCGTGGCGGGGGGTTTCCCGTACGGCCAGGGGAGGAGTTTTCCTCCGGTTTTTCGGAAATTACGTATAGGTCCTTTTTTCTCGCGAAAAGGTCCCTGCAAGTTTTTTTTCCCAAAAAAAATAATACCAATACTAAACCCGGGGGGATTCACGGCCCCCGGGCGTGTCCACGTCACCCCCGCCCGCGCGTTCGGCCGGCGCGTGGCGGGGGGTTTCCCGTACGGCCAGGGGAGGAGTTTTCCTCCGGTTTTTCGGAAATTACGTATAGGTCCTTTTTTCTCACGAAAAGGTCCCTGCAAGTTTTTTTTCCCAAAAAAAATTTTTGATTGCGCCCCGCAGATTCCCGAAATTACGTATAGGCCCTTATTTACTTACGTACCGGTTTTTCGGAAATTACGTATAGGTCCTTTTTTCTCGCGAAAAGGTCCCTGCAAGTTTTTTTTCCCAAAAAAAATTTTGATTGCGCCCCGCAGATTCCCGAAATTACGTATAGTTATTATGCTACTAAGAGGACAAACTTGGCATCGCGTCTGCATCATGAGTCTACCCTCTGCACTCCCCGACCTACGCTCTACACTCTAGAGTGGATAGGCTCTGCTGTCGTTGTTATGTGCATAGTACGTGTGCCGGCCGGCCAGCTGGAACAATACCTAACTGAGGACATGCATGTGTTTTGCATCCCGTGCATATGGAAGATTGATATCTCGTGCTCCTTCGGTCGTGACACGTACCGTGTACCTTCGTGCAACATCTCGTACGTGCGTGCCCCATTCAGTACTTGTCGCCTAATTACCAGGACCTGCAGGTACGGCCTAAGGACATGCACGTGCGTGCTGTGTGTTTCTCGAATGTAAAACTATTCAATCGGCAGATGCATGTTAGGTAGCTTGACTTGGACCTGACTCTTGAACTTGAGTTTTTCAGGTCCTCCACCATTCTTAAGTTGAACTTGATGAGTCTGAACTTGAGCCTTTCCCGAGCCGTCACCGGCTCTAGCACGCTCCTCGACATTAATAGCAGCTGACAGCTCATTGAGCGTCAAGCGCTCCTTTATATACCTCCGAGTGGTCACAAAGTCACGCCACGAAGGCGGTAACTTAGCCAAAATGACATTGACTTGAAACTTCTGTGAACTTTCACAGACAGTTATTAATACGAATCGTCTGTGATAATCTAGACAACACAGACGGTTCGTGTTAATAACCTTCTCTAAAAATCACATGTCACCAATAATTGGCGAATACCCAGGATTTCTATCTCGACCGTCCATTCTCTCCATATCGAATGGCAGGCAGCAGTTCCTCCCACTATTCAGCCCTTATTAATAACCACATCTACCTTTCCAGCGGTACTAGTCACGTGTGAGTTCATTCACTAGCTAGTTTCCCCTCCGCTGTGAGCTAGCGCCTCCGTCACGGCACGGCGGGCGGCTGGACAACACACTCTTGCCGTAAGTGTCGTAAGTGTGTCTTGTTCAGCCGCACGGTTGTGCCATGAAGGGTTCGTTAGCTTGTTATCCTGTAATAGATCGATCTGAATGTGTTGTTGTGCTTCCTTCATGCATCTCCCCTCCGCTGTGAGCTAGCGCCTCCGTCGCGGTACGGCGGGACGCTAGACAAGACACTTTTGCCGTAAGTGTCGTAAGGGTGTCTTGTCTAACGTCACCGTCGTGCCATGAAGGGTTCGTTAGCTTGTTATCCTGTAATAGATCTGAATGTGTTGTTGTGCTTGCCTCTGTATTTGCTTGTTCCTCCACAACGCCGACTACTGTCGTGAGCTAGCGCCTCCGTTGTGGCACGACGGCATACTAGGCAACACACTCTTGCCGTAAGTGTCGTAAGTGTGTCTTATTTAGTGTGACCGTCGTGCCACGAAGGGTTCGTTAGCTGTAATAGATCTGAATGTGTTGTTGTGCTTGCGTCTCTATTTGCTTGTTTTCGAAGGCTATGGGTACATTATTTAATTTCTTGAGGCTAGACAAAAAATAAAAAATTTAAGTTATCTAGTGAACTATCACAGACGGTTTGTAGTGTAAACCGTCTGTGAAGGACTATCATAGACAGTTTTATATACGAACCGTCTGTGATGCTCACCAATCACAGACGGTTCTTTTTGTGAACCGTCTGTGATATTATGGACATCACAGATGGTCCGTGTTAATAACCGTCTGTGATAATGTAGACTATCACAGACGGTTCTTTATACTAACCGTCTGTGATAATAACCAATCACAGACGGTTAATAATATGAACCGTCTGTGATAATTCACAGACGGTTATTAACACAAACCGTCTGTGATATATTGTTTTCACAGACCCTTTGTGGTTGGAACCGTCTGTGATATTCTGCACACTATTAATTACTTGGCGTACTTTCTCGATGTCGACACTACAGACCTGTCTTCATTGCGCTGCATTGGTGGAGCAAGGCGGCCGGCTTTAGGGAGTTAGGGGTGAAAACATATCACTGTCTTCTTAGTGATCTGATCAGAGGTTAGTACTCAATTACTTTGCTGCATGTGTTTGTAATTGAAGGCCGGAGATGATAGCTAGATTTTTGTTTAATTTAAATGTAGCTAGCTAGCTAGGTTTAGAAAGATAATGTTAGTTTGCTATATTTCAGAATGGGTAAGTACTAGCTAACATTCTTACTTAAATATATGTTACTTGTGTAGCGTAAATGGACCGAAGCTGGTGCATGGTGTACAAGTAGACACCGGTTTCATAAAGGTCCAGGTGGACATGATTAATGATATTTTTAAGACCGTCCCTCTTGAGAAGCCCCCAAACGAACAGATTAAGACATTAGGGGATGCCGTCCACACATTCATTCAGTGGCCCAAGAGGAACATCGTCCTCGACATGTCCGTGCCACAATCTTCACATCCAGTGGCCCAAGAGGGACGTCGCCCTGGACTTGGCACATCGGCTCCGGTGGCTCCACCTCCACCTCCAAATCCAGTAAAGTCTGTTGCATCGGCTCCCGCCGAGATGCCACCGAGAACATATCATAAGCGAGACTCCATGTCTCATACGAAGAAAACTAAGCCACGTCCCGTGCCATGGAAGTTTATTCTAGGAGTGTCGTTGGTGCCCGAGTCACAATTATCCCAGCTTGGTTTGATTTGCAATACATTGCATGCCTGGTACATAGAGAAGTCCAACATGAAGCCAATCCGGCTGAGTGCATTCACTTTGAAATATAACGAGACACATTTCCTCCACGACTCGGGCTATATCGTCGTGACATTCGAAGATTTATTATTACTATTCAATCTCGACGAACTTGATGCCTCACTTCTACGATGCTGGACACTATAAGTGTATTGTACAATGAAGTTCTACATTCACGTTATACAGATAAATGTCATTACTCTTTCTTTATGTATAGATACATGATCCAAGAAGTCCGGCGATCGCGACGACCGGTGGGTTTCCTCAACCCTCACTTGGTCTCCGAGCAATCTATCAATGCAGATGCATCCTTCGTGCAAGGTTACATAACGAGGGGATTGATTGCTCACAACGACAAGGAGTACGTTATGGTACCCTTCAACCAAGGGTAAGTGCTTCACTAGTTGCCACACATATGTTTCATTTGTACTTTACATGCAGCATGAACTTAGAATTAATCACTATGACGACACACATGACTAGCCATCACTGGATTTTGATTGCGATTGCACCAAAGTGGAGCAAGGTAATATACCTTGATTCCCTCCTTAGGAGCAACCACGACTTCAATCGTGTGCAAGAAGTACTTAACAGGTAAACTCATTTCCTCCATACATAATTCTATTGTAATATTTCTTTTGTTTGTCACGGCCGAGGCTAACTTTTTTGAATCACGTAGGGCGTTTGCCGATTATGTTGCCCAAGGAGGAAGACACGACAAATCCAGTGACACGCTACGACACAACACGCGATTTTCGGTACCCGCTACAACACAACAATCCTATATCATACTTTGTTATAATGCCTCTATTATTGACAATACCGATGTATGTAATTCTATTTTTGCAGTGCCACCAGCAGTTACAGGGCAACGTATGTGGATTCTACGTTTGCCGCCATATGAAGGAAATCATGGATACTAAGATCAATGATCCAGAGGTTTGTCTGGTCCTTCCAATAATTTTTATTTTCTGATTATATGTATGTATATATATTTACACACACATGCTAATTAATGACTTAACATTGCTCCTAGCGACAGCGGGTGGACTTTCAACGAAAGTGCATATGATCTTGATAATCTCATCGATATTCGTGCAATCATCTCCCAATTCTTGCTAGCAGAGGTCATAAATAAAAGGGGAGAGTTCCACGTCGGCAATGGTGATAATTAGATGTTGAAACATTGGATTCAATTGTACAAATCAAACAATTCCTTCAATTTAATTCATTTGTCAGATTTTGTGTAACGATTTTTATTCTATATATGTATGTGATCAGCTGGCAGTTTGTTACATTCATCTGTGTATCGAATTTTGTTGTAATTTGCCTTGAGTTGCAATTAACTTATATCTGTCATTTATCTGTAATCTGCTTGCTTGCTTGCTTTCAGAGGGCATGTCTAGCATATCCTGAGGCTAGCCAAAAAACAGCAAATAAAATGGTTGATGCACTTGCTATCACAGACGGTTCGTTGTTAAAAACTGTATGTGATACAATATCACAGACGGTTTCAAAGAGTGCCGTCTGTGGTATGAATGATATCACAGACGGCCTTTATTACTAACCGTCTGTGATATATACAATATCACAAACGATTTTTATTACTAACCGTTTGTGATATTGTGTATATCACATACTGTGTTTATAAAAAACCGTCTGTGATACTCGACTATCACAGACGGTTTTTTATAAAAAACCGTCTGTAATGTGAGCCGAGCCGTCTGTGATGACCACCTACTATCACTGACACCTAAACACTGACGGTTTACGGTTCCAAATCGTCTGTGATAGGGCTGTCTGTAGCAGTGGGTAAAACATGTGGAGACAATAGTGGGGAGATCACTGAGTTCATCGGTTGTTTTCCACGTAGAATTTCTTGGCGATGGGCTCTAGCAGCGCGTGATGGATCCACAAAAGTAAATAATACCAAGCGACAACAATAATTTTGCTAAAAGGATGATACTGCAGGGCAGAAAATGAAAAGGCTAAAAAAAGTAGATAAACAATTTAGCAAGAAAGTTACTAGTGTTAAAATAAAATGGCAAAAATAGAAATGGAAAAGTTAAATTTATCAGCGTGAAAATATGAAACTATGCGCGAACTACACAAGGAAGAAGCATGAAAGAACCATCAATGCTAATAAAAATCAGTGTGACTACCACACAAACTAAATAGCCACTTAGGACAGTAGGAAAGTTTATAAACAGAAGCACCAGGTACCGACCGCTCACAACGTGGTCGGTACCGAACGCTCTCAACGTGGTCGAAACCGACCGCTCTCAATACGGTTGCTATCGACTGCTCTCAACGTGATCGCTACCGACCACTCACAACGTGGTCGTAACAGTCACCGACCGCTCACAACGTGGGCGGTACCGACCGCTCACAACGTGGTCGGTACCGACCGCTCTCAACGTGGTCGCTATCGACCGCTTTCAACATTGTCAAAATCGACCGCTCTCAACATGGCCGCTACCGACTGCTCACAACCAGTGGCGGAACTAGGATTTGGCTACACCCCGGGCTAAATTCTAACAACTAAAAACTAACGTCAATTTATACCCATACCAGTATACCACAACATAACAAAAGTACATCAGAAACGCATCATTGATCCGCTTCATTTTGTATTCACTATTAACTCTATAGCGAATAATTGAAAGTCAGACATCAATAATCATTACTAAACCAACATCAATTTTGGTATCTTTAGTTTCTATAGCAAATGTTCACAAATGTTCAGTTTCAGGGGAAAAAAGTACTTGACAGGAGTTTAAGAAATATTGAATTACCTGAAAGATCTTTTGAGGTTTAAACGTAGATTTGAAGTAATATTGGTCAGATTACCAACCATCTGAGGTGCAGCAAAGCTGAAAAAAAAAACAAAACACATTAGATAATTTGTATGCAAAAACAATGGCATGCTTAACCCCTAATTCTCAGCAAGTGAAGGTGACCTAAGAGGTGTGGATGCCTATAATTCCTTTTAAAAATATATGACAATACTATAATTGATATCCTTAGTTTACTAAAATTCCAGTGACAGCTCAAGAACTGTGGTCTAGGGATAAAAACACAAGCAATGTAATGTAATGAACACTAAAGGGCACAACTTGAGCAGGCGCAGAGAGCTTAAAGATTAACAAAATAATACAACCTGCTGCATTGATATCTATTATCACCAATTCACCGTCCAAGACTTTTGTAGAATCACTGAAATGCTTCTTCCAGTAACTGATGCCATCGTCTATTTCAAGTTTTCAACAATAAGATCCAACATTCCCCCTTATTGCTCAGAAGTCAAAACTAACATGACACCTTGTGCATTTTAGCTAGGAAAGAAAGAGGAACAAAGGTGAAACAATGACAATCAATAGGAATGTAAAAGGTTAATTCACTAGATAACTAGTCTCTGGTAACTGAATCTATAGAATAAGTTGTTATGTGAAGAGATTTGTTATGTGAAGAGAACCTTAGATTGCAGACAGGGAGGGGGCGACGCGTCTTGGGAGGGGCAGCGAGCGCAGAGAGGGGGCTAGGATTGGAGGGGAGTGTTGCCTTGCCAGAGCAGGCTAGGTCACTCCACGCAACTGTGCCTGCCCCTGCTCACACTTAATTCACTCGGCGGCGGCCACCCCACTCGGGCCCTGGCGACGGCGAGAGAAACGGCAGCCGGAGCAGTGGAGCCAGAGGAGGAGGCGACGCCGCGAGGAGGAGGCGGAGATGTAGGAGGCGAGGGCGGAGCACCCGAGCGGGAGGGGGGCGACCGGGCGATGCCGGCGCTGGGCCGCTGGCCACCTAGCCTGGAGGTGGGCGGCGCTGCCGCGCAGGCCAGGAGGAGCCGAGGAGGGACGCTGGCCGGGAGGCAGGGCGGCACCGAGCCGTCGAGACGGGGCAGGGCGGGCGGGTGCGGTGCCGAGACGGGTCGGCGCCGAGATGAGGCGGCGAGAGGTTGCGGTGCGCCGGTGCGGTGCGGCGTCGCCTTTCGCCGCCTGGCTGCTGGCGTGAGTGGGCTAGGGTTCTGAGGAGGGAGTAGCGCCGCAGCACGTGAAGAGCGAGCGGCGAGCGCGCGACGTGGGCCTAGCGGCGAGCGCACGACGTGGGCCGAGCGCGTGAGTGGGCCACGCGGAGACAGACAGCAATGGTGGGCTGTTGGCATGGGCTACCTGGGTTGAGTCTAAGAAATAATACCTCGGGCTAAGCTGAACATAACTCGGTTATACACAGTATATTTTCTCACGTCCCGGGCTATAGCCCACCTTGCTAGTGGCCCAATTCCGCCCCTACTCACAGCGTGTTCGTAACGACCACTCACAACGTGGTCGTCACCGAGCACGCACAGCGACTCGATCACGGGTATATTCAACTACGACCACTTTCGACTACGGCTATCTTCGATCATTGAACAGTATAGCTAACAAAGCATAAGAAATGTAAGCAAGAAAATAAAAACCGTTGTATGTGGCGCGAGTCACCGGTCACCACTTCCGGATCGGCACGCGCGTGGCGCTGTCGCTGCCTGCGGAGCTGGACACCAATAATAAAAAAGCGCACGCGAGGACAACCAACATGTACGACAGCTTCGCCTTTCTTCCGGGATTTTCCGTCAGGTAGTCGGGTGCCTTTTCTCCTTATCTTCTTCAACACCACTCGCTTATCTCATACAACATTATTATGCTACTAAGAGGGCAAACTTGGCATCGTGTCTGCATCAAAGGATGGTCTACATGCTACATCGAGTCTACACTCTGCACTCCTTTTTTTTTTTTTGAGACCTACGCTCTACACTCTAGAGTGGATAGGCTCTGCTGTCGTTGTTATGTGCATAGTACGTGTGCCGGCCGGCCAGCTGGAACAATACCTAACTGAGGACATGCATGTGTTTTGCATCCCGTGCATATGGAAGATTGATATCTCGTGCTCCTTCGGTCGTGACACGTACCGTGTACCTTCGTGCAACATCTCGTACGTGCGTGCCCCATTCAGTACTTGTCGCCTAATTACCAGGACCTGCAGGTACGGCCTAAGGACATGCACGTGCGTGCTGTGTGTTTCCTCGAATGTAAAACTACTAGCAGCATAGGCGCGGCGACACGCCGCGCCAGTCACCGTGTGCACCGAAGTAAAAGAGGCGATAATTTGTGAGGAGTTTTTTAAAAAAATCGAGGGCACATGCGTATTTTCGAAAAAGGTAAAGGGCTTTTTCGCAAAAATTGAGGACCCGTATGTAATGAAATGAGGACTCGTACGCAATTTAGAAAACCACGGGGCGCCATCCTGCAAACTGGAGGGGGTTTTTCAGAAAAATCCGCCGTAAAAAAACCCGCCAGGGACCTCTTCGCGAGAAAAAAGGACCTCTTTGCGAGGAAAATGGACTTGTACGTAATTTCCGGAAAACAGGAGGAAAATCCCTCCCCTGACCGTACAGAAATCCACCGCCACGCGGCGGCCAGCGCGCGGGCGGGGGACGTGGCCGAGCGGGGGTCGCGCATCCCCCCGGCTATAAGGAGGTTAGTATTCAATCGGCAGATGCATGTTTGATCTCCGTCATCTTGTCTGTATCCCATCCGGATGCTAAATTTGTGACAGGAACAGTCCAGGCCTGTTTATACTAATTTATGTTTCTTATTTTTGTTTAGATAAGATAAAAGCTAATAATGAACGATCAAAATTTTGAACTGATTTCCCTACTTTTCTTTCTCTCATCTCGCTCTGAAGTAAAATAAGAGTTATATGTGCATCATGCTCTTCCTTCTAGAAGTTTCTTTCGTCCATTATTATTTATTCGCTCTTCAAATGATACTACACGATGAGCAGTGCTACTTTGTCTGGCTCACATAATGAACGGACGTGCAGTGGAATGCAGCTAATCTGTCCCCAAAGAGAGAAAGTAACTCAGATCTATACAGAAGGCCAGCTAGCTAGCTAGTAGATACTGAGTAATGCGGACAACAATAGTTATGCCGGCTCACACCGGAGACACATGTAGGAGGGAAAATTTATTTATTTGTCACCCTTACGACTCGGATGGCAACAGATTTGCCATCCGGGCCCATTGTCAGTGACTCAGGTGGCCTCACATGTAGGTGACAGAGTTTCGGTGTTAATCTTAAGGGTGGCAAAAAATCTGGTAGGTCTTGTTCAGATAATTCTGATTCATATCTTCAGAATTTCAGTCGCAAAAGGAAAACATATGTAACATACAAAAAATTTACAACCGAAGAGCTTACACAATCCCTTCGGCAAAAAGCAGATATCCACCTGGGGACTTCTTTCGGAACAAAATAACAAAAAGGAGGATGTTAGGTACACAACAGTGATGGTTCGCTCTTTATCAAGACCACCTACATGTGTTCATGTTACGTGCAGTGCATCTCCTGATCAGTTCTGATGCATATCTGGTCGTCGGCCTGTCTTTTTTTTGTGACAGGCCGAGCGTTGCTTAAAAAAACGTAGTTCATGAACAGTAAGCACAAATAACTTATCCGATAACTTGTGATTTGTAATCGATGTGGTTGATCCACATTGTGAAGGTTATTATAGAACAAGAAAATTCGGTAACGTGTCAATTCTGGACTGGGAAATCAAGTTAGGTTAAAGTTACATGCCACAGGTTGTCAGTTAAGCATCGCTCGTTCCACATCGTCATCACACTGGAGAAGCCCGATTGGTAACCTCTTCTTTTGCTTGACGATTATGCTTAGTTGTGCCGTACCTTTTTTGAAGTGCTCTCCTGCTTTCTGAATTGACGAGATTGAGAATTCAGAGAGTAAAGTTGCCTCTCCTTCGGAAAAGGATTCAGGATGTGCGAAGAGACATCACCATTGAAAAACTTGGTAAGTTGCAATTACGTTTACGAGCCAAATTTATCCAACGTTCACTCGATTATAACGCAAAGTTTGTGGACTTCTTTTTCTGTGCTATTCTTGCTAACAGACCGGATTCTGAATCCTTTCTCCAAAAGGAAAATAAACGAGAAAAGAGTTTGTGGACTTCTTTTTCTGTGCTACTTTCGCTAACAGACCGGATTCCGAATCCTCTCTCCGAAAGGAAAATAAACGAGAAAAGCTTGCGTACAACACGACACAACACCAAGACAAAGATTAGGGCATGTTTTTTAAGTCAAAAACTGGAGGCTTTTGACTTTTGCTACAGTACCTAACTTTCAAATGGAGTATTTTCTCAAGACGGGGGTCTACAAGTTAAACGATCTACGCGTTAAAAGCTCAACATTTGTACTAACCAAAATCGCAAGTGAATATCTGTCTTTCTGTAATCTGTACCATAAACAGCCAAAATTCAAAACTTTTCGCCAAAAGTCATAAGCCGCAGCCGAAAAGAACAAGCACTTAAGTTGTTGCACAAATGTGGACCTTCCATTAGGCCTAAACTATTTAATGGGCCCAGAGCTGGTGCTAGATGGAAACTAATAAATAGGTGCACAAAATGCAGGCCCATGACACTAGATAACAATAACAGCACAAAAAGGATGGCACATAATATTTGACTTGCAAATAACTAAAAGGAAAACAGCACAATGTAATGGCAATCGTGCCTTATACCGAGACAAGTGGCGTTTATAGCGGTGCAACAAATATCACGACAAAAAAATATTGGCCGGATCAGATGGAAAGCCTCAAACAATACAGGGAGAACACACCGAACCGCTAAGCGGTTAAGGATACGTGTGCCGATAACAATCCCTTCCGTAACGTGGCTGAAATTGTTCTAGTTGAAGTCAGGCTTCTCAGGGTAAGTGCAGCCCGGACGCTGGATTATAACGTTTGCAGCGTAGCAACCAGCCTTTACGCAGTCTCCAATGCTCTTCCCTTGGACCAATCGAGAGAGGAAGCCTCCAACAAAGGCATCACCTAAGAAGAAACCACGGATAGCTTATCAGGAACAGCGAACAAAATGAATGGAAGCTTAAGTAAACTGGAATCCATTATCCAAATTTCAAGTTACAGCGCTACCGTTGTATCACGTTTTAATGAATGTTCCCGTCGTGACTACTGAGCCTTCAGAATTAATTTGCATGGACTTGTTCAATATTTAAGGTAGTATAATATAAAAAGAAAAGTGACAACGGTGAGTAGGTTTGTCAGTAAAATCTTACTACAGTTATCCTAGAAGGCTTCCATAGTATTTAATGATAGTACACATTGTTAAGCAGCCTTCTTATAAAACAACGGGTAGTTTTAAGGAGAAGTCAGAAATAGAATAGAAACACATACCTGCACCGTTGGTATCAACAAGCTTCTCCTTGGGCAGTAGGATCACAGGGAATGTTTTCACCTATCAGCAACATAACGTTTAGGTTCAACAAATTCATATGAATTGCTAAAACTAAATTCTACATGAAGTTCTAAAATACTCCAGACAGTAGGCCTTTACTTCTTTATTTGCAGAGAAAAAACACAATAACAAATGCAGCATCTTTGGACAAGCAAATAATTGTTACACAAACAGTTTGTTCCCCAAATGTGCATACAAGGTTCAAAGCAGAACTAAGATCGAATGCTGGTTTGTTGCAAAAAAAAAGTGTGAGCTGCATTCACAACAAGATGCGCTTTTCTTCCATATCCTACAGCCTATACAATTGGAGAAAATGGAACAAAAAAGAACATATAGATGTATACTTTAAAACTAGCAGTTGAAGACTGATATGCTACTGTCACTAGACTGTATACTGAAAATGCAAGCCCATATTGCAAATGCTAAAACTGACAAGAATATATACCTTTCCATCCTCAGCCACAACTACTGGATCAGCACCTTGAGTAATCACAGCGATCCTCTTTTGTTTACCTGAAGCCAATGGCAGCTGTGAGATCCTCAAAGCGATCTCCTCAACATTCTCAGTCTACAAATTTACACAGGTATTTGTCAGCAGCGCAAACACCAACTGAAAATATCACAGGAGGAGAAATGACTAATTACCTCCCATCCACGGACTTTAGCGAAGATCCTTGCCTCAGTCTCATTCCCGAAGATGTAATCCATATACCTAAATTGGTAATAAGTAGCAAATGTGTCTTAAACAAATGGACTTAAATCCATATAATGAATGATGGAGAACAAACTAGGTCCTCCATGACATAACAGAAGTTTAACTGGCTGGAAGATTAGCATGCGGCAAACATAGGAACATGTCTTGACATGAATCATGAATGGGCATTGCTTTATGCATTTTTAGTTAAGCTACTATATGAGGTCTAAAATAAAGTTCAAAACATTGAGCATCACAGTAGAGCATATAACACTTACGGAAGAACCTTCTCTTGAGCATCACGGAAAAACTCACAGATAAAGGGAGCAGAGAGGTTCATCAGGAACACCTGAAAACAGCATGGTCAATCAAACTGTAGCAACCACTTCAAAGGAAACGTTTTTTGTGATAAACTTTTACCTTGTTATTTGTTGCAGCATGCTCAGCAACAAGCTGAATAGAATCAGGGGACACCGTAAGGAAAAAGCCAGCAATGTAGATGTATTTTGCTTTCTCAACTGTCAGCAACAATGTTACAGTTGTCAGGAAAAAAAGCCAATCAACCAAACTAAAATGAATAGAGTGCAACTAAAAGTGATGGAATGGTCAAAGTTAAACCTTTGGAACTAAAATTTCTGTTGACCAGAAATGCAATTATCTATCATATATTACATTCATTCAGGGAACAAAGCATTACTTCTTTTCTGCAATGAAACTTAAGAAAACTAAAGTAGAAAACCATCTCCACAATCAATGGTAGTAGACTAGCATTGCAAGAGTAAACCCAAACATGTATAAACTAGAAACTGATGTTACTCTGATCTAATGATATAACTGGATTTGTATTTTGTGACCAGTAAAGAGCTCAAAAGATATATTATACCCAGTGCCCAGTTCTCTGGTCTCTTTAGATGCTCGGATTTGTAGCAGTTTGCTGCAGATAAGTTTGCAACCAGTGACCTGATTACATACAGAAACAACTATATTTTAGATATTCTTACAGAAGAATGTGGTGAGAATCAAAATGTTCTGAAAGGACGGAATAGGAAAACAGCTTGAACTCATTAAAAGATAACAAATGATAACACTTATCCCTAAAAAACTAATGTCAATAGTGGCATGTCATTTTTGGGTTCAAATAGCAAGTGTTGCACTCAAATTAAAATAATTTTGTTCAGTGAGTATATGTCTTGGTCACATACCCATCATTGGAAGCCCAAGGCCTAACATGTCTAGGGAAAAAATAAAATCCACTGAATTACAAAATGACAGGTATCAGGGGATAGTTTAACAGATGGCACTAGTGTTTGATGGTGTTTTCATTCCTTCTAATTATAGCATGATGCACATACATTTATTACCACTTATAAGCAATGTAGAAGGACATATTCAATCATCATTCAGCATCGCAAGTTTGCAACATACAATAGTAGACCACACACTGTAACTTAAACTAGCGATATTTTAACTTCAACTAAGCCAAGTATTGAAAATAGCAAATTTGGTAAAATGTTTCATTCAACGCCATCCAACAACCTGTCATGTATACCAACATAGTATACAACAGTCATATGGGTGATGCGCATATCTTACAGAGTTGCTGAAGAATGGTTCCCTAGTATTATCATGCAATGCAATAGTTGATCCATTATCTAATTTCCACATGTAAAGTCAGACAGAACTAACAGTAGAAACAACAAGACAGCAAAAAAAATACAGTTACATCAACTTATTTATGCAAACACCATTTTTTCGTGGAATGCAAATAGTGCTGATATTGTTGCACTAACAAACTCATAGACAAATTCTAGACACTAGTGGTGATGCAAAAAAAAAAAAAACTGTGACAACTTGAGCTAAACAGGGACTCAAGGATTGGAAAATCACATAATAAATATAAATATTTATCAGCCTTGTCATCGAAAGCAGCTTTGAATCGCTCAGAAATTCTCAACTATATGAGAGACGTTGATGGTGCAAAACCATGACATATTCCTCTTTAATAGTCAGGAAAGATGAATAGATAATGTAAAGCTATATGTAGTAGGAAACGCAACCAGTAAGAGGTAACTATAGATGACAGACCTTTCGCCACCAACAACACAGACAGCACATGTGCCCGTAGGAGCAGCCTCATCCTCATAGTAATGAGCCTGGATGAGTATGTGACAAGAGCAAGGCCATGTTAATCAGATAACCAACAGAACAGAACATTATTGCATCAAAAGGCAGGAAGAAAAGGAACTATAGAACTAACAGTAACTCCAGCAGCTTGTGCATTCTTCTTCATCTCCTCACCAAACTTGTCCTTTCCAATGCAACCCATGTAGCTTGTTGCACCAGGAATTTGAAGCATCCACTGCAAAGCCATGACATATAGTAAACAAACAGACCTAGCTATAGCTTTTGGTTGCTCATGATTTTAGTGGCTTCAGAGCTTACTTGGGCAACCCTGATAGAGTTCTGGGTGGCTCCTGAAGAACAAAAATAAGTAACATATAAACAAATCAGAAGATTCACCAGGATGCAATAATTTACCATATTACACGCGCACGTTATGCCATAAGCTCATCAATGTTGGACATCTTTTAGTTTCCGGTTTAAACTCTATACTTGTCCTGATTTGAAAAGAAAACATGTGCAGATTAAGAAAACATTACCTCCGGCAATATATTCAACATTGCCCTTGCTGGCCAACTCATCGTACCTACAAAGAAAAAACCCGCATTATTTAGTAACTGCTTACACAACATGAGAAATGCTACAAGTCTTCTAAAAAATTGAAGTGGTGGGACAACAAATAGTTGCAAAACACAGGCATAAATGAAGACACAGGGATATTTAGGGGCGACAGCAATATATTTACTTACATAGGCAGGTGCTTGTCCTCGGCGAGAATGGCATTGTTCAGCTTGATGTCATACCTAAAACAAGGTGGGAGAAGCGTGTCAGTATACTGATGATGACAACACAAGCTACCTAATTAAGCAAGCAGCATAGCAATCAAACCACGATCTATGTTGTTTTACAAGCCTGCGTCATTTGATTTTTTTTTCAAACTGCAGCTTACGCAGGGCACATCAAAACCAGAACCCGCAGATGTATGCTGACAAAAACGGAAAACGATCGGAACAACGACGACATCCGCCTCACGTGGAACTGGAGTACGGAGACATCGCCAGAGAATCGGCGTGATATTTAACCAATTGTTACGCAATTTTGGGTAAGGTTGCTGCGCAGTTTCTGTCCCGTGCTGCACGCATCTAAGATTAACTTATTGGCAAGCTTTTTTTGGGGGGTCGCGGATCTGATGAGCCGACGCGGCAGAACCACCGAACCCTTCGGACCCAGACTTATTCTGGATTAAATATCGGGACCCAAACTAACGCAAAACGAAACGAAAAGGCCGAATCGCCACAGATCAGAAGAAATCAGAAGGGGAAGAGGGTGAGATTGATGCGTACTTAGAGAGGAAGGCGTCGTCGACGACGGCGGAGATGTCGAGGAGGGGGTTGCCCATCCCCAGGAGCACGCCCTCGTAGCTGCTGCTCGCCGCCATTCCCTTCCTCCTCTCCTCTCGTCTCCTCTCCACGCGAACGATGCGGCGGCGAAGTGGGGAGTGAGATCTGCGGCTTAAGAGTAGTGGTGGGATGCTGGGCGCGGCGGGGTTTTTAATTAGTTGGGCTCGACCAAACCTCGCGCGGCCCACCTGCCAGCCTCCGTGGCTCGGCGCGGTTGGTAGGCTTGCAGGTGTGGAACAGCGGTACCCACTACGTGCTACTCGTACCCGCCTTTCTGGTACTTACGCACACTGACATGTGGGACCGTGCAAACGATGGTTTGGTGCGGAGTTGCCACATCTCATTGGTCAGTCAGTCAGTGGAGAGTTTGGTGGGGAGGTGTGTGGCAGTACGGGTCCTTTTCGCCCACCAACCGCGTAGAAATCGGTAGGTGAAGCCATGTACAGGTCTGTTCCTTTTGGTTACAATTTGTGGCTTTTGATTGAAATTTTTGAATTTTGATTATTTATGGTATAGATTACGGAGAGATTGATACTCACTTATGATTTTAGTTAGTACAGATATTGGATTTTTAACGTGTAGATCGTTTAACTTGTAGACCCCATCTTGAAAAAATACTCCGTTTGAAAGTTAGGTACTGTAACAAAAGCCAAAAGTCGTCCGGCTTTTGACTCGCCGAACAGGCCCTGTGATAAGCTTATATTAATTTATAGTCTATCATTTAAGATTTTTACTGATGTAAATGAAAGAGAGTAAAGATAGAGAAATTGATTGTTTATTAACTAATAGTTGGCTATTGCACAAGAAACAATGAAAGAGCATGCTATTGCACAAGATACAATGAAAAACAATAAAAGAGCATTAAAAGAATGCACAATCTATAAATACAAACAAAAGATAACCTATTGTATAAGCTGTTTATAGGTGATATGGATAGATATTATAGAATATTAGGATTCTTTTTATCGGTTGCAACGTATAGACATGTAACTAGTAAGGTTAAAAGAGGGAGTTGACAGTGATGATGTTGATCCGCCCCCTTTCTACTTTTATTGTACCTTCCTAAAAATCTCTAACAAAAAAGAAAAAAATTAACAGAGCTATATGCGGCAGAGCGGAGGACGCAGAGTCATGACACGACTGAGCACGGAGATGGAGCCGAGGGCGTAGGCCGAGCAGGCTAATTCCGACAATATCCATTGAGCATGTCGATATAATATGATTTTTGATTCTTTGTTAAAGGAATTTTTTTGAAGAAATATAATTTTTATTCGTGGCATAGTATGTATATTCAGCTCGTAAAGGAAGAAAAAGGGTGTAAAAGCCTGTACAGAATACAGGCCCCAGGCTGAAACACGATAGGCCGTGACGGGTTCGGAAATTTAGGTTTAACTTTTTGTGCCAATAGCCCAGTCTGACGGTGCTTTCTTTGTTGCGACCAGCCTGATTACAAATTTCCGCCTCGCACTCGGGCCCGGCAAGTGATGTGGCTTTCTAGGCATGTCCACTTGGCCCGGCAAGTGATGTAAGACCTGCCTGGGTGCCTGGACGGGCGAGCATAACCTCAGAAAGGAAGCACATTCCTCTGCCTTCTTCCGTAAAGAAAGAAAAGAATGGTAGTACTTTCCCTTTAGAGCATCTCCAATGGGTCTATAGCAGCTATCTACAAGAGAGTTCATGTCATCAACTGTCCTACGTGGAAGATATTAAATGAAGAAAGAGAACGCAGCTCTCTACAGCTCTAGAGATAGTCTATAGCGCCAAACGAGGCAGCCTCCATAAATTCTGTGTGTGCATGTAAACATCAAATAGCTACCCTTATAGATAGTTCTTTAGAATGCTAACTTTAGTGTGTACTATATAGATGATGTGGAAATCTTATAGTTAGTTGCTAGCTATAACCATTGGAGATGCCCTCAGGAGAGTTCTTGGGCCATTCAATCGAAAAATAAATGGCAGAGGTTGATCATTATACTGTTATAGTATAGAAGCTCTATAGAAACAGAGTTAAAGTCACATTTGATACTGTTTTACATCGTATTTATAAAAATAGCCGTATACAGACTGTATTGACAAAAATATCATTTCTATCATCCGATAGGTGGGCGGCAGCGTCTGCGAGACGACACGCGACGCGGTCACTGGCAGCAGGTGCCTGCCGTCCCCTCACCAGATGGCAGGCAGCCTGCCGCCCGGTGGGCAGATGGAAGGCTTGCCTGCCGTCTGGTGAGAGGGTGGTACGTGATAAGTCGGCTAATTAGCCGGCTTAATTACATGTCCTAATTTTTTAGATTTTATTTGAATTTTTAAATATATCAAATGAGCTCAAAAAATTACGAAAATTTATATACAGCCTCCTAACACAACGTACCTCGCAGTGTAATTTTTGGGTAATTTTAAATATATCAAAACTGTATAAATTTTTTAGCAATATTCGCAATGGATAAAATTACTCAAACACTACACTGTGAGTTACATTGTGTCCGAGGGCTGTACATAAATTTTTGTAATTTTTTGAGCTCATTTGATATATTTAAAAATTCAAATAAACACTAAACAAACAAATTAAGACAGGTAATTAAACCGGCTTAATCACCTACCGCTCCCTCACTAGACGGCAAGCGTTGCCCCCTCACCAGATGGCAATGGATAGATTGGAATTTTTGAAGACTTAGAAATTTGAACGGGTTTAATTGGAGTTAGGATGATGGAGAATGAGTTTCTGGAAATTTAAAACTAAAGAAAAAGGAAAAAGAAAAAAAGGGAGATTTTTTGAATTATTTTTGTACTAAAAAATATTATGACGTCAGCAAGGAATTGAATTATTTTTCTTTGGGAAAAAGGGAATTAGGACGTCAAGATGACGTCAACAAGAATTTTGATTTTTCGGCCAAATTATTTTTCAACAAAAAAGGGTTTTATTCACTGACAGGTCGGACCAGCTTTTGGTGGACTGGGTTCATGGACCGGGGATAGGATCAAATCGGGCGGCGCAGATTGAATCCAGGCCGTCGGATGGAGATACAGTGGGTTAAGTGAAGATGGAGGGCTGATATTTAATCGAGTGCGGAAGATTGGATCTGCGAGTGACACTTGTCAGCTCGAGAAGTGAGAGGGTTTTAAAATTAGATTGAGATTTTCATGAACTTTAAAAAACACTTAGAAAGTACGAAATAAAGTCTAAAAAATCCAGAAAAATTTACAAAAATTCCTGGAGATGATTTAGTCTTAGGAAAAATACTTCCAACTTATAGTTGGTCTTTTAATTTTTACAAAAATACTTTTTCGCTTTGAAATTGATTTTTAAAATTCAGAAAAACACAAAAAATCCAGATAAACGCCAAATGCTTCCAGATACTTAATTTGAAATAGGATTTTTATATAAAATCAAAATATCATTTTTATTTAATAATATTTTTATGTTTTACCTAAATTACTTTTCAAATCCAGCGTTTTTAAAAGCTGAAAAATAAGTCAAATCAAAAATAAAATTTAGGCAATCAAAATACTTATTTTTATTTTAAATTATTTTTACTATTATTTTTTTATAAAAACCTGGGATGTTACTGTACACCCACATCCTTGGGCAAGGTCCTTGAACCCGATGCCACCAGCTGCAAACGTAAAGAGGTAGGGCGGCATGTATTGCTCCATCTTGAACTCCTCAATGATGTGTCCGGGTGCATACCGTAGCGTATCGCTGCAGACGCCGTAGTGGTCGAAGGGTGGAGGGTCCCGGCGGGAGGCGTGGTGTGCGGCAGTGATAGCCGAGAGCTGGGAGGGGATGTTGAGGAGGAGGGAGAAGGTGATGTGTGCCGTGGGGGTGTCGTGGCAAGAGAAGATGGAGCGGGCATGGATGGACTGGCACTGGGAGAACACGAAGGGGAGGGAAGAAGCGGTCTGCCGCGGGGTGAGCCACTGCAGCGTGAAGGCGGTGGGGGAGGTGGAGAAAGTGAGGTGGAAGAAGGAGGTGTCAAGGGGCAGGGTGAGGGTGAGGGCAGAGCTGAGGACGAGGTTGGCGGCGGTAGCGAGGGAGAAGGGGATGGGGCGGGTGGATCGGAGACGGTGGAGGCGGAAGCATGGATGGTGGAGGCGATGAAGTCAAGGTAGAAGGCGAGGGTGGCATGCGCTGTGACCAGGCTGGTGCCGCATCAGTGTAGTTGTGGGATCCACAGGCGCCATGGCTGCTTCAGTGGAGGAGATGGAGATGGGATGGAACTTGGGTGGGGTTTGGTTTGGTCCAGTCGAGGATCTAGGGTTGGGGAGTCAAGGATTGGGCCTTGGGGATGGGCAGACGAGGTCTCCAGACTTGCATCGACACGCTGTGGGCCATGACTAACCCTGCTTCCTGCTGATCCGTGCATGAACGAGCTCTGCCGAACTATTCGAGCTAGGTTCCAATAAGCTCACGAGCTTCATACTAGGCTTGAGCTCGGCTCGTCTGGAGCTCGAGCTGAGCCTGCGCCAAGCCAAGCTCGAGTAGCTCATGAGACTCGAGCTAATTTTACAGCCGTACTCAAGCCACTGCTGTTCAGTGACAGTCTGACAAGTGACAACCAACCTTCAGAGCTGTCCTTTTCAACTATTTGCATCGATCATCTAACAAGCTCGTATAAGCAGCAGTTAGTACCTGGTGGCTGGTCGATGGAAGAATTTATGAGTAGATGGAGAAACTGTGGAATGTAAATGGGTAACAAATGCATCGACCGGGATGATCGGGGTAGCAGTGCACTAAATGGCAAAAGCGCAATGGGCCGACCAATCTCGCTATAGAATCCAGACTACTTTGGCTCAGGGCCGAACAGGCAGTACGTTGCGGCTCGGCTGGGTCACCGCGCAAGCATGTGGCTGTAAATTGGCCGAATTCCTCGTCTAGGCGACGTTTCGCACGTCGGCCCACCCGGCTAGCCCCCACTTTCACGGTCGCACCACGGCTCCGGATGAAAACGCTCGTTTTAGGCCTCCTTTCTGTCCCGGAGGTCGTTCCATGGCAAGGCCGCGACGTGGAAGAAGCCGTCATCGTCGTCGTTCAAGCAGAAATCCTCGAAGTTTTTACCGTTCTGGCTCTCTAGTGGTGCTTTTTTTTGCAGATCTGATCTCTTGCGTGGTAATTTTGTTTTTCTAGATCCCTCTGGCGCGTCGATTTTTCGGTGGTCAACGCATGGCCATTTCAGTGGCCGTGGAGCGCGGAACGCTTGCGTGAGCTCCAAGGCTGTGTAATCGTGTATCGAGTATCCGTGTGCTCGAGTATTATATAGTTGTGTGTTCTAATATTCGAAGTAGTGGTTGAGGCATCATGGTTGAGACGCTATAGTCGAAGTGCAGTTGTTAAGGAGTCATAGTCGTAAGTCGCATTCATAAGAGTATTGTAAGGATATCCTACAGCCTCAGCGTCTCCATAAACGTTGTATACTCTATGGCCATTGAAATGGTCACACCTTAGTTACCAAAGAATCCACACTTCAAAGAAACCTAAAAACACAAAATAACCGTGCAAGGGATCAGGCCCGAAAAAACGCACGCCACCAGAGACTAGAACGGTGAAAAATTCAAAATCCTCGAGCAAATGCTGACGCTGATTCGACGGGCAGCATCGGCGTCTGCCAACCGTGCGGGTGGGCCAGCGCCCCGGCCCCTCGATTGGCACCGCTCGCTGTGCCGCTGCCACTGCCTGAGCCACTCCCTCCACTACTGCAGCAGTGGGTAGGTAAGGCTCTACTGCAGCGGTGGGTTGGTAAGGCTAGTCACAGGAGCTCCTCACGCCTCAACTACCGTCGTCGCTCTCTACGAAACACACGAGGCGTCATGTGTACTACCAGATCAGTGATTTCCGGACCATTTTTTTTGAAAGCCAATTTCCGGACCAATTTTGCTTGTTTTTAGATTTTTCATGCTGGCGAATACGACCTATGGGGATGAAGGCTGTTGGCGTCAATAAAGGCTGGGCCGAGATAGTGTACCACACTATGACACGGGCAAAGACGTAGCTCATGTGAGCAGTGGACCAAGCCAACGTTATGCAGCTTGTTATAAGTACAATATCATGAATTATGAATGTACTTGGCCAGTGTTATGAGGTTTAGTGAACAACAACAAAATAAAATAAAAGAATTCCATTTGAACATGTGTAACCTGGGTCAGGCTCCACAAGTAACTTAAGGGGAAAAAGACCGGTTATCCCTCTCTGCAGATCTTCTCACGATGGTCAAAATTTTCCAAGGTGTGGCAGCCATCATGCAGATCTCCTTGGAGACGCTGCCTCGGAGGTCCACCTTCACGCAAAATAAACCGAAATTTGGATGGCATAGTCGGATGAGGATAGGGACTTGATTGAAAGCAAGGACGGAGAAAAAGTGCTGAAGCTCAGCCTTTCCAGTTTTTTTCATAGTCCTTAAGTTATCTTTCCTATTGTTGTATGTCCCTCAGTTTTGAGGCTTTGAGCTTAAGAGATCGTGTAACTTTTGGCTGTATATATTCCACGTGGATATAGAGGTCGGATTTTATATCCTTTATCTAAAAAAATCATGCAGATGTTTTCACCGCACCAATCATATCCTTTATCTCAAAAAAATCATGCAGATGTTTTCACCGCACCAATCATCTCACCTCTAGATGATCACGATACGTCTTATGACCAAGTTCCTTTCCACCCTTGCTCATTTGATTTTCTTATAGTTTATAACTTATTTTTTACTATTTGATACTATAACTAATTTATTTTATATTATAACTGCTGCTGATTTTTTAACATAATTAAATCAAAAAATAAAATAAAAAATCAGGTTAACTCATCACAAATAATACAAAGAAATACAAAAAAGATAAAAAATCTAGAAAACTAAAAATCAGGGAAAAAAATAAAAAAACTAGAAGTCAGAAATCAAATCTCGAAGTTCGAAACGAATGGGTCCCTAATAAAGATCCATGTAAAATTTCTCTGGATGTGACATCAGAAACGTACGTATACATGCAAATTTGAACCGGCAGATGAATTGGTCGGACGTAATTACTTTCTGGCTGACAAAGTCCGCACCGATTCTTTGATCATACTACTCCCTCCGGTTTCTAAATACTTGACGTTCTAGGCTTAGAAGCAAAGTAACATAATTATTGACGTTTTGCATTTGAGAAGTCAATTGGTACTAGACTGCCCCTGCATGCATGCAATCAAAGCTAAGAGACGTTGCTTCGGCTCTAGTGCATCCGGAAATGAGGCGCA
Organism: Dendrocalamus latiflorus; assembly: GCA_017311315.1. Lineage (NCBI taxonomy): Eukaryota > Viridiplantae > Streptophyta > Magnoliopsida > Poales > Poaceae > Dendrocalamus > Dendrocalamus latiflorus. Next base: position 26,952,756 of record CM029633.1, read on the forward strand.
GCCGCATTAAACAAAGTTCATCACGTCACCCCCATATCACGGCCCCTGCATGCATGCAATCAAAGCTAAGAGAAGTCACGGCTCTAGTACTGCTTGCTGCTTGCGTCGCCGCTCGCCGCGGCTCGCGTCTCCGCTCGCGTTGCCAGCTCGCCGCTGCTTGCGTCGCCGCTCGCCGCTGCTTGCGTCGCCGCTCGCCGCGGCTCGCGTCTCCGCTCACGTCTCCGCTCGCGTTGCCAGCTCGCCGCTACTTGCGTCGCCGCTCGCCGCGGCTCGCGTCTCCGCTCGCGTTGCCAGCTCGCCGCTGCTTGCGTCACCGCTCGCCGCGGCTCGCGTCTCCGCTCACGTGAGCTGAATGCATATATATGGAGCCATGCAAGTCACAGAGTGTTAGAAGTAATATTGGTTTTTGTTTTCTTGTCGTATTCGAGTATGAGTCCGAGTATACGAATACGTATACGAGTCCGTATACGCTGCGATTGTTGCCGTGTGTGCGTGTGAGATGAGTTTGTTTCCGTGTCTTTTGTGGAGTCCGTTTGCTAGTCCAATATGTGGCCTTTATAAGGCAGGTTAGAGATTCTGTAAGAGGCGTGAGAAGAAAGAAAGAAACGAGAGAGATAGAGGTAGGAATCTGTGTGTTACGTGCATGTTCACGTGAAGCTTGAGAGTAGCAAGAGGTGCTGCTTCCACGGGAGGACAGCAGCGACGAAGTTTTTTTTTCACGCGAAGACAGACGGAGAATCACGTCTCGTGAAGGACCAAGCGGATTCTGTTACGACGTGTTGACAGAGAAGAAATTAGAAGATTTCGTAACACAGAGCAATGCAAAAATCACACATAAAAACAAAGGCTACATGAGTTGAACCCCCAACCTCTGGCTTCAAGCTGGCAGCCCTAGCCACACGGCCTAGATGCTAGTTGTGTTTCAAAGCATCACGCAATGCTATTTAATATGGGTAAAACAGAAAATAGGCATGCTAATTAACCCTTTCTTGGTACGTGAGATCTTGTCTAAAACGTCAAGTATTTGGAAACCGGAGGGAGTATTTCTTTACTCCGTACGTAGGCTAACTTCTGCATTTGTTTTTCCAGATCACTGGAATCATTTCCTGACAGAGTCACCAAGGTCGCTGAATTCTGTTGATCTGTCTGTTTATCATCATCATCAATTTGGGCGTTGAGCTCAGAAAGTGATGCGTAGTCCCCTCGATTGCAATGATATCGTTGATCGAGACACACCCGGCCTGTTCTTTTTCTTGTCTTTTGATTTTTTAAATGAAATAATTTTTATAGTGAGGTTTATAAATTAATTATAATAGATATTATAGCGAATTCAATTAGATTGGTCAAAATCGTACGCGAGTATCTCTCTCCATACTCTCTCTCGCGAACAACTAAAAGTCAAAAATTTCAGCTAAAAAACAAAAGCTACAACTAAAAAATATGCCCACCATCTTCATTAGGCGGACTTGTAATCAGTTGTATCATTGGGTGAGTTCTTTTGGATTGATGGCTTGTGATTTATAGCTTAAATATTTAAATTCTGCCTGTACGTGAGAGGCAGTACGCAGAGGAAAATAGTCGCATATGATTTTTGCTGGTACAACTGAACTCAATACAATTTTTACTATAATTTTTTCGTTGACTCCGTCTTAAAAAACACACCGTTTAAAAACTAGTTATTATAGACAGTTCAAGTATAAGTCAACTTTAAACCCAAAAAACCCAATCATTGTATGTGTCCTATCATCTTCAACTGCACACAAACTTGTAAAGTGCTCTCCGTTTCTCTAACTGCACAACTTTTGATATAGCTTACGGTCCTCTTTGATATGTCTTTTGAAATTGGCTTTTAGTTTTTACTATAATATTTAACTTTTAAATGAAGTATTTTTAAGATAGAATCTATAAGTTAATTATAGTATACGTTAAAAACTTAACATCTGTACGATCCAAAATCGCAAACGAATATCTTTCCGTAATCTCTATCATAAATAGCTAAAATTTAAAAATTTTCAGCCAAAAAAATATAAGCTACAGACATATCAAACAGGACTGTAGTTTAAAAGCCATAACGCACAGCCTTTTCTTCAATCAGACATTGATTATGTCCTTTACCTGCAGACTGTGGGAAATTTAACTTTTTGCCACTCTTAACATTGCCACCTACTCAAATGCCATCCTCTACATTGCAATTAATATTTTGCCACTCTCCGTCCTACGTGGCGCCTAGTCACCGCCATGTCACGCCCGCGCCCGCGTCGCCCGCGCCGCCGCCGGCCTCCCCGCGCCGCCGCCCGGCCTTCCCGCGCCTCCCCGCGCCGCCCCCCGGCCTCCCCGCGCCCCGCGCCGCCGCCCGCGCCCGCGCCGCCGCCCGGCCTCCCTGCGCCCGCGCCCGCGCCTGCTCCGGTGGCGCTCCCGCCGGTCCAACCGCGTCACGAGCATGAGGGGGTCATGAGGGACTCACCGGAAGCATCGGTAGGGCCGGAGACAGACCGAGGCTTGCCAGCGACGAGAGCCGGCGGCGGCGCGAGTGGGGGAACGGTGCCGGCGAGCTGCGGTGAGGGAGGAGCTCCGGCGACCGTCGGGGAAGCTCCAGGGCCGCGTGGTGGTGCTCCACGCACGAGGAATTGAGGCGCCTTGCGCCGAGTTGCGAACGGCGATGAAAATGGCGGCTTTGGCCGGCGGCGAGGAAGAAATGGCCGCGCGGCGAGCCGGGGCCGCCGGGGTCCGATTGCTCAAGGGAGGAGGGAGGAGGCCTCCGGGGGCGCGCCGTGACGCGGTTGGACCGGCGGGAGCGCCACCGGAGCAGGCGCGGGCGGCGGCGCGGGGCGCGGGGAGGCCGGGGGCGGCGCGGGGAGGCGTGGGGAGGCCGGGGGGCGGCGCGGGGAGGCGCGGGAAGGCCGGGCGGCGGCGCGGGGAGGCTGGGCGGCGGCGCGGGCGCGGGCGTGACATGGCGGTGACTAGGCGCCACGTAGGACGGAGAGTGGCAAAATATTAATTGCAATGTAGAGGATGGCATTTGAGTAGGTGGCAATGTTAAGAGTGGCAAAAAGTTAAATTTCCCGCAGACTGTAGGCCAGAAAACTGAAGGAAGTTGAAATGATATTACGATACTACTTGATACTTTAGTGAGTGTTCAAAGGGTTAGTTCAAGTTTTTTTTTGGGTCAAATTGCATGCCACACTCAAAACTCTATAAAAAAAGGCGAAGGAAGTTGAACTTTTGAAGGGTATCTGGAAAGTAGATGGGGCCAAGACTTTCTGTAGAAATATATTTGTTGCCTTATCGGAAGTTTTGGTGGGAACAGAGCATACACGCACGGTTGAACTGAACATTGCGTTGCCTATTACTTACCTCACTGGAAGTGGAGTAGTAGTTAAAGCCATATTTTTAAATAATCAATATTTAATTTTTAATTATAATATTATACCTATTTTTTTATTTTTTTAGAAATAGTGAATTGTCGCCGTACAGTTGGGTGACATGGGCATGTCGTCTAACTGTTAGGCACCACCAGACTAAGTCACCTAATGGTTGGGCGGCTTACCCATGTCGTTCAACCGTAGAGCGACTTTGGCATGTGTTGTCTAACGGTTGGGCGATAATCCTCTAGTCGCATAACTGTTGGTCGATTGTTAAAAAAATATAATTATTTTATTAACATGATGAAAATAATTGTGGGGGTAAATAACAATTGTTGTAGATAGGTAATATTTAGCAAATCTTGTTTGTAAGTTATTTTTTTAAAAAGGCAGATAATGTCAGTTGACGCGTTTGTGATTTTTGTAGATTGTGAATGGTACGAAATCTGTTAGACCCGCAATAATATTTTGTGATCATCGTATGTTGTTGTGGTGCGATGAATTTTCTGAAAAATTTTATGAGGACGATTGAGGTAGCAATGATTCGTAAGTAGAAAGGTAAGTGCTATTGCGACGCAATAAAGAATTCGCACACGGAGAGGAAGTTCGGATAAATGAGTTAAGAAAAATAACACAACCGTTCATCCGACGAGGGAGTTACATGGCACATAGGCTAATGAATCAAGGATGGTACACGCATACATTTAGAGAATTAGACATACATAGAACATATGGACAAAAAGCGCCGAACTACTGTGTGGAACATGGCCATTTGCCCTTTTGGCCCAGCTCGGTGTTGTAGTCCTCGTCGTCAGCCATGGCCTTGGTCGCCAGTTCGCGCCTTCTCTCGTGCTCCTCCTCACAAGCCTCCAGGTGAGCTTACGTCTCCCGATGGATACCCTCACTTCGATCTTCGCTGTGGCACCGCTTCTCCATCCTCTCGCATGCTGTTTGGGCGTCTCACTCCTCGTAGTCCAGAGTCCACTGGTCATACAGGTATATCTCTCAGTCGATCCATTTGCGGTAGGCGCATAGTAGATCTAGAGACTATAGGAACAGGGGAAAGCTTGTTAATGCGTGCCATACAAAAGAACTGGTAAGAGAATATATTATAACCCATTCTTACCGGCTACCGGTAGTGGGCCGTGTCCTAACGCTAGTTGGGATAGTCCCATGCATAGTTACTGCAATTCCAATAACGCATGCCCAAGCTCAACCGCTTCTTGGACTTGAAGAACTTACATGCATCCCTGCACTAGCAGAGGGGGCATCTCCCCCACGAGTGGGTCATGTGGTGAATGCTCGGTAGGAACATTAAGGTATGGATTGGGATTGGAGGTATTGGGGTCTTCGCTTTGGGGTTGGAGGTACAGGGGGCTTCACTTCGTGGAGGTGGCCTCTTAGTACGCTCCGCTTGTTTGTCCCGGGTTGCAGCAACCCTTGCGAGTTGGGTGATCTCCTTCCATTGCTTCTCCATGATAGCGATGTAGTGTTGTAGACATGGTACAGGAAAACACGCTGCGGAAGGGGTAGTACTTATATCCTAACCCGATGCGGCGTGCGATTGACATGTCCAGTTTGGTTTGGACAAATTTGCGTCCACGAGGTAGCGTCACGACAAACATTTTGTGGACCAACGTAGCATCACATTGATGCTTAAAGCTATCTTGTTTGGTCTTTATCACTACACAAGGCTGTCTCATCTAATCTTGTCACTGTGCAAGGCTGTCTCTTCTGGTCTTATCACTATACAAGGTTGTCTCATTTGGTCTTGTCACTACGTAAGATTGGCACATAAAGTTAAAGTTTGCAAATGAAGTTACAATTTAATAACATTTGTACTCTTAGTACCAGTACACACAGAAGAAAAATTGATGCTGCACTTCACGGATTGATACTACAAATGAAGTTAAAGTTTGCAAATGAAGTTACAACATGATAGCATTTGTAATCATAATAATAGTACACACAACAAGATTAAAAATGTCTCACTGGTGTTCCGACTCGTCGGCAAGCACCTTGCAACGTCTCGCAGTGTGGCCTTCCTAGCTCCCACAATGTCTACTCCCCGATCCAGCTTCCCCTTCATCCATATCGTTCCTAATGCAACGACTCTACCAACAGCCCTTCCCACCCTTCAATAGGTCAAGATCCAGAATCCAAGCCCTCCATGCAATATCCATTGTGGTAAAGTTACCCACAACCCTGAAGCCTCTTAGCTCACTGCACCACACGTGCAGCACCCTCTCCTTCATAAAGTACTCCGACATAAAGTTCGATGGGTCCATGTTGATAGTCTCACATGTGGTGAGGATATAATAGCATGGCTCGTGAAGGAGTTTTGGCTTATTGCATGTGCAGCTAAGTTCGTTCACATAATCTCCAAGGTACACCTTGTAGGTAACAAGAAAGTGAGTAGTCCCAAATTCGGCTCTGTCCTGAAGGAGTATGTCAAAACAATGCTCCGTATTACCCATCACATAGACCGTGTACAATTGACCCTTCTCAATCTTGGCATGCATGTATGTTGTGATCTTCGAGCAGTACGATATATGTCGGTTGGCTGCATGAAATACTATATTTGCATGCCTTTCCCTAAAATATCCGATTGTATCTTGCAGAACGCCTTCAACGATGGTGATGAGGGGTTGAGAATGAACACCCCTAAGAACCTAGTTGTAAACCTTTGTAAGGTTAGTGGTCATTATGCCATACTTTGCATCGTCCGTGTCGTGCAACAAGGACCACTTTTCCAAAGGCTCGGCCTCAATCCAATGGGAAAAGCACTTGATATTCCTTGAGGTCCTTTGTGTCACACTAGGAGGGTCAAGTTCCGACAATGGTATGAGGTGTTCGGGTTGCGCCGCCTAGGAATGACCGTCCACTTTTCTCTCTCAACAACGCGCTTCCTGGTATGCTCCTCCAACATCTCCCATAGCGCATCAAATTTATACTACTGGTTCTACATGGCCAGTCTTTTGAATAGCTTCATCAACAGTTGCTGCGGGAACTACTTGAAGAAGTTGGCCCCCAAATGGCGAATGTACCATTTGTTCCTCATGTCTGGCCAAGGGAACAACTCCTTCGGGTCTTGCTTAAGTTTTCTTATGGTCTTCATCATCCTGGGGGTGGTGATCATGGATTATATAGACATCAGGACGTGCCCTAACTACTCCCCCTTCACATATCAAAGGAACCGCAACCAGTTATTGAAATTCTCACTTTCGACGAATATGATGTCCAAGGGTAGAATTTGATTGTTGCCATCAATGTTAATTGCTGTCAGGATTTGTCCCTTTTATTTCCCTATTAGAAAGTCCCATCGACTGATATAACTGGTAACATATGCTTAAAAGTGTCGATGTAGGCACTGAAAGCATAGAAGGCTCTCTGCAAAATCAGGTAACCGAGAGGTCTTCTAGACGGCTTGTCCTTCACAGCAATGTGTGTGCCTGGGTTTCTGTCCTACATCACCTCGAGTATATGAGAAAGGTTGTCGTAAGCCGCCTTGAAAGAACTGAACATTCTTTTCAAAGCCTTCTACTTCGCACACTATATCTTGACGTAGCTAATCTTGTACTTTAATTTTTGCTCAATAGCCACCATGATGTACTTGACCTCTAGGTCCTTCTTCACTATCTCACCGTATATAAGATTTACTATGAAGGTGGATATCAGGTTACGATGTTTCGGCAAAACACTACTGAGGACGTAGGAGTGCGGCTCAACCTTCAAGACAATCTAGTGAATCTCGTACTTAGGTCTGCGTGCATGCACACACCAAGGGCAATCAACCTGCTAGTAGACCATGGTGTAATATTTCGGGCTAGATTTTAGGACCCAAAACATCCGCTGCATGGACAAGTCCCACAGCTTAATATAGCATCCTACAATGATCCCTTATCAACAAACATTGCATGAAGCCGAACCTCTGTAGCATGGTACTCCCACAATGATTCATGCTTGTCATGTACAGAAAAACCCTCAACATCAACCATATTCCATGCCTACGGCATGGGACCTTCGTCCTAATCGGAAAAGTCATCGCCATCCTCTTCTAAAGTTTCCTCCTCGGCACAAATTGTCCGGTCATCAATCACCATCTAACGTACAATGCTGTCGATATACTTCCCTGCGTCCGCCTGCCCAGTGGGCTCAGCTTGCGTAGTGTGATCTTCATGGTCTGCCTCAGCAACATCTGCATCCACCTGTCGGGTGGGCTGAGTGTGTGTGTACGATATTCTGGTTCTGCCTCCACAATATCGCCCACCGCGTCCTCTTGATGAACCACGCGCTGTGCGCGACCTCCTATGTCTCCCTTCGGACATGGTTGCATGAGTAGTACACACTCATAAACACGTCGTCGGTAGTCTTGCACAAAGCCCATCCATATAACCGTGCGCATCAGTCTTCCCAACTCCCACCAAATGTCCGTGGTAGACCGACTTCAAAGCCTATGTGGGACGACACTGCACACATTGGGGGTCCAAGGAGAAGCTGCGTGTGAGCTAGTCCAGGACATCTCTAATTCCAGCATTCTCCACGTCTGGGAGTACCACATAGACTTGTGGGAAACTGCTCAAATTAATACCGTATGGACTTTCACGAATGGTACCAACACTGTAATGCACTTTTAATGTTGTGAGTTCTGACATGACTGATTTTTCACTGCAAATATTACCATTTGTCAACATGCATTCACTAAATACATGCTAAACAAATACGTAGCTACACGTTGCCTAAATTCGGATGAGAACAAGAACGAATGAGGTTATTACCTTCACGCGAAGACCTTTTCTTCTTACCAACGAGCTTCCTTCGTCTTCCTCTCCAACCTCACGAGCTCCTCTCCTCTTCTTCTCTCCTTTTCCCGAGCTCCTCTACTCTCCTTCACCCCCTCTCCCATGCTCCTCTACTTCTCCCCATCTTCTTCTCACCCTTTCTCGAGCTTCTCTACTTCTCCTCTCCCAACTTTCTCCCCCTCTCCTTCTCTCCCTCGTTTTTTCTCCTCTCATTCTTCTTGCGAGAGAAAAAAATGAGAGAGCGCATGAGGATGTCGGGTCAAAGAGAAAAGGACGGGCTGACAGCAAGTAGTCGCCCAATTGTTGGGCGACTCATTGATGTCACCCAACAGCTAAGCAACTAGAGACAGTAATCGCCACACGGTTGGGTGACTTGCCCTGTGTCGCCCAACCATACGACGACAGATGACTATTTTTGTAAAAAAAACACATATAATACTGTAATTCGAAATTAAAATTGATTATTTAAAATCTCAAGCTTTAGGTCAACCAGAGATCCCTGTCTCACCTACCTGAGAGAGAGATGCCCTCATCTAACCCTGACCGGTCATCCGTGAAGTGGGCTCGTGCATGGACTAAGGTTAGTTTTTGTTTGGTAGATGAAAGCAACACATGCCTTCCTGGTTTTTGCTTAGCCATCCCAAGAAGCATGCAACAACCCTGTGATTCAAAGCTGGGAGCCTTTAAGCTTTCCTTGCTTTATTGGAATTTATTTCTTTGCTTTTTCATAACCATAACCGAAGGCATGAATGCACCTGCATGTCCTCTGCTGCTTGATGTTCTTGATTAGGGATTAAATCCAGCCTTGCGGCGAGATCAAGCAATATGATGCATGCTGCTAGCTAACGAGATTGTTGGTTAGTTGCATATGGCAACTAACTAGGGGCACATGGTGTACCTAATCTAAACACGCGCAGCATGATACCCATTCACAAGCAACAACCACGTATATATGTACAATTTTTTGGTAGAAAATTTTGCAGCACTCAATGGGCGCTCACGAAATCTCATGATAAAACGTTTCCTCGTAGACGTAGAAGCACTTAGGTCATGTGCCAAACTCATCTGAATCATCTCTCAATTTTTTGAAAAAAGCACATGATACACTAAGGCTTTATATATTAAGTCGAGTAGTTCTTCATCAGGGGGACATTCAATTTCATATACATAAGCACAAGGGTGCAGGTAGTGGTATCCCACTTATCTGCCCATTCACAAGATGCAATATATATAGCATTGTTAGTTCATTTATAGAATACATAAACAAAGAGCCTGTACATGTTCTAGCACCTTAATTTGACCGTACAGCGAATCATTCTTCAGTTCTATTTACATAAAGAAAGTTTTTCCATTTATGTCTGATTGAAGAAACAATCCTCCATTTAGTGGTCACACTAGGTCGTAGGAATCCTATCGTGTGGATGGATGCACATGCTTCTGTCCAGTCTTCACTTGTTTTTCAGTTTCAATGATAGAAACCGGGGGCCTCTAGATAATGCTTTGTATGCACCATTAGCTGTCTTTGAGTGTGTGGTTTCTATGTTCCTTCCATCAATCAGTAACTATGATAGGTAGTCTAACCGTCAGTGCGATATGATCAGATTCTAGTTGACAGTTGTTTTTTTAGAAAGCGCGTTTTGGAGATGGGCACGTGCAATCCGACTGGCCGTTGGTTGGCGGTTAGACCGGAATTGAGTTGGACGGTGTGACCGGCATTGAAGATGCGGCCATACCAATAGGCTGGTCAAATTGGTTAATGGTTGGCGGCTTGACCAATATGGTACATCGTCATGGGAGAACGGTCAGACCGGTGGCTGCGGCCAAAGAATAGTAAGAGGTATTTTTAAGTGGTTTGAGCGTGTGCACAATATTTGTGCTGTTATTTGATTGTGTTGAGTTGCATGATGTATTGTTTTAACTAACATGAGTTAAGTGTATAGAACTTGTGTTCGAGATGGTTGCTTGATTTTTAGATGTGCAGGTGGCTTAGAGAACGTTAGCGGCTGACTGCAAGGGACCAGGACTAGGTAGGAGAGCTAATATCTGTGTGTTTAGGTAAATTCAGGTGAAGCTATATGACTCAAGTTGGAAGCATATGAAATACAAGGATCATGAAGAGATGACTTGGTGCATGTGGTTCACCGAGTGATGAGGCTGATACATGTAGAGATGGTTCAAGAAAGTCTAAATGTGTGAAGATGTGATGGCTAGTCATTGGCACTACGGACTACATGTAAAAGCATGCAGGGATATTTTTGATGTGAAGGTAAGTGTTCTTGGATCATCAATTATGTTAATTGAAGATTTTGTGTCGTGTGGTGCTACATGACAGTTTACTTGTTGGTGTTGGTTGTGTAAGATCGGAAATGGCAACAAAGGGGGGGTGAATGGTGCCTTCAAAAATCGCCCCTAAGTATCCACATTTTTCTTTTCCGATAACTATAGAAGCTATGAACAAAGAGGAGAAAAGCTCATTGGAAAACTAAAGTAAGGAACAGAGAATAGAGCAAAGAAACTCATCAGTCCAGAGGAGCCGGTCAGACCGCTACAGCAGGAGCGATCTAACCGCCGTTGCTCTGCCGGTCGGACCGCACCCGCTCGCCCCGCCTGACTGCCAAATGGCTCCCGGTCTGACCGGAGTTACATGGCCGATCTGACCGCCATACCAAGGCTGGTCTGACCGCCAAGACCGGGCTGATCTAACCGCTAACCCTATCGGTCTGACCATCGTTGAGGGCTCGGCCTGACTAGGGAGAAACCAGCGAAGCGATAGAGGCGACTAAAAACAGAGCTGGCCGAAACTCAAAGCACAGTAACTACTGAAGACAACCGAAAACAAGGAAATTGCCAAATGTTAACTAGTCTTCTTAGATCAAAAGATCTGAACTACAATCTAAACAGCCAACCTAACTTAATAGGAAGTAAATGCAGACAGGAAGCAAGAAAGAAATCAGACTGTATAAAAGAACCTGAGAGCCAAGAAGTTCAAACCCTACAAAGAGCAAAATGAGGCCAAATACCATGAAACTTGAGAATCTCACCAGGAAATGATCTCACAACTAGAAAACACAACTTTAAAACAATCATTTCACTGAGATACCAAGATACCAAGCATACTCTGCCTCCAAACCCTAGAATGGGGTAAACAGGGGAATTTAGGCGCATGACTGAAGGAACTTTTTGATTCACCTTTTGCTCTCAGAAATGAACTAGCCAAGAGGCTTTGGGAAATTTCCAGTTCAAAGCAGGTTAATCTTGCAACTACTCTCTCAAGAACTCACCAACAGACACCCAGAAAGATTAGAGAGTAGAACATATGAACTCGAAGACTAAAATCAAAACACAGAGAAAAGAATAGAAACCAAACACAAAATCAACATAACTGAAAGGGAACATCTCATAGATTTCTGAGAAGACATGAATGATTACATGATTGAGTGTTTACAGCCATTTCACTACATGATTCCCCACTGAGATGATCACACATAGGAAGGAAACACACACTGCTTGAGCTCTCTTACCAGCACTGCCAACTCCCACTCACTAAATAGAGGGAAGGAGCTCACACTCCAAAAGGAAAATCAAGAAGTAGCAGCCATCTCTCACTACCAAACTCACACACCAATTGGGGCTAAAACCCAAAACCCTTACAACACAAGAAATGGAGGGAACCAGGATTCAATCTCCAAACCCTAACCTCCTCCATTTAGCCTTCACTACCGGGTTCACAACCCATTTGCTACGGCACTTTACCCATTGTCTTCAACAAGATCCGCTTCCGTTTTGCAGCCTTGCACATTTTACTGAAATGCCCATACTGCACCTTCCTGGAAGCTTCCTCCTTTCTTGCTGTCCATGCCTCGCAACCACTTCGAGTCCTCGCTGTCTTCGGCATCTCCCGACCTCTTTGACCTCAGCACTGCTCGTTCCTAGTCTGGTCATCTCATGCCTCGCCACGACTCCGCCTCAAAGTCATGCAGCCATCACAGACAAGAAAAGATCACATAGCACCGCTTGAAACAATATAGACATACATTAGTATCCAAAAGAAAGTACTCCAGCATAAAATACCCAAAACAAATTCAAACTCTCTAACACAAGCGTCAATTACTCATCACAAACATGGGGATACCTCCACATGGTCTCTCAGGTTGTAAGACTTCTGAGCTAGGTCATGGTAAGATGAACGGGATCAAGACTAAGCTAGGAGCGGTTAGGTCTAGAGTGGTTAAAGGGCCAAGACTAAACTAGGGGAGCTGAGGTCCATAATGATCAAGGTGCCTCCAAAAGATGACTGAAGCTAGGGGAGTGGTTACAAGTCGGGAAGACAAGAAATAGAGCGGGAGCTACCGTGGTTACTATGACATGCAATGGCAAGGTGGATCGGGACTAACCTCAGGGAGTAGCTGAGGTCTAAAACAGTCAAGGAAGCTAGGTGCCGTCATAGTGCAGAGAGAGGCATGTGGCGCATCAATTGACTTATTGCAAACAAAGACGGTTCGGTAGGATCCGACAATGTGAGAGAATTGACAGTAAGCCATTGGGGTAACATGGAGTTGAACCTGAAGCATGGGGTTGCTTCAAGTCAATGGAATCGTGAAGCTTCATGGAAGGATGATAGATGTGTATTTTGGTAAATTTCTCAATACTAAAAAGTAGCGGTATGTGAAACCACATCGGTTGCCTGAGTGGATTAGGTCAAGGAGTCTTCACGAATGTCATGATTGGCGTTTTAGGCTATCAAAGCCCTTTGGATTAGTCGCTTTAAAAAGTGTGTGTGTGTGTGTAAAACTCAATATAGTGTTAGGTTAATGAGTTAGTCCATGTAAATGGATGGTATCCACTAGTGTGTGTGCTGGTTAGGGTTTGCTAGGAAGAGGAATGCCTCCCTTATTTAAGCCAAATAGAGGAGGTTAGAGTTTTTAGGGAGAACTCTTGAGAGATGAGTTATGGCTTTTATGCTTGAGCTTTTTATTATCCTTAGGCTTTGTGAGTAACTGTAAATATTTATCTCCAATTATCAATAGATATTCAAAATTCGTTCAAGTATTTCTCCTCTTTGCTTAAGTGTTTAGATCTTAATTTAGCTTGACTTTTAGTGTTTCCTTCCTCCCTCTTGATCTTGCTATGACTCGTGATGAGTAAGAGGTAGAATAAGAGTCTAGTTAATCAATTTTTACCTATTTAGGTCACTCATATAGCAAACTTTGAGATCAAACCCGATTTTACTTGTTCTTGGCTCATATATGGGTTTTCGTGGTCTAAATAGTTTTAGTCCGAATCCATGCCTAGATTCGCTTGCTATGATATATATAGGAGTAGATATGAATCATCTTCTTTATTAGAAACTCCTTGAATAAGAACTAATTTGGATGTTAAGGTTTTGAGTGTTCTTAAAATCTAGATTTGATTTTCATTAATTTAGTGAACCCGTGCCGAAAAAACATTGTGATTCTTGATTGATTTAGGTTCATAATATCTTGAATAAGTCTCATGCAAAATTTAGGGATGCTTAGATGAGATTTCAGCAAGTTCTTAATATTTGAGTTTTGACCCGAAAGATTTTCCAAGTGTGTGAACAGAGCACCGATCAGACCGTCCAGTACCGGTCAGACTGGCCCAATGATGACTTGCATTGTTTTGTGCTTTGGTTGTTCCTTTGGCTATTTGACTTCTATTTGATGGTTGTTTCTATTATGTATGTGGCCTTTTTAGTTTTCTATGACTATTGAACTGAAGAAATTTTTGTATTTGAAGGGGATTAATTTTGAATTTGAAAAGTCTAAGATCATTCACCACTCTCTGATCTCCGCCGCTGGTCCTACAATCATCTATTCAATCATATCTCAATCCAAAAACGTGATTCTCACATGCTATCAAATTGCCCGGGATGCAAGTTCCCATTCTTCTACTCTAGCGGAAGTTCCAACTTGATACTCTGCACTAGTGCAATAGTATGGGTACGAAAAGAAACAACCCTTTCAAGTGCTAATGTTCTTTTATTCACATTCTTTTTTGTCAGTTGGAACATTTTATTCTACTGTGGGGTAGCCACCGTGGTAGGTAAGCAGAAAAGTTGTCGAATCTGTCAGACAGCCACCTCACCTGCTTTAATTTCTGGCCTTAAGTTTTTGCTTAAGAAAGCTATGTTCGATCCAATACAACAATAATTAATGGATTAGAACATTGAGTGCATCACTTATATGTCACTAAAATTCTAATACAGGTAAGGTGACAGCAAAAATGTCGAACTATGTTAAGTAGCCCTCTCACCTACTTCGATCTCTGGCCTGGTTTCTGCTCAAGAAAGCTACACTGTTCGATCGATCCAATGGAAAATTAGTAACATCACTTACACGTCAATGAAATTCCTAATACAGGTCAGGAATCGCTAACTTATAAACCTAACTATAGTATAACTTTCAGGCAGAGTCTAATTTTCAGGTCAAGTTTAGAGAGTTCCAATTATTTTAGTATCCGCATTCTGCAGTGACCACACTACCGCACCAACATAGCAATGATCAACAAAAAAGGGGAGCAAATAATGCCGAGTCTAGTTGTTGCTGCCTTTGATTACAATCCAAGAGCGAAACTTCAAAGCGATTTAAACATTTGACAAGTACTCGCCAACTACAATTCTTTGTCGTCAGGCTTTTGTCGCATGTGGTAAGGCAGGAGTGGCGATCTCATGGCGACTGGCGACGCAATCTACTGTGCATTTGTGCTTGCCCACTACTGGCAATCATCAACACAAGGGCAACTTGAGCAAGGGCTTTTGGCCATGCTTACAAGTTACAGCAAGCATACATGAGTGAATCTTTCTAGCAAAGTGCCTTCTTTTTAACCAATTCAGGGGAGGTCACTACTGTTTAACTGATCTAGATTCTTACCTAAGAACGGTTGAAAATAAAAGTCATGTGATAGCTCAAATGAGAGATGACAAACTTGATTCGCAACGAATAACTAGGCTAAAGGCAATCTAGAAAAGAGCTTGCTCCAATTATAAGCATCAAAGATTCACCAAGATAAGAGACAATGCACTATAGGAGCAAAACATTCTATTAGGACAATTGAAAAGAAGGAATCCAGTAACATACTTCACCCCAAAATACAACAAGCGTATCTTAGAAAAAAGCCGCCCGCCAAGGCATGCGCATTGCAGGCGATGGCAGAAACAGGTACACAAAGAACAACGCCACACGCTGATCAATATAACCAACACCAACGAACGAAGAAAGGCAAAAGCGACGACACAATCTGAACATACACGAAGCGTTTTGTTTATTTATTTATTTTTTTGATGTATTCTGTAGTCTCCTCTCCTCCTCGATCGCACGGATGGATGCTTAGTTGATGGGCAGGGGCTCGCCGTTCCACTCCTTCAGGCACTCGAGCATGGGGTCAATGAGCTTGCCCTGGCTGATGCCGATGAACACCTTGTTGCACTCCTCGCCGGGGGACTTGAGCTTCTCGCCGGTGAGGTACACGCAGCCGAGCTCCTCGCGGACGAAGCGGTACACGGGGAACGACCTGCTCTCCTTGATCCGGTTGGCGATGGGCGCGGTGCCGTCCGCCACGGCTACGCGGGCGGCCTCAATCTCCCGGGGCAGCGCCGAGCGCAGCTCCTCCTCGAACTTGGTGATCTTGGAGAACACGGAGGGCTCCCTCTCGGCGTCGCCGCTGGTGAGGGCGTGGTCGACGAGCACGGCACGCAGCTTCTGCATCAGCGGGTAGTTGGCGCTGCACGGGTCGTCGGCGTAGGTGAACACGGCCTCGCGGTCGATGGCGGTGAGGAGGTTCTTCTCGCTGAAGCGCGCGCTCGAGAGGTCGCCGGTGGGGTTCATGGTGAGCACCTTCTTGGCCACCTGCGTCACGCAGTTCTTGACGGAGCTCTTGATGTTCTCCTCCAGGTGGCGGAGGTCGACGGCCTGGCACAGCGCGACCATGTACGTCGAGGACATGAGCTTGAGGATGTCCACCGCCTCGGCGGTCTTCCTGGCCGAGACGAGGCCGAGAGAGTTCACGTCCTGGTTGTGCTGCTCCGCGCTCTGCACATGGTTGGTGATCGGGTTGGCAAGGTACTGGAGCTCAGAGCAGTAGGAGGCCATGGCGATCTCGGTGCCCTTGAAGCCATAGTCCAAGCTCGGGTTGCGGCTGCCGGCCAAGTTGGACGTCAGCCCGTTGTTGTAGAACTCGTTCACGAGCTCTGAGAATTGCGCGAACATGAGCTTGCCGATGTTGGCGATGGCGAGACGGGTGTTGTCCATGGACACACCGATGGGTGTGCCCTGGAAATTGCCGCCGTGGAGCGCCTTGCCGCGGTGGACGTCGATGACCGGGTTGTCGTTGACGGAGTTGACCTCACGCTCGATGGACTTGGTGGCCGCCCGGATGACCTCGATCTGTGGGCCGAGCCACTGCGGCGAAGTGCGGAGCGCGTACCTGTCCTGCTTTGGCTTGAGCAGCGGGTCCATCTCATTGACCTTCTTGGCGTGGCTCATGAAGGAGCTGCCGGCCAGGATGTGCTCCATGATGGCAGCGGCCTCGATCGAGCCCGGGTGGTGCTTGAGCTTGTGGGTCAGGTGGTCGGTGTACTCGGGCTTGCCGTTCATGACCTCGCAGAACACAGCAGACAGGACCTCGGAGAGGACGGCGAGGACGTTGCAATCATACAGCACCGTGGCCGCGAGGGCGGAGCCCACGGACGTGCCGTTGACGATGGCGAGACCCTCCTTGGGGTTAAGCTTGAAGAAGCCGCCCTCGATGCCGGCGATCTTGAACGCCTCCGCGGCGTCCACCTTCCTGCCATCGGGGGCGACGGCCTGCGCGTTGGGGCGGCCAGTGATAAGGCCAGCAATGTAAGACAGCGGGACCAGGTCGCCGGACGCGGTGATGGTTCCCCGGAGCGGGAGGCAGGGGGTGACGCCGGTGTTGATGAGCTTGGTGATTGCCTCGAGGATCTCGAAGCGGATGCCGGAGTAGCCCTGGAGGAGGGTGTTGATGCGCACGAGCATGGCCGCACGCGTCACCTCCGACGGCAGCGTGTGGCCGTCGGTGCCGGTGCCGAAGATTCCGGCATTGAGATGCCTGGAGGAGAGACAGCGACGCGCACACATGGTCAGTCCCGGACAGCGCGGGAAGCGTGGATAGTTACAGAATTCGTTAGTTACTGACTACCAAGTCGCAGTCGAAAAAACAATAGCAAGAAGACAAACTAGAACTAGTTTAATTCTTGTCCTTTGTTACAGCTCGATCGTATTGGGATTTGGAAATCAGAAAGTCAGAGCAAATGATGAAATGAACATGGCCTAACAATAGAAGCAGTCAAGAATTCTTTTGTTTTTGGATATGCAGATTTTTTTTTCGTGAATACTACTCGTTAGGTGTTAGCACCACTCGTGCTCCCCGCTAACTGGCACACGACTAGATCTGCATACGAACTGCTCTTATGAAATGTCTAATTTTTTTTATGGAACTTTGATTTCATGAGAAGAAATCTAGATATGCATTTATTTCGACGGTTGACATATGCATATAACAAATGCAGAAATATAAAAGCACTGACTCGTCGTCGTCATATTTTGTTATTTCTTTCCAGCTCACATAAATATTATGGAAAGTAATTAAGAAAAGAAAACTTATATCCGACAAATTCTGGCTTTCCCCCACCCTGCTGCGTAAAGTCTACAAAACTTTTGGCCGGGGTTCCCAGCTCCCTGACGACTGGTCGGGCAGAATTTGGGGGCCTGTGCTAAGTTTTAAATTAGGCACCACAGTTAGGCAAGTCAATTACTAAAATGAAAAATATTTTTCATTTAGACTTCGGCCCTAACATTAGCTCTTCGGTTTTTTTATATCTTATAATTTTTATAACAAGAGTTTTTAGAAGGATGGATGAAAGCTTGAGTAGCACCTAGATCGAGAGAATGAGACAAGAACATATATTATGCTTTCGAGTTCACAAAGACAACCACAATAAATAGATGAGAATGGAGTGGATCAATTCATGACCACCATCGGGATTATTTTAGGAGAATCACAAGTTAGTCCGAAGGAAGAGAATTAGGAGCAGATAGGGGTTAATTTTCATATGCAAATAAGAGATATATAAGAATAGCAGTTATGCGAAAGCAAAAGAGCAATGGAGAGGTGAGGGATCTTCTAACTAAGAAGGCAATAAAAAAAAGGTTTGCTTAGCTCTTTTTATCTCCTACCAGGTTGACTACAAGAGTAATAGTAATTTTTCTTGTGATATTAACAAGTAGTAATCGAAGAAAAATCAAAATTAGGGGTCCTTAACTTTTTTTGGGGGGGGGGGGGGGGGGGGGCTGCAGCTGAGCACTTTGCTCCTGCTATTGGTACGGACCTGGTAAGTGGCACGCATGCATATGTACCAGTTCCAGCCTTGCTGATGCTGCGAGTGAAAGGCACGCAAAGCCAACTCGGGGTTTTCCAGGCGAGCGCGGTGGAAAACGATGCCCTACCGAACAAACTCAACTCGTGTGCATCTTCAATTCGGCACAAACCGCCGCGCGGCGCGGCTAACCAGTAACCACCGCGGCAAGCATGCGCACAGCACAGCAGCACATGAATCTCAGGAAGCAGCGAGGCAAAACACACACTTTTTATTTCAAAGGAAACAAATTAAACGAAAGGATGGCGGATGGGCCACACACATGGAGCGAGTAATTAAACACAAGGATCAGTTGAATAACAATGGATCTAGATGCTAATTAAAGGTGATTAAGATACAGTAAAAATAAAGATTAGGGGAGGCGGGTTAATTATTTACCTGAGGAGCTCGACCTGGAGGGCGGGCCCGTCCTTGGTGCGGCGGTGGGAGGTGCCGCCGAAGCCGGTGGTGACGCCGTAGATGTCGCCGCCGTGGGCGAGGCAGTTGAGGATCCACTCGCTGCTGGCCTTGACACGGGGGCGTGCCTCCTCGTCGAGCTCGACGGCGACGCCGGAGACGTCCTTGGCCTGGGCGACGGCGGCCACCTGGCCGACGCGGAGGCTGGCGCCCTCGATCTTGATCACGGGCTCGCGGAACTGCGCCACCATCCGCTTCACCTCGTCGAAGTGGCTGCCGGTGAGCTCGGCCGCCGCTGCGCCCCAGTTGAGCGGGTCATCCTTGACGATGGGCCCGTTGCCCGCCATTGCTCGGTGCGTGGTGGTGGTGGTGTGGTGGTTGGTAGGTTAGGAGGAGGAGGAGGTCGAAGAAGAGCAGGAGAAGGTGGAGCTCTTCTTGGAGGGGAACGGAGGCGGAGCGGGCGCTTAAATAGTGCTGGGAGGTGGTGGGCGCGTTTAGGTGGGTGAGGCATCTGCCTCCAATGCTGCCTACTGGGTGGGTTGGTGGCTCATACGGTGGATCTATTACAGTATTAGGGTTGATTGGTTCATGATCAGAAGTTGCCTAGCCATAAGTTAGGTATACTATAGTTTTTAGGTAGCTGTTTGATTTACTGACGTAACTGTGATATGCCACACTTTCTTAGCACCCGGCCCCACACGTCATAGACTCAGTTTCTTGCCAAACTTTGCCACAAGTGTGGCTTCGATTTTTTTAACCACACTTTCTGTGGCAGTCACATATTGCCTAAGCTTAGGCATGGCAAGGTTAGGCACCAATCAACACAGGCCCTTACTGCTAAAGTTTGTATCCAGTCAATATAAGCACCTCTCGGTTGGACTGAAAAATAGTGGTTTATAACTGAAATTATATTATAGTTAGCTAAAATTACACTGTAGTTGAACGTGGCTTATTTGGCGTAATTAAATTTAAAAAATAAATAAAAATATGTTAGCTCATCACGGACAACACAAACGAATACAGGAAAAAAAGAACGGGCAAAAAAGCTCAAAAAACAAAAGTTCAGAAAAGACGAAATTTATGAATAATGAAAAATAAGTCCGAAGACAGAAACTCAAACCGAAATGAGCGGGACGTAAATCTAATGCTATATATAGAAAATATATATTTAAATAATATTTAATAGAATTGACAATAGTTGTTCAGTACCACTCTTCTATTAGAGATAATATAATCTATTTTATTAAATATTGATTAAATAATGTACCTCTTAGCGTATGCATCAGGCTTATGTTGCCGAAGGGAATATTTTTACTACGTTTTTTTTTCCTTTCCAATTTATACTTCTATGCTTTATTACTTCTAGCCTTTTCATTTCAGAATACTAAATATTTTTTCTCTTCGGTTTTCCAATTCTTTTTCCCCTCAACAGGAGGAAGGTGAAAGCGGGCGGGAGGGTCAAATCCCACCAACCCTGAAAGGGAAAACCGGCTTGCTCCCGAGTGGAAACCGGAGTTGTTGGCGGGGCAATTACCAAATCCGGGGATTTTTCATCTCGCTCGGCCGCACCGGTTTCTCAATTTTTACGTGCGTTTAACGTCACCACTGTGCGACACCGCACTGGATGGATAGATCGACAGATAGATAGGCCTTGGCAGTTTAGTTGTCTCTTTTGCGGAGCTGTTCCCTCATCAGACTGATTAGCTAGGATATTGTTGTTCTGATCCACATTTGCTGCCTGTGTCGGTCAGATAGTCAGAGTCGTCCCGTACGTATGGTATCTGACAAGCATAAACGGAGCAAAGCCCCAGTGGTTCAGTGATACTGCTAATCAGAACAATACGAAAGAACGATGTTGTGCTGACAGAAATCTGGCCAACAACGATTTGGAGTACTAAGATTGTATTATTTGTTTGCTAGTTAAAGAACCATATTTTTTTTGTGTTTTTAGATAGCGACATGTATAATGTAAATCAAGCTAAAATTTTGATCTCATCTAAAGAAAAGAAAGATTTTAATTTGACAGTTATAAAACAGAGGTACGTGAGGGTGTGAGAAGCCTGGATACTCGTCAGTTTCAAGCTTTGAAATCAAAGAGAACCATATATTAGGATATCCATTTTTAGAAGTTACGGTAGATGATTGATCATGCCTTTCTGGCGCAATCCAAGGCTTTGTTTGGATGGGTTTAAAGTTGTGAGGTTCTAAACCAATCCACTTGATTCCTCCTGGTTTTCAAGTTTCAAGAAAGAAGCAACGTCAACGTGGGAGATGAACTAATTAAGAGGGATGTGCATATCTCAACTCTTGATTCTCGACGGTTACAAGCTTATCAGTAGAAAGAACCATGCATATTTCAGGTTTTCCTGGGAGAGGTATAACGGTAGATAATAGGCAATGCCTTTCTGGCACAATCTAAGGCTTTGTTTTTGGATGGGTTTAGGTTCTAACCCAATTAATCCACGTGATTCCTTGTGGTTTTCAAGTTTTAAAAAAGAAGCAACTGTAACGCCCCCCCCCCCGTTTCCAGGGGCGCGTACGGACACGACACCCCGTAACTATTCACGCATGAACAGTTATGGAGTGTCGCGCAAGAGTATACCATTGCATGCCTACAACAAAAGTTCAGCATATATTTCACATACGGATTAACATCCATTTTCAACAGCGGGGCGTGCAAGCCCAAAGTATAATTACATTACAGAAGCTCCAAGATCCGCTTGAGCGCGGCCAAGACCTAAAGCCACGGATCCTCGTCGAAGAAGCGACCTTCCGGGACTTCCTCAACGGGGAGGCAAACACCTTCGTCTTGATCCTCTAAAGAAGGGCAAAAGCAAGCCGTGAGCCAATCAACCGGCTCAGCAAATCCCAAAGGGACCCTAACTTATTACATGCACGGAACATCAAAGGAAGGGAGTATACTTGGTTTATTAATTTGAGTGGATGCAGTTTTATTTGCAAGCATTTTTAGAAGACGGACCCCAAAACTACTCCTCAAGAACTCAGGGGTTTTTCAACAAGAGTTCATTAACCAACCTAAACAAGTTAAAGCATGTACAAAACTACTTAAGCTTTGCTGCTGGAATCACCCCAGTGACACAGCTCCAATAACCGGGAGCACGGCGTATTCGAATACCATTTATTTGACTCTGCAGAGTTTGCTCAGCTTTACCCACACGATCCCTTAACTCCCGCGACAGAGTTAAGAAAGCCAGGTCGTTTCACTGCTCAACTCTTTATATAGGCTCTACCCGGTAGAATTCACTCGGGTCTGGCTCGCTCACACACACACACACACAAAGAAAAAGAAAACGGTGCCGCTTCGAGTGAACTCTACCGTTGTTAGGCACCCGCAACACGGCCTGCCTAACCTTTGTTACCCAAACACCTACTCCACAACACCTGTAGAGTTTCAATCGAGTTGAGCAGCTACTAAACCCGTGTTGACAAGTCAACTCCTGTGGTTGAGCGATCACCATGTCATTTGCTTAGCGTAAGGGTCTGGTCCTTATATTTTTTCCTTAGGGGTCCGCAACCCCTACCAGGTCCGCGACCTGCAACCTAGGGTAAGAGGCGGGCGAAAACCGTCTTGCGGCGCACCGCAGCCCCCCTTACCCTATCCTGCGCATGCCGACAATCTCCGCCCTAGGGCACGGTGTCCCATACCACCCTGCCCTAGAGCCGGGTTTTCCAAATTCTATTGGCCCGCAGCCACAACCTTATTAGAATAAGACTTTGCACGATAAGTAATAACCTACGAGCATCTAGATTAACAGATAATTAATTCTAGGGTTGACAAGAGCATGGCTACAAATTGAACATGGCATTTTGTCGGTGGTAGGATTAACTATATAAACATGTCATTCTAAACGTTTTATTTTATTTTGAACTAGCATTTCAGAACTAGCTCAATGCAAATAACATATTAACATAATTAAACATTATGGGATACAACATGATCAAAGGATTTGGGACTTGCCGTCAATCCGAAAGATTTCCGCTAGCTCGAACGAAGAACCTCCTGGCTCCTGAAACTGCACTTGAACTTCTGGAATCTTCGACACTAGCGCAAACACTGAAAATAACATAAATCCGGCTTGAGACTAATCAAGCGAGGAAAAATGATCTATTAAAAAGGAGTAAAATGCATAAACTCTTCAAATGGAATTTTAGGAATTTATCTGGGATGATTTTGGTGGAAAGAAGGTCACCAATGGGTCCAGAATAATAATTGGAGCAAAGTGGTGAAATTTGGGAATTTTTGGGATTTTCTGTGATTTTCTAGGATTTATTTGGATTTTCTGGGATTTTAGAAATTATTAAATCTCTGGAAAATAGGTGGGAACAGTAGACGGCCGGCCCGTTGCTACAGTGCGGCCCGGCCGGGTTTTCAAACGCGCGCGCGCGCATGCGGGAGCCGAGCGGGCCAGGGAGAGCGGCCCAGTCCCTGCGCGTCCACGCGGTCGGGATGGCCGACGCGTGGCGGGGCGGACGGCAGCGGGGCGGCGAGCGCGGGCGGTCCGGATGGAGGCGAGGAGGGGGAATCGGACGGCTGGGACAGAAGGACGGCGGCGAAACGGTACGGGGCGGATCGGACGGAGGAGAGGCAGTGCTTTTATGAAGATCCGACGGTCACGACATGTTGCCATCGGGCGGCCGGGGTTAGATGGCAACGGGTGGAACGGGCGGATGAGATGGGGCCACGTCCCCCGTCTTCAACCTCCGGCCGTGAGCTCGCGACCGAGGGACAGCGAGGCGGGGCTATGGCGTTCCGGCGACGGTGACGGCCTACCGGGGCCGGGGAGGGTCCCGTCGGGTAGAGGGTGGCCGGGGGACTCCATTTTGGAGCCTTGGGAAGCAGGAAAAACAGAAGGGGAGGCGGGAGACAGAAAGGGGAAAAAGTTCACCGGCGGCGAAGGAGGGTCGCCGGCGGCGATTGGGGCCAATCGGCCGCGGCTACACCATCTACGGAGGAGGGGGCTCACATTCGCGGCGGCGGCGTGAGCTGGGGAGTGTCGAGGGAGGCTGGCCACGGGCGCACTGCTGGGGCGGCGGCGAGCTTCGGTGGCGAGGTCACACCGGCGGTCACCTGGCCAGGGGAGTGCACAAAAATGATCAGTGCGCTGAGGGGAAGCTCGGGGAGCAAGCAATTGGAGAATGGGGAAAGGGAGCGGAAGATCGAGCTGCGGGGGTCGCCGGCGTAGGGAAGAGCCTCGACGGCGCTAGGGACGACGGGGGTCCAATCGTTAGCTCGGGGAGCTTCCTTGGGGTGATGGGAGGCGAGTGGAGGTAGTGGGAGGACTCGGGGAGCAAAGGAAACACGGGAGCAGGGGGAGCGGTTTTTATACCGAGCGGAGAGGAGAGGGAGTCTTCGGGGAGAAGGCAACGGCGGGGCTCCGGGAGTCAACAGGGGACAGGGAGTGGTTGGGAGCGTCTCCTCCGCGGGATGGGGGTGGGGTGACGCCGGTCCTGCAGTGGCTTAATGGTGAGGCGACAGGAGCAGGTGAGCTTCGGGCTGCAATGGCGTCCGCGCGCAGGAGGGAGAAGGAGCGGCCACCGGCGGGTGGGGATCGGGGCAGAAAGGTGGCGACGCGTGGCGCGTGAGTTATGCCGACCTCGGACCGGCTGACATCGGCAAGGCGACGGCGGTGGCGAAGCTGTGGGCGAGGAAGGGGAAACCGCGGGCGCGAGGCGAGCGCTGAGGCGGTGCGGGAGCGGTGCCAGCGCGCACGCACGCGCGAGGGGAAAACGGGGAGGGAACGGGGCGCCAGTGGAGAAGGAAGAAGGCGCGGGCGCCGGAAGAAGGAGAAGGCGGAAAAGGGGCGGGCGCCAACGGGAGGGGGAGGCGTTTTCGAAATTCACTCAAAAACTCAGCAAAAATCAAGGAAAATTTTGGTTTGAAAATTTTGGGGCTTTTCAACCTACCCCCCTTAAAGGAATCTCGACCTCGAGATTAACCTGGACCAGGGAGTAAGTTGGGGAAATCTCGCTGCAAATCTGACTCTCGTTCCCAGGTGGCCTCATCCGCGGTGTGATTCTTCCACTGCACTCTGCAAAACCTGACATTCTTGTTTCTGAGCTGCCTTTCTGGAGTTTCAAGTATTTGTAGTGGTTCTTCAGTATATATGCAGTCATCTTGCAATCCAATGTCTGACAATGGCACTTCATCTGTAGGCTGTTGTAGACACTTTTCGAAGCTGAGATACGTGGAACACATTGTGTATCCTTGATAAGTTGGGCGGAAACTGCACTTGATAAGCTACTTCCCCAACTCTTTCAATTATTTGAAACGGTCCCACATATCTTGGGGCTAGTTTGTCTTTCACTTGAAATCTCTTGACTATCTTGAAGGGTGTGACTTTGATGTATACGAAATCTCCGATTTCAAAGTTCAAGTCTTTCCTGCGGTTATCTGCATAACTCTTCTGTCGGTCTTGTGCCATCTTGAGTCTGTCTCTAACAATCCTGACATGTGCTTCGGCATCTTGATCAATCTGGGGACCAATAAGTTGTCGTTCTCCTGTTTCTGTCCAATTCAGTGGGGTCCTGCGTTTTCTGCCATAAAGTGCTTCAAACGGTGCCATTTGGACGTTGGCTTGGTAGCTGTTATTATGTGAGAACTGAGCAAACGGTAGGCAGGTGTTCCATGTTGCACCATATACGATTGCACAAGCTCTTATTATATCCTCTACAATCTGGCGGGTTTTCTCTATCTGTACATCTGTCTGAGAGTGATACGCTGAACTGAAGTTCAAATCGGTGCCCATAGCCTCATGTAATTTCTCCAGAACTTGGATGTAAACTGTGCTCTCTATCTGACACAATCTTCTTTGGAACTCCATGGAGTGTCACTATTCTGGTCAAATATAACTCAGCAAGCTTGTCCTTCCCATAGGTTTGCTTGGTTGGGAGGAAATGAGCCACCTTGGTCAATCTATCGACAATGACCCAGATAGCATCATATCCCTCACGAGTCTTGGGGAGTCCAGTAATGAAGTCCACTCCAATGCTATTCCATTTCCATTCGGGTATTGGCAAAAGTTGCAACAATCCCGATGGTTTCTGGTGATCTATCTTAATCTGCTGGCAAACATCACATTTAGCCACGTATTCTGCCACTTCTTTCTTCACCCTGTTCCACCAATACTGCTTCTTCAAGTCTTGGTACATTTTAGTGCTTCCTGGATGGATTGAGAATTGAGATGAATGGGCTTCGGATGGAATCAACTCTTTTAACTCCTTGTCGGGTATACAATAGCGATCACGGAAGGTGATGATTCCATGCTCGTCTATCGCATATCTTGATGAATTTTCTTCTTGAATATCCTTTTTCAGTTTTTGAATCTCTTCATCTTCATCTTGTGCTGCTTTCATCTGATCTGTCAGCAATGGTTGGAGTCCCAACGCTGCCATACTGCCTTGTTCAGTGATCACCCAATTTAGCCGTAGGATATCTCATTGCAACTCTGGTGGGTACTCTGTCGTGCTGACTTTGCTTGGACGAGTCTTTTGTCTAAGGGTATTGGCCACTACATTTGCTTTGCTCGGTTGATATTGGAGATCAATGTCATAGTCTTCATTCAACTCTAGCCATCTCCGCTGTCTCATATTCAACTCTGATTGTGCGAACAAGTATTTCAAGTTTTTGTGCTCTGAGGACATCTCACAACGATTCCCTAGCAGGTAGTGCCGCCAAATTTTGAATGCATGCACCACAGCTGCTAGTTCTAAATTGTGTGTGGGGTAATTCTCTTCATGTGGCTTCAGTTGTCTGGATACATAGGCAACAACTTCCCTGTTTTGCGTCAGCATATATCTCAAACCCTGCTTTGAAGCGTCACAATAGCTTTGAAATTCTTTTCTCTGGGTTGGGCAAAATCAACACTGGTGTTGTTGTCAACTTGGTCTTCAACAGCTGAAAACTCGCTTCACAAGCATATGTCTATGTGAATGGCCTGTCTTTTCTCAGTAGTTGAGTGAGTGGACGGGAAATCTTGGAGAATCCTTCTATGAATTGGCGATAATAGCCTGCCAATCCAAGAAAGCTCCTCACTTCTGTCACTGTCTTGGACTGTTTCCGTTCCATAACTGCGATTATCTTTTCTGGGTCAACCCTGACTCTACCTTCTGATATAATGTGACCCAAGAAAGCAACTTATTTCAGTCAAAAGTTGTACCTGTCGAATTTGGCATACAACTGGTGTTCTCTCAATCTGGTCAAAGCTATGTGCAAGTGCTCCTTGTGCTCTTCTTCATTCTTGGAGTAAATCAGAATATTGTCAATGAAGACAATCACAAATCGATCCAATTTGTCCCTATGCACCAGATTCATAAGGTTCATGAAATACGCTGGCGCATTGGTTAAACCCAAGGGAACGACCGTGAACTCATATAATCCATATCTGGTGATGAAAGCTGTCTTCTCTCGATCTTGCTCTCGGATCTTGAGCTGATGGTAACCCGAGCGCAAGTCGATCTTAGAGAATTCTTTGGCACCTTTGAGTTGATCAAACAAATCATCAATTTTTGGGCAAAAGGGTACTTGTTTCTGGTGGTGACAACATTCAGTCTCTGTAATCTACACACATTCTTAGCTCTTCATTCTTCTTCTTCCCTAGTAAGACTGGTGCCGACCAAGGCGAAACAATTGGTCGAATAAACTCTTTCTCTTGCAGTTCACCTAACCGTCTCTTGAACTCTTTCAACTCACTAGCTGACATTCTGTACTGGTGTTTCGCAATTAGTTTTGTGCCTGAAATCAACTCTATGGCAAGTTCTATTTGTCGGTCAGGGGTCTGTCTGGTAGTTCTTCTGGGAATACATCAGGGTATTCTTGTACTATTGACACTTGATCTGGTGTGGCTGCTAGCATGTTAATCATACGTTTCTTGGCATCTTTCAGCACTTTTCGATCTGTCTCTACTACTATTTTCTGACCTTCGGGGTTAACCAATGACACTGTTTTGATCTCGCAATCTACCTTGCCTTTATTCTTGGCTAGTCAGTTCATGCCCAAATGGCATCTAGCCCTTGCATATCTGGCTGCAGTAAATCTGCTTCAACCTCTGCTGGATTGACTTTGACTCCTTCTCACTTGTACCTGCATATCATCATTGGGTATATGCTACAGGTTCACACTTAGCTGAATTATGCAGTACCAGGGCTACATATATGTCTGGGTCCGTTAGGATCAACTTCATTGCAACATGAACTTCTCATCCATTACATTTTACACAGATGGTTTTCATACATTTTCATAGTCTTGCCACAAGCCTTAGTTAAAGTAATTTACAGACAAACCACTAAGTTCTTCCAACTGGTTTACAAAAGGATAACCAAAAGGACATTACTCCATTCCTTGTTCTTCATAGATCACTTTCTCTTGACTGTCTGCCGTGCTTTTCTTCTTCATGGCATTCCTCCGAATAGATCTGTTTCTTCCTCTGTTCTGGTCTTCTTAGGGTAAGATTCTTCTTCTTCTATCGGTGGCTGGCGTGATGTTGTGGCCTGCCTCTTTGCTTGCTGTCTAGCTTCTTCTTTGGGTAAGTACTTCAGTGGGCATTGGTCACGATAATGCCCATCCTGTTCGCAGTGAAAACAAGCCGTTTGTGCTGAAGGCGAAAACTTCTTTCGTTTCATAACTTTCACGTAACCTGATGTCTTTTCTTCTAATTGGAGAGCTCGATCAACTAGGCTTATTAGGCTTGAAAACTTCATGGACTGAAGGCGTTGTCTCATATTGGGTTGTAGACCTTTCATAAAGTACTCCATCCTTTTAGCTTCGGTGTTAGTTTCCTCTTGAGCAAATCAGGATAACTGATAAAATTGTTGTAGATATGCTGTGATGGAGTTCCCTCCTTGTTGAAGATCAAGAAAATCCTGATATTTTCCTGCGATAATTTCAGGAGGAATGCAGGCTTGGCGAAATCTCTTCACAAAGTCTTCCCATGTAATACCTTCCTTATTTGGGTGTATCCACTCGATAGCATTCCACCAGGTAATTACAGGCTCGGACAACTGATAGGTGGCGAAAAGAACTCTCTCTTTATTTGTACATCGTATAGTATTCATTCTTCTCTCAACATCTTGTAACCAGTTATCTGCATTCAGTGGTTCTGTTGCTGAGGGGAATTTAGGTGGTTGAGTTTGCAGGAATGCTGCAAACTTTAATGCAGTTGCGCTTGATGCTGACACTGACTCTTCGGGTGTCACCTTGACACTGGGTGATCTGGCTGCTATCTGCTCAAGCAACTGGGTCTGTTGATCTAGCATTCGCAGAATATTTTGCTCTCTCTGATAGCGATTTTGTTCCATCATCGCTATTATGCTGGCAAGTGTGGCTTGATCTGTGGCAGGTGCACCCTGCCTGTTGGTCTGATCCCTCTGCTCTGTTTGGTCCATCTGTCAATTGGGAACTTGGGATCAGTTTTGCAGCGGCTTTGGAGAATAAGAGTAGATAAGTAAGACATTGAATTTTCAAGGTAAGTATAGGGCGAAAGAGGTAAGAACGAGAGCGAAAGGGACAGGAGAAAACTTTGAATGCAGGGGGATTACTGATAATTAAGCAAACAACATACAAAGATAAAGAACATAAATTTACAATATGCAGGTGGTACACAAACCACTTAGGGTTCCTGATTACACCTACTTTACATTACAAAGAAATACTATTACCACTCAGGGTCAATCTAATCTAGCGAACAATCGCTACTCCTCCAACTACTGAGGACTGAAATTTTGAAGCTAGACGAGCAAAGCAGTAAACATTTTGCGAAAGTAAAACTTAAGCGGAAGTAAACTAAGATAGATAAGTTAGCAACAAGAGAGGAAAAGACAGCAATATTACTTATATTTTTCGTAACTCGTTTTTATGGCTTTAAATTAAGTTTTGCGATAAAATCGGTTCCTAGTTTGCCTTAGGTCTCAACCTACGGTCAAGAGCCTGCTCTGATACCACTTCTTGTAACGCCCCCCCCCCGTTTCCAGGGGCGCGTACGGACACGACACCCCGCAACTATTCACGCATGAACAGTTATGGAGTGTCGCGCAAGAGTATACCATTGCATGCCTACAACAAAAGTTCAGCATATATTTCACATACGGATTAACATCCATTTTCAACAGCGGGGCGTGCAAGCCCAAAGTATAATTACATTACAGAAGCTCCAAGATCCGCTTGAGCGCGGCCAAGACCTAAAGCCACGGATCCTCGTCGAAGAAGCGACCTTCCGGGACTTCCTCAACGGGGAGGCAAACACCTTCGTCTTGATCCTCTAAAGAAGGGCAAAAGCAAGCCGTGAGCCAATCAACCGGCTCAGCAAATCCCAAAGGGACCCTAACTTATTACATGCACGGAACATCAAAGGAAGGGAGTATACTTGGTTTATTAATTTGAGTGGATGCAGTTTTATTTGCAAGCATTTTTAGAAGACGGACCCCAAAACTACTCCTCAAGAACTCAGGGGTTTTTCAACAAGAGTTCATTAACCAACCTAAACAAGTTAAAGCATGTACAAAACTACTTAAGCTTTGCTGCTGGAATCACCCCAGTGACACAGCTCCAATAACCGGGAGCACGGCGTATTCGAATACCATTTATTTGACTCTGCAGAGTTTGCTCAGCTTTACCCACACGATCCCTTAACTCCCGCGACAGAGTTAAGAAAGCCAGGTCGTTTCACTGCTCAACTCTTTATATAGGCTCTACCCGGTAGAATTCACTCGGGTCTGGCTCGCTCACACACACACACACACAAAGAAAAAGAAAACGGTGCCGCTTCGAGTGAACTCTACCGTTGTTAGGCACCCGCAACACGGCCTGCCTAACCTTTGTTACCCAAACACCTACTCCACAACACCTGTAGAGTTTCAATCGAGTTGAGCAGCTACTAAACCCGTGTTGACAAGTCAACTCCTGTGGTTGAGCGATCACCATGTCATTTGCTTAGCGTAAGGGTCTGGTCCTTATATTTTTTCCTTAGGGGTCCGCAACCCCTACCAGGTCCGCGACCTGCAACCTAGGGTAAGAGGCGGGCGAAAACCGTCTTGCGGCGCACCGCAGCCCCCCTTACCCTATCCTGCGCATGCCGACAATCTCCGCCCTAGGGCACGGTGTCCCATACCACCCTGCCCTAGAGCCGGGTTTTCCAAATTCTATTGGCCCGCAGCCACAACCTTATTAGAATAAGACTTTGCACGATAAGTAATAACCTACGAGCATCTAGATTAACAGATAATTAATTCTAGGGTTGACAAGAGCATGGCTACAAATTGAACATGGCATTTTGTCGGTGGTAGGATTAACTATATAAACATGTCATTCTAAACGTTTTATTTTATTTTGAACTAGCATTTCAGAACTAGCTCAATGCAAATAACATATTAACATAATTAAACATTATGGGATACAACATGATCAAAGGATTTGGGACTTGCCGTCAATCCGAAAGATTTCCGCTAGCTCGAACGAAGAACCTCCTGGCTCCTGAAACTGCACTTGAACTTCTGGAATCTTCGACACTAGCGCAAACACTGAAAATAACATAAATCCGGCTTGAGACTAATCAAGCG
Organism: Dendrocalamus latiflorus; assembly: GCA_017311315.1. Taxonomy (NCBI): domain Eukaryota; kingdom Viridiplantae; phylum Streptophyta; class Magnoliopsida; order Poales; family Poaceae; genus Dendrocalamus; species Dendrocalamus latiflorus. The sequence goes on from CM029633.1 coordinate 26,984,300, forward strand.
AGGAAAAATGATCTATTAAAAAGGAGTAAAATGCATAAACTCTTCAAATGGAATTTTAGGAATTTATCTGGGATGATTTTGGTGGAAAGAAGGTCACCAATGGGTCCAGAATAATAATTGGAGCAAAGTGGTGAAATTTGGGAATTTTTGGGATTTTCTGTGATTTTCTAGGATTTATTTGGATTTTCTGGGATTTTAGAAATTATTAAATCTCTGGAAAATAGGTGGGAACAGTAGACGGCCGGCCCGTTGCTACAGTGCGGCCCGGCCGGGTTTTCAAACGCGCGCGCGCGCATGCGGGAGCCGAGCGGGCCAGGGAGAGCGGCCCAGTCCCTGCGCGTCCACGCGGTCGGGATGGCCGACGCGTGGCGGGGCGGACGGCAGCGGGGCGGCGAGCGCGGGCGGTCCGGATGGAGGCGAGGAGGGGGAATCGGACGGCTGGGACAGAAGGACGGCGGCGAAACGGTACGGGGCGGATCGGACGGAGGAGAGGCAGTGCTTTTATGAAGATCCGACGGTCACGACATGTTGCCATCGGGCGGCCGGGGTTAGATGGCAACGGGTGGAACGGGCGGATGAGATGGGGCCACGTCCCCCGTCTTCAACCTCCGGCCGTGAGCTCGCGACCGAGGGACAGCGAGGCGGGGCTATGGCGTTCCGGCGACGGTGACGGCCTACCGGGGCCGGGGAGGGTCCCGTCGGGTAGAGGGTGGCCGGGGGACTCCATTTTGGAGCCTTGGGAAGCAGGAAAAACAGAAGGGGAGGCGGGAGACAGAAAGGGGAAAAAGTTCACCGGCGGCGAAGGAGGGTCGCCGGCGGCGATTGGGGCCAATCGGCCGCGGCTACACCATCTACGGAGGAGGGGGCTCACATTCGCGGCGGCGGCGTGAGCTGGGGAGTGTCGAGGGAGGCTGGCCACGGGCGCACTGCTGGGGCGGCGGCGAGCTTCGGTGGCGAGGTCACACCGGCGGTCACCTGGCCAGGGGAGTGCACAAAAATGATCAGTGCGCTGAGGGGAAGCTCGGGGAGCAAGCAATTGGAGAATGGGGAAAGGGAGCGGAAGATCGAGCTGCGGGGGTCGCCGGCGTAGGGAAGAGCCTCGACGGCGCTAGGGACGACGGGGGTCCAATCGTTAGCTCGGGGAGCTTCCTTGGGGTGATGGGAGGCGAGTGGAGGTAGTGGGAGGACTCGGGGAGCAAAGGAAACACGGGAGCAGGGGGAGCGGTTTTTATACCGAGCGGAGAGGAGAGGGAGTCTTCGGGGAGAAGGCAACGGCGGGGCTCCGGGAGTCAACAGGGGACAGGGAGTGGTTGGGAGCGTCTCCTCCGCGGGATGGGGGTGGGGTGACGCCGGTCCTGCAGTGGCTTAATGGTGAGGCGACAGGAGCAGGTGAGCTTCGGGCTGCAATGGCGTCCGCGCGCAGGAGGGAGAAGGAGCGGCCACCGGCGGGTGGGGATCGGGGCAGAAAGGTGGCGACGCGTGGCGCGTGAGTTCTGCCGACCTCGGACCGGCTGACATCGGCAAGGCGACGGCGGTGGCGAAGCTGTGGGCGAGGAAGGGGAAACCGCGGGCGCGAGGCGAGCGCTGAGGCGGTGCGGGAGCGGTGCCAGCGCGCACGCACGCGCGAGGGGAAAACGGGGAGGGAACGGGGCGCCAGTGGAGAAGGAAGAAGGCGCGGGCGCCGGAAGAAGGAGAAGGCGGAAAAGGGGCGGGCGCCAACGGGAGGGGGAGGCGTCCAGCCGGAAAAGGAAGGCGGGAACGGGGAAAACTTTCCCAAAAAGGAAAGTTTTCGAAATTCACTCAAAAACTCAGCAAAAATCAAGGAAAATTTTGGTTTGAAAATTTTGGGGCTTTTCAGCAACATCACTTTATCTTTGCGACGTGGGAAATGAAACATGAGGGATGTGCATATCTCAACTCTTGATTCTCGCAGATTACAAGGTTCTAAGTAGAAAAGAACCATGCATGTTTCAGTTTTTTCTGGGAGATATGTAACGGTGATAACATATGGCTTCTGAGATAGGCTGTGGCACATCACATCTAACCCTGAAAAACTGGAGTATTTCAAGGAGAAATGACATCACTTAGTTTTGGAACGAAGTGTGAACAAGGCTGAGAGATGCATATTTCAATTATGGATTTTTATAAAGTGGAGTAACAGGCTAACAGCTAACCAAGGTAAACGTTAGGAGCCTGTTCTTTTTAGTTTTGGCTTATAGTTTATGGCTGCGGTTTATGACTTTTGGGCTATTTGTGCGAGAGAGTATGGAGCAACAGAAACTCGCGTGTGATTTTGACTAATATAAATAAAGTTGCTACAGTATGTACTACAATGCCTGTGCTCAGGCCACAAAGCTAGAGAGTGTCGTCGCTCAGCTGCACAATCGGCTCTACGACCACCACCTCCTTTGGACATGCAACCCGAAGCTCAACCCCACGCCAAAGCTCTGCCTTCCTTTCAGCCACTGCCACCTCCCACTCTCCCCAACACTGACCCCATTCTCTCAACCCACCAATGGCCAATCTGGGCGACTCAACGACTCGCCCGATGGAGCATGTCTGCATTATCCCCTCCAGGGAGCTTCAAAAGCAACTCCAACGACGCGAAGACTACTCTGCAGTGCTCTGGCTCGGTAAGACCAGGCCTAAGGCAAACCTTTGAACCATCACAAAGGCTGTCAGAAGAAGGTTCAACTTTGCCCCGACGACTTCTTGGTGCATTACCACTACCTCGAGAATTTTCTCATCAACTTCTAGCACACACATTACCGTGACGAAGTGGCCGACCTTCAGAAGTTCGCTTTCCATGACCTGAAGTTCCATGTGCGCCCATGGAAGCCACTGCGGCACACCTTTGGAGCCGCTATGAGGTTCCATGTCAGACTCTGTCTAAAGGGCATCCCCTTACATGCTTGGAACAAGGAGGTGGCCGGCCGAGTCATCGGCAACAAATGCTCTCTTGATCGAATTGACGACATATCACTCCAATAAAAATGATGCCCATACGCTTGATCTGTGGGCCTGGACAGTGAGCCCGAGCTCTATTCTGAAGGTAACCTGGCTCACATTCACTAACAACCCCCCCACATGAATTGTTAGCAGGCCACCATGGAGACCCAACCAAACCACTTTGATACAAGCAAGGTCACATGTTCTGAGTGATCATCCACCTCGACTTCATTGAGGACTTCTCTGCGGCTCCACCTGAAGCAAACCTCGGCATAGAGACCTATGTGCTGTTCAAACCTGCCAAATATGGCCTCACCTGGCGCCTAGGAGTCTTCAACGGCACCTCAGAGTACATAGAAGATAGGCACAACCGTCACCTCAGCAACGAGGTAGGCCAGTCGGCTGGTGCAACCACCGGCACTGCCCATCGCGGCTGGCATGAAAGATCAAAAGCTTGCTGAGGGATGATAAGTAATATGGCAAGAAGGACGACAACGATGATGAAGATAACCATTACCGTAGCGACAAGAGCACAAGCTGGTGGAGATCCTCCACCCATGAAACCAGCCACCATGGGAGTCACCACAGGAGGTCCACAACTACGAAACGCCATTGTGACAGATCGCCCTAGCTGCGACAAAGTTCAAGGGGTAACCACATGTGACAGCATGAAGTCCTGGCCAACCCCATCATCTTCGGCCCCTTGCAGGCTGACAGACCGACCGTCTGGAACCACGTGACTCCCATCACAAAGACTACACCGACTCAACCCTGCAGGCACTTTTTGCATCTCACACTACGCTCCTCTGACATGAGCTTACTGACCTCCTCGACAATAAGCTTCGTCAATCGAATGAAGAGATGCGAGCCACCCATCAAGCTTGGCTATGCAAGGCGGAATATTACCTGGCGGAAGCACCAAAGGCCACCCCAGCTTCTCCTCCCAGTGCACCAGGCTATGCAAGATAGCCATCAGTCGCACAATGCGTCTGAACCTCCAAGAGGGGGGCACTTAGCCTTGCTTAGTGGAATTGCAGCTCTATCCATTCACCACAACACACAAAGTGAAGGACTTGATGGTGCCCTGGCTTCTAGATGGTCTATACCGCCCCTTCCAGGGATCGATGAGCCTGCTGCCCCTAGATGGGTGGCAAGCTTGTCCATGCTAGTGCCTTTGATGCCTCGCCTGATGCTGACTATTGAGTCTTCAGCCAAGGCACAACCTCCTGCAAACTGGGCCATCGAAAATGCGAATGATGCCATAAGAAGACCAACTTTCAAGCTTAACAATCAAGATGATGCTGCTCCCAACACCTCGATGGCTGCATTGCTGCATCTCCAACTAGCCATCAATGGCCCACGATTGTCAACCACGATGACACAACCGCACTGACTAATGGTACTGCTGCTTCAACATCCAGCTTCGGCCTGCTAGCGTTCTCCCATCCACCTCCATTGGAGGACACAGCAAGCGAAGCCTCACCAGACATTATAGAAGGGCTACCACATGAAGACACAACAAGCGAATCCTCACCAGACATCACAACATTGCTACCACATGAACAAACTATAGCACACGTGATCGCCACAACACCAGCCGCTACCTTGCCATTGTCTTCAGCGGCCTTCCAGTCCCTGACAAGCGGCAACCCGTAGGCTTCACCTGTGGCCCCTCACCGGGAATGGGAAAAGGCGTCCTTTTGGAGTTTGGCTTGAGCACAGGGGAACCAGCCAAAAGATATTGCACCGGCTATCTACAAAGCCTCCAGAAGACAGAACCACACCCTACATAATAGTCTTTTGCACAACACATGGCTTCAGGACCTTCACTTCCCTAATGGAATGACGATATGACACATTCATGAGCTTGTTACCATATGGAGTATGACCTTTACGGAAAAATCTTCAGGAAGGACATGAGGACATCGTAGTTTGGATGTTCACCCCAGATAGAATCTACAGTGCCGCATCGACATATAAAGCTCAATACTTAGGCATGACGCAAACAACCATGGATAGATTAATTTGGAAAAACTGGGCACCACAGAAATGAAAAACCTTCACCTGCCTTATCATACAAAACAGGATTTGGACAGCTGATTGCCTCTCAACGTGAGGATGGCTAAATCAACAGCTATGCCCAATTTGCAGACGTGACATAGAGACAACAATCCACCTCCTAGCCGAATGTCGTTTCTCCGCAAGAATCTAGACGGTCACCTCATGATGGACTGCTTGTGGCGCCTTGGAGCCCACGAGCTAGTCAGCCACGTCCTCGATGCGACAATGGTGGGAGTTGATCATCCCGACACCTGGAGTCCCACGTAAAGCCCTAGCAACTCTTCTAATGCTAGTAACTTGTCAAATGTGGAATGAGTGAAATGCAAGAATTTTCCTCTTGTCAAAGTCTTCATCGGAGTCTCTTATAGTGGGAGTCAAAGAGGAAGTCCACGCTTGAATCCTTGCGGGAGCTAAGCGCTTGGCGGAGTTACCTTTTATCCTATAATCCTGTAATTCTGGTTTCGTTCTCAGGGCCGCTACGTGACACCCACCCTCTTCTTTAAGAAGGGATTCCTTGTAACATAACTCGCTTTCCTCTAAATTAAGACAGGGCAACCCTCCTGCCCATTTTAGAAAAAAAACAATCAATTTATAGACCCTGCCTTAAAAAGATACTCCGTTTGAAAGCTAATTACTATAAAAAAACTAAAAAGTAGCTTTTAAAAGCTGAAAAGAAGAGGCCCATATCTCAATAATGGGCATGTTCTTTACGGCTTCTAAAGCGGTTTTCGGCTTTTGCTACAGTACCTAACTTTTAAATAGAGTATTTTCTCAAGATGGGATCTACAAGTTAATTGTAGTACACGTTAAAAGCCTAACATCTGTATCAACCAAAATCACAAGCAAATATCTCTCTCTGTAATCCCTGTCACAAACAGCCAAAATTCAAAAATTTCAGTCAAAAGTCATAAACCGTAACTAAAAAGAACAGGCCCAATGTTTTCTCATCGGTTTCAAATTTCACAAGAGAAGCGACAACTGGCACCAAAATATTAATTGTTTGGACGCCAACTAAGATATGCTACTGCAATCTTATCATTACTCGCTGAATAGTAGCAGGGGAAAAAAGCAAAGAGATGCGCAATCTACGAGCTTACCCCAATTAATTGATGGTATAGTATGGCACTCGAGCAGTGGGTCGATGTGCTTCCGCTGGTTGATGGCCACGAGCACCTTGTTCAGTTCCTCGCCTTGAGGCACTCGAGCATAGGACTGTGCAATCGGTTTTTTTGGTTTAATCAGTTCGGTATATACAGTATATACGGTGTTTGTAGTTCGGTAATATACGGTATTTTTAGAAGTGCGGTTCGGTATCGGTAAATCCCAATTTATTTCGGTACGGTATCGGTAAATACCATATTTACCAAAGTTGACGCGAATTGCAAACGATATAGCGACTAGCGAGACGAGTAGGCGATAATACATATACTACTGGCAATAGAATTAGAATTTTAGAAACACTCTACTCTAATGGAGTATGAGATTCGATGACATATCACATATGCATAAAGTAATAAAGCATAATAAATGAATTAATGATGTTATTACCATTAAAATTCACGTTACTGCATTAGTTAGTCATTACCGGCCAGGCGACCACTGAACTGTATGCATATGCAAATGCTTGTCTGCTTGACACAGCAGGAGTGTGTTGCGTCTGCGTGAAAACCGCAACTACTACTAATGGTCTACTAGTTAATCCTGAGCTCTAATCTCCGATTGGCTGGCCGGTTAATTGGCTCGGTCACGGCGTCACGCACGCGGCACGCAGACGCAACACGCAACCAGTCAACCAGAGCAGCTACGCTATCCACTATCCAGTGTACTGTGTAGTGTTAGTGTATAGATACATATAGTATGTGCATATATAGCCAAACAAACACAACAGACAACACCGTCCACCACCTACGGCATTATTATTTTTCAGTTTTTTTCGGTTTTTTCGGTTTTTGATCGGTTTTTCCCGAAAAAACCGAATTGCAAAAAAACCCCAAATCTGAAAACCGAACCGAATACCAAAAACCGGTCAAACCGAGTTGACCGGTTCGGTTCGGTAGAAAAATGCACAGCCCTACTCGAGCAGTGGGTCGATGTGCTTCCGCTGGTTGATGGCCACGAGCACCTTGTTCAGTGCTTCCGCTGCTCGAGTCCTAGTATTGGGGTGCTTCATGTGCGAAGGCGGTAGCGTGGAGGTCGTGTTAAGTGGTGTGTTTTCTATGACGATCTATGTCTTTATCATTAGAACATGATATTAGTCTACGAACTATTATTCCATAAAAATATTGTCTTATCGAATGATAAGTCGTACTGGAGTTACGTAGCAAAGCAATAACTAGAGACTTTGTATTATTATAATAACCAGCCACTTCGTGCTACAATGTTTAATAGACTAATTATTGACTAACATCCCTAAAACACTAGTACAGAAGTTCAATCCTAGGTTCTAATTACTTGCCTAAAGATTCAAAAGCAACTTATAAAATGTTATGCGTAGGAGGTCTCCAAAGTGATAAAGAAAGGGATTGGGGATAGTCTTTTCTTTGTTCTTATGGATGAATCTTATTATTGTAGTTACAAACCAAACGGTAGATAATGGTGCTACGAGAAGGCTACAAAGGGACTACTCTGAGCCTAAAATCTACAGTAGGAAGTAGATGTAAAAATACATACATACATACATATATATATATACCCTGCCGTTAGATTGCTTTTAGATACGTGCTAGAGCAATGGTATGTAATATATTAGGCATGCTAAATCAATCATGGAAGGAAAGTCTTAATCATGGATGGAAAGTCTCAATCACACTAGCACACATCTAAAAGCAATCCAAAAGGTAGGGAGACTAGGTGTCCAGACACCTAGGTGCCCCTGTTATTTATACTATATATATATATATATATAAGCTATAACTCTTTTCCTGAAAAAATGAGTCATCTCCTTTAGTAGAAATACTATAAACTTGAATGCATATGGTATATTGCCGTATGGTACCACACCACTGATGAAAAAAAAACCTACTTTATTTCAATGGAGCCAAGTTGCCACTCTGATTCCAGACCGACTACTGAATTCTAAGACACCCAGGCGTCCAAGGTCCTGACCACATTTCCGACGTGGTAGGTAAGAATAACAATCTGGAACATCTCATTAGCCAGTTCTTTTAAGAGTTAGTTTATACTTATATTGTCTATAATACTTAATTTTTAAACGATACGTTTTTTCAGACAAGGTTAATAGAAAAATTATAGTAAAAAGTATACTGAGTTTAGCTGTACCGATCAAAATCATATGTGACTATTTTCTTATACGTACTGTCTCTCGGAAATAGTCAGAACTCACATATTTAAATCATAACTTATAAACTATCAGTCTAAAAGAACCCACCATTATCGTAAAGCTGATCAATTCAATGCATGGCGACTGGCCACCACCAGCTGTAGGCGAAATAGTCGCCGGGCTCCAGCTGGCCCAACTGAAACATGGGTACGTCTCTTGCACTCAACTGCATTTTGTTGTCCCTAAGGGCATATGTAGTGTATGAAAATAGAAGGTCTTAAGTCACCTTAAGGTCAACCTTATATATTGCAGAGGTGACCTTAAGCAGGCTATAAGCAAAAAAGGTTTAAAGCTGGTCCTCAAGCTAAAGACCTGGCCACAAGCATTAAAATACAGTTTTTCTTTATCTGCCGAGTGGGATCGTCTTAAGGCCTCTTCGGTTATATACACTATAGAGTCGACCTTAAGGTTTAGATGGGACCCACCTTAAGACCCTTGGGTTATATACACTATGGATGCCCTTATATCAGAAACAGATAGCCATCGGCAGTTCGAGAACAGTGCGTGACAAGACCAAGGAACAAACTCCCTTTGGCAATTGACACTCCTTATTCCTAAACGATGAGTATTAACTAGCCAACTCAATGCAAAGGACAACTGCGAGAACAAGCAGCATTGCGAAACAAATATAATTTACTTAAGGGTATGTATAGGTATCACCCGGATACCCCATCTTACAAGTTACAACAGCAAAAGTTTCAGAAGCTGCCTGCCTGGGCATGCAGCTTGCAGGTTATGGCATCGCAGCAGCGGTAAACAACAATATTAACATCAACTTAACTACAAACAAACGTATCATCTAGACATATCAGAAACCTTCACTTCACAGACTTGAAATGTTCTATCTTCAGTTGCTATACCGTCTTCTTTTCTTTTTGTATAACATTCGCTTCTCTTCTGTTCAGCAGAGTGGCAGGGGCTTACCGTTCCACTCCTTGAGGCACTCGAGCAGTGGGTCGATGTGCTTCCGCTGGTTGATGGCCACGAGCACCTTGTTCAGTTCCTCGCCGGGCGACCGCGTCTTCTCGCCGGTCAGGTATGCGGTCCCGAGCTCCTCGCGCACAAACCGGTAGAGCGGGTACGAGCGGCACTCCTTGATCCGGTTTGGAACCAGCGGGGCGCCGTTCTCCACGGCCGTGCGTGCAGCCTCGACCTCCTTGGGCAGTGCCGCGCGGAGGTGCTGCTCGAACTCCGCGACCTTGGCGAAGATGGAGGTATCCAGGACGCGCTCGGCGTCGCCGTTGGCGAGCGCGTGCTCGATGAGAACCGCGCGGAGCTTCTGCATGAGTGGGTAGTTGGGGCTGCAGGGGTCGTCCGCGTAGGCGAATACCGCCTCGCGGTCGATCGCGATGAGCAGATCCTTCTCGCAGAAGCGGGCAATGTGGAGGCCGCCCATGGCGTTCATGCTCAGGGACTTTTTGGCCACCTGCATCACGCAGTTCCTGACGGCGGTCTTCATGTTCTCCTCAAGGTGGCGCAGGTCGATGGCCTGGCACAGCGCGATTAAGAACGTGGAGGACATGAGCTTCAGGACGTCGATAGCCTCGGCGGTCTTCCTGGAGGAGATGAGGCCAAGCGAGTTCACGTCCTGGTTGTGCTGCTCGGCGCTCTGGACATGGTTGGTCACCGGGTTGGCCAAGAATTGGAGCTCAGAGCAGTACGACGCCATGGCAATCTCAGCGCCCTTGAAACCATAGTCCAAGCTGGGGTTGCGTCCACCAGACAGGTTGGAGGGCAGGCCATTGTTGTAGAAGTCGTTCACCAGCTCTGAGAACTGCGCGAACATGAGCTTGCCGATGGCAGCAATGGCGAGGCGGGTGTTGTCCATGGAGACACCGATGGGGGTGCCCTGGAAGTTGCCACCGTGGAGTGCCTTGCCGCGGGAGACATCGATGAGCGGGTTGTCGTTGACCGAGTTGATCTCACGCTCAATTGACTTGGTGGCAAAGCGAATAACTTCGATCTGTGGGCCGAGCCATTGCGGCGACGTGCGGAGCGCGTACCGGTCCTGCTTCGGCTTCATCAATGGGTCGAGCTCGCCGAGCTTCTTCGCCAGCTTCATGTACGAGCTGCCTTCCAAGATGTGCTCCATGATGGCGGCGGCCTCAATTTGTCCTGGGTGGTGCTTCAGCTTGTGGGTCAGGTGGTCGGTGTACTCGGGCTTGCCGTTCATGACCTCGCAGAACACGGCGGACAGGACCTCGGCAAGGATGGCAAGAACGTTCGCCTCGAAGAGCACGGTCGATGCAAGACCAGAGCCCACGGCCGTGCCGTTCACCATGGCAAGGCCTTCCTTGGGCTGCAACTCAAAGAATCCGTGCTCGATGCCGGCGATCTTGAATGCCTCTGCGGCGTTCACCTTGCTGCCATCGGGTGCCACCGCAACGGAGTTTTCGCGGCCGGTGATAAGGCCGGCAATGTAGGATAGCGGAACCAGGTCACCAGACGCGGTGATCGTGCCCCGTAGCGGCAGGCACGGCGTGACGTTGGCATTGAGCAGCTTGGTGATGGCCTCGAGGATCTCGAAGCGGATGCCTGAGTAGCCCTGCAGGAGGGTGTTGATGCGGACGAGCATTGCCGCGCGCGTCGCCTCGGACGGCAGAACGTGGCCGTCAGTGCCGGTGCCGAAGGCGCCGGCATTGAGGAATCTGCAAAACAGAGCGAGACACACCGGTCAATTATGGAACTTATTACTGTAACTATAGTAACAACTAACAACTTGGTCGGAGCTCAGAAACACTGCTATTCTACAGAAATTTACAACTCAGATATGATCGGATATGCTTTTCCCTGTTGTTTTCGGCGTGTACTTGTATCATTACAGGTACTAACACTAATTAGGCTTACATGTTGTGCCGACTTTCGAATATTTTATTGTTGCTTAATTTATGCTCCAATGACAAGGAACCAAGTCAGTCACGTGTAGGGGTAAAAATGGATTAATTACGGATGGATAATATTTGTATCATTTATGTTTTCATATTTTTCCTTAGATACAAATACATATTTGAATAATATCAAATATAGATACAGTCACGAATATTTCTCGAGACATGAAGAAACACATGTAGGTTCTCGAGACATGAAGTAATGCCGACGTGGTATCCAAATGGCCCCAAGAAATGCTTGATCACAAGGGGAAATCGAACAACCATGACTCTCTCTCTCTGTAGCATCATACCATAGAGTAGTGGTCTGGTGGAAGAGGCGGACCATCCAGCGCACTGAATGCAGACTTCCTCCGCTGCAAATCACTGCCAATCACATACCAACGGACCAACCTGTCCCTTTTTGGCCCTGAGTCCCAACTAGAGGAATAGAAACCACTTCTGCGGCCGGCTAGCCAAATGGGTCTCGGTTAGCCGAGTGATGTCTAGGCGCTATATCCGTCGGAATCGGATAGTACTATACTATATTCAAATTTGTTTCTAATAAAAACTAGCCAAAGATTGTCTGAGCCGACGCTAGTCAAATCCAAAAAAGTTCAGATCGGTTGGCAAGTATCCAAGCCGTTTTCACTAGTTACATGCACGTTTTTGTACGGAGACCAAGTGCTACTCCATATGCATGGATCACACCGAAAATATTTGTAATGGGAGTCTTGTGACAGATATGCAGAGTTGTCGCCTCAAATAAAATACCATTCGTGCGCGTTGCTTGAACCACTTCCCACGTTCTATGTTTTGCAGGACTCGTTCTATTGTTTTCCAGCTTGCATATGGAGGAAAATAAGTTGAAACCTTCTCTGCGAAAGGCTCGAGAAACATCCCGGGACCGGAATCGGTCAGTCCACATGTTATGGGTATTTTGACTATTTTCCATCACGTTTTGTTGCACCCTGTTTGCTTCGGGTGACTCACTTTGGTTAGGTGAGGGGGAAAGAGAAAGTGAAGAAATTTATAATGCTCAAGGGCTAACGTGTTTCGTTCAAGCCTCTGCTTGACGAAATCCCCCTTTTTTAAAAAAAAAAGAAAAGAAAACGCTTTGATCGTTGTCCTCATGTGCTAACCATAACTTACTCCTCCAACCAGAGCTCCAGCCAGCACGAGCAAGACGTTACCTAATCTGACTACGTTGTGACGTTCCTATCCCCAGTTTTCCGGACCAGCCACAGCCACCCACGTCTTTTCCATGTGAGACACTACGCGGTGCCGACGACTTTGCCGGTCCGTCCGCATGATAGACGGCGCCAACCCAACCCACCAAACATATCGCCATCTCGCCGAACAACGGCAGCTACTCGCGTGGAGTCAAAACGCCCAGAGAATGGATCGTCCGTGGCAAGAAGCGTCCCCCTCGAGATCCCGAATTCTCGGCAGAACAAACAGAGTACTCGTCTCCTTCCACGAAAGAAGCGAGCAATGGTGGCCTCGCCGGCGGTGAGCTCCAGCAGCGCGCCAACCAAACGTCCCGTCCCGGGCATGGGGAGTCGGGCTTTCCGTGCTTACCGAGCTGTCGATGCCACTTTTGTTAGTGTCATGAGTGAATAGCCGCGCACCGATCGGTTTTCGATTAACATGGCCCACCGAACAGTGGTGTGCTGAACTCTGGATGCTTGTGTGTACTTTTATTTATCCTCTCGTGTCGGCCTACTCTTGTGTCAAGAACTATGAAGTCTGAACAAATCTAGAGAAGTGCAAGTTCGGTGCATTCTGTTACTCCTATTTGGTTACCATCGTTCATCTATCGTGTTGCTTCAGATGCGAAAGAGAGTACTAGATCTTATGAATAGTTTTAAGAATGACATCTGTGTCTTGGATGGAGCTTAGGAGTTATGTTTGCAAAGAGGGCTGCACGAAGTAAATCAGTGAATTTGCCCAAATCCTAAAGGATCATGGAGTAATGAGCGAGAGAGTTTTCTGTTAGTCCAGGCCAGCCACACCAACGACCTAGCTAGCTCCCCCAAAAGAATCTTTTCGGGCTTAGAAAATGATGGAATCCCATGTACACAACTAAGCAGAGCACATGCACACAACAGGCTTAGAAAACTCTGGAAAAGTTTTGGGTTTGCGGTTATGTTCTTACCTGATGAGCTCCCTCTGGAGAGCGCCGCCCTCCTTGGTCCGGCGGTGGGAGGTAGCCCCGAAGCCAGTGGTGACGCCGTAGCTGTCGGTGCCGTTCATCATGCTGTTCATGACCCAGTCGCTGCTTTCCTTGACGCGGCCGCGGGCGGACTCGTCCAGCTCTACCCTGGCCTCGCCGGCGCCGGCGGCCACGGCGGCCACCTGCGCTATCCTCAGGCTAGCGCCCTCGATCTTCACCAGCGGCTGGCGGTACTCCGTCACCATCCTCTTCACCTCGTCAAGGTGACTCCCCGCCAGCTCCTCCGCCGCCTTCCCCCAGTTGAGGGGGTCGGCGCGCGGCGCCGACATGCACAAACCGTCGCCGTTCAGGGAGCGAACGAGGCCGGTCTCGCACTCCATTGCAGTATTACAGGGGGAGATGAACAAAACGAAAGTAGCAGTACAACTAGTTGATTTATGGCGAGAAGAGTATTGCTAGTAGTATTACTTAGTAGCTAATTAATCGAGTACTTGTATTGTAGAAGAAGAGCTTGAGTGGAAAGCTAAGGCTCTTCTTGGAGACGAACGGAGGGGGCAGGAGCGCTTAAATAGCGTGGGGCGACGGGTGGGGGGTGGTTGGGGCGTGGCCTGTGGTTGGTTCTTGGTTGTTGGAGAGCTGTAGCTGGGATGGGAGCCAGCTTGCTAGCAGGGGCGCTCGTGGGGCTGCCATGGCATTTGATTGTAAATGAGCAAAGACGTTAAAAAAATAAAAAAAGAGATACAAATATGAAATAGGGGAGAGAACTAGGATAAATGGTAATCCTGTTTTATTCTCAAAGCGAGAGTGAAAAGAATGAGAAAGTCGTTTTGAGAAATCAAGTGCTTATATTAGTTTCTGACTTTTTAAACAGAAACTAGAAAGAGAACTAAGAACGGCTTGTAAAGTGCGCTTATGTGTTGTGTTGTGCGTGGTGGTGGACAACTGGCAACCCGCTCAGTTGGGCTAAAAAAAGGTAGTTTGTGGCTGACATTACACTGTAGTTGATGGTGACTTATTTAACATAATTAAATTAAAAAAATTTAAAATAGAAAAAATAGGTTAGCCCATCATGAACAATGCAAACGAATACGGGAAAAAGAACCGGTAAAAAAGCTCAAAAAAGCCAGAAAAAGATGAAATTTTGAAATAATAAAAAAATAAGCTAGAAATTTAAATTGAAATAAGCGAAGCCTGGGTTTGGAGGGGTTGGTGGAGGGGAGGCCGTGTGTGGACGTGAACTTTTGCTGGACGCTGACGGTCTCTCGGTCAGTCTGGTGGGGATCAGTTGGTCTGATCGGTTGGCCCATTCTTTGTAGTTTCCAATAGGGTTTTTTTACTAGTTTTTTTAACCGGCGAGGGTCGGTAAGTACGATTTAGCTGGTTTTCGGTTTTTTCGGAGAAATTTGGTCCCAAAAAATCAAACAAAATTTGAAATTTAAATTCATACTGGACGGTTATCGGCGATACCTGGCCGAAAATCGGTTGAAAATATCGGCCAAAATTTTTAAACAAATTTTGGCAAAAATTTCTTCTAAATTTGATAAAATTCATGTAAAATTATTTTTTCGGAACCGGTTTGGATTTCAACCAAGAGTCACCCGTAAACCCGTTAAAACCGGTTACCGGCCGATTTTTGACCCAAAAAACCTTGGTTTACACATGCAACCACTTCGAGATGTGTGACGCTCTGAGCCATCCTGCCTAAAGATGTTTAAGAAAAAGGGTTGTAACCATGAGTTCAGTTCGTTTCATTATTTTTTTTTTGAGCTTTTGGGTAGGTTCTTTTGAGTGTATGACTTATGTCTTAAATATTTGAATTCTGTCTGTTCGTGAGAGGTAGTATGTAAAGAAAAATAATCGCACACTATTTTAGTCGATACAGCTGAATTCAGTTCATTTTTTACTATAATTTTTCTATTGACTCTGTCTTAAAAACACACCATTTTCGTTATTCAGGGTGTGAAGTACAGGACTAGAGGCTAACTGACCAGGTGTTTAGAAGCTGCGGTGTTCTTTTTATTTGGCTGCAATTTGATTACGCGATTGCGCATTACAGAGTTGGAGAAAATGGGCTCAAAACTCAAGAGAGTTAAAAAGGGGCGTTGAGATCAAGTTGCCGCATTTTATTTTTCACCAACGAGAGAACTTCCAAGGAAAGCAAGGCGCTGCACATCAAATGCTGCAAATTGTTCACTTTCCCATTATTATACAGTTGAGAAAGAACCATGTTGTGCGTACAAAGTTCTTATATACAATCATTGATCCTCCATCGTTCAGAAGAGTACCACAAACACAGTTGAATCATGAAGATTCCACGTTCCTCCCTTTTGCAACTAGCAGAAGTGGAGCCAGATCTATAGCCTAAGACCTGAAAATCAAAACTCATAAAAAATTAATGACTTACATGGAAAAATCTAGGAATAAAAGTCTAAATCACCCAAAACCAGCTGGCCAGTCTGGGTTGAGCCTGGTTCCGCCGTGGGAACGAGGAACTATTAAAAAGCTGGTTCCAAGGGGGGCAGGTACAGCAATGCATCATCCATGTAACGCACAAAATTGTTATTTTTCGTTTCAGAAAACAATGGTCCTATATTTTTCTAGCCAAACTTTTTGCGTGTGGTTGGTAACAACGAACTCATGGCGACCAATTCAGCCAATCGGCCAGATCAACTCTATTGTGCTTGGCGACTCAGCTGGCACCAAACAGGGTAAATGGGTATCTGGTCCATCGAAGTTGAATCAGACTGCCATGTACATATCTCAAGCAATCTCCAACATCCGTCGTCCTTCGTATCAGAACAAGATAAACATTGACCATTTCAACGTGGAAAAGAAAGATTTGATGATTGATATACTAGTCCAATACTCCAATGCATGGACTATGGAGGGAAATCCATTATGTGAGAACTCTAAAAGGAGAGTGCTAATTCTTGATATAAACCGTCCAGACAACATAGGAAATGGTGTAATCCAAGATAATGAGAAGCTAGCAGATTTTTCGAAAAAAAACACAATTTTAGTTGTCCCATAGTGCTTATTCCGTTAGGCTGATGAGATGATCGATTCCCAATTGCAAGTTCAGACAATCTCATTTTAGGGAGGGTTCGTACTATATACACACATTGAACAGACGATCAATCAAGTCATGTGGTTTGTTTAAAACTAGCATGATGGTTTGGACGTTTGTGCGGCTAGACTTATCTCAAAGATTGTAGTATCGAATGATATAACTTAGATGCTCAAGAATAGGTTTTCATATCTTGTACGTTGTATAGGTTTTTTTTTAAACATTGGAAATAACAATAGAAACATTGGAAATGATATATATATGATTCATACATGATGGAGAGTGATTACATTTATAAGAAATCCAACAGCTTATAATTTTCTTTCATCAAAATATATATTTCAATTACGTACCTCAACTTGTGTGTGTGTGTATACACACATATATGATTCAACTTATCATCTTCAGCCCAAGTCGTCCGGTCATCGTACTCCATCTGATGTACTATGTGCTCCATATGCTCTCCTTTATCGGTTTATCATATACCCTCACTATGGCGTGACCATTCTCCCTCTCCTCACGAGCAACTTCTTTCTCTTCACTAACATGCGAGCCGCCCGAGCTGCTCGCACCTTCCAGATGATGGTCGTTTGCATGACCTTACACAACTTCTATTAGCCATGGTTGCATAAGCATTATGCACTCGTATCCACAACACCGACACCCTTGCACAAACCCTTTCCACGCAACAATGTGCATCAATGTTCTTAACTTCCATCTGATGTCCGTAGGAGACCGGCTCCAAAGCCCTTGTATGATGGCGCTGCACACCTCGGGGTCCAACGAAAAACTGTGGGTAAGCTAGTGTATCACATCTGTGATTCGAGTATTCTCACCGTCCAAGTGTACTATAGTGGCTTGTGCAAAACCGCTCAAATCCACACCATTCGGACCTTCACAAATAGTTCCAACATTGTAATGCACTTTCAATGTAGTGGGTATCGGCATTACTGATGTCTGTCTGCATATATTTTCAATTTTGCAACTAGTCAAATCGCATCGCACATTATAGAAGTACTAATGTACTGTAATTTACATTTCAACGATCATTCGCATGTCGTAACCAACTACACTAACCTCATAGCATTAACTTCCTATCGACAGACCGCGCACCAACGCCGATCTTTTCTCGCTACTCGAGCTGTCCCCTACTGCAAATAATTCCTAATGGTTTCGACAATTTACATGGCATATCGATTTAAATGCCTATATACCAGTTACAACGGTACACGTGTTTTTCTAACGTACTAACGACATTACATTCATTCCTAATTAATCATGAATATTACGTATTATTGTTTTATACAAAGCAAATTATTAAATTCTTACAAAAATATTGACTGCATTTTGAATAACTACAAATTTCTACGGACGATTAATTTCTACATAACGTTGACTGAATTTTCTACAATTACAATTTTGTACGCATGCCAATTTGCTAACGATGCTAATTTTCTAGAACTATATTTACTAAATTTTATATAACTACAGGCTACTACGACTGCTAATTTTCTAAAACTACATGGACTAAATTTTCTATACCAAAGTTGTATTATTCTTTTCTGCATCTATAATTTTTTACTCATACTAATACTAAATAAACTATCTACTTCATATACAAAATTTAAAATACAAAAAAATTACCTCATAAGAGTCGCAAAAAATTCAGCAGGGTATATTTCTGTTAGTTTGAATAAAAAATAGATTATTCATAAAAAATTACTGTTCTTAACGCATGAATTATATAGGAATTTCATAGAAAACAATTAATTCCATGTGAATCGGGGGAAAATTTCCGTGTTTAAAACAGCCCTTAAAGGCTATGATTAGGAACATTTACCTTTAGCTTAAAGCCATTGGAAGGTTTAGCTCTCCAAATAGGACACGATGAAAAGCTCCCTAAACAATCCGTAACACTTGGGATTCACAAAAGTTAACCTAATTGGGCATGTTTTCGTCCTATAGACTTGTATACTAGTCAAATGTCATCTCAACTAACTGTAGAGAACTGAATCCATGCGCTAATGCACGCTAAGCTAGATGGGCAACTAGTAGTACACATGTTAAATGGAAAAGGGTATATTTTATTGTTGGGTACCATGATTAATACATATCCCTCGTTGCATGCAACTTCCTCATCCATTTCCTTTTCTTAATGCGCTCAGATGCGTTAATTCTCCATAGGCATTGTTAACTGGGATTAACGCACTTGATTTGGCCTGCAATAAGTGCCAAACCAAACTTACTAACAAAACATGACAGGGGAAAGCACAGCACAACACGATTCCCTTATTTTAGTATGCACTGGCCATTGGACACATTGTCATTGCATACGTCACAAAAGGAAGGAAAAAACAGAACAAGCGTTAGGCACTAGTAGAGATGGCAATGGGTACCCGATACCCGAATACCCGACGGGTTTTACCCGATAAAAAGACGGGTATGGAAAATTTTATGTACCCATGGGTACGTTATTGGGCGAAATCCTCTACCCGCCGGGTAGGCGGGTGCGGGTGTGGGTATATACTACCCATACCCGCCTACCCGCGGATAATGAATACCCGCATTAGATAACTAGACATCCCACTCAAATGTTAATTTTATTATCTACTTGTTGTTGATTGTTTATTTGTTTGTCATATGTTGATATTGTCATGTCAAGTATGTTTATGTGATGTACTAATTTTGATCATTAGACGCTTTTGTGCTTGGCATGTATGATTAATGAATGTCTAAATTGATGATATTCTTATGTGTTGAACCGGGTATGCTTGCGGGTACGGGTTACCCGTCGGGTAGTAATACCCGCGCGGGTACGGGTATGGGTAAATTTTCCTACCCGCGTGCGGATACGGGTAACCCGACGGGTAAATTTACACCTAACGGGTACGGGTATAAAATGGCAATACCCGATAGGTATTTACCCGTTGCCATCTCGCACTACTTGCATTGTGTATTTGTATGGTGCGTCTGCGTCTCAAAAAGTACCGTGGCTAATTTGTAAGCTCTTCACCAACCCATTACGAATTGGACCACCATTATTTTTCCATAGTTTGGCCCGTTGGGGTCAACAATGTTAGCTCACCAACAAGCCCATTTAGACCTTGGTCTCTTCCAGATTCAAAGCCTCGTTTGAGATTTTCAACGTTGCAGAGCGCAGCTCTCGCCAGCTGGATGGTTGTCAAATGGTCTTCACCAACCATGAACGCATCCTACCGTCTGGGGTATGCGATGCGAGGACGTGCACGATTTCTGTGTGGGTGGTTCGGAGTTTGAGCTGCCGAACATCACATTCTGGACATGGGTCGGCTGCAGTGGGCCCACCACATTTATCGTGGAGCCCGTCGGATCAAGAATCAACGCTTTAGATTGACTTGTGTTAAGCTGGGTTGGAGATTTCCTTTTCGAAGATTGTTGCATAGTTAGGAGCATTTCTATTGACTTTTGCTATGCTGGGTTGGAGATACCCTTTTCAAAGATTGTTGCATGGTTAGGAGCATTTTTATTGTTTTTTTTGCTGATAGTTTTTAGTTATAACTTATAGATTTTGATTGAAAATAAATAGTAATAGCTTAAAGAAGTGGTTTTTAGAAGAAGGTGAGTGGTAGAAAAAGTGAGGGAGAGATACGTGCGTGTGATGGGAACGAGAGGAGTTAGGTGCATGATGCACCTGTGACACTCTACCTTATCTTGAGAGCAAAATGGTAGCGAGAGAAATAAAGAAACTGCTTTGAAAAGCTAAGTGTTTGTATTATTTTTGATTTTTCTAAATAGAAACCAGAAACAGAAAGCAATACGACCAAAGCCTTACAATCAACACCACGTGTAGTTCTGTCTGAGCATTTTGTAACCATACCAAGTGATCCTTAATTAGATTTCTGTATACTTAGATGCTTGAATGTTGGAGTAAAGTACCCAGAAGACTGACTGATCCGGTACCCTTTTTTAGTTGCCTCTCATCATGTATCATCACCCCTAAAAGTGATATTACCATATACCCAAACTGGAGGTCGGCAAACAGCTTGTAGATTATGAAAAGCTGGCCCCACACCGCAAGAATTAATCTAATTAAATCTTATCTATACACATCTTGTTCTTTTATAATTTAGCTAACTTTAAAACAACAAAGCTTTGTTTTGAACATTGTTCACGTTCATGTTCCAAGAAAATAGTAGTAGTAGTAGTAGTAGTAAAACATTGACACGCTTGCGACGTTGTTGGTCTAGTGGCTAGACGTGTGTGCGTCGAAGGGACTGCAGAAGGGGGGAAAACGAGAGGGCCATGGAAAAGCTGCCCGTGATAGTGCCTGGCGGTAGGTGAAAGTGCGACCTTCACCGACCGGAAACGTATTGGCCATAGCTTTACGAATAAGTGGCCTTGCTTCCAGTTAAGTAGCCGCGTTTGAGATGTTGCAGTTGCTCAATCTCTATCCTCACCAAACCATAGATCGCAGATATCTACAATTTGAAATCCCGAAGAGTGCAGCAAGAACCAACCGATCACTTGCTAGCTCGTTTATGTGCAAAAAGCGAAGCCACACTAGGGCTGGCTATCTCAGGCTGGTTAAGCTAATCATGTAAAAACCCAGCTTAGCTCGACTCGATAAAAAGCTTGAGCTGCTCGTAAGTAGCTCACGAGCCACATGAGTCATGATGAGCTGAGCTAAGCTAAGCAAAGCTAAGCCACCTGAGCACATGGCACACATTAACACATCCATGCAACAGGAGGACGGCAGAAATGAAACGACCGTAGCTAATTATCTAGCATACAAGTAAAACATAGGTAATTAGACAGGAATCGATAGCAATCCTAACAATTCCAGTCCAACCTAACATAGTTCAAACTTACATGGACATACATTAATTTAAATATTGAGCTAATTAAAAGTCTTCCACACCAAAAGCCATCACCTGGACATCCAAGTTTAATAGTCCAACTACAAATGCCAAAATAGTTAACAACCCAAATTTCAGAGTCAAGCATCCCTTTTGCTTCAAGGTCATCCATCATTCCATCGCTTCCCATATTTAAGACTTCAAAAGCCAACAATATTCCAAGCTTCAGTTTCTGCACAAAAAAACAACCAAACAAGTAGTCATCAGTTTTAACTGGTGAAAGAATAGACCAAAACGAGCCACAAACATAAGCCAAAGAAAAGGGGTGCTTACCAACTTCTCACCTTGGTATTAGCTAAAGAAATGTGTTCAACATCAAATTTCTACTTCCTACAAACAAGCACAATTATAAAATTAAGATAGATTTAGATAACAAAAAATAAAGGTGAAATAAAGCTATTAGTATGGAAGAGCATACCAAAGCCAAAGGGCTTCTCATGACATTGCTAACTCCTCTTATCCAACTAGAAGCACACACTAGTACCTCAATCATTGGTGGAAGCAAAGAACTTCTATAATCATCTAGGACTCTACCTCCAACATTAAAAGTTGACTTTGAAGATATTGTGCTAATCGGTATAGTCAAGAAATCCTTTGCCATACTTGAAACCACTAGAAATCTATGGAAATTTACACTCCACCAGTCAAGTAACTTGAAATTTAGGTTAGATAAACTCTCATTCTCTTCCTCTAAATATATGAGTAACTTTGACTTAGATGTTTCTATAGCAATAGACCGCAAAAACACTAAAATTGACTTGAAACTGTGGCCAATGAGATAGTGGAATATACAGTAGAAGAGGAAGATGCTATGTTGGCGTTAACCTTATTATGCCGATATGCCATCTCATCCATTTCATACGTATGGAGTCTATTAACGAACATATATATTCTAACATGGATTGGAATTGAACTTTTAAAGGCTATAATCTACCAGTTTAGAGGCGGTAGAGACAGGAGAATGCCTTGCTTGAGATCTAGAAGCAGTGGAGAGCGAAGACGAGTTGAGGCACTAGTCCGATGGTGTGGTTGCCCATCATTGTTGGGCGTCACCGTTGCTCTGTGTCGTCTCCAGTTAGCCAGTATTCGTCGCCTTCTTGATGTTTGTGTTGTGTACTGGTGTTTGTGAATCGGAGGAATGGGGATGAGTTCATGTGTGCAATATATGGTAGCGGATGTGTAAGCGTGTGGTGAGTGCTGTAGTGGTGCTAGTGTTTTGGTAAGGCTATTTGGTCAAATAGAACTAGTATATGGGCCTGGGCCTTGAGAAGATATCTACAGACAAAAGCCTATGAGTATTTAGTTACCGAGCCTTAAGAAGCTAACAATAGCTTGTGAGTTATCCCAGACTCAGCTTGTTAAGATACCCAATTGGGAAGGCGTCTCAGCTCGGCCCATTAATTTTACGAGCCGAGCTCGAGCTACCGAGTTCAAGCAACTCATAAGCTTCGAGCTTTTCTGCCAGCCCTAAGCCACACGCTACTTGGTAGCTCAATCAAACAAGCATTAGATCTCTTAAAATGTCAGGTTCAAATGATGCTATGAGTAGCCATAGCCATGATCAAGATATTGCAGTTGCTCAATTTCTATCCTCACCAAACCACGAGATTGCAGAGAAATGGAAACTTTAAATATCATAGTAAGAAGCAACTAATCATAGCTAACTAATTTGTGTGATATGTGATGTGATAGATCATATGGTGGGGGCACTTTTGGCACGTTCTGAATCCGTATTTGCAAGAATAGCCATAGTCGTACGACAATTGCAAAAATATCACTTTTGCCGTACGGTGACCGGGCGACAGCGTCATGGAGATGACACCTAGCCGAAGGAGCCCCGTGGCCATGTGGCAGGCACCTGCCACTTGGCTACTGTGTGGCCAAGCCACTGCTTTCTGACCACCATGTGGCCAAGGCAGTATCGCACAGCCATGGGGTGGCTCCCCCTCTCCGACCACTCACTACTTTGACCACGGGCACTATAACCACGACGCTTTGACCACACGACACCACTTTGGCCGCACAGTGGCCGGGCGGTAGCGACTTGGCCGCACGATTGCCGAGCGGTAGGCACCTGCCTCACAGTCACAAGGCTCCTTCACCCAGGTGTCACATCCATGGTGCTGCCGCCTGGTGGCCGGACGGCAAAACGGATATTTTTGCTATTGTCACACACATACTGATATTCTTGTAAATACGGTCTCAAAATGTGCTATAAGTACAAAAAACTCTACGTACTGTGGACGATCATATATACGCAAATACTATAGGTTCTGTAAAAAAAATCACTAAACCCTAAGCAGCTGATGAGTAGTTCAATCAGATTAGTCTCAGTTCTCTTGATATCCATCAACCATGCACATCATCTTGGAAGGAACTTCTCTGGTGTCAGACCCCATTTCATCTCCATAGTGTTAGCCTCGGATAGGCTGCACGTGGCGCATGCGCACAAATCTGCGTGCAAGGCCCTCTCCCACCCCCTTTTCTCCCCTCAAATTCGAGCGCAGCTAGAAATCTCCCTCCCCCTTTCCCCACTGATGGCACGCCCGCCCTCATCCGTCGTAGACCGTGTCGTCGACCTACCGGCCACCGCGCAAGGATTCCTTTCACCGCCGCCAGCATCTCTGCGCCGCCTTCCCGAGAATCCCCGGTCGACACACAAGGATTCCCTCCGCCACCGCTGGCACCTCTGCAGCGCCTCCCTGAGAATTCCCGCTGTCCCTGCCCCGAGAATTAGCACCAACACCAGTCGGGTTTGGCTTCCCCAGCTCCCTCCTTAGCTCGACCGCCGCCTTGCGCACACTCCATATGCCCAAGCCGTGGTCGAAGTAGCGTGGTCGTGGCGCCGTGGTTGAAATGCCGTGGTCGAAGTAGCCCAGGTCGTGAGCCACTTTGATCATGGCGCCACGACCACGGCACTTACCACGGCACTTCGACCACGGGGCCTATCATGGCCACTTCGGCCTTGGGGCGAAGATTCTCGGGGAGGTGATATGTAGGTGCCGACGGCGGTGGAGGGAATTCTTACGGGAGTCCGATAGGTCAATGTCGCGGTCTGTAGCCAATGGAAGCGAGGGGAGAAAAGGAGGTAGGAGAGGACCTTACACGAATATTGGTACACGTGCGATACATGCAGTCTATCGAAGACTGAGCCACAAAAATGAAATAGGTTTCCTTCCCACCTTCTTGCCTCCTGACGACATAAGGGGACATCGGCCACGTATTTCCAATTCCCACTTCCTGACATGACTCCTTCCGTCCGAAATCCGATTGTTGTTGATCTTCTTCCTACCGAACCTCTCCGAGCATAGGCAATATGGAGTTTCCTGCACAAGTTTTGTAGTTAGTTTGAAAATTAGAGTGACCTAGTTGTGAGTGTGACCATTAAAAAAAAGAAAAAATAAGTTACTCATCATGATAATACAAACGAATACGAAAAAACAAAAAAAACCCTGAAATGCTAAAAAAATAGATAAAACGAAATTAATAAATAATAAATTAAAAGGTGAAAGTTAGGAGCTGAAGTCAAAACAAACTTAAGGACTGTTCTTTTTGGTTGCGGCTTGTGACTTTTATGCTGTTCGTACGAGGATTACAGAGTAACAGAAACTCACATACGGTTTTTGTCGATATAAATGCAGTCGGTACTGTATATATTACAATTAACTAATAGACTCTATCTTGAAAAAATACTTCGTTTAAAAATTAGTTGCTATAAAAAAACTAAAAAACAGTTTTTAGAAGCTGAAATGACCAGGCTAACCTATTGTTGCTTCGGTTCGTCACGCGAAGTTCAAGCACAAAGCATCAACGTGCATCACGTGAAGGGAGTCTTCACGGCATTGCTCCTTCACGTCTAGGAACAGAGAGCAGAGGTGCTGCTCGTGTTGTCACGTCAAGGAGAACGAGTGGGTAATTCCAACAAGTGCTCTAGAGAGAGAGAGACGAGCGGATGGCGTCCGACGAGTCACGTTTCCTTCAACGGTTGAGCAATTTATCGAGGTGTGCGACTATGATGTGATTTGGACATTCATCGTTTAATGGTTAGTCGATTAGTTCAATTTATTTAAGGGTAAAACGATAAACGGTTAATAGTGTAAAACAAAAAATAGGTATATTATTATATTTTGAAATAAAAAATAAATTATTTTAAAAAAATTTTGAATGACTGCGTGTAATCGTGATAACTGATGGAGAGATCTGACATTGGAGAATGGAGACTAAGGGGCTGTTTGGTTGCTAGCCATACTTTGCCAACAAAAATTGCCACACTTGCCTAAGTTGAGGTGCTCAAATTCTTTGCCACACCTTAGCAAGCTTAAAGGAATCTTGCCACACTTTTTTGAGTCATTGACGCGTGGGACCTAGTTTGCTGGAAGAGAATCTTGCCACAACTGTGGCTGCAATCAAACAGCTCCTTGAGTTGGTCAAACTTGCCTAACCTTAGGCGTGGTAAACTGTGGCTGGCAACCAAACACCCCCTAAGTACGACACTATGGCGGGATTGTTAAGACACCCCCCAATCAATTGTGGATCTAGAACTAAAATTTAGATATAACAAACTCGCAAGCTAGCGTGAAACAAATACTATTATCTAAGGCAAAATAATTAGTACCGAACTATTTTGCAATCGTACTAATAGGAGTATATGACACTAAATGAAAGCAACAACTGCATTCCGCATGCGAACATATGAAGATGGTGGGACATTAAAAAAATGCTTCACTAATGAAACTTACTCCGTAGTTTGCCACCAATTTATCGAACATAATAGTGTGGGCAAAAGATGAACCATAGAAGAAGCAATTGTTAAGCGTTAAAGATAGATGGATCAGTAGTGTCATAATTTGATAATAGAATATAAAAATATAGTAAAAAGAAAAAAACAAAAGGCATACTACTAAATAACTAATTACATCCAAGAGAACGAAGCATTTTATTCTCTGATATTTCATACCTTGAAACTATTTCTTGATTTTATCACGATCAAGTCTTTTGAATATCTTTTGCTCGATATAACACACCATCAAGCCATTAAGCCAATCATCGGATATCTTATTTTGTGTAAATCGGTCTTGATAATATTCATAACCGAGAAGACTCTTTCAACCGATACCATCGCTACTGGTAGTACAATGTCAACTCGATGAGGCAATAGACCAATAGAAATACAAGATATTATGACACTATTGATTTACCCTCACTCCCAGTGATGCTGTTTGCGTAACGCGGGGCGTCGAACCAACCTACTGCAGTGCCTTGCCCTTGCCTGCCGACTTGCGAGTCGAGGCCTGGAGACTGGAGAGGCCGCTCCTCTGGGTGCGCGACTGGGCATTTCCGTCGTTGGCGTTTGGTGATTGGTAATTGAGCAGGAGCGGCGAGGCGGGCCTTTGTGTCTGGGCTGACGAGCGGCCAGCGCGTGCAACCTAGGCGGAGGAGGTACCGTGGCAGATGCGCTCACGGGAGCGCCTTGGGATGACGCACCCGGCGAGCTGGGCTGATGGCCTGGTGGGGATGGGAGTGCGGGTGGGCTGCCGAGAAGCGGCGCCTCACTGGGCGGCCTGCTACATGAGGGTGGGCCGTATTCGCAGGGGGAAGCGCTGGGCTGAGTCCGAGGGATGAAAGCTTAGTTTGCAGCCTGCTTGGAACGCAGGAAAAGAAGAACATAGCAATAGATGCCGGATGGCATCAATCACATGATCCTAGTGTTTTTTTTTTCAAAGGGAAAACTGTATTACAGAGGTTAGTATCTATTCCATTGACAACTCATGTGAGACCCGGCCTAAATAGAACGATGAATTGAGCCCAATTGTGGCCTGTAGGGGTATGAGTGAAAGTGTTGGTCCACCTTGCTAGTTGAGTAAGAATTGCACCAACATTTAACCTATGTTGCCAAAATGCATTTCAACCCCGAGTAAACCATTTTATGCAAAGCGAGAATGAAAGTGCTAGCAGAGTTGGTGTTAGTGCATGGTTTTATCCGGTGTGCAGTAGACCTAATTCTATTTGGAGCCGGGCGTTGCAACTCATGTGGTTTCAGTGTTTGTCCTTTACAGCACGCTAGCACAACATATACACACCTTGATTCAAGGGAACAAACTATGTAGTCATATGTGCAGTGGTGGATCCAGAAATTGAGTAGCGTTGGTGCAAATTGCCAGATTACTTTATGCAAGTAGCTTTTGGCCATTTTTTAAATTAAAATGTCGTTTCCTTCGACATTAAATATGTTTACCTTAAAACTATTACTAAAATCAACTAGTTTATTCCAATGCGTATGTGGGCAGGTAAGCAAGCTTTTCTTCCGAATGAACAGAGCAGGAGAGCTACTGGTATTGTAGTAATGTAGAGAGTAATCAAGTGTTACATATTTGCATAAGAAAAGAGAAGATTAAGGACTGTACAGACAAGACAAGCAATCCAGACTACCAATATCTCAGATATGATGCTCTTTGCACCTGCCACCAGGACTTCACCTCGTCTTTGAATTCACCTCGTCTTTGGGCTCACAGACTGACTAGCATACCCTGGCTTTAGGATACATGTCCTGCTCTCTCACTGCCTTGGTCTCCAGAATGAGACATGCGTACATAAACCGGCGGGAAAAAAACTGCATCCATGGTGTGTGGCCTGGGTAGGTGGGTAGGAGCCTGCCCTGGGGATATGGGAGGATGATGATGAGCATGGAGCATGCTTGGTCTCATCAGTACGGGAGAGACTGGAGTAAAAGTTCAACGGGACATGCACTGTCTTGACGACCATCGTATAGCGGGGCAAGTTTATTAACTATCATCAATATACTCCTCTTTGTTAATTCTTCATATGATCATTGTGTGTTCGCACCCTAACAAATCAACAGGCGGATGGAGTCATACTGACTACGCGTTAGGAGGATTTATATGTAGGCTTTCTAGCATTTAGTTATGTGACATCTTGTCGGTAAGGTTTAAATCGTTACTAAAAGAAACGGTTGGAAAACATGAAACACGATCGAGTAAACATGATCTTTTTTAAGAAAATAGTTGAGCTAAATAGTTGGAGTCGTATGGATTGTTTGTTTAAATCGCACAGATTTGTCTACTTTTTTTTTTCTTGTTTACGACTTAAGTCTGTGTTCTAACTAATTGTTCTTACTCTCCTAAAAACCGCAAATCATTTGTGTCCGTTTTGGGTTTATAACGTACTACACAAAATTGCTTGGAAGCACGTTTGGTTGGCTATGGTTTGTTTGTTATCATGGTACTTTTGTGAGTCGCAATATATATACAGTTTTGGGACACAATAATTCTTATCTAGATTTTGGACGGAACAAGACTGGTCCTTTAGTTGCGGTCTCGAGAGGATCCAACTATTCACACCTCTTTTTCGGATAATCATTTCTCGTCAATCAAAACACCTTGTCACCTTTTCTTCTCGCATCAAGGAGATCATGAAAAAAATTTAGTACAGCAAGGAGCCTAGGACTACACATGCGTATATAAGTCATTTGATCCATAAAATGCGAGTGATATATCCTAGAGGAAATTATAGAGATGATTGTTTCAATTCTATGTTTATAATCTTTCGAATAATATGTTATTATATTTCTTGAATGAATTATTATTTACAAAGGTTAGTAAGTATGTAACTTGTTGATAAAGCTCTTCATTTGTTATATGATATCATTATTAATAGATTCATAGCTGGATGTGACTGGTCGAGACACTAGTGATTTATAGACCAGCACATGTATTGATTGATGAACATATTTCACCAATCATAGATACGAGGGTGAGCTGACTTCATGGAGGAAGACCCCATAGTCCTGACAAGCTGGACTGGGGAGAACACGATTTCGATGACGAAGACAATCTGGAGGACTTCCTTGGGCTCTCCCATGTCTCAGAGATGTCGCCAACCGAGGCTCACGCGGCTAGTGAGGGGACTAGCCCTGCGGACCTCACCGCCCCACCTTGTGCGGCCTTTACTCAGGTTGCTTCTGCTAAGGATAAAGAGGTTGTCCTCCCTGCCTGACGTTGTGCAGCCGTTGCTCCCCCAACCCATGCCCTTCAGCTGAAGCGTGCAAAGGTAAGGAAAGCTTCCAAAGCCTTTACTGCATCTAAGGTTGCCATTACTACGGCTGGCATTGATGGCGATAGGCCACAGCTACGGCCACCCTTGTCGGAGTGGCCTACCTGCTTCGTGGCAGGGGAGAGTAGTAAAGTGACCAATGGACAAGATCTTTCACTAAGCAGTGTGCGGCGCCTGCGACGCTGGAGCTCAGGAAGACGCAGTTGCCAAAATCCATCACCATGGCTCCTCCTCACCAGCTTGGAGCAGAACAAATAGGCAAGTTGAATGCGTCACAACCACCTTGCTCTGCTTGGCAAATGGTGAAGCCAAAATTTTGTTGGAGGATACAAAGCATGGCAATTCAAACCTTGCATTCAAGCCAACTTAAACAATAATCACCTACCTCAATCACTGCAGGAAGAGCTTTGGGTGGCTTTAAAAACTATCTCAAGGGCAAACGCTTTAGATGCCTTGCAAGTGATCACCAGGTAGCTACCTGTAGAGACCCCATCAGATGCCTCCTCTATAGACGCAGTGGCCATATTGCTCGATTTTGTCATGCCAACAAACCAATCCACACACGCCTATTCAAAATACAGCAGCCAATGCAAATCACCATGGAGTACTTGCCTAGGCGGCCAGAGTAGCAACCTCAACACGCCAAGTGCACCATTGTACTCTCTCAGGCGATAATGGAAGAGGTGGACAAGCTCCATGAACATGCGGTGTTGATCTCCATCATCGAGGTGCGCACCCCAGAAGCCTCCTCAAACGCCTACAGTGCTGCCAAGGCCCTTGAGACTCACCAGCGGTCAGTGAGGTGCAATCCTGTTTATAGTCAGATTGACCCTTGCCTTCTAGGGAAACTGTTCCTCTATTGAGTGTAATGTTGTGGGGGATAAGGATCCCTCCTCAACCTTATCCATGGTGCAATCTCTGGGATCTCATGATGGATCTCTAGAGATAGCCTCACCATTGGATGGAAGTATGGTCTGCTCATTGTCGTAGCAGTCATCCATGTCGAGATCTGTGTAATCGGCCAGGTCAAACCAGTTCTCCTTATTCCACTCTCCTGCCATGAGGACATAAAAAAGAAGAGAACTTACGACAAGAAATTATTAAAGTTTTGGTGAAGATGTTCCCCACGGACGGTGGCAACTGTCGATGTTTTAGAGTCGATCTTATGTAATGATCTGTATGGGTTCTGGGGAACTCTTGAAGACATAGTTACGATAATATAGAGAGGAGACACAGGGATTCTTATACAAGTTTGAATCTTCTACTATGAGAATAACAACCCTACTTCCTATGTGAATATTGCTCAAAGAATAGATTACAATGGAGCTGATTACAATAGAGAAAGTAATGCAAAAAATCATGCTCTACTGCTACTCTCCCTTCGGTCTGTCCCGGATCCTCCTCCTCTTCTCCTTGACGTCCACCTTTATATAGCTCACATGGCGGCGGTAGTTTCTTCTTGCCAATAAACGTCTTAACATTTCGAGTGATAACAGTTTGATGGGAATTATTAGAGACATGGTATCGTGCGGCGATTTCTGTTAGGGTGAAGTTATGTGCACTTATTCCAGAGAATAAATACTTATGCTATCGCCCTGTCAAACAGGCCCACAATGCAATGAGTTGTCATAGTTGGGTTAGTCGGAGTTTTGCGTAGTCGTAAGAGGATTTATGACTACAAGGTGACCGTGGGATAACTTACGACTATGCCATGGTCATAGAAGAACTTATGACTATGCCATGGTTGCAGGAGCACTTACAACCATGAGGTGGTCGTAGTAGAACTTACGACTATGAGGTGGTCGTAAGAGATCTTATGATTATGAGGTGGTCGTAGAAGAGCTTATAACTAAGGGGTAGTCGTAGAATAGCTCATGAATAAGGATCAGTTGTAGAAGACCTTACGACTAAGGATCAGTTGTCGAAGAACTTACGACTATCCAGTGAAATTTCCCCCTTAAAGATAAGGGGTATATTCAAGGAGTATAATGATGTAATCATATTATTTACAGATAAATAATAATTTGAGGATTGGTTATATCCTCGTCACTCTTCATCCTAGCAATCAACCCTTTACAGTGTATCCTACAGATCACCACTAGGCGAGGGGTTCTAAAACCCCTAAAAGGTTGAGCTACAACAATGAGAGTGTCACTTTATGTGGATGATGTGATATTGTTTATAAACCTAGATAGGACGTAGATAGAAGCAATAATTGCCATCCTAAAAGAATTTGGAAGTGCCTCTAGGCTGAAAGTAAATCTAGACCAGAGCTCGGCTGTCACAATAAGATGGCAAGACATTCATGTCTAAGCTATCTTGCAACCTTTTATGGAAGCCCAGGTCACACTCCCAATCAAGTACCTGGGTTTGCCACTAAGGTATACATAGGAAATAGTCACCAAGCAAAGTTTTGGGCCTCACCTTGGTTTGATGGAGTCGCGCTATGTCATCTGGCCCCAAAGTTATACAAACACTCAAAGCGGAAAATAGATCAGTTGTAAATGCCATCCAAGATATGAATTGGATACGAGACATCCAACACAGTTTCACCATTGACTTGTTAGCTGAATATGTCAGCCTATGGGACAAGGTGCAGCAGTTTCGCATCAACTAAGAGATTGAGGATGAGATCCAATGGAAACTAACTACGGATGGCACATACTCAACGTCCTCAGCCTATCAAGCACAATTTCTAGGATCAGTTCGAACCTCATATAAAGCCATCATTTGGAAAGCTTAGTTCCCTTGTGCTACAAGTTCTTCTCTTGGTTGGTGTTGTAGGACAAAATCTGGATAACTCGACGATTGCAAGTTCAAGGATGGCCAAACAACTATTTTTTGTCAAATGTGCAATAGAAACCTCAAAACTGCAATGCACCTCTTCATCGACTGCCCGGCAATCTGGCGGACATGGACTGAAATAGCAAAATGGCTACATCTGCCGATGCTTGACCCAACAAATTAGGGCCCACCAATGACAATTCAACACTGGTGGCTCAAGCGGGTGGATTCCCTATCCGGCTCACCAAGGATGCAAACACGCTCATCATCCTTGTATTTTGGCAATGGTGGAAGGAGAGAAACAACCGTGTCTTCCAAAATAAACCTTCGACACAATGCGAGATCTCAACACTAATCAAAGATGAAGCCAAGCTCTGGGAGATGGCTGTAGCAAAAAACTTAAAGGAGTTAACTGAAAGGGCAAGAAATACCGTGTAGTAGAAAATGCAAATCTCACCTTGTTGTCCCCTTAATATGTTGTAAAGAGTATTTTTTCCTTCTTTTTTTCTCTGCCACAAGTGCCTCTTGTGCTTCATGTAAATTGATTAGACCCATTTTTTTCTTTCTAATATATCATCTAGCATCTGCTGGCTTTCAAAAAAGGAATTAATAATGTGAACACATATTAGAGACCATAGTGTTGGATTGACCCATCTTAAGACACTGTTGAGATTGTTGTGTTTTTATGTATTATCAATTGGTCTCATGTAATGATG
Organism: Dendrocalamus latiflorus; assembly: GCA_017311315.1. Classification (NCBI taxonomy): domain Eukaryota; kingdom Viridiplantae; phylum Streptophyta; class Magnoliopsida; order Poales; family Poaceae; genus Dendrocalamus; species Dendrocalamus latiflorus. The sequence goes on from CM029633.1 coordinate 27,017,224, forward strand.
ATGTACAATTTTTATACCTGAGATCAACTTTAGAGGACGACCAACTTTTGATGATCGCTTTCTAGAGGCATTGGACGATCGACTACTTCCACTACATCGACACGGCTACTTCAACTATTTTTCCGCTGCACCGCGTGTCTGGTAGTAACGATTCATGATCTGTTACGTGCATGACTTCTTAGTTTACACGATATAAAATTTTAATTTGTGCTAATATAATCTCTCTGTATCCCAACATAAAAACGGTTAGGATCATGTGTGGCTAAAAATGAGGAAAGATCTTTTGAGGAAAACCGGTTTTTGAAGGTGATGGTCACATCATATCCATGCAAGCTAAGCTCAGTTGCGGAGCCACGTGTTGGGTCGATCACCCTCAGGTTTTGTACTTAGGTAAAATTAGACCTCACAAGGTTGAAATTAATCTCGGCTCCTGCGTTGGACAAGCTAGCTGAGCCAAAGCTCGTTTAAGTTCATGAACGAGCTCAAGAAAGCATTTTTCTTACTTCATTGGAGATGCTAATGCCTACTAAATCTTCAAGTACATCAGATGCACAAAACATATCACTTACTAGTACGGATCATACGGCCCTGCACAATTAAAATTAGTGTTTGCATCTTCCTTGTTTATCCTTGCCATACGGTTAATGCATGCCGTGGGAGTGCTCCATTGGTCCCAGTGTCTGCAAAAGAACTATGAATGCCAGGGCATAAGTTAAGTGCCCTGACTCAAAATTCGTCCCTCTCGCGCTGAGAAATGGTTGCATGCGCAATGCGTTGTGCTATGCCCATGAGGCCATGAACAACTACACATTGGCTTCCATCGAGCTAGTGGGTAGTGACCAAGCATTCGATCGAGACGTGTCAATGTTGCCTGAGCAAGCAGCACGTACTTCATTGATGATGTTAAGGGTTGACATGACGTTCCTCTGAGCTATATGTCCATTGAGTGCAGCTGTAGAGGCTATATATGTAATTTCCGTTGGAGTGTGATCAACTGCAGACTGCAGTTGTTTAGCAAGTGCACAACTGTAGCGATCTGACGCTTCATTCCCTGCGTCACTGTACAAGGCACGATCACTGTAGGGATCCGACGCGTCAGTCCTTGCATCAATCAATCTCAAACTCCGATTTTTAGATCCAATGGTTGAGTCGTAGGCTATTGCATTTTATCTATGCCTAGGTGCAGTTACGGACCCAGAATTTGTATTTCAAATTTACATATATTTATTGTGCTAATCTTATGATCAGTGATCAGCACACACGTACAACAACATTCATATCACATCCATATACAATAAATTTAAACAAGATAGTACATATAGGTAACAACCGAGCATATGCCTACATGACAAGGTTTACAACAAATGGGCCGTTCAACCAAATAAAGCATATAACATAATCGGTTCAGCGGAAACAAAGATAAAAGAGGCATAAAAACCATCAAGTATGCATCATCTCATCACAGGCAATTGACTAGGGTAAGGCCACAGTAACCATCGTCCTCATTATCAAAACCTGTTGCGTAAAAGTAACTGTATGACGTGTATTCTTCTACATTCTCTGAATATGTTCAACAAGCAATCATGAGTACGAAAATCGTACTCTGCAAGACTTAGCAAAGTATTATATTATGTAACCCGAGACAAATGTAGCTATCTATTCTACTTTAATTTGTACAAAATCAGCTTTTATTTATAGTAGAGAGTAATAGATTGCAAACAAAAGTTGTAAGAGCATTTGAATTTGATAAACAATTAATATGAAAGCATAAATAGCACATTTAAAGAAGTGGTTTACTGCCCTAAAAACCAAACAGCAGCAAATTCCCTTTCCCAACCAAGTTATGCATGTATTTCTTATTCATATATTCTCAGAACCATTTTACAAGATATAAATCTATTTATTGTGGGATATAACCAAGCTTTGTCCATAACAGTAGACATGGCTATTCAAATAGATTTACACTCTGCTGAGGTTGTACAACCTTACCCACACGGCATAAACATCCCACCATGTTACATGTCACGCAATATCATAGGTACCCGATTTGAGGGTTCATAACGAAGCTTTTACATTATCGGTCCTAACAACCATCATGCTATGATACCCTCTTAAGACGAGGAGTACTCTCTAACGTCTCAAGACTCATACGATGTATTGGTAAACCTTACCAAACCGGCAAGGTCGCTACGAACATGGATAGCCTCCATGCACGTACTAGCCTAAACCACCTACAATCTACTACCTGCGGTTGGGTTGTTAGAACATGATAACTTATTATGCTATGGCGTTCCCATAAATGCACGTGTTGTTATACGAAAATACTTGGTTCTATGGCACAATAGATCGGTCCTTAATTACTCGGTCGAGATAACTACAAACCAAAGTCTCGTGCTAATAGCATTGGTCTCTACAACAATTCGCCCAAGTCTAAAATATTTTTTCTATTTTATTTGCTAACCAAATTAATAGAGGTATCACCTCTAGATCATTTCACAAGTGTCTCCCATTTTTTGAACAATTTGACCAACTTTCAATCTAGCACAACTAGACCGATATGAGTATGGCTAAGCATTGACTATTTGCTTCATCTACAATTCCACAACTAATATACACATAGTGGATAGAATACTATGTGACAATAGTGAAGGTATCAATTTATCAAGGTAGGGTTAATGCAATAATTGGATACAACTACCAACCATAACAATATAGCAATTTTTATCAAAATTGCGCGTATGTATAATAATTTTGAGCACAACAAATATAACAGTGAAATGTATGATCAATATTGTCAAAGAGAGTGCTTGTCTTACTCGTTGAACTCTTGGTCTTGCTCTGGAGTGGCATCAGAGATTTCCGCAACATCGGTATCTAACTGGTGAAGCCAAATAACATAAATAAGAGCTAAATAAATTAAAACAAAGATAAAAATCCAATTTTTTGCATATTATTAAAGAGCATGATTTTATACAAATTTAGGAACATGTTTTACTTAATTTGGAGTTCGTATGAAAAAGTTATAAGCATTTGAATTTGGTTTGATTTGAAAAATGCTGAAAAAGGAAAAATACTGTGCACAGAATTTCATTTTAATTTCTACTTTTCTTTCTAAAGAAAAACCTAGATTTATTATGTCACTAGAACCTATAGGTGGGGCCTACCTATCAAAATTTTATTAATTTTTCTAAAATGATTGACATGTGGGTCCACATGGCAGTGACACAGAACCTAAAACCAGTTTTAATTATAAATCTAACTAATTGACCTACTAGGCTCACATGTCAGCGGCTTACTAAACTTAACCAGATTTATTTGTGCTAATCTAGCCTCCTTAGTGAGGCCTACTTGTCATAGAGGGGAAACAAGGGAGGCACAGCTCGGGTATGGCTGAGCTTGCTGTGGCAAAGCAGCAATGGCGTGAGCTCGGGTAGTGGCAAAATGGAGTGGCAGGACCAGGATGAAGCTAAGGCTAGCAACAGCGAGGTTTGTGGTGGTCTAGCATGGCGATACAATGGCGTGAGGTGGCAAGGTAGCTCAACACGTGATGGAGGCCACGAAAAGGGCTAGCTCTCACCCGAAGATAGGGCACACTAAGCTCAAGAGACTACGACGAACCCAATGGGCCTAGCATAGGGACCAATTGTCACCAAAGTAACGCCGGCGACATGCAATAGCGGCGGTGTGAAGAGTGGCTGTAGTGAAGTCTAGACAAGCTACTCTAAACTCAAATCTAACTAGTGGGTGAGCATCTAGGGGATACTAGGAGCTCACCATGAAAGGTTAGCGGTGACGAAGGATAGCCGGCGATGGCAGAGCAATGACACGCAAGGGTGGTGGTGATGGCTTCACAGCATCAGCGATCTTCGGTTAAGGGGAGACTACAAGAATGAGTGTGTAAGCTTACACACACGCTGTGGATGATGAGAAAGAAAGGAATCGACCGGAGACTCATCGAATGGGCGGCTGGAAATAGAGAAGACGCGTGGCTTTGGGACCTCACTACTGGAATGAAGAAATTGAGCAAGGGGAATGCAATAATATGGCATGGAACATGATGTGACATGGGAGGTGCGAAGCCAGACTCACTAGAGTGGTGGGAACAATGGCGTAAAAGGGTGTGTTGGCTAGAGAGGAAGACAATGACAGTTGTGCTACTCTCCACGGTTTCTTCTGTGAAGGCAAGCGAGGAGGAGGTGAGTGCGATACCCAAGAAGGAAGATGATGCACATTTTGAGGGGAGAGAAACTCACTGGTGGCAATGACGGTTCATGGTGGGCTCACCGGCATCGAGAATGATTCTCGCGTTCTCACTAAACAAAGGAGAGAATTGCTCTAGTCCTTGGAGGGGGAACGAGAGTGGTGAGCTAGGAAAAGATGATGTGCTCAAATTAGCTTATAAGGTTGAGTTGGAGCGGGAGTTATCACGAGATGCCATGGGTGCAGTGAGATGAGCGCGTGGTAGAGTGGCTTTTGCGCCGATGGGGAGGTGACAGGGCAGCATTAGGGCATCAGAGCAATGGAACAGGTCGGTGCATCGGATAGAGAGTTCAAGGTGAGGCGACGGCCACGTCTAGCGTTCAAACCCATCGATGGCTTAGTAAAAAATGGTGGGCAGCCATAGCATACGATGGCAGCTACACTCGCACGGACAGCAGACAGGCGTGGGTGAGCGAGTGAGCCAAGGGCAGCAAGCTGGCCAGTGATGTCTATGGTGTGGCAGAGGAGGGTGAGTGCATGTGCCATGGTGGTGAACGAGGTGGCTGAAAGGTAGAAGACAAAGCCCGATGGGTGGATCCCAGGCCCACCGGTTAACGAGAGGGAAGGAGACGGTGTGAAAGAAGACGTAAAATGGAAGACTATGCTTTCATGCTAGAAAAGAGGAAAGAAGAGAGGGTGGAGGCGGCTCTAGGTGGAGATGGCGCATAGGCCATAGGTGGGCTAGAAGCGGCAATGGGTTGGGCGACGGAGGATTGGGTCGAGGTCGGATTTGGCCCAAGGCATGCAAGAAAAGAAAAAAGAAATTTGAATTTTGGTTTCAAGGTTGAGACTTTGGGGAATCTTTGAAAATGGCAAACGAGCTCTAAAAATTATGAATTTTTTTGGAAGGCTCTTGATCTTATCTAGTTTTTATGAAACTTAACCCCTACCATTTTAACATCTTTCTGATCTTAAAAAATCATTCTTGATTGTAGATTTTAAGGAAGGTTTTTAATTATTTCAAAATGTAGGAAAAGCTCAAAATCATGCCAAAATATTCTAATGCATTTTTCAACAGGGAACACGATTTTGGGCTGTTACAAGTTACTATCCTACTACACTGTAATACTGGATCTCAATTCATTTTTCATATATTATATGGCACAAAGGAATATTTGTAATGTGTAATGTATCAGGTGCTAACCCATTTCTAAGTGCTAACATGCTAACTCTACTATGAGCCATTTGATCTATGTGATGGTGTTATTTGATTTTGGGACGCGCTATCGTTGCTACATATTCCTTGGGAAATTTGATGATTTGCCTCTCCTTTGTTTGTGAACAGCTCATTTGCCACACAGTTGATTTTAATTTATCATTTGCCCTATCTTTCACTGACCGCTTGATCATTTGCCCTTTTGGACAATTTTACCATTCTTCTCCATCTCTCCCTGCTTTCTTCGTTCTCTCTCCCTTCCCTCATTTCTCAGCCACCAACCCAGGATCAGGTCTCCTCTGCACCGAATTTGGCTGGCCCCCTCTGCTCTTCTCAGTGGTCTCTCCACTCGGATCTAGAGCTGACTCTCTCCGCCACTCGTCTCTATTGGCTCCAGCGCCATGGAGCTCCACGCCGGGTCCGAATTCGACCAGATCCGAGCTCGTTAGCCCTGGTGATGCCAGCTGTTCTGCCGACATCTTCTCCTCTACCATCGGTGATACCAGTTGTTCCATTGCCTCTCTGCTCGACTATGTTGTGTCGATCACATTGGTTCGTCTACGTTGTGTCGATCATGTTGTTTTGATCACATTATGTTGACCACGTTTTGTCGATCACATTGGTTCGACCACGTTGTATCGACCATGTTGCTTTGACCATGTTGTTCTCTTTGATCACCCAGGTCTGTGAGCCTCGACGCCGGTGACCTCTTCACCGACATAGCCCTCCAAGACTCAAGCAATATATCTGACGATTATTCTGGCTATTCTATTTTTCCACAGGGAGACAAGCCCAAGCCGAGGGGCCTGAGCTTGTGGCGCTCCTTGTGGGAGGTAGTGAGGGTGTCCTAGAGGGTGGGGAGGGAGTTGGCCTGGAGGAGTCGGAGGCTGGGAGCAGGGAGGAGGAGGAGAGGGGCGGAGGAGGTGGTGGGTGGGGAGGAAGGGCGGCAGAGGAGGAGGTGCTGCATTGTCGGGAGTGGGAGAACGACAAGGACTCGTGGCTGGAGGAAAGGCATCGAGAGAGGCCACCATAGCAGATCATGATGCCATGGCTGGAGTAAGAAGAAAGAAGGAAATGAGAGATGGAGAAGAAGGGCAAAATTGTCCAAAAGGGCAAATGATCAAGGAGTCAGTAAAAGATGGGGCAAATCATTAATTGAAACAACCTATGGGGCAAATGAGCTGTTGTCAATGAAAGGTGGGGCAAATCATCAATCATTCCATTCCTTTAACACTATCACTGCTATTTTCTCAAAATAAACTAATATGATGTGCTCTCATATTGATTGGACAGCTCATAACAAGATAATTTAATATGTTAGCACCGGTAGAGTATCAGGTGAAAATAAACATTTCAATCACAGCCTGATCATGGCTGGGTTATTTTGGGCTTGCTGCATGTGGCTTTTGACTTTTGCATTAGTAATTAACTTTTAAACGGTACGTCTTTTTAAGACGGAGTCTACAAATTGATTGCAGTAGACACTGTATCGACTTTAACTATACCAGCCAAAATCACATGCGACTGTCTCTCTTCATACTCTCTCACAAACAGGCAGAATTCAAATTCCATAAGTTACAGAAAAAAAGAACCCGCATATGTACCTATTACCGACGCTCGGGCACTTCCCACCCACCCCGTCCATTTTGCTAAAAGGACCCCCACCATCTCTCCCCATCCACTTCACCCCTTGCACTCAACTCTCCCGTCTCTCTTCCTCCCCCCATAGCCCCACCCCCACTCCCATCCCATCAATCCTCTCCAACGCCACCCCTCCGTCGCCTCCCTCACTGGCGGCCACCTTCATCGCCTCCTCCAAAGTGTAACCACGGAGAGTCCCCAACCACACCTCCAAAGTATCACCCTAGGTGGCGTCGCCACAAATGAACATGCCTCTGAGGGAGGGAGGGAGGAGGCGGTAAGGACAGAGCAGGCCTGGAGACATCGATTTGAGAACGAAGAAAGAGGAAGGCTACAATTTCTCTCTCGGTTTGGAGATGGTGAATTGGTGATTGATTTCAGAGGCGCAGGGTGCCATTGAAACGTTGCCAACACTCGCAGGGTGTTCTCTATAAAAACAAGTTAAAGTGATGGGGCCGCGCAAATCCTAATCCTTGGGACATGATCCGACGGTCCAGATCGAACATTTCAGATTTTCAACATTTGTTGCATTTGCATGTGATACACTTCTCCTTGAGAGTAAAGTTAGCACCCACAAAAGGCAAATTTGAATATTACATGAAAGTTTTACTTTTGCCCAAGAGGCCAAGGCAGGAACTTTAGAAGGGACCATTGTCAAGAATATCATGTAGGAATCTCAACTGTTCAGATGTGCATCTAGGGGACTGCGTCCAGTTTAATTTGTTCAAAGCATGCCGGATGCCCTCTTAAATAATTCGCCTAAACATGACTAGTTTGAAGGGGAAAAATAATCACATCAAATACTTATATATAACCGCAAGTTCGCAAGTGGTGGTGTGCACTCGAGTGCGGCCAACTGGGCCAAGTCTTGTTGTAGTGGGATATCTCCATGCTGTATCACCACTACAACAAGCAACACTGCCAAAGGGCACAGAGGGAAAGCAGATGAAACCAGAAGAGAAGCGAGAAGCAATGCAGATCAAAGACGCGGAGGCAGCAGAGGTGGTGGTGCCATCACGGTTCAGGAGGATATGTGTGTTCTGTGGGAGCAGCCATGGCAAGAAGAAGAGCTACCAGGATACTGCCGTTGAGCTGGGAAAGGAGCTGGTAGATTTTCCTTTCTTTTCTTCAGGACTTCTCATGCTTGTAGCTTTTGTTTGGTTAAGTAGGAGACGTCCGAGTCATCTTAATTATATCTTCCTCCTATTTTTCGTTGAAGTACGTACTCTCTTGTTTTGATCACCGAAAGCACCATGGTGAATTTTTTCATGAGAGTTATATTCACTCATCTAATCTAAGAGACTTCACAGCTAGTGTACGTCTTAAATTATCTGCATGGTGCACACAGCCATGCATCCGAGCTTATGTTACTGTACTCAAGATCTTCAGCTTCTCGGTTTCATAGAACAACAAAGTATCATTTCATGCATTGGTGGAATGTTAGCCAAGTTCTGTTGCTCATCTTTGTCTATTACTGTTGCCATTTTAGACGTATAAAATGACAGTCTCCAAACCTTTAAGACTTTCTAGCTAGTTTTCTTATCTTTATGTGGGTACTTTTTTCCCATTAATGTGGTCTCTTTAGGTGGCAAGAAACATTGATCTAGTGTATGGAGGAGGGAGTGTAGGGTTGATGGGCCTAGTCTCTCAAGCAGTGTACAATGGAGGAAGGCATGTCATTGGGTATGTGGCATAATAACCATTCTTTAGCACATTTCCACAAACAAGGGTTCAAGACTACTACTACTAATTAACTTATAGGAGTACATGAAAAGAACAGCTAGGAAATTGATAAAATGGCCTCATTCCAAAAAGTGATGGATTGATGTCTTCCTCAGGCGCAAAAATGTTTATTTTGTCATTTTGTTGTCCCTATGCAGGGTAATTCCCAAGACACTCATGCCTAGAGAGGTACCCATGTTCTTTCTACTCTCCATTAGGCCTCTCATTGTTTATTGCCATGCTATGGTTTCCTTGAATAAAACATAATTAATCCAAGCTTTACTAGCCAAATTTTTAGTGATAGTAGCGCAGAGGGGGAGTAATATTCAAGATTACTAATAGGGAAATGCAATTTTATATGACCAGTTTCTTTGGCTAAACTTGTGTTTATGAGAATATATCGTAACGTTTAAGTGCACAGGAAACTCATCATGTTTATCATCAGATATAGTATATTAGTATTGCACTAAAGAATTCTGATACTATCTGTAGATCTTGCTCGTTTGTCTTTCTTGCTGGTGGGGAAGAAGAAAGCAAACTTGTGATGAAAGATCAGGAGAAATGCTCACTGAAATCTTGTTCCCCCATGATATATGAAATCTTGCTGATCTCGACTGCAATCTCTCAAGCAGATGCTGGCTAGATTAAACAAAGAAAAAGCCCATCACATTTTCTCTTGTCCCCACACCAGCACCATGATTTCCTTTCCTGAACTAGTTGCCTCTAATTAAAAAAAATACTGGTGTAGAACAGTCAAGACACCCTCCCCTTTCTTTCTCCATCTGTAGAAAGTTGGTCCTCTTTTGGTTAAGCAAAAAGCTGGTTCCTCTGCTAATATATGATGTGTGTAGCTTGCGCGTGTGATGGTGTATGTATGTGCAGATATCAGGTGAGACAGTGGGAGAGGTGAAAGCAGTGGCCGACATGCACCAGAGGAAGGCTGAGATGGCCAGGCAGTCTGATGCCTTTATAGCATTGCCTGGTGAGTGTGTCACCTGAGTAAGTAAAGCAATCAATCAGTGAAGAGTAGTAGTTGTAACTGGTAACTTTGGTTGTCACTTTCTCTGACTTTTGTTATGATTCACTGCTAGTGCAAGTGTGAGTGGAAAGTTTAAAGTTCAGGTTGCATGGTTTGACCCTGACTAGGCTATATCTGCTTTGAGCCTGTGCCCTGCTGAGAGAATATCTAGTGCATCCCTCACGGTGCATCTTTTGTACATCCCACGTCTAAATTTTTTTGAAAAATTCCTAAAAAGTTTGTAGACGTAGGGGATAGTATATTCTGTAGCCATGCAAAATTTCAAATGAAACTCGATCGTATTTAGAAGATATGAAATTGACAAGCAGCCGGCATGAATAGTGTTCAATACTGCTCAGGCGGAATATATCTTTTTCATATCTTCCAAATGCGATCAAGTTTCATCTTGAACTTTAGCATGGAAATAGAATATGCTATCCCCTACATCTACAAATTTTTTGGGATTTTTTTCAAAACTTTTAGACATGGGATGCACGAAGAATGAACTAGATATTTTCCCGTGCCCTGTGAGACATTTGTCCTGCTCTGTGACTATCTGAAACACTGAAATTAGACCATGAAATTTTTGAGCAAAAAGCCCCAAGTATAATGATTGGAATACGAAATTCAGAATCTGTGTAACCTTGAACGGTAGAATCTTCCCAATTTACCCAAAATACTGAAGACGGCCTTACACTGCTGGTTTTGATCTTGCAGGGGGATATGGAACACTTGAAGAGCTACTAGAAGTGATTGCATGGGCTCAACTTGGCATTCACGACAAACCGGTACCAAACTGCTCACCTATTCACAGTAATTCTTCATGAGCAATTGCAGCAGCGAAAACATTATGACAAGAGATGTCCTCCAGGTCGGACTGCTAAATGTGGATGGCTACTACAACCCATTGCTGTCTTTCATCGACAAAGCTGTGGAGGAAGGGTTCATCAAACCTACTGCCCGTCATATCATTGTCTTGGCTCCAACTCCTAAGGAACTGATCGAAAAGTTGGAGGTATCATGCGCTATGCTCACCAATTTATTCTGTTCACACGTGTCATGATCAAAACTGCCAACCAAATCCACGTGGTGCAAAACTTCAAATGCGATGAAATCTTTAAGGAGCAACGATCCAAACATGATTTCTTCTGTACTACAGATAAGCTTTGCTTATAAGCAAAGGTTACTCACAGAGTTGTCTGCTTGCCTTCTCAATCAATCGGAATCAAATTTGGGGTTAAAAACACCAGAACACTGCACAAACAGCATGAGAATTAGCTATCAGGCCAAAAGTTCTTTTTGAATAAAACTGCAAAGAAGTAATATATCACAATCATGTATATGTTCTTGGTCCAGTGTCAAGGTCTTCATTACTGCAAGAACATCCAAACTATAAATTCAGGTGCCAATGTAGCACTAAAGCAATTGCATTTAATCAATGCGTATTGAGGGCCTATTAGACCAATTAACTGAAACAATCACAAGCTACAATGTCGGCAGAAGGGACTGAAACTTAGACCTATGTTACTTGTTTGCAGGAGTACTCGCCTCGGCACGAGAAAGTCGTGTCGAGGTTGAAATGGGAGATGGAACAGCAGAGCTACGCTCAGAACTACGAGATCCCCAGACCAAAGGAGGGGAAGATGATCATGGAAGCACAACGGGGAAGCAGGCTGTGGATGTAGCACAACGGGAAGCAGGTCAATTTGTAATATGAAACCAGTAACTATAGGTTGCATATTGGCATGATCAGAACTCCTAGAGTGAGCGTGCGGAGAATATGTCTCACCGTTTCCTTCTTTCTTTTCGTTCCTGTAACTCTGGTAGAAGGTGCTTAATCTTAATCCTGTCGCTTGAGTGCATGTAAAATTAGTATATGCTATCTGTGTACTATTGTAGAGCTAAACTAGTCCTATATGCTATCTGTGCACACGAATAATCGTATCAGTGGAATGCTGACATGAACGAGCTCCAAAGAGTAGGCAATGACTCCCTCACTAGTCAAATACTGAATTAGTTCTGCTGCCTAAACTCTAATACTGAACAATTGAGGTTTCATTTAGGATGCCAGATTGGGCCTCGCCGTCCTCAAAGGCTCAAACTCCTCAAGGTCGGCGTCCTGCCTGCCTAGCAAACTCCAAAGAACTACTCCCTTTCCTGTGCTTGTCATTCTTGTTCTTGCGGCCGTCCGGCCAATGGTCCGCCGTCCGCCGCAAGTCGCGCCGACATGTAGAGGATGCAGGTGGTCGATGGCCCCGCCGCTCACGGCAGCAGAGAGAACATATTCTTACCGGCAACGAGTTGCTCACATGGACACGATCGACCGCTGTAGCATCTTGGACCCTCGCGCCATCGCCGTCGCCGCTCCTAGAAAAGGCCCAACGCTACCTTTCCGAATAAATCCTAGCCGCAGAATTTGATCGAACGGCTATTCGGTACTCCGAGTTAGATCGCGATTTTTCTGCCCGATCATCTCCTCTTCGATCTGCACCGTGGGAAATTGATCAAACGGTTAATCGTAACCCAGAGTTACGCCGCAGATCTTATGCGCGTTTCATCCTGTCCTCGATCTACACCGTGGAAAGCGGATCAAACGGTTTCCGGGACCCTGAGTTGGATCGCGATTTTATCCGCGATCATGTTCGTCCTCAATCTGGACCGTGGAAATTTGATCAAAGCGTTCCCGATATCTCAGCGACATCTTATCCGCACGAACAACGCGAAAAAGCCCGCGACGTCAGCACCGAGTGGGACGGAGCCAACAGCCGCCACCTCTGCAGCGGACGAGTTGTCTCTGCTTTGCCAGGCGGCAGTGGACGTCGCGCCTCGCGCGACCGGCTCAGCAAGGCGCCGAGAGATGGCCTCGTCATTCGTCTATATAGAAGGCATATATCTATTAGCTATGCCTCCGCCTCGTCACACGGCTCCATGGTGCACGACCATTCTGAAGTGTTTTATGTGTCGATCTGATCTCGATAGTGCGAATAAAATGCGAATAGCAAAAGTATTCAGAGCAATTAGCCTCTAGTCGATTTCGAAAGCTTGAATATTTAACGTGAAAAACTTTTGTAAAAAAATCACAGATACACAGAATTCACTATATGAGAAAAGATTACAAAGACAGAAAATTGAGTGTATCTCAATCATATAACTGCAATGATACGTATATAAGTTAAGCAACAAGATTCCTAGAAGATTACAAAAAAAATACTAAGACAAGATCAACATATGTATCCATTTAGACATATATATGAATTCGTATATTTTAACAGTGCATAGTGTATCAAAGTCGATCCCTCTGCAATTCAGATTGACTCGGGGCGGAAGGCTATGAACAAGCCTCCAAAAAAACATTCTGACCTTATTAGGGCACCGAATTTTCCATATATTTCCCCATTGCAAGCTCGGCACTGTTGCCGGATCGGGAATAGTGCCACTGCTTCCTGCCCCTCCCCTGTTCTGCACTGAACTATCCACAAACACACTTATATGCAGACTTGACTGAAAACAAACCTTTCAGATCGAAATCACATGCCGTGAAATCCTCAAACTGCTCTCTCAGGGGGGGGGGGGGGGGGGTTGAATTTGAAAGGATAATATCAGCATCATCATTACTAAATGTTTGACGAACAAGCTCTATGTCCCATTGTCCAATTACAGGATCAACAAGTTCTGAAACCTTTTCAATAATATTATCGCCCCGACTAGCTACTGATCTTCTCGTCGTGCCCCTCGGCAGCCACGGGTCTTCCCACATTAATATTTTGTCCATCTCATACTCTCCAAATGATGCCTTCAGAACACTCCTCCAAGCATAGGACATGCCATCTCTATGTTTCACAGGAAGAACTCGGCCATCCGAATAATGGCCTTATTGTTTTGGGCCGGTTTTTGGCTAAACAATTACTATTTATTAGACCAATAAATTAAAGTAAAAGCTATAAACTGCAAAAAAAAAAACAGATCCAATATTTCGTGCCAAGCACCTGCGCACAAAAGGAATCCGCAATAAGCGCCAGCCTTGCTGTGATAAAAGCGTACAGATCCCTAAAAACCAGCCCTCCTCCTTCCTATGGCAGCAACAGTTCTTCCCATGAGATCCAGTGCATTTTATATTCATTGTTCATCTAAGTCCAACAATAGCGACAAATCATTGCGCATATCCCATCACAAAGGCTCTAGCCAAAGATCAAAAAACAAGATATGGCGTACGTCGGGATGGCTTGCGCTACAGCTTTAATGACAATCTCTTTACCGGCCTTAGAAAGCACCTTCTCTTTCCGTCCTTGTAAACGCTTCCAAATTTTGTCCTTTACAAATTGGAAAGTTCTCTTCTTAGACCTTCCTACATACACTGGCAAACCAAGATACTTATCATTGCGAGCTTCTGAAGTCAAATGCAGTGTGTCCATCACTTCCTTCTTCAGGCTTCCTCGGGTGTTTTTTTGCTAAACATGATCCTAGACTTGTGTTTGTTAATCACTTGGCCCGAGACCAACTCAACTCCTTCATCCAATATAAGTATTTATTTTGAAAAACGTCGTTCCACAATATAAGTCTATTGCGAAGACTAAAGATATAGTTATTACAATATTTTCACTATATAATACTACTTTAATACTAAAAAATGAATGAATAGTTATAGTTTATCATTTAATAGAGGTATATATAGTATAATTGTGTTAACTTTTTAAAAGTAATGTCTTTTTGGTTTATACACATGGTAAATTTTAGACTTGTATTATTAGAACAGGAGTGTACACCAAAGGCGCTCTACAGCTGTTAGCTTTTACCCCCAATAATTATCTAAAAAGATTTTGCACACATAAATGCAACGCATGACGCTCCCAAAAGCACGATGGCATCCAGGCCGCCCGGGCGAGAGGCATCTGACCGACACAGAGGGTACAAGTACTATGCACACGTACACGGACAGCTAGCCACCGTTAGATGGCAGCTACGCTACACATAGGATCCCAATGAACAGCACATGGCGTTTCATGCCATCATCATGATGGCCTCTCCCTTTTGCTTAACTTGCAGCTTTGACTTGTGCCGCAGCACACGCCAGCATCGACATGTGCATCAATGCTCGCACCGCATTAGCCAGCGCTCCTACTGAACGGCCTCGATCCCACGCGACATTAACAAAAACAACGAGTCAAGCAAGCAGCTCGCTAGCTTAACCGCACCGCGTCGCGCGGTTTTCCCGTGTGGATCGTCGGATGCTCGGATCTAGCGCGCGAGCAGGGCGGACGGGCATGTGGGCGCAGCCGGCGAGCCGGCTCCGGGGCCTCCTCGTGCCGGTGCCGGTCACGTGGGACAGGCGGTATGTACGTTTCTATGCTCTGGCCACCCCCGGAATCTTTGTTCCGAGGCCGACACGATCCACCTCAACCCCTTCCATTTTTCGTACCCCCAAGGAGTTGTTAATGCCGGGCATGCAAATGCTCCTCTGTAGCCGAGTCGTCCGTCGCAATATAAAAGTCTCGTTCGTTTCGTCATGCTATTAAGGCTTGTTCATTCAAGAAACTAAAATAAACTAGGTTTTCTTTAGGTTGTCCGTAGTAATATAACAGTATTTTTTGGATCACTCTGTGACTGTTTTATCTTTCTTCTCTTTCTCTCGCGCGCGCTCGCCATTCTTGGTATCTGCAAGTCAAACTGTTCGAACGGATCGGTAACTGAGGCCGACCGAGGCGAAGTGCAAGGGTTTTGGCCGCGGTTGATCCAGATGCGGCGAGATTTGCTCC
Source organism: Dendrocalamus latiflorus (assembly GCA_017311315.1). NCBI lineage: Eukaryota > Viridiplantae > Streptophyta > Magnoliopsida > Poales > Poaceae > Dendrocalamus > Dendrocalamus latiflorus. The sequence goes on from CM029633.1 coordinate 27,032,774, forward strand.
GTTGTTCATGCGAATAAGAGTGACTCATGTTCTACTTCTGTCTCTTCCACTCCGGTCTCTTCGTTGAAGCTTCATCCATCCACCACGAGCACCTCCCGTAGCTAAAACAAAATCTTTGCTCTTGCTTACTACTGTCACCCGCAGAAAAACTTCAAAGCTCTTTCGTCCTTTCTTCGCTCAAAAAATATCGATCTATAACTAGCGCATCTGGTCCGCTAACATTATAAATTGAACATATACTATACGGTATACACTCGCCACCACTTCATGCTTTTAGGAAGGACGAACTAGAGCTTCATCCACAGCTCGTGCATATGGTTGACTAGTTACCTCATCTTGTTCCCCTTCTCTATTAGCAATAGAGCATGCTGTATGCTAACAGTAATACAGTATTGCCATGCGCAGAATTTGCAGCGACCTGTTTCTGTGCGTTTCGGGTGGGGTGTGGAGCAGAGGGTGATGCACTGACGCAGCGCGTACTGTATGTAGGCGCAAAACTACAGGTGGGAACGGCGCATGCAGGCCATGCAGGGGCAGGGAAACGTACCGGTGCATTGGAAACAGAATTGAACTGTATTCTGTATGTGTGCCCCCTGCACTAGCTGGAAAACAAAATACCCTGCAAACTCACTTGTCCGAATCCACAGCACTGCCAAGGTGCCAATCTGACAGATGCTCTGTGTCTTTTGATTTAGGCACCTTTCGTAGGGACAGTAACTAGCCCTGGGCGTTCGGTATTACCGAACCGATCGGTTCGGTTCCTCGGTACCCATACAAATTCGGTTCCTACGAATCTCGGTACCGTTCGGTTCCTGAAAAAACTCGGTACCGAAGAAATTCGGTATCGGTTCTTTCGGTTCGGTTCCGGTATTTACCGAAATTACCGAACAGGGTACATTAACATGTAACATCAAGTTCAATAGCCAATTTTGACATAAATGTAACATGATTTCATATAGAATAAGTGCAAATCATACAGAGAAAAAGCCACAAATACATAATATTTCGGTAGTTCGGTATTTCGGTAAACCGAGGCACCGAACCGAATTTCCTCGGTAAATTCGGTTCCTGAGAACCTGGAACCGAACATGGAACCGAAATTTTCGGTTTCGGTACTTTCGGTTCGGTTCTCGGTAAATTCGGTTCGGTATTCGGTTTTCGGTTTTTTGTGCCCACCCCTAACAGTAACTACACAATATGCGTGAATGGTTCTGAAGAAATAAAGGGAGGCGAAGTGCCAACTAACAACAGGGGCAAGCTTGAGCCAATGGTTTTGTTCCCTTTTTTTTCCCCCTTTCGTGCTCACATGAGGCAGTTGGAGTAGTTTAGCCCCCGATCGAATTAGTTAAGACACGAGCGAGTATTGATTGTTGTTGTACATGAAGATCTGTCAGCGCTCCGATCATTGTGTCACCTTGCTAAGCTACTGTTTAACAAGAAATCGCCGTGTATTAATCAGGGAGATATGCAAGTGGATTTGCCTTTGACAGTTATGATACGGAGCGCCCTGCAACTTCTTTTGAGTCTTTTTTTTCAAAAAAAAAAACTTGCGATCCGAACGGTGAACGCCACTACGTCGTCCCCACCATTCGGAATTCGGGCCCGGGGGAGGAGACGAGGCGGGTCCCTGCGCCAGCAGAAGGCGACGCCGATGCCGCGGGCACGAATCGCCGGCGACAAAATCCCACCGACGCGAGTGACGAGGCACTGGGCGCACGCCTGCCTTGACCCGGCCCCGTTCCCGCCTCGCCCACGTCAGCGACGTCGACGCCCCCTACTGTGCCTGGCCGGGTTGTCTGGTTGCTGTCCAGAGATCCCTCGCGCCCGCGCAGCGCAGTAATCCACCACAGCTCTCCCTCTCCGTTCGTGAGCTCGCACGCTAGCCGCGACGGGGTCCGTTACGGCGCACGCTAGCACGCCAGGTCGAGCCCCTACTCTACTCCCCCTTCCTTCCCCGTTGCCGACGGTGCCGTTACGGGAGCTGGAACGGGGGTAGAAACCGGCAGCCGCGGCGCCGAACGGGAAATGGGTTGACTTGCCGCCGTGCCGCGTTCGTGTCAGCGTGTGCATGCTTTGCTTTGGGAGTGTTTTCGTGTTGTTTCTTGTTTCGTTCTTGGCGGTGGAATGTGGCATGGAATGAGTTCATCTTTGGAATAAGGCATGTGGCTTTGCTAGGAGGCGACCGAATTTAGGGAAAGCTGCATTGAAGGTATGTGCAACCTTTCTACAGGCTGAATTGGCCAATATTTGACTTTTCCGAATGTGCAAAGCAATGTTGCAAGCTGAAATCGCCGAGTTTTTATATACGAAATATAAGTCCAACGCAATGTAAGTCCAAGCTTACATGTACACAGATCAAGGAGGTACAAAACATGATAAACTTATATTGTGAAACTAAAGAAATAGTATTTTAGTACCGTATGAATTTTAGACGAGGTTGTTGATTTATCACCGCCTAGCTTCACGTATGTTAAACTGTTACTACATCAAACTTATTATCATCTTTGACATGACACCACCCTGTACTAGCTTGTGCTTGTCACAAGGAAATGATGCAACAGCATAACTAAAACTAATGTACCGTCTCTTAAACAACTACTTCATGTAGGTCGACATGGAGCTGATGTAGTACTTGGTCTTGGACGAATAGTTAGGTCGAAATGGAGTGTCCGATTAACAATTTTCAGCGGTGAAGCAAAGTAAACGTCTCAAACCACGTAAAAGCAACAAGGTTCTAAAATGAATTTCAAGTACCTTTGCCGGTCAACAACCTCGCTGACCGAAGAAGCTAACATATCGAACACAAGCTTTAGGTTCCTTTCCTGATGAAACGACTATAATTTGTAAAGTAATTAAGCTGGCCATTCCCTAGTGTCCAATCGATCGCATAACAACATAAACTGTAAAATACCGCTAATTCAACAAGTAACCGGAATACTTAAAGAGTTTGATATCTCCATGCCACGTTATATTTGAAGAGTATGTTGATAGATTATGAGCTGATCTTCTGTCGCACGTCTCTGTATTAGCTGACTCATCCTAATCTTGCAATTGTCGTATGATGATATTAGAATATTAATCAAACCCCAAAATGGTCCCTCTCCATGCACACGGCCGGTGACTCCTTGAAATGACGCTCCAAACAATTAACATCACCATGTTCTCCATTCTTTAGGAATGAGTCAAGAATAACTACAAAAATATTCGTATTCGATAATCTATTGTCGATAATCAAATCGTTGATTTTACAAAATGTAAAGAAATCCAAGCCAATCAGATGGATTAGATCGAAAAAAGGAACTATATTTATTGCTACACCGGGATTACAACATGCTCTTGATGAGTAATTACAAAGGAGGTGCTACTAGCCCTAGTTTTGCTATTTCTTGCCCCGTTGCCTACTGTTTGATCGAGATATCTTGTCTTTGTATTCTCCTATAAGGCTTAAATAGCGCCAAATAGGTGTCGGTTGTCCACTAGAATAGGTGTCTTGTCGATTCCTTTTGTCCGGTCGAGGAATTAGTTGCTATCAGAGAGGGACCTGGCAATAACTATTGATCGGTTATTATCAGTAGGAGAAAAGTGTAGAGATAATCGTGAGGCAGTTGTCGTCAAAGGCATAGAGCCAAATCATGGTGTAGTTAGATGAGATAGAGGCGCACGTGGGCTGCCTGAAAACAAGCCCACGTATCAGGCTATATCGAACCTCCGAGTGGTGGCTAGTCGGGTAAATAAATAGTAGTCCTTTAACAAGGGGTGCTCGGGTAATGTTGCCAGGTGATCTGCGACCACACTAGCTTAGATTCTTAATTATATATTAAAGCTATATTTATTAGATTATCTAACCCTTGTCAGCTAGCCCCAAACTTTAAGTGAATTCATAACTTAGAATCTTTCGGTTGGAATACAAGTCAGGGGGTCTTTTTGGTGATAGTCAGTGGAACTAAAAGGTTTGTATCAGTTAGGCACAGTTCCCGTAACCACTAATTAGTCAACACCATAGTGTATCTGAAGGATAAGAGTAAGTTTAATCGAAGAGGTGGCTGCCACCTCTAGGACTAGCCAAATAAGCAAAAAGAGTACACGTGGCTCATGGTGGAGGTAGCTAATACAATAAGTTGAGTAGATGTTACCTCTACTAAAGCACTCAAACATTTAATACTTACATAAATATATCAGGGGTCATCTCTTGCATGAGGGGCAGCTTGCCTCTCTCTCTCCTCGTATGATGTGCTAGAGGTCACATCTTGCATGAGGGGCAGATTGCATCTCTCTCCTCTTTTCTCTCTCTTCCACATAGGATTGTGTTGACATGGATTTTGCTAGAGACGACCTAGTCAGCATTATTGTACTTGCTCTAAGGGATTGACTTCATGGCATGTAGTGAGAGACTTCAACATGTGCCGAATCAGTCTCTTAAAATCATATGATCATATCATGCTATTGGTATGAAGATGCAAAAGATTCGAGTCATCCTTCCCACTAAAAGGCCTTGGTGCCGAGTCATCCTTTTTCATCAAATTGTTTATTCATCTTTGCGGTATGGGTGATACCATGAAAGGAACCTATAGTAATGCACGTACACAGTTTTGCGTGAGTTATTTAACCACACACTCTCAGTACAATCTAAACAGTGCGGACAGGCTTTAGCTCCTTTCATGCTCAACCTCGACAGGTTACCAAAGATAAAAAAAATCATTGATACATGACGGACGGGATTTAGGACCAAGCTGGGGTTGTGGAGGTCGAGTCGCCGAGGTCGCGCGGATGGTGCTACATGGCGGACGGGCAGTGCCCATTGAGGCAGCTCAACGCTGGAAGGGTGATGACACGAGGTAGGGGCAGTGCCTGCGTTCGGGGTCGCGTGTACTGTGCTATGGGGAGGGCGGGTGACTGCGATGCTCGGTAAGAGCAAGTTTAATAGAAGAGGTGGCTGCCGCCTCTAAGACTAGCCAAATAAGCAAAAAGAGTACAAGTGGCTCATGGTGGAGGTAGCTAATACAATAAGTTGAGTAGAGGTTACCTCTACTAAATCACTCAAACATTTAATACTTACATAAATATATCAGAGGCGACCTAGTCAGCATTATTGTACTTGCTCTAAGAACTAGCATCGCCTCCAAGCTGCCCGTAACTCCTTGTATAATGTGCTAGAGGTCATCTTTTGCATGAGGGGCAGTTTGCATCTCTTTTCTCTTTTCTCTCTCTTCCATTTAGGATTGTGTTAACGTAGATTTCGCTAGAAGCGATCTAGTCAGTATTATTGTACTTGCTCTAAGACGGATTGACATGGCTCACGTGGGATGGGGATTTTGGGGGTGAGGGGTTTAATTGTGAAAATTTCTTCTCTAGAGACAGATTTATTTGCAGAACACGTTAGTGGGACGGAGCTTTCCACCTGCGTTGATGCGAGCTGCTCGATTCGGATCCGATGACCTCGGTTGGCATCACCAGATATGCTGGTTCTTCGCAGGATCTCCACCATGGACCAAGCCTATATCAAGTACGCATACTACTGTACTAGTGGCAACTCACAGGCCTCACAGTTGACGCTCCTCCACGCGTACGTCCAGCCACTGGTCCTCACCCCTATTCTCTACGCTAACAGCCACGCCCCATCCGAGCCCTTCTGTCTCCCCACTCCCTCCCGAACGGGCACTTTATATAAGTCGCCAAACGGGCGGGGTTACTACTACCTGTTACCGTGGAACGACACCAACCTCTCTCGGAGAAGACACCGCCCTCGCTTTCGCCGTCGCCTCCTGCCGACTCCCACCACAGTGCACACCACTCCAAGAAAACCACCCACCTTGCTGTGGTTTACGCCGGCCTGCCTGGGCGCTGGTGCGCGCCGATGATCACGTTCGCGGACCTGACGGAGCCGGCGCCCGGCGCCGAGCGGTGCGTGGACCGGCAGCTGTGGCTTGCGTGCGCGGGCGGCATGTGCACCGTGCCGCCGGTGGGCTCCGGCGTGTACTACTTCCCGCAGGGCCACGCCGAGCACGCGCTCGGCCTCGCCGCCGGTGCCGACCTCTCCGCGGCTCGCGTCCCTGCGCTCGTGCCCTGCCGCGTTGCCGGACTGCGGTACATGGCCGACCCGGACACGGACGAGGTCTTCGCCAGGATTCGCCTCGTCCCGCTCTGCGCGGCGCATGCGGAGGCCGAGCTCGAGGATGATGGCACCGGCGCCGCCGACGAGGAGCAGGAGAAGCCGGCGTCGTTCGCCAAGACGCTGACGCAGTCCGATGCCAACAACGGCGGGGGCTTCTCGGTGCCGAGGTACTGCGCCGAGACCATCTTCCCGCGGCTGGACTACGCTGCCGACCCGCCGGTGCAGACCGTCGTCGCCAAGGACGTGCACGGGGCCGCGTGGAAGTTCCGGCACATCTACCGGGGCACCCCGCGCCGGCACCTGCTCACCACGGGGTGGAGCACGTTCGTGAACCAGAAGAAGCTCGTGGCCGGCGACTCCATCGTGTTTCTCCGCGGCGACGGCGGGGAGCTCCACGTCGGCATCCGGCGCGCCAAGCGCGGGTTCTGCGGCGCCGTCGGAGGAGGCGAGGAGGCCTCCATGCCTGGGTGGGACCAGTACGCGGGCCTGATGCGAGGCAATGTGAGCCCGTGCGGGGCCTCCAAGGGGCAGGGCAAGGTGCGCGCGGAGGACGTGGTCGAGGCGGCTAGGCTGGCGGGCGGCGGGCAGCCGTTCGAGGTCGTGTACTACCCGCGCGCGAGCACGCCGGAATTCTGCGTGCGCGCGTCGGCGGTCCGTGCGGCGATGCGGGTCCAGTGGTGCCCTGGGATGCGGTTCAAGATGGCGTTCGAGACCGAGGACTCGTCCCGGATCAGCTGGTTCATGGGCACCGTCGCCGGCGTCCAGGTCGTCGACCCCATCCGCTGGCCGCAGTCGCCGTGGCGGCTTCTTCAGGTACTACACCACCGCAAACAAATCCAACAGTTGCTACTTTATCCTACTGGTGTTGCGTTCCCCGCTAACTCTTCTTGAATTGGCAACTGCGCAGGTGACCTGGGACGAGCCAGACCTCCTGCAGAACGTGAAGCGGGTGAGCCCGTGGCTGGTCGAGCTCGTGTCGAGCATGCCGGCCATCCACCTCGCCTCCTTCTCGCCGCCGCGCAAGAAGCCCCGGATTCCGGCGTACCCGGAGTTCCCCTTCGAGGGTCAGCTCCTCAACCCGGCGTTCCCCCCGAACCCACTGGCAAACGGCCACTACCTCCACCACCATTACCATCACCACCAGAGCAACCATCCGTCCTTCTTCCCCTTCCCGGACGGTAGTGCTCCTGCAGGCATACAGGGAGCCAGGCATGCGCAATTTGGTCCATCTTTATCAGATCTCCACCCTACCCACCTGCAGTCGAGCCTCATGTACCCGGGGCTCCGCCGTCCCGATCATGTTAGTCCCAACCCTATCCCACCAATAATCAGCACTGACCTGACCATCGGCAGCCCACCGGCGCGCGAGGGCGTCTCGTGCGCTCTGTCCATCGGCGCCAAGAAGACCGGCGACGTGAAGCCACCGGGGCTAGTGCTGTTCGGACAGACAATACTAACCGAACAGCAGATGTGCCTTAGCAACTCGGCCAGCGTGACCTCCCCGGCGGCCACCGGGAACAGCTCGCTCAACTGGAACACCGAGAAACGCGCTAATGTCTCGGAGGGCTCGGGCTCCGGAGTCATTCAGAACAGTAGTCCGCCCGACAACAGATCGTCGGAGAGATTGCAGTGGTTCAGGGACAACAGCCAGATTTCCGAGTTCGGGCTGGAGCCCGGGCAATGCAAGGTATTCATTGAGTCCGACACGGTCGGCCGGAATCTCGATCTCTCTGCGCTGAGCTCGTTCGAGGAGCTCTACGGACGCTTGTCCGAAATGTTCTGCATTGACAGCGCGGAGCTGCGGAGCCGCGTGCTCTACCGCGGCGCCACCGGCGAAGTGAAGCACGCCGGCGACGAGCCCCTCAGGTGAGAGCACATGAACAACTTATGCCAAGTGCGTGTTACACTTGTAAAGAATCACATCAACATTGAACTGATGCACAATGCTTTTCCTCTCCATTTCAGCGAGTTCATCAAGTCGGCAGAGAGGCTTACCATACTAACAGATGCCGGGAGCGATAACTTAGGGAGCTAGAGCGCGACAGAATAAGCCAACCGCGAGGAAGCATCGTCGTAGAGTATGTACAGCCGAATGAGCTATGGTTCTGTATTAATTTCCGTTCCACGTTCCAAGTCTGCAGAGCTTTCATGATTGAAAGCTCCCACGCAATGCCCGACTAATTAGGCAGCTCTCCCCGCCTATCATAATCCATGTAAGACACGGGGATAATCGTATCTTGTTCTTTTGTATGCTTCGTCGTCGTCGTCATCATCATAAGCATGTACTTCTTGATTCCCGTGTACGATGCAAATCCTGTGACCGTCCAGACTTTGAATGCCCCCTTCGGCCTCGGTCCAGGCCATCTGAGCGGTGTACTGGCCGTGGCCAAGGGACAAGCGCAGCAGCAGAGCAGCGGCACTGCGGCAGCGTGCAGATGCAGGCTTCAATGTAGTAATGTGAGCTGCTGGGATATCATTACAACAGAGCTGAGCCATCTCTGAACCCGTGGCCCCAGCACCAGGCGATACTCCTGTTCTCTTGCCTGCCTGCCTGCCTCGCTTCGTATCGAGTTGCGTATCCCGCTGCCTATCAGGCATAAATGCTCCAGGGGATCGTGTCCTTTCGCCCAGGGCGAGAAATAATTGCCAATGTCTTATGCTTTGCGTAGCTGAAAAGGGGTTGTTGCTTGAGGCCGACACCTCAGCTAACGAGACGGTCACAGTGTCCGGACGAGCGACTGCCCCTTTCATTCGCCTATCTCACATGCACTGCATCACCATTGGTCCGCAGATAACGCCGGTGCGTGTCTCCACCTGAAGGCCGGGTTTGTTGCTTTGCGCTGATATTTTGGCGATTAGTGGACGCTTGCTCGGCTCTATTCATCCGTCAAACCACCCCCCCCCCCCCCCCCCCCCCACGCAGCTGGAAATCAAGGATGTGTTTGGTTGGAGGAATAGGGTGGGATGGGATGAGATGGGATAGTTCCTTTGATCAAGTTTATCTGTGTGTTTGGTTGGAGGGATGCGGTGGGATGGAATGGTCCAAAGTGGGATGAGCCTGTGCAAATTTAGAGAATATTCTTCTTAGATGCTGGACCATGTGGTTCCACTTTTTTTTGTAGAACTATCTCATCCCATCCCCATCCCACCCCATCCCTCCAACCAAACACATCCCAAGATTCAGCAATGACAGCTCGACTCCAAAGCCGCTTCGCACGCCCAAAGCTTTAATTTGGACCGCGTATCATGATAGGCTATCCTAACACAAATAAAAAATTCTACTATGTAAATCAAAAGGCTATGTAACTAAAAGATTATATATAGTTACCACTACATATACAGTGTAGCGGTAAAAGAGTTAAAATAGCTAGATTCAATGGAGCACGTATTGGTGTAGTGGAAGCAGTCAATCGTCTAACGTCTTTGAAAAAATCTTCGTAAGCCGATCGTCCTTTAGAGGTAGTTGATATCCACGAGCTAATTGCCTCCTCAGATCTCCCGATCAGTGTCGCAGTCACAACATCACTTCTAACGAAGTCCATACGTTCAAAGATGGAACACCTGCGCTAATGTGTTAGCACCAGCACGCATAACAGAGGCTTTGGAATGAGGCGGCTAGGGTATTAGTGGGTGGTGCGATGTCTCTCTATATAACCCATAGCCCAATGCACCCCTTTATGTAGAGTCTCCAACTGGATCTTTATCCAATACGACGAGATATTGTATCACACTCAGATAGCCTCTGACCAGATCTTAATCTAATACGAGTAGAAATGTATCTCACTCGAAGAGTCTGCGACCGGATCCTTATTGTTTCAATCCATTAAGTGTGTGGCCCTATAGACTCATATATATTTGGTTGTAACTCAGAAACACAATTTCTATCACTAGTCGGTAGCGGTCCCTAGCAAAACATATCGACTCCCAAATATACATAAGGATCAATCTGGACTAACCTTATACAATATAATTTGCAACCAGGCTCTAGTCACTCACGATCAGTTCATAACTCCATACGACCAATTCATATCTGATTACGACTAGTCTGTATCTCCATACGACCAGTTCGTAGACCAGTTTGTGATATATCCGACCAGTTCATGATCAGTAAGTGTACCAACACGACCATTCGTATCTGGTCAGACTTAACGACCTGTTTATGTATTCTCCTTTTACCTCACGCACCTGATCGAATTCCAGGTGAGAAATGACCTGTTTGTCAATCTTTTTTTTATCTAGTGATGGATAACTTTATGTGATCGACTCTTCGACCACTCGTGGTATGCCCATGCACTTCCTTTATTTGACCACATCAAAGGGCTAGAGATATCTCTCCTGTTATGTTGGAGGGGCAAATCTCATATCACATTCTTCCGCATATTTCAAAGCATACACGAAAACTACATTTATAACTATGGTAACCCCTAAATATACTATTATACATATAGAAAATTATGTTGATCTCAGATACAAAAATTATACATTATCAATGCTTGAGACCAATTGATAACATATAAACACAACAATCTCAATAGTATCTTAATGTGGGTCAATCCAATGAAATGTTCTCTAACATGTGTCTACATTATTGGTTTGATATCTCCGTATCCATGATCCATGAAACATAATCATCAATATATATATATATATATATATATATATATATATATATATATATATATATATATATATATATATATATGTGTGTGTGTGTGTGTGTGTGTGTGTGGGGGGGGGGGGATCTATAAATTATGATTATCCTACATAATGATATGAAATCAGATATAATTTAGAATAAAATCAAAATATGAATAAAGAGTTTCATGAGTAAATCACGTGCTTGTTGATCAATACAAAAGATATTTATTTAAAAGATAAAATAATAATATATCAATAATTATCTTGGGTATGATAAAATATTATTTATTTCAAAGATAAAATAATAATGTATCAATAATTATCTCGGGTATATCACTATCGGTGTAGTCATCTACCGGATAGAAAGGCCGTCGCAACACCAGCTTGTTTGGTTGCGGTTTGTTTGTCCGGCTGGAGTACGTGGTTGACATCTCCTGTCCCTGCAGGGAACCTGTAGCCAGACGCAAGGCTTTGTTTGGTCGCCAAGTTACCACAGGCCACGAGTTTTGCTTGCCATCACGGGATGTTGTCCCGTCCGGTCCTGTGCTCTGAAAGAATGTTTACACCACAAATGACGGGGGTGTGTGATCGCACTCTTTTGCCGGACTAGTTGCTGTCTTCAGCATTCTTCACTCACGTACGATAACGATCGATGGGCTTCGACCACTGTTGGATGATGGAGCTGTTAGATAATTAAGAGGTGGCCTTTTGCTGAGTTTTTTTTTGTAAAATAATATATTTTTTATTTAAAATACAGAAATATAGTTGTATCCTAATTTATTACAAAAATATCCTCCAGTCGTCCAGCCGTTGGGCTACTAGAGCTTGTCGCTCAACGCCCGAGCAACAGGCAAGCAGTAGCTCTATCACTGGGCGGCAAGATATGTGATCGAACAGACATGGTCGACACAACGTGGTTGAAATAACGTGGTCGATTAGCTTGGTCAAAATAACATGGTCGACATAAGATATAGGATAGAAAATTTTTCATCCTATCATATTCATGTATATAAAACCCTCAAGAGAGGTACGAGCGGCCCAGGACCCAGGTCCACCTATTTTACTCACTAGCTCTCTCTTTGTCATTTGGCTCTCTAGCTCCTTTAGTTTCATATCCCAAAGGGGACAGGGGTACTCTGTACCCACTGTTGTGCTCATATCACAACAGTTGGCGCCGTCCGTGGAGAACGTGCAAGAAGCTGCGCGAGGAAGAGTCGCCGCCATGAGAGAGATCCGTTGGATTTCGATCGGCTAAAAGGAAAACGCTACAAAACATTCCTGTCAGGTTGTTATTCGATCTGATTTGTGCTCAAATCGCACGGTGGCCTCGTGCCCAGGCATACTCTACGGAGTATAAATAAACCGTACAGTGGTCTCGTACCCCGGCGTACTCTAAAGGGTATAAATAAATCGCATAATGGTCTCGCGCCCCCGCATACCCTACAGCGTATAAAGCACCGGGTACTTAGTCGTTTAGGCAACTCTACGGAGTGTAAAAAAATCACACGACAGCTTCGGCCCTGGCTACTCTGTGAAGTATAAAGTGCTGGGAACCTCATGTGTCCCAGGCTACTCTACGGAGTATAAATAAATCGCGCGGTGTGAGCACTAGCGGAGGTACCCCTTCCTCAGACGCCACTGCCACGCTCAATCGTCTGGGAAGAAAGCCCTCTCACCTACTTCACTAACTCAGCTCCGAATGATGGGAGGCACGGGGATGGAGCATGCGTGGCTACACACGCTTACCACTAGGGAGTCCTTTGAAAAAGTGATAGCCCCGGTTAGCCTCGCACGCTTCAGCATCCTACCAAGGAGTTCATCGCGCTAACAAAATCGAATGACTGTTCTGCCCTTGAGCGAGAACAGCGTCCGACCACCTCGTGATCATTACCTCATCGACGCCCGTCTAACCGCCTCGGGGTCGTGACTTCATCGACATTCGTTCGACCGCCTCGCGGTCATGACTTCGTCGACACCTATCCGACCTCCTCCTGGTCGCGACTTCGTTAACACCCATCCGAGCGGTGGGGGACGAAGACTTGAAGGGGACAAAGCACGTGCTTCAAGTCTTCATTTCGCCACCGACTTCGTTGACGCCAGTCCGATTGGTGGGGGATGGAGCGCGCATATTTTAAATCTTTGTCCCGCCGCCGATTTTGTCAACGTCCACGACTGCGTCATGATCAACATGGTCGTAAGGCACTCCACAACCACCTCGTGGTCACCACTTCGTCGATGCCTACGACCATGTCATGATCGACGTAGTCGTGAGGCATTCTACGACTGACTTCTGGTTGTCGCTTCGTCCACGGCCATCCGACCACCTCGTGGTTGTGACTTTGTCCACGCCCGTCCAACCACCTTGTGGTAGTGGCCTCGTCAACAACCCTTCGACCACATCGAGGTCATGACTTCGTCGACGCTCATTTTACTCACTAGCTCCTCTATCTGTCGGCAGGGGCGGAGGCACATGGGCCGGAGAGGGTTCCTAGGAACCCGGTTCCAAAACAAAATTTAGTTATTACTAGTAAATATTCACCCTTTGTGCACCCCCTTGGCCCAATATGGTGTACCCCTAGCTCAAAAAATACCCTCACTCGCCCTGTCCAGCCCATTCGTTTTGAAGTGGTGCACCCCCCTCCATTTTGCTCTAGCTCCGCCACTGTCTGTCGGTTGACTCTCTAGTTCTCTTAGTTCCACATACCCTAAGGGGATAGGACTATCCTGTACTCACTGTTGTGCTTATACCATAATAGAATCAAATGTCGTTAAACTGATAAATCGTTTTAGAAAAAATGTCTTAATAAACTGTTTTAAAAAATAATAAAAAAACCCTTTTATTTGTTCGCAAAAGCCTTGCGTCCTAAGCCATTACTGTTTGGTCTTCAAGTTGCCATGGTCGGTGGCGCAAGTGCTGGGCATTTCTAAATGCCGTCTTAAATGTTTTCTCATGTTGGGATTGTCTAAACTTGCTGTCCATGTGTACGGGGACGATTAGTTTAACTGGTTTTTTAAAGGGAGGGGGATGCCGAGGCCGGTTGTGGTGGCGGTAGTACCGTAGTAGTAGATCTGATGCGTGAGCAAGTCTATGTTCAATTTGGAGCAGTCATGATAAGTCGCGCTTGCTTAAATTATGTCCACTCAACAACTACTGATGAGGTAATAATTCCACTGCTACAGAGCGAAATATTTGTCCATGTGTAGGCTTCTTTGGGTGTGCTTTAGCTACAAGATGTGAGCTTGTATTTGGCAATCAAGAGTATGGGCTTTTAACTGATCCATATCACTTTTGCTAATCTTTTTCTCGTCTAGTTTCAGATGTTTATGATTGTGCTTGCTTGTCGGCAGCCATGCCATAGCCATTAACTTTTGCGTCCTCTTTTTCGCCTTTTCGGAAAAGGAATGGAGGTGAGCATCCGATGAATCACATCCGAAATTAATCATCATCTTGCCTTTCAAAAGAAAAATCATACCGACAGGCACCTGGAGTCCTGGACTGCATGCGCTCGATCTTGATCAGGTTCATGTCGTTGAATACGTGGGCTCGCAGGTTGCACCAAGACTAGTAACTTCTCTGCAGGTCTACAGCCATGGACAACAACAGCGCGAAGGGCCATACGAGAAGTTCTAGAGTTTTATTGTCATGAACTATTATAATTTTAGATAAGTAAAATTTTAGAATATATAAATTTGTAGATTTTTTACAATAGTTTGCATAGGCGTTGGTTTGACCGGTCAGCTTGTGTTGCTACAGTCGAAATAGATGATTTTGAGAAATTTGAGTCATGAGATGATATGTTTTCGCTAACGCAAGTCAAGTTATGAAGAATTTGTGCCTCAAAATAATTTTTTGATCTTTGGATGTACAGAGACACTTGGAGTCAACTATGATCAACGACGAGGATCAGAACTACGCTCATGAAGGAGCCGAGGCCCAAAACGATAAAAGGTGTTAGATGAGATAGGTAAGCTTAAGCATGGCACAAGAAAGCGAGAAATATTAAAGAAAAAGTTCAAACGACGTGTTGCACCATATGGCTTAATCGGTCTAAGTAAGGCATGGTCTAGTGGAATCACAACCAGAGAGACTTGCCAATGCGTGGCAAGCCAGTAGTGCATCTATACGTGGCAAGCATGATAATTGCTTACAAGAGAAGATGAAGACCGGATCAAGAAATTATATTTTGGTAAGTTGACCAAAATACCAAAAACTATCTTGTATCAAAATAATGGTGATTGGAAAGACGGTTTAGGTCAAGGAGGAGCAGAGATAATCAAGTACATCAAAAGCTAAGGACTTAATGGATTTGGACTTATATGTTTTGACAGCATGCACAAGTATAGTGTGTGAGTAAAACTCGTGTTGTGTGGGGTTAACGGATTTCTCCATTTGAACTAAATGGATAGTATCTATTAGGATTAAATGGATTGGTTGCCTTGTTCATTTAATTGGTTGGAATGAAGACTTGCAAGTTAACAATTCAACCATCCTAGCTCTACTTGTTGAAGCCAAGTATTCTAAGGTTAGAGTTTGAGAAGTGTGAGTATTGTGGTGTGCTTTCAAGTAGCAATATATTAACTTTGTGTTATCTCTCGTGAATCCCTTTTAATTTGGTTGATTTGCTCTAGTTTTGGTTGATTTTGATCTTGCCTCTCTCTTTTTTGATTTTGCTAGAGATATACCTTAAAAACCAATCAACGTCCATCTAAGCATCAGGTTTGGTAAGTTCTTGAAGTTGCCCGGCTTTTGCTTGTTTTGGTTTTTCCGAGTGATTTTTTAATCCAATTATTTTTGTCTTGATTCCTTAGGTGTTTTAACTTGTTGTGACATATGAAAATACATCCAGAACCATCTTGGCAATCACATCCATGAGTAAGTCATATTCACCATTTTTTTTTGCTTTTTTCTAGTTTTAGTGCAAACTTCGTTCGAACGAAAAAAGGTTAGAACTTTGACAACGATTTTTTTATCACTGATTGGATTAGTTTTTAACATTATAGAGAAGGTACATACCAAATTTTAGGTGATTTGGAAGCCTTGGTTTAAGAGTTTGCTCAATTTATAGTTTGGTCTAGTTTTGGTGTAGCAGAACTTTATGACCAAAAGATCCTAATTATCTTAAGTTCTTTCAAGCTATTTAGTTGAGATGGTTCTTAAGGGCATTATCTTGTCCTGGTTCAAGTTTCAAGTATTTTGGATCTACGAATCAAAAGTTACATAAATATTTGGATTTAAAATAGTGCCACTTTACTGTTCACCAAGCTGATTTTACTGTAGCACAACGTTTTTTTTTTGGAATTTTGGTTTCTTGATCCTTATAGCTTATTATAGCTATTGTAGTGAAGAATCATTAAATACTTAGGGAAAATTTAAATGCACTTTCCACCATTCTTCTATTACCATACCGGTCCTACAAGCACACTTTACACATGCATGGCCATGTGCAGTGATGGAGCTAGGATTTTGACAATGGGGGTATGAATTTAAGACATATCCGTTCTAACACAAGTTCAAATAATATAGTACGGATGTTCAATGTGGCAATATGTTTGTACTATAACCAACATTGCAAAATATTTTTAAAAATTACAACTTGATATGGTGTTCCTTCATACTTTGAAAGCAATTGGTGATAACATCTTCACTAACTTGTAGAAAAACTCATGCTCAAGGTATGTAACTAAGCAATACTTGAAAAATATTGTTTACCCATACTATTTCTTAACTTGTTTTTCACATGGTTCATTGCAGAAAATACCCTTTTACACTTGTAGTAGCCACAGGAAGGATCAACACTAATTTGAGCAGCAAAATAAACAAATTTATAGTGATCATGCTTCTTTGTCTCAACAAGTTTAATAGAGAGCCCACTGAGATTCTTCACTTCTTGAAACCTTGTATCTTAGTGCATATCAGCAAGAAATATATTAAGTTGCAAAGAAAGTTGGACCAAATCTATGTTTGAGATATCTTTAAGATAAAACTTAGCAAGTTTAATAATTTTATCCTTGTCATGTGAAGCAAATGAATCAGTAGGATTCAAAGATGCCATGCAAAAAAGTAACTCTGTATTAACTTCATCAAACCTATCATAAGAATCAAATGTATTAGTAGAAAGCAATGATGCATTGAAATTTAAAAATAAGTAGTTGTAACAAATTTAACCAACCTACTATTGAGCTCTTAAACTTGCACATCAATGACACTTAAAGCGATAAAATTCTTTACTTTTTCAAAGAAATGCTTTGGTCTCCCCACAGGCACATAGGAACCATCCATCTCAGGAACTTTGATGCGATGATTACCACAAAAACAAGTGACATCCTTGAGAAAAGTTTTCCATCCATCATCCTTTCGCAACAAGTGCAACTAAAGCATAGTCATGTAGATAAGCTCAACAACATTAACATATCTTGATCCCACTTTTGCAAAGCATAATATAAATCATCTGAGTATCCAAATATGATTAGCAATAAATGTGCCATGAAAATGAAATCAAATGACTCAATTATCACTAAACAATTTTGAGCTTAGAGACACTCCAATTGAGAGCGGACCTTTCCGATCATTGTGAGAACTCGATTGAGAGTATGATACAAAGAGATAATGTGCAAAATAGTATAGTAGTGAGATCCCCATCAAGTATCACCCGGCCTGGCTAAGCCCATCTCTTGATTTAAACCTTGTCCACTTTTAATTTCATCTAACTCTAAGGCTTCCAAAATCCCAATAGCAATCAACAAATTACTAAGGTGATCAAAGAACCAAACACAATCATCATTTTCTTTGGCTACAGCAACAAGAGTTAACTGGAGTTAGATGTGCAGAGCAATGAACATAATAAGCCAAATGAGACTCTTCCATACTTTTCAGACCATTAATATCCCATTTCATGTTACGAACCATATCATGTCCTTGACCATGATATTTAGATAAAGACAATGAATAGTCCATAAGTAAATGCTCGATTGCAGTTTTAAGTGTCGAAGAAGTAGTGTCAAAAATGTCAACAATACCAAGGAACATTTTAGCTACCCTCCCTTTTTATCAACATTACATAAGCGAAGAGCTAATTGTTCTTTTTGGTACACATTACTAAATTCATCAGCAAGTATTCTAAAGTAGTCATTGCCAAGGTCTTTTGGTACACATTACATAAGCAAGGTATTGGCACTGGCGGTTGGAAGCGGCACCGCGCGCACCGTGCGTTCGCGTCTTGGCGCCCGTGAGGGTCCGGCCATGCATGGAACGCCACCAACACCGTAAATACACGAGAAAAAACTGAGACAGACGATGCGAAGCGGAGATCGGTGTCGGTGCGGGGTGGCGCGAGTTAACGCGGAGCGGCCGGTCCCGGCATTCCGGGGCGCGTGCGGTGGAGTAGTGTATACGATAGCTAAGCTAACAGCATGTTACTAGCAGCAGCGAAATCAAATGGACGCTCCACGATCCAAACATGGCATGAGAGAGAGGCAGTGGCAGAAGATGGAGAAGTCAACACCACCCCTTGCGGTGGGGACGGCGCGGCACATTGCAACATGCCGCCCTGCCCACCGGGCCCTCACGTCACCTGGCTGTATTATTATCATCTCTACTCCATACGTAGCATTTGTTTACTCCATTAGAGAGGGAGAGGGTGAGAGATAATGGAGAAGGTGCTGCTCGCGCGGGTGATGCGGCGGTGACGACAGCGCCAGGGCGAACGACCCGCCGCACTGTGGGAACCGCTGGGCCCTACTGCCCGCCGCGTTCGCCACCATGCACGTTCTCTCTCCTTCGTCTTCTTTTCCTGATGTATTGACATGTCAACTTTCCGACAGTGAAAAAGTTAAGTGTAGCATTTACCAGTGGCTGAGCCAGACTTTTTTTTGAGCCCGGACACACCACCGTTCACATGCACAACTCTCTAAGCTCACCGGCCCTCTGCGACGACGGTTGTCTGCCCGGACTAGCTGGCTCTCATGGGCCATGGCGTCTACCGGCGGCGAGATGAACTGGATCGGTAAATAGTTGCTTGTAGTTTTCAATTCTAAATGCATCGTCGTGCAGGGCAATAGCAACGGGAAGAGTAACAGCGGCGACAAAAATAGCACAGTAGTCAAGGGAAACGGCAGCGATACAAGCGAGAGTGCCGGCGATAGCCTATGGGTGATGGAGCAGCAGGTGGCGAAGATGATAGAGGAGAACATGAGCACCGCCATGCAGTACCAGCAGGAGAAAGGCCTCTGTCTCATGCCCATCTCCGTCTGTCCGTCACCTCCGCCATCTCCTCGGCCACCTCATTGACGTCGCTCCTCTCCCGGTCCGCCATCGGCCACGCCGGAGGGTACGGCTTATCGTCAGCGAGCCAACATGGTGGGCACTGGGCACGAGCGGAGCAACTGTCAAAACCTCCAAAGCTCTTTGCGTTAAAGCTGTACTAGTATTACAACTCCACAGTCCACGATCATGTATATACTGGACTGAAACAACTCAAATAGATCTGAGTGCAAATCAGTATGTTTTCAAAGGTACAAATAATTCGTAATTCTACCGGATCAAATTAGTTTCAAACTCCGGGATTTCACATGCAAGCTAGGCTTTGTCTCTACCGAAACTTGGATGGACAGCCTCCTCCGGTCCTCCCCCAAGAAAATCAGTCAAATACAACTGGCCTCACGTGTGTACGCATCAGAACCGAGGCCCCAAGCTAACGTGCAACATACCAATGTGACACGTAACATCGGGGGCCACTTTTCAGCTATACTCCCTGATCAACTCGGCTTTGGCTTCTGGCTTATTTTTCACTATTCATAAGTTTCGTCTTTTTTTAAACTTTGGGTTTTTTATTGAGCTTTTTTGCCGGTTCTTTTTTTCCGTATTTGTTTGTATTATACGTAATGGGCTAACATATTTTTTATATTTTTAATTTTTTTAAAATTTAATTATGCTAAATAAGCCTCTGTCAGCTACAGTGTTTTTTTCAGCCAGCTACAGTGTTTTCAGCCATAAGCCATGAGCTTTTCATCCGAACCGGTCACCACCACAATCTCACGCCGGCCAATAACAAAAACAGACGGAGAGCTCCTCGCTTTCAGTGTCCAGCACGAACAAACAGCCATAAACAGATGCAATCCACACTACAGAGGGCAAGCTCCAGTGATCCCAACGCCGGCCTGTCACTCATGCCCCGGTTGTCTGGTAGGTTTGGTTTGCATTTGTTTACTCTTCACAAGTACTCCAATTGTCGTGTTTATCTGACCGGCTAGGACCCTAGATAGCTCCGGCCAGGGAAAGTCGCCGGCACTTTCTCCGGTGCCGGCTTTGAGGGTTTTGTGTCCCCGGAGAAGAATAATTTATGGTTTAGTTTTGTGTTTTGTCGTGGTCAAATTTGCCTCTGTTGGATAGCGACTTTGAGAGAGCGTTGGAATGGAGAGCTCTATTCGTGTGCACGAACGCCCTTGGGCATCGGTACTCTGCTGCCATGGGAAGTAGCGGTGGAAGCAAGTAGTTAATCAAGTGGGCAGTGGCGGAGGTGTAGGTGCTGGTGGGCCATACGGCACGCGTGACAGGGTGTATGGTTCCAAGAGATAGACCACTGTCTAGTGCTAATTCACATGATCGATGCCGTTCTTCTCGGCAGCTCGAGGTGGTTGACAGTACAGGATTTAGTAATGTGATCCAAAGTGGCGAATAACTCGAGAAAATAGTCGCTTTAATCGGGTAGATGCGGTCACTGATCAATATAAGTAACTTCACATTTACCATTCTAGTGTGTTACACTATTTTTCTACATGATAATGCGGATTTCGCTGTACATGCGTTGATAATGAGCAGTATTTCTCATCCTTTTATATATATATATATATATATATATATATATATATATATATATATATATATATATATATATATATATATATATATATATATATATATATATATATATAAACTCTAATAGGGGTATGAGAAAGGGAAATCCATTCATTTCATATACGAACACTTTTTTTTATCGTTAGCTCTCTAACTAGTTTTTTTATATATTGTTTGATCAGCGGCCATAGTAAATGGAAATTTTCAAACCTGTACGATGGCTAGTTTAATTCCTGCCAGAATGACTTTATTCGAAGTCAGAATCGTGGATGGTCTGTCCGGAGGCCAGCGTACTTCAACTGGGAGAAGCGAAATATTTACTACCTGGGGATCGCGTACAGACTTTATTATTTGCATCATTGCATGGGACATGTTGACCGTGAGAAGCTATTCTACATTTTGGTGCTGCCGATTGTTTGTGCGAGCTGGAGAGAGGATCCGAAATCCTCCTTTGAAGCCCATATTCTGTACGTAGAAGATAGAAGACGGATGGGCCAAGGCTAAGTCCTCTTTGGGTGGGCCGTACCCGTACTGTACATTGGACAACTTCCTCTGTGTGTGTGTGTGTGGGGCGTATCTTGGACAACTGCGTTTGTTTTCCTCATCTTGCAAAGTAGATCAAGACTAAGCACAAATGCAACAGAATGTATAATTCTCCAACAAATTTCTTTCTACGAATAATCCTATACACGTCGCATCTTCCGATCCCAAATAGCATGAGAAAGCCACCGGCCTAAACCATGGAGGGATCAGGAACAACCAAGAACAAAGAAAACTAGTCGGGATACTAAAATATAGCAACACAAATCCACCCCAAATTAACTTCCAGTTCGCAATTATATCGAACTTCAAATGCATGCATCTACACCAAACCCATCCCATCATATAATAACAGCTAGCGGACGTTCTGTTCTATCGAACGACAGATCCTGAATACTACATAGGGTAGAACATGAGTTATTCGGACCAGGCTCGATCGAGGAGGCTGCTAGCCTGCTAGTTGTAGTAGAGCTCGAGGCCCATGCCGTCGTGGATCTCGTAGTCGGCGAGGGTGATGTGGTCCTTGTAGATGGTGTACCACTTCTGGATGCGGATCTTCTCGGCGCGCGTCCCCGTCTGCGCCGCCACCAACTTCTTCAGGTCGCCGATCGTGTCGTCCTCGTTGCACTTGACGCGCACCTTCTTCCCCAGACGGTCGTTCAGCACCACCTCGATCATCTCCGACGCCTCTCTGATTCCAACCTTCAGCAGCAACAACTCGTGAGCCGGAACACGCGAGGACGACGGCGAAGAGACTTGTGCGTTTCGGCGTGGCGTGCGAGAGTTCTTCTATCGAGGGCTCGGTAAAGTCGGTTCGGTTTTGGAGTCGGTGGCGGTGGGGGCACCGTGTCAAACCGTGTGTCCGACTTGCTGGCTTTTTCCTCCACCGCCTCACGGATTCTCACCGGTTGGGAAACTCAGCCTACGGAAAGAAATAAAAAGAAGACCATTTGACCAACGATACTGGTATAATATCGGCTCATTACAAACCAGCTCCAACTTAGATTAAGGTCCAATAAGACCATCGAGGTATAATCTAGTTTAGTCATATATATCTTTTTATTCTATTTAGAGAGCTGACCTCCTTCCACTAGTCTCATTTAAAAATATTGTGGCTTTATCTTTTAGCTGAAATGACATTACAGTAACTGTTAACTTTTTTTCTATGGTATTCAATTAAAAATAAATAGAAAAAATAAAAAATAAAAAAACACACCATTATATGTCTATAGATAATGCAAAAGGAAAAAGAGAAAAGGAGAAAAAAGGCTCGTTAAGAAGTCGACACATTCCAAAATGGCTTTTAACTTCTGAAGCTAGAAGCTGTTTGAAACTGAACCTATATAAGGAGAGGCAGGGGTTGCTTATTGTACACACATCTACAAGATATCAATAAATTGAGAAAGATTGTGAGGGCTACATCCTGTGTTTTCTACTTTTAATGTACTTGTTCGTCGACAACGCTACCACAACTACAATATATTACCAGCATGATAACACTTTTGCAAAGGCCATCTGGTACGTTGCCTCCATTTTGATTATCTGTGGTGTTTATTTGGCCATCGCTTTTCTCCCTCTCTCCCCCAGCTGCGTCAACAGCGTCACCGTATTGCTCGTCAATGGCGAGCACCCATAAGAGCCTACCTCCCAGTGCCCACCTCTCTCATTCCACTGCGCCATCATCCTGACCCCAATTGGCACCACCGCTACACCGCTCGCCATCTTCCCTCCTTGGGTCATCGCCGCACCACCTTCCCAACCTGAGTCGCCGTCATGCTGATCCACTGCATAGCACGCTGTGCCGCCACCCTCCCCTCCCACCGAGTTGTTTCCCACCGTTGCATTGCCACGATCTACTGCTCCACCACATTGATCTATAGCACCTATGTTGCTGCGTAGGACTCACCGCTGACCCCTATGCCACCCCGCCAGCCCACCTCCGTGCTTCCACCGCCATAGTGACGACCCTCTTCATCATCCTCTCTGCCAATAACTACTTTTCTAAGGGCACACGCGTAGAGAGTGCAGTGGCCGCCAAGGGCGCATAGTCTCACCAATGGCCGATCTATCACCGCATCACCACTGACTAGCCGAAGTTGAGCCACAATCTCATCTTCTTCCTTTGATCCTCTCTTACCCATTGGGTAACCCAAATCCATTGGGTATACCCAAATTTTATTGGGTATGAGCAATATTAGCTAAAATGGGTATGGGTATATTTGGGAATGGGTTGGGTAAACCTAAACCCTCCCCAACGGCACTCCAAGGTTGGGTGTAGGTCCCATTTTGATTTGGCAGGATTGGTCGATCTGGACTGGTTTTAGGCATGTAGCCTCCTAAAGCCGATATTGAGGTGGCGTTGTTTTAGACTGCAGCTTATTGGTCTAATGAATAGTGGTTACTGAAAAAAACCAAAGATAAAAGGCTATTGAAAAGCCAAAAAGAACAACCCTAAATGTGCATGTGCTCGCAACTGCATTGTGATAGCCCAAAAAATTCTAAATTTTTATGAAAAATTTGCGAAAATATCTCGAGTTGTTTGTCATGTTTTTTTTGAGTTCTTCATGTTTTTTTGCACTAGAAATGCTATCTTATTTCTCTAGAAATAATGAGAATCGTCTTTTTTTCCCTAAATTCGTTATCTCTCTTGGGCCATTTCTAGCCCAACCCATGGGCTTTTTCCTTTCCTTTCTTTCTTCCTTTCTTGGGCCGCAACCCACCTCCCCCCTTTTCTTTGTTTTCCTTCGGACGGCCTATTTTCTCCCAGCCCAATGTGTTTGAAGAGCCTAGAGAGTTACCACCAATCAGAGAATGTGATCACACAATTCCACTTATGCCCAATGCAAAACCGGTTAATGTCTAGCCATATAGGCTACCCTATTACAAAAAGGGTGCCATATAAACATTAGTGGAAAGTTTATTACAGCCACAAACTATCAAGCTTAGTGTTAGTCCTTATTCCTCCTCAGCCATACTAGTAAAGAAAAAAGACGGGTCTTAGAGGCTATGCATTGATTACAGGCAACTAAATGCTAGTAAATTAAGAACAAGTACCCAATTCCAGTCGTAGAAGACTTGCTAGACAATTTGCAAGGCGCCAAATACTTCTTCAAGATAGATTTAAGAGCAGGCTACCACTAAATCTGAATGAGTCTAAAAGATATCTATCAGACTACTTTTAGCACACATGTAGGTCACTAATTAAGGATCTTTTATCACAAGTAGCAAAGTATGACAAGGAACTTGCTTTAGTCAATCGTGAAAAAGATCTGCAGTCGGAGATGATTAAAGCAGATAGTGCTGAATCAGAATTGGCAAAACTGGATTTCCACAGCCACGAAAGAAATACCATGAAGAGGATAAAAAAGGAAAAGACGTGAAGACATTATGGACACCACATTGTACATGAAGAATCACCAAATATTACCCCATTGTTATGGTTTGACATCTGTCCTTATTTTATTGGGCTAGAGAAATTCCTATCTTGCATTATCATCCATATTTTGCACTGGGTTCATGTTGATAATAATGAAGTGTCTAAATCTTTTGCAGAAAAAAAAATACAGTGGAGCTGAAATAGACGGTCTGTTGGTTAATGATGGTTTTAATAGTTGACGTATGCTGGATGGATTTTCCCATGTACTCAAAGCTCTTCTATTGTAGTTTAGAAGCAGAAACTGTATTCTTTGTTGTAGTATATTTGTATATACATTAAACTGAAAACACAAGTAATTGTTAGAGCATTTGTGTATATGCTTTTGTCTCTTGTCAGATTAATGAACTGTCAATTCTTTAGGAGGTTGAATTCAATATGCCTGATTACCAGTAATGTTAAAAGATTTGAGTTGTGCCAAAAGCAAATGTTTAATGTAATCTGGAAAGCATAGAACATTTTTTTTTATTTTTTGTAGTACACTGAGGCTTAGAATGTCGATCCAGACCGTTAACTCTTTCTCCAAAACCTTCAACAGCCCGATGGGCTTAATCATAAGTATGCTATTCTTTTTCATATGTTTTTGTGTATCAGTAATTACATGCTAACTACCTCTTGCACATGTCAACTTCATTTTTTCAAAAGATATCACTGCTGTAGTCACAAATATGGGTCCCATAGACAACAAAATTGATGATCCGCTAGGTGTCAAAGAGTTATCCCTAATGGATAGGAGGTATGCAATACTCTATTTACATGCTTCAAATAAAATTAAAATTAAATTTGATTATATGCCTCGCAACAAAAAAAAAGCATTTCCTAAACTATATATGTCTAATTGTATGTAGAAATCAAATTGGGTTTATAGGCGTTTACAGGGATGTTGTAGAAAGATATATGCGTGATCTGCTTTTGTCTAAGTTCAGTCGATGTATACGGAAATTTGAACTTGAGTAATGCTTTTGATCTTCAATACTTTCGACGTGAATTCCACGTGCACGCTTACTAGTAAATAGTAATTGCTGAGAGAAGCCAAAATCGCTTAAAGCCAAAAAAGAACAGGGCTAAACACGGGTTGAAGCACAGGTTTCTATCTACTCTATTTGGTTTGGGATAGAACGGGAAGCAACTTCTGCCAAACAAACATTCGAAAGTGCTTGACGGAAGAGTAGAGGTGTCAACGAATCGAATACGATTCAAATAGTCTAGATACAGATGTCAGATAAAACAAATAATAAACATATGATTGACAAGTCTTAATATATCGAATATGAATCAAATAGTCTGGATACGGATATCGGATAAAATGGATAATCTGAATCTAATTGACACATCTACGGAAGAGCACTCAAAATCATTTTCTTCATGTATATTTTTCGGAATTATAAAGTTCGTTGTTGTGTGTCACTGTGAGTTTGTTCATATTAGCTTTTGTTTATGGCTTTTGGGTTTAGCTTATAAATAGTAACAGCTTGTAGATATAGAGAGAGAAACTCGTGTGTAATTTTAGCCGATATAAATAAAGTCACTGTAGTGTGTATTACAATAGACTAGTTATCCCCGCCTTAAAAATACTCCCCGTTTAAAAGTTACGTACTGTAGAAAAACCATTTACTATAGAAAAGTAGTTTTTAGAAGCCAATATAAACAGGTCACAATGTTGAACACACTATTCCGGTTTCGAGTTTTTTTAGATAATCTATTTTTATTCGAAAATACAGAAATATACCTGTGTTTTAATTTTTTTTTTGCAGAAATATCCTCTAGTTGCTCAACCGTTGGGCGACTGGACCTTGTCGCTCAACGCCCAAGCGACTGGCAAACAGTAGCTCTACTGCTGGACAACAAGGTACGTGGTCGAAGCAATGTGGTCGACACAAAGTAGACGAAGATTAGTGAGTAATCAAAACATCGTGGTCTAAACACCATAGTTGAAGATTAGTGAGTGGCCAAAGTGAACAACGTGGTTGAAGATTTGTGATTGGAGACTGGGCAACAGCACCTATTGTCTAACCGTTAAGCAACTAGCCTGCATGACGAAATGGTTCGGTCGCCCAAAAGTTGGGTAACAAAGAGTTATTTTTGTAAAAAATTAAAACAAAAATATAATTTTATATTTTCAAATAAAAATTTATTTTAAAAAATTCTTCCAGCTTCTTCTTCCTTTTAGTTTTTCTAAAAAGGCGAACGTACTACTTTCAGTTCAGCTTCTGTTACATTTGCGCCTTTGGTAGTACTGCCGGATAGTACTTTTAGTAGTACTAGGCAGTACTGAGCTCTAAAATTGATGCATTTCTAGCGTCCTAACACGTCCCATCCATCAAATCAACATTAGGAAGGCGTGGATCAGCCACAGATGCAAGGTGCACACGTTAACACGTATACACGACGGATGAGGCGCCAGTTATACGATCCTATCCATAAGCCCACAGTCAACTAGTACCATATTTTTTTGGACATGAACAGTAAATTAATTAATCGGTGTCGACGATCAATTATTGGCCACTGTGGCGCGGAAAATCGCCACATAAAAAGAGGTGACAGGGCCTTTGCTTTTCGGCCTGGCTATGCGCTGCTATTTGACTGGCTAGAGGAAAATACTCCACTACACATGTTGCGTCGGATTGTGATGGCCAAACAGGCCTAGCTTGGCTGTGCACGTTTTGTTGAAATCCAGGTTCTTTTCGGGTTTCAACCTTTCAAAAAAAAAAAAGGTTTTCTTTTCGGGTTTGAACCAGGCGAAATCCATCACGCTAACATAGCAGCAAACCTGCCGAAATGTTGTCTTGGGATGAGGACGAAACTATACACGGTCTACTAGTGACCGGGCAATGACACATTGTTGCTTGTAACACGCTAACAACGCCTCCGGTAAGCCCAGCAGAAATTTCCCTCTGGCACGCTATCTACTGTCGGTGTGGCATTTTGGCCAGCGTGTTGCTGCTACAACAACTGGCAGTTGTTTGGTCAAATCAGTTGGTATTGGCACAGCAGAACGATGGCATCGCGCTGTAGAATTGGACCCCATGCCGTGCGTACATATTAAAAATAATTTATTAAGATAATTTTTAAAATAATTTATCAATTTATTAATATTTAATTTATAAGTATTTATGTTGAAATTAAAAACCATCTACTGACTCATAAACTATCAAATACAGTCGAAAACAACCAAGCTGCTCGTGCTGATAGAGATAAGGACAGCTCACTTGAAGAAGAAAAGGCCATCCATTAATCTGCTCCGTGACAAATCACTTTTACTGGCGTAAGCACAATAGCAACTGTTAGTAATTGATTGATCGCTCGCACAATGTACAAAAATGCCATACATGTCATGCATCGACATTCTGCACTCTCCAAAAAAAAAAATACATATCATCAGCGAACAATGAGCAGTATCCCCTCTCTTCTCTCCTAACCAAAAGGCAGGCATACTGTCAAAAACACCAGCAGATACTACTACCTACTACTTCAACATCAATTAAGGTTAATCCTGATCTGTTAAAACGAACAGCTAGCTTGTAGCAGCGACGTCCGGGTCAGGCCTGGAACCCGGTCTTCTTCCAGACCGCGTCGCGGACCTTGAGCGTCCTGCCGATCCCCATCCCCTCGTGCACCGACAGAGACGCTGCCCGGCGCCGCCACGCCAGCTCGTGCGGCGGCACCACCACCCCCGCGTCGATGTCCTCGTCATCGGCGTCCACGTCGTGCTCCCAGACGCCGGTGTGGTGCCCCCTGTACTCCTCCCCCAGGATCTTGGACCAGTCCGGTATGTTCACCGGCAGGGACCCGTGCGCGGCGCCACCGCCTGCCCTGTCCGCCGGCTTCGTCTTCCGCCCCGGCCAGACGGCTGGGACCGGACGAACCCGGGGTAGCTCAGCCGCCCTTGGCTCGACCTCGGCTGGGTTGAACGCGCCCCAGATGTCCGACTCGTCGAACTCGTCGGCCGTAACGCGGCCTGCCGGTGCCGGGGCCGGGCACCCCGCGAAGCCGTGCGAGGACGGCGCGAATTGACGGTACGCGCGCTCTGTCGCCGCCGACCGCGTGCTCCTCGCCATTGTACACTTGTGCCGCAACCCGCTCTACGTACCGCGCGCGTGGAGTATTGAGATGAAACGTGACGCGCAGATCGCACAAGGAGGCAGCAACGGAGGTAGCAGTCGTGTTCTGGTGGTTTGGTTGGGATTTATAGGAACCTGCCGGAGGAACGAGAGCGGAAAGCAGAAGCGAGCGGATAAGACCGTTTATGGAATGACCGTTTTACCCCCTGCTCGTTTTTGGATTGCTACGAGGACGGCGACCGCACTCGTGCCACTGTGTGCTGGGCCCCATCCACGACTTCGCCTGGGTCCGGGCGGACTTGGTCATCGCTGTTTTGTGGTTATTTGGGGTAGTGCTGGCACGTTCCTATTGGCAGTTGCCAATGCAGTGGACCTAATGTTTTTTGCGTTTGGATAAGTGAGTCACCATTTGATAAGACGATGGAAAGATAGGCTTATCCGTACCGTGCCTCGAAATAGGAGAGTTCCTTGACAAGTTGTTTTCTAATCTGTTCGGTCATCTATACTAATATAAAAAATATCAGTTTAATTAAAACCTTTTATCATTTAATCACGTTAATACCCTTCTTTTCTAATAATTAGATTAACAAAATCTAATGGCTAATATTTCAAGTTGACCATCTAAATATCTACATCGTTCATTAATCTAATCCAACATACAACATTTGATGAGGCGATGGGGTCCCGATCTTCCGATAGGATGATAACTATCGATTTTGGTGGAGATGACTCTTGCGATCCGACTACAACCGTACGAGACGTCACTTGCGCCTTAGCAATCGCTGAACCACATCCAAGTCGTTATCAACCGTGCCAAGAACGCGGTTGACCTGACCACGAAGGTCTATTCCTGCATGCAATCGAAGAACAAGCAAGAACAAGGATAGTGAGCAACCTGAATTTGCTAGATATAAAAGTCGCACAAGAATAGTTGAGGTTCTGTAACACGAATCTGTTGGTCTAGCCGACACAAGAGAACGTGGAGTTTGCACAAGGGGCTAAACTGATCTAAACAAAACCTAAGTCCTAGAAACGGAGGCGGCGGCTCCTATATAGTGAAAACAACCAGGGGAGGCGTCCCAAAGGGTACACCCTAGGGTTACAAGGCCCATGGGCCCAAGTGGAGGTGGCGCAGCACCCTTTTGACTCGGACTCAGAAACCTACGTGAATTGTTTTGATGATTCCGGCCGGCTCGGATGGAATTTGAAGATGAGGTTGGATCCATTGGAAAGTAGACTTGATAAGCTTTCCATGAAGTACAAGAACGTCCCAAACGGAGTCCGTATGAGAAAGTTATGTCCGTTTAAACTTGCACCATTGCAGCAGTCCGAATCCGATTCCAGTACGTGACCAACGTGGACTCTTTTAACGATTGCGGCCGGCTCAGATAGAATTTGAAGATGAGGTTGGATCCGTTGGAAAATAGACTTCATAAGCTTTCCATGAAGTACAAGAACGTCCCAAACGGAGTCTGTATGAGGAAGTTATGCCCGTTTGAACTTGGTACCATCGCAGCAGTCCGAGTCTGATTCCAAAACGTGTCCAACTCGAATTCGTGCTTGACTTGGTCCCAAAGTGACGTGGTGACCTCCATTATTCCTTCCATGCATGTCCAGGACTCCATATCCCTTTCCTTCATCCTTTCCCAAGTTCCTAAGCACAATTAAATCACTTGCATTAGGTAGCGGTCTATTCTTAGTAACATATGAAAGCTGAAGAAACGAATTCACCTTTAGTTCAATCTTGATATTGGTCGCTATTGTCGTATGTGTTTGTGGCGTGGTCACATCATCCTCCCCTTCTTGATAGAAAAACCGTCCTCGGTTTTAGCATATGTGTAGCCTCACGTATTGCATGATCTTCATCATAAATGTCGGTACATAATAACAAACGCAACAAACTCTCATTATGTAATATCATAAGTTCTTTGTCAAACAAAGTGAAACCTCTTTGAAACGAGCTCACCTTATAATTTAAGCGATGCGAAGGAACTCTTGTAATTAGGACAACAAGCATAGGAAATATGGTTGTATCCATAGGGGTCATGTCCTCATCATCCTCCCCTTCTTGAAAACAATGCCGTCCTCGGCTTTTGATAAACTGAAAGTATGGTAACAAAGAAGCCAAGGTGTATGCATGGTATATGTATATGTCATCCGTTTTAACGGTTCTTCGTTGTTGCACAATTAATGCTATAACACAGCAGCAATCATAAAAGCTCATTGTATTATTAACCCAAAAGTAATCATATATGTCAATGACCAAATTAAAATTTCTCACACAGCAATTATTGCAACTAGATTTGCAAATGTAAGTGAAGCATTTATGCAATTGAAATATCTGAAGTTGTAAACTTGAAGTGGTGGCACATATGGGCGAAGCTACAACTTTTGGAATTAAGCATAGTTCATCCATATAATCATATCCCAATGGAGCAATAGCAAATTTATCCAGCAAAGGTGAAGAGATTTGTGTGTTCTTCCATAATTCATCATCTTTATTCAGATTGTCCATACTAGATGATGCAAAAAGAGATGAACACATAGGCATTGGATGCATACTAAATTTTACTCCCCTCTCATATTGAACAAGATTCAGCACACAAGAATTGTTATCTAAAACAACAAGCTTCAATTCATCCATGTGATCACAAGTTATGCATATTCGATATACAAAAAATTGATTGTCTACACCATAATCTCCAATCAAATTAAACTTATACCCAGGGGTGTAGGCACTAAACAAGAATTTCGAACATGCAAGTTCAGAAACTTTCTCCATAGCACAATCCAAACTAACGACCTCATTAAGCATGATATAGCACAATGCATCAGCAGGAGATATTCTATCAAATACTTCCTTATGTGTAATTAATTCGACATGTGCAAAATTATGAGCATTTAGATCAGCACATGGTTCGTTCAAGTCAACACAAGGAATATCAAAAATTGCACTACAGCAGGTATATACTCACAAGGTTGATCTATGTCTTGTTGTAGCACCAAATCAGTACCTTTGTCATTATCGTCCTCATCAGATACTGTAGGTACCTCAAACTTCTCCTCTATTGGCATAAGATGCACCAGATCATCCTTCACCTCTTCAAGTATCTCGGTGGTATCTGTAGATGGAGTAGGAACCAAAACAATATCAACATTTTCAATTACCTCAGGTTCCACCTCGCTTGTGACCGTGGGTGCTGGAGGTACAAAACGATGTCGTAATTTCTTTTTCATCTCCTCTCATGTGTATATATAGTGGAACTCGAGATTTGACCACTAATGTTGAACATCACCAATCAGCGCCGTCCTTGCCATGCTCATCTTCTCATAAGGATCAAGATCTTGTTTTTCAAAGTAGTTATCCATCATAGTAACCCACAAGAAGTAGTCCGACGACGTACTCTCAGCGGTGAGTGGCAAGATATATACTGGTAATTGTTTCCCTTCGAGTTCAAATCTGCCCGCGATGACATCATAATCTACCAATTTTCTCAAGCCTGTCATTGTTAGTAGAAAACAAGGAAACAAATCACAAGTAAATGTTCCTATCAACTACTAGGATATGGAGGCATCAAATCAAGTCACGCATCTCTCAAGCTCTTACCAAATTCTTACAAGTTCTTACCAAAGCAAACAGGTGGTGCAACCGGTGGCTGGTTCGTGATAAATCTAACTCAAGTGATGAGTAAAGCGATTGCAAGGTACAGCGAGACCTGTTCGGTTAGTAGAAAAGTGGAGCTTGGATAGGCTATGTATTTTGTAGCAAAGGAAAACAATCAATTAATTTCAGAAATTGCACAGAATTGAATTATAGTTCGTATCTAGTACTTAGCCTATGTTGCTGATCAAACAAGGATAGGAGAAGGCCAAAACAAGTGTGTAACAATGTATAGGAGTGATGCGCACAAGATAATTCAATAGAATGCAATCTGGAATTGAAAAGCACAAGGATTGACCCAATTCTGAGAAAGCAGATTTCTGCCCACTGGACAGCACGTCGGTATTTTGGCCGTAAATTTTTTTCAGTTGCCTTTTTTTCAATGATTCTTTTTTTTCTGTGTTTCCTGACGGCTTTTTCTACAACTTTGTTTTGGGGCCATATTCTAGAAACCGACAGATAAAATCGCACAAAAATCACAAGCGCAGACTGTTACAGATTCAGTTCGGAAATTTGGGACAACTTGCACCGCAGATATCTTTTAACTGCCTTAATGGAATGAAACGAAATTTTAGGAGCAGTTAGATAAGGAAGCTATGGGTATAGTGGCGGTGGTTTCACTCAAAAAAGATATCGGAAACAAAAGATATGGCGTTTTTGGTGGCGGCTGCACAAGAGGGAGTCTTCTGGCCGAAATTGGAAATTAGTGTTTGATGTGATTTTGATGGTTTTGGACGTGGGGATTTTTTTGGGAGTTTTATGGACCACAAATATGACCAGCAACAAGAAAATGCTAAGACGAACACAAACTCAATTTAGCAAACCAAAATTAACAGATCTAAAAGCACAACGGGGTTTGGACAGCGGAAATTAACTCTTTTTGTGGGGCAATTTTTCTGGACTATGGGAAACAAAAATCAATCTACTAAATAGGGATACAAGAAATTCCTACCGGTCAACTGAAGCTCTGATACCAACTGATGAGGCGATGGGGTCCCGATCTTCCGATAGGATGATAACTATCGATTTTGGTGGAGATGACTCTTGCGATCCGACTACAACCGTACGAGACGTCACTTGCGCCTTAGCAATCGCTGAACCACATCCAAGTCGTTATCAACCGTGCCAAGAACGCGGTTGACCTGACCACGAAGGTCTATTCCTGCATGCAATCGAAGAACAAGTAAGAACAAGGATAGTGAGCAACCTGAATTTGCTAGATATAAAAGTCGCACAAGAATAGTTGAGGTTCTGTAACACGAATCTGTTGGTCTAGCCGACACAAGAGAACGTGGAGTTTGCACAAGGGGCTAAACTGATCTAAACAAAACCTAAGTCCTAGAAACGGAGGCGGCGGCTCCTATATAGTGAAAACAACCAGGGGAGGCGTCCCAAAGGGTACACCCTAGGGTTACAAGGCCCATGGGCCCAAGTGGAGGTGGCGCAGCACCCTTTTGACTCGGACTCAGAAACCTACGTGAATTGTTTTGATGATTCCGGCCGGCTCGGATGGAATTTGAAGATGAGGTTGGATCCATTGGAAAGTAGACTTGATAAGCTTTCCATGAAGTACAAGAACGTCCCAAACGGAGTCCGTATGAGAAAGTTATGTCCGTTTAAACTTGCACCATTGCAGCAGTCCGAATCCGATTCCAGTACGTGACCAACGTGGACTCTTTTGACGATTGCGGCCGGCTCAGATAGAATTTGAAGATTAGGTTGGATCCGTTGGAAAATAGACTTCATAAGCTTTCCATGAAGTACAAGAACGTCCCAAACGGAGTCTGTATGAGGAAGTTATGCCCGTTTGAACTTGGTACCATCGCAGCAGTCCGAGTCTGATTCCAAAACGTGTCCAACTCGAATTCGTGCTTGACTTGGTCCCAAAGTGACGTGGTGACCTCCATTATTCCTTCCATGCATGTCCAGGACTCCATATCCCTTTCCTTCATCCTTTCCCAAGTTCCTAAGCATAATTAAATCACTTGCATTAGGTAGCGGTCTATTCTTAGTAACATATGAAGGCTGAAGAAACGAATTCACCTTTAGTTCAATCTTGATATTGGGCGCTATTGTCGTATGTGTTTGTGGCGTGGTCACATCAACATTGCAAGTTAATCCTGCCCATTTTTTAATCATGTCTTGCTATAGCCCCACTCGACCCCCAATCCGTCGCACCGCCCTAGTCACGCCCCCTAGTCACGTATCACATTTCATTGCTAGCGCTTAAATAGTTATATTTGAGCATATGCTCCTTTAAATTGCTTTTGTCGAGACATGCCCCATATCCTATGCAGTGAAGACAGGCATGGCATTCTCCATGTACGCCTCTCTGTCAAAAATTTCGTTAAAATATGTTTTTTACATGGTCTGTTCTTGTCTTCAAAACCATTGCTGTAAACGTGCCATAAACCAAGTTGTTTTTGCCTTTAGTGAGAATTGTGATTTTGTTTAGCTGTTTAGATAGCCAGATTTAAGTACTTAATGTAATCTGACAAAGTGAAAATGATATTGTTCTACACCTGGGTGGGGTGGGGGGGGGGGGGTTGTTTATGCATCTTTTTTTGCTGGTCTAATGCACGATAAGTTTGGTTTGGTATGGTGCGGGGTTGCAGGCTGTATGCTTGCATTAGGAGAGGGATCAAGAGGGAATGTGGGAGCAGTGGACTGATTGCTTGGAACAAGGGATGCTTGTCATTCTCCTCCTATTTCTTTCCGCGCTAACAGATTTTACTGTTAATTTGGACAGACCAAACAAAGACAAGGTAATTAACGGGCATATATGCGAGGCTTTGTTTTGGTTGTTTGCCTGTATATCTATTTTTCAACTTATCAATCAGACACTGCTAGATGAAAAAAAATGTACCTACATATTTTGAAGCAGTATGTTGGTCACTGGGCTTATCTGGGGGAAAAAATCTAAACTAATAATCCACCAGTTCAAATTATTTTACATCCACCCAACAATTACCTGTTCCACAGTCATGACCTTAACTACGTCCACACCACAATATGCACCCAGAAATACACCATCATAAAAACGTGCGCACCAGATTAACTCTCCTCTATTCTCTCTCCTTACCCAACCATATCCGACGGTCATCCTTGAATGGATCTGCAGTACCCCTCCACCCCGCGCCCCCGCTCGACCTGCGCTGCCCCCTCCCTCCGCCTCCCCCGCGCCTCCTCCGCTCCCTCCGCCTCCCCCTCCTCCCCCGCGCCTCCCCTCCTCCCCCGCGCTTCCTCCGCTCCCTCCGCCTCCCCCGCGCCTCCCCCTCCTCCCCCGCGCTTCCTCCGCTCCCTTCGCCTCCCCCTCCTCCCCCGCGCCTCCCCTCCCTCCCGCGTCCCTACGCTCGCCTCCTCCCCACCCCGCGCCGCGCCGCCGTCTTCTCCTCCCCACACCACCCCGCGCCGCCGCCTCCTCCTCCCCCCACCCCTCCGCTCCGCCGCCACCTCCTCCTCCCCCCACCCCGCGCCGCCGCCTCCTCTTCCTCCTCCCCACCCCACCCGACGCCGAAATCCCCCGCTCCGATCTCCGATCTTCCCGCGGCGGACGTCGCTTCGTCGACGAGCGCACCGTCGGGGCCGATTGCGGTGCCCGATCCGGGTTTGCGGCGGTGAAACCGAACCCTAGCTTCAGATCTGTCGCGGCGGAGGCGGGAGCGGGACTATGAGCGGCGGCGGGGACTTTGGGCGGGCGGCGGCGAGGGCGGCGGTGCGAGCGGCGATCGGATTGGGGAAGGGAGCAACAGGAGGCGCCGTTTCTCCACATCCGCCGCCGCCCTCTACACCGGCCGCCTCCCTTCTCCTCCTTGCCATCTACTCCGACCGCCGACGCCCCTCATCTCCTCCAGATTCACCGGGGCGCAACCTCACCACCTCCGGCCGTCGACATCACCGTCACCTCTCCCCGCCGCTCCTCATCGCATCCTCCTGTGCGCCGCCGACGCCTCAACAGACGAGGCAATGGAGAGCCCCACGTCGCCGGCGTCGCGGGTGGACTTCTACGACCTCCTCGACCGCATGCGCCGCCCCGCCGCCGCCGGCCTCTTCCGCTCCATCAAGAGGTCAGTCGATCACTCGCGCTTGCAAGCTAACCCTCCTCCCCCCTTCACCCCTTACTCCGGTCGCCTCGCCGCCCCTCCCGACGAGCCCTTATTTGTTTGAGTAGCTCTTGACATCTTAAATCGATCGATCTGTGTATAGTCACACCATTTGGCACACAAGAAAAGTTGTTTGGTTCCCTTTCCATGGGAGGTAAGATGCCTTGTGATAGGTGTTGTAGCTTCAAGATGATGATAGTGAACTTTAGACAGTCCTACGGTGTGCTAGCAGAATTTTCCTGAGTGATTTTTGAGGCTAAAACTTGTGATGTTATAGGTTCACACACTGGTGACACTCTGTTCATATCCATCGTCTTTTCCATTTTGCTAGCAACTTTGTGTTTAGCTCTATCTCAATAACCCTTTAGATTGCTCTGTGAAGAATTTGTTGGCTCATTATTGGTTTTTTTTATAAGTCCTGGTTCTCTTAGTCCGCAATGATTTGTATCTCCAATTGATATGATAGGCCTTTATCATGCACGATCTGAACACATCTTTTGGAGCATTCCCATAAGCAACATAGCATCTGGGGTTCCTTTTTTGTGTGGAAAAGACCCTTCATGGACCAGTGTTCTTCGTATTTCCATACTGACCTATAGTTTTAGATTACCAGGTTACTGCATGCCACCTGCCCTATATCTCTTTATTCAGTCCATAGTTCATTAAAAATTTCAAGCATACTATTTGTGAAATACTGGAGTATATTTGGTTTTTACAGCTGATTGATTGGTCCAAAAGTAGCAATATGAACCAGAGAAATTAGTAGGGAGTAGAGTAGGTGCATAGCTTGGATTGATTATAAGAGTAAGGGCAGTCTCTTGTGTCCTGAAAGCCATTTTCAGTACATCCTGGTAGGCCTTTGCAGTTAATTGTTGTTGTTTAGGATTTAGGATGCTAACTGAATAGTTGCCCTAATCCAAGCATACACCTGATTTTATTATGACGTGACAGTTCCATTTTGACTTGGGTTCTTTTCCAGTTTATGTCATGGTTGCAAATGTCAATTAATCAAGATATATTCAGAAGATAAATTGACTTCTACGCAAAAAACTGATTGTAAACGGACCAATTATTCATGGGTTATGCTGTTATGGTCCATTCTTTCACAATACAAGTAGCTCACGAGTTGCTTGTCTTGAAGTGATTTTCTGGGCATTGTGTGTAATATTATAATTATGCTGTGAGAGTGTATGCTAGCTATTACAGCCTGTACCCTTTTATTTTTTTTCCTTCTGCTGGTTCTCGTTGTCACAGACATCCATATCAGACATAAGACATGCATCCGTCAACTGCTGCTAACTATACTCTATTGCACACTCAAAAGTCAAAACTTGTCTTTGCAATGCCCATCTTCCCTTTGTCATACTATTGGAGTAAGTGATAAAGAGTTGTTACTGGGCTGGCTTTACTAATGGATAAAAAAAATCCATTTTACTTTATCTTAGATGAGTTATAGGTTGGTTAAAATGTGACAGCATTTATTTTGTGCTTCAGTTTTGTAAGTACATAGCACATATGTGGTTTAGGCAACTTGGTTTATAAATCTTCACTTGCTCATGCGATATTTGGACAAAAAGGGAATATGTCAACAGCATAACATCAAAATATTATGCTCTTTGTTACTTTTCTTTTAATGTAATAGCCATTGATTTCAGCATGATGTGCTCCTGTAGATTTAACCCGAGGTTAGTTTCCGCCTGCAGCTTCCTCACGTCCCTCACTTTGGATGAGCCCAACGCCGAGGAGGATGGCAAGAAGGTCCAGACCTTCTTCGCGGCGATGGAGACATCCATCAAGGAGCATCCCTTATGGGCCAATGCTGCTAATCAGGAAATCGATCACGCTCTCAAGGTGAACTTGTGGAAACATTGTTGGGTTTTTCTTTTTTGCTCTTGTTTCGGTGCTGTTCGCATCGACCCATCGCATTAAACGTCTCTGCTTGCTATCTGCGTTAGGGCCTTGAGAAGTATATCATGACCATATTGTTCGACCGCACCTTCGCTTCGTCTGCGGAGGATGCCATAGCTGACATGGAGATCTCGGGCAAGATTGCTCTGTTGCAGCAATTTGTTAGCCCTCATCACTTGGACATACCCAAGGTTCTGCCTAATGAGGCTTCGTGGTTGGTAAGGCAATAATTGGCTCGCCTTTGAGTCGGGTTTAACTTCCTGATAGTGTTCCTGTGATTTTTGTTTACTGTGTGACCAATCAATATACGTTACTCTGCAATATTTATCTACTTGTTTGGATAGCTTTATATATTGATAAAAATGAACCCAAAGAATTGTATTCTGGACACCATGGACAATATATGGTCAAGTTCATTAAGTAGATATTTAATTGATATTTTGTTCCATCTTCCCTTAATACGTTTTTCATGTTTTCTTTGTACTATATAGTCAAAAGTTTTCAATCATGTGATACTCCATCAGTTCAACAATGTATAGAGCTTTCTGATAATCCCACATGAAAGAAATCATTCCAGTCATACTGTAATACATGTAGACCATCTCTAGCAATTTTTGGTATGCACCAAATACTGTAATGAATTTCTCCATGTTCATTATCCCCAAAAAAATGATGTATTTTTCCTTATGCAGTTGATTTTGAATCTTTCATGGATGTCATTTTGTACTATTCATTTTCTGTTACTCCAATTACTTAAGTTTGTTATTTCTTGATAGTGCTTAATTAATTACTTGTTTCCTGCAACCAAGCTGCATGTTAACGTTATATTTCATGGCCAATTCGGTAAATATAAGAGGTGCTTAAGCATAGTATACATTTGTTTGTCTTTTAAAATAAACTTATTTTCTGTTTTCAGGTCATGGGGAGGATACATGCTATTATTTCAGATGGAACTGTGGTCACAGATGTTGAGGTATGACATTCATATCCTCTCCTACTGAAATTTTCAGGGATTTTCCTTTTTAAATGTCGAGAAATCATAAAGTTTAGATTTGATTACATCAGGTGCAAAAAAAGTCAATTTTGCTGCTATTCTTGGTCTGCACATAATTAGAGTCATGATTAGGTCAAAAAACAGGAAAACATTGTTATGATAACAACCTTCAGTCAATTTGCTACACTTGCTACTCACATGAGAAAGCGATTTGCTGTTTTTCGGACTCCATCAGCTCGTAATTTTATTCTTACAGCTATTTGTAACTATATTCGTGTATTCAAAATTGTTATAGTTTACTATATTCTCAAATGATACTTCAGGATCCAGCTCAGGCAAACATCTGTGCTATGTCTGCCATTAGAATTGCAGTAGAAAATATTGTTGGTTTCTTGAGTACATTGTTGGTTTCTTATGTTGTCATACAATTCTACATGGCAAAGTTGTGTGTGAGTTTACAATCTGAAGTTCAAAATTTCATTCAGGGCTATCTAATTGGCAACGGAGCAACTGATAAGGACTATGATTTCAATTCTTTTGTGCCATTTGCACATGGGATGGGCCTGATCTCAACTGATATGTTCGAGGTTTGTGCTTCTATCTCAAATTTTCGTGGTTAAATGTACAATTAAAAAAATTAATCTTGTAGTTTTAGTTGGTAAGTAACCATTACACTCTTTTTCACTCTTCGCTAACATCTTAATATAACATCTATGTATAGAATTTGTCACTTGACCTACCTCCTGCTATCAAGATGTATGCGCAAGATTACCTGCCTACATAAAGGGGTTGTTTCATAGTTTTCGTTAGAACAAATACCTCTTTTCCCCGACTTTTGTTGGCAAAACTAAACAAACTGGATCGCTTTATGTCTGACATGCATCTTTGGTATTCAGGATAACAACATGTTGTGATTTCTAACTTTCTACTTTATCTTGCAGATTGGTTACTTTACCTTGAAGTTTGGGCTCATTGACTTTTCTACGTGAACTTCGTATTGCAAATAACATGCTTGATAACTTACCTGTTGAAATAGGATTGCTGAAGCAGCTCGAGATCCTGATAGCAAGTAATAATAGGTAGTGTGCTAGAACTCATCAGTTGCTGGACTGCATTACCTCATTGATGTTATCTCATGTTTTCATACGCTTGTAGCAGATTTTACACTTTTGTACTTATGTTATGCCTGCTTACTACTAAATTGATGTTGTATTTGAAATTGAGAAACAATACAAGGTTACCGACAAGAGAGATGACCTGTATGCTAATCTTGTATAGAATTAAAAGGACCTTTTTTCGTGTGGCAACACCAATCAAACGGCTTGTTTAAATTCACTCTTGTATGATGACAGTTTTTTTTTGGTGGTGGTGGGGGGGGGGGGTCTAATGCTGAATTTACCTGAGCAGAGTGCCCTTTGACTTCTGGTGATCTCATGGTCTAAATCTTCGATCGCAATTTTTAGCTTTTGGTATATTTTCATTATGATTTTGACACTTGCAGGCTTGCAACTTGTGAGTGTTTCTATGACAGCAAAACTTTAAAGAGAGAACATTCTATCGTGCCCAGAAAATAGGGCTTTTATTATAACTTCTAATGGGAATTACATTAGTATTGCTTGGTCTGAGAATTAAAAGGTATCCTGATCTTTAACATATTGACACGACTTCCACTTGTTGGCAGGATAACTTCATTGCCTTCATCTATAGGAGATTGTGAATCTCTCACTGAGGTGTGCGCTTTCTCTCCCTTTTCTCTCAGTTCTGCTTTCTATATTATTCTTTTAGGGCACTACGTATTGAACACTTAAATCTTTTGAGCTTGCATTTGGCAATCTAATTCACCAAAATTTTGAATTCATCAGGTTGACTTGTCATCAAATCTTTTAGCTGTACTGCCAGAGGCTTTTGGAAACCTTCACAATCTCAAGGTATGTGCCTTTTAGCGACATGGAAAGATTCACTCCTAATCGAAGACTAGATATGCATGTTTACTACTAAAATGATAGCTCATCCCTAAATTAAATAAAGTGGTTAAGGGGCTCAGTAACCTTGAGTTGATGTTATTACAAGTGTCTTGTGGTTGAAGTCTTGAAGATGATACCACAACATACTCAATTTCCAATTTTAATGTTCAAAATGCTGGTGCATAACCTATGAATATTTCATATTTATTCTTGTGTAACAGCAATGCCGCAAAAAGTGCGAGCTGTTAGTACTGTGAAAAGTTCCTTCATGCAATTTTGTGGTCTCATGCATGCTGAGACGCTGAGTATTGAAATTAAATTTTATTTGTTTCTCAGCATATGATACACCAAACTTTGGTTTATGACTTGAGAAAATCATGAAGGTTCAAGCTCTGTTTGTTAGATACAATTACCGCATGTCCGCATCACATCTGCATCGAACTAGAGCATGAACTGGTTTAATTTTACTTGGTCAAGACTTGCTACCCTGCTGCTTGTGGTTTTTATATTATATGTGTCAAACAGATGGTTATTTGTGCCTCTCTTGTGTTATATATTTGTTTTCTTTTTTTCTTTTCTATTGCATGCGGCTAATCATTGGTTACATTTATACTGAAGAGAGAAGATTGTAATGTTGTTTGCAATTACTTTCTTCCGATACTGACTATTGGTCAATGTAGGCTAATATCACCACTGGCAGCAAGAATAAGATTCAGGTAGCAGAAGTTCATTTTGTGAGATTCAGGTCTGTAATTTTTGAGCCAATTAGTTCATGTTGTGAGATTAGTAGTGATGTTCTGGTATTTGCTATAACTATATTAGTTTTTTACAAGCACACTACGGATTATTATTTTCATTGTATTAGGAAAGTTAGTTAACTATAAGATGGATATGATATAAATCTGTGCATGTCTACGGGGACTCTAAGGCCACGCACACATCCAAGAATGATTTAAACATGAAACATTAGTGAATCTTCTTCCTACAGTGTTACTCACATGAATGCATGCATTAGAGACCAAATATATCAAAAATTGCATGACTTTGTCAATGTTTCTTGGTTTGCTTAGCAGAAAAACAAGTGAAAAACTTGAGCATTAAAGGATGTGAAACCATACTTGCTCTCTTTTTATTCTATGCTTGTGGATGCTCGGGATGATGATTAATGATTGCAAGTTGATTTACAGATGCCCAAGCTATGCAGCTGATGAAAAACTTTATAAGCTTGAGCTATATCCATGCTTGATGATGTATAAGTTGGGCTTGCTCCGAACTGACTAGCTATTGAAGAGAGTTTCAAGCTATTTAGTTGAATCAGTAGTATAAATTATTGTTGACATTGTCACTAGCATACTTTTTCAAACAATGTACATGACTGGATTTAATATATCATATATATGCTTATGTGATAAAATAATCCTACAATTTTATTCCTAACAAGACCTAACAAAATTAAAGCTACATAATAGTCAATGTAGGCTATCTCTGCCGATTAACATCTTCCTCAGGTTGGTTTTGCATGTTGTTGGCTGGTTAAAAAAAAAGGACATGTCAAACCAAAAAACAGAGCGCACTGCTTTAGGCGAGATAACAAACAACAACACAGGTATGAGCACTTCCTCGGCTGTGACGGAATTGCTATTACTCAAGTCTGCGCAACCAAGGTAAGCTTTTCCCTGAGCTATAGCTAGAGATTTGATATGCTTGCTCTTGTAAAACGTCTGGATGCTTCTTGATGAACAAGAGAACTGTGGAAGTAAAAGGAATTCAAGGTAGAACATTGTTATTGTTATACATTCCATTTGTTGAGATAATTGCCGAGAGCATAGGAAGCCAATGCTTACCTTGAGAACGTTGTTCTGTGTAAGTACAATGATTTTGTCACTGCAAATATCAAACTTTTGCACAGCCTCTTTTATTTGAATCACCTCAACACACTCAAGCTTGCGCTGAGCCATTTTCCATACCTGCAAAGGGGCCTGTTAGTTAAACTTTTGCAATTAATTTTCCTGTGGTTGATTGCATTTCCTACCTGAATAGATTTGTCAGCTGATCCACTCAGGAGATTTTCTCCAGTTTCTGATAGTGCAAAACAGGTCACTGCCTTCTTGTGCTCTTTAACCTCTCTGATGATTACTGCTCTTTCGCCTTTTATATCCCATGCCTGTACAGGAACGCCTGAGTATTAGGAATTTTAGTTATGGAAATACTCCTGCATGAACTAAAGTTATAAACTTTGATGTGTATCATGACAATGTTGCTCTCATTTTCGTAGTTCACTTCGCAATTAAGAAATTAACTATTGTCATGTTGCAATATGTATTCTTATTTTGTGGATTTATGAGTAATTAAAAACTCTACTGACATATGGAAAATATCATTACCCTGATGGTGCCATTAGAATAACCAACAAAGAGCTGCCCTCTGAAGAATGTTATAGCAGTTGCTGCTCCATTGCCAGGTTGATCAATTTCCAGGATTTGTGTATGTACACATGATACACGCTGTACTGACAACTTCAGATAATTAGATTTCGTGTAAAAAATAAGTTCCAAAAGGGTAAGCTAGAGTCCATTCTTATTACAATTGCAGTATAGCTTACAAAGTATCCTCAAGCACTTCAGATTAGATAAAAAAGGACCATGTGCAACTGATAAGTATAATATTAGCTCCTTATACTCTAAGATGTATGATCTCTATTATTTAGAATATCATAGAAGCACGTTTATTCTATGTTAAGGGAGAACATGAATGGCCAAGATTTTGCTCAATGGTTTTGATTCAGAAAGAAAGGAAAAGAGGGGTAAAAAACAGGAGTTAAATTTGAACAGTACTCACTGGCTTGCTGGGGAGATAATAATCTGTAACTTGAAGTAACTCCTCAGCCATCCATGTGAATGATGAAAGCCTCCTAAGAGATTCCCGCGAACCCTCTGACAAGTTCATCAACTTTTGCTTCCCTGAAGTTAGAAAAAAAAATCACTTCTTGAAAATATATTGCTTTGATCATTCTTTTG
The DNA here is from genome assembly GCA_017311315.1 of Dendrocalamus latiflorus. Classification (NCBI taxonomy): domain Eukaryota; kingdom Viridiplantae; phylum Streptophyta; class Magnoliopsida; order Poales; family Poaceae; genus Dendrocalamus; species Dendrocalamus latiflorus. The sequence goes on from CM029633.1 coordinate 27,077,058, forward strand.
TCGCACACTTCCTACTTATGACATATAATTGCCACATAAATGTTGAAGCTTGCTCAAGCATCAAAGCTTGTAAGTACTTGTTTAAATATGTACACAAATGCCGCCGTAGCGTTAGCACGGGCACTATACTTACTAGTTATTATAAAAGAACGAGTTGGTGGTCGTACGTCCATTCTCCTCTAATCGTTTTATTTCTTCAACTTCTTATCGCTCTCCACTTTTCAACCGATGAGAGCAACCCCTTCCATAGCATGATTCTCTATACATCCAATGAATTCTGTTGCAACGCATAGACACGTAACTAGTAGCTATTTAAGTCTTGGGTTCAATCCCAATTTAATACTACAGAGAGTGTTTGTATTTGATCGGCCGCTTCCGTTCAAGCAAACTACCGCTGCCGGCCTCAACACCACGTATGTATGGATCGGAACAGATTGGAGCCATGCATGCATGGAAAGGTTGTCCGATGATGTAAAATGGTAACTTCTCTGTCTTAGTCATATCCATAGAATGCATGGCTCCTAATACACGTGCATGTGTCTAGACCATTCACACGATGAACAGCAGAATTAAATTACACGTGTCTAGATCATTCGCAGGATGAAGGACAAAATTAAATGTGGTTGATGGGTGGTGGTTCTTGCCGGATGTTGAATTTGCACCAGCGTTCAGCTAGCTTTCCTTCGCGATTGCCCCCCGGTCTAATTGATCAAATAGTAGGTCTCTCGTTAACGTTGACAGCAAGGGCATGGGTCCAAGCCCCTCGTGTATGAGACTGTGTCAGTCTATGACACGTACGCATGTGGTCGCTCTCGAGGAGCGTGCACGCATCGAGGGGCGTAGCAGGAGAAATTTTATCATGCAAACGTGACACGGCACAGCTCGGTTTGTTGTATGGACGAATCGGATCGTAACGTGCGGTATAGTAATGCTGTAGCAGAACTATATATTATACGAAAAAAAATAATTTTTAATACTACTGTAGCGTTAAGTTGTTTAGAAAATTAATTTTTAATAGTAATGGTCATGATCGTGATCATAAGTCATAAATCATGATCATAAGCATGGTCATATAAGTCGTGATCGTGAGTGTGGTTATATAAACCGTGCTTGTGAACGTGGTTGTAAACCGTGATCGCATACCGACTTACGATCACGGCTTGCGAATAGTAAGTATCCATTAAAATTTGTTTTCGTACAACTAAGAGATGTAGCAGATATTAAAAAAAATTCATATAATTTACAGTACTGTTACAATACTATCATGCTACGTGCTGTTTTTCGATTCGCTCGTAACAGTCTATTCCGAGTCAATAATTTGTTGGATCATTACACAAATGGCGCTATCCAAACGTGATTCAATAAAATTTGTGTAGTAGAGGTAGTCGCCACGCGGACGTGGGCGTACTTGTCGTCCCCGGAGTGGCTCGGGCCCGCGAAGCCACGTGGTGGGTTCGCGCTGTTACCCATGGCGTGGCGGGGCGCATACTGATTGGCTCGGCCAGCTCGCCAGCTCGGTATGTCCGTCCGTTCCGGCATGCAATGCAGCGCAAAGAGACGTAGAGATCGAGCCTCTCGTTTGCAATTGCAACGGTACATATGATGGCGCTGCCATTTCAGTCGTCGTTATTGGCTCGGAGACGATAGTTGCTGCTGGTGCATGCGAGGCGCGGTGTGCGCGGCATCGGGGGTGGTTCGTCGCACAAATTTTCGTTCAGAACCCACGTGCGACAGCAGTCAGCACGTACATGGCGCACAGCGGCTCTAGCGGTGGCGTAAGCCGGCGCAGCGCGAAGCTGGCCTGTTCCTCATCACTTCCGTCAGTTGCTCCGAAATCTGAGACGGAAGGAAGAGGAGAAGGATGACGTGGTGATTTGGGTCTCTCAACGCTGGGCTGGAATCTGTTGGTGTTTTTTTTGTGGAAACGGTCTATGGTAGGCTCACGGCCAACCTGAACTTTTCTTCAATCTGCTGGTGTGCTAGGCCTAACCTAATCCGGCCCGTTTTGGTGTGCAATGTGATACTGGTATCGTCGTACTAGGCCATGGTCCATTTAAGAACATCCATTTTTTCTAGTCACGTGTGGCCACCTCTGCGGCCCGTCAACTGGTACCATTATACAAGCTTATCGTGCCCTTGTCTGGACAGAATACACCCAACCGGCTGCCGGATCATCTCTGTTCTCTTGTTCAGGAGGCCTGTAAAGAACCTATGCGTATAAGATGTCATATATAAAACCTGCAAGCTTTGACCTCAGAAGAACAACACTGGCTCTGGCGGTTTGTCCTCTCAAGAGAAGATTAGTTCGTATCAAACTGTGCTACACACAACGTGACCTCCAAGGAGAACACCTATGGCGTGCCATTGGCTTCCCGTCCTTTTCCAGCCCAGCCCCAAATCTTCACATGCTTACACAGGTCGATCAGGACCAATTGCTACTGGTCGGTAGAACAGCACAACGACGCAGACGAATTCAGTGGATAGCGTAGAATACAGTATATCTGTCTGCTCTTATACGCTTCTGCTGCTAAACTACGACGAACTCTTTGTAGTTCTTCAGAATGTGGGGAGGCATCAGAATGATTGGGGCCTTGAATGGGACCTGATGAGCCGCCCGGCTCTTCCCAGCCACAGGAGCGTACGTGGCCGCGCCGGATTGGCCGGCCACGGCGCTTTCGCGTATAGTAATCTGAAGGCCACTGTTCACCCACGTGTCGCCTCGCCAAGATCTGTATGGACGTAACATATGAGAATTTAGAACACGTATATTGCGCATCTTGAAAGGGTAGTTAGAATGAAAAGTTGAAACATGGACGAATAGAAATGGAGGATAGGGCATCAAGATTGGGTCAACCGATGAAATCCTATAGGAATATTGGCTGACAGCAGAACGTTCTGTACTTCTCTGTTTTGTTGTTCTACTTGTCTCTTCAGGGAAAGCCACTTGTGATGATTTCTCTCGTAAGCAAGAGAGGGGGCCCAATGCTAAGGACAATACAGACCATTTGATTAGCACATGCAGACGAGTGACAGGAGAGAAAAATGGCAAAGAGAAGAGAACAAATCACGACTCACTAAGACAACTCATTATGCAAATTTTGGTCGTGCTAGTGCTTTTATTTTTTCCAATAATTGATCGTCATTTTTTTTGTTGATATGTTAGACTTAAGGGAGGTGTTTTTGTGCTTTTCTTAATAATAATTTATATACTTGTTAAAGTATGACAAATGATAGATAAATATTAGTTACCTCTTTATTTACTTTAAGATTAGAGCTACTTCTGTTAAAGAATAAAGCATAAATCCATAGTTCAGAAGCATAAATCCATCGTTCAGAAGAGTATTAGGTTAGGTGCTGTAACGCCCCCATTGCATAAATCGCACTGTTCTATCTTCCATTTTCTTCTCACATCCCTCAAACAGTCCTCTGCTGCTAGAGGGTCGGGTGATGTAGGAAAAGTAAGAGGTCCGTTTTTTTCTAATTAGCCCATCTTGAAGTGTCTTGTGCTCCTTTTCTGCCTATAGCTGTTTCCATTGAACCACTTGGAGATGCAGTTCGGATTGCAATTTGTTCTAGCAATCTTGAATATTGTTCCATTAGTCTTACCTGGTTCATCTTTGCCTGATATCTGTTATGTTACATCATAGCTAAAATGTTGGTAAAAGTAATTCTGCTTCCCTGTAACATTGTCTTGGTCTGCTTCTGAGGTCTAACTCCATCCCTATCATTGGGGTTTTGTGTTGTAGAGCTTGGAGTTAACTTTACAGCGGCTTTTTAAGAATATCAGACAGATAAGTAAGAGATTGAATCTTGAGACAAGTTTAGAGCGAATGGGATAAGAACTAGAGTAAACAGGAAGGAGAACACTTTGAAGGCAGGAAGATATAGATACTATTGACAAACAAATTAAAAGAGATAATTAACATATACTTTATTTAATTTACATGCTGAAAATAAATTGCTTAGAGTTTATTTTTACAACTTGCTTTACATTATACAAAAGACTACTACTTGGTCCAAGCTACACTACCGCTAACCATCCCAACTACTTAACAACGGAAATTTTGAGATTAGACAAGATTTCACATAATCGTTTGCAAAAAGCAAAACTTAAGCAAGAGATAAACTAAGACAGGTAAGGCAGCATTAAGGAAAGAAAAGATAGCAGTAGTACTTATGTTTTACGGAAATTTTTTTACCCTTTTAATTAGGTTTTGCTATATAACAGCTTTCCTAATTTCTCCTTAGGTCTCAACCTACGGTCAAGCAAGCCTGCTCTGATACCATTCTGTAACGCCCCCATTTCTGGAGGCGGTACGGCACTACGCAACCGTACAAAAATGAACATTCGCAGAGTACTAAACCAGAGTGTGCATCCCAGCAGCACAAGCTTACAACAAAAGACCAACTTTTATTACAAATATAAGGTTTAACAACTAATTTTATCACAACGGGCGAGAGAGCCCAAAGTTACCTTACATCACAAAAACTTCCCCAGGCGGCTTGAACGCAGCTGAGACCTAAAACCACTCATCCTCCTGGAAGAATGGCATCTCAGAAACGTCCTCTTCTGTTCGAAAGTCATGTCTTTCTTGGTCTTCTGTTTGTTGTTTAGCAAGTCATGAATACAACCGTACCGAGCAAGGAATAATCAAGGGCAGGAATATACTGGTTTTATTACAGGGAGTAGATGCAGTTTTATTTGCAAACAAATAAAGTTAAAACATTTCTCCTTAAGATCAGGGGTTTTCTGTTATCAGATAAAGTTTCACAATTACTCAGATTAACTACATCATAAACTCTACTTATGCCTCGTTGTTGGAATCACCCAATTAACACATCTTCATTAACCAGAAGCACGGCGTATTCGAATACCATTTGTTTCACTCTGCAGAGTTGCTCAACTTTACCCACACGATTTCTTAACCCTCATGACTGAATTAAGAAAGCCAGGTCATTTCACTACTCAATTATTTATATAGGCTCTACCCGATAGGATCACTCAGTCACGGCCAAAAACTAAACCTAAACTCCCCTTGCCGTTTTAAGTGATCACTACCGTTGTTAGGTACCCGCACCATACCTAACTCCTTGGCATCCTGTCGTCTCACCTCCTGTAGAGTTTCAATCGAGCTGAGCAGTTACTAAACCAGTATTGACAAGTCAACTCCTGTGGTTGAGCGTTCACTGTGTCTTTTACTTAGCATAAGGTTTTTGTCCTTATATTTTTCACTTGAGGCACCAACCACAAACTTCCATTGTGCTCAACAGCACTAACCACCACCAATCCAAACCAGCCTCCACCCTAGGGTAAAGTGGTGGGTGAAGACCGTCTCGCGGTGTCCCACAGCCCCTCTACCCTAGTTCTAGGTTTTCCAAAATCTACCGGCTCGCGGCCAAAATCACTTAGTAGTCCAAAATGTTGAATGAGATGATATATGAATATTTGTACAATATTTTAATTCTTACTAAGGCTGTCAAGGTGAATATGGCCACAAATTAAACAGGGCATTTCCCAGTGGTAGGATTTATCTAAGTAGCATGCCATTTTAAACATTTTATTTTAAGCAATTAACATTTTACAATTATCAATAATGAAAATACATTAATTAAATACTGCAGGAATATATGGGTTCCAATATGATAAAAAACTTGCAACTTGCCTTGCTGCTCAGAAATCTCGACAACCTTGCAAACTTTAGTGCTCGGGTTTGAATCTTGAACTGCTGCCTCGGAGAAGTCGGTAGCTAGCGCAAACACAAAAAATAACAATAAGTCCGCACTTGAGTCTAATCAAGCTAGGGAAAATAAGCTAATTAAAAAGGAGTGAATTGCATAAAATTCAAATGGAGGGGTTTGGATTTATTTGGAATTGGATTTGGCGAAATAGAGGAATTTGAATTTATTTGGTGGAAAGGAGGTCAAAAATGAACTCTTGGTGCTGAGTTGATCAAAATGGTGCATTTTTGGGATTTGTCGGATTTTTGGGAATTTTCTGGATTTTTCTAGGATTTTTAATGATTTTTCTGAATTTCTAAAATGGGTGACCTCCAGCCGGCGGATGGGCGACACATGGACAGTGATGATCGAGCCACGTCGCATCTTCTTCCACCTCCAGCCGACTCCTTCTAGCGAAAACAAAGGCATCACCCTCGCTTTGATTTGGCATCAGCTGAGATTTCCGGCGAGGACGGGTGGTACGGGCGGCTTCATGGGATGGTGGTGGTTCCATTTTTGGGTTTTGGAGAGCATGGAGATGGGCGATAGCAGCTGGCGGCAAGAGAGAGGTTTGCGGGTCTTCAAGCAAAATTAGGGTTTTCCCAATGGCTATCTAGCGAGGTTAGCGGTGGTTTGACCATCTAGGGCTCACAAGGAACACGAGAGTGGCATTGAGGTTGAGAAGCTCCCTATAGGGTTGTCCACGGGAAGGTGCTTTTAGCCGGTGGTAGACTTCGTCGGCGGGATTTTCGGGTAATGCTCAAGCTCGATTGAGTTCACCTGTGTGTTAGGCATGTAAAGGAGGTGCTATGGCCGAAAGCAATCGAAGCATGGTGGTTGAACAAGGGAGATCAAGTGTGTGGCGCACAAGGCTCAGGGGAAGGAGAAGGAGGAGCTACGGTAAACATGAATCCAATTGAGTGGTTTCAGAGAATAGAGGGGAGTGGTGCGGAGCTATTAGTGGAAGCAATCGAGCTCTAAAGGTGGATTGAGGCGGTGGGGAGTGTTGAGGCGGTTCGGCGGGGCTTGCGCGCGAAGGGAGGACTGCGGTCAACCAACGCTTTGCACGAGGGAGGAGCAGAGGAGGGCAGTTGACGAGTGGGACCTGCTATCAGCTCGATGAATCCAGGCACGCGCACAACTGCAAAATCCGAGCGGCGACGATTGACATGCGCGAAGGCGGTGGGGAGGCGGCGACTCACGGAGGCGCCAACACAGGGAGGAGGTGGGAAGGCGTATTTCCAAGAAACTTGCCAAATTGGGAAAGGGAAGGAAAATCAAGTAAAATTCAAGAAAATCAAAAGCTTTGAATTTTTGGGGTGTTTCAGGTGCCTACACTTGGGATAGAGAACTAACAAATTGGGCTTTCTGGAGTTTTCTTTCGGACAGAAGAGGAAGACAACTAATGCTGTCACCTCATACAGCTTGTTGGTTGCAACTAATTAACCGATCGAGTTCCTTATAAGAATCCATCAATTTGTAAGTAGGTAGAGCGCACTGTCTTTGTATGCGATGATTCGCTGTCCTTATTTATTGGGATGCAATCAAGTTTCTGAGCATCTCCATTATTGTTGGAGAAGTATACTGAATTTGTTTCTTGGAAGATAAGGCTACGCATAGTGAATTGCTTTTTTAAAGATAAGACTACCGAATTGTTTAGGCTAATCGACACCAAAATGTGCTGCTAGCTGAATTTTCTTTGCATGCCAATATTTGGTTTACTTGGGTTTCCAATTGTCACTTCAGAAAAAAAAAACCCCAAGCAATTAACCATTTTGGTTTGAAAGGAAAATTCATCGTCAGTGAATGAGAACTAAGAAAAGATAATTAGTTTACGTATGCGCCAATTTAGCAACTCCTTGATTAGTAGAACTGAAAAGATTGGAGATTAGTTCTCCCCTATCTTATGCGTGTAACTTTTGCTTGTTGCTTTAATTAAGGTGATGACAACGTCTGTTACTTAATTTCTCTAGATTAACTCTTTATGAGTAGTGTTTCTATGCTCTTAAAGCACTATGTTTAGTACTAAAGTAGTAGGTTCTTACAAGTCGAACCATCCGTGTACAACTTTATATGCACGTGGCCACGGACTCATGGTTCACAGCGCACTCCCAAGTCGATCTTAACCGTTAGCACCTTAACGTCCATCCGTGTACAACTTTACCATTCTTAAGGGGGAAGAGATACCAAATTTGAGCCATTGATCACACTGATCGGACGACTGAGATTTGGCAGTACCTACTGGTACTGGACGCGAGATACCAAGAGGTACAAGGTACCAAGAGGTACCAAATTTTGAGCCGTTGATCACACTGATTGAACGGCTGAATCTAATTTGATACCTCTTGGTACCTTGTACCTCTTGGTACCTTCTCAGGGATAGAAAAACTGCTCTGTCAGCATATACCATCACTGGAACTGGACCGCTAATTAGAAGCAGCCAACATCACCAACAGTGATGTGCTTTCAGACCTTTTTGCTCATTCTTTCCTCAGAGCAGTACATTAGTACGTAAGCAGCTAAGCACTGATAGTCCCTAAAATAGCCCCTCCGATTAATCACCAGCCACCAGTTAGGCTGTCTCTAATGGCATAATGGTGAGGGTTTAGTCGGTTGTGGCGGCAAATTATAACCCAAGAAAGCCCTAACCAGAAACCCTTGTCCCTGACTAATAATTAATCAGTCCCGCGCTAAACTAGCCATCGTTGAGCAGCGGAGCTCGTCCTCTCCCTGGCACGAGCCATCCTCTTGCCCCCCATATAAACCTTGCCTCTCCTATCTCCTCACACCACACAACTGCAGCAAGCACAAGCTAGCGCATAGCAGCAGGTACGTAGTGCCCTGGCTACAGAGCAGTAAGTTAGTTGTCTAGCTAGCATGGCGAAGGACATCGAGGCGTCGGCGCCCGAGGGGGGCGAGTCCTCGGCCAAGGACTACACGGACCCGCCCCCGGCGCCGCTCATCGACGTGGAGGAGCTGACCAAGTGGTCGTTGTACCGCGCTGTGATCGCCGAGTTTGTCGCCACGCTCCTCTTCCTCTACATCACGGTGGCCACCGTCATCGGGTACAAGCACCAATCGGACCCCACCGTCAACGCCACCGATGCCGCCTGCAGCGGCGTCGGCATCCTCGGCATCGCATGGGCCTTCGGCGGCATGATCTTCATCCTAGTCTACTGCACCGCCGGCATCTCAGGTCCATCCATGATCCATCGATCATTAATTGTCGATAGCTAGTGCATGCATGGACGTAACTGACTGTTCCTGTGCTATGCGCACGAATCAACGCATGCAGGTGGACACATCAACCCGGCAGTGACGTTCGGGCTATTCCTGGCGAGGAAGGTGTCGCTCATTCGGGCGCTGCTGTACATCATCGCGCAGTGCCTCGGCGCCATCTGTGGCGTGGGGCTCGTCAAGGGCTTCCAGAGCGCCTACTACGTGCGGTACGGCGGAGGCGCCAACGAGCTCAGCTCCGGCTACTCCAAGGGCACCGGCCTCGGCGCCGAGATCATCGGCACCTTCGTGCTCGTCTACACCGTCTTCTCCGCCACCGACCCCAAGCGCAGCGCCCGTGACTCCCACGTCCCGGTGAGTACATACTGTTTCGCTAGCTAGCTGCACCCGTATATCCCGCAATTAATGCAGGATGGCTAGTACCTAGCGCTACAGATCTCCATTGGCTTTAGGGAGTACAGAGTACACAGTAGAGTTGAGGACTTTTGGGGCTTATGGCCAATTGCAGAACTGGTTACTGAGTGTTGAGAAAGGCTTTGACCTTACTGGCCTTGTGACTTAAATTGGCTTTGAGACAACTTAATTTAATTTGGTTGTGTTCGTTTGGGAGTATATTACAAAAACAAACGTATTGCCGAGAAATTAAAATACCAGGAACTGTATGGGATCCTCAAAGAAGGACACCAAACCAAAAATTTTCAAGCTTTTTATAACACAAAACCGACGGATATACCCTCCGATCAATTTCAGTCTATGTGCCAGGTTTACCTGCAGTGCAAGATGCATACCATTTTTAATTCGTTTACACAACCGAACTTAGGACAAGATGATTCAAACGAACACCTTTTCCCCTAAAGGCTAGGGGTAGGAAAGACAAATTTAAAGATGCAAGGATCCTTATAAATAATCCAAGGAAATAAAGAATTTACTTTTTTTTTCTTCTAACTTTTGGATAACGAACTTGGCCAATCGGTAAGATCCAAGTAAGTGAAAACGACCATACATAATGTTTCTCTGATACCTAGATAGATGCAAGTGGAACCACCTTGTGGTGGGGTGATGGAGTTGTGTGTATATGGCTCAATCCATCATGATTTAAATACTGTTGTCTATCTTTACCCGCATACGAGTGCATTTTCGGTAGAAACTTTGTATGATCGTGGATTTATGTCTGGTCTCGATCTCTCTAGATGTGTGCTTGTGTGGTGGTTTATGTGCATGTACGTCTTTCTTGTAAACAAAAACAAGATAGGTGCAAGTGTGTAATGGAAAATAGCATTGGTATTTGGTCATAGGCTCCTAGCACACTGTACATCCAAGAAAAGATTGAATTTCTACTACCCGTACGAGCAACTAGCTAGCATAATACTTTTGTGAGACAGCCCCAGCCTTACCTGTTCATACAGAATGGATAATACAGGAGTTAGGCCAAACACTTTCCATGCATCCTAACAAATTAAGCATTTTAATATCACCTAAAGTACACAATTAATCATGCAATACTATGGTCTCAACAGTACAAAACACACAACATCACGCACATGTGCAAATGTATCTTCTTGCCAGAAACGTTGCATTGCATGCAAGTAACGAGATAGGAAGATTCTCTCCCGTAGGCAGCACTTGTCAGTAGTCCCTATCTGCCTTGCCGTCGTCGTACTACGTACAGCAAATGTGAGGGGCAAATCGCAAATGATTGTCACTTAATGAGGATATATATTCTATGGATAGGAACAAAGTGCAAAAATCCAAGAGATATTTCTGGTGGAACAATGGCTTCCTGCAAGTATTTTTTCCTTTAGATTTGGTGAACCAGCCCTTTCTATCTAGGACCACAAGTTCAGAATTTTGTGTTGGTATTGGAACAAAAACGGGTGCTTTGTTTTGTCACCATAGTTAACAATTTTGGCGAAATTTTACCAAAATTTCGTTAATGTTGGACATTTCAATCACCTCCGAAAAAAATTATTTTATAGAACCAAAATTTGAGTTCAAATTCAAATTTTGAGATAAACTTTAAATATTAGAGCAAGTTTCATTTATATTTCATCTATATCTAATATCTAGTTCAACAACTGATAACCTTTTCCTCAAAATTCTAACTGATTTAGGTAATTTCGCTACCCTCCGATTTTTTTCCCTACCGAAATTGTTAACCTGTTTGTTACTAGCTACTAGAGTTATCTTAGGTTAGGATAATTACTTTGATGTAACGGATCAACCTGCTAAAACACAACTGTGATTAATTGTGTGGTGATTTGATTTTAATTGTTTTGCGCTTATCGATCTCTTCAGGTGTTGGCTCCTCTTCCAATTGGTTTCGCGGTGTTCATGGTCCACCTTGCCACCATCCCCATCACCGGCACCGGCATCAACCCGGCGAGAAGCTTGGGGGCCGCGGTCATCTACAACAAGGACAAGGCTTGGGATGACCAAGTACGTACACACATTATTAGCCATTTAGCCTGACAAATACATGCCATGCTATCTACTAGCTAGTCAAGAACAACTAGCATAATTTGTCAACTGTTACTTCGTTCTGGTCACAACTCACTATCGATCAGTACTTGATAACTCAAGACTAAACTGACCATGACACGGGATGTGTTTGGTTAATTTCTCATGCTTAATAGCTGGCTAACAAACGCATGAATAGTCTAATTAATGTAAACGAACGGCTCAGGAATCAGGATAAGGCCGGCAAAAATTAAACAGCTAGCTGGTGTCACCCCCAATTAATCTATGATCAGTCGATCAATTTGTTTACTGTACTGGTTTATCTTATACATGACATATGCATTCACTCGATGCAATAGATAACCTAATCCCTTCCCGCTTCCTCCTACCTTACAGCCACCTAAAAGATGTCCATATCTGCAGCTACCTCTACACCATGGCACTATCAATCATTTAACTATGCTTCTTCTAACCCTAACTAATCAAATCGTTAGAAGATAAGTAATAAAAGTTGCTTGGGATATCTTACGTTATGCAAACGTCAATAGTGACGCGCGCTACTGCGTGCCAAGTGCAATAACTCTGACATCGTCGTTGTTTTGTGCAGTGGATCTTCTGGGTGGGGCCACTGATCGGCGCCGCCATCGCCGCCGCCTACCACCAGTTCGTGCTGAGGGCCAGCGCCACCAAGCTCGGGTCCTACCGGAGCAACGCCTAAGTCCGCCGCTCCGGCCGGACGACGCACGAGGGGGCACTGAAGTGTAGATATACGTACAACAAGGCCGCCTCCAGCACATGCTCTAGCTGTTCGATCGTTCGCCTCTTCAGTTTCAGTCTTTGCATCACCTCCTATTCTCCTCAGCTTGTGGATTCTACTGCATTAGTATTACTCGTGCATATGGTATCCGCTCGTTCATATGTCGATGTATCCCGGAGTCCGCCATGTTTGCTTGCTTTATTCCTTCCGCGTGCGTTTTTTTAACTTGATGTATCTATGCATATGGAGAATTTGGAAATTAAAGAGTTATTATCATTATGTGCGATTTATAAACTACTACTTGCATGTTTATATAGTTGTGATCTCCAACCCTGTATCTATCCCCTTCTCAGCTTCTCTCCTGTGTCCGTGAGGACCGTGACGGTGACTTCGCGAGGCTGCCGTAGTGCCGTGGATTGTTCGACGCAGATAAAAGCACCCCTAAGTCCACGCCGCCTCTGTCGCAGACCGATGGGCAACTGCGTCACTGCGTGCCGTCGAGCGGTCATGGCCTGGTCGCTAGAACCTGGCCTGAACGCCGTGGTCACTTCCTTGCGCCATCGCTGCCGCCCACCACCAGTACGTGCTGAGGGCCAGCGCCGGCGCCATGCTCGGGTCCTGCTGGAGCAACGCCTAATGCTGGCTCCGGTCGGACGCGAGAGGGGGCACTGAAGTGTAGATATGCGTAAATGAAGGCAGCCTTCAGCCGTTCGCTTCTTCAGCTGAGCCCTGTTCGGCGGGCTACACAGCCAGCCGGCTTTTCGTAGCCGCTACAGTACCTAACTTTTAAACGGAGTATTTTCTCAAGACGGGGTCTACAAGTTAAACGTAATACACGTTAAAAACCCAACATCTGTACCAGCTAAAATCGCAAGTGTGTATTGATTTCTACGTAATCTGTACCGTAAATAGCCAAAATTCAAAAATTTCAGCCAAAAACCATAAGCTGCAGCCGAAACGAACAGGCCTGCATGCATCAGCTGCCACTATACTCTGCGGCTTGTGGATTCTACGAGTACCTTATACCTGCCAAGTGTGCTTTTTTATATATACTTCCTGTACATAAGCAGGGTTTAAATTATTGGAAGTAAAATTTTACGAGGGGATCGGTAAGACCCAAAAAACCGATTATTGAAAGGTTTTGGAATATTTTGGACCAAAATTTTTAAATAAAATTTGAATTTCATACTAGTTTTGGCCGAAAATCGTTGATAATCGGTTGAAAATATTGGGCAAAAATTTTGAAACAAATTTTGGCAAAAATTTCTTTCAAATTTGATAAAATTCATGCAAAACATATTTTTAAAATTGGTTTATATTTTTACCCAAGAGAGGGTTGATCAGATCGATATTTCCGATAATCGGTCGATTATTATAACCATGTACGTAAGCATGTGGAGAATTTAGAAATTTAAGAGCTATTATTACCATGGCGATTTATAAGGTACTACTACTTGCATGTGACTCTGCGAGCTGCCGTGAGCTATTACGAAAACTAAAAAAAACCATAAAGTCGTGCACTGATACCACATGCATAGCCTACATTTAATGGGCCGGTTTCTTAAGTTCAAAAACAATGGGCCGGTTTGTGGCCCAATATTGCGATTCTGACACGAACCCTGCGATGCCAGCTCGGCCTTGCATCTGTCAGCTTGAAGCTGTTGGGCCCAACACCCCGGCCTGCGCACGAACGTGGAGAACGGCGATGCGACATGCCTGATGCCTTCGCTGGGCCTGTGCGTCGGCGCGAGCTCGACTGGAACTTTACTGAGACGAACGCCGCAGCGTACCGGCGGCCGGTTCGTGATTGCTGCCCGCGACCGTCTCCCTCCGCCGCGGCTGTCCTCTTGATGCGATGCGCCCAAAGCGGAAAGCCGCAAGGTTCCATCGAGCCTGCAACGCCCCGGCCGGTCGTCGCTCTCCCGGAGACCCCCCAACCTGGCCCGCGTGCGTGGTACGAGTACGACCGTGACGTCCAAGCGCCGTGGACGACGACGACGGCTACCGATGGCGCAGTCAACCGCTGTGGCCGCGCACGGGGGAAGGGGATGTACACTCGCCGGGTTCAGGGACCGATCCGGTGGTGGCTCAGATTCGATCAGAGTTACCACGCACGCACTCCACCTGTTCGACCGAATGCCCCAGCCAACGACTACTACTAAGGTATGTATATATCGCACACAAAGTTGCTTTCCTTTTTTTTGTCTCTCTGTTCTGTATCATGTATTCATGTTAAGCACAACGAGTGGAAGTAAAATCCAAATTCCTGGTTGGAACGTGTAGTCAGCAGTATTATAGCTGACAAATACTACCAAGAAGAGTAGATTTTCCGGGTGAAAACTGATGTTCTCCTTTCTTTTGTTGCCTCCAGACAATTCGGGACTGGCAAGCCAGGACTAAGGCAAGGAGCCAAGGATAACCTGTTTTGATCTCAAATCATTTATCTGAAACGCTAGTGAAAGAAATTGAAGCTTGCAGCGGGAGGTACAATCTTGTACATAGATCCACAATTTATGTTTGTTCCTTCCATTTCATCAGCCATTTTTATTCTATTATACTTAGCTATTGTGTCAAATTTTGATCAGCTTCCAAAATGACATAATAATGAACTGTGAGTTGGCTAAGATAGTGCAGGAAATGAGTGGAAACATAACTGTAAACTGTGTCCAAACCTACTCAAACTACTTAGAAACATTTAGTTATGTCCTTCCATGGAACAACTCCCATAACTACATACAAGAGTTCAGACTTCAGACCAAGACATAGAAAGAAGCAAAAACATCTGCATGAGCTATCAGAAAATTGCATTTACTGCATACGACATAACAAAATGTTTTGCTGTTATTGAATTAGCAAGTTATACTCCCATGAAGCATGTCTTATTTTGTATACAATCATCATTTATTATCTTACATCCTTCACTATGAGAAAATTCATCCGATAGAGGAGAAATTAAATACAAGGATTTCCACAATCGTTGCTGTTATTGAACTTGCCTCACTTTGTTGCTTCACTGCTAGCACCAATATCGTCAAGCCATAGCACTAGTTGATGGGTTAATGGCCTCGATTTAGGTGACCCACTTATGCACAAACAAGCAATATCAATCATTTGCATCATTTGCATCTCAAACTTCTTATCATACATTGCACAGTCCAATACGTCAGCTTCACGGTGTTCCTCTTTCATATGTATAACCCACGAGACCAACTCCCTAGCTCCCTTCGGCTTGCACATATCTACAGGCCTCTTTCCAGTTAATAACTCCAGAAGAACAATGCCAAAACTATAAACATCACCTTTGAAAGTGGCTACTGAAGACTGACCATACTCTGGGGGGATGTAGCCTAATGTGCCAACTAGGTCAGTTGTCACATGTGTATCATAGGGACAAATAAGCCGAGCAAGCCCAAAATCAGCCAAACGAGCTTCAAACTTCTCATCCAGAAGTATGTTGCTTGACTTGATGTCACGGTGGAGTATGTGTGGTTGGCATGACAAGTGCAGGTATGCCAGCCCTCTTGCTGCTCCTTTTGCTATCTGAAGCCGTCTTTGCCAGCTTAATCTAGATGGACCATCAGACTTTTCGTGAAGCCAGTGGTCTAGGCTGCCATTCTCCATGTAAGAGTAGATCAAGAGCCTATCACTGCCAATCCTGCAGTAACCTTGAAGAAGCACAAGATTAGGGTGTTGAGCTTTTGATAAACTCTCCACCTCTGCTTTGAACTCCCGCTCCATCTGACCAAAATCACCCGATAGTCTTTTGATGGCGATCGCTGCTCCATCTGGTAGTGTTGCCTTGTACACTAGACCAAAGCCACCACAACCAATGATGTTAGCCTGATCAAAGTTGTTTGTTGATTTCAAAATGTCACTGATAGTCAGCGCCTTGTCATCATCCTTGTTCTGAAACAGAAGTACCAGTGAGGCTGGAGCCAACATGAGGACTCCATTTGTATCTGCAACGGCCTTTACTAAATGATCCTGCCTTCTGAAGCTACTCTTCAACACAAGTGCAACAGCAACAGACAAAACAAATGCTGCTCCAAGTGCAATACCAATAGCTATTCCTAATATGGCACCCTTGTTCTTTCCATTTTCCGTTGCAGACATGGCAGGAGCATGAGTTGAATGGCATTGGGGTAGGCCTAAGCGGATGCCACAGAGTTTGGGGTTCCCCTCATAATCAGAACTTGTGAATGTAGAGAATTGCCCTCCTGATGGAATTGGACCTGTCAGATTATTGTACGCCACGCTGAAGCTTGATAGAAAATTCAGCTTTGTTAGTGAAGAAGGGATGCTACCAGTGAGATTGTTATGTGACAAATCCAAGGATTCCAAGCTCGACATGCCTGATAGATCATCAGGAATGATACCAGAAATCTGGTTGTTACTGAGGTCCAAGACAAACAGATTCTTGAGTCTTCCAAAGCCCAGCAATATGGGACCTATGAGCTTGTTATGGCTGAGAATTACAGAAGGTGGGAAGCTGCTAAACTGATTGTACTGTAATCCTTTGCCTGTCTTGTTCTTTTTAATGAAGAAAGGAAAATAATCAGTCTCCGTGGATTGCTGTGAGCTGTTGCATGTAAGAAGCCCCTTCATGCTTGACAAACTGTTTGTAATTCCTCCAGTAAGTGAATTGTTAGAAAGATCCAAATAAAATAGAAGCTCAAGATCACCAATCCATGCAGGAATATTCCCAGCTAACTGATTCCATGACAAATCCAGCACCTTCAATTGTGTGAAATTAGCTAGCCATGGTGGTATCGATCCTGAAAGACGGCTATTAGCAATGACAAACACTTGGATGTTATGAAAGCCATGTATTCCAGTCTTCGGCAAGGCCTTCCCATCATGGAAGTTCTTTGTCAGCACGAGGCTCGTTAGGCTTGGACAGTCTTGAAGGACTGATAATGCTGAGGGCACATTTGTGAAGCTATTGTTTGAAAGTGAGATGTAGGCTAGCAATTGAAGCTTCCTGAAACCAGCAGGGATTTCTCCACTGAGGTTGTTCGTGGCAAGATTCAGGCTTCTCAGATGATGGCAGTCTGACAAACTGTCAATTGTGCCAATGAACTTATTTGTGCCAAGGTCAAGCGAGCTCAATTTTGCCATTGCCGAGCAATTCAGATTGATTTTTCCGGTCAGAGAATTGTTCCTCAGGTACAACATCTTCAGCGATGGTGAATTGGACAGCGAGGAAGGCAATGGTCCCTTGAAGAAGTTGGACTGTGCGGAGAAGTACTCCAAGTTGCCAAGGCTACCAAAAACATTTGGAAGGTATCCATAGAACGAATTGAAAGATATGTCCAGCTTAACAAGGCTGGAGAGATTGCCGAAGCTTGGGCTCATTCTACCAGCGAGCTGATTCTCCTGCAGAGACAGGCTCTTCAGAGATGGCAACCTGTATAGATCATCTGGCAACCTCCCGGAGATGCTGTTGAGGTCGACATGTAGCTCCTCGAGCTTCGTGCAGTTCCCAAAGCCTGCGGGGAACTCCCCAGTGAAGAGATTTGACGTGAACCGGATCACACGGATAGCTCCAGACGACTCACAGATGCTTGTATCAATGCGCCCTCCAAACGTGTTGTACCCCGCATCGAACACCGTGAGCTGCGGCGAGCCACGGAGCTTGGGATGGGAGCCGCTGAAGAAGTTGAAGGATATATTGAAGACCTCAATCGCCGGGAGCGACATGTTGTTCTGGAATGCGCCTGTGAGGTCGTTGTTGCTGAGGTCGAGCCGCTGCAGCCTATGGAGCTGGAGCAGGGGTGCCGGGACGGCACCACGGAGGTTGTTGTCGGAGAGGTTGAGCCACTGGAGCTGGTCCAGCTGTGCGAGCGAAAGCGCCAGTTCGCCCCTCAGTTTCCTGCCCTGGAGGTCCAGCCCGATGACTCGGCCACCGTCGTCGCACGTGACACCGACCCATACACAGCAGTTGGCCGCTTCGGTGGTCGCGTTTGGGATGGTCCAGCCGCTGATGCCTCCTACGCCGCGACCTTTGACGAAGCTCTTCAGCGCATTAAAATCACCCTGGTTGCAGGAGCTTTGATTGAGAGAGTCGGCTGGAGTCAAGAAGAACAGGTGGACAGACATGCAGAGGAAGAAACAGCATGGCCATGTGGTGGTGCGTTGCATCAAGAAATGCCCCATAGAAGCGAGAGAGCTATAGTCATAGAAGCAAGAGAGCTATAGTGATGGCGTTGAGCAGGGAAAGAAGGCTTCTTATTTGGCCTTTTCAGGAACTATATTGGTATCTAAGCCATTTGGTGCGTTAAGGCTGGCCTCCTGAGCGCTTGCACCCCAAGCAACAGTGGTGGAGATGAAGAGAGAATAAGGTGAGGTGGGAGACGACAGGACAGCGTAGTAGGGAGGTCAGGGAGCGGCGTGGGGTGCTTCGGTTTTGACTTGTGATTGTGTTTGTGTAGTCACTCGGCAATCTAGACCCAAATTTTCTTCGTGGAATTGATTGTCTCTGTCAACTTGCTGGAAAAATCCATGGTCGGAAATCTTTTGACTTCCGTTCAAAATTGGCCTAACCATCCTTTTCTTCCTCCCTTACCTTCGCTTTGGCTGTGTTGATTGAAATGAATATTATAACTAGCATGAAAGCAGACTAGTCGAAGTATGGAAACCTGCATATCAAATGGATATTAACAAATATTATACAACCAGATAAGTGCCACCCCCTTTTGTGCCTATTTCCCATAAATAAAGTGTAGGCGTCACTGTAGAAGATATTGCGCAACAAATACTCAAAAGATCATTCTAGAAAATAAATTTGAAGAGGCAAACATTATTATAGGAAGCGTAACGAACATTCTGCTGCCATAGACATAATGTCAAAATGGAAATCGTTCAAGAGTGTGTATGATTTTGTCAGGAGATAGCCAGTAGCAGTCGATATACATGCCAGGCTCATGAGAAGGATTTTTATCTGCAAAACAAAAACCGAACATTCTGCCGGAAATTGAGTGAAGGATGGCGACGGGGTTTATGGCAGGCTGGCAGCGAAGCCAACCGCCGGCGGCACGAGACACGTGTGGCAGCGGCTTTCGGCCGGGCCAGGCGGCCCATGCCAACGCCCCGCCCCGCCCCGCCCCGCCCGGCAGGGAGCATATGCATATGCACCGCACGGCTCCAAAACTGGGCGCTTATACGGGACGAAGAACCGGAGAAAAATATTACTACTGGTACTGCGTCTTCTCTGCGTTTTGGTCTCCGGCTCGAGCCGACGGCTTGGGGGACAAACAGAGACACAGCCGGCGACGGCTGCACTGCAAAGATAAGATGATCCATTGTTACGTACTACCTTGTTGATCGTCGGTTTAGTTTTATCTGGCTCACTGTCTTTCCTAAAAAATACGAACTATATGTAGTACGATTATTTTCTTGGGAGATAAAAGAGACATAGTTGGACTTGATACATCGGCAGGTCGGTTAATGAAAGGTCAACATGTGATTCCTTTCAACATTATGGAACTTCAACTGGTGTTGTGGTCAGATTAACTCACAAGTTTAATCACGGATTTCACCGTGGTCTGCCACATCGCTTTCTTGCCGATTACTCCTTCCAGTCGTAAAAGTAACTCGTTTTAGAATATATACAATTAAATATTATAAATTTTGGTTATTAATATCTACTACTATAAAAGAGGTTAAATTGGACGATTATATCATAGACAGATCTTAGAGGCCATCTGTGCTGTAAGTATTACAAACGGTTTATATGAATAACCGTCTGTGGTATTTTCACAGATGGTTATTTATACGAACCGTCTGTGATAATACAAGACATCACAGACGGTTTGTATTAAAAATCATCTGTGATAAGTTTCCCGCCTCGTAATGCCCCAAAATTTAATAATCTCCCGCCTGAGTCCGAGTAGAATTCAGTTTTGAGACACCTTTACTAAAACAGGCATAACTTTTGCATACAGTGTCCGTTTTCAACGCTCTTGTACTCGTTGGAAAGCTAATGACGAGCCCGATTAAAAAACTGACCCGCTTGCACTAGTCGCCCTCTAAGACCCTCAAAATCGGCCATCTTTAGCCCCAAATTCGCGTTTTAAGTTTTCAGTTTTTGTTTTTGCCAAAAATTTTTATCTTCCCTTTGGAATTTTGGTTTCACCTCAACTGTAAAGTTGTAGATCTCGTCGAAACCTTTCAAACGAGTATATATAAGCTATATAAAATTTTGCTATTTTATCTTTTGAGACTAACTATTTATATTGTACCGATATAATGTCTTTGTGATATCTCCTGTTATCATATACGGTTTTTGTTATAAACCGTCTGTGATGTCCCGCCATGTCACCGATCTGCGGCATATCCCCCAGGATCCCGATCTCACCTCGCCACTTATTAACCCTCTCTCCCTACTCAAAGAATCATTACCACCAGTACTACTCCAACTCGTTTGTGTGCGGAAAGGATGGGAAGGGGTTCGGCAAAAAGGCAAGATGGAAAGGAAGAAGGCAATGGCAAATCTGCACCATTCTAAGTCGTCGGCATAGAAGCTGTTGATTTTGTTATAGAAGCTAAAAATGGTGTTCATTGTCTTTTTTTTGTTTCTGCTACTTGAAAATTTTCCCGCACCACTTGTTTTAGATTGTAGTTTAATGAAGGATGTGTAAGTCTAGTTTGCATTAGCCTGAAGTTTCTTGTAGTGTAAGCATTTTTCTGAATTTATAGCCGTGAAGTTTATCTTTGTAAAATTGTAAGTGTCCTCTTGTGTATGCAGTGCTATATGTAACCTACTCGATATCTTATGAATTGTAATGTTGTAATGGTGGATTCTAATTTTTAATGGAAATAGAATGTGTTGTTGTGTTTGTTACTATATTTGTTTGTTTTCAAATGATATAGTTAATATTTCCTGAGGCTAGTCGAAAAATAGAAAAAAAATTAGGTATAGAATGAACTATCACAGACGACTTGAACCATAAACCGTCTGTGATGGAGAAGTATCACAGACGGTTCTATATACCAACCGTCTGTGATGTGTGAGTATCATAGACGGTTGGTAGTTAAGAACCGTCTATGATAGTGTTCTTCACAGACGATTCTAGTTATAAACCGTCTATGATGTATTTATCATAGACGGCTCATAAACTATCTGTGATAACATCTGATTATCACTGACATATAAATTCAGACGGTTCAAAAAACCGTTTATGATGATAGTTTTGAACCGTCTGTGATGACCCTTTTTGTAGTAGTGATCTTTTTAATATTTAGAATGGACACGTAAAAATATTACATATAGATTTGTTTAAAAAATACTTTTATTATATTTTTAGTAGATTTTATAAATATATCATAATAAAAAAATGAGCGAACAGCTGAGAATCGTGTCAATATCTAAAATAACTTTCTTTTTTGACCGAAGAGAGTACTTAAATGACGGGTAAATGAACAAACTGGCCAGGTACGGTGCAACTTACCACCGGCGCGCATTTCATCTATGGCCATTTGGACAGGCGCTGCCATTTACCTAACGAAAATGCGGCGCCACCTTGGATAACTTTCGTCTTTTCTTTGCCTTTTCTTCCACGAATTAACTCAGTTGCGCATGAGATTCAATAGAGTTTTGGAAGGGTATTGCACGCTCGATGTTTGGACTTTGGATTTCCCTGAGAGCATGGTGGCGTACGTGCAAGATCACCAGCAACCGACCGCTCTGTTGGACTACCGGAGTTAGGTAATGATCCCATCATGCATGCCAGCACTTCGTCGTCGCCGTCGTCTACGAGAACAAGCCCTTTTCATCCCTAGTTTAGCGCCACCGTTTAACCACATGCACTTCCTGAAGTCACTTGTGTAGTTTCGATATTGTACAAGATAGATACGCACTGTTTTCCATGTCCTCTGGACCTCTTGTATCCCACCGTCGTGAACTAATGTCACGGTAATGTATGTCGTAGCTGTAACTGTCACTGTAGTAATCAATCTGGGCCTTTGCTTTTTGTTTTTATCAGATGGCTGGTTGAGGTTTAAGGGGACGACGGTACCGTAAGCTGGCTTCGCAATGTTGCTTTAGTGCGTATCTCTCTCTCTTTTACAAAGACTTTAACGTAGAACATATCCACACGACTAGTTAAACAATCATAGCACGGTTAACCCGACATTAACTAATCCAAGTTGAAGAACCGAATTCTCGTGGCTAATGATGCGCCTTTATCTCCCTGCACAAACCCACTAGCCAACAACAAGCATCCTTCCGATCGGAGATGTTGCTGAGTTTCCCGTAGTGGGCACCAGGATTTCGTTCCCTCGTAGCTCCTCCAATGAGCTAGCGATCCGGCTCACCTGACAACATCACCACTCGCTCTGTCGATCACTCGTGCACTTTACGTGGTGCAGCAGCACTGGCCGCGATGCGAGTGCGCGCGCTCGCCGCCAAATCAAAAGGCCGCGCCGGCGGGCGCTTTAAAGAGATCGACCGTGCAAAAGCCGGCTTTGCGTGGTGGCTAGGGTGTTCAAATCAGCAACGGCATCCGACTTCAATTAGGCTCCTTACTTCTAATCACAGAAGTCAGAAACTTATTAGAACACATCGATTTTTGAAAATAGTTTTTCTAGATTGCTTTTAAAAACGGTTTCTTCGAGCCGATTTCAAAAAGAAACCATTGGCCAATCTCTATATTTTTCTAAAACTATTTTTAAATTTTATTTTAAAAGCTATTTTTTGATTCATCGTTATTCTTTTTTAGTTAAAAGTCAAAAATAAAAAACTATAGACCCAACCAATTAAGGCCTCGCTCGGTTGGGCTGAAAAGCTGTGGCTTATGGCTGAAATTGCACTGTAGCGGTTAAAATTTCACTGTAACTGAAGGTGGCTTATTTGACGTAATTAAATTTAAAAAAAATTAAAAATAGAAAAAATATGCTAGCTCATCACGGACAACGCAAACGAATGCGGAAAAAAAGAATCAGCAAAAAAACTCAAAAAAATCAAAAGTTTAAAAAAGACGAAATTTATAAATAGTAAACAATAAGATAGAAGCTAAAGAGGCACCGAAGGAGAGCGCGACATGTGCCACCCTTACCATGAACGACCACACGGCGCGATTCGACCGTACGACCCCACCATTTTCCCGAGGATATTGTGGCCGGTGGGCCGGGCCCGGCCTGCTCGGCTGATCCGGCCGATCGATCAGATTTGGCTTCGTGGCGCTTGCTTTGTGAGGGGAAGACGCTAAGCATGGGAAAGCGATCTCTACAGATAGAGAGGCTTTGCAGCTGTGGCCACTCTGATTTGCCGTCTGCGTGACTCATGCTTTTAGTGGACTTCAATTCATACTATGATGGAACATTAGCAGCTAGGGGCAGGGTTGTTTGATTTCTTCCCGTTAGCCTTTTGCGGATGCGTGCACTTCCACTGAGACTTTAATTAGTTAGTTGTGTGCGTATAGAACATGGTACCATCTAGATTAATTGCATTGTTAGTAGTTTTTTAGTATCACTAAACTACTAGTAGGTGTCTAGAAAAGGAGCATTGGAAGTGAGTCAATGACCAGCTAGTGTATGTACAGTAAAGGTGATGAGCATTTGGTAGTAAATTAACCAACTGTCAAGTACTAAATAGCCTTCTAGATAGTCTCAAGCAAAGGAGGAAATATACCTACCTAAAAGTACAGATCAACATGGCAACTTGCAGACGCTCTAGCTAAAGAGAAAAGCCCTCTACTCGATGTCTTTGCGCAGTTGAATTCATACTAGTTCTACATTATTTCGTCAGTGGTGATAAAAAAAGACGCCGGCAACACGAGGACTTTGGTGACGTAACTCGTGAAGAGGCGAGAGGACAAAGAACAGATCGGGTAGTGAGTGGAAAACAACTCAAATAATTCAGGCGTAGTGGACACGATTACATGCCTGCCACTATATGGTCTATTCGTATTAGCTTCTATTTCATTATAAGAATAAGACAGAGAGTTATCACGTATCTCACTCTTCTCGTTTTTATTTCACGTACGTATATCTTCATCAATTTTTTTACTACTCGTGTCCTCATTTTCGAAGTCAGTTTTTCTATTATTACTATTTATAGCCACTACGTTTTTTACTATCATTACTATTTATAGCCACTAGGCAACCAATAGAAACGCCTCTTGGTACCTAACAGGTTAGCAGATAGCTCGACGGTTGGTCGGGTTCTATAGTCAAATGGCGCTTTTATGTCCTCTGCATGCACTTACAGAAATGCTCTTCCTAATAAGAACAGTAACTAACAATAATGTATATTTTCAAAAAGCACTCCTGCTGTCACGACTGCTCGGGCGACCTGTCCAAGCAAGCCCGCCGTTGACCACTCCGGCCACGGTGTCCACCCTAACACTGCAACGGCCCCCTTGGTGGCCTGTGAGCCAAGGATCCCCTGCCGCCCTAACATCGCTGGCTTTCAGTCCACCAGGCCGCATCAAACCCCATAGCTGACGGCCACCTCTGCTGGGCCGACCTATGGCCGTCAGATCTACACCACCCAACCCCAACCCACACCTCTGCTTGTTGGATCTGCACCCCGCCACGAATCCACACCCCCGCTCGCCAGATCTACCACGCGCTGCAGCACCCACGAGGATGGTTACGGCCGGCTCCCGAGAAGAACGGCCACCCCCTCTCAAAAGCTGCCTTAAAAAGGTCCAACCACCAGCTCAAAGCGACAAGAAGACTAACCACTGTAGCATTGAAGGCCAAATCCTGCAAAATCCGACGCAAGTCTTTTCTTTGGTGCGCTGAGTCTACTTTGTAGATAACATTGAAGACCACTCTTGAGCTCCTCGCTGCATCAATTCGTTGCTGGTCCCCCCCCCGCGCAACTCCTCTAACCAGAGAACATCCATGGCCGTGCAGTTGAAAGCATCTAGACCCCTAAAAATGGCTTTTGATAATTAATGACATTATGTGAATATAGGACTAACATATTTACTTAGTGTTTAAAAGGTTTAGTCCCTAAAATGATTGTGAGATGCATGCTTAGGGTCAACATGAAGATTAATATGGCTCAAGACAAAGGTATAGGTAGACTGAGATCCCTTTTTGCTTTTATCGATCTTAGGAGAAAGGGTGAAAGACCGGATTATAAAATAAATATCGTACTATTAAGAGAGATTATGGCTAGTAACTTGATAGTATATTCTTGTGCTATTTGGATCAATTTAGGATCATGCATTTACTTAAAACTAAAATTGATAGCCAATTTGTGCTCTGTTTGGATAATCGAAAGTACTGGAGTGTAAACAGTGGTATTTCTACTTTCCAAAATTTCCATCAAAATGAGCGATATGTTTTTTCCAGAGAGCACCCTAAGGCACTGATCAACTCGGCTTCGGCTTCTGGCTTATTTTTCACTATTCATAAGTTTCGTCTTTTTCTGAACTTTTGGCTTTTTGTTGAGCTTTTTTGCCGGTTCTTTTTTCCCCGTATTTGTTTGTATTATACGTAATGAGCTAACATATTTTTTATATTTTCAAAAAAATTTAAATTTAATTATGCTAAATAAGCCTCTGTCAGCTACAGTGCTTTTTTCAGCCAACTACAGTGTTTTCAGCCATAAGCCATGAGCTTTTCAGCCGAACCGATCACCACCTTAGAATGACTTTGTCTCTCCAAAAAAACGAAAGTACCGAAGTTTCAACGGCGGAACTACCGCAGATCAGTAGTACCGCAACCTTTGAACGGTACTTCCAGATCACGGAAGCTCTAAAAATCCAGATGGTACGTTTTTCCAGAGAGCACCAACTTTTGGCCTTCAAGCAAATGGAAGTACCGTGTCAAAATTTTGGAACTTTCGAATATCGGAACTACTGCGATTGCAACGGCGGTAGTACCATACCAACTTTCAATGGCTAGTTCACAAACTCTGAAATAGCTATTAAAGTTGTGTCAGAACATGTACGGCAGTACTGGCCGATGAACAGCGGTATTTCCGCTCGCCCTGATTTTCAGGGATTGACCTGTAATGGCTAGTTTTGATTGGTAGGGTATAAATACTCCCCCACCTGCTCAAGAACAGAGTAAAGAGATTCCATTGAACATCCTTGAGTATTGATCATTTACTCCACACCTCAATTTCACATTGTGCATTCATTTGAGGTGGTTGAGCTAAAATTAAGTTTATACATCTTAGATTGATCCTTTTAGCACTCGATCACCGTTAAGTGAAGCTGTGATTTATTACTCTTTGTACTTGCTAGCACCTAGACGGTTTAGCAGGAGCTTGCGCAGTGATTTCTTCAAGAAGGTTGTGAAGAAGCCCAGCATCGACTTGTAAGTGGTTTGGTGTCTACCATCTCTGAAGCGGAGGAAGGACAACCACTAGTAAATTGAGGAGTTGAGACTTAATTCGTAGAGCCAGTCCAAGTTGCTTGGCTTTCCTCAACGTGGATTAGGGAAAACTAGCAAGTTTTTAAACACTATGGTAAAACTTCATGTGTCAATTGGTTATTTCTTTATCTCTTCATTCTGCCCTTGTATTTCTAGCATATTGTGATTGTTATATTTATTTATGTTAGAGATATTCTTGTAGAGACTTGTGCTTGTAGGGCCTTAGACAAACTAGTATTGTGTAGATTTGAATTGCTTTAAAAATCTTACTAGACTAAATTGTGGTAATTGTTTTAGAAGACAAGAATTTTTATAACCTCCTATTCACCTCCTCTAGTCGGTTATCCTTGATCCTACAAGTGGTATCAGAGCTTAATCTCTCATTGAGTTAGACTTAACCGTCTAGAGAGAAAATGATAGCTAGTGAGGGGATTGCTATAGGAAGGCATCTCTTTTCGATGGCTCAAATTATTCTTATTGAAAAATTAGAATGTCTATTTATCTTAAGGCCATGAGTCCAAGTATATAGAAAAATTATAAATGAGGGTTATATCATGCTTCTTGATCCACTACATCCCATGGAACAAGAGAGACGTAACACTCATTTAGATTCTCAAGCTATGAATGCTCTATTTTGTGCTTTAAACGTGGAAGAGTTTAATAGAGTGAGAAATTTAGAAACCACTCATGATATTTGGACCACCCTCTCAAAAATCCATGAGAGAACATCCACGATTAAAGAAGCCAAATTGTATATGTTTCGAATCAAATGTGAAACATTCACAATGTTGTCTCATGAGAATATAAATAAAATTTATTCACGCCTCAATAACATTGTAAATAAGCTCAAAGGCCTAGAGACTATACTAACCGATGTTGATATTATGAGAAGATGCTTAGGGCCTTACCAGAGAAATATAAGATATTGGTGACACTCTTTCTTAACTCACCTAAGTTGACAAGGATGACGCCGATACAATTCTCGTACTCTAGAGGGGCTGCCTCATTAGGAGTTTTTTCTGGTGTTTCGACCATAGATGACTTCTGGAGTTGTTCCAAAAAGACTCCTATTGGTACTTGCAATTAGGAAGAAGCTATTTGAGCCAACTGGTCACGGAGAAAATTATCCTTTCGAGGGATATATTGTATCTCGAAACCAAAAAATACTTCTCAAATTTTTTGACTTCTGACAAGTACTGAGACATGGTCAAATTAAAGCATTGATACTCTTTTCCAACCTGATACATGACTAGTTGAGACTCTCCTCTCACGAGTAGTCGACGAATCCCAAGCACTTTCACTGCTCATTTGCCAGCCAACAAACCTTCGTATTTGGCCACATTATTAGTAGCTGGAAAGTTTAATCGAACAACATACTTTAAGGTCTCTCCCGTAGAAGATTCCAGGACCACCCCAGCCCCCGTGCCACTAAGCGTAAGCAACTCGTCAAAGTACATCATCCACTGGTCATGAGAGTTGTACTGGTTATTCCAAACATGTCCAGGATTTGTACATTTGGCGACAAAGTATGCCAAGACTTCTATTGGAAGGTTGAACTCCCCAACTTCTATTGACCATTTTGCCATACATCCCGCTACTTCCCTGTTCTGGAGGACCTCCTTTAAGGGGAACTTAGACGGTACAACAATTTTTGTGCACCTGAAATAATGCCTTAGCTTTCTCGAAGATGTGAGAAGGGCATATAAAAGTTTTTAAACTTAAGGGTAGCGCTCCTTAGACCCGTGTAAAACTTCACTTACATAGTAAACTGTTCGTTGGAAGTTCTCGTGTTCTATGACCAGCACGGCTCTTACTGCCTATGGAGTGGCAGCTAGATATATTAAGAGTGTCTCTTCTGGTTTTTGAGAAACCAGAATGGAAGCACTCGTAAGATACCTTTTGACATCCTCGAAGGCGGCATTAACCTCCTTTGTCCACTCTAAACCCTCATGCTTATTAGAAGTTTAAAGAAAAGAAATCCTTTTTCTCCTAGTCGTGCAATGAAATGACATAACGCTGCCATGCACCTTTGAGTTTTTGGACTTCTTTTGTAGTGGTTGGAGGGTGCATTTGCTCAATGGCCTTTATCTTTTCAAGATTTGCCTCAATACCTCTTGCAAAAAACAAGGAATCTTCGAGCAATTTTTCAAAAGAAACTCTGAACACACACTGCTGCGGATTGAGTTTCAGGCAGTGTTTTATGAGATTGTCGAATGTTTCTTGTAGGTCTGAAATGTGATCAAGTTATTTGATGCTCTTTATGACTAGATCATCTACATAGAATTCCAAATTTTGGCCTAGTTGAAGTAAAAAAAGTCAATTGCATCTAACATTGAAAAGTAGGACCAATATTTTTCAAACCAAATGGCATTTTGACATAACAAAATATTTCAAATGGCGTAATAAACGTGGTCTTCTCTTCATCTTCTAGAGACATACTAATCTGATGATAATCAGAGTATGCATTTAGAAAACTTAATACTTCACAACTAGCAGTAGAGTCAACCGATTGATCGATACGAGGAAGAGGGAAATCAACTTTTGGGCAAGCTTTATTAAGATTAGTATAGTCTATACACATACACCACTTACCATTATACTTCTTAACTATTACAGGATTAGCTAATCACTCTAAGTGATTAACTTCTCATATAAAACCTGCTTTCAGTAGCTTGTCCAATTCGAACCTAATAGCTTCCCGTTGATCAGGTGCAAATCTCTATAATTTTTGTTTTACGGGCTTCTTGTCAAGCCGTAGAGCTAACTTGTGCTCAATCACCTCCCTAGGGACCCCGGACATGTTAAATGGTTGTCACACGAAGAAATCTATGTTTGCCCAAAGGAAGGTGGTGAGGGCGTCTTCCTATGCAGGGTTGGAAATAACCCCAATGCAAACGATCTTCTAAGGCTCCTCTGAATTCAAAGGAACTTCTTTGACTTGCTCATTCAACCTCGATGCAGCTTTAGGCTTCGAGTGCATGGTCGAAGGCTGCACCTTACTTTTCGAGTTAATAACTGGCCCATCATCTCGAGAGACTTTCGATCGTATGTAAGCACTATTTTTTATCATAGTGGACTGTGATTACTTCTTTAGGACCTAGCATCTTAAGACATTAATATGCATAGTGAGCAACAATTAAGAAACATGCCAGAGTGGGTCATTCGAGTATGGTATTATATGATGTGTCAAAATCGACTACATCAAAAGAGATTTTCTCTGTCTTGAAGTTGCCTGGAGAACCAAACGTAACATGAAGAAAAACTTGGCAAATTGGCTTGGCCAAAGATCCTGGTACGATCCCATGGAATGAGTATCGTACATGATTGTTATATCATCATCATCTAGCCCTCCAACTTCAAGTGAAAATAACTTAATTGAGAAAGAGTAGTCGTAGACGAATGAAGATCGAAAACAAAGTCTTTTCGATCTAATTTGACCAAAAGTGAATATGGTAAAAAAAAAGGTAATTTTGCTTGAGTTGCAAGGACACACCGGTTTCGAACAGAGGAATTTAGGAATTCCAATCGACTCTCGTAATCCGTCGTAATCAAACTTTCTCTTTTGGCTAAGTTCCGAATGTGTCTTTATAACTCAAGTAAAATTACTTTTTTGACCAAATTCACTTATGGTCTAATGTAGAATGTAGATGAGCAGCCATATCTGGAGATTGGTTTGAAAAATTGAAGTCTGTAATTCGCTTTGTAGTCCTCAAATAAAACAACATTGCTAGACCGTACGTCTCGATGGACTATAGACGGCTGGACCTTCTGATGAAGATACTCAAGTCCTTTTGCAGCATCAACAGCAATTTTGATCCTTTGCATCCAGTCAAGTGCTGAGCCAGGTTGTGCACCTGCAACACCCTTTCTTCCTGTTGAACGAACAAAAGGTGCAAAAAGGATTTACACGCTGTCGTATATGAATAGTTTCGATCACAAGGTGCATGGAAAGAAAATGCATGAATTAGCTTTATGCTAACTCATGATGTGTTTGTGAAATAAATACCATGCAAAATATCATGTAGAGAGCCCATTGTGGCAAATTCATAGGCCAGTAGACGTTTATTTCCTTCCAGACAGTACCCAGGCATGTCCACAAAATTTACATGTTTTAATCTTGAGACAACGGAGACTTATATCCAAATAACAGGAAAGGGCCAATAATAATTGGTCAATAATATGCGTCGATAAATTGTAAAATTACTTAATTGAAGTTAGTAAGAACATAACATTTGCATATAGCTATATAGTAGGAAACCATACCCGTGCTAGAAATTCATTGTAAGGCTCAGGATCTGCGGAAGTATCAAGCTTTTTCACAGCCACATGTTTCCCATTCTCTAGAACAGCATAATATACCCTTCCATATGAACCCTCACCAATCAAAGCCTTTGACCCAAAACCATCTGTCTTTTCTTTCAGTTAATCAAATGATAATTCAAGTACTTCAATGGGAGAAGGTGCTTTTGTAGGATTATTGTTTGAAGTAAAACCATTACCTGAAAGGCATATGTTGAAATGCATATGGTCTCAGCAGAAGCATGAATGCAGAGAAATATATAGAGAAATACTATGCACAAAAAACAATCATTGATATATCACCTAATCACAAAAAACAATCATTTATATATCACCTAATCCCTCCTTGAATAAATATCATGAAGTACTGGATCAATTAAGATACAGCTATATGCAATAATTCAATCAGCAAGAACCATTATATTTACAATTGTCTGTTCTAGTCCTCATAATTAGACTGTTATGTTGTTCACTGAAAAGGTTAGTCTGATTGATAGATACTAAATGCTGCACAGTTTATTTTCCATATGGCTATGCTGTTTCCATAGAAGGATTCTTTGCCAAGGGAACATTAGAAACTAGCATGTTGCAGATACCAATTCTAGCATGATAAGCAAGTGATATAACAGTAGTAGGCCTGAAATTACCTTTGTTTTTTTCAAACAAAACCATTTATAATGCCGAAGATAATCCAGGAGGGCTCAAATGTATAGCTCCAATAGGAAGTTTAAACTAATGGCCGAACAGTAGTTAGACTATAGACCTTTTTGATATCAGCCTGACCTTTTTTCTGTAAAGATGAACACTGGAGAGGTAAAAAGAATGAGTGTGGCAAGCAGCAGTTGACATTTTGCTTGAAACGTCATCACCTGTTTTGACCATTGAGATTTAGTAAAGTCTGAGAACTACCATATTTTAGCTTTTTAACTCTGTTTTAAATCGTAGAGATAGGAGTGACCATTGAGGCTATGCTTAGTACTACATCCAGCTGAGATTGACTAAGCTGCTATTACTGCTACTTAGTCACATACACTTCAAACTGCATGCAGTCAACTGAGATGTCAACTTCTTATTGCATAGCATCAGATCTGGTTGTATTGTTATCAGATCTCAATACTGATTCATGCCAAAACTCAAAAAACAAAACCAAACAGAGAAGATGAGTGGTAAGATTTGCACCCTGGTAGAAAGGAAACCTCAAACCCTAGCCATGCCTCATGTGTCCTCCCCCCCACCGACCCAACTCAGCTAATGGAACAATAGTGAGAGGAGGAGGAGAGGAAGAAGAGGACTTCACCGGCGAGTGGGAGGAGGAGGCATGCGAATGGAGGTGGCCGTCGGGAACAAGATGGGGGCGGAGGCGGCTGATCGAGAGCGAGACTGAGATGAGGGGCAGAGGCGACGAGGAAAAGATCCCGACCAGGACACATGAGGATGTATTCCCCGTGGAAACGGCGTGGACCGGACCACGAAATCCCCATAATATGGGCTTCCAGATGCCTTTTTCATCATCTGGATCGGGGAAGCCCACCCCGTGGTTTTCCACCCCTGGGAATGGGAGAAATCTGGGCCGGGATTCGCGTTCCCAACACGGCAACAATACCCCAAAAAGCATTTGAGTTTCTTTTGGTTGCTGCCAAAGCTTGCTGACGTTCCCTCACATGTACTACCAAGCAGACGCAGTCATTTCATTAGGAACTAAAAGCGTCTCCTCTCCACAAAGCAAGTAGCCAATGGTATTTCAGTACACATTGTGAGCTACAACAACAAAATTATAAAGACTTCTTGTCCGTTTCTTTTATCTACTATTAACCACTTAAAAGCAATTGTTTCCAAATACACATGAAGATACCACCAACTGAACTGACTTATTATGACCATAGCAGTACAACACTGACATCGGACCACTAGCCACTCTTCTTATTGATCAATAGTGTCACAAAACAGTAGGCTTTAAATAGTTACACGATCTAAATAGACACCATCTTATGGGGGAAAAAACTCATTTGCGTAAAACTCGCGAGTCGTTTTGCCACTCCCGGCCTTCCCGATGACGATCAAAGTGTCGTTCTTCCTCACTTCCTCGACAAGATGCTTCTCCACTACACCATCAACAACGATATCAGAAGCAATTAGCCAAAATAGTTTCAAAATGCATGAAACACTAGTGAGCAGACCTGCCGCAATTTCCTCTACTGCCTGATCAACTACTTTCTCCTGCTCGAACCAACAAAACCATAAGCTCAAATCTCTCTCAGAAGCATGAATACGGACTGAACAAGACAGAGGGGGCAAGGGTACTAGATGATAAGAGTTGGTACCGAAAGTTCGGCGCTGCTTCTGCGGCGAAGTGCCGGTGGAGAAGGACGGCATCTCGGCCATCGCAGGTAAGACGTAGCTCTCCTTGGGTGTCAGCTTCGAGCGGCTCTACCCAGACGTCGGCACAGCGACATGGAAAGGCGGCATCGCCGGAATCCGCGTTGCGGCGGGCTAGAGAGAGGGGTTTGCCGTTTTGGAGAAGAGGGATGGATTTTGGTGGACATGATGCATCCACCGTTGGCTAAACGGCACGATGGTGTTTCCATCGTCTGATTGGACGGTTCGGAGTTGGGCAGAGGGAAAATTGCATATTTACCATTTATGATTTTTAGATTATTTCACTGGAAATTCCTAGGAATTTCACCAAAAATAGTTCAATCACATAGGAATATAGAAAAATCGTCACAATCCAAATGGGCCGTAATTCATATTGTACCATTGTAAAGATGGAAAATAAGATTTTTTTTCCTCCCAATCTGGCAAATGAATGGGCTTGAGCCAAAGGAAATGGCCACGTAAGGTGTAACCCTTCTTAAAAAAATAGGGGGAAATAAGGAATATTTATGGGGTATTGATAAATATCATCCGGATGTTTTCTTTCTAAATATTTATGATTGAGAAATTTCATGAGGTAGGTCCGTAGGTGTTAGGAAAGGGAGAAAGAAGCCAGTGATCACAGAGACAAGCACGAATGATTAGGGTGAGCACTCCCCTGTCTTGAGCAATTGACAACATGATCCCTTGGCGGGGATTGCTTAGGGCGACAACATGAGTATTGAGATGTAACACATGGTTGCAACAGGGCGGTGACTCGAGGAGGCGGTTCATGGTTGTGCTAGCGCCAGCTTAGTATTGTGGCATGAGTATCAATAACGATAAAACATAGTTGTGAAGAGGGTGACAACACATTGGCTTTTGAGTCATGGCATGAGCGATGAGCGATGATGGACGATAAAAGAAAGAAAGGGGGTGATGTAGGCTATGGGGAGGAGGGATTCAAGAAGATGAAGGAATATCATTATGAACACTTTTAAAAGGATGTCGCTTGGAGTGGTAAAAAAATATTTCCCACCTTTACAATGGCATGATCAAGGGAAATCCTTTAAATCTTGATTTATTCACGCCCTCCGAATCCGGCAATTTAGCTATACAATTCAACGAAATTCTATAATATCTTCGTGCTTACCATTCATATGCTTAATCTAATTGTTCAATACCAACCGAGTGTAAAACAAAAGTAAAAATCTTCCAAAACGGCGAGAAACACAAATAAACCTCGTTTCATGTATAAAATCCCCCAAATTAACCATCAACATATATGACTCATCGATCCCTAGTCAATCTTGTAGAATATGGAAGGCTGGAGCCCCGCGGTGAAGTTGAAGTACTTGAGCGCCTCAGCCCACCGCGGGTTATCCTTGAGCCGGTGCACGGCGATGGTGCCCGGCACGAACTCGTGCGAGCACTTGTCCACCGGCATCGGGAGCGGGTAGTCGTACATGGCCGGCTTGGCGTTGAACCGGTTCTTCCCCTTGCCTCCCACCTTCAGCCACTGCCCGGTCATCATGTCCTCCGGCCCGACCGTGCGGTTGCGCGGCACGTCGGACGTCGCCACCCACTCGACGAGGTCCCACGACAGCACGTAGCCCATGCCGGACATGTAGTCCCGGAACGGGTCCATGCTGTCGCACGGGATGGTGGCGCCGTAGTACATGTCCTCCCGCGGCATCGCGCGCAGCGACTCCACCAGCTGCGGCAACCGGATGAAGATGTCGTCGTCGGCCTTCATCACGTAGTCGTACGGGTCGTCGCTGTAGAGCTCGGCCACCGTGGAGAAGAAGGTGTAGGTCTTGCCCCCGTTGAGGTTCTCCTCGCAGCCGTCGAGGATGATGACGTCGTCGTGGCGGAGGATCTCGAGCGGTACGAGCACGCGCTGGTCGTCCTTGTGCAGCCGGCAGAAGACGAACCGGACGTCGACGTGCGCGGTGAGGCTGGAGTTCGCGATCTGGAGGCCGTACACCATGCGGAGGAGGTGCCGGCGCTCGTAGAGGTCGGCGCGGGTGAGCACGCCGATGAGGAGGCGAAAGTCGGGCTTCCGGGACACGGCCGGCTCACCGGCGAGGCGCGCCACCTTGTACGTACCCGGAGGCGGGCTGCACGAGCTCATGAGCGCCTGCAGCTCGAACTCCTTGGGGTAGACGTAGATGTAGATGAACGCCAGGAGCAGGAGAGGCATCAGGACCAGCGCTTTGCTGGAGGTTGACAGCTTGGGGAAGGCGTGCTTCTTCATGGCGGCTTGGAGTTTCAGCTGATCTCCATGCTTAGCGTTGTTCATGGACCTGAGAAAATTACTTGGCGGCGGCTGCGGCGGCATCTCAAGGAAGAGATGGAGTTGCTGTTGCAGAGCCGCTTCGATGTATAGATCGCCGCCTGATCGGCTCCGGTCTTTGGTTCAAGAAGTTTTGTGTGGCATGAAGCGTGCATGCAAGTGGGTGGTCATTGATACGATGCTAAGGTGTAGACGTGTCGCCGGTGCTTTTGCTGGCGCGTGAAGCTTCGTGTGAGAGATGCGGTGGGGAGCTTGGCATGTACGGTAACGGCGACACTTTGCGTAAAGGTAGGCGAGGGCGAGGCGGAGTCCGTGAAACGGAGGCGCGACATGCGAGGTCGGATCTTGGGGGGGAACGTGACCTGCTGGAGTCAACGTTTACAGCAAAGCATGCATGCATGAATGCGAATGGAAACGTTAATTTCACAGTAAACTGTCATTAGTAACTCTGTTATCAAAAGTAGTATCTTCGGCAATTTGGAATCTATCTGGCCAAAAATGCATGCCTCTGCGCTTGAATTTGTGCCTCTCGTTTGATTTGGAAAAGGGCTTGTCTATTTGTAATGTGACTAAATTTTCTTAAGTATAAATCATATTTTTTTATCTAATGAATCAATATCCAATTATATGATACATCAATCTCTATACAAATCCAATGGCTATAAAAATTAACTTAGACTTAAGAAAACTTAGGCGACTTAGAAATAGCAAATCGGTTTGGAAAATATTGGCCTTTGGATGATCACATTAGTCTCACTAATTAGCCAGCAATTCAGTACATTTACCACATGCATACATGGAGAGTTGGCTTCATCCATCTGTTCTCTTCCCATGTGTTGCTTGAGCCAGGAGTAAGCTAGTTCTATTTTGCCAGCATTCAAACCGATGGTTTCAACGAACCAATGGCACCTTGCGTAACAAATTTCAAAAATTTGTGCCTCTCGTTTGATTTGGAAAAGGGCTTGTCTATTTGTAATGTGACTAAATTTTCTTAAGTATAAATCATATTTTTTTATCTAATGAATCAATATCCAATTATATGATACATCAATCTCTATACAAATCCAATGGCTATAAAAATTAACTTAGACTTAAGAAAACTTAGGCAACTTAGGCCAACACCTTTCTGCATGTCATTTTCAAGGCAACATATTGGATCCGGCATTGGTCCTTGTTAAGTAAAGAAGGAGAAAAACCAATCTTCAAGAATGGATGCCAAATTTTGGAGACGGTCATCATGGAGGTCTTTGCAAAATTTAGATGGAAGTTCCGGAATAGGATTGAGGCGTAGTGTCTGTTTTTTCATGTATCTTGTGTATTTTGTTTTGTGTTAGTTCTTGTGCTCTCGTGTGAGAATCGAGCTTGAATGCTCTTAGATGTAACTTTTAAACTGCATACGATCTTCGGATTGTAGAGGCTAGGACATTTTTCATTCACTTAATGAAATTTTTCCCTTGATCTAAAAAAAAAAGCAATAGCAAATCGGTTTGGAAAATATTGGCCTTTGGATGATCACATTAGTCTCACTATTTACCCAGCAATTCAGTACATTTACCACATGCATACATGGAGAGTTGGCTTCATCCATCTGTTCTCTTCCCATGTGTTGCTTGAGCCAGGAGTAAGCTGGTTCTATTTTGTCAGCATTCAAACCGATGCTTTCAACGAATCAATGGCACCTTGCGTGACAAACAAACCAATGCGACGCCGGAGATTTATGAACTTCGCAAGCTAGTATCTTTGCTAGTAGTAACGGCAACACAATATGATAATATTTGTAAGTCACACATCACACAGCCATTGCACTTACGCAACGGAAAATGGCTAGCAGCTATCTCACTATATGTATACAAGAGTCTATTGTGTGTTCAGAGTTCAGGTGTGCGTTCAGCCATGCAAGCCCTCATGCATTTCTGATGAGCTGAACGATGAACCAGAAACCACGGACGAACTTAAGGCACTTCAATTGACGACCCTGAATCCCTGATTACATAACGGGATCAGTTTGTCAGGAAGTATCATATAGGAGTACGAAGGAATGTTGCAGTAACAAGTTTGATCATTTTGATATCAAACGAAAACATCGGGATAGTTCTGATCAAGATATCACGCATGTATCTGCAATCCTGCATGCATGCAAGAAGCCAAGAACGTACGCTTCAGGGCCTCATTCCTAAGCCTACATGGTACAGCAGCTTGGAGGGCTTGAGCCCCCGGGTGACGTTAAAGAACTTGAGCGTGCGCGCCCACTTGAGGCGGTCCTTGAGCTTGTGCACGGCGACGGTGTCCGCCGCGAGCGCGTGCCGCGAGCAGGTCACCTCCTCGCCCGTCCCATCGTCCCAGTAGTCGTACATCCGCGGCGCCGCGCCGTACTTGTTCTTCCCCTTGCCGCCCCACCTCAGCCACCGCCCCAGCACCCTGTCCTCCGGCCCGTTCAGGTCGTTCCGCAGCTCGTCCGTCGCCGCTATCCACGCCGCCACGTCCCACGACACGATGTACCCCATCCCGGACATCCACTTGTCCATGTCGTGCCGGTGGCACGGCGTCAGGAACCCGTAGTACATGTCGCGCCGCGCCTTGCCCCGGAGCGTGTCCGCGAGCGCCTCGAGGCGGTAGTACGTGTCGTCGTCGGTCTTGCCGACGTAGTCGTAAGGCGTGTCGGCTAGCAGCCGCGGGACGGTGGAGAAGTACGAGTGGGTCTTGCCGTTGTTCATGTTCTCGGTGCAGTTGAGCACGATGATGTCGCCGTGGGCGATGATCTCAAGCGCCACCAGCGCCGCGTCCTCCTCCTTGGTGAGGTTGCACACCACGAAGCGGACGTCGATGACGGCGCGGGCAGGTGGCGGCTGGAGTGCGTACACGAGGCGAAGGAGCGCGCGCCGCTCGTACATGTCCGCCCTGGTGAGGACGCCAAGGAGCAGGCGGAAGTCCGGCTTCGCCGAGTAGACATTGTTGGCAGCAAGGTGGGTCGTTGCCTTCGGCACGCCGCCGCATGAGGCGAACGCCGACTGGAGCGAGAAGTCGTTGGGGAAGAGAACGAAGTAAATGAGTGCGAGGAGGAAGAAAGAGAAGAGAACGAAATGGACAGTGGGGAAAGGGAACACTTGCGAAAACGGAGAGGGCTTCTTCATGGCGCCTTGGTTAGGCAAGCACGTAGCACTAGCTAATTAGTTGGTGCTAAGCTCATGTCATGGCTAAACGAACTGTAAACCTGGCTTAAGTAGGAAGGTAAGAGGAGGTGTCGAAAGACTTCAAGATTGGCAATGCTTTGTGGACATGCAACCTAGCTAATTAGTTGGCAGTATAAACCTCTGCTTTTAGCTATGAAACTCTAGTCACGAGCGCACATCGAGGTCTTGCATGTTTAACAAACGACAAAAATGTATATCAACTTCTAAAGCCATAGAATTTCTATACCAGCATGCCTAAAATCTATCGTTGGTCAACTGTTTCGGTCGCATGCAGCATGCTTGGATCCTACTTTTGGGAGTTTTGTAAGTCCATGCATTGCGTTGCTCAGAAGCAAGGAGTCACCGAGGAAACGTCAATTTTTATTAAGAGGACCGTGGAAATTAACGCCATTAGTTTCTGACCCTAGGCACACATCGATGGGCTCACTCGTTTCAGGGGTTTTGGCGCACTTACTGCTAGAGCTGAGCCGCACGGGAAACCGGATCCTCTGACTTCATGAAACAAAGCCCAGTTCCGATGCGATGAGAAAGCAAAAGATGAGATCGATCTGGACATTAGGGTAAAGATCGGCGTGGCAGGTTTAGCTCAAGTACGGTAGCACCTTCGCTTAGGTAATTGTTTTTGCATCTGATGTCCGAGAATCTTTCATGGTCTGATGTTCGAGAATCTTTCAAAGTCATGATCACTATTCTTTTCTAATTTTACTTCACAAAGTTAGAGAATTTTAGAGTATTTATATTGACTGTGGTTGATGATTTTTAGTTGCAATTGATAGATTTTATCTGAAAATGAATAGTAGTGATAGAAAGAAATGATTTTTAGAAGAAGATGACGAGCAGTAAGGAAAGTGAGAGAGATACATGCACGAACGGGAGTGAGAAGAGTAGGAATGCGCGATGCGTCCATGATCTCTTTTTTATCTTCAGAACAAGACGGGGAATGAGAGAAATGAAGAAACCACCTTGAGAAGATATTTATATTAATTTTTGATTTCTTTAAATAAAAGTTAGAAATAACAGTTAATAGGAATGGTTACTTAATCTGGCCGTACAGACCATTGTAACCGCTTAGAACCATGAGGCCCTCGGGCGCCAGCCCCTAACTACCCATTCCACCTCCACTGTCTCCACATGCCATATTCCACTACGTTACAACAAAAATGAACAGCTTCCACTTGAGCTTCCTCTCAAAAAAAAAAAGAAAAAAAATCCACTTGAGCTTACAACTATAAAGATTGATGAACATTCATGCGTAATGTATGCATAGTAGATGCCATATACTGAACACCACTCGATGTCCTCACATAACTTCTGGAAGTATTTCCAATACAATTGTTCTTTTCCCCATATTATCCTTCTAGCAACCGTAGCTTCAGAAGTAGGTGATATATCAGGTGAAAATACGAATCAAATTTCGTTTTCACTTAAAGTTCCAAAAAAAAATCAGATGTAAGAGAGATTATGTTGTATATCTCTATAAAATTTTAAGATCAAATTTAATTATAAAAAAAAGGAAAAATCAGAAAATTGTGAGGATGGCAATCTACATAGTTTAGCTAGACACCACATTATAAAACTTCAAGTTTTAATACAACCTAGAGTGAGATATACATAAAGTTGATTTAGTATCTAAACTTTAGTTGATCACGCAATTGAGTTGGATGAATATGATCATACGGTGACGATGTGCCGTCCAATTCAAGTTTCTTGACGTACGACTCCGAGTACGTACTGAACCTCACCGTAAAAAAAGAAAGAAAGAAAGAAAGAAAGAAAAAGAGTACGTACTGGACCATCGTTAGGGATGCTCAAAATAGTTTTTTTAAGTGACTTATGGCTGAAAAACACTGTAGCTGATTGAAATTGTACTATAGCTGATGATGGCTTATTTGGCATAATTAAAATTAAAAAATTTAAAAATAGAAGAAAAAACAGGTTAACCCATCATGGACAGTACAAACGAACACAAAAAAGAATTGACAAAAAAGCTTTAAAAAACCAGAAAAAAACAAAATTGTTAAATAGTGGAAAATAAATGTTTTGGGCGGTACCAAGTTAAACCACGCAAGTCTACATGCGTGCAGGAACTAACCTTCAGTTCACAAGTCTACATGGTACATCTTGGAAAGCTTGAGCCCCCGGGTGGCATTAGGGTGTGTTTGGTTCGTGGATTGAGGTTGTATCGTATATCCTGACTGAGTGGATGCAGACTGAGTGGAATCGTATTTCAGAAAAAGAAGATGTTTGGTGAGGTTGCATGAGCGGATGCAAAAAAACTGAGATGCTGTTTGGTTGCCTGTATGAGCGGATGCAGTCTACCAAACCTGAGAGGCTGACACGTGGGACCGCATAAGATACACTGCATCAACCCATCCAGGATGGCCAGTGAAGCTCATTTTGAGCGTATCCACCCATCCAGGATGAGGGCGTATTTTTGCATCCACTCATACAGGCAACCAAACAGGCTCTTTCTCAGATTATACTGATCCACCCAGCCAGGACGAAGGAGATTCAGGCAACCAAACACACCCTTAAAGAACTTGAGCGTACGCACCCACTAGAGTGTTGGGCCAGGGATAAAATAGAACATATTTATATGATGATTGAAACTTATACGAATAGTTCTAATCAACTTAAGACATACAAAAGTATTTTCGTTATGCCAATCCGTTACGGCTTTTTTTAATTTTCTCTTCTATTTATAGACTTAGATTACAAGTGTCCAGACTAACAAAACCTCCCGTCTCTTCCGGCCACAATCCCCATAACCCGCACTACCCAAACGACTCATTCCACCAACCAACTCACTCAATTTAGTGGACACGACCAATTAGTGCAGACTAACTGCTTTCTGGACCTGTCTAGGACCGCACACAATCCTTTGAGTCCTTCTTCAACCATGTCAACCACGGTGTCTCGATCATACCTCACGACCAAGGCTACTTTGACCATATTGCCTTCGACCACGGCTTGTCGACCACATCTTTGACCACGGCTTCATCGACCGCTTCACTGACCACAGCTTATTGATCAGCATCTCCGGTAGTACCACTCACACAGACAGTACTACCAGTCTTCGAGCACGACCGAGATACTGCAGCTTATGAGTACCGAACATCGACCACTATATAGCTACGACCACTATAGTTGCGACTGCTGCTATGACCACTGTAGCTACAACCACTGTAGCTATGACCACTTGCTACAGTATTCCTCCAAGTACCGATTGCTACAGTACTTCTTTGAGTACCGACTGCTACAGTATTTCTTCGAGTACCGACTGTTATAGTACTTCTCCAAGTACCGACTGCAGCTACGACTATTGCGCAGCTCGACTTACGACTATGACTGCTATGACCGGTCTCTGACTCCGGAGTTTCCGACTACTCTCCAATTCTGGGTCTTCGACATGAACTCGATACATGACTATAGAGTACTTGAACACACTGAACTCTCGACACGACTACAGAGTACTCATACACACCGAGTACTCGACACACGACTTCTCAGTACTCAAATACACTAAGTACTCGATAATGACAACATAGTACTCGAACTCACCAAGTACTCGACACACGACTTCTCAGTACTCAACACACACCAAGTACTCAACACCGACTACGATAACAATACAACAAGATTAGCTCCAACATTGAGGTAGTCCTTAAGCTTGTGCACGGTGACAGTGTCCACCGCAAACGCATGCCGGAAGCAATTCACCCACTCCCCATCATGTTGTCCCAGTAGTCGTACATCTACGGCTCCATGTTGTACTTGTTCTGCCCCTTTCCACCCCACCGCAGCCACTGCCCCAGCACCAGGTCCTTTGGCCCGTTCGTGTCATTGCGTAGATCGTTAGCCACGGCGATCCACACCGCCACACAAGTCT
Source organism: Dendrocalamus latiflorus (assembly GCA_017311315.1). Taxonomy (NCBI): domain Eukaryota; kingdom Viridiplantae; phylum Streptophyta; class Magnoliopsida; order Poales; family Poaceae; genus Dendrocalamus; species Dendrocalamus latiflorus. The sequence goes on from CM029633.1 coordinate 27,119,588, forward strand.
TCATGAGTTTTGCTATAACAAGTTAGAGGATTTATTTTAACTGTAACTTAATGATGCTTGATTCTGGTTGGATTTAGTGGGGTTTGAGCAACCAAAACTAGGCTGATGGAGGATGTTAGTGCACCGATTTATGTTCTTATGCTGATTACTATCTCCTATGATATGTAGTGTTGTCATGCTTCCGCGTAGCCTTTTGTTCTTGGGGAGATGCTGTCGGATTCTTTCTTTGTAATCCAGCGGGTCCTAAGTGTAGGGCCTGTTCTTTTCGGCTGCGGCTTATGGCTTTTGGCTGAAATTTTTGAATTTTGGCTGATAACAGTACAGATTACGGAGAGACAGATACTCACTTGCGATTTTGGCTGGTACAGATGTTGGGCTTTTAACGTGTAGATCGTTTAACTTGTAGACCCTGTCTTAAGAAAATACTCCGTTTGAAAGTTAGGTACTGTAGCAAAAGCCAAAAGTCGCCGGCTTGTGAGGTAAAGAACAGGCCCGTAGTTTAGTAGCACCCTGGGGTAGTGTGGTTCCTGGGGTGTTACACCTGTGTCACTTGTTGGGCCCACTTGGGCCTTGTAATAGTGTGGGATCCGAGCCCTGGTTGTGTGCGGCCCCTGGTGGCGCACAAACCCTAGGCCGACCCCCTCCTTAGCCACCACCTCCTTATAACCTTTGTGGCCGCCATTGTTATTCCTTGGGCTTGTTTAGATTACTTTTTGTTCAGAAAATACCAGTTGTGTACGTCGACTAGACCAACTATGGTGACTTCAAGCCTCTCCATTGTTCAACGAAACTTTATCTTTCATCCACAATTCAAATCACACTTTTTTTTGCTTGATTCTCGATTGCCTGCAGGAAAGATCATCTGTGTTGGAAATGGTTGGTAACGACAAGAGTGTGGTATAGCGTTCATAGGACAAACTTTGTCATTTTGGTCAAGTAGCCTCATCGTTAACATCATATTAATCAATCATAGTTATCATTCTTATCGGAAGATCGGGCCAAATCCCCTCATCACAACCGACGATCTCTGAAGATTTCCATAATAAGAATCTTTTTTGCTGCACCGAGATCTTTTATCTTGAATTCACTGCTTAATTATTCCTTTAGTTTTAATAATTCATTCTTGTCTTTTGCCACGATCAACATAATATCAATAAATAGGAGCAGGTAGATAGATGAACTATTGATGGTTTTTGAATAATCACAGCTATCATAGTCAGATCTCTTGAAACTTGAGAGATTATAAAGGAGTCAAATCTCACCATTGTTTAGGTAATTGCTTCAACCCATAAGAGACTTCTTCAATTTGCACACAAAATTCTCCTTTCTCAAAACAACAAAATCTTTCAGCTGCTTCATATAGATATCTTTTTCAACTCTTCGTGTAAGAACGCGATTTTAACAAATAGTTTCTCAAGCTCACAATCAGACATAGCTACAATACTGAGTAAGGTCCGACTAGAGCTTTGTTTCACGATTGGGGGAGAAAATATCTATAAATGCAATACCTGTAATTTGGTTGTATCATTTTGCAATGAGCCTTGCCTTGTACCTGACCTGATTGGTCATAGATGTGCCTTCTTTCTTTTTGTAAATCCACTTGTAGTATATGAATTTCTTTTCAATTAGGAGCTCAACAAGCTCCCAAGTGGAATTCTTCTCGAGAGATTCCACTTTTTCATGCATGGCAGTTAACCACTTCTCTGACTCATCAGAGCAGATGGCCTCTGAATAAATTTAAGGCTCAACAATGCCTTCAATGTCTTCTGCCATGTTCAAATAATAAGCCACAATGTTGGCTTCTTTAATTAACCTTTTCGGAGGACAGAATTTTCTCCTTCCCTAACATGCTGCAACGGATTGTTGGTTCTGACCAGTTCCTGTTGAAAGATTAATGGTTAGAGCTTGAACAGGGATATCTTGTGTATTCTCCTTGATGGCCTCTGGTGAGATTCCTAAATCTATCACGTGCCCCACTTGCACACTGGTAAACCACGTCTTCTTAATGGGAGCATAACTGATCAAAATTCCTTTCAACAGAGTAGACTCATTGAAAGTAACACTTCTGCTCAAGACAACCTTTTGGGTCTCAGGATTCCACAACTAATAGCCTTTAACTCCAAACTCATAGCCTAGGAAGATGCACTTAATGGCTCTTGGCTCAAATTTACCTTTATCATCATGAGCATAAGCATGACAGCCAAAAATCTTTATGCTCAAGTAGTCCGCAGAAGAACCCAACCACATATCAACTATAATTTTCTTGTCGATGGAAGTGTTCGGTAATCGATTGATTAGATGAAATGTTGTGGAAGCGACTTCAGTGTAAAAACTTATTGACAAATCAGGCGTGGACAACATGCAGCGCACCTTTTCCATAATGGTTCTATTCATGTACTCGACCACACCGTTCTGCTGAGGTGTGTCGGGTACCATATAATGTTTTACAATGCCTTTTGATTGGCATAAGGCTTTGAATTCTCTCGAATAGAATTCTAGGCTATTATCTATTCGGAGTTTCTTAACATGCTTGCTAGTCTATTTCTCAACCATAATCTTTCACTCTTTGAATGTCTTGAACACATCATACTTTTGCTTAATAAAGTATACCCAAACTCTTCGAGGGTAGTCATTAATGATGGTCAGCATATAATTGGCTCCTCCAAGAGATGGAACGTGAGAATTACCCTACAAATCAGAGTGAAAATAATCTAATATGACATTTAAAAAGTGATTTGTAGAGCTAAAACTCACCCTCTTCTATTTACCAAAGATATAGTGTTCACAAAACTTTAATTGGTTGACGACTTGACCATTGAGCAGACTTTATTTGCACAACTCATTTAAACTAGCTTCACTCAGCCCAAGATGCATATGCCATAGACTTGTCCGATCAACATCGGACAACTTGGTCAAGGCAACAATAGCCTTTCTGACTAGGGTAGTGTCTTGAAGATGATAGAGGTTTGCTGCCTTCATATCACCTTTTATAAAACTAGTACCATTTTGCATCAAGAGTACTCAACGAGATAAGGTTCTTTTTAAATTTGGAATGTATCGGACCTTCGATAGGGTTCTAATGGTGCCATCAAATATCTTGATCCAAACGGAATTGATGCCTGCAATCTTGCATGAAGTATTATATCCTATTAATACTGATCCACTCAGAATAGCCACATAAGTAATGAACCAGTCACGGTTCATATGAAAAGTGCAGGCTGAACCACGAATCCATTCATCGCTGATTTTGGAATCACTTGCAAATGCAACAAGAATCCCTTCAGAACCTTCTTTTGTGATAATGGTAGCCTCAGTTTCACCATCTTATTGATCTTTTTTGGAATTATTATTCCTCTTCTTTTTATTTTGGAGTTGTCAGCACTCGAAGATATCATGTCTACCCTTCTTATAGTAGCAACACGGCTTCTTGGTCTTCAACTTTGAACAACCTTTGTGTCTGCTCAAGTTTCTGCCATTGGAATCACTACTTAGAGCCCTCTCAACTAGTCTGCCCTGAATGGATAAACCTTCTACGTGTGAACTTGAGCTCTCGCTCAAAACCATACTTTTCATCTTTTTTTTGGCATACAACGCTTCATAAACTTCCTTTAGCGTAGGAGTATCTCGATTGTAGAGAATTGTGTCTCTAAATGTATAGAACGAAACAGGTAGCGAACAGAGTAGAATAAGGTCTAAATCTTCATCATCGTATTTGACCTCCATAACTTCAAGTTTGGTGACCAAATTTTTAAATGTGGTTAGATGATCTTGCACTTATCCGCCTTTTACCAACTTAAGTGAGAAAAGCTTCTACTTTATATGCATCTTGTTGATCAGATCCTTAGTCATATAGATCTATTCCAACTTTAGCCATTACGCAGCAGCAGTGGTCTCCTTTATGACTTCCTAGAGGACATTATTATAAAGATGAAGACGAATTTGAGAGAGAGCCTTATGATCTCTCCTTTGTTTTCCTCAATCGACCATGCAGCGAGCATCTTGTTGATTCCTAATAACACATCATCTAAAATGAGCTATGACAGAACAACTCACATCTTGACTTTCCAGAGAGAAAATCTTGTGCCATGATCCAGCAACAGAAGATCATACTTCATTAACGCCATGATGAGTATGCCCTAGATTGATCGAGCGAAGAACCAAGCTCTGATACCATTTCTTACAAAACGAATGTCAAAATATGAAACAATGAAGAATAATCAAGAGCACAAGACAAAAAAATTAATGTGGAAAAACTCTTGCGAGAAAAACCATGGACATATAATCGGCAAAATCACTATATGGACAAGAAGTTACAAAGTGCTCTTAGCTTATTACATGTGTAAATAAATTGTGCTATGCACATTTCATATCATGAGGCTTACAGGAGATATAAATAGCCTTGAGAACAAAAGTATTAGATGAGGAACCGAGTCCTAGTTAACAATGAAATAGAGACCTACTCAAAAACTGAAATGGTAACCTGCTCGGAGATAGGAACAACACTTCGCTAAAGACGAAACAGAGTCTCAGAAGATAACGGTGAAGAGTTGTAGTCGGAAACGTCTCGAGTAGCCATGTCTAACTCTAGTCAGCGCTAACACCTTTTGACACCCTGATGGTGTAAGTCAGTGCAGAGTCCATCATAGACATGAAGATGATCTCAATCATAACTAGTTATGGTCAGAATATATCTTTGAGCAAAATTTAATTGGATTTTTAAGTAGTTGGATCGAACAGATTCGAATAACAAAATACATATGATCACATGGCACTTTCATACGCTATTGTTTGCACACAGCTTTAATATAGATTAAGATATAGATATGTGCAAGTAAATGAGGACATCCTTTATATGGAGATTGAAATGAGAAACATATCAAAGAGAAAAGGAATCCTAATTAGCCCCATTATATTCAAAGTAATAAAAGAAATATATATAAATAGCGAATTCATCAGAATCTTGCTTGAACGAGCAAACTAATTTTCATCCACAAATAGTTATTCTTCATGAACATACGTACAACACGTTTTAACAGAGGAAAAAAAATAAGCAAACAAAGGACAAGCCAAACAATCAATAGGGCACACACAAGGGAGCCCCATACATGGACTGGATCAACCCCTATCCTACTCCTAGGTGCACGCTCTCCGGCTAGTACTTTTTTGTACCCTACCAAACTAAGTTACAAACAAACTAATTAATGTATAGCATTCTTGATTGTACGCTGATGGTATACAGAAAGTAACATGCGTTGGCATGGACCAACACCTAATTTGCATGTATTATAATTAGTTTATGCCCAGTTTCTTTTTAATTTATGACTTATAACTTATAATTTCTTTCGAACAAACAAACAGAACAGTTTTTGTTACTGTTTTGAAGTGGTTTATCGGGATAATCTTTTCGAAGTGGCTTACCGGTATTTGGTTTGTTCGCACAAGCGCTCATGTTAGAATTAAAAGCTATAAACTACAGCTATAAAACATCAGACACAGCCAAAAAAAAACGTATCCATGCAACCACAATCTATTGGAGAAAATTAGGGAGCCCGATCTTCTTCCCTGCCTTCTGGACGTCTTCTTGCACCCTTCTCCTATACTCGCCGAAGGTGAACGTCCGGTAAAGGGAAGGCTCCTTGCACGTGCCGATACGCGAGTCGTACGACGGGCAAAGGAAGTAGGCAACGGAGTACCTCTCCGTCGTCGCGTTGGCCATCACTCTGTGCTCGACGCTCTTGTATCTGTCGTTGCTCCATGCCTTCAAAGAGAGGAAAGAAACGACCTTCAACTCAATACTGTGATTGAAGAAAATATACTCCAAAAACAGAAGGATAACTTTGTACATAAATGCGCATTTTCCCGATTAGTTGTCTAAGTAATCTAGATTATGTAATCTCTCATTTTAGACGTTGGCGAATAACCTTAATTTTTTTAAAGACTTGTCAGATATCTTTAGACTTTAGTCTAGTTTAGTGGTACTACACATATATATACTATTGTGATCTCCTCCCCTCGGTTCCCTCGCAAAAGTTGCAAATGTACCACGTGTGTATCATGGACACGTCTCTCGCTTTTGCGCAATGCTTTCCTGTCCCTTAGTGGAATCCGTAGGCTTTTTGTTAGCGGCAGTACAGGGGTACACACAGGCACATCGCACACAAGTACGCAAGTTGCGGTTATGTATGACGAGGCAACGTCCACTTTTAGAGAGTTGGAGCACTCGGAATATGTTCACAGATGCTGTACTTGTAATATGCAGACAGCCGGCCAGCCAGCTACCGGAGAGTACACATGCAGGCCGAGGCCGCACATCTGTGTACCTTGTGAATGATGGATCTTAACTTCTTCTCGTGCGCAAATTAAGAAAAGTTGATAGCTAGGCCAGCATGCGTGTAGTTAGGTAGATGTACAGGCGATCGATCAGCCGGCCATTGATTAACGTGCGTGTGTGTACCTGGAACAGGTCTCCAATGTTGACGATGAGGGCGTTGGGGATGGGCTTGACGGCCACCCACCGGGAGTCCTTCATGAGCTGCAGGCCGCCGACCTGGTCTTGGCAGAGCACGGTGAGGAAGTCGCTGTCCGTGTGCGGCACCAGGCCGAAGGCGTCCGGCGAGAACGGGCACGGCGGGTACCTGTTGAGGCGGAGGAAGCACGTCGTCTCGTCGCAACCCTCCGGGAAGTGCTCGCAGGCGTAGCCCAGGCTCTCGGCCAGCACGCGCGCCAGCATCTTGGCCAGCTTGGACATCGCGTCCGCCACCTCCCGCGTCACATCCCTGCAGCGTCCACACACAGCACCTTGTCTCATACTGTACTACTGCTGTTTTGCCGACCTGAAAGGCTTTCCTATTTCCTAAGCAATATATAACTAACGTCGCAGATAAGTTCTTGGCTTCTTAGTTTGCCTGATCAAAACAAAATAAAAGAGTAGATACGAATGTTTAACTAGCAGAGATTGTACTGCACACCTCAAGGGTATTAATATTTTTTTCACCATGACAGGGCACACTCATGAATCATGATCTAATTGTCAGCCACCATATGCATAGTTGATATATAGTTGTAGACATCGTACATGGACTAATTGCGTCTCCGCCTTACTAGAAAGCTATAATTATTGCATTTTCCACATCAGGCCAACTTAATATTCCAAAGGTGATGTTGCTAGCTAGGCCAGCTTAATCGCCGTAATTAAACCATCCCTTCTTTTTCCCGGGTGCTTATTCCGCCGCACTAGTCAATGTCGCAATCATATAACCCGATGGAATATAGTATTTACTATTTAGTTACTAGTCCCTCTGGGACGGGAAAGCTTTCAGATATTATTCCCGGTACTTGAGAAACACCGGTACTTCACAGGAGAAGAGAATCTGAATCTCGGGAGGCACACATGGCGACCGAGTAATAGCTACCTACCGGACACTGGTTATATAGTAACGAGCGAGATGAAGTGCACACTGCACAGGCGCACGCAAGTACCTGAGGGTGGTGAGCTCGCCATAGTTGCAGTAGTTGCCGGAGATGCCGGCGAGCGGGACGTGGAAGGCCTCGGACCAGGAGAGCTGCTGGAGCGACGTGGCAGTCGGGGTGCCCCAGCGGTAGGAGTCGTTGAGCAGGCCGGCCGTGGCCTTGGCCTCGAACGGCAGGCAGAAGAGGCGCGCCTGCTCCCGCCGCATCGCCTCCAGGAGCTCCTGCCTGACGCCGTGGTTGCGCACCTGGAAGAAGCCCCACTCCTCGGCCGCCCGCGCGATGGCCGCCGCGCAGGCCGCCCTCTCCCCCTCTCCCCCGCCGGCCTCGCTTGTAACACAGCCGACGTCAATCATTGGGAGCTCGCACTCCGCCACGGTCAGCAGGCCCTGAACCGTCGGCAGCGCTGTGGTGCCCGCGTCTTCGTGCCGGTCGTCGTCGCCGCCGCCGCGGCGGAGTAGCGCGTAGTAGCTGTCCACCAGCGGCGGCTCGGCCGCGCTCTCCGCAAAGGCCAGCATGACTGCCACCAAACTGTTCAAATTCGCTGGACACGCGCAAGCGCTGATCCAGAGCTAGCTCGCTATGCCTGCCTATCCGTGCGAGCTTCTTGGATGCAAGCGGGCTCGCTTATATAGAGCGCGCGAGAGGCAGCGTGGTTTGACTCTCTGGGTTAGGGCCAGGGCATTGTATGCGCCGAGCGCAGCTGCGCACTCGTGGCGATCTAACCTGCATGGGTCTGGCCGCCCGATCGAGAGCCGCGACGGGGTTAAGGGCTCGGGCTCGTACAGGCCGACACTTGGAGGCGGTAGGGGCGACGCACGCAGCAGCATACACCTAGGGCTGCTAATGGTAAGGCCTTATCCAAATCGAGTCCAAATCCAAATTTAAATAATAAAAGCTTAATCCATTTTAGGCCTAAATCGTCAAATCCTAAGTCTGATCTAGGCCTAAACTCTGGCCGGGGACTTAGCCTAGACCTATCTTTGTTCCAGACGATCTCCTTGAGCTCAGTGGCGAAGCCAGAAAGAAAATAGAGGGTGGGCTCAAAGCATACTTGTGGTGAGAAAGATTAGCGAAGTCATCCTCGGAAACATCGTAGTCTAAACGTGAAAAGCGGCCCAAACAAAATAAAATCAAATGAAATAAAAAAGTATAAAATAGGTACTTGGAAGTATAATATAAATGTAGATGAATTTAAAATTTTGAACCACTTGATTCAGAGTTTGGATGGCAGAGAATAGGTCATTGGGAGGTTTGCCTGAGGAGACAGTATAGAACAAGATGAAGGAGACAATTTGCAGTGGTACTGTTTTTGTGGGTGATGCCTATTGATATGGCTGGGCAGTACAATTTTTGAAACAAGTTTATTATGATTTTAATTTGGTTCTGACAAACTGGGAAGGAATCATGCCGTGGAAATCAGCAGTAACTTTTGCTCTCGAGCAACGAAAATGTTTAGAGCGCAGAGAAAGGCAAGAAGTAAGCAAGTAGCAAGCAAAATGGCAAGCATTACTAAAAGTAGGTTGTTGGTTGTTACCAATGGCAGAAGGCTTTTGATTGCTTTGCTTGTTGTTTTGCTTTACTTTGCTCAAGCAAAATGGCAAGCAGCAAAACAGCAAATAATATGAGGGCAACAAATAAATATATAAAATCACTTCTGCTTTACTTATTGGTTGCCATTGGGGGGAGGTGAGGCTTAAGCCTCACCAAGCCCCCCTGCTGGCTACGCCCCTGCTTGAGCTAGGCATTGGTGGCCGCGATCTCGTCCGAGAGCCTGTCCCGAACACGCAGCTATGTGGTGGCACTGACAAGACCGACTTGGAGAGTGTATCTATCAATGGTGTCCTTAGTGCTGAACGCGGTGTCACGGCCCACCATGCTGTCCTCACCACCATAGCTCGACACGCGATGACCGGGCTGGTGCCCCTGGCTGAAATCCCTCCCCCTCACACATGAGATCCACCCCCACCGCCACCGAGTTCACCAACCCGTCGCCTACATCCTCAAGATCGAGCCCCACCACGGTGACCTTTAAGATTTACAAGGTTGTGTCGCCTTACCGCCTGCTGCCCAAGTAGACCCTCTCCAATGTCTCTCACTTCTTCGCTGTGCTCCACCAGGACAACCTTGCCCATCCTTCCTCACTCCACGTCCGGTAGCCATGACTTCGTAGAGGTGCGACGTGGTGGAGGCAAGTAGAGACATGCAGCTTGGCGACGGGTGGAGGCGATACAAACGGAGGTGTGAAGTTCCTTGCTTCTTATGAACTCGAAACAATGGGCTACTTCTAGATATTGCAAAAGTGCTAAATGTACTATCCATTACAAAAAACAAGGCCTACCGCCTAGTTCAATCTAACCCAAATTTGACCCAAAAAACAATAGATCCAAGACCGATCTAGTCTATTTATAATGTTAGATCAATCTGATCTAATCTAAAAGCCTAAATAGACCCAAGCCCATTAGCAACCCTAGCAGCATGCATATAGGGGGTGGTCCGTGTTTGACTGGGCCAGCGACGGGTGAGGGAGCTAGCCGTGGGTGTCACTGGGCATGCATGGCAACTCATACAGCTTAGTGTCCGTTCATACTGGGCTTTGCTCATGGCTTTTGGTTTTTGTTTATAAATAGGAATAGCTTGTAGAGAGCCTTACAGAAAAAGAAACTTATGTGTTTAACTGATATAAATAAGGTTACTATAGTGTACTCTATAATTAACTAGTTAATCTGTTTTAAAAAATACCTTATTTAAAAATTAGATACCATAAAAAAACAGCTTTTAAAAGTTAATCCCGACAAGGCCTAAATGCTGTTGGACCCTTTATTTATCGTACTAGTGCTCGTTATACAGTGCGTGTGCGTACGTATGTAACAGTGGGATTTCTCGAAGGGTGTATACCATTGTTAATTCCGCGCTCGGCCCCCACCTCAGCACGTCGCTGTACGCGTGTTCCGTCGGGAGGCCCACCGGCACGTGCCGCGCGTCAGCAATCGCTAATCGCACTGTGCTAGCTGCTAGTATGTCACATTTGTCACTCCATTTAAATAATCGTCCGTTTCATGACTGCTGGTCATTGTTATTTACTTGTCCGTCTATAATGTTATTTTAGATTACATATGATTAAAATTTTAAACACTTTTCCGTGAAAAAAAAGATAAAAAAGACTTTTACCATTAGCCACATGGTACGAACTACGAAGCCTTATTCTTGTTTGGGAAATTTTAATTTTTGGCTTATCAGAATTTACATAGAACAGCCATTCTACCCCTTACTCCTTGTTGGCGGTTACCTCCACCACCGCCACTCGCAATTCCCTCCACCTCTCGCCTTCCAATCACCCACCATCATTGGTAGTCACTAGTTAGGCACGGCTATAACACCCTAAACCACTTCACCGCCAACCATCAGGCCCCAACCACCCTCCATCCTTGTCATGCCCCCTTCCCTTGCTTCTTGTTGTCGTTGACGATTGTATCGGTTAGCTCACTGCGATGATTCGACGTGAAGCTATTGAGTCAAGCTGTGCCTCCGGCCCCTTCATCCTTGACTACAACACAACTACATCCACCTCATCAGCGACTACAACCTCCTCAGCCTCAACCTCCTTTGCATCTACAACTTTCCCCCTACCTCGGGCCTCCAAGAGAGTTTTTAAGATGGAGATAGGGAAACGAGAAGGAAAAACAGTGGAGCGTGGGCATGCCAACGTTGATGAAAATGAGCAGTCTAAGCTTTGGTACCAAAACCAACAAAACTAAGGGCCTGTTTGGTTGGAGACCTCGCAGGCAAATGCCTGCCAGGCAACACATCCTGGCCCCAGGCATCCAAAATCGAACGCCTGGGATGCATGCCTGACCCAGGCAGCTTTTTTCAGCCTCCAGCTAAACAGGTCCTAAAAATTTAAGCGATACATTTTGAATTTTCTGGGAGAGCTCTGTGAATTACTTCGATTAATCTATACATCCCGCTGTCCCCTCAGGGTGGTGGTGGTTCCGACTACCACCACGTCAGAAAAGGCACAACGCCACATGACAGATTTTGAAAAACACGGCGGGAGCATCCCAGAACCGATCGATGCCATTAATTATATTGGCTAGCATGAGATTTTTTTGTTAAGTGAAAGCTTTTATATATGTACGTCAGGCCTATTAAGGGTGCCTTTGGTTGGGCTTTTAGAAGCTGCTTTTGCTTCCAAAAAGCCAAAAGTCAACCAAAAGGGTGGTTTCCAGAAGCTGCTTTTTCAGAAGTAGCTACTTTTGGGTAGTATAGTTTTGAAAGCAGCTTGGACCCTACTTTTGACTTTTGGCTTTCTGCTTTTTGAAATGGTGAAAATAGAGAGCTGTTTCACAGTTGTTTAAAGGAAAATAGAGATAGGAGGTAAGTTTTACTTGTTTGAACCAAACAACTTACAGCTTTTCCACAGCCCACAACTTACAGCAGCTTTTCCACAGCCCACAGCTCACAGCAGCTTTTTCAGAAGCCACAGCTCAACCAAACACACCCTAATTCCTACTATCTCGCTCACCCGAACGCTTGCTAGCAAATTACTAGTACATTTTGATGCAAAAGCTAGTAATATGACAGAAATTGATTATGATGATGCATGACACTGTTTTCTAGGAGTTACAGTACATCACGCTACACCGTTCATGTACTCTCCTCTCCTTCTCTCTTCTCCGTACCACCCCCTTGCTTTCTTCTCCGGTGCTCTGCTCATTTTCTGCCTATCACCGCCACTTCTCTCCCACCGACGGCTGACGTCGACCTCACCATCTTGCCACGCCACCGTCCCCTCTCTCTCATAGCCTCCATCCTGTCCAACCTAATATTTAGTACACCATTGTCTCACCGTGCCTTCCTTCAGCGCCGCCCAACGCCCTCCACCGCCGGGCTCACCACCTCACCGGCCTCCCTCTATAAGGGCTGGCCTCCCTCTATAAGGGGCGGTGAACCTATCGCCGGCGGTGGTCCCGTCGACCCTCCTCCGTTGGTAGGCTTCGCCTCGTGGTACTCATTGCTGGACAGTGCGAGAGAGAGGGTCACTGCTACAAAACAAGCTATACTAGACGCCTCATCACAGATGATTATCACAGATGGTTTTCAAGCGTGACCGTGTACCGTCTGTGATATACAACTATCACAGACGGTTATTAATACGAACTGTCTGTGATAATTACAGAGATCACAGTTGATTTTTAATTAGAACCATATGTGAGAGTTTATAAACGGTTATTAATACGAACCGTCTGTGATAGTTGTGTATCACAAATGGCTTGTGGTTGGAACCATCTGTGATATGTATTTATACACATGAATAGCGCTTCGTCTTCCCGATGCGCGCCTCTTCGATCGTTTCAGCTCCCCGATACGTCTCTTCATCTCACGCGCCAGATGTATTCCTTGTTGTACAAAAATGACCGTCTGCCACCGGAGATTAATCCCCACATTGTTGATCCTGAATGAGCACCTCATCGCCCACCCGCTTATCTTCCTTGTCTCTCAAGAACAAATAAAGGGCTCCTTACTCTTTCTTGTCGCCGGTATTGATAGCCAACTTGGCCATGCTATACGAGCACCTCGTCGGCCGTATGCTGGAGAATGCTGCGGAAGGACACTATGCCAACAGTGTCCTCCCTTCTATGTCCAACGATTTGCCAAAGTAGTTGAAGGCCACCTTCCGTCGTCTTGACATCCTCCTCTGTCGCGTCTTCCTGTTATGTAGGAGCCCACGCTGTGAATCCTCAGAGTCAGGTTGGTTCCATTCCCGCTGATGTTGGGCGGGGATGGTGTTTCCATGCCTGCTAGGGATGCAGGTGCACGGTGCCTAGTTAGGGACCGGTTTTGCAAAGGTCCAGGTGGACATGATTAATGACGTTTTCAGGGCCGTCCCACTAGAGAAGCCCCCAAACGAAGAGATCATGATACTAGGGGATGCCGTACACACATTCGTCTAGTGATCCAAGAGAGACATCTTCCTAAACCCTTCTATGCCGCGATCGTCACACAACCATGTCTGTCAAACAGAATCCTCTATGACTCCACTTCAAGATTTGCTTCAGAAAGCCATCGAATCGGCTCCCGTGGAGATGACGCCGAAGATATATCACAAACGAGGCACTAAGGCCTAACCGAAGAAGATTAAAGCGCCTCTCAAGCTCAGGAAGTACAAGCTCCGAGTGTCATTGGTCCCCAAGTCATAATTACCCAGTCTTGGACTTGTTTGCATGACTTTACATGCTTGGTACATGTAGAGGTCCAACAAGAAGCCAAATCGGCAAAGTGGATTCACCGTGAGATACACAGAGGCGTATTTCCTCCATAATTCTGTCTACTTCGTTGTGACCTCCGAAGACTTATTCTTACTATTAAACCTCAACAAACTCGATGCCTCGCTTCTACGATGTTAGACACTATAAGTGTAATGTACAATCAAGTTCTACATTCACTTAATACCAATAAATGTTGTAACTCATTACTTATGTATATATCTACAATCCAATAAATACGACAATGGTGACAATCGATGGGTTTTCTCGACCCACACTTAGTCTCTGAGCAATCCATCAAGAAAAACACATCATTCGTCGAAGATTACATAACGACATGATTGATTGCTTAGAGTGATAAGGACTACATCCTGGTACCCTTCAACCAGGGGTAAATACTTCATAGTTGCTATACAAGTTTTATTTGTACTTTATACGCAACATGAACTCAAGATTAATTACTATAGCGACATACATGACTAGGTCTTACTGGATTCTGATTGTGATTGTACCAAAGTGTAGCAAGGTAATATACCTTGATTCCCTACTTAGGAGCCACCACGACTTCATTCGTGTGCAACAAGCAATTGACAGGTAAATTCATTTTCTCTGTACATAACTCTATTGTAGTCTTCCCTTTGTTTGCAATAGCAAGGCTAATTATTTAGAATCACATAAGTCGTTCTATGCTTACATTACCTGGGGAGGGAAACACAAAGAATCTAACACCACATTTCGACACAGGATGCAATTTTCAGTACCCGCTACAACACAACAATTCTATATCACAATTCATAATAATGCCTTTAGAACTGACAATACATATGTATGCAATTCTATTTTTGCAGTGCCACCACATACCATAAGTGATATATGATATTTCGCAAACGGTTTTTGGTATTAGCCGTCTATGATATGTCAGATATCACAGACGGTTATGTTTAAGAAGCGTCTGTGATATCTAACATATCACATATGGTTTTTTTTGAAAAAACATCTATGTTATAACTTATTATAGATGGTTTGACAGCCGTCTGTGATAACCATCTGTTATCACAGACATATAAATTTAGACGGTTCAGAAACCGTTTGTGATGACTCTTTCTGTAATAGTGGATGGGAAAGAAGGTAAGTGGAGAGAGGGCTAGCGAAGGTATATCATTTGCTAGTTTTTCTCTCTTTTTATGTTAGGAAGGGTACTGCATGTATATCAATATAATGTATGCACGAGAGACAATTGTCAATACCATCCATGACCATATATACTATACTAGTAGTAGTTTCTTAAGCATCGATGACCAGATGTATATACCGGCAGTGAGTCAAAGGCTTTTTAAAATATCACGTACAGTAGTTGCACGGTGCTGGCTTAATAAGTTTGATTAAGGAACATACTCCGTCCATCAACGTTGAAGAATAAAGGACGGCAGTTTGTTCCTCCTCCGGTAGACCAGACAAACTTCCTAACAGCGGCTTTTCCATAGTTTAACATAGACCAAACATAAGGAGTTTTTAAGGTGATTCTATACTCGTATTTTTAATCTATACCACTGTTCTTTAGCCGATCTAAGATTTTGGGGGCGTTTGAAATAACCAGAAACCGAATCAAATGCTTGGCTTTTGGAAATAGCTTCTAAAAGAGTCTTTTGGAAACGGCTTCGGCTGGATTGAGCTCTGCCGTCACCACTAGCTCCGGTTCCGTCATAGCCCAAGTGTCCTCTGCCTCCCCAGCGGTCGGCCTCCTCTGCGTTGGCCTCCTGCATTATATGTGGCGATCTCCATGCCGGATCCGGTAAGGGCAAGCCCGAATTCGCTGTCTTAGCAGCCTAGAAGGCTGTGGAGAGCATGCACTAGACGGCAATGGCAACGATATTTGCTGTAATTTTTATTTCTTTTTGCAACTTGTTGAAACGAGGGGTATAATCAAGTCAATTTAGCCAAAAGCTTCAGTCAAATCAAATATCTCATATTTTCAACCGCTTCTACTTCTAGCTTACTATTTCATAACAAAAACTCCAGCTGAAAACCAGAAGCCCTAACCATTTCAAACACGCCCCTTGATCGACGAATCCAATTATTCCTCTCTTTTCTTCGTAAGAGAGAGAGAGAGAGAGAGAGAGAGAGAGATAGAATTCAATGGTTTCACACGCATGGGATCACGCGCAGGCGACGCATATTCTACTCGATCGTTTGATGCAACTGCTGGCCAGCTTTCCTCGGTTACTACTGCTCCATTATTCTGGTTAAATAAACGCGGAGCTAGAAGCATCGTCGATCTCATTTGCCAGCAACATGCATGTTACACTGTTCGATCCTCACCTGCGGAAAGTCCTACATTTCGCTCTCATGTATTCATGGTAAATTCTTCTTTTTTTTTACCTTTTAGCCCACTGACGATGGTAGCTTACTTACTCGTCGCATGTGCTTAGCTAGTTTCGATCCGGCCGCCGGCCGGCCGGCCGGCCGGTACGATGTTAATCTAAATTTGCAAACACAGCAATTCTTTTGGGAAATAATCAAGGAGTGCGTGTATCATGCGAAAGGCGCGCAGTTTAATGATGTATGTTACCAGATCTTCACTCTAGTCTACACTGATGCTACATATTAATTATACACTGTCTTTCTTTAGCCATTTCGATCTGCAGGTACACCAAAGTGACCAAACTAGCATTAGCTGCTCGAGTTGAAAACAACCAATGACGCAATTGCTTGCGCCATGCATGTTTACATCGTTATTTACGATTTGGTTTCTTTACACAGCGCTCGTTGTGGCCTATTCCGGCTGTCATTTCGGAGGCCAGCTTCAAATGAAATGATCGATCCATGGCAGGAGAGCGTGAAGGATATGCCTTGTTGAGGTCGGCAACGGCAACGCGCGCTCAGATCGCTAGCTTTTGGAAGCAGCCTTCCTGCCGGGAGCAGCTGGTGCAGTGCTAGCTAAGCCCAGCACCACACTGGGTTCGATCCTCTTGCAGCGCTAGGGATATATCGAAGATCGATCGATGCATGCTGCTAGCTTCTTTTCGCTCTCCTTTCGCGATCCGATGGAACAGTGTCTCATACGCTGTGTGGTGGCGGCAAACGGCGGCGTCCTGGAGCTCTGACCCTCTCCTTTTCTCCGTGGCTCAATCCGGAGGAAAAAGGCTAGCCGCCCGAAAAGGGACTTGCATGGTGTTGGTCCTGCCGCGCTTGCACAAGCACACCCCTTCCCCAAATGAGGTTCTCCAGCGTCCGACTTGCCACGATTATTAACGTCAACAGCTCTAGCTAGCGCATGCTCCCCGCTCAAAACGACTTAGACTTCTAATTTCTGACTTATTTTGTACTATTCAACAATTTCATCTTTTTCTAATTTTTTTTGGCTTTTTTCTTTTTTTTCTTGTATTCGTTTGTTCTGTTCGTGATGGGCTAATCTATTTTTTTTATTTTTAATTTTTTTAAAATTTAATTACGTTAAATAAGTCACCATCAGTTACAATACAATTTCAGTCAGTTACAGTGTTTTTCAACCATAAGCTACTAAAAAAAACCATTTTAAGCACCCATTAGTGAGATCGATGTACTAATTAGCTAGGTAGAACGGTTGATTAATTTCTTGGTTTAATTTCCGACATCTCTCCGCGCACAAAAGTTATGGCTTTGCGATATATATTGATGTATCGAAGTCTCACGGTTAAGTTGCATCGAAAGATATGCTTCACCGTTGAGTGCTGATCCGATGGAGAAAATTTTCGCTTATCCCTCACAAAAGTTCTGGCTTTGCGATATATATTGATGTATCAAAGTCTCACGGTTAAGTTGCATCGAAAGATATGCATGCGCTTCACCGTTGAGTGTTGATCCGATGGAGAAAATTTTCACTTATCCCTAACAAAAAAAAAAGGTCGGCACACAGTGCGTTTGAAGATGCAATCAAGCCTCATGCGTGTGCCGCTAACTCTCCTTCGATTTTCTGCCATGTGCAGTGATATATATGTAGCCTACGCAGGCTAAGCTAGATCCTGAAAACGGCCCTGCGTGTGGGCCAGCAGCAGGTCGTTTCTTCTAGTGTCGGCATGACTGATTCCCGGCCGGTTGCCGCAGAACCCATACAAACAGCACCCCCCCTGTCACTAGCCAGCAGCTGGGGCAAGATACTCGGATGATGTATCACGCTGATGATTGCGACTCGTGCAAGATCTGCTTAACTTTTGCACTACATATATTCGTAGCTTAATTCAGTGAGCATTCATGATATTAACGGCGGTTAAACTTGATCTCTCGTAAGGTCAATACCGTGATATTCTAGATGATCTTCACATCTTTTGGCAGGTTCAGACTAGCTAGATAGCTAGCTTAAGGGTCTATTTTTTTCAGCTTCTAAAAGCCGTTTTTAGTTTTTTTTATAATAACTAGCTCTCAAACGGAATATCTTTTTAATGTGGATTTACAAGTTGACTGTAGTAAACACTGTAGCAACTTCATTTATATCGGCCAAAACTGCACGCGAGTTTCTGTTACTTCGTAATCTCTCTCACAAACAGCCCAAATGTCATAAGTCGCAGCCAAAAGCCATAAGTCAAAACCAGAAAGAACATGCCCAATCCAGTTATAGATTGAGATCGTCGGATTGGCCCTACGCGCATGCCAACTACCAAACTATAGCGGAAGCAAGCTATGCAGCTCACTAGTGCACAACAAGTCATCACAGACAGTTCAAAAATGTCAGACGGTTTAGTGAGCCATCTAAGTTTATGGGTTAATAATAATATGAAGTTATCACAGACGGCTTTTGAACCGTCTGCGATGTAGATTATCACAAATGGTTTGTAGTAGAAACTGTCTGTGATATTAATATATCATAGATGGTTTGTACTACAAACCGTCTATGATAGTCAACTTTCGCAGACGGCTATGAGTTAATAACCGCCTGTGATATTCTTTTCTGTTCCTAAATCTATTTTTGTTTGTTGGCTAGTCTCAAGAAATACTAGCCATGCCCTATGAAACAAGCAGATCAACACATTATATATACATCCAATTCACATTCATTCATTTTATAAATAAAAATATTCATTTCACAAATCAATTAACAGAAATGAAATACAAATACACACATGAATAATTAAGTTCAATCTTATCACAGTAAAATTCATTATACATTGTGGAACTCCCCATTTTCTTTTATGACTTTAGATATCAAGAAGTACGCACATTGTCCTCGAATATGTTTGAGGCCGGTCTATTCCAACGGAGTTGTAGTGATGGACGGAACCTGTCAGTATGAAGATCAATGTCATGCATACATATATGAATTGATAAGTATGAAATAATTATCGCAAGATTGACAAATCTAAGGATTGTTCTTCGTGGAACCGACGAGTAGTTGCATGCTATGGCAAACATAGAATCCACATGTGTTGATGCCCAGCGACTGCTAGTGGCATTGCAAGAATTTGTTAGTTCTAGAGGCATTACTATGAAGTGTTGTATAAGATTAATGTGTACTAGCGAATACCGGGAAATCTAAAACGTGTTGTAGGGTGTCGATCCCTCCCTTGGATTTCTGTACCTTTGCAACGTACGTGGCGAACGACCCATGTGATTTTAAAACGCTAGCATTAGTCATTGAGAAGGAAGGAAAGACTACAATAGAATTATCTATGGAGGAAATATATTTATCTGTTAATTACTTGTTGGACAATTGTGTAGTTGGTTTTGTTTTTCTTTAGGGAATAAGGTATATTACCATGTTCCATTTTGGTATAATTACAATTAAAATGTAGTGGAACCTACACAAGTATGTCATGGTCATTAAACCTAAGATCGTGTTGCTTATAAAGTATAAATCAACAAGTATAGCCCCTAGTGTAGCACTTACTCCTGATTGTATGGCATAAGTATGAATTCTTTATCGGAGTGACCCTCCATACCATCGTAATGTAATTATCGACGAAGGATGCATCCTCCTTGATGATATCCATGACGACCAAGCGTGCGTCGAGGAAACTAACTAGTGATTTTGTTAATCTGGCTTCACTCACCATGTATATATATACATATATACATACACACACAAAAGCAACGAGTTATATATGACATTTATTGGCATTACATAAACATAAACTGTGATTGTATACACTTACAGTGTTCAGTACCGAATGAGGAGGCATCGAGCGTCGAGTGTGAAGAGAGAGAATAAGTCCTCAAAGGTCGCCATGAAGATATTGTCATGAATATTGTGCTGCAGATGATACGGCTTGAACTTGACGTTGACACCCGAGCGCGGATGTTCTTCTGACTTGTTGGCTCGTTCCATGTAATAAATATGTAATATCTGGCAAGATACTAGAGTTAGGATGTGCTCTTTCGGGATGACCAACGGTTCACCTAGCACGAATTTTTAGGCCAACAACAGGTAGGGGATCTCATCATCTGTCTTCTTCGGATTGCCCTTACTGCCTTGGCTATAGGTCAAATTCATGTGTAATACCTGAGCCGATGAAGCCCAACTCGGCCCATGCCGTGCCCCATATAAGGGAGAAGGAGCCAGGTGGAGGGAGAGGCAAAAGTCTGAGAGACCATGTGGAGGTGGCCACATGTTTATGATGAGTAATTGACAAGTTTGTTGCAAAGATTGAGTTTGGTTTGAGTGATTTGTGCCAGGTCGGCATTTGGCGGAGTCGGGTATGGTTAGAAGGTCTTATTGCATATTTGTCTTCCTGATTGGTCGTTTGGACGATTTCATGCTTAAGTTCGTTTCATTGATGCTATGTATGCTTACATGTATCGAGCGGTGCTATTTGATGTGTTTCTTGTCTGTAATGGCTGCAGGATATCGAGGTGGAGTCGTGGCGAGGCACGGAGGACTGGACTAGGCGCGGGTGGTGCGAGGTCAGAACGGTCGAGGTGTGCCGAAGACGGCGAGGGCTCGAGGTAGCTGCGAGGCTTGAGCGGCAAGAAAGGAGGAAGCTTCCCAGAAGGTGCAGGAGGGGTGTTTTGGGGAATACGCAAAGCTGCACTAAAGGAAGGGGATTATGGATAAAGTATTAGAGTTGTTGTGGCTTAATGGGCAAAGCAAATCTCAAACCCATTAGTGGGAGGCTATAAAAGGAGGGTGTCTCCTGCATGGTCTTCATGGTTTTGGGAAAGGGTTAAGACTTTTGCTTTGTGTCTTTAGTTGTTGAGAGTTGTTGGAGAGGGCAGAGGTTCTGTGCTATGTCTCCTTCGTAGTGCTCCTCTAAAAGTCATGTAGTGTTCTTGGTTTTCTTGAGGCTTGAGAGAGAGAGAGAGAGTGGATGAGTTGATGCCCATGTAATCATTCCTCTTTGTTTTAATCATGTATGGGGGCTCCATGTAACCGTTGATTGATTTGGAATGAAATTTCTGAAGTTATTTCCTGTTCTTGCCTGTTTCCCTTCGATGCTCCTTTCTGCTTGACTTCTTGATTTTCAGTTCTTGTGTTGATTCTTGCTGAGGGGTACCAAAATGGGTTGCTCTGTGATGGAATTGCATTTCTAGACCCTTTGGTTAGCTAGTTTCAAGAGCAAATTGATTGAATCGCAAGAATCTCTTTTGTCCCTGTTCTGTGTTCTTGGGCTTTTATTTTTTTATTTCTAGGGTTTTGGTGTAAATCATGTTTCCCCTCATGAGATGGCATGAAACTTGGCATGTTAAGTCCTGAGGCTATTCATTAGCTATTCTCAAAGTTTCATGGTCAAAGGATCAGAGATTAAATGGGATTTTGAGTTTTTGTCGCTACCCTCTGTTATTTTTCAGTTTGAGCCCAAATCTTAATTTCATAATGTTGAGTTGGTTTCTTTTGGTTTTCTAGGCTCCTGGGGCTATTTAGGTCGTTGTCTCACTGCTCTGGGCAAAGAATACCAGAGACAAACCTAAATTTGCTCTGTAGTTTGATGTCTCCATTTTGAGTTGTCTGATTTTTCAGTCTGCAGCCTACTGTGCCCGAGGGCCGGTCTGACCGGAACTTCAATGGCTGTCAGACCGGGCTTAGAGGGGCGGTCAGACCGGCATGGCCCGGGCGGTCTGACCGTCGGCCAGGGAGCGGTCAAACCGGCTTGATGCCTGCGGTCTGACCGCCCGCTCCCAGCAGCCCTGTGTTTTCTTGTTGCTGATTCTTTTGGCTTGCTTTTTCCTTCTTGTTCCTCTAAGTTCTTCTCTGTGTTTTTCTCCTTTGGTCCAGTGAGTTATTTTCTTTCATAGCACTCATTGCTATCTGAGAAGAACATTTTATTTGGATACTTGTGGGGGACGATTTTTAAAGAGTCAACATTCACCCCCCTCTGTCGCCAAGTCTGATCCAACAAAGTCATTTTGCCTTCTCTTGCCTGAGCTCACCTGCTGCCTCTGCTCTCTCCCTCGTGCTTGCTGCTGCCGCTTGTTGCCGTCGTCCCCGTTTCCCTGCTGCTGCGGCTGCCAGCACCGCCGCCTCACCTTGTGCTACCGCTGCCCGTGTGCGCCATCGCCACTGCCTCGCTGCCGCTGCCCTCAGCTCGCCGCCGTGCGTCGCCCTCTGGCTGCTGCTGCCGCCCCCAGCTCATCGCCGCTCGCCGCTCCCCTGCTCCGCCGGCCGCGCGCCGCGCAAGGGAGCGAGGGGGAGGGCCAGGTTCCAGCAGGGAGAAGAGGAGAGGGGAGGACCACGCCGGCCGATAGGGAGGGAGAATAGGAGGCGTGGGGAGTGGGAGTGAGGCCGATCGGAGAGGAGCGTCGGCCGTGACGGAGATAGAGGAGGGGAGCTGTTGGTGAGTGAAGAAAAGGAAGATGAGTGCGCCGGCCGAAGGGAAAGGAAAGGATAAGAAAGGAAAGAAAGAAAAGAAAAGGAGAGAGAGAGAAGGAAGAGAGGAAAAGAAAGAAAGAAGAAAAGAGAAAGGAAAAGAAAGGAAAAAAGAAGAGAGAGGAAAAAGGGAAAAAGTGTGACCTGCCGCCAGATCCGTCAGATCTGGCCAAGGAAAAGAAAGGAGTGCCTCGATTCAGTCGCTCGGGGCCAAGGTAACGCCTCGAAAACCCTTCTCCCTATTTATTTACCGAGTCGGGCATAGGTTAATATGTCGATAATTAGAATTGATACAAGTGGCCATTTAGGTATCGTTTATTAATATGAATGCCTGATCGGTGCGATTGGTACTGCCACTGTGGATCTGGTTGATCCGTGGCAGAAGAGGGTGGGGAGAATAAATTGAGGTTAAATAAGGTAATCGATTAAAATGAGATCACTAATTTATAGACTGGTTAAACATCGGGACAATGAGAGGTTGCCCGGTGGGACATGATTTGATTATGTCAGGTTGGACGTTAGAGCGATGTCATTTGCTCGTACAAGAATGTGTTGCATGAGTGATGAATTAAAATAGTTAATACTTGTTCAGGTGGCGTTCGAGTCTGGTGCCGTCCACGCACCGTCCATCAGGTTAACAGGCAAGTGCATAGTAAAGCGGTAAATTCGGGTAATGTTTATTGATAGATGAATGATGATACATTGCTTATCATGTGATGGTAAGTTAACTATTTCTATATGCATGATGAGAAATGATGAATGACGATTGTTGAGACAAGACATGTTGATATGCATAAATGGGGAATTGGCATTGCATTCATGTCATGGAAATAGATGACCTTCGTGGCATCTATGGTCTACTTGGTGTGGACCCTCCACAGGAGTGGAGAAAGACCTACTTCGGTAGGCATCCCACGGGAGTGGGAAAAGACCTACTTCGGTAGGCACTCCACAGGAGTGGAGGTTGTGGTCCCCGTATGAAAG
Organism: Dendrocalamus latiflorus; assembly: GCA_017311315.1. Classification (NCBI taxonomy): domain Eukaryota; kingdom Viridiplantae; phylum Streptophyta; class Magnoliopsida; order Poales; family Poaceae; genus Dendrocalamus; species Dendrocalamus latiflorus. The sequence goes on from CM029633.1 coordinate 27,143,078, forward strand.
AGGGCGGGCTTATGGTCCCCGCATGGAAACAAGGCGGGCCTGGGTGAGCATCGATGGGTGCTCGCTCTGCTATACCGGTATAGGCTAAAGAGATAAGAGAGAGGAGCATGTGCATATGCATAATGATTGGTTGATAAGAGTTTAAAGAGTTTGAATGGTATCGAATGCTGATTGAACCTATGATGACTATGGACTGATTTGTGAACCTGTTATTTATTGTTTTGCTTTGTACTTGCTGAGTCTATGTACTCACCTTTGCTTTGTCGTTGGTTTTAGGTGAAGGATGACGACATGCATGGAATGTGAATAGTCCTTTTGGCACTACACATATGCAATAACAGTTAGCTTTACAGAGCTTTTATGTCAATCTAGTATTAAGTTTTCGGTGGCTCGCTGTTTGGATTAGTTTGTTAGCGAGCCGTGATGGTGGGTCTCACATGGTTGTGGAACCTAAAGTCTGTTTATGTTATAGTTTGTGCAATATAAAGTTAGTTGGCTTATTGCGATTATCCGATATTTATCTGTTGTTTTCTCCTTGTGGGTAATCAAAACAAAAGGGCATGCAAATCGTCGTTTGGCCAAGCGAATCATGTTCGGCCAAACGAATGGTGTCCCACTACGTGAATCAGTAAAACCCCCGTGTGAAATTACATTCGGCCATGCTACGGCTAGCCCGGTCGCTCTGCCTTCACTACCGCCACTGGCCGGCCGTGCAGCCAAACCGGCCCCGCCGATTGCTGCTGCTCGCAGCGTCGCCGGCCACCGTCACCCTCGTGACACGCCGCTGCCGGCGGCGCTGCTACCAATTGCCATCACCGCATGCGCTTTGCGCCGCCGCTCATGCCCACGCTTGCGCTACCACCGCCAGTCCTGCTGCCGTGAGCCGCCGCGCACCACCTGCGCCACTCGGTCGTGCGGCCAAACCGGACCCTGCCGATTGCCGCTGCTCGCCGCTTCGACCGATCACTGCTACCATCGCGAGGCTGCCGCCGGCACTACTACCACAAGCTGTCGCCGCTGGAGCTGCTGCCACTAGCTGCCGTCGCCGCCATGGGCGACTCCACCGTTGTTGCGCCACACCACGAGGCGTCGCCACTAGCCGACGTCGCTACCACCGCGCGTCGCCGCCGCTGTTGTTGTCGCGGGCCGCACCTACGCGCCGCTGGTACCACCGGCCATGCACGATGCCAGTCTCTCATGGGGAGAGAGATAGATGAATGGAAGGGAGAGAGAGATTGTTAGAGATAAGAGATGGGAGAGAGGTATCAGGGATAGAGAGAGCACACGCATGAGGAAATAGGGGAGGAAACAAGGATAACTAATCTTGTCATGATTGATTAAGGAAGGCAATCAATTAGATTGAGATATTCAGAGATATTCTATTTTAGGGTGCTACACAAGCTTACTCGATCTGAGCTTGAGCCTAGATCCAGGCTCAGACCCCAACTTAGACTCGCTCGAGCTCAACTCGAGCTTTTACCAAGCTCGAGCATGGAGGCTAGGCTCGCTCAAGCTTATCTTGTTTACAACCCTACTTATAGCCATCCATGAAGTCACGAATCACATACTCTACTAGTAATAGGTTCACTTTTTTATCTCTCTTGGTGTTTCACCTGTTCTTCTCTTGGTTTTTATGTTCTTGTAGTAAGAAATTTGAAATCTTGATCTAGGTGGTTTTAGTCTGAATCCTTGATCAGATTATCTTGCTAGGACACAGGGGCGGAACTAGAATAAAAATGAGCAGGATTCACCACTTCCCTACACATGTAATAACATATATAATTTTTAAACAATATTATGCTAAATAGTAATATGTCTGGCAATTTTTAGCACTGGTACTTCAACATAACCAATGACAGTGTATGATGATAAAGAAATAGTGATCGAAATACTTACCAACATGAAGAAGTCTGATAATAATATTAGTTAGTTGCAGCAAACTAAAGGCGAAATCACAAACAAAACTTGGTCGGCGTTGGTAAAATACAAATCTGACCTCAATGGCCTGTTAAAAGAGAATAAAATTACTTAAAGTTTTCAAGTAAAAAATAGTATGACGATCAAATGTAAGTTAATGCAATACCTTTTAGTATTTACGTTAAAGCGATGATCAAATGTTATTTTCGTCAATTGTTATTTCTCCATATAACAAATAAGCATATCATTCATTAAATCACCATCAATTAATTGAAAAGTTCAATTAGATATTTGTATGTTCAACAGTTTGCGAACAATATAATAGAAAAAATATATCCAATGGCTTACTTAATATTGTGATCAAATACTACAATTTTACCTCCCATTTACAAAAATCAAAATTATAACTCTAAGTCTTAACTCTACAATTCGATAAAAAAATCAACGATCATCACATTAAAACCTTAACTTACAAATTTAGCCCCCATTTTTGAAACAAATTGAAAAACTGATAGAACTTTAGAACATATTACATACTGATCAGATGGACATAAACTTCCTTTGGCCGGTGAGGGTGCGAGGCAATAGGGACCAGGTGGCGCCTCGGCGAGATGGCAGACAAGGGCGGCCGGTGGTGCCAATTTCTCCCGTTCTCCAGCAACTGGTTGCTACTATAAATTTGGACTGCTAGTGCTCCCTTCGTTGGGCCTCAATGAAGGAACCAGGTGCATTGAATTTGGGCTGAGGGATTCACACATAGGCTAGAAGTACTAATTCCTGCTAAAATTTTTTTTTTGGGCCCAGTGTCCTTTGACACCAGGCCCCATGACCCGTTCCGTTTGTGCTAGAATATGTGGGAGTAGATCTAGAAAATCTCATATTTTAGATCCCGACGAGCAAGAAGTAATTTAGGTTTTAGGGTTTTTGGATGTTCTCGAGGGCTATGATCGATTTATTTCGAATTGATGGAACCTATTCTAAAAACCTCGTGTTTCTTGCCTTAATTCAGTTTCTAACATCCTAGATAAAGTGTGTTCAAAATTTTGAGTCATTAGGAGTTTTCATGTAAAAGTTATGCATTTTTTAGTTTTTGAAATCGTGCTGATTTTTTATTCTGTACTGAATGAGAAGTCAGCCACGATTATAAAAGATGTCAAACCGTCCCTAAGCAGTCATACCACTCATGATTATCGATGATTATTTTGCTCGATTTTTCTTAAAGATTTTATTATAAGTGTCTAGGACCTAATCTGATTTGCTTAACTTTCATAGCATCTGGAATGAAAGATTAACAACACCTAAGAAAAAAATTTAAAAACATTCATTTACCCTCTGATTACCTTCCTTCACCTCTCCGATTACCTGCATCGCGAGCTGCTTGGCACAGTTAGTAGATCATAAGGTCACCATCTAAAGCCTAAAGGACGTCACTGGCACCAAATGCTACGACGTGTTCAAGACGAAGGTACGTCTACAAGTGGCACAAGCCTGGTACTGCACGCATACAAGTGGTACCAGAAGTACCGGAAGACGCGCGCTCGACCGGCGGGGCGCGTACTCGTAGACCACCGAAACCGCCGTCTGATCCTCCAGATCGCACGGCATAATCGCGCTGAAGAACAGCACGCCGCGCTGTTGCCCTGCAGCCATCCCTCGAACGTCGATCGACGTGAAAGCGCATCGGCCAAATGGCCAGGTACGCCAACATCCTGCCGCGAGTCCCGCCTCCCGGCCGCCGAAACTCCGGCGCCGTCCCGTGGATCTCCGGGCAGAGCTCCTTCACGCGCCTGATCGGTCGACGCGGGCGCAGCATCGTTGGGGAGCGGTCTCCTCGTGTCTCCAAGGAGGAGTAGACGTGGGTGTCCGCGCGGAGCTCGACGATCTTGTGGTGCCGCGACCTAGCAGAGTCGTATCGTACGCGAGCGAGGTTGAGATGGTGTACGCGCCATGGTTGGTGTGGTGCCCAGAGTTTTTGTTGAAATGGCCTTGTATTTAACGCGCGAGTAGTAAAAATAATACTTATCACATGAAATTTACAAAAATAGTATCTCCATCGCACGATCACCGTGCGATATTAACCTCGAACTGACACGTTGCGGAGTGCCGCACGGTGACCATGCGGCATTAGTCTCAAACAGGCACGTGGCGAAGTTAATGCCGCACGTTGAAGGTGATCATGTGGTGAAGAGCACCACTTTTGCAATTGCGACTACAAGAACATCATTTTTACTAATCACACTTCAAATTCTGCCATTTTAGCCAAAGGTGCCCGACACTGTCCTGCATGGCGCGCATTGCAAACTATGTAGTGGAGTGATCTAGTGGCCGGTGAGCATGGAGTGATCTGGGAATTTTTTTTCCTTTTGGCCCCTTGTGGCTTTTTTGGCAGATATCGTACCCGGGTGGTGTTTTTGCGTTTTTGGCCCCTTCCCGAACACGGAACCACCGGCAAGCGACGCATGGCAATTCCACGGCCGGCCAAGCGCGAACAAGTGGTCGATGGCCGCAGGCTTTTGCTCTCCCCGGTGCACGCGCGAACTGCCGGGCCCATCGAATCCTTCGGTCGAGGGGCACGTTCCGACCACTACCGCACTACCAACCAATTCATAACTTTCAACCGCCCCAACCACTTTATAGCTTTCGACCGCTTTAACCACTCTTTAAACGTCGATCGCCCGACAACGTTATAGACTTCGACCTCCGACCACTTTGTAGTTTCGACCATCGACCACTAAGCTTCGACCACTCTCTAACCATCGACTATCGACCAGATACTGTAGCATCGACTATCGACCAGCTACTGTAGCATCGACCACCGACCACTTTATAGCTGCTCTCGGTTTGTGTGTCGAGGCTCCGCAGATTTTCACACTCGCCGGCCGCGGATCTACGCCCCCGTTCGAGGAAATACGACGTGTCACCCATCTATTGATCCATAGTCAGGAAGGACCAATCTCGCAAAAATAGGGACCGAGTGCCATATCGGGAAAAAAAAAAGGACATGGGGGCTATTTGTCGACTGCAATTTGGGGCGAGGAGTCAGAGATGTTGCGGTGTGGGCTGTCTTGTTCAGCTGTGCTGTGCTGCGCTGAGAGTTGGGCTTGAGCAGCTTGCGCAACGCAATTGAGGCGTGCGGCGTGCGAGGTGCGGGAGTTGCCTGTTGGGCTTGTGCTGTAGATAGCCTGTGCGGATCGCATGCTCGGCTTGTAAAGATCAACTATTTTACATCAATTCGTTATGAGGATTCTGCTGATTGTTAAAGCTACTAGTAAATGAATGATAGACCTATTTGGGCCTTAGAGCAACTCCAAGAGAAGAGCTAAATCATTTTCTAAAGGTAAATTTGGCTATTATTAGAGAAAAAACGTCTCCAATAGACTCTGTAAATGACTCTCCAAATTTAGTAGCTCTCCATCCCTCCTCCTTCGCTCTCTATTTTTGGATAGCCTACCTCGCTCACCATCCAGCCTCTTGGCGCGGTCGGCGTTTCCTTCCCGCACGCTGCGCCCCATTCCCGCGCGTACGCGACCCACCGCGCGCCCTTTAGTTTAGATAGCCTGTTGGAGTAGTCTTGTTTTTTTTGTGAGATTCATTTTAGAGAATAGCTAAATCACTAAATTTGGATACCTTTTTTTGGCTAATCTCTTGGAGTTGCTCTTATCTCTTTAAAGTTCAAAAAATTTGTGCTTTTCACCTATGTTCGGTTGTTTGATAAAAACCAATGCTTGCAATTAAAGCAGGCGACAAGTTGCCGTTCTCATGACGAGGTCAAGCAAACATTCTTTATATTGATCATTTAATTTTCGATCAAACGATTGAAGATTGGTTAAAGATATTACTATAGAAATTTCTCAGGAGATAAAATAAAGAAAATAGTAGAGAATTATAAATTTGAAACACGTCAGTTGCTAAATTAGCATATTACTTCAGAATTATATTGGAGATTTAATGGAGAGGCTTGGTTATCATAATTTATTCTCGAAAAGTAACTATCATGCGTTCTTGAGAAGTATATAGACGAAAGTAGAGGGAAAGAGGGTTGAATTGATTGTTTCGCGGTAGATCAGCAACTAAGGTCACTTACTATGGACATGGAAGTCATGTGTCATTAATATGTTCTTTCTGAAATGTCATCCTAAACTTGTACTGTAATTTATTTGCACGTTGTAGTTTGTTCTTATAATTCCACATTTTATTACCTTAGCAAAATTTCCCAAATAATAGAGGCATGCATTTCTTTCTTTCTGTAGTCTAATTTTGGGGCACCAAGACGTTCCCCTTCCCCGGCTCCCAAGTCTCTGACCTTTTCTTATCCAAAAAAAAAAAGTCTCTGACCTTGTCCCTGCCCTCTGAATTCTAACGGCTGCAAAGGGGTTAGGTTGTGACCATCTCCCATGAATTTTCCTTGCGAGCAATCCCTGGTGGCTTCTTCTGCTGCCACCTTTCCGGATATCTAAACAGAGCAAATTAAGTGGCCAAATTTGGTTTCCCTTTTCTTCCTTTTTTTTTGTCTTTTTTAATAATCCCAACGACATTCGGAAAGGTCTCATCCTTAACAAACCTTGCAATCTTCTGCACTGTCCACTTTGTCCCTTGCTGCATTACACCGCCTCTTTTCTCTGATGCACATGCTAACATCTGTTGCTTCTAGACATGCTCCAAGAATCAGTTTCTTTTTGCCTTTCCATAAATACATCCACATCATTGGCTCTGATCCTTTGTCATATGCAAGTAGGGCTAACGGAACTGCACAGAAGCAGCAATGGATCAAGGGATGGAGCTGAAGGGGTGTGTTTGCAGGATCAAGAACTGCGCCGTCGAACTTCTGTCGATGGAGGAGGATCTGGTGACTGATCTGGACGATGACTCGTCGGAGTTGGCCTGGAGGGACCTCCGCCTGAAGGTCACCTTCCTATACATTGATCTGAGCCGCGTAATCTCCCGCAGCGAGAGCGACGAGCGCAGGAAGGCGCTCACCCTTCTCGTCAACAAGTTCTTCTACTCCATGGATGAGGTGAGTGATTGTTTGCCCCCCCCCCCCCCCCCCCCCAATCATAGGTCAGCTTTTCTTGCAAGCATGTCTTTCTTCACTGGCAACCAAGATGATAAATTTCCCTGTAACAGAAAGACAGCACACAACAAAAATTTTACAAAATTCTTACCAAGGCACCATGACAGGTGTGCCCTTCGAATTTACCCCACCGGGCACACCTCAGTCAATCTTAGTATTTCAGCAATTTTAGACCATACAATTGTTCATTGTTTAGATTGCTGCCTTCATATCATGTAGCAAATTCAGCAATCTCTTGATGTGGATGCTGTTCCTGAATTCTGACAAACAGTGTCCATGGGAAGCTAACTCCAAATTGCCCTTGTTTTGGCTTTTGTGTGTCATCGTTTATGGACCACCAGTTCCACTGTTAGCAAGTTCAACTGTTAAAGTAATATTAGATGGGCATAACACTCGTGAGAGTTGAGAAGCTTTTCAGCCTCACTTACCAACATCATCAGGTCAATAAAGACCAGTTAGACCTTCTAGATGTCTATTAATTGCAGATAAAAGCTTCTGCCCCTTTAGCAAGTTGATATGGTTCTTGACTAGGGTTACCCAATCAATAGATGCCCATTGCAATTTAATACTATTTGTAACGCAGCAACTGTTTAAACTAGTCATGGTCAAACATGGAAAACTCAAGGTTTGGTGGTTTGGTCCTTGTTGTGCACTAATTGGACAATGACACAAGGGGGATCAGCTCAGCTAGTTAATTTTGTGGATGCCTTTGATGTTTATTTTGACTTAAGACTGCTCTTGGACAAATGGCAGCTGGGCGATGCGGCGACGGACCGAAGCGTCTCCGTCATGAAGGTGCGCTACAGCGAAGCTGCTCAGGCTCTGCGCGCGGTGGTCGCCGCCCTTGCGCCGCCGCAGTAGTCTGATGGAGTGATGGTGTCGTGTCATATGCCCCTGGCCAATGCACTGCATTGTAATGCCATGTGGAGAAGCAGGGATCAGACAGAGATAGTATGAGAACCTCACATGCATCTTCTAGGAAGCAAGAAAGAAGGTAGGTGCGCCTAAAACTCTGGCAGAATGATGAGTCTTCAACTCTGCAAGAAATATATCAGCAGTATCTCTCGATCACCTGTGTACATACATGATGAGAGTGACTCTGGGCTCCAAGAGTCTAGAGCTGAAGCAAAGCAAGAAAGATACAAGCTAGCGTATGGTTCTCTCCAGCAAATTTTCTCCCGTTTTTCTGTATTCCTTTTGAATTTATCTATACTTGCTACGTGATGAACGTCACGTAGATCTCCTAATTTTATAGAGTTTATGTAACACCCCGGCCCCCCTGAGCCCAAAGTGCTACCACCTACTCTATACTGTTACTAATTCCCACCTTTGCCGCTGGTCTTGTAAAACAATTCTTTTATTTAAATACCAACCAAACGACAAAAGCCGGTACACTTGACACTAAGCGCAGCAGAGATATAACTTTGCTAATTACCAAGAAGGTACTTAGACTATCCAAAACTAAATATGTCCACTGTAGATGATCTGTGAATCACTATGGCACGTGAACAACTGTGCTACTCCCGCCCATGCATGTTGTCTTCAACATATTCCTATAAAAACAACGTTAAAGCAAGGGTGAGTCCAAAGACTCAGCAAGCACACGATAAAGCAGTAACTTCACTTTAGCAACTCAATCAATTTCACGAACTGTAAGCTGTAAATCCACTCTATGATTGTAAACTGTAATTTAATTCTGTAACTGTAAACTGTAAATCAACTCTGTAGCCGTAATCCGTACCTCAACCCTGTATCTGTCATCTGTATCGCCTTCTCTGTCACTTTCATGCAATGCAATGCTATGCAATACACTGTAAACTGTATCACTTTATCCGCCACTTTAATGCAATGCAATGCTATGTATCTGTTATGCACCTATAACTGTAGCTTATACCGGTAAAGCGGAGCGTCCACCCGTCGATGGACCACTCAGTTGCCTACCTCTGTAGGTCTTACTCAAGAGCACTCCGGACTAGTCGTTTGACTTTCTCACCGACCTTGCTCTTATTCAAGAGCACTCCGGACTAGTCACGACGTTCTCATCGGTCTGGCTCTTATGCATTTGCATGATGCGATGTGCTTCAAATATGGATGTCCAATCATAAGCGGTACTCATCAAGGTATGATTAGCACAATTCATATACATCTCATAAATATTGTAAATCATAGCATGAAAATCCAAATGACAAACATTCACCATAATTTACTGTTCTACCCTGCACTTGCCTGTATCGCTGTGGACGATGCGTGGAGGAACGTCCAACCAAAACCTCCACCTGGGAGCATCATCCGAACACTCAACTTAATATTGTAATTTACACAAGTATATAAATAACATTGACTCCATGTAGATAGACAATCGACAGCGTTTCTACGCGTAAACTCGATACCGACAATTTCTCTCCGGACACCCTTCCGACGCCCCGGTACCCAAATGGTCGTAATTTAATGACTGTCGTCTAGAATCGTAGGTAAATCTTAATTACATATCTACCACCTTTTTCTCTTTATTTTTTTCTCCTCTTTTCTTTTCTTCTTCTCTCTTTTTTTTCCTTTTCCTTTCCGCCCGTTCCCCTTCCTCCTTCCTGGCTCCTTTGGCCGACGCTGCATCTTCCTCCTCCTTTTTCTCAGCTCTCTCTTCCTCCGCTTCTACCCACTCGGCGCCGCCCCCTTGGCTTCCCACGCCTCACCAGTTCGGCTTCCCGTCCCGGTCTCAGCGCCTCCACCGCCGGCTCTCCCCTCTGCGCCTCCTCTCGCGCGGCCTCTTTCGACGTGCCTCCCATCGCGCCCTTGGTCTCAGCGGCGCCGCACCGCCTTGGCCTCTCCCCTACTCGCTTCTTCCCCCGCTCCACTCGTTGCGCTGCCCCAGTCTCTCCTCTACTCGCCTCCGCTTGCCGCGCCACCTCCATTCTCTCCCCCAATCTCTGCTTCTCCTTCCCCTATCCCGGCTCTTGGATCCAGATTCGTGGCCTACGGCCCGGCTCTAGCGCTTTTACTTACGGATTTCTCTGGTTTGTACTTTGCTTTATTCGTCACTTTGAGTTGATTTGGCTTACTAGGACAGAGGCATGAAGGTGGCTGTCGTGGTTAGGTATGACGGGGCTCGAGGCCGCCCTTGCGCCGGGGGAGCGGGTGGCGGCCGTCGGGCGCGCTTACCCAACCGACGGCAGAGCACCGCCGCCTCTCTTCGTCCATGGTAAGGTGTGTCTGCTAATTTTTTGCTGCTACCTTGTTACTACTAAGTGTGTTGTTGGATTACCTTCCTTGGTTGGGTTGTGGGTGGTTTGGCACGGTGATGATGTGCGCGCGGTGATCTCGGTCGCCGGAGCTCCTTGGTCCTACTAGTCGTCTCCCGCGCGCCCTGGTTGACTTGGGTTGTGACCCCGGTTGGCTGGTTTTACAGCTTCGGTAATGTTGGCTGTTGGTTTGTGTTGGGTGTATGGAGGGTTGTCGCCTCCTTGCTCCTCCCGTTGGCTGCTGGGGTGTGGTTGCGAGTTTGGGCGGGTGGTTGCTTTCTGGGAGCATACGCGCTGGGACTTGCCTTTGTGGCTCTCGGCCGATTGTTCTGGAGGGTGGTGCTGGCTGTCCTGGAGATGGTGTGCTGTCCTCGTACTGTAGGGTTATGATATCCTCTAGAGATGTGATGGCCGGTTGATATTATCTTGGTAATCAACTGGAACTTTACCTCTTATGTTTGGCTGGCTTCACCTTGCTACGCTGTCCCCTTTCCGTGGCTGTGGACTGTGTTTGGATATTTGGGGACAGTGAGTTGGTTTCTAAGGTCCTTTGAAAATTTCAGGTTTGTTATGCCGAGTGATGACCCTCTGGTTGTGAGAGATGCCGACTAGCCCCCCGACGGTCAGGTATCTCCGTGAATGGACTACCCTGCCCGAAGTTTAACCTCTAGGGCTCTGACGGCAATTTCTTTATTTTTCTTCGCTTTTCTTTCTCACGGGTATTACAGTTTACGCGGCAGCAGAGATATTCATTTGATCAGACATTCAGGTGAGAAAGAATGGCAGGTATAGCAGCAGCCTGTAGCCCGTACTAGTTCAGCTGATTGGCCTATTCTAATACCACGCGTCACCGAGATATGAATGGACTCCGTGGACACTTGACACGAACAATATAACAACATAGCCTATAAAAACACTTGATGAGATTTCTGCTAAAATTTTGCGGTTTTAATATACTCAGCACATCAAGTGGAGAGAGATGTTGCAGAGGGCACTTGCAGTACACACAGAAGGTTGTTACCTTGTAACTGACAAAAAGGCTTTTCCTGCTAATTATTCATATCTAGTTTCTACGCTACACCCCTGTTAACATCACCACTTAGTCTGGAGCCAAAGACACCAGGAGAGAAAACCAAAAAGAATCAATATGTGCAACAAGATGAGGAAAACTGCAATTGACAAAAACCCTCCCTATTTCAATCAATAATATATATTTATATATAGACTTTCAGAGAAAGCGCGTTTGGCTGCTGTATTTGAAGGCCATGCGACGAAGTGGCTTGCATTACTTCCTTTAGCTTTCAGATATAGGAAAAGCAGGATCTTTGTTTCACCTTTGCTTCTCCATGCAGACACCGAAGCAAATGGCTCTCCAAATATTTCATCAAACATTGCTGAAATTAAGCAGACACCTTTGTTTGGCAGTGGCTTACCATCCTCTTGGTTCCTCTTTCAGAAGGCTGCTGCCAAGAACTTGTGCCTTCAAACGAAAATAAAAAGGACATCAAGAGCGAGCGCTTCAGTATAGAACCCGATTGTTGAGAGGGTAACAAATATTGAATTGTAAAGAGCCCAGTACTTTTATTTGTGCATGTTGCCAATTGAAAAATATGAAATTGATTGAAGTTATTTGGAATCGACTTAAATTATTTTGAGTGAATGATTGGCCACAAACCTTACCATCAGCCACCATATATTATTCTCAGTAGTGAGAACTTGGAATTTAATTCTATTTCAGTGCATTCAAGACCAAAGTAGCTATAGGCAACTTTGGATAAACATTGTAAACTAAAAGATTTACACAAAACAAATAGGTAGTTAGATCCATAATTTTACTTCAGAGGCTAAGATATGTTTTAGATCCATAGTCTTACTTCAGAAGTTTCCCGTAAAAAAATACTTGAAGAGTCTAAGGTACTGATTAGTGATTATTCAAATCTAATAATCTGTGCAGCGTCAAGAAATAGTAGAAGGAAATTTACCAAATTAACACCAGGGAGTAGGTAACTAGCTAGCTTTTCATCCACCGAAACTGGCAGTCTGGGCATCTTGCTCATTATTCCAGGCATTTGGCTCATGCTGTTTATCAAGTAGAGCATCGCATTAGATATAGCATGGTACTATTGGCATAGCTCCAACTTTGTGCCTTTTTGAGTTATGAATCAATTTATGTACCTTTGTAGAAGATCATTGATGTTCCTTCTTGTGTGAAGGAAAAGATCAATGTTGTTCTGGGCCTGAAAGGGGTCGTAAAGTTGAAACAAAATTTACTCCTGGAGGACTAATGCTCCCATACACTAGAATCAGGGTTGAGCTAATAAGATTACTCCAATTACACATGAAATAAAAGAACTACCTGTGATGTCAAAATATTTGCTTCTATTTGACTGAGAAGCTGAGCATTTTTTTCCAATATATTTAGCATTGCACGATCGATGTCAGAGGCTGCATAATGGAATGCAGACACATTGTCATATGCTGGAATAAATTGAATGAACTAAAAGGCACAACATGGCCAATATTTAGATTATATTGGCGAACAGTACTTTTGTATTGAAAAATAGAAAGATTCTAGGGCATTTATATATATACACATTGGCACATATGTAGAAAAAGTATTGTGAGTTTTAATAGAATTAAGTAGTTCCAGCATAAATTTAGCAATAGAGTAACCGATGAAGGTTACATAACTTCCACTGCTCTAATTTTTCTTGCCCAAATTGTGTCAAAGCTTTGGTAAATGGCTAACATTGCTATTTCATTATAGGCTGCCTCAATTGTAGTGTACAAGATAAGGAACAGCCATATCAAGCATAGGAATCACATAAATCATTCAGAATGTCTTAAGAGTCATTTATATGCTGCAAAAGTATTGTTGGGGGAGTGGACCCCACCTTGGACCAATTGGCCCACCAGGTGCAAGCCCAAGTATGCATGTAGCTAAAAGACAAGCCCATGTAGGCCATGCCGACGAGATGACATGTTTGCCCTCACTAGCAAAGACCTCAAGAGGGCATTTGTATAAACACCTTCACCCATGGAAAGAGAACATTGTATATAAGAAAAAGACTTGAGTTAATGTTGAGTACAGTGCATCCACTCTACACCTCTCCCCTCTCGCGAGTTCTAGGCTCCGGGTGCCCTACTCGGGCTCTCCGAAGTTCCGGTATCTACTGTTTGGTGTGTAACCATAAGTATGTATTGAATTTTCAATTGTTTGGGTATGTATGGAATTTTCAATTGTTTCATTACAGATCTAAGCTTGGGAATTTTATGGAAAGTCTTTACCATTCCTGAGGGCACTTTTTTAATACCCTGAGGACATAAAATTTGTTGAAGTAATTTCAGACTGTTTACCACATGGACGATACAATGTTATATACGCAAGAAAAGGGAAACAGTTAACATAATCAATTACATAGTAACTCCATAAGTGACGTACCAACCTCCAGACACAAATCGGTTATGGTGAATGGTGTTACATGCCACAAAGGAAGAACCTCTTATGTCTGTCTGAACAGGATGATTGGTAGCCCATGATGAGGACTCCACCATTTTGTCCTGAGAAATAGCCTTGATGAGCACCAGGCAAAAATATAAACATAAAATATTTTGTGAACAAAAAAAATGCAAAAACTGAAAAAGTGTGCCATTTATATTTCTCAACAACTTCAAAACTTTTGAGGGTGAAGCATATTTTCCCATTTGGGGGCTAATCTGATTAAAAGACCATTAACAGGAAAAAGAGGCGATGAGAGCCTTAAAAACTTCATCTTTGTTACATCAATTTCACAATCCATACATCATTAGCACATGAGCATTATATATAGTGGATCTAAAAATATATTTGACATTTGAGAACACGATTCAAAAAATTCCAAATTTAGGGTATGCTTCATGGGAGTCAGAACAAAATTTGCTTCCAACAAGAGTATTCTGAAGGTGATGAGAAGGTAAATATTTTATGAAAGAGCAAAGGATCACTACCTTTCTATCTTTTATCTTTTTTCCAAGATAATGCTCTTCAGTCTTCCGTCGTCTTGTATTTTCTTTTTTCTGTAAGCAAATCTAATCGTTAGTATCATAAATAATGAACAAGGAAAACATCATTTGTTGCACATGTTCCCTCAGAAAAATACTTGTTATAGATCTGGAAGGCACCAAGTCAGAATAGCTACAAAATTACTCAAGGTACACAGCTCAGCCCCTATGTTCTGCTAGCTCTCTTCAACAAAACTTGAAACGATTTCCTTGGTGCTCCACAATAAAAAAAAGGGCATGACAGCGTTCTTATTTATTGTGCAAATAATGTCATCTTAAGTGATACCATATCAGTTGTATTAACTGTCCAAATATATTAAAAACAAAAAAGTTACAACACATCCAAAAGATATGCATGCTTTTGTCTTGAAACAGGAGAAGGCCAACTTTTGATTGGATATGTCAAAAGCAGATACTTTGCAGCCCTATAATATTATTCTAGTATACACTAGACAAATGCAAAGGTAAATCTGTCAACAGCTCAAAAAGATACTTAGGAGGAACAGCTCAGATCACACTACCTTTATAGTCCATAATAGACCATTATAGTATTTATACTGATGTGGACAAATAAGTGTATCTACCGCATGACCTACTTCCATATACACGGCACTGGTTCAGTGGAATTATAGCGATATCATCCTGACAAGCCACAAAACTATAAACTACTGTTAGTCCTCATCCGTAAGGTGTGAGGCGGATCACATATTCCTTTACCTACAAAAATTATCTAGAGAGTGGATGAACATCTTGCATAAATTTTGTATTTTCAATTCAGGTTTAAAAAAGATTCTGCAGACGTTTTGTGGATCTAAAGGGGAAAAAATATCATTTAGATACTGCAGAATAGATCAAATGGATCAGGTACTAACCGCCATCCACTGGCATCTCATGGCAACATCTCTTACTGTCTTCTCTGGTAACATGGCTGCTATCTTTATATACTTCATGATTCCCGGTTCATTTGCATACCTGACAATTTGATCACCAGGGCACGCAAGCATACAACATTAGGAATGGACCGATGGATGCAAACTTCAATAGTAGATAGACAAGATAATTTTGTGATAAGAGTATTAGATCTCTGTTTATTAGACAAATAGAAGTATAGCAAACAGAACTGAAAACGACAAGTTTAAAACAGAAAGTGAACTAAATTTTCCAACAAATTAAGTCATGTAACAGTTGCTTAGCAGAACTGGAAGTGCCCCTTTTAATCAGTAAAAAAAGGACAAAGAAGTTAACTTCTGACTAGCTCGAAGCACTAACATGATAAACACTCATTATTCTGAAACAGTATAGGCACCATAAATATCTCACAGTTCAGTGTCAATTAACAGGTATAATATCAGAATGTCAAGCTACAAGAATTAAATTTGCATTATATACATGTGATAAAAGGCTTCCTTTTTAAGGTGATATAAAAGTCGGTAATTTCACATAAAGTGACAGTAAAGCATACTTATGGAGGCCATCGTTCAGCATTTGTAACTCAGGATATGACCAATCCACAGCCATCGGTGCTCCATACTTGAGGCTTTGGCTAGAATCAGCAATCATGTTGGGTGAACCAGTAGATACAATCGTCGAAGGTGTAGTGTTCAACATTGCCAGATTGCCATTCATCCCACTGGAAGTGTCCAGGCAAACCGGCATGGCTGTCGACCCACTGGTAATTGCGCTCGTCTGAAATGAAACCACATGTTGGTTGCAAAATGACTGTGGAAATACCCCATAGTGGTTAGGATCTGTTGACATCTGCATGCCAGACGAGATTCTGTGCTCCCGCTTCAGCCTCACAAGCACATTATCAAGCTTCGCAAGAACACTTGATTTTGTTATCCCCCCACTTGATTTTGTTATCCCCCCTGACACTTTCTTCTTCAATGAGGGGACTGTCGTACCACAAGTTACACTTCCGTTTTGATGCAGCCTAGGTGAGTTCCGCATCCAGGGCTCCATTAACTCATCAAAGTAACCATGGATGCCATCCAAACTATGAAGATGATGTCCAAAACTTTGCTTAAGACAGATCACTCCTCTAACAACAGTACCCAGATTTGAGAAGCTTGCACTCTGCACTTTCTGTAGAAGACATGAAAGGAGCAATCTTATTATCATTGCTTCTAGACAAAACAAAATACTAGAGGAGTCCACACTACATCTGTATTATTATAACCACTGAAACTAATCCAATCCAAAATAAACTTCGCAACTGACTCCAATAAAAAAAATTCTTTCAGCTATAAACTTTACAGAGGATCTGCTTTTCAAACAGAAGCACTATTGATCACACCAGAATTTCTCAACTAAAGAGTCTGGGGAAAAAAGAACGGGAAATTATAAGAGCCTGAAGAGTGCGATTCAATGATCAATCATTTGTTTTGATTAGAATTCAGTTAGTATTTTCTCATATTCAAGCATCTTGTATAACTAGTTACTTAGGTGTGACACTGATAAGGAATGACCAACCAAAGCTCAAACTTTAGTAAAGGTGTGTTTGAGGAACATTTTGAGGTGAGATCAAATATATAAAAGACTAAAACCACTGATCAAGCAGCAACTCGCTCAAGAGGGGAAAAAATCGCAGCAGAGTAGATGGAAATTATACATCTACATGATCTCAAACGGAAGCTCAATGCTAGATAACTACTTACCATAAAGGAAAGAAACTTTCTTTGATCACCCATTAAAATACATATCAAGATTGACCAAAACAACAAAGGTTGTTTACATATATTAAAAATATATTATTTATAAATTCCACAACTAGATGAACTATCATTACCACTATGAAAAGCACCAGGGCATCACAAGAAATCATTCACCTATACACTTCTCAGCATTAGAAGACTAGACTACACTGAGCAAGAGTACAAATATTCAGCTCAAGATAACTATCACAATCCTGTAAGTCACAAAAAATCCTCTATTAAGTCCAATCAATTGATGAATCGACAAACAGGAGAACATGCTCTATGCAAAGATCGATCCTACAATCATCACGTTAAGAAAGCTGATAGACCTCGAAAACATGCTGGTCGACTTCTAACTGAGAGGACATAGGAGGTTATCAAGCAGACGAAGGCATCTCAAAATAAACTCAATACCCGCACAGTCAAAACTTGAGCTTTAATCATGCTTAGAACCAAATTAAGCAATCAATTCGCAAAACACCTCAGGATAAGGCTCCTGCAAGGGCTCTATAATACCTAACCAAGAGAGCAATCCACAGAGGCAGACTACCAATCAATCACTACAGCGATAACAGAGTTCAAGAAAGAAGAGAAGCCGAACTCCAGCACAATTGAAGGATGGAGAAACCTACTTGGTACCCGGCAGAGAACACGCAAACGTGTCCTTAAAACCAAACACATCGAGAAGCAGGAGGGCCTAGCTAAGCTAATCTGCTCTCACACTGGACAAGCAATAGAGAAAGACTTCAACAGAAAGCAAGGAAGAAACCAAATCAAGCAACGATGATTACACGAAAGATGGCGGCCCCAGGCGCGCGCATACGTGCAAAGTACCATCAAAGGACTCGCTTTCCACATCGAAGTTAACGCCGACCCCCCGAAATCCCTCCCTCCCGGAGCAGCTAAGTTTCCACTAGCTAGGCCGACCAAATCAAGAAACCACCCACGAGCACGAGACGATCCGATCCTACCAAATCAAGATCCTTGCGTGAGCACGCAGCCAATCAAGGAATCTCAAATCAAGAAACGCACCTGCCCCAGAACCGCCAATGATCTCGCCGTCCCTCCGTCCTTCCGTCAGGATGACCAGAGGCAGGGCAGAAAAGCCAGCCAAACAGCGGAGCAATTCTTGCGTGTCCCTCGCTGCGAGTGGTGCGTGCGCCCGTGCAGTGCAGCACTGTGGTGGTGCGCGAGGTGGTGGTGCTCTCTCCCCTTTGGCTCGATCTCCTCCTCCTTTAAATGGTGCCGTCCAGCTTTGTGCGCTCCAATGGGAAGGCAGGGAGAGGCCAGAAAAGCGGCGGCCCCGCCTCCCCAAGGCGAGAAAGAAGCTGCTATATGCGCCCAAAAAGCCAAAGCCGTGTGCGGTGTGCCAATTCTACTTCAACTTGCACCACCCGCACACCAGACGGAAGGGAGAAGAAGCGAGTGCTGCTGCGGTGATGGCGAGGAGGGGAGAGGTGAGATCTCTTGGAATTCAGCGCTAGGAGATGGAAATAGCGGCACTGGGATTCCCAATGGCTACCAAACAACTATTGCCAGTGTTAACTACTCTCTTGGTTCTTCTCTCTCACTCTGCCTTGCCTTTCCCTTCCTCTCTCCCTTTGCTTTCTTTGTTTGGTTTCGCTTTTTCTCGATAGGAAAGAATCCAGTGCTCACTCCCTCTCCTTGCGTTTTCTTTGCTTACTAATTTTCTTCTCCTTGAATTGCCTTGCTGGTCGCTGGCTTACTCGTTCCAATTGTGCGCATGCATTTGGTGATTTTTATTGCTTTTGCATGCGTATTTGGTGTGGTGGCATGAGTTAGGACATCTTTGTGGTGTAGTGCGTAGAAGACCATGGGGGCGAATTTACAGATGATGGGTGATGTGCGCTGTGGTGGGTAGTCAACCGGGCCCGTAAAAGAGAGATCTTTTTTGTTCGTGCTTATCTTCATGCCAGGTACATCAGCTTATGAGAAATGCGAATTTGGCCCTACCTGAAGACGTGGATGGGTAAAAATTCCACGTGTCAACGCATCGAGGTTGTAGGATTATATAGCGCAAGCAGACGGGTGAATGATGGGTCGATGAAGGATTCAACTGCTCGACCGATTACTCGCTGCTCAACTCTTGATCACCTTTACCCGTAGTCGTACGCTTCGCCCCAACAGCAATTATCAGAAATCTTCCACGTATCACAAATCAGATTGATTGAAGATATTCTTTATTGCTAGATTTTGTGGATTTACAAAGTGCCATCACAAGCACCCTTTAAAAACCTAGCACCAAAAAGTATCTTCCAAAACTACAACCAAAACCTTTAGCCTTTACCTGCTTTTATATGCTAGAACCCTAAACCGTGTTCGACTCAAACACGAACACGAAATCTTATTTCTTCCTCAAATCAAGGGACCCAAAACCCTTCCAAACACGGATTTTATTCAAACTCTTAATCTTCGCAGTCATGAATTTCACCCATAACTCCTAACACAACACGTAACGAAGTCTCTAGGATCACAACTCCCGTATCTTCACCACACCTCCTCAACTTCCCTCTCGAAGCCTCTAGGACCGTACTGCCCGTAGCTTCTCCACGCATCACCTCCTTTGACCTCTACGTGCTCTAACGTTAGTCTGACCACCTCGCATGACATACTCAACTGTCTGGACCTCGGATCTTCCCATCCTAGTACCGGTCCTCCTTGTCACCGACCATGATCGTCTCCATGCTCACCTGCACATGCAAAGACCAAAGAAACGTTTTTCCGGCACAAATTATTCCCAAGTTGACCGTCATCAGTTCACAACCACGCATAACCACAACCTCAACCAACAACACCAACCAGGTCATACACGACCACAAATCTCATCGCTATCTAGAAATCAGCTTCAGATCAATTGATACGACCGCTAACTTAATGAGTACTCGAAAACATCAAATACTCGAGAATTACAATCACTCCGCTCAAAACACTCAGGGAAACCAAGCATCGCTACCGACCAGAACCAACGAGTACCGACTACCAGTACCAATTGCTATGATTACAGGTACCGTTCCTCCGAACACTGTTCACTGTTCACTGTCAATCAGTCCTACCACTGGCCTAACATGAGTACTCGAAGATAGCAAGAGTTAAAGCACTCATACCGACCATGAAGTCTACAAGTACATACCGTGAAGCCTATGGCAACTGATCATAAAAGCTTTGACTACCGATCGCTTAGTATACAACAACTAATCGAAAAGCCAAAGACAACAACAACAGACCACAAAGACTACGACTATGATGATAAGACTGAAGTCTACGACTATGACAGCAGTCCGTCAAATCTATAATCATCGACCACAAAGTCTTTGACTATTGAGTATAGACCAGGTACTATTGCTATGACCGGTTCACTGTCGCTTACGGCTGGTTAAATGTTGCTTACTACCGGTTCACTGTTCGAGGTTGAAATCTACGATTACCTACCATGGTCGAAGCCGGACATGGTCGAAGTTAGCTGTGGTCGACGTCAGACGTGGTCAAAGTTGAACATGGTCAAAATCTGCAGTGATTGTCTTATCATGGTCGAATTCTACTGATCGGACAAGGCTGTTTGGATCACCCAACACAGAGCTGTTCGGATCAATGATACAAGGCCATTCAGACCACTAACTACCAAACGTGGTCGAAGCCAGTTGTGGTCAAAAAGCCAACCTGAAAACTCAACTACAGAAGCGCATCGACCCGAACATTCACGAATGCAAATTCCAATATAACCAAATGTTAATTATTCATCATCAACGAATCCATAACGACCACATGGTCTAACAATCTCCCCCTTGATGAATACATTAACAACATCTCAAATGCTCTTGAATGAGAGAATTTGCGAGAGAAACTGACCACAGCCAAAAGCGCACAGACTACTCAGAAAACTCATAAAACTCGAGGAAACTCTCCAATTCTCCCTCTTTCTCTAATTTCTCCCCCTTTGGCAATGAAATCATTAAGGCACCAGAAAGAGAATAATTCTAAAAAAGAGCAAGAGAATAAACATCCAGAAATTTTGCAGATTATCCAAGCCACTGTGTATTGAACTCTGAATGTGTCCAAATCTTTTTTTAGTAGACTTCCCTAAATCATATAAAGTCATAAACCATAAAGCAAATCTAAACAGGTCTTTGGCATGATTAAGCAAATTGGATTAACGACAGGCATTATGACCATGACCAAACCGATCTATAAAGAGCACAACAAGATATTACACCAAAAAGAGTAAGTCTAAAAGTGAAACAAGCTTTAAATCTAGTCGAACTAGTAGTCTCATATAACAACCATAGCTCTATACTCATTTTTAAGCATGTGGCATGCCTATAGCATACTTCTTTTCATGATGTTATCTTTGTAGCAAACTTATTTTAAATGGTGGCATTCTTGAATAATACTTATTTTTATTCGAGCACGTTTATGTCTTCTCTTTTGTTTAACCATGACATGCTTGAAGCATACATCTTTTCAATTTTCTCTTTATTTTTTTATCATAACGTGCTAACTTGAGTGACCATAAAAAGATTATAATATGAAACATACGAGCTTCATGACCAAGATTTAAATGACTCATAATCAAGGTAATCCTTTTTTATGAATATCCCAAGGTGCTATCTACAATCAATCTATTCAAAGCCTTCAGACATGTCATATTTTAGTTCAAGTGAAGCAAATTAATTACAACCTATTTCGACTACGACTACATAGTAAATGAGTAAATATGATAAAGACGGCTATACTACATATCATTTGATTTCAAGACTTAGACTTGATGTATGATTTGACAAGTATAATAAATAAAGTTTTCAAAATTTTAAACACTAAGCTCCCTTCAGAATAATCTCATAGGATGCAACACACCCAACTCACTCCACAAACAAGCAAAATAAGAAGAATCAAGCAGTTTGGTGAAACTATTGTTGAAGGTGTAGTAGTAGGAGTCGCAAAGGTTGTCATGGGTGTCATAGTGTAGCTCAAGGACACCCTGTTGTCGTCGTTGGAGTCATAGAAGATATCGTCAAGTGCGTCAAAGGCCTGTATACCTTCATTATAGAGTCTAGTACCAGAATTAGCCTCATCAAAAGTGATCTCGTAGGTCTCAACAATTTTGTTAGTTTCGAAATTGAGTACTCAATAACCCCGAGTGTGAACTACATATCCAAAAAAGATGCCATTTGAAGATCTAGATTCAAATTTATTAAGATTGTCATGTTTAAAGATGAAGCATCGACATCCAAACACTCTAAAGTAAGAAATATTAGGAAAACGACCAAAACAAAACTCATAGGAAGTCTTATGCAATTTAGCATGCATGAAAACTCTATTCGAAGTATAGTAAGCAGTTGAAATAGCTTCAGCCCAATACTTCATAGGAGTAGCATATTCATTTAGCATTGTTCTAGTCATCTCGACCAAGGTTCTATTCTTGTATTCGACCACACAGTTCTGCTGCGACACTCGAAGTGACAAAAAATGATGGTCTAAACCCTTTTTGGTACAAAAGGAAGCAAATGATGTGTTCTTGAATTCAGTTCCATTATCACTCTTAATTGCTCAGAGTGCTCCTGGGAGTTCATTAGCAAGTCCAAAAGCTAGCTCTCTGAAGTAACCGAAAGCTTCGTCCTTAGAAGCTATAAAATAAACTCAAGAGTATCTAGAGTAATCATCAACAATAATAAGAACATACCATTTACCTCCAACCGACTTAAACCTAGAAGGTCCTACATTGTCCATGTGCAATAATTGTCTAGGGGAATCAGTCATTATGAGAGAAATAGAGGGGGTGAGATGGTGCAACCATCTGATCATGACAACAAATACACAGTACAATGACTTTATTTATATCGATCAAAATTGTACACAAATGTTTCTCTTTACCAGCTTCTCTTTAAATTATTACTATTTATAAGCCAGAGTCAAAACCAAAAGAAACAGGCTCTAGATAAGTCGCGATTTCTTCCTCCGTCCGCTATGGATTATTGAAAGGGCCCCCGATATCGATTGAGGTGAAAGCTTTCCTTCAAATCAATTGAAAGTTGATTTTTTGAAAGTTTCCCTGGCCAATTTGAAAATTTTCAAGCTAGAATTCCAAATTATTTGAGTTGTAAGTACAGATAATTTTAGCTGAAGTTTCAATTCGCCATTTCAAAAAGGTAAACAAGAAGTGTGACAACGCCGGACTCGGGGCAAGGAGGCTGGACATCGGGAGGCAATGGAGGTGGGGAAGCCAGTGGTGCGGAACAGCGCAAGTTGGCAACGAATGAAGTGGGCATCCAACGCTTCAGGCAGCAGCGGACGATATACACACACACACACAACTGAATGTAAGGTCTCAAATTGCCATCCGTATTGTATGTAAATTCTTCAAATGAATAATGTCCCATAAGTCATAAGACATGTAGCTGTAGGTCAATCGACATAAAGAGATTAAGAACAATCAACTTTCTCACGAGATTTTTCATTGGAGATGGTGTTTTCAGTTGATCACTAGCTACCCTCTCCCTTTCCCTTCCGGGCCAGCGCTCGGAAGCCGTTAATCGGCAGGTGGCCCGGAGCCGGAGGCGGCGAAAACGATGCGTAAATGCGCTGGTGGTACGGGACACATGGGATAGTGCAGGCAGCCACACCAGTAGATCGGTGTAGACGCGACTGAACCAGTGGAAAACATAATAAAAGAGAAGAAATATAGATATGGTTGGGTGTAATTTACTGATATAAGTCATGGATGACGTATTACATACAGTAGCATGGCCGCTTGAGCTTAAACTGAGAGGGAGCTAATATCATGAAATACTATTTATCTACTCGACAAGAGATGGCTAGCTCAATGGTAGTACTATATATTAGGTATTAGGGTACGACTAGTAGGGGTAAAAAACGGTAACAGATAATTCATTTTATCCGATATTTGTATCCGAGAAAACGCAAATGCGGTAAGCAAAATCCGTATTCGAAAATGTTCGTATTCGTATTCGAGAATATTCGTATCCGTATTTGAAAATATTCATATTCGTATTCGTAATCGAGAATATTCGTATCCGTCTTCGTATTCGAGACTATTCGATTCGTATTCGATCCGTTTCTGGAACCCATGAAAAATTCGTACGAATTTTGTGATTCAAAATTTGAATTTATATGGTTTAAAACTAGTAACCGGTGAAAAATCGACAAAACCGCTAGGAATCCGTTTTATCTGATATTCGTATCCGAGAAAATCCGTATTTGAAAATGTCTGTATTCGTATTCGAGAATATTCGTATCCATATTTGAGAATATTCGAATTCATATTCGTATTTATTTTAAAAATATGGATTCGTATTTGAGACTATTCGACCGTATCTGATATGTTTCCACTCCTAACGACTAGTGAGGGATAGTATGTCATTAAAGAACATTTTTTGAATTGGAATGCGGCTTAGCCTACTATATATTGGGTTATTTTGGGTTTTAGGTTATACCTTTTGAATTTTAATTGTTCGTGTGAGAGAGTATGAAGAGGGAGACAGTCGCACGTGATTTTGGCCGGTATAACTGAAGTCGGTACAATGTCTACTACAATCAACTTGTAAATCTCGTCTTAAAAAGAGCACCATTAAAAATTAATTATTATAACAAAAATCAAAAGACAAAAAGCAGGAAGCCCATTCGAACCCACCACTCTATACAACAAACGTAGGAGAGCATAGTACTAGTACACATTTATTCATACTTTCTACCTTGTATGGTGAGCTAAATTATCACCATGTATCACATGCGCATAGACCTCCTGGACCACGCAAACGGGCCAAGGATGACATAATAGTGTCGTTCAAACTTCAAAATATCAAAACATACATAAGATACACATGTCCATGTCCACTAAATTGCTATGTACTTTACATATCTTCGCCGTAGCCATGGTAATTTTTCACTCCATTTTTTATGATAAACACAAACTAACTAAACATGGAAGAAATGACTCATCATCTTCTAACACGCATCTACAATCTAATGCAGACACCTTAACGATCGAGTCATCAACACAACACTTTATGTTGCGACGATCGATATGACTTGCGAGAAAGCCATGCATATAGTGCCTGCTTTTGCATTGTGAAACTGTAACAGTGGTGCTTCTTCCTCCAGTCTAAAGTATGTGCATGTTTGGTCATCGTTTTCCTACTCCCATCGATCGGCCTGTTCGATCATCTCTAGGGGTGAAACTAATTAAAGCACTTTAGTGGTGAAACTAAAGCACTTTATATATTTTCTTTGCCAGAAAAAGCGCTTTATTTCTTGACCTCCCTAGTCACCCTGACGTGTTTTTGCAAGTATTTTAGCGAACACGTAGATTTGGATGGTGAAAGGGCTCTTTTGGTTAATTAAAAGTAGGTACACTTGCGTTGAGAAAACTAGTTTTTTTTATTTCCGACACTTGGAAGTACTTCTTGTGTTAGTATTAGGTAAGACGTTTTTTTCTTGTACACGTGCTTGGGTTTCTTATCGACCTTGTAAATTATATATCTGACTTACGATATCCTATAGAGAAGCAATACGATCGGAATGAACATATTGGCCATTCGGCCGTACGAACACTGTTATATAAAGGTTGTAAACCTAACACGCTTTGACAATTTTCAGAAAATTGTACCTCACTAATCAGAGGCTGATTGATGAAGTGATCGAGAGTTGTGCAGCAGCAGCAGCAGAACAAGAGGAAGAAGAAGAAGACATTGCATTAATCAACATATTAGTTACTTGACCATTATAAGCGACTAGCTAGCCAAGGTATGAACCATAATGTTCTGCTAATTTATACTTGTACAATTTTAGTTCACTTACACAAGCATAGATTATATCGATGTTGCGAGCTAGTTCTCACTTCCTAAAAAAACGCCTCTATCGTAGAAACACGCATCAGTTTTCAGACGATGGATTGGCGGAGAAAATATTTCAGATCATTAAAAATCTAAGCTTACTTTCCGTCAGGCGATGGTGAAAAAATGTACGGGCGCACATACCTACACTGCAGCTGAATTGCAATTCAGTGCTGGTAGCCACTAAGCAAGCACAACACTTACTCACACACAAGTGAAATAAAAGGAGAAAAAAAGGCATTGTTTTGGCGTGCTCCCTTCAAGGTGGGAGCTTGACCCTACCTGAACAGATGGATAAAATCAATAAAGGACAATTCGGGATTTGCCACTATATAGAATAGCGCTTTACGATTTGCCATTATATAGATTGCAATTCAGAATTTACCACTCTATACAATTTCCAATTCAGACTTTACCATTTTCGGATTTTTTCAACAATTCCCCTATTTTACCCCACATGAAATGCCCTTTTTGCCCCTGCGGCCAGCTACTGTGTTCGATCGATACTCTGGTTATAGCATCAAGATCTGTGAGACCATGTAATAGTCGTGCATGTCGTTGACGATGAATAATTGACATTTGGTTTTATTAGAATTTGCTTTTATTTTAGTCACTGCACTTATTTTACTAAAGCTTTCAGGATGGCTATCGATTATAGCAAATAGGCAAAGACATGTCGATCACAGTATTTCAACCATAGCACACAAGCATGAACGACCTCGGCAGGGCTATATGACCGAAAGATCGACCACATCAAATTTTGATCACTGCAGTATGACTACGGAAGATGGATTTTAGCAGGTATCAACCAAGTTTGGTAGTCGGTGGTCCGAATGGCCATGTAGCGTTGGTTTGAATAGCTCTGTGCTGGATGGTCCGAACGACTTTGTCTGATCAGTAGACTTCGACCACGTTCTGCTTTGACCACATCCGACTTCGACTATATCTGACTTCGACCACGTCCGGTTTCGACAACGACAGACTTCGACCATGTCCAAATTCGACTACGTTTGGCTTCGACCACGGTAGGTAATCATAGGTTTTGAACGCGAATAGTGAATCGATGTAAGCAACATTTAACCAATCATAAACGACAGTAAACCAGTCTTAGCTACAGTGAACCAGTCGAAAGTCGTAAGGACATGTGCTACAGTAACTGGTCGATGACCATAACTACAGTACTTTTTATGGTCATAGCTACAGTATTTTTTTGATGGTCATAGTTACAGAGCCTTATCTATGGGCGTAGCTACGGTAACAGGTCGATACTCAATAGTCATAGTCTTTTCTGGTCGATACTCGATACTCATGATCTTTACTAGTCGTACTCGATAGTCGTAGATTTTACTGATCGGTAGTTATAGACTTTGTGGTCAAAAGTCAAAGACTTTGTGATCAGTTGCCGTAGACTTCACGGTCAGTACTCGTAGATTTCATGGTCAATACAAGTGCTTCAATTCTTACTATCTTCGAATACCTTGAATACTCATGTTAGGCCAGTGGTATGTCTAGCTGGTGATGATCGGTGTACAGTACTCAAAGGATTCGGTACTCGGAAGATAGAAGTACTTGGTAGTCAGAAGGACTCGGTAGTTAAAAGGACTTAGTACTTGATAGTCATGGTCTTGGCGACTAGGTGTCTTAGTCATAGCGATCGGTACTCATAGCGAGCGGTACTCGATGGCTCTGTGGTTGGTAGTGATGGTTGTTATCCCTGAGTGTTTTGAGCGAAGCAATGGTATTTCCCGAGTACTCGGTGTTTTCAAGTACTCGATAAGATAACGGTCGTAATAAGTTGTCTAACGCTGATTTTTGGATAAAGATGGGATGTGTGATCGTGGATGACCTGATTGATGGTCGTAGACGTCCTGGTTGGTATTTGGTGATGGTTTGGTTCTTGTCTATGGATAAACAAAGTTGTGTTTCGAGTATATGTTGATGTCGGTCAAGTTGTGGAGGACTTATGCTAGGAAAACTTTCTTTGGTTTTTGCATGTGCTAGTAGGCGTGGAGACGATCATGGTCGGTGACGAGGAGAACCAGGACTAGAATGGGAAAATCTGATATTCATGCGGTCGATGATGTCATACAAGGTGGTTGGGCTCACACTAAAGCACGTGGAGGTCAAAGGTAGTGATTTGTGGAGAAGCTATGGGTGGCGCGGTCTAGGAGGCTTCGACACGGGAGTTAATTAGGTGTGATGAAGATACAAGAGGTGTTGTCCTGCAAGCTTCGTCACGTGTTGGGTTAAGAGTTGTGGATGGAGTCCATAACTGA
Organism: Dendrocalamus latiflorus; assembly: GCA_017311315.1. NCBI lineage: Eukaryota > Viridiplantae > Streptophyta > Magnoliopsida > Poales > Poaceae > Dendrocalamus > Dendrocalamus latiflorus. The sequence continues at coordinate 27,171,182 of CM029633.1, forward strand.
GAAGATGGAACGAGTTACGAATAGAGTCCATAATTTGGAAGAGATAGAGATTTGAATAATACACGTGTTAGAAAGGGTTTTGGGTCACTTGATTTGAGGAAGAGATAGAGTTTTGTGTTTGTGTTTAAAGCAGATACGGTTTGGACATTAGCCTATAAAAGCAAGGAAGGCTAAGATGTGGCTTGCGGTGGCTATGGAAAAAGTTTTAGTGTGGTTCTAAGAGGGCTTTCGTCGAGAAGATTTTTAGGGGTGCTTGTGAGGGCATTTTGTAATCCCACGGAGATTCTGCAATAAAGATAAGTCTTTAATCAATTTGATTTTTATTTTGCTCGTAGATCGGTTGTGATTGCAAGTGTTGTGGATCTTATGACAAAGTTTAAAGAGATCAGGCGAACAGTCATACAGAGTGATCGGCTACGCGGTCGTAGGATGAGCGATTGACTAGGTGGTTCGGTTTCGAGTGGTCGAGATCTTTTCTGACTGCTAAAAGACTCCAAAAAACGACGACAATCATTCACCCTATCTCTAATTGCTGCCTTCGATCTACAGGATCATAATTAAATCAAGGGGGCAAAATCTAAATTTAGAGCTTGAGAACTAAATTCTGTTAAACGCAACGTGAACATGGACCAATTGGGGCAGCGCTATAGTGTGTTCGATTGAATTGAATTGAATTGAATTGGGTGCTTTAACAGTGTGTTTAGTACCGCAACTAGTTGCTGAATATTTTGACGCTTCAAGCAAACTTAATTAGATATCTTTGTAGCGTATACTCCGTCTATTACGAGCGGAGGAATGCGCGCGTGGAGAGGCCATCCACGTCGGTATTTTGCCTCCGTGCACTCGCTCCGTTCGCCGCGTGTATGGCCGAATTTCGGTACGGTCGGGAGACCGTTTTTGCGAAAAAGTCTCTGCGTTTTCCTGAAATTACGTAAAGATTCTTGATCCTCGCGAAAAGGTCTCTGCCAGTTTTTTTTAAAAACACTTTTTTTTAAAACACCCCTCCACTTCATCGAAATTTTGTATACTTTGCAGGATAGCGCCCCGCGGTTTTCTAAATTACGTACGGGTCCTCGTTTAGTTACGTACATGTCCTCAATTTTTTACGAAAAAAACTTTTGACTTTTTTGAAAATACACATGTGCCCTCGATTTTTTTAAAAAAACTCCTCACGAATTATCGCCTCTTTTACTTCGGTACACACGGTGGCTGGCGCGGCGTGGTTTTTTTTAAAAAACTCCTCACGAATTATCGCCTCTTTTACTTCGGTACACACGGTGGGTGCGGCGTGACGCCGCGCCTATGAGCCTAGTAGTACATGACCAGACTACAGGATCGGGGTCATCCGCAGTTTGTACTGACTAGATGTTTTTTTTCTCTGAAGGTAGACCGAATGATTTCAACATATTCACCGCATACAACTAGTCAGCAGCTGGCCGCAGGGGTAAAAGAGACATTTCACATGAGCTAAAATAGAAGAAATGCTGATAAAAGTATACAATCTATATAACAGTAAATGGTAAAACGCCTGCTCTATGAAGCGGCGAATCTCAAGGCCCCGCTCGTTTTGATTTGAGCTTCTGGTTTATTTTGCACTATTTATAAATTTTATTTTTTTCTATATTTTTTGCTTTTTTGAGTGTTTTACTGGTTCTTTTTTTCTCGTATTTGTTTGTATTATATGTGATGGGCTAACATATTTTTTTATTTTTTTAAATTTAATTATGCTAAATAAGACTCTATTAACTACAACGTTTTTTCAGCTAGCTACAATACCTTTCAACTATAAATCATTAAAAAAAGTTCTTTTGAGCAAGGGAAAAACCCTTGTGCAAAAGAGCCACACATGCGGTGTGTCCTTTTGCACACATACACAACTGCATTCTGCTGGCGAGGTACATGAGATACAGATCTTTGGGACTGCAAAGCCTGCATACTTTAAGGTGACATCATCCAAAGTATGTTTGGCCACTACAAACTTCAGCTTTTCACATGTTCATTCATGGTTCATACCATTTTTCACAACAAATTAGATACATATATCTGTATAGTCAGGTAGGAAATTTAGCGAGTAGTATATCTACTATCTTGCAGCCTGCATATAATAAGGAGCAAGATTTAGCCCCTATCGCGATCGTACTTGTCGGTGTGACCCACATCTCACTGACTATTCTTATGTCGAACATATGTGAGAAAGATAGAAAGAGAATAATTTGCTCAAATAATGGGGGTGTTCGGCAGGGCACAAGTCGCCTGGCTTTTGGCAGCCACTACAATACCTAACTTTTAAACGGAATATTTTCTCAAGACGGGGTCTACAAGTTAAACGTAGTACACGTTAAAAGCTCAATATCTGTACCAGCCAAAATCGCAAGTAGGTATCGATCTCTCCGTAATCTGTACCGTAAACAGCTAAAATTAAAAAATTTCAATCAAAAGTTATAAGCTGTAGCCAAAAAGAAACAGGCCCATTAATATCTGGTGGAGCTTAGCCAAGCAGAGTAATAGGTAGTAAAAGAGATTGGTGATAGCTTGCACACGAAGAAAGGCACTGGAACCTCGCTTTTCCACAAGAAGGTGAGAGAGATGCATCTTTATCCAACTAGGAAACTAGACTAGCGGTCGTAGAGGGAGTAGAAGCAGAAAGCACCTACATGCACCCCAAACAAGGCAGAATCGACGCAATCATCGTCGCTTTATTCGCTCGCCTCTCTCTCTCTCTCTCTCTCTCTCAGAAAACGAAAAAGAAGTGGCATCATGCAACTAGCTAGCTAGGCCAGTAACGCGATGTAGAATCTTGGCATTAGTTGCCCTCACAGTCACAGACTCACAGATCCCTCCAGGAGTCAAAGCTTTGCCTTCCCCCACATCAGATTCCTCATGGAGCCAGGAGGGAGGCGACACGACAGCAGAATCCACTCACTCGTCCGGAGATTCCCAGTGCCACCTAGATACTATTTTCTCCTAGTGCTCCTGCCCCATGGCCGCAACTATGGATGGCCGGCCGGCCTCGGTTTCTAGCTCCCTCCCTGACTCACTGGCTGTGCTAGCATGGCGATTGATCTGAACCAGTCGCATTGCCGTTGCATGAACGATGGATCGAACCCTCTCTCCAAGGTGGCATGGCATGCATGGCAGCTGCGCAAGAACAATTGCCGGATATATCGCGGTACAAGGCGTAAAGGGTTTGAGATTCTGCGGCTCACTGCCAATGTCGTGGCTGTGCATGCACTGTGAGTGATGGATCAGCAGGGAATGGAGTTCTGCGGTGAATTGTGCGCCTTTTCGCCGCGCTTCAGACGATGTTTGACGCAACGGTGGGCTGCGAAATTCTGCTGAAATGGTGGCAATTACAGGAGCACTGTTGCGCGCTCCCATTGGGCGGGCTTGTGTGTCATGGGTTGTGCCGGTCATTCGGGCTCGCTTTCTCCCTCGTAATTATTCCCATGTAAAGGAGCAGCTCATGGCAGACATGTGTACATGCATACTCTGTAGGTAATCATGAATCGGAGAGAGGAGTAGCTCGAGAGCTGGAATGCAAGCGATATGATAAAGGGAAAAGAAGAGAGCTGCGAATGCGAGAAGAACGATCGAATTGGATCAGGAGGGAGTTTGTTTTTTTTTTAACTGGAACACAAATGATTCCACTAACCAGTGGCTCTGGGCATATCGCCAGAGACTAAACTGGTCACAAATTCGGGGACCTGGTCCATGAACACCTCCGAACCATAGCGCACAACGCTCGCCCCATAAGCAGCAAGGCTATCAGCCACTTTGTTGCAAGATCTCGGGCATGACCGGACCTCACATTGATCAAAGGAATACTTCATAAAATCCTTAATACGTCGAAAGAAGCAGCCTTCTGGACTCCTAAGTCCTATCTATTGAGTCAGACCTCAAGGCCTTCTCCAACTCTGTTGCATCAGTCTCAAGAATAATTCTGGTCATTCCCAATTGAGCCACCCTCTTAAGACTATTCAGAGCTGCAAGGGCTTCAGCATGTATGGGGTTTGTGAGCCGCTCAAGATGTCCACATCCCCCCTCTAAGAACTCACCGTTGCTGTTGCGAGCAACAAAGCCCCAACCACCTGACCTTGTTATAGCACGATAGGAGGCATCAATATTGATCTTGTAGCAATCAGGATGTGGTGGTGTCCATTTCTGTTCTTTCTTTGGTCTTTTCTCTCCTTCCCTTTTCTTCAGCTTCTCAAATTCTATCACATAGTACCTCACAAGTGAGCATAATTCAGCTGCGGACATTCTTTTCTCCCCCACATTTGTTTTGTTTCTGACCGACCACCATTTCCAGAATAGCACCCAAACTATCTGTTGTGTAGCAGCATCCAGCTTCCAAATTTCCATAATTGCTTCCTTTCCTGAATTGCACTCTGCAAGCTTCAATCTGATTTGCTCTAGGTCCATTAAGCGCCAAACTTCTTTTACCCCATGGCATTTGAAGAAAAGGTGACCACAATCTTCATCCATTCTGTGGCACATGGGACAGATAGTTTCACGCTTCACTCTTCTTCTAGCTATGTTCCTTCGGACTGCCAAGCTATTATGTGCAAACCGCCATAAGAATATCTTGACTTTGTTTGGTAGCGGTAATTTCCAGAGTTTCTTCCAATCAAAAGCTTCCTGGCTTTGTCCCCCCATTTCTGAAGCTGACGCATCTCTTCCTCTCTCATGCTCTCTCCACTTTACAGCCACCTTGTATGCAGATTTTACAGTGAATTCCCCTTTCGGATTGTAGTGCCAAGCTGGCCAATCATCAGTATTTTCGTCAGTCGCCATTGACAAGATCATATCTGCATCCCGCTGCCAAAAGGTATCCTTTACCAAATCTTCATCCCAAGTTCCAGTGACCGGGTTGATAAGTTCAGAAACTTTAGTCATTAACGATGTGCCTCTCGGGGTGGCCAGCTGACGAGTAGCCCCAAGTGGGATCCATGGATCAGCCCAAATATCCAGAGAGTCTCCATTGCCCACCCGCCATATAATCCCTTCTCTAAGAAGTTGAGCGCCTTGGAGGATACTCCTCCAGGTATATGAGATCCCCTCTCGAGCATTGCATTGCAAAATATTGCTATTAGCAAAATACTTAGCCTTAAGTAGCTAGCTACAAAGATTGTCAGGATTGGTTAGAATTCTCCATGCCTGTCTTGCTAGCATGGCCAGGTTGAATAAATGTAAGTCCCTGAAGCCCAAACCACCCTCCTTCTTTGGCAAAGTTAATTTGTCCCAGCTTAACCAGTGGATTTTGTTCTCCTTATCATTTTGATTCCACCACCACCTGCCAATTAGAGAGTTCAAATCCTCACAAAGATCTTTTGTTAGATCAAAGCAAGACATGACATAGGTGGGAATAGCTTGTGCCACAGTTTTAATCAACACCTCTTTTCCAGCCTTAGAGAGCATCTTTTCCTGCCAGCCTTGTATACGCACCCAGATCTTCCTTTTTATGTATTCAAAGGCCTTCTTTCGTGATTTGCCAATTGAGACCGGGAGGCCTAGGTATCTCTCATTTTTTGCTTCTGACTCTATATGCACTTCAAGTTTTACCTGCCTCTTGTTTACTTGATTTGTGTTGGGACTGAACAGAACAGAGGACTTGTCCCTATTAATCATCTGACCGGAGGCTCTTTCATATACATCAAGGATTCTTTGTAGTTCTTTGGCATCCTCTATTCGTGCTCTCATCAAGACAAGGGAGTCGTCAGCAAAGAATAAATGATTGATTCTGGGAGCCGCTTCGCACACTTTAATCCCTTCAATTTTCCCATCAGCTTCAGCTTGTTGTAGCATGGCGGAGAGGGCTTCCGCACAGATAATAAACAGATATGGACTAAGTAGATCCCCTTGCCGGAGCCCCCTCTGTGGAATCACTGTATTGGTGTAATCATCATTGACCTTAAAGCGATAAGAAACTGTTGTGACACAGTGCATGATCAATGTGATCCACCTCTCATGGAAGCCCAATTTCTCCATCATTTTCCTCAAAAAGGTCCATTCCACTCGGTCATAGGCTTTACTCATGTCCAATTTTATTGTTGCTAGCCCTACTTTTCCTCTTTTTCGCTGGTTGAGATAGTGAGTCAGTTCATAAGCTATCAGCACATTATCAGTAATTAGCCGTCCCGGGACAAAGGCACTCTGCGACTGAGAAATAATCTTCGGCAGGATGGACTTCATCCGATTTGCAGCGGTCTTTGAAATCAGCTTGTAGGCAACATTACAGAGACTGATCGGTCTAAGATCTTTAATCTTTTCCGGTTTATTCACTTTTGGAATCAGAACCACTATTGTATCATTCCAGCCCTGCGGCATATTACCTCCATTCAGCACATTCAGTACCTCCTGTTTCACTTTATCCCCCACTAAAGACCAGAATTTCTTGTAAAAAATTGACGGAATTCCGTCGGCCCCCGGAGCTTTCAATTCCCCCATCTCTTTCAGGGCTTCCCAAACTTCTTCACTTGTGAAAGGTGCAGTCAATCTCTCATTCATTTTCTGAGAGACCCGAGATTGCACACACCCAATAACCTCCTCCATCTGATCACCTGCACTTGACATGAAAAGATGTTTATATTGGTTAGCAATAAAAAATTTTAGGTACTTCCCCGCCACCACATCTCCTCCCTCCCCCATTAATTTTTCAATACGATTTTTCCTTCTCCTCTCAGAAGCTTGGGCATGGAAGAATTTTGTATTTCGATCTCCTTGAGTCAGCCAAGTAGAATGGGCCCTCTGCTTCCAATAAGTGTGCTGCTGGTCCAGCAGCCTCTCCAGCTTGTAGCGAAGCACGTGTTCTCGATTAATTTGAGCTTGGCTCAAACTTCTACATCGGCAGATCTCCAATTCCCTCTTGGCAGCTGTTATGCGCTTCTCCAATTCTCCCAAAACACACCTATCCCACTCCCACAACTCACTTAAAAGTTATTTCTGGATCTCCATCAGCCTTGTCTCCCCCTTCTCCAAAGCCTTACACCATGCTTCCTCCACTCTACTTGGCCCCTCCTCCTCCTCCAACCAACGCGCCTCAAACTTCCTCAACGTTAACAAAGTTTTCCCCCATTCCTTTCTCTCCCTCCCCCCTAGATCGACGATGATTGGTCTGTGATCCGAGTGCCTTGGATCTCCATTTATTACACGAACCAAAGGGAAGTGAGTCCTCCAGGAGCTATTTGCCACCGCCCTATCCAGCCTCTCTTTAACATAGCTGTCCATCCTATGGTGGTGATTTCTCCAAGTGTAGGAGTCGCCCTCGAAACCGAGGTCGCACAGGTCACATTCCACAAGAGTCCTTCGGAAATTCTCCATACACCTCTCCGGTCTAGGCGGTCCCCCCACTTTCTCACAGTTGAACATAATCTCATTGAAATCCCCACAACATAGCCACGGCAAATCGCTTCTGTTACGCAGAATTCTTAACAATTTCCAAGTTTTCTCCTTCTCCTCACCCCTTGACTCACCGTAGATCCCAGTAAAACGCCATTCAAACTCATCCTCCTCCTTCACAAAGGCTTCAATATGGTACCTCGACATACTTCCAACAGTGATGTCAATCCCTTTCCTCCAAAACAAAGCTAGGCCCCCGCTTAGGCCCACACTGTCCTTCACAAACATGTTTGGCAAATTAAGACTCCACCTAAACCTCTCCATCCACCCTGTGCAGTGCTTGGTTTCCGACAAGAACAACACATCTGGGGCCTCCTTCTTCTGGACGTCCAGAAGACCACGAACTGCCGGGCCATTCCCCAATCCCCGGCAGTTCCAAGCAATAAGTCTCATTGGACCTGGCGGGATTGCTCAGGCAACCCCGCCCACTCAGCATTACCCTCGCCTTCCACCCCACCTGGAACCCCTACTCCTTCGCCTCCTTTGTGCTTTTTCTTACCTTCCCCTGTGTCCTCCCCGACCGTGTCCGGGACTTGTCTTTTCTTATTTGCCGCCAGTGTCATCTCACTACTCTTCCCTGTTCTTTCACTCCTTGGTCTGCGCTTGAAAGTCAGTTTCTTTATTGATAATTCAACCCCTGCTCTAGCTTCCATACCACTCCTCCCTTCTTTTCCTTCCAGCCGAACTGTGCCTGAGGCTTGGTTGGTGGCAATCGCAACCTCAACGTCTCCCTGCAGCATACCTGTTTCTTCATCCACTTCCATACCAGCCTCAGTTCCGTCCTCCCCTCCTACAAACTGCTGTATGCCACTACCATCGGCCCTTCCTTCCTCCGGGTGTGCAACTCTCAACCCTTTGATCAACGGTTCTTCAGATTCCGTTGTGTCCACCGGCGCCTTCTTAGCCTTACCTGCGGACATTGGCCGCCCTGAAGCGCTTTGTTCCCCTGCTGACTTTGACGCCGACCCAAACTCCAAACTTTTTGGTGTACCTTCGCGCAATATCTCTCCTTTTAGTTTCAGCGGGCTTTGACCATCATCCCTCAGTTCTTCCTCCACTCCGTCAGCAATCTTGCGAGAGAAGCCGCCACTACCAATACCCCTCTGTGCAGCACTTTTTCCCCAACTTGTATCCTTCCTTTGCTGGTGGCTTCCACCAGAGCTACCCCCTTCAGACCACCTCCCTTTCCCTTCCTTCTTCCGAGCTGGGTTAACCCTAAGCCACTCCCCAAACTGCTTACCCTCCTCCCTCCAAACCCCCTCATCACACTCCTTCTCCACATGACCCAAGAGGTCGCACGAATAACAGAAATTTGGCAGGAATTCATATTTGAAATTGCTCCATCCCACTCCCTCCCCATCCCTATCCTCCACAGTGGTACCCCTGACAAGGGGTTTACGGATGTCAAGCAGTACCTTGAGCTGAAGAAATTCACCCACAGCCATATCATCTTCATCTGTGTCCACTTCCAGGAACCGACCCACCTTGTTCCCAATCCGACGAGTCGTCTCCCCATTCATCAACCCAAGTGGTAGATCAAAAACTCTGATCCAAACCGGAACAAAGGAAAACTCCAGGTCTTTCAACCTCTTGGAGTCATCAAAATCCACCACTATTAACAAATCACCTCCAAACTCCCATGGCCCATCCATCATCGCCCTGCGCTTTCCCCCCGGCTGTAGGAAGGTGAAAAGAAACAAGTTACTGCCCAGCTCCTTACACCGAATACCTTCCCTGGGACACCAGATCCTCCCCACTGTTTGCATAATACCATCGGCATGCCCAGGCTTCGAAGCGAACAGCTTGCCCACCGCTTGTGGCGGTCGTCCATCATCCCTTGATTTTGCCTGCCTCGCCCCTTTAACAGCCCTCCTTTCTTCCTCCGTAAGTTTCAGCCCATTCAACAGACCCTCCAGGTCCTCAGCCCCTTTCTTCCTTCCTTCCTCCATCAGTCCCGGGACCTCCAGCACCACCCCGCCAAGGACACAAGACCAGAGACCCCAGCCACACGCCGCTCCCGGACACCTTCTCCCCCAGCCACGCCCTGCCCCTGCCCCCGGCCACCCACCTCCCCCTCCTTCACCTTCGCACCTCCTCAAACCGCAATCTCATGCCACCCCAGAGCAACACCCAGATCAACTAACCCGGCCCCGACTTCCACAGACCCAGCCACCAGCCAACTCCCGGCCAGTCCCCGCTTCATTTCGCCCCACGCCAACAGGAACCAGCCGACCGCCTCCCCCGCTCCCGATTCCTCCTGTCCCGCCCCCGCAAAGCCCCTCTCCTGCCCTCCGGACCTTGGGGGAGGAAAAAGCACTGGAGAATCAATCGCTTCGTGAAAGAATTGGAGGGCCGACCACCTCCTCCACTTCCGCCTTCGCAACGCCTCAACACGCAGACTCACACCACCACCCAGGCATCACCCAGACAAACCAACCCGGCGACGTCTTCCACAGCTCCGGCCACCAGTCGACCCCCGGCCGGTCTCCGCTTCACTCACCACACGCCATCAGGACCCCGACGATCGCCTCCCCCGCTGCCGATTCCACCTGCCCCGCCCCCGCCAGCCCTCGCGAGATCCCCTCTCCTGCCCTCCAAACCTTGGGGGAGGGAGAAGCACTGGAGAACGAACTGCTCTGTGAAAGATTTGATGGAGATTGGAGGTACCAACCGAAACCCTAGCTGGGATGCTAGGGTTCGGACTAAAACTCTGAGTCGCCCAAACGACCAGAGACGGAGAGCATCCAGTTGGCGTCGTTAATTGAAATCTGGACACATTTGGACCCCTAAACACCCGAAATTCCACTTTTGGCCCCTAAATCAAAAAATTCCGTTTCTGGACCCCTCCCGACCGCGCGTTCGCGAGCTGGTGCCACGTGTCCCGGACGCGCGGTCGGCGGCGCGGTCGCGCGGGCGGGCGGGCGGACGCGCGGGCGGGCGGGCGGACGCGCGGGCGGGCGGCGCGGTCGCGCGGACGGCGGGCGGACGCGCGGTCGGGAGGCGCGGTCGCGCGGGCGGGCGGCGGTCGCGCGGTGGAGCGGGCGGTCGCGCGGCCGGCCGGGACACGTGGCGCCATCTCGCGAAACGCGCGGTCGGGAGGGGTCCAGAAACGGAATTTTTTTGGTTTAGAGGCCAAAAGTGGAATTTTCGGGTGTTTAGAGGTCCACATGTGTCCAGATTTCTCGTTAATTTGGGGAGCACTCGGCTCGGCAGCCTCAGGAGGGAGTTTGTTGATTCGATCGCTCGGGGTTTCTGCTTTGCATTGGACCAGTGAAAGCATGTGCATCATTGTAGGGGCTTTGGTGATGGGAATTTGCGACTTCTAGCATGAAAATCTTTGTGCCCATAATGAGTATCTCGATGCAAGTGGGTACAGACGGTTCAATCCATGCTCCGTAGGAGAAAAAAAACATTTGGTAAATACATGACTGCTGCAGCCTGCAAGTAACATGCCACAAGCCCACAACCAATATCTAACTTCTCGACGCATTTGTTTGATACATTTGCACCATATACACTTGGTACTCATTAAATTTATAAATTATCATCAATACTTACATACCTTTGACAACGTTGAAGCTACGTAGTAGTCTACTCTATGCACAACGTTCTGAGAGTAATACAATTTAAAAAAAGATGCGCGCAATTAACGAATATCAGTAGGATATCAACAATGCTCCACATTAGGACAGAATTAGAGTGAAATAGTAGTTACAGTGACATATACTGACATGGCATCTGAACAACATGCCTGGCACATGGAAGCTCTGTAAATAGCACAACCATATCTACATTCAGGTAGACATATATATTAAGTTTACAACTGACGCAGGTTATTCTGCACTCCAGGATGCAAGGACACCTCATGTACACATGCACAACCAGATCAATGAGCTCCTGAAGAACTCTACCCAGCAATGCAATAATGAAGTCGTCAGCCCAGCTGAAAATAGCCCCTTCAAGACGTTCTTCTCTCCAATCCGTCGAAGTATTATCATATATTGATTATTGAGAGGCGAAAAGTCTTTGTTGTCATCAACCAGTGAAACATCTTCAAGGTAGATTAGGCAGTCAGATAGAAGAAAACCGTTGTCCTGTCAAAAACATCAGGACAACTAGCATTCTCACGGCAATTCATCTTCTCCTGCCATAACTATGGTAGAAACCACTAGCAATGTGGTGCCGTTGCCGAGCACCTCCCCTGATCGAACCATCCCAACTGCCCCGTCCACTTGATCTAATACTGCTGCCCATGCTGCTTCCTCCTTGACCCCAATTCCCCATTTGCGATGATCCACCATTCATTTCTTCCTCCTCCCTTTCATTGTACTCAAGGATCCTCCGCTTGATGCTCTGCTTCTCCTCAAGCTCAGCAGCTTCTTGCTGCTTTGTGCTCTGCACAAGTGAGCAGTCACCAGGAATGAACATCTGCTTTGTCTGCTGTTTGTGTCCTTTCTTCATTAGCACCTTAACACGCACCTTGCCGCCACCCCCAGCATTACCACCCTCTTCATCCACAGTTTCTTCTCCACTCTCGGACTCCGCAGCCCTTGGGTCCTTCGAACCCTCAAGGACATGCATTGGTACCATCATGTTCAAAGTGGCCCTGGGACGCACCTCAGCTTTACGTGATTCCAAGCTCTCCTGTAGAAGGGCTTTCAGCTCTCGGTCAAAGTCTTCTTGCTCCTTAGGATCAACTTGCACGACCTTCTGTCTAACCTCAACACTTTCGTCTTCATCCGAACCAACAGGCATGTCATCGTCTTCATCGTCGCCTTCATTCTCCGATGCATCATTTGATTTCTCCTCAGACAAAAGATCTTCCTCATCTTCATGATCATCAATACTGCCACTACCTGAGTAGCTCTCGCTGTCTGCTGCTTCTTCATGATCCTTACCATTTTCCTCAGCTCCATTTGTTGAGCCCTTGCCATTCACAGAAAAAGCAGCATCATGTGGCTGCTTTTTCTGAGATTCGCTGTCTGAGTGCCTTTCACTTTCAGGCTTCTCTGCTGAGGCCGCACGCTCATTTTCTTCGAGCTCAACTAATGCAGTACTCAGTTCTTCTATTGATGAATATCTAGTCATGCTTGGTCGTAGCTCAGCAAACAAATCCTGCAAGAACACATGTAAGAGCTGTCCTCACTAAAGAAAATGTGTCTTCAGCATCATTAAACAGGCTGATCGGTGTAATGAAGCCCAACAAAAGAATCCAAGTAAAGTTATGCTATATCCACAGCTCCAGTAGAAAGCGATAGATGCTACATGGTATGGGACTAATCATGTTGGCTTATCTTTTGGCTCCTTATATAAACAAAATAGCAACAGGATTCATCACCGTAATAATATTGCCTGATTAAAAAGCATTATGTTGGTCTAAGATGATGCATTTGTTTCATTTGTGTAACGTCAAGTCAAGGCTCAAGACCATATGCTCCTCTTTGCTTCTTTCTTTTACTTATTATGCTTATGTTTTCATTAGTAAGATGGGTGCTGATGACTTAGCTCCTCTTATTCCTTAAAACTGCAAAGTCAAATAGGAGCGAAACTTGAAATGTTTTTTTTTAAGTAAAGTGGTCTGGACTCTGGTCCCCTGATTCCTCGGAAACAAAAGGATAACATGATCTGTTGAGTAAACCACACGTAAAGTGTTGATAAGCATGCATCATTATGATTGTAAAAAATGTTCAGTCCTGAATAACCTATTAGTAAGTTGACAGATTTTCGGATACCCATCAGAACTATACCTTGGTTGAGTATACAGCGCAGTCATTTGACTCATATTATCGGATCTTTTTCCTCATAGGATAGGAGCGCATGGAAGTTAGCGATATACATACCGGAACCATAAGAAAATTAGAGGCAGTGTTTTTAGGCTCTCGGTTCGGATAACAGGTTGTACGGTTTAGGGTTTTAGCATTGTAGGTTTTCATTTCTTTGTTCTTGAGAAGGTTTTATTCCTAGTCTACCCCAACTTGTTTGGGACAAAATGCTTTGTTGTTGTTATAATCAGAATCCAGAACCTACTAGATAAACATTGTTGCCTAGCAACACCAGAAATTTAACTACATGCATCTTACAGCTTCAAGATTCGTTTTTAACTTTATAGCCCGGCATCTATAATGGAGAAAACTAACAAAAGTATTTATGCATGTTGGCAAGTTGTTCACAGGAGAAAGGAACTAACATAAGCGTTTATGCATGTGGGCGAGTTGTATACATGAGAAAGAAACTAACCTGAATGTCAAACTCTATGTCAAGTGGTAAGGGCCCTTTACTAATAATATATCTTTGAAATTGTAGCAAAAACTTGTCGAGCTTTCTTTTTGAAGAGCCTCTATTGAAATAGTGGCCACAAGTCTGCAAAAGTGTAATGATCAATCTGATCCTGAAGCAATCTTCTGGTGGATCCAACACATCTTGCTGCACAAGCAAAAAAAATGAAAGATATTCAGCTCAGCATAGATGCACTTTGATTGATCGTTCTCAAAATAGGCTTGCAATGAGTTTTAAAGAAGATAAGAGAGTAAAAAATCAAGGTTAATGTCATCTAACTTTTTGGCGAAAACTTATCCCCGCACAAGAAATAAGCTTACTATGTTGTATATAGTTCGAAGTTTGTATATACAGTTTTGAACACAGAAATACAGCTAATATGTAGAAGAATGTTAATGCCAGAAGCAGAAACCTGGTTATCTTTTGATAAAATTGTTTTGACTCCTGATCTCTACCGAGCAAAGAAAAGGGATCAAGTTAATCAACAATGTTCTGACATATAGCAAAACCCAATAATTTTGAACACTTCTAGAAACATGTAAAATTATTATTTGGATTGCAGAAGTCTTTACAAGCCAGCATCTAAACCACATATTGCTTACTTCAGGAGTTCCATGACCGAACACAATGATAAGGTACAGTGTCTCAAATACAACTGATGAATCGATATGCTTGTAGCTGTATAGCTCTCCAAGGAATCGCATGTGGGCGAGGCGCTTTTGTTGCATTCCATAGTCATTCAACTCCAGCCCAACCCTTATCTCTTCTAAAACCTAAATCAAAATAGACAAATAAATTAAATCACTTAAATCTCTAGTTGCAAGTGTTCCAATTTTTTCTTTAAAAAAGCATTCTTCTTCATCAATCAATAGGTAACTTTGCATGCCATTGCCATGTATGAATTTGAGTTCCTAAGTGTATGCTTGTGTAATAAAGTACTTATTCCAATCAGAAAGTTCCTTGAGATTGAAAAACATCATGGTTTATGGACTCAACAAAAGGAGCTAACCTCATCTACCACTTCGACAGCAAAGTCATCATGATAGCGACTAAGCCCAGCAGTCAGAAGAGCAACCAGATGAACTTGGCTGTACTTTCCCTTGTGAACCTTTAGAAAGCACTTTATAAGGTATTGCTGACACTCCGCCCAAGGTAGCTTGCGTAATTGGCGAAGAACATGTTCAGTACTTGATTTGTCAAGATCTGAGAAAAGCAACTTCCTTATGTACTGCATGAGGGGGGAAAAGGAAGAATTGTTCATTATTACACTCTGTAGATTAGTTAAATGAAAATGATCAGAGGAACAAAAGAGATCAGAGAGGACATGGATATCTTACTTGATGAAGAGGTGGCCGAACTTTTGAAACTCGGGCAGATCTTTCCGGCGGTTTACAAAGGTAGTAGGCATTTTCCACAAGTGTACTGTGGCGTGGATCCAAATTCTTGACATTTTTTAATCGCATCAGTATCTCTAACATGTTAGCCATGCGAATTGTAGTTTCAGGTGACCGATACAAAAAACGACCGCAAGCCTCAAGAAGGTTGCAGGCCACATCAATGTTATGATGACTGAAATCATCTAGGCAGGCCTGCAAAATATAAACAATATGCCTTCCCTAAGCAACAGATGGAAGTGCAAGAAAGCTAGAAATTACTAACTCCATGCATAAGACACACATACCTTCAAACAGCTGAAAACAAGAGCTGCCGGTGCAATTTTGAATTTGCACAACTCCCCAATAAATCTTATGTTTTTTATTTTTGTTTCAATGTTGATCTGATCCTGAAAAGGAAACAGAACAGAGGAGAATAGTTAGTTACAGTAAATACATAAATTTATGTGGATAAAAAGAATTCCTGCCTCCCTCCACTTCAACTCCAAATCTCCAACTCCTACTTTTGAGGATGTGGAAAAGGTGCTGGAGATGTTCATTTCATGAATTTATTGTTTACATTGATGTTAATAGCTTAGCTTAGATTTTAGAGCTAATCACAAATACCAGATATTGTTAAGGATAAAATGAGAGTTTGTTATGGAACTGAGCACTGACAAGGCAAAGGAACAAAGCGTTAAAATGAGCACACCTTCTTATTTATTAAAAAGTTGAACTCCTCTTCAAGCATAGAGAGAAGCGTGATTGGGACATCTTTCATGCATGTTGACAATGTGGCAACCAACCGAGAATAGTAAGGTAAAAGTTCCAGTGAAGTCCTTGGGACATTGAATAAGGCCCGCACAAGTTTCTTTCGACTTGCTTTGGAATTTAGGTAGCAAAACTCAACCTGGAGAAATACAAAGTAGCTTGAGAATGATAATCAACCTTAGATGTATAGAAGATAGACAATACAACATGAGCTAATACCGTCAATTGATCAATAAGATCACGGCTAACACATCCTGGCAGCCTCTGTAGCAGGTTATCCAAACTTGCACCGTCCAAGGCTCTTACTTTCTCTTTCTCTTTCTCTCTCTCAGTTTTTCTGTCCAGATCCTTCTCTTTGGATTTATCTTTTTCTGCATCTTTTCCCTTATCTTTATCTTTGTCTTCACTATCCTTGGCTCCATCATCTGCCTTTCCTTCCAGTTGATGTTCAGTGACAGAAGAAGTTTGAGCATTATCATGCACTTCAATCTCTTGTTCTGTGCCGGATTCCTTCAACACAAAATTCATATAATGGTTTAGTGTCAAACCCAAAAGAAAATAAAAGGAAAACATGCTAAGTGAATGTGTATTTAAAAAAGGAGTAAAGACATTCCTCTTTCCCTCACTCTCCCACGCACAGAGAGAAAAGGGTACACAAACAACCTTGTGGATGTCAGATATAAACAATGTATTGAAACATGTTATCAATGTAAAATTTAACAAGGAAATCGAACACATAGGGGCCGAACACGTTCACGAGATCATGTTCTGTGAACCATCTCTGTGGGTAATGATTCAGACATCACATATTTGGTTAGTGTAAATTGGGAGCTATGCTAAAACTGCACCACAAAAATATTTGTTGTGAAGGCAAACTACCATATGTTGTTCATATTTAAACAGTTTTTAGCCACATCTGAAAAAGGCCAGGATTTTACTATCCAGAAGAAGCAGGAAACACACTGTATGTCACCCCAAAAAAATTCTATGAAGGAAAAAGATCAGTGCTGAAATGTTGGAAACAAGCATATAGTCACAGAGTGACATCTAATAATCCAGTTTACAAAGACAGTTATTATAGAATCTTCTCAGCCACTAGTAATGTGAACTTGCAGAACGTACTACTTTTAACATATCAGATTCTTACACTAGATTGTTCGCGGCCCTTAGCGTGTTGCTCATTCAACTTTGCTTCGGCCTCTCCCAATAACACAGCGGGCACAAATGCTCTGTTCAAAGAAGTAGCTTGCATAGTTTCAGAAGAATAATCAAGTAGCATAGTTAATGTAGTTCCACAGCAAGCTAATTAGTGAAGCAAGGTTTTTGTGATAGTGTGACGAGAAACCTGAGATCAGGTAAAGATTCGTAAAAAGCCTTGGTATCATCATCATCCCAAATAGGTTCCAGTGCAGATGGTTCTTTTGCAGAAGATGGGGTGACATCAGTTCCTGTAGTAACCCTTGTTGTATTTCCATCATCTGGCATCACTGGAAGCTGCATGTCAAGAGCTTCAGCTAATCTGCAAAAGAAAAGGTTAAAGATTGTCAAGAATCATACATAAATACATATGATCGAATGATAATATTGACATGCTAAAAAGAGAAGCATCAACAATTACTCAAGTCATGGCAAAAGATTATCTTTTCCTTTCTAACAAAATTTAAGATGACAAGATTAACTAAACATCTCAATCTTTTGCAATGCTGAACATGTAAGCAATTATTAGGCTTAAATTGGCTGAAATGATGTGTTCTAAGGTTGCTTAATACTTGTTATTAGGCTTAAATTGGTTGAAATTATCCAATATTTCCTTAGTACGAGATAGGAAGGAAATATTGTTTGAAGTTTAACAAAGAAAACAATAGTACAGATCACAAAATCAAAAGAAAATCCTCTCAGCTGAACAAGTGCATTCTTGGTTATCAGCGGTGATGGAAACCAATCCTATGCACACCCTCCATTTCTTGAAAATTTGTGCAAACCCTCTATGTTAAGCACCAAACCCAAAAAAGATCTCCAAAAAAGGGAATCTCTTGGGTGATCTAAAGCATTGAAAAATTACATGTGAGAGGACTAAAACTTGAAGCTTGGAGTAAATAGTTAATTTTATCTTTCCCCCTTTCAATTTATTTTGCGGCAATTTATTATTTTTCTCTCCTCGCATTGAGGCTGAAGCTTTACACGATGGTGCATCAATATTGTCAGTCCTATCTATTTTTATAGAAATTTTGGATTGATTTGAATGTTCATTTGTGAGTGAGTGCACTCTTGCAGTAACGTGCAGATGAGGTATGGTTGATTTCCATCTTTTAGGAGTGAACCATGAGAGGTAAGAACCCAATGATGACATAGTACTACTGCAGACAACAAATTCAGCTGATAAATTACAGGGGTCAAGCATGTGCTGCCGTGTTGTGCAACCATAAGTCCCCTAACAGAAGACCAGACGATGCCACAAAGTTCAATCTACAAATAACAAAACTAGATAAATGGCAGCTTATGCTGCTATGAAACAATACACAAACAAAATAAAAATGACATACTCAAATAGATACTCACGAAGATACACCACGCAGTAACTGATCAAAAGACTTCCGGAGTTTCTCATACGAGACTGTGTTCTCATCGCTTAGTTCACCTTTGGCGCTTAAAACTTTTGCATTCTCTGCCTCCATCAGACGAAGAGACTGGATATAGTGGATAGTTTAGGTGCATGCATAAAGATATTAGAGGAAAGTCAAATGATGACAAATAAGAGAGTCCAAACTAACAAAGAAAAAGTTTGTTATTTACCGCATGTTCTGATTGTAGTAGTTCAGCTACAGCATCATAGTAAGAGTTCAAGGCTTTCTTGAAGAACTTCTTCTGATCAGCAGTGACATTTAGGTCCTTAAAGAACTGTAATCATTGAAATTTTTATTGGTCCGTTACTCAGCTCAGTATGGTATGGACATTCAAAAATCAGTCTTCTGACCAATGTACTAGGTGGTATATACAGTGCAGACATGCTGTACTGGTAGTGGTAGACTCCTGAGAATAGTATACAAAACAGTACAGGGTAGTGGGAGTGGGACCATATATCACAATCATGATTTTATGCATGCAGGTTCCTCCCATGCTTAGGCCATGGTGTAAATTGTGCATTAACAAGTCAATGACACTTCCTGAACTGAAGTTTCCAAAATATTCTTTGTGAAAATTCAAACCTTATTGGTCCATTTTGCCCTTACCCTTAGTGGGAGACTAATCAAATTCAGTATTCTCTAGTAATTTTTAAAGGCTAAAAAAGTGTGTGCACTTATTCAGAAACAAAAAGATAACTTTGGGGCTCAAGGATGCGCATTGAACTAAGTAAGAGAAGCTAGCTCTACTTAATGCAGTCGAATGTGATCAGGATTTTTCTTCTGAGACCATTTGATAGCTTAATAAATGATGTTGGTACTTAAATTTCTCTTACCTCATCATAAGCTTCCTGACCATTAGACTGTAACCCTATGAAAAACCTCCCTTGACGAGCAAAGGTAGAGAGAAGAGACAAATTTGTCTGAGTTGCTTCCCGGTCCTTCAAATGCTCCAGTGATGTAAGATCTTTTATAATGTTTATAAATATACTAGCATCTTCAACAATTCCAACAAAATACAGTTCAATCAGAAGTTTCAGTGTGCTTCTCTTCTTCATAGCTCTCGAGTTTTTGTCTGCATCCAAATCATCTCCGGATTTACCAGGAAAGAAGACCTTCAGTAGACCTTGTATAAGACAAGGTGAGAAGTCCTTGTATCTTTGATGAAGCAGTGAGCAAACCTACATTACATTGCTACAAGAGTTATTACATTACATAAATCCATATAACTGATGCATTTGAAGGTTCACATCTTTATCATCACCTAAACCTCAATCTGCAAAGTGAAATAATGAAGCAATCTAATAGCATGATGTTAATAAGTCCAAATAAAATAACTGAATATATGTAACAGCACAAACTGTAAAGGCTGTCACTAAGGCAGGGAACATGCTTCATTCTGTACCCAGAAATTTGAAAATTCAAATAGACAAGTTCAAACATGCAATGAACAAAAGGGCTGGCTTCATTCTGTAACCCAGAAACTTGAAAATTCAAATAGACAAGTGCAACCATGCAATGAACCACATGTACTAAGAAAATGCAAGTTACTATTGTCAATTACCTGAACAGCAGCTTGTATATCAGCAGAACGAAGTTTGGCCTCACAAATATATGAAACTGCTTCGCTGACAAATTTGCTCAGGTTCACACTTTTCAACTCATCCATTAACCCATCCTTTTGTTCATCATTTATTGTTTTGAGTTTCTTTATAACTGTTGTATTTCGCTTAATACTGGAGTCAAGAGTCCTCAGGTAGTTTGCATCTGAAATTAGTGAACCATCACATCATAATGATGCTACAAAAAATGTGCATGACTTATTGAGATCAGAAATTGTCCACTCAACAATTGAAACATCAATCATCCATTAAAATTCAAAAGAACTAAGAATTACAAAAGGAATGAAATTAAGTTTAAAAAAGGACAAATGACTAAAGAAGAAAATGAAGCCATTGAGTAATGCATCAGCGTATTTCCATTGCTAGGACTCAAAAACATATGTGTATAAGGCACAGAAATTCATGGATGCCTCATCCACCATACTGAATTATAAGTTGTCAAGAAAATTTAAAGATGAACAAAATTACCATGCGAAAATATGGGAACATCTAAGCTAATAGATACAATTCAATTACATGAGTAGCCAAAATGAGGGAAGAGACTCCTTGATCAACATAGCTGGAAGCCCAAAACTCCAAAATATCAGAAATTTCAAGGTACATCTTAAAGTAGAGAGCTAACACAGTCGATCTGTTCACCCACGATCACAGTTATATTTCTTAATTTATTTGTGTACCACCCGCAGTTCTCATAAATACTTGCAGTTGTATTGAACGTAAATTCCCTCCGTCCCTCCTACCATGTTCATATGTCTTTGCAGTTGTATTCAACATACTCATCCCATCCACCCTCTGTGTGTGTGTGAAATGGTCCCTAAAACATTATCAGCAAAAAGGTTCATGGCCAGTTTGCAGTTGCGTTGTTGAATCTTGTTAGTTATGGGAATCTCAGTATTTATTAATTGCGATAAGACTTTGCTGTTGTGGATCCAAAGAAGATGCTTTAAACTAATTGTTATATCCAAAAGTAGAAAAATCTAAGTTGTTTTGAAAAGCCAACACAATGCTAAACGGAGCCACAGTTTGTTGAACTATAGTCCTGAACACTACTACATAGGGGAAATATAATTGGTACAGCGCTGGTCTACCAAATGAAAAAATTGAAGTGCAAAATGAAGATAATAGCAACTCACTCCTACTGTCTGCAAAATCTACACTAACAATTCATGCACCTTGATAATATTGTTTGTTTATCACAGAAACTAGTTCTCCACCTAACAAGAATAAAACCAAGATTTTGCTAGCGCTTCATTTGATTTGTATTTTATGCAAGTGTAAATGATGCACATGCTGTACATCAATTTGACTTTAAGCATACGAGTTTCCGAAATTTTCATCATGATGACTATGCAACAGTCATTACTAAAAGAAAATAACTACCAGGCCTTTCAGGGTTTAGGTTGCTTCGGCGGAGGGCAGCCTTTTGATCAATAAGTTTTTTGTATTCTTCAAGACGGGCCTCCTGCATACAGCCAAAATTTAGGATCAGTGAGCAGGATTCTGAACTTAAAATGCTGCATACAGCCAAATTCAGATAACCAATGTAAACAGTCATTTATGAGTTATGAGTCTTCAAATAAGATCTGCCACTAAACCCTAGGAACAGAAAATGAATCCACTTGAGCTGTAGTCAAGAGTCCAATTATAAGCAACTACCTCAAGTTATACAAACTAGAAGTCTAGAAACCAATTAGGAGCAAGGAAGCCAATTCACAGTAACATGTAAAATGTGGTTCACTGTGTCAGTATCATGTTTGTCCCCTGTGTCTTTTTCATTATTCGTGCAACCTTGGTCGTAACTTTAAGAAGTTATCAGTGCATCTGTGGCTATCAAGGTGAAAATTGTGAGGCAAGGAATGCAAAGTTTCACAGCATTTTCGTTTGAAGCTCACATGTCCCACTATCATAGCAGGCCTAGCAAACACCCAACCAATTCTAACCATACCAAATTAAGAACCTCAACCTTCTCCCTCATTAAACCGCAGCCCAATCAGTGCCGAGTTTGCCAATTGAATAAGATTCCGGTAGACTAATGGTCAATATTGTCAGGTGGACAAAATGGAGCAAAAGACAGAAAGGATAGCCATTGGCTTAATAGAATTGCGAGTTTGCAACATTAGTAAATAATTATATATCACCCAAACCACCGCGCTGTCGTGAAACTAGCAAATTACCCATTTCATATAATTACTAGAGGTGTATCAGAATTACCTCATCATCCTGTTTGCTTTGGCGTGCCTCGTCATCTTGTTTGGTGTCTGTGCGATTCTCGTTCTGAGTGTTCTCCATTTTATTGTGCAAAGTTCAAACCAGATATAGCCTATGGAAAGCTGCATAGCCGAAAAAAACATGCACGGTTAGCCCCCCAAACGTTTCACTGCAACTGTATTAGCGGTCAATAACGTCCAAATAGTACACCCCCCCCCCCCCCCAACACACACACAACCAGAGCCGCGAGATATGCATGAAGTAGACAGATACTGCCGTCGATTTAGACGAAGAGATGATGGAGTCGCCGGTTTAAACAAATCCAAAGCTAAAACCACTAGGGATCTCGAGCTAAGCGGCCAAGCAGAGCAACATCATCGCAACGCAAAGTTCTAAAAACCTGAAAAACAAAGAACTCCGAAGAAACGCAGAGGGGGAGTCTCGGATCGGGCGGGTACTGAGGCGACGACGGACGGCCGCGCCAGAATTCGCGTCGCCACCTCGGCCCGGAAGACCTAGCGAAACCGGCGGGCAGACGGGAGGGGCGGGTAAGATGGTGCGTACCGTGACGAGCGGGAGAGGCGGTTGCCGGCGACGAGCGCGCGGGCTCGGTCGGCGTCGGGCACGAAGGGTTTGGGGTTGGGGAAAGGCTAGAGGAGGAGGGGGTTCTGGTGGTCTGGACTCGGGAGGCTCTGGGGCACCAGGAGCACGGGACAAAGGTCAATGGGCTTTGCGGGCTTTCATTTGAGAAAGGAAAGCACAAGCGGGTTACATGGGCGTCGCACTAAGCTCTCGTGGGCCAAACTCTAACGTCGAGTCACGCCATGCCAGTCTAGGCCGAGCTATTCGAACCTAAGAAGGCTGTAAGCATCTCCAACAATATCCTCTAAATCTCATTCTCTAAATCACTTTTTAGAGGACACAATCTAGAATATAGAAGACTAACAATATGTAACCTCCAACAAGTCCTCTAAATATGGTCCCCTAAATTAAAATCTGGGTCCACAAAAACTACCAACCAAAGAATTTAGGGGATCGGACGGCGTAGGAGCGTTGGGACCGATTTAGGGGATGGTGTGCGTCCTCCATATATGGGGATGAAAAATCAAGGATGGGGTCCTCTATATTTTTGGGTACCACTTAGGGGATCTGTTGGAACCCTTTTTTATCTTTTTTTCTAAAATATAGGGGATATGAACACTTTAGAAGATTTGTTGGAGATGCTAAATCTTAGAGCAACTCCAGTAGTAACTCTCAAAACAGGACCTCTACTTTTTATTTGAGGGCTCTCCCTACGTTTGAGGGCTCTATTTTTTTGGGCTACACTCCAGCAGGAGCCCTCAAATTCATTCTTAGAGGGGATGGACTCATCCTCATCCTACTTTTGAGGGCCGAATGGCAAAAAAACTCACTCCAGCAGAGCCCCTACTTGAGCCCTCAAAAGTAGGGGCTCCCTCCAGACCCCAGGAATGAGGGCTCGAGGGGGAGATTTGAGGGCCCCCTACTTTTGAGGGCTCAAGTAGGGGTCCTGCTAGAGTGAGTTTTTTGCCCCTCGGCTCTCAAAAGTAGGATGAGGGCTCAAGTAGGGGTTCTGCTGGAGTTGCTCTTAAGGCGCCATTTTTCCAGTTTGCAGGGCCGTTCAAGCCGACTTCAACGAGCAGCTTTTGGCTGAAATTACTTTATAACGACGATTAGTTTTAAATTTATTTAATTAAAAAATAAAAAATATTGTTATATCTTTATGAACAATATAAAGGAAAAGCAAAAGCAAAGAAGCTAAAATTAAGAAACCGATACATTTTTGGTTTCTAGTTTTTTAAAGCCAAAAGCTAGAAAGCTAAGCCGGATTGAACGAACCCTATGACTTATGGCTTATAGATTTCACTGAATAAATAAATGGAATAGCTTCTCTGTCACCGTTTTAAATCGGCTTATCAGGATAGTCTTTTCAAAGCGATTTATTGGTATTTAGTTTGTTTACACAAGCGCTCACGATAGAGTTAAAAGCAGTCACAGCCATAAGCCACAGCCGAAAAGAACTGCGGCCCGTTTAAAATAGCTTTTGGTTTCTAGCTTCTAGAAGCCAGAAGATATTTTGAACACGTTGGTTTTTAATACGGATTTTTTTTCTTTTTTTTCTTTTTCTTTATATTGTCCATGTAGATATGATGGCTTTCTCTCTCTCTTTTCTTTATTTTTTTTATTAAATATTTTAACTAAAAGCTAACAGTCAATATAGTATTTACTTCAGACAAAAGTTATTAGCAAAAAGCCGTTTTAAACAGGACTCAGTTCTCCAATCTATTTACAGTTCGCATTGTATCGAGCAGATCGTAGATGCACTGGGTACTATTTTGGATTTGGTTTACGGGTTTGCAAGTTCTGGCCACAGAAAACTTCGGTACATTCTTGCAAAGAAAACTGCAAGTCACAAGAATCTTCTCGCTTAAAAGCTTAAAATGTACGAGGTATCTCGACACAACTTCAATTGATGGTAAGTATCGGCCACGTTCTTTTGGATCATGGTTTATATTTTTTTTATCGTAATTAATGGCTTTTATTTATATTTTTTAATATGGTATTTAATAGAGATATCTATGCGAATAACGAATACGGTTTTAGACTCGAAAAATTGACACGAATGATGTATACGATTTTAGAACTCGAAAAGTCATTTGAAAAATCCGCTCGTAGATACCATTCACTTATTTTTGATTCAGGGAGAAATCAAAAATCCAAAAAAACATGGCCATAGCTGGCCGGCTTGTCAATCGATATCAACAAGCTTAAATTTTCCGAAAGCACAAATTATCCGGGTTGTATTTGCCAAGTGCATTACAAAATCCAGCTCAGTCGAATGGAGCAAGACACCACTCTGCTCTTTACCACGTCCACGCGCGAGATGGAGTGATCGACTGCTATGTTTGCACGAGAACGCGGACGAACGTGACGAGGACAAGTTTCTCACCGTACGTGCGTGCATCACATCACCATACACCGATTCACGTATGCACATACACATCGCAAGGGTAAATGCCCAACCTTAATTTATCCGACCAAGATTAGCTCAAGTAAATAAGCTAGCCGCTAACCAGAGAGGCTGCTTCTTCTGAACAAGCTCAAGAATCTGGAAACGAAAACAAAGACCAACCTCTGTTCACAGTTCACTCTTCTTGGATCCAACACGACAACAAGATTAAACAAAAAAATGGCACAGGTGAAATGATGTGACACGCCCAATTTCTCCTGCTACTATTCCGAGTCTCAGAGAAAACTGAAGCTGCATGCAAATGCTTGATGGCGCCGCCGCCGATGCTCATCGGAGCACGCGGCTGAACAGCCGCGACACGTCGGATGGCCAGACGGGCTTCACCAAGAAATCTTCTGCGCCTTCCTTAAGCATCTGATTAATCAGACAGGGGGTGTAGTTACAAGCCAAATAGTATAAGCAAAACAACTAGGAAATTGCCTAGGTGGCTTTCTCTAAAACCCTTTGATCCTAGAAAAACGTGGATTGCCTTTAGACTATTTTTTTCTAAAAAAATAAGTCGTGCCTTTTTCATTAGACTCAGAATCTATTTTTATATTCCTGAGGAGGTATATTACAGGACTGGTCTTATCTTGACCTACATTTATAGGGTCAATTATGCTATTTTCTCTCTTTAAGGTTACATAAATACTTTTACACAGATCTAGATACATAGGGGTACCATCAGTACTTCAATATACAATAGGCCTATACTGGGTTGGCCATACCAAGCCATTGGCGCATTGGGCTGAGTGGCCCCTTTGGGGGCCATCCCCAACAAGAATGAGGCTTCCATATTCCCCTCTCCCTATTCTCTTAATTTAAACCACTCACATCTCATCCAATGGCTAGTTTTTTTGATATTTTCACCATTTGCTCATCCATCATAAATAATAAAAAATACAGGGAAAAATAAAATTTATTTTTTATTATAATTTTTTACAAAAATTATAATTTTATTTTTTTGTAAAAAAATTATAATAAAAAAATAAATTCTATTTTTTCCTGTATTTTTTTATTATTTATGATGGATGGGCAAATGGTGAAAATATCAAAAAAACTAGCCATTGGATGAAATGTGAGTGGTTTAGATTGAGGGAATAGGAAGGGGAATAGGGAAGCCTCGTTCCCCCAATAGGGGAATACAGGGGGTTAGCGTGCATAATGGAACATAAATACATCAGCGTCAAATGATATGAAATAATGGAAACTAGGACATGCTGCTTCTTGTTGGCACATTCTCTGAGGACATGATCACCACAGGGATCTACTTTAGGCCCTGTTTGGTACAGCTTCACCAACAGCTTCATGAGCTGTTGTGAGCTGTTTTTTGCCAAACACCCTTTTTGTAAACAGCTTCATGGATGAAGCTACTTAAATCATGCTCTCACAAGTGAATGGGCTGAGGTGAAGCTGAAAATAGTAGCTTTTCACAGTTCTCTCTCCCTCAGACTCGCAGTTCTAGGAACCCACTGCCCTTGTAGTTGACAGAAATTACAGCACTTTACCACTGGGTCCCCACGCATGTTTCCTCTCCTCCTGTTCGCACTTCTCTACCGTTCGCACTGATTTTTATTTTTTTTAATTTTTTAATTTTTTAATTCATACTCATTCAAATATATTATTTTTTAATTCATATGACCATATACAAACATACAACTCCAAATGTTAGAACAAGTCAGGTAGACAGGGGCATCTTGGACAATTGCCCTCTCTCAGCCATGCATAAAGCTGTTGGTGAAGTTGTTTTGCCAAACAGTTTTCCAAAACAGCTTTAGCTTCACCGGTGAAGCTGCTCGTGAAGCTGAAACAAAAAAAAACAGCTTCACTAGTGAAGCTGAGCTGTGCCAAACGGGGCCTTAGTTTGGATTACTCATGCATTATTATTAGGATACAGATAGACTAAGAGCAAAACTAAGTTTTTAGACTCTAATGTAATGAATCATCTTGATTACATGAGGATTAATCGGACTTCCTTCAGCTAACTTGTACGCAAACAATAACTTAGAGGTATTATAACTTTCAGCACTTGTCTGATTCTCAAACATGCTTTTAAGACCCACAATTATATTGTAAGCATCCATATTCTTATATTACTTCTGAAGCTCAGAGTTCATGGTAACGAGCAGCGCTAACTTTAGGTGAGTCATTGTATTGTTTCTTATACTCATTCTTTTGAGCACGAGTAACATCTTCAGCTAGTTCATCTGGATATAGAACATGTAGAACATATTTCTCCTTTTCTTGCTTAAGAACAATTCTCAGGCTTAGCTATTGTACACGACAGAGTAGGTTGACCGGGCGACGATCGACGTTGTGCAGGAGGCACGGCTGTGTGACGTAGACACATACACTTCGTACTTGATGTGGTACGTTTTGCACGCCAAGACTAGGCTTACTGGGCCAGCGCTGCACCATCAGTCAGAGATCACGCATAATGAGGCCATACGAGCAGGTCCAGATGCTCACCGTGTGGCATGCCAGGATGAGGCAGTAGGCCAATCTTCATACAATTGTTTGACGGCAACACGTTTCTAACTGGTTCTCATTTTCCTTATAGTACGACCACCTCAGCCGTATCCACCGCGAGGTTGCTAACACTCTACGTCGTAGAAGGAACATTACCATCGAACGGCTCCTAGGTGCGATGCGTTCCATCTACAATGACATGAGGGTGGGATTGAGGTCTAACAGTTGCGGTCGGCACAGCGACATTGCCGTGCCACAACGCGGGCACCGAGGACAGACTCCACCCCCACCGCCCTCCGTGCCTCCCTCTACACCTCCATTCACACGTCCATCGCACTCTAGCAGTCATCTTAGGTACGGTCGTTCCTCCTCCATGTGCTTCAGGCAGCGGCATGGGAGTTCGCAGATGTTGATCTCTTTTTTTTGTACCTCTCACCACCGTTTGTTCTTGCAATATTTGGCAAGGGACAACACTTTCTTACAACTATCTTCATCATGGAGGGAGATGCGTGAACGGACTTCCTCGTCCAGCCGACAGGAACTGAGCCCAGATAGCGACCCCGATTCTTCGCCGCGTCGTGACTAACACATGGCATAAAATCCGCAAGTCTGGACAGAGCAGCTGGGTCATCTAGGATAGGGTTCATCGTCAGCACTTCGCACTCCCCAGGTACATGCCTTCCAACAGTCGTACGCACTGCAAACATCGCATCGCCTACCCTAATCCACCTATACCATCCACGCAGGATATTGACCCATCTTCGAATGAGTGGCTCCACACTGATTTGGCCCTTTGTCGTACCCCCACACGCAGTCATCCGTAGTCCTGCCTCCGACGTAGGCCTCGCAGTATGAGCTCTGAGATGCACGCCACCCTCCCGACAGGTTTACCTTCTCCGAGGATCACCTACTTCGTCGGAGATAGCGACAGTTGGGTGCATCATGACTCCATGCATACTCTTTTCAGTACCGTCGTATTGTATGTCCGCATAATACAATTTCAATTCAAGCATACCTTGCACACCAATCGGATCTCGCATGTCTCTCAAAAATAATTTGTACGGCACTATCTTTTTCATCGCATCCAAAACATTACTATAAGCTACATAAAATGACGTTATTTGATGAAAATAACATCTTCATTGAAATAGCTATGATAAAATGTAATTTTGCATAAAATTTCTAAGACAATTTCACAACATACAAAATTCGACAAAAATGATACAACCAAATACATTGTGTAAGGAAATTTCAAAATGTTTGAGCCTCATTTTATATATTAAAAATTTTCTGCAAACAATATGATCATATGAATTTTCTAGACTAATTTATAAATGTTAAATTTGCAAAAAAAATTATGAATTTTTTTGACCCGTTTACTACTTAAAAACATACGCCTCCTTGCGCGGCAGCGGTGCGCGCAATCTTCCTAACGCGCAAGCCGGGCGCGCTACCTCGCGCGGTCGTTGAGTGCGTCAGCAGGCTTGCGCGTTATCCGAGCGCGCTGCAAGGCCACATTTGGTATTTCGGCGACCCGGGCCCCCTATTTCCATTTCAGTAAACCTATCGGGAGGGAACGCGGCTTCTCTGTTTCCGTTTCTCTGTCCCCCTCGTGTTCCCGTCCACGTGGCGAAGATCCAGATCACTCTAGATCCACTAGCAAAGAGGTGGATGACATTGGATGAATGCCACGTTGACGAGAACATGAGAGGGACAGAGAAACGGGAACAGGGAAGCTGTGTTCATCGGGAGGGGACCAGAATCGCCCGAAATTCTGTTCGATCTGCTGTCTTCACGCGCGTGGACCGAGGGGCAAGATTGAAGTCAATCTGAATGCTGGCTGTAACTATCGATGACGCCTGGTGCTGGTTGATGCGCTGGTGTAGTTTGATGTTGACGTCTTGGAGACTTGCGTGCGACGCAGCGTGTGCACGCGAGAACCACGGACCAAAAACGCGTCACGGTACGCGCTCCGGTCTTCGATTCTCGATCCGCACGGCGGGCGATGGAATCAGGCGCTTTCGCGAGACCGAGACGATCACGAAGGGGCTGTTTGGTTGGAGGAATCAAAGTTGAATGGAATAGGATGAAATGGGATAAGATAATTTCATAAAAAAGATGAAATCACATTATACAATATTTAAAAAGAATATTCTCTAAATTTGCATATGTTTATCCCACTTTATACCATTCCATTCCACTTCATCCTCAAACCAAACATATGGATATACTTGGTCAAATGAACTTTCCCATCCTACTCTATTTTGGTTCCGCTCATTTCATCTTCAGCTTCTTACTTATTTTTCACTATTCATAAATTTCGCCTTTTTCTAAACTT
Organism: Dendrocalamus latiflorus; assembly: GCA_017311315.1. Lineage (NCBI taxonomy): Eukaryota > Viridiplantae > Streptophyta > Magnoliopsida > Poales > Poaceae > Dendrocalamus > Dendrocalamus latiflorus. The sequence goes on from CM029633.1 coordinate 27,201,286, forward strand.
GTGTATTTGTTGCACGTGGTGAGAGTCAAATAAGGGGTTTAGCTTGTTACTCTTAAAGGTTGCTGACTCCTAGACAATGTGAAAATGTTGTGCCTGATGATTTTGTCAAATAAGTTTTTGAGAAGACACGATATGTTGTAAAGGTTAGAGCTCATCTACTTGAAGGGGAAATAGCTACCACTAGTGAAATTACAAGTGTTTAGCTTAATTCATGTAACCAGTCCAATTCGTTTGGACTTACTTCAATGTGGACTAAGAAAGACCAACAAGTCTCCGACAACCAAGGTCAAAAGAAACCGTGTCATTGTATTTTACTTTCTTGTGCTCAATTTATATTCAAGCATTTTACATTTTTAGAATTAAATTGATTACTTATCACCCTAGAACTGCAAATCTTGACATAGATTTAGGGTGTTGGTGCACTTAGGTGAAACTAGTTGATTAAAGTCTTATTTGTGCAAAACCAATTTGAGTTACATTTCTGCATTATAAACTCGGTTTTAGCCAAAGAAAAGTTTAAAAACGTCTATTCACCACCCTCTAGTCGGCCTCCTCGACCTTACATAAACCTCCTTCAGAATAATAGTATCTCGACTATAGACTTTACCTTAACGTGGACTAGGAGAGACCAACAAATCTTTGACAACCATGGTAAAAAGAAACCGTGTCATTATATTTTACTTTCTTGTGCTCAATTTATATTCAAACATTTTATATTTATAGAATTAAATTGATTGCTTATCACTCTAGGACTGCAAATCTTAATATAGACTTAGGGTATTGATGCACTTAGGTGAAACTAGTTGATTAAGGTCTTGTTTGTGCAAAACTAATTTGAGTTACGTTTCTGCATTATAAACTCGGTTTTAGCCACAGAAAATTTTAACAACGCCTATTCACCCCCTCCAGCCAGCTTCTTCGACCTTATATAAACCTTCTTCAAAGTAATAGTATCTCGACTATAGATAATTGTGTTTCTAAACGTGGAGAACAAAACAACAATGAATAGAGCAGAATAAGACCTAAAGTTTCATCATCATATTTGACCTCCATAGCTTTTAAGGTCGATGACCGTATCTTTAAACACATTCAGATGATCTTGCACCGATCCATCTTCTGCCAACTTGAGTGAGGAAAGCTTCTACTTCAAATACATCTTACTGATCAGATCCTTGGTTATGTAGATCTATTCCAAATTTAGCCATAACATAGCAGTGGTGATCTTCTTCATAACTTCCTAGATGATATCATTAGAAAAATGAAGATAAGTTTGAGAGAGTGCCTTACGATCACTCCTTTGCTTACCCTCAATGGACTGAGCAGTGGACATTTTGTCAATTTTCAATAACGCATCATCTAAATTGAGCTGTGATACAACAATTTTCATCTTGATTTGCCAGAGAACAAATCTTGTGTCATGATCTAACAGCTGAAGGTCATACTTCATTGGCACCATATCGAGTATGTCATAGATTGATCGGACGAAAAACCATGCTTTTCATACCACATGTTATGTAATGCACGGCGAGATATGAAGCAATGAAGAAAAATTAGGAGCATGAGATAAAGATTTAATGTGAAAAACGCTTGCGGGAAAAATCATAGATGCACAATTAGCGAAATCACTATACGGGGGAGAAATTACAGAATGCTCTTAGCGTATTACATATATAGATAACTTGTGATGTACACTATCTATCATAAGGCTTACAGAAGGTATAAGTAACCTTGGGAGCAAGAGTTCTAGACAAGAAAGGAACAGAGTTGTAATCGGCAATGAAAACAGAGACAAACTCAAAAACTAGAATAGTAACCTAATCAGAAATGAGAACAAACCCCGCTCAAAGATGGAACAGAGTTTCAGAAGATGACTGTGAAGAGGTCAGAGCGGAGTCCATCACGAACACGGAGATTATTACAATCATAACTTCCGACTAGTTCACATTACCAACCAATCATACTGGTCAGAATATATCTTTGAAGCGAACCTTGATCGGATTCTTCAAGTGGCCAGACCCGACCAGATTTGAATCATAAAATATAAATATTTTCTAGTTCTGAAAATAGGGGGTGCAGTCCGACCGGTCCCAAGCTTGTGGTTTGACCGCCCCCAGGCCTATGGTCTGACCGGAGGCCAGTCAGACCGACCATCTCCATGGTCAGACCGCTCAGCGTGCCCAACCGCTTCTTTGCAACAGTCCAACCGGTCTAAAGGAGTTGAATTCCGTTTGCTTTCGCGATTTTGTGAGTTCTTTTTTGGTAAGCAAATCTGATTTTTCTTGATTCAGTAGCTAGTGGAGTGAAAGTTTTAAAATAACTTTTATGAGATTAAATTTAAAGGCATCATTTATCTCTCATCTGATTACAATATCAGTTCAACACAACTTCTCTGCTAATTAACAACAGTGTAAAGGCGTGAAAAAACCGCCTATAGCATAAAGAAATCGTCTCTGTATGTAGATTTTTTTTACTTCTTTGACTGTTTCTCGAGATGTCAGTCTCAGAGTCAACTATCAACAATGGCGGGCATGACTTTTTCGCTATTGAATGTTCGTTTGTTGTTTGCCATGCGTAGAGCATCCGACGGGTCGGCCGATGGATTAGTCAATGGAGCACTCGTTTACTGGAGCCATGCTGCCGCAGATATATCTCCGCAGCGTCGAACTCCCAACGCCAAAACCAACACTGAAACTAACCTGGCAACGCAGCCATGAACTCCGCCACGGCAATACCAATTATCATGTCGCTCCTGCTGATGTGCCTGGGAGCTCTGCCGCGAGCGTCCGGAGCTTCTGGAGTTGCCGGGGGGATCATGCATCAACCTTCCAGCGACTCACTAGCTCACTGCCCCTCCAGCTGCGGAGACGCCACATTCCTCTACCCCTTCGGGACAGCGCCCGGCTGCTTCCGGCCAGGCTTCCAGCTCACCTGCGACCACACTTCTACGCCTCCCAGACTTCTCTGGGGCAATACTACTACTCAAATTCTTGGCACAGACAGGACAGACCACTACTTTGCTTATGCCTCAATTGGCTTCAACATCACCATGGCACTAGGTACGAATTCCTACAGCACGTCCTGGGAGTCCCCTGCTAAAGGTTTCACCATCGTGTCCGACAACCAATTCTACGTTGTTGGCTGTGATGTCGAGGCAACCCTGCTCGATACGGATACGAACCTGACTATCGGTTCTTGCATGAGTGTGTGCATAGGCGACAGAGCAACCATGGAGAAGGAACTAGCTGTTGCGGGGCATTGCAATGGGTTGGGCTGCTGCAGCGTTAGCTTGCCAGAATACATGCGAGGCTTTCATTTCACTCTAGCCCGCAGAGGTGGCATCACAGCACGACCAGATGCAGTGCCCTCGACGGTCAAGGTTTTCTTATCAGATCAATATGATTTTGACACGAGCGATCTTTACTCAAGCTGGATAAACAGCAGTGTTCATACGAGTCTTGAAATTTTCGCCACGGACCAGCCAAGTTGTGAAATTGCATCTGCAAATAAAGCAACCTATGCATGCAGCACTAGTAGCTTATGCCACAATGGACCATTTGGAGGTTACTTTTGTTACTGCAATCCTCGTATAAGTGGCAACCCCTACATTTTGGATGGCTGCATTGAAGGTTCGTGACACTGCTCCCAACGTCTATCGTAACACTCCCTCCGATTTCTTTTACTTGATTTTTTTTATTTTTTTTATGGTCTCTAAGATTATAACTTAAATTATTATATTTTATAATTTTATATTAATATGGACTAATAAATTGTAATAATATGAAACTATTTTTAACAATAAATCTAATGATATAATTTTTATATAGCTAATCTAGATAATTTTAAAAGTTTGATCGTATGAATTCTAGGACGTCAATTAAAAAAATGAAGGATTATTACTATTACAAATATTAATAGTACTAAGATTGAAAACCGTAATACCTAAAGAGGTATCTCTTTTTGCAACAGGTTACATTGTAAGCTCTCGATGCTTAGCACTCTTAACAAAAAGCGTATATACTTAGTCAACTATATTTTAGATAAAGTGTAACTAAAATACCCTCTTTAATATTTCAAGCACGAATTGCTAGGCGGGGTGTGTAATTTAAGAAATTATCCTTTGTGATTGTAAGGGCATCTTCAATAGTGTGTTATCTTAGCTGTTTCTTAGCTATATAAAATAAGTAAAATTCTATGTGGAGGAGAAAGTAAGTGAAGAGAGATAGTGTGCTGTCTCTTATATATAAGAGACAGTTTAAGCCTGCAAACCAATACAAAAAGTGAGAGCGTGTGAGGCAGAAAGTTATGATGAAAATAATATAAAATAGTTAGATAAATAATTTACTATTAAAAAGGTTGTCTCTAGTGGTGTCTTTAGATAAGATAAAAATCTTAGAAATAATTTTAATAGACAGAATTTTGTACATACCTAGAGTGCCAAGGACAATTGATGCACTGGTTTTTTAGTCACAAGGGCCACGTGGCCTGATTCTAGAAGCCTTCTCTATGTCATACCCGAAGACCTATAATAAATCATGAAAAAACACTAGCTATTGCTAGTACTTTACTAGTTTTTAACTTCTGCTATATCATAATTTTTCTGTGTCACTCTATCCTGGAGCAGGTTACAATCCCAATCCTAGAGGAAATTGTAAGAGATCCTGTGGAAATATGTCCATCCCCTTCCCTTTTGGGCTTGAAGAAGGCTGTTTTGCACACGAGAAATTTCGACTTAGTTGTGAGTCAGATAAGTTCACTGTTCTCGATCGAGGAGACGACGCAAAATATCAGGTGACTACGGTGTCAGTGGACGATGGATATTTGGGTGTAAGCAGCATGCCGAACGATACAAGCGCCAGCAATGACGAGGTGATAATAGTTCATACCAGCAACGGTGACTTTGAGCGCCCCTTAACAAAAAATGCTATGAAAGATCTTTTTGAGTTCTCTCAAGAATTCGACATCACGATGAGATGGGCTATTACCAACTTAACTTGCAAAGCAGCCTCGAGAAGGACCACATCATATGCATGCATCAGCGCCCACAGCGAATGCCTTAATGTCACCCATGGAAAAATATATCTTGGATATCGTTGCAAGTGTTCTGTTGGCTTCGAAGGAAATCCATACGTCCAAGATGGCTGCAAAGGTCTCTCTCTCTCTTTGATATGCAAATTAAGTCTTTGTGTTCTAGTTTCTCCACACGATAGCATATAAGATCAGAAAAATCTAGAAAATAAAAATTGCCACAAGCAATATAGGTATGTATCTGTCACCAACAACGTACACAGCCCGTTAGAGTGATTTTAAAGACTATGGTGAGGACTAACTTCATTCCATGTTGTTTGCAGACATCGATGAGTGCTTACAGTCAAATTCTTGCAATGGAATATGTGATAATTTTCCAGGCGGGTATCTTTGCACAGCTTGTCCTCATGGTAAGGAGTTTGAACCAACAAAAGGGAAATGTGTAACGTCTGCAAAGCAACGCAATCTTCTTTTGGGTAAGTTATACCCAACATCAACATCCCTACAATGGAATTATCAAAAATGCAAAATGATCTGGTTGGGCAATTCCATCTGCTAAGCAACACAACCTTCTTGTAGGTATTGCAATTGGAATTGGTTGTGGTCTTGGCTCCATAATCCTTGCACTTTGTGCAACTGTACTAGCTAGCAAGTGGAAGAAAGGCATCCAAAAGAGAATTCGAAGGGCATACTTCAAGAAAAATCAAGGTCTACTATTGGAGCAACTAATCTCGGATGAAGGCGCCACAAACAAAACAAAGATATTCTCCTTGGAGGAACTAGAGAAGGCGACCAACAACTTTGATACTACTCGTGTTCTTGGACGTGGAGGTCATGGCACAGTTTACAAAGGGATACTATCTAATCAAAGTGTGGTGGCCATTAAAAAGTCTAAAATAGTGGAGCAAATTGAGATAGATCAATTTATCAATGAAGTTGCCATCCTATCTCAGATCATCCACCGCAATGTCGTGAAGCTTTTTGGATGTTGTCTCGAGACAGAGGTGCCTTTGCTGGTCTATGAGTTCATATCCAATGGTACATTGTATGACCTTCTTCATGCTGATGTAAGCCTTAAATGCCTGTTGTCATGGGATGATCGTATTCGAATTGCATCAGAAGCTGCAGGAGCACTTGCTTACCTCCATTCAGCTGCTGCAATACCCATTTTCCATAGAGATGTGAAATCTTCCAACATACTTCTAGATGGTAACTTCACTACAAAGGTTTCCGACTTTGGTGCTTCAAGATCTGTTTCACTTGATCAGACTCATGTGGTGACAATAGTCCAGGGCACATTTGGTTACTTAGATCCAGAGTATTATTATACTGGACAACTGACCGAGAAGAGTGACGTATATAGTTTTGGTGTGATACTTGTAGAACTTTTGACAAGAAAGAAGCCAATTTTTATCAATGATCTAGGTGAAAAACAAAACTTGTCTCATTATTTTGTTGAAGGACTTCAGGAGGGAACTATCATGGAAATAATGGATTCTCAAGTTGTGGATGAGGCAGACCAAGAAGAAATTGACGATATTGTCTCGCTTACAGAAACATGCTTGAAGGTCAAAGGAGGCAAGAGGCCTACTATGAAAGAAGTAGAGATGAGGTTGCAGTTACTCAGAACTAAGAGGCTAAGAAAGTTCCATCTTTTCCCAGGAAACAATAGAGAGACTGAGCCTTTGGTATGCCCAACAGCTAGGAGCTCTCATGCACATATCAATCTTGTTACTACTGCCAATTTAACATATGAAGGCATCTCGGGGTGTTATAGTCAGGAGAAAGAATTGTTATCCTCAGCTAGTTTGCCACGCTAACCATGTACCCGATAACACAGTCGATTGGTTGTAAGGATGCATGTGAGTTAACATACAGTTTCTTTTAAGAATTAAATTATGAAGTTCCCCTTTGTAGACCCTGTTATTTGTATACTTCTATTATCTGCAATAAATATGCCTATAAGGGATATACTTAAGATACCTCATTGTATTTATGCTACAGCAGTGCAAAAACAAAAACATACTTTGTAGCGTTGTCATTTGTTAAAATGTCCAGTAATAATCTCTTACCTCCCATTGCCAACGGCTTCCTCGGTAGATGTTCCAATAGGTATGGCTCATATTTGATATTCGAATTTAACTTGTCAAGACAGATACCATATATTGCTTCATTTTCACATTGCAGTAAGCGAAAGGTAGTAGGCCAAACAAAATCAGGACAAAAGGAAGCAACTCTTCCATTGGATGCCTTTACATAACAAGTATGAATGGCACAGTTGACATCTAACTTTTCATTCACAAAATGTCAAAATCCTGCACTCACAGTATTGCATAGGGAGCTACAGAACTGTATTTGCAAGTCTACAAGTACTAACGCTACATACAGAATAGACGTTGACACGGATGACACATATGATTTTAGGTTCAAAAAGCTATTTAGAGAATCTGCTTAGAAAATCATTCTGTCTATTTTGATCTCCAGAACCAAAAGTTGAAAACCCAAAAAGAAAGAGGTAATAAGAAGAGATACGAAAACCCATAGATAAAACCGCGAACTACTTAAGCGCGCGCTGTAGCAACGCACCAGTTTGCACTGTAGCAGCGATTTTTTTGAACGAAAACTGTAGCAACAATTTATTGTAGCATTTTATTTCACAGAAGCATGCTGTTCATTGGATTATCCCTTCCTTCAAAATCAAAGTGCTAAGATTTACTCAAAGGTGATTTACTGTGCGCTCGTGGGCTCGTAGGGAGGACTTGGGAAACGGAGATGCGGAAATTTTGCACATGAGGTAGCTAGCTACGATAGAAGGTGAGAGTGGCAGGCGAACATACAAACGACAAGTCTTTTTAGTTAGTAATGAAGTTCTTGTAGCCTTTCTTGTATTAGTTATTGCGATATATGTAGACTCAACTACGAAATCGCTTTCTGGTACAATTACTATGGTCCTATGGATCCACGCTCCCACATTACGGGATGAAATCCTAGCCACACATACGTAAGATTAGTTAGAAATAAATGAAAAAAATGGTGGCGAGTGATATACGTTAATCTTCTTCTTTTAAAGTTGCGTGCAGAAGTCAGCATAATGCATTGCCACGTCATCTCATATTCTTTTACAGATCGATTTGCCGTTGAACAGCTTTACTTTGATGCTTCGTCAATAGTTCACAAGTCTTTTACACAAGCTTTTGGACTACAGATATTAAAAAACCAAAATGGGGGAAGGCAGTCTCCTCGGTAAGCATGATTGCAAAGAAACAATCAGGAAACAAGTGATTTGGAAGTAAAAGGACGATTCATTCAGACATTTCTCATGAATCAAGAAAGATTTATTCGGACATTTCTCAAGTAGGACTTTTTCTTGAGAATTCTCCCAATTAAGAAATATTCATTCAGACATTTCTCAAGTCGGACTTTTCATGAGAACTCTCTCAATTAAGTCTCATATTCTACGCATGGGAACACGTGAGTAATCGCCAGGATGCTGAAACAACCCAAAATTTCATTTTGTTTGAATCCTTTTGAATTTCATTTTGTTTGAATCCTAGCCCTATCCTCCACTAATCTCAACCATTCGTGCCACCCTTTTCCTTGCCAATCCATCCTCCCATCCGTTCTCGTGCAGCTTGGGCGGCCATCACTATTCACCATCTGGCAAAATGCTAAGACACAACAGTAGCCGTCGAAGTTAGTCAAACCTTGCTCCCGACGAATTCAACCTTCGTACCACCTCGTGGGTAGAATCTCTGGCATTCATTTAGTGCCCTCTGACAGCCGTCAAACGCGCCCAAACCGGCAATGCTACTGCCGCCGATTTCGTATCTCGGCCAAACTCTCCTGCCGCAACTTACAGTCGTCCCAATCCATTCCCCGCTGGCACGCCTCTACCACTCATGCCTCCGGTCATACCCTCACCCTTCTTACCCTTGACAACCTCTTAATTCCCTATTGACACAACGAAGCCTTCTAATTGGAATCGGCCGTCGCCTCCCCTACTTCATCCCACCGCCGCCAGATATTTTGCAAATTGCCTTGCCAGCTGCTGCTAGACTAGTGTATGAATTCCCCAACATCTGACACCCCCTTAATTGGGTCCTATCCTCACACAGAAGTAGCCAAGTCGGAATTCTCCACCGTCACTTGCCCCTGTCTCTTGGAGAACATGCCACCACTGCCGCCTTGCACACCCACAATATTTGACCACTACCTTTGACTCCTGGGACGGCTCTACACCTGAGACTGCCACACCATGACCGCCAACTATGCCTGCCATCGTTGGAGCCTTCCCGCGCCATCCACTCCAAAATATCCCTCCTGGGCGAACCACCTCTGCTCCCTTATATAAAGCCTCACACCTTCCCTTGGATTCATGATGACGCCCCCGAAGCACCCCGTCGCCTCCCTTCGCCTTTTCGGCTGCCCAAATCACCACCATCGCCGCAAGGTACCCCTTGATTTCAATTTTCAATTCTCGCTACGTGGCCCTCCATTCTTCAATCGCTCACGGCCATAGCTCCCGTAGGTCCCCACAACCTCAACTAAAGCCTTGCCCAAGATCCTCTGACCCTCTACCGTGCCGATGCCACCCACCTCCACCGGTAGAAATACCTCCCCGTGGGCAGCCCGACACAGCCATTCCCGACCTGAGCCGCCACTTCCCTAAGCTTCCCCTACTTCCAAGGTGCTCAAACACCCATGCTTTTACCCAGTTGGCCACCGTAGCTCACCCATGCTATAGAAAACCGCCATAGAGCTTGGCATCCTCTACGGAGTATAAAAAATTGCACGGTGCAGCTGCGACCCCGGCGTTCTCTACGGAGTATAAAAAATTGCATGGTGTGGCTGCAGCCCCGGCATACTCTACAGAGCATAAAAAAATCACACGGTGCGGCTGTGGCCCTGGCATCTATAGAGCATAAAAAATCGCACGATGAAACTGCGGCCCCATGTACTCTACGGAGCATAAAAAAATCGCACGGTGCGGTTGTGGCCCTAGCGTACTCTACGGAGTATAAAAAAATCGCACGGTACAGCTGCGGCCCCAACGTATTCTATAGAGTATAAAAAATTACATGGTGCAGCTGCGGCCCCGGTGTACTCTACGGAGCATAAAAAAATCACACGGTGTGCCTGCGGCCCTGACATACTCTACGGAGTATAAAAAATCTCATGGTGTGGCTACGGCCTTGGCGTACTCTACAGAGCATAAAAAAATCGCACGGTGTGGATGCGGTCCCGGTGTACTCTACGGAGTATGAAAAATTGCATGGTGTGGCTGCAGCCCCGGCGTACTCTACGGAGTGTGTGTGTGTGTGTAAATCACACGGTGCGACTGCGGCACCAGCGTACTCAACTCTAAGGGGTATAAAAGACCGCGTGGAGTCTCTACCACGCATGTCACCAAGGATTCCGCCGCACTACTCCTTTCGACCACAGAGTGGTCATAGTCACCTCGTCCGACTGCTTCACGATCGAGACTCCGTTCGACCACATAGTGGTCATGGACCCTTTGTCCGACCGCCACGCGGTCGAGACTGTCTGACCACACAGTGCTCGTGCATAATTCATCTGATCGCCTCGCGGTCAAGACATTGTTTGACCAGACCGTGGTCGTAGACACTTCATTGAACCGTTGCATGGTCCAGACTTCGAGCTTCATCCGACTATGTCGTGGTCATAGACGCATTGCCCGACCGCCTCCTGGCCGTCGACGTTTTGTTCGACCGCAACGCGGTCGTTACCTTATCCGACCACCTCACGGCCGACACTTCGTCTCACCACATCGTGGTCATACACGCCTTGTCCGACCGCCTCGTGGTCATGGATGATTTGTCTGACCGTGCCACGATCGTGACCATGTCTGACCACATAGTGGTCCTAGACGCTTCATCTGACTGCCCCCCGTGGTCATGGACAATTTGTCCGAACACTCCACAGTCGCGACTACGTCCGACCACATAGTGGTCCTAGACGCTTCGTCCGACCACATCATGGTCATAGACGCCTCACCTGACATCGCGTGATTGTAGATGCATCATCCGACCTCCTCATGGTCATAGACGCCCATGCATGAGTTTCATCTCGCCGCCGACTTCATCGACGCCAGTTCAAAGGGTGGGAGATGGTGATGTGCTAGTGTTGTCCCGATCTTTCGACGAGAAGGATAATTTCGATTGGTGATGATCAACTCTCACGATCCAGGCTACAAATGCATCACGTATGAACCAAGCAATCGCTGAACTAATTACCAAGTCGTTATCAACCGTGCCAAGAGCACGATTGACTTGACCACGAAGGTCTATTCCTGCATGCAACCGAATAACACGCAAGAACAAGATCACAAGCAATCTGAAATTGCAAATATATAAATTGAGTTCAAAAGGTGGGATTCCGCAGAGGTTCTTTACGGTTGGTCTAGTCGACATAAGCGAAGAACAAGAGTTTTCACAATGAAAAACTAAGCAAACGAAATCCGATCAAACTAGAAGGGTACGGTCTCCTTAAATAGGGGAGAAAAAGCTGTACAAAACTAAGAAATAAGGGGTGGTACTATTAATGGTATTGTTCATGTGAATAGTGCCACTATGAATAGTACATACCTAGAGAGAGGACGCCTTCCCCTTGGGCCCATGCATTACGAGGCCCAATTTGGCCCAAACAGGTGATGCAACATCTTATTTTAGTGATTGAGGTACATACAGGAGAAATTTAGAGATGAGGTTAGATCCATTGGAAAGAGGACGAGAAAACCTTTCCATCGAGTACTCATGGACCTCAAACGAACTCCGTATGTGAAAGTTATACACATTTGAAGTTAGTGTTGTCTTTGGAGGCCGAATTGAATCGCACATGTTTACCTTCATGATTAGCTCCTAAGTTCCTAAGTAAAAGAACATCACATGCATTAGGTAGTAGCATATTCTCATGAGAAACAAAATGTACTCTTAGAAACGAAGTTACCTGGTAGTTCAATTGTGATTGGACCTTGCAAGGGTATAGGTTTAGATCCATTGGTTGCATGCATGGAAGTGATGTCCTCATCAGACGGAGCGCATGCATCAAGGGCATCGTCTAGCCGCTGAGCCTTTCCTCGCGCACACACCTCCGCTGGCCTTCATGCCACAGGCTCTGTGTGTTCCTTTTCTGGCCTTCGCTCCACTTCGGAAGGACCTCGCTAGCCAGTATGCCCCAAGCCTCCGTGCAGACATGTCGGCAACCTTGCCGAAGGCTTCACTTTCCCCGACGGCCTCTATGTGCACCCTCACAGACCTCGTCGAAGTCCTCACAGGCCTTCGCGCGGACACGCCGGTGGCCTCGTTGAAGTCCCACCTTTGCTTTGGACTGTCCATTTACCAAAGTGTCTAGGCCTTGGCGCCATGCTTGTGAGCCGTTGGCTCTGTCTTCGATGTAGTCCGTGTCACACGAAGCCCCCGCAAAGGCTACCCACAAGGGAAAGGCCTTCCCCGAGGCGGCCGGCTTTGCGGAGTTTAGTAAAAGTATACCGCTTGTAGATCTAGCTTGTAGATCAATTTATTCTTGGAGATTAGAGATTAGTATTTACTTCTAATTATAGGCCTCGTAATAGAGAGATAATAGCTAGGTTTAGATATAGCTAGCTTTTTTGGTAGTTTGCTCCAATTTAAAAAAGGGTCACTACTCCTAGTTTACTTCATTATATTCTTATTTGATATATATGTTTGTGTGTGTGTGTATATATATATATATATATTGCTTCATGAATAGTATGTGTCTAGCTGCTTATAATTTAGATATGGATAATTTGCTTCAATATATTCTTACTTAATATATATTGCCCCAATTTGACACTAATTTGTTACATACGTAATATAGATGGACCGAAACTGGATGTACGTTGAGAACTGCGTAAGTAAAGAGTACATTAATGGCGTGTGTGCTTTTAGAAGAGCGGCCGAGTAAGATATGTTGAAGAAGATGATGGAATATATGTACTGTCCATGCATTAATTACGATAATCTGAATATATTTACCAACTCAGCGCATATCGAATTTCACTTGATTCGAAGGGGTTTCAAAAAGGGGTATACATATTGAACCAGTTACGGTGAAGAAAAATTATACAGGAAGGTAGTTATAACATTGTCGGGGGAGACAATAATATGTCAGTTGTGGACTGTGCTTTTGATGAGGATATGTCGCATGATGACAATTGATCCAATTGACATAAGAAACATTAAACATCTCAAAATATTTTTCACAGTTAGGTTTTTACCACTTAGAATTTCCACCATCAAATTGAGAAAACTCGATCCCGTGGGTGGAAGAACCAAACTCAAACTGGATGTCATGGTATGAACCAATATAATTAGACTCAACATAACCACTCCATGAGTTATTCGCTGGGGAATTAAAAACATGATATGGAGAGTTAAGATTCGCACCTTTGACCGAAGGCGGCACTTCGGTGGTGACTACACTGAGCGCAAACCCCTCGGTGATTAAATTCTTCACTGTGCCCATTAGGGCTTGCATGTCTGTGGTCCACATGGAACAGCGTTGACATTGAAGGATTTGGTAATAAGGGTGGTGCGGTAGAGCCGGGTAGAGACAGCCCATGCGAGGCTAGCATTGGCGGTGGTGCAGGGTCAGAGATGGCTCCCTCCGAGGAAGTTGCAGCGAGGGTCTTGATCAGCTACTGAATCTGACTTTGCAAACTCCCCACTGTGGTCACTAATTGAGTAACCTTTTGTTCCACTTCTGGCTTCCACTGTTCTAATACAGATCGCACCCCCTTGACTTCCTCAATGGTGGCTTGTATCCCATCCACCTTCTTGATTAAGGTCGGGATCCCCCATCAGCGCCATCATCTCGTTGATTTTGTCGTCTATGGACATGATTTTGGAGGCTTGTCGAATTTGGTAGTGAGGCGGATCCAGATTGGGCAAGCCTCTGATACCCATTGATAACAACCAATAGAAGATGTAGAAGATTCAGAGAAAGCAAGAGCTAGAGGATCCCAGAGGAGCACAGAATTAGGGAATGGATTGGAATTTCAGAGGAAGGATTCCAGAAAGAAGATTAGAGTTTTCTTCATTCACCCCCACACAACACACGCTAGAGGATACCCATTGATATCAACTCCCCAAACTTACTTACAAGAAGGTCCCACACAACCCAATACAGCTATCTAGAAAACAACTCACACACACCAATCACAACCACTAAATCGAGCAGGAGGCTTCCGCTGGCGAGTGGGCCTTGGCTGCAAGCTGAACTCACTTTGCTTTTTCTCTGTGTCCCCACTGCGTTCGGCACTTGGTCTACAACTCCTCTCTAGTAATCTTCTTGATGGTTGGGTAGTTAACGGTCGGGTTCTTTTGGCTTTAAAGTTGACTTATGTTTATACTGTAACTAGTTTTAAACGGTGCGTTTCTTCAATACGGGGTCAATAGAAAAATTATAAGAATAAATATATTGAGTTTAGTTGTACCAGCTAAAATCGCATGTAACTATTTTTCTCTACGTATTGTCTCTCGCAAATAACTAGAATTTAAATATTTAAGTCATAAGTTATAAGTCATCAGTCCTAAAAAACCCATCCAACATCTGGCTGCCTGAGCTGTACGGGAGAACTGAGTTGAGGGACGGAAGGAGGATCATGTTATGATGTAAGCCCACCATGTCGCATGTAGCAGCTCATCGCACGGTGTGTTTGGTTGAGCTGTGGCTTCTGAAAAAGTTGCTGTGAGCTGTGGGCTGTGGAAAAGCTGCTGTAGGTTGTGGGCTGTGGAAAGCTGTAAGCTGTTTGGTTCAAACAAGTATAAAACTTACCTCTTATCTCTATTTTCCTTGAAACAACTGTGAAACAACTCTCTATTTTCACCATTTCAAAAAGCAGAAAGTCAAAAGCCAAAAGCAGGGTCCAATGCGCTTTCAAGACTGTACTACCCAAAAGTAGCTGCTTCTGAAAAAGCAGCTTCTGATTTCCACCCCTTTGGTTGATTTTTGACTTTTTAGAAGTAAAAACAGCTCCCAAAAACCCAACCAAACGCACCCTGAACCCGACGAGATCAGCCAGAACGGCCCAACCCACTCTGTTTTACGCGCAGCCCACTAATCCGGTCCAATCAGTTGTAACCTCGCGGATCTCTCTCTCTCTCTCAAGAAAAAAAAAAGTCGCGACCTTGCGGGTTTGGTTCAAAAGCCAGCCACACCCGGAGCTGTGCAGCCTACACCAAACAGCGCCACCACGACACACGCAGCTGGCCGACCGCTTCGCCTCGCCTACGCTTCCACCTCCCGTCCAAGCCCAGATCTCCGCAAGCTTCGAGAGAGCAGCCTCACCCCACCCCACCTCCACCCGAGGACGGACAGGCATGGCGGCCTTCACCAAGCTCGAGGACTCCCCCATGTTCCGCAAGCAGGTGCCGCCTGAGAGGAGTCCTCGATTCGGTCCCTCGGGGTTGTTGTTTTGGGTTCTCGTGGCGAGATCTCGGTCTGTTCTGCGTCGTTAGTTGGATTTGGGTCGATTTGGATCGGTGAGGTGGAGGATTTTGAGCTGTGATTGGAGTTTTGGTGGTTCTGATGGCAGAGCTGGGGCGGATTTGGGGATTTGGCTGTTCTGTGTGGCGAGATCTCGACTTGATAGCGCGCTTCCGTGGGTGTCGGTTGGTTTTGGATTAGAAATGCGAGAGATTTCTGAGTGGCTTGGGGCTTTATTTGATAGAATTCCGTGCTGGATCGAGCGAGTTCGCTAGGTTGGTTTGATCTGGCCGCATGAGTGGATCACATTGTAGGCTGCAACGGGAAGTGGTTTTGCATTGTCTATTTTTTTTGGCTTTTGTGCGCTTAGATCCCGATTTGTTATGTGCTTTGTTGGTTCCGGATTGCTTTTAAGGCCCTTCTGATTGTAACGGTGCCTTTTTGTTTCTAGATCAATTTTTGTCACGCACTTGAACAAAATAATTAGATCATGTTCGGTCTGAGCTTGTGGATTAGGTTAATTGGGTGGCTTGCTTGACCAAATGTTCCGAATCTGGTCACTATAATTGGTGTAATTTTCTGGTTTTGTTGCCGATTCCTCTTTGTTGATATGAACTGATGGGTCTCAAATCGTAATGTGTCACCTATTGAATTGCAATAATTAATTTTCTATTTATATTCACCTGTTAAATTATGTACTTATGTCAGTAAGCTAAGATATTAGTGGACATGTTTGCTTCTACAATGAATATATTGTTTGAGCATATCCAACAGATCACTGTTACCTTTTTTTTTTTTTGAAAAAGTCCATTCTTGGTCCCTCAACTCTTCGCATGGTTTAATTTTCGTCCATCATTTACAAAACCGGGTAAAACACATCCTGTAACTCTCAAAACCGTTTAGAACCCATCCCTGCCGCTAGCAAAAGGCGGTTTTGACTCAGTTTGACCCACATGGTATGCCATGTTGGATCTGAGCTAGCCAAAATGAGGTGGGGCCAGCATGTCCATGGTGCACTGAGTCCACGGACAACTCACGGGGTAGGATGGACCCACGTGTCATTGAAATATTAATCATTTTCGGTTTTAATATAAAAATTAAGTTGGGCCCCACCTCCTTTTGGTCAGCTAAGATCCTATGTGGCATTCCACGTGGGTTAAACTTGGTCAAAATCGCCTTTTGTAAGCGAGCGGGACAGATTCTAAGCAGTTCTAAGAGTTAGAGGACGTGTTTTTACCCGGTTTTGCAGATGAAAGATGAAAATTAAACCATACGAAGAGTTGAGGGACCAATAATGGACCTTTTCCTACTTTTTAAAAGCTCTTTGTTGCTTAAAATCAAAATTAAAAGGATAGAGAAAATTATATATGTGCAACTATAAAATTGTTTAATAATAAAAATGCCGCTGCAAAGCCTAAAATCATTAAAATGCCACTCTAAAACAAAATCATTATATATGTGCAACTATTCTTATATGCATGTCACTGTACATTTTTAAGAATACAAAATACAATTGTACCCTCCCATGGTATAATCTAGGCTTGCTGTTTTGGTGTCATTTAATCAGTTAGAACCACGAATAGATCGTTTGGTGGGTCTTTTTTTGTGTGCATTTTTTCAATATTTGTAAATGTTACATTCGGACCCTACTTTCGCCTGGGGCTCATTTTAATCCCCATATTTTAAAAAATGCCAAAGTAGTCCTGCTGCACTCAAATCTGGGTCATTCAAGAGCAGGCATTGATGTGGTGGGAGAAATAGATGTTGAATTGGTTGCTAACTCAGACAGGGCTTCTACTTGCTGACTCATCACGCATGAAATTACCATCTTGTCCACACCAATCCCCTTTTGATAGCAGGGAAACCAGAATGAGCCTCGGATTAAAGTAGAGGGACCAAATGTGCCATTTTCCCTTGCAATATCCTTGGTGCTTGTATGAGTTATTGGAATGCATTAGTTGGATCATCATGGCCAATTGACATACTGAACTCACATACATATGCTTCATCATGTAAATTAGTTAGTTATTTGGAGCGAACATGCTGTTCAGCGTCTAGTTTTCCTCATGATAAAATTTTGCAATAACTTTGTGATGAAATAAATCAGAATATTTTTTCTATGAAATAGCTGTTATGGGGTAAACTGGGAAGTTCACAAAATTATAGTGATATTGACTCAAGACTGTCTGGACATTGGTCTTAATAATTTTGCCAGATAGTTTCCAGTGCGAACATCCTCTCTCTTTTTTGTCCAACTAACCTGTTATCTTCATTGATCTGCAGGTCAATTCTTTGGAACAACTTACCGATGAACTGAAAGAACGGTGTTCCAATCTTCATAAAGGATGTAAAAGATTCATGTACATTTCTCTTCTAACTCCTGTTTTATAATTGTAAGGGCCTGTTTGGTTGGTGCCTAACTTTGCCATGCCTAAGTTTAGGCAATATGTGGCTGCCACAGAAAGTGTGGCTAACAAAATCGAAGCCATACTTGTGGCAAAGTTTGGCAAGAAACTGAGTCTATGACGTGTGGGGCCGGGTGCTAAGAAAGTGTGGCATGCCACAGTTACGTCAGTGAACCAAACAGCTACCTAAAAACTGTGGCACGCCTAACTTGTGGCTAGGCAATTTCTGGTCATGAACCAAACAGGCCCTAAATATCTGATGTGAAGTTCTAGAGCAATTTGGCAGCACATAGGTTGATGCATATGCCATATATACTTTGTACTGTATTGCATACGCTGCTCATACCCCCTTTGTACAAATTCTATTTTAGTTCAAGAAATACATTCATTTTTTTCACTATCTATGTTTATGGTCTAAACCTGCACACCCTCCTGAGGGCATACAACCTTATTGCAATACAACAACAACAGCAACAAAGGCTTTTGTCCCAAATAAGTTAGGGTAGGCTAGGAATGAAACATCAAGGTCAAAGAAATGAGAGCCTTATAATAAAATCTACAATGCTAAAATCCTAAGCCCTACATCCTGCCATCTGAACTGAGAGTCTAAAACATCGCCCCTAAACTTTCTTCTTATGTCATGGTTCCAGTACGTAGATCGCTAACTTCCATGCGCTCCTATTCAAAGCCAACCCTTTGGATACATTCCAATCTCTTAAGTCTCTTTTAACTACTTCCTCTCATGTCAGGCTTGGTCGATTCCTACCTCTTCTTATGCTTTTGGTACGTCTTAAAATTCTATTACATAACAGTGCTTCCGCTGAAATCACACTTCATATACTCAGTTTTATTCCTACTAAGTCTAAAGACCTTCGATTATAAGGTCTTTCGTCACAACTCTAGATTCCTATCGACACCTATCTTGTTATCATAAAGTAGCACTACATCATCAACGCAAAGCATACATTAAGGGATATCTCCTTGTATGTCCCATGTGACATCGTCTATCACTAGGGCAAAAATGTATGGGCTCAACGTTGACTCTTGGTATAGTACTATCTTAATAGGAAAGTCATTAATATTGCCGCCACATGTTATGACGTTAGTCACAACATCTTCGGACACATCCTTGATTAGGTTAACATACTTTTTTAGGACTTTTTTCCTTTGGAGTGCCCACCACAATCTTACTGCAATACAAAAAAAAAATAATGAAGTTGGTCTTGCATTGTTGTTTTATTGTCGAATATCAATATTAATAACTTGGAAGTTTATATCATATAAAAATGCTTATTCAATAAAACGTAGTGTCAATAGATAACTTTGCACACTCCTTTCTTACTTTGTTGGTTCAGGCCAAGGTTCCAAATACCGCTACTGAGATAAATCCCGCCAGGCGGCCGGTACCGGTTACCGGCCGGTAAACGGGAAAAACCCGGTCGAATTTCATGCGCCAAAATTTGAATTTGAAATCGGTAACTGGAAAAACTGGCCGGTAACCGCCCAAAAAACCGGAGAAACACCGCTAAAACCCGGTTTTTCAAATTTGAAATTGGAAATTCTTAACATATTCATGGCAAAAAGTATGAAATTAAGCACGGGAGATGCATGGATCTTCCTAATATATCATATTAGTGTTAAACAATGTAAATATCATTCGGGAAACTAACATTTATATTCAAAATTTGAAAATTCCTAATACATTTACGGCAAAAAGTATGAAATCAAGCACGGGAAATATATGCATCTTCTTAATATATTCTATTAGTGTTAAACAATGTAAATATCATTAGAGACTAATTTTTACATTCAAAAGTTTAAATTTGAATTAAATAAAAAACCGGCGGTTTTTTTCTCCCGGTCGGCACCGGTAAGACCGGTTACCGCTGGTATTTGGATCCCTGGTTCAGGCTATCTTTTTGTTATGATATTACATGTAATTATTGTAGTTTTGATAGTTTATAGGATTAATAAGAATAATAAGAAGCCATATAGTCGGGGTATTGCTTTATTATAGTGGTTCTAATAGCCTTAGTTTCAGGGGATCACTTGATGAAGGTTATGCAGGAGATCTATCATTTGCCGACGCTTTAGAAGCATTTGGTGCTGGTCAAGATGACCCTATCAGTGTTGCCATTGGAGGTTATTTCATCAAAGCTCTGATGTTTCTATTGGCTAATTTTTTTCTGGTTTCTCATCTATACCTAGCAAAACCACTAAGTTTATCCTTTTCAATTGCTAAATATCTTGGTGCTCCTTTTGTCTACTATTAAATATATACTGCATCTTCATTTTGATGCACACCTTTCTTAAGGAAAGATCAGAACAGAAGATCATCGAATATATAAAGATACAGACATAACCAGGCACTCATTAATGATGTTTTTTCCTCCCTACTTATGCAATTATTTACTGGTGTTCTGTACACTCAAATTTACTCAATAAACCATAGTTCTTGCAGCAGTAAACATGATTTGATACTATGTCATTTCACTGTAATTACATCCCACAAGTTTCTTTAATAAACTGTGATTCCATGAAACCATTCAGATTTCAGAGACAAATGAAAGTTTCAAATTCTTTATTCTGTTGCAGGGCCTGTAATGTCCAAGTTTACTACTGCTTTTAGGGAGCTTGGAACATACAAGGAACTCCTTCGTTCTCAGGTACTATCTATCATATACCATTGAACTCTACAGTTTCTTTTCCATAGGTAGTTCACTTCACCCATGAGAAAATAAGGAATTGGAAAATAACATTGCTGTTGCTGGACTGTAAGTTCTGAGCTGGGCACCCTGGATTTGTCCCTGTGTGTCATGGCATGATCTGTATCATTTTCAGTTTACAACATTTGCATCAGCAGTGCCTGTACTTTCCTTTTTTTTTAAAAAAAAAATTCCTGCCTGCAGTTTGAAACTTGGCAATTTGTCACCTGTAGTTTTAATATTTGGCACGCTAAGTATATTTTACCACCTAAGAATGGGATTATTTGGTAAGTTTCAACACATATGCAACAAACTGAAAGTATAGGTGGTAAAACATTACATTTTTAACGTACGGGTAAGAATTTACAAAACCACGAAAATACAATTATGAGTCATTGACTTTTCTCAATTTGTTAAGGGTTGTACATTCTTATGTTTCAAGAAGCAAAACTGATCAGAAGAAAGTGCCAAAAGGGTTCTTTCTATCAAGACTCTCTTCCTTTCTGTTGTTCAAGGTTCTTCAATCTTTTCTAAAATGCAGAGTTGTCTTATTAATATTGGATATGAACAAATTAACTAACTAAAAGGATAGTGATCAGGCTTGTTGAACCTAACACCACAGCAGTGAAGGTTGGCCACAAAACCATCCAAGCGCAGCAGCATTTGTTATGTACTACATACTTTAAACTGTTATGTAAGTTCAAAGGAATCCTTTCGCAATGACAACTGTACGATAGTAAAAGTGCTTGGTTGTCTAACTAAGCCACTATGGCCTTTATACAACTGAAAAAGCTGCATTGGAATAAAGAACATTTGAATATACATAGTTTTGACTGCATAAATCCAGAACCCTGAATTATTTGCTGAAAGAAGATATTTATGTGTTCTGTGGCGTAGTCTCCGTTTGGGCTTGCAAAATGTTGATGTGCTGATCTGATTTCTAGAAGGCTGGGAAATGCAAATTTTATTTGGCCATGGTGTTTTGATTATTTTACTAGTAAAAACATTATTAATGACTATTTGTATTCTAATCAGTGTGTTCCCTCAAACAGGTTGAGCATATGCTTAGTGATCGTTTAATGCAATTCGTCAATGCGGATTTGCATGGTGTAAAGGTAAAGCCCCCCCCACCCACCCCCACGCACAAAAAAAAAAACGCACACATGCTTGCTCTCTTTTGTGGCTCAGTAAATTGCATGTTTGTTGGGCCCAAACTCCAACCCTCTGGTTTCCTATAGCTACAAGAAAAGGAAAAAACCTAAAATGGCCTTAAAATTGTACTTTGAGTTTCAGTGACTTCCTTTTTAGGAAATGGGACAACAATTTATAACCGGTGCTCTCGTAGCTGCACTTGCCCTACTGTCTTGATGTTCGTGTGGAAGTTGGGAGTTTTAACACATTGGTTAATTAAATATTATATGCTAACATTCGACCCTGTATATAGGATTGTCGACGGCGATTGGATAGGGCTACAATGGGTTATGATCAGGTGACGCCTTGAGTTCAAGCTATGTCGTTACCATTTTTTATTTATTTCTTCATGTTGGCATGTAGAGCACATACACAAATAAACAGTGTGACCCATGTTCTTTATACAATTTTGCTTTAATATTGTACTGTAATGCCTTATGCACTATTAAGATTCTATTGCTATCTTGCTTGTCAGGCGCGCGAAAAATTTGTGTCAGTGCGGAAAGGGACTAGAGCAGATGTAGTGACAGGACTCGAGGAGGTAAATTGTGACAACTTTTTCATAATGAATATTTATTCAGCTTACGTACCATCTCCCTAATTCCAAGTTTACAGGATCTACACAATGCCAAGTCAGCTTTCGAAAGATGCCGCTTTAACTTAGTATGTATCAAGATTTTTTTCATCTAACATTGTTAAGTATACCATATAACCATGCCAATCATTCTCATTCGCTGTAAGGAATTCAGGTACATGCCCTTGCAAACATTGAAGCAAAGAAGAAGTATGAGTTCTTGGAATCAATAAGTGCGGTGATGGATGCCCATTTGAGATATTTTAAGCAGGCATTGTTACTTTCTACAGTTTTGGTGATTGGTGTTGTTTGGTTGGTCGGATCCTTCTTGATTTTGTTCTTTTTTGATATAGGGATATGAGCTACTGAGCCAAATGGAACCATTTATTCACCAGGTTTAATAATCTCTCCTGTGACATATTGGTCTTTAAACGATAAATGTTCATTCTGATAACCATGAGTCTGTTGACCATAAATTACCATGAATATGCTAACAGTATGGTCTTGGTGCAGGTTCTAACATATGCGCAACAATCAAAAGAAATGGCTGTCAATGAGCAAGATAAACTTGCAAAGAGAATTCAAGAGTTTAGAACGCAGGAGGAAATAGCAAACTTGAGAATGGCTAGTAATGTGGACACATCTACTAGTGGTGATGGTATCCATGTTGTTGGCCTTCAATCCTATAAGAAGATTGAAGCCTTGATGCAGTCAACTGCCAATGGCGAGGTTGTTAATTATCCACTGCTTTTTGACTGATAATTATCCACTGTTGAGTAAAGATTCATAAATAATAGGCTAAAATATCCGGAATTCTAAGGATGCTGCTTTGCTGCTTCATGTAATTATTTGAAGAGACTGATAGGCTGATAGCCAAAAGATAATACAGATGTTTAAGTGCCGACACCCTTTTGTTTCTAACACACTGATTGATTTGTTTATGCATGTGTTCCTGAAATAGGACCAGACAAGTTGTATCTATGATTGTTATTCTTTTGGTTCAAAATCTAGTATTATACTCTTCTGTTATCCCCTTTTTATAATTAAATTCGGCCACATTTTTATTCTATGTTAATTCAGAGAAGCTTAGTTGCTTTCCCTTACTAATTTGTTTCTTTACCAGGTTCAAATAATTAAACAAGGTTATCTCTTTAAGCGTTCTGAAAATTTACGAGGAGAATGGAAGAGGAGGTTTTTTGTTCTTGACAGTCATGGGACTCTGTACTACTATGGGAATAAGGGGAATAAACAATCGGTATGCAATCTACATTAGCACATAGCGTTTTGATCGCGGCTTGTGAATATATTTAAAACTTGGCACGTCGTCAAGTATCCCGAGCTCCTTATCTTTTGCCTGTGTGAGTAGGCAAACTTGTATTTTTCAGAAATCTATATTTTGTCTTATATTTGACTGTTTATACTTCTAATAAATATTATCTTTTTCTAGTAGCTTCTAATCCTTCTTGATTGTGGTTTTCATCACACTTACTTACTGTGCTATGTTTCCTTTTAATTATTTTTTTTATATTGTTCATGTGGTGATGTGTCATTCTCTAGTGAATGTATCTGACCGATGCATATTTTTTTCCTCCATCAAACGGAGTGATTTTTTAAAGGGCTGTAGTATTATTTGAACTCTGAGAATTTTTGTGCAATTTACCATTTTAATGGGGCTGTGGTGGATTGTTTTAAGTGCAGTGTTTGAGAAGTTATGATTTAAATGTGTTATGTAATTTACCCTAAGCAGCCGTGTATCATATGTTATTCATTCCCTATTTTATATTTACCTCCTTTTGTTCTCTTGGAAGCAAGGGGTGGCATCACAGCAAACAGCTGGGGAAGGGACTGGTGTTTTTGGTCGCTTCAGATTCTTGAACCAAAGAGCTTCATCTCAGGGTGAAGATTCACTTTCGTGTCGTACAATTGATCTCAGAACTTCAACAATTAAAATTGATGCGGAAGAAAATGAATTAAGATTTTGCTTCAGAATAATCTCTCCCATGAAGACATACACTTTGCAGGTAATTGTAACTGTTACTCCTCAGATGTTGAACTTTATGTATACAGCGCAAATTTTTAGTGTTCAAGAAGAACACATTTTTATGCTATTTTTTCACACTGATGCCACATCCATTTCTTGAGATATTAATACATTTCACTTTGTTGATGGCAGGCAGAAACAGGGGCTGACCAAAAAGACTGGATTGAGAAAATTACTGGAGTTATTGCATCACTGCTAAATTCACCATTCCCGCAGCAGGTTTGCTGCAGTCTTTTCTCTTTTGATACATCCTACAGCAACACTTGGTTACCTGCTTAGTAGAAACAAACGGTACATCTAACTGTATGCATCTGCATTGCATAATCATGTAATACAGTAATAGTGCTTGGCCTGCCTTAAGATTAGCTCCATTTTAGTGCTTTACATGCATATGATGATTGAAGTTATTGATTGTTCAAGATTGTACGCTACTAATTTTTTCCTGATTTCATTTCATTTCAGCTGTCATACGGAAAGCTGGAGGCAGAAAATCATGGGTCTGCAAGTTCTATTGATTCTGTATCTCTTGAAGAGAGCAAAAGTTCAGAGGGACATGCTGATATATTCAACCATCTCAGGAATATCCCTGGAAATGACAGTTGTGCAGAATGTCGTTCTCCAGATCCCGATTGGGCATCTCTAAACTTGGGTATTCTTATTTGTATTGAGTGCTCTGGGGCTCACAGGAATCTTGGAGTCCATATTTCAAAGGTGCTATCTCTGATTCTATCTTTTTAACGCCTAATTTATGCTAATTATTTAATCAGTGATTACTTTGGGTTGACCCTGTCTTCCTCGGAAAAAAAGGTACTTGAAATTTCTGGAAATATTAACTTAGTGATGGAAGTAGTGTAAAACTGTAAACTGTTCAATTCTGCCAATGACTGCAGAAGATGATTTATGGAACTTAATGCAAACTATGAATTGCCTTTTGTTTTAAGGTTGGTATCCTACCTTTCTGGTGCAAAGAAAACCACAGATATTGGATCTGAAATGAAGAATCTAGATTTTTGCAGGCTACCAGAGCATAAAGCAATAAAAAGAGAGAAAAGAGTCTGCCCCTTTTTCCTCGATTCATCTCTCTTCTCCGTTAGGAACATTGCCTTCCTGCAGTTGCAATCCAAAATCTCTGTCTATACTGGCAATCTGCTCACCTCAATCATCTTGTGTGCGGGCATGGTCTCACTCTCACCATCAACTGACATTCACCTCCATTTATCCTTGCACCGCAACCATCAGCTACCATGACAGTAATCAATCTAGTGTAGTTGCTGTTCCCATTATATTATCTGCACTGATTGAATTGAGAGAATTTGTGCTCTTGTGATGGATGATTACATGACCAAGAAATGCTACTAGGCATTTCCAGTTGCAACTAAACGAGAAAGATTATGTTATAAAATTCAGATGGTGTGGAATGAGTAGATCGCTGTTTGACAAAATGATGAGGAAATGCCAACAATGGTGATGGTGATGCTGCTCTTAAGACATTGCATTATAAATTTCAGATGGTGTGGAATGAGTAGATCGCTGTTTGACAAAATGATGAGGAAATGCCAACAATGGTGATGGTGATGCTGCTCTTAAGACATTGCATCAGGAATGGCGAGCATAAGGATTATAAGGTTGCAGCAACCAGTGAGGTGGGAAGAGGACGGCGGAGACAATCAAGACAGAAAAGCAAAACAACAAAACCAACTACGGAGAAGTGATCAGTCTAAGGCGTGATTCAAGCATGAGATCCACCGCCCCACCGCCAATGGCGATGGCCATTGCCGGCGCAGTGGTGGCCAACTGGCTGGCCTCCTGCTTCTGTTCCTGGCTTCGGCATACGTAAGGGCGAGGGAAGGGCTATCAGGCTATGGCTGCTCGCGCTGTTCTCAGTGAAGTGCTGTGAATCGCTGACTACTTCCATCTGCGGCAGTGTGGCTTGGCCACAGCCTCCACATGCTGCAAGCGAGATAAGGATTTGACGGGAAGTAGATGGGGTTTACCTTATAAAGACTTGGGAAGGCCAACTCTAATTTGTGCAATTTAGTTTTTGGGAGCATAGGAATACTCTTAAAAGACCTTTGCTTGGTTGTTTATAGTTGTACCCTTCAATTGTATTTGTTAATGCATATAAGATGTTCAGAACTACTCGAAAGTTGAAATACATTAATCTTTGCCATATATACTATGTTGTGGGCTTGTGATATTTATGTTTTAAAATATCTTTTGATTTTGAGATTACACAATAGAGACACCCATATTTCAGCATTGCAGCTGATGTTCTTACTTGATGTAGGTTCGATCCTTGAGACTAGATGTGAAAGTATGGGAGCCAATAATTATGGATTTGTTCTGTGCACTTGGAAATGATTACACTAATTCCATTTGGGAAGCTCTGCTTCCGAAAGAAGATCAAGGGTAAGTTGAAGCGGATATATATTTTTTCTTAACTACTTTTCACATTCATGTTTGAGCCATTTCTCCTCCTAGCCACAAGTCCACTACTCCCTTCTGAAATCTGTAAGCTGTGGTACATTGACTAATGAATCAGCCAACCGGTTTGTGCTAACATGGATCATGTGTACAGGCTGTTTTGTACTTCTACATGTATTATTTAGGATTTTCAAAGTATTTGAGCTTTCTGGAAGTTTGGAACTCTTTGGCTTATCCTTGCATATAAGGAACATAGTACCGCAATTATAATAGACTTACCATTGTAGACTGAAATGGATCTTTTTCATTATGGGTAGGGGTGCTCAATAACATAATCAGCAGCATCTGAGGGAGGTGTTTTCTCCTTTGGAAATGCTGTTGTTAATAGTACTTGTTCAGTAGATGTCCATGAAGCAGTGGTATTACGTCTTTACCTTTTCATTCATAAGTTCGAGATTTCCATGAAGCAGTGGTATTACGTCTTTCCCTTTTCATTCATTGGTTCGAGATTCATTAGCTTTCTTATTTTAATCTTCTGCAAAGGAGTCATAAGAGAGGCCATTGTAACATGTTTTTATACATTAAGAGCATTGGCAACCAATTTATTAAGGTGTGCATGGAAGAACAAACTTTGCCCATTCCTCCTGTCTATGTAATATTATCTATAATTCTATATCCATGCAGAATGGATGAGCCAAACAGCGCTATTCTTTTCATTGAAAAGCCTAAACCTACCGATGCTTTCCCAATAAAGGAAAGGTACATACAATCAAAGGTAACCTCTTCTGTGCTTCCTTTTTAACCTCTTCTGTGCTTCCTTTTATCTTTAAGACTAAACCTAGTGAAGCATTCTTGATAATTAATATATGGCCTATCAGGTGTTTGTTGATGAAGTTTCCAAAAGGGAATCTTTCTGTGTTTATGAGCATTATACTAGTTAGAATTCTGTTCTAATCTCTATTATTTTAGTTTAGAAATCTTTTTAATTTACTTTCCAGCTATATTGAGCCAAGTGTCTAACATTGTTTTAGAGGAGCCAATCAGCCAGCTAGCATAGGACTTATGGAAATAATATTCGCACAGTTTCATATTTACGTCAATCCTGTGGTTTAGTCTATGACATATTGTGTCTGTAAGAATCTTTATGCACATATGTAGTTAGCAAAATTTGTATGGACCATGAGGATTTGTTCGTGATGTAACCTTTGTTATACCTTATAGTTGGAGTGTAAGTTCAGATCTATGGGCTTGATACACAACCAGATATATAATTCGTTTTATCAATCTGAATTTCTGACTGTATTGTTGGGGACAGATAACCTGCATGTGTGATACGGATAAGAAAATTGATGGACCATTGGATGATTTCCTTGTTTGACAAATAATATTTGATTTCAACTCTACAACTTGCATAATTAATGAAATGGCTGCCTAGAAAGCTGAAGCTTTCATGGTGAATATATATGCAAAGAAGTAATGCAGGCTGCAGCACTCAAGTTTTTTTTTTTCCTTCAAAATACTCTGGATTTGCTAGGCTTGATAGTATTTAGTGAAGGAAGATAGAGTTGGGTGGAATAGGATGTATTGCATTGAGCCTCTCGGGCGGTATATATAGAGGTACAAGACTTGGGGGGCAAGATGGTACAAGGGATTGTAATCCCAATGGACTCTAACCTACCAAATACATTATACTCTAACATCCCCCCGCAGTCACAACGGGAGCGTCGCAGACGGTGAGACTGGAGAAGAAGACGAAGAGCTAACATCCCCCCGCAGTCATAACAATGGATGCGGCGCGTATGCTGTGACTGGAGCAGGAACCGACGAGTAACTCAAGCAAGGCGATAGCCCTTTGTGCCGATGTCGAGGTAGCCGAGCGCGAGGGCGAAGTAGTCGTGGTCGAGGATGCCGTGCTGGAGATGGCCGTGGTCGACGTAGTCGTGGTCGGGTTACCGATGTCGAGGCGGTCGCTCATGAAGCCACGAGCGCAAAAGAGGCGCCATGGTGATGACGGAGACGCGTCGAGGCAGTCGTCGTGGAGGGGGGCGATGCCGAGGTCGACGCAGTCAGGGGCGTCGAGGATGTAGGCGAAAAACGGCGATGCAATCGAGGCAGACGGGACGGGAACGGGAGGGTCGATGCCGAAGTCGATGCAGTCAAGCCGCTAGAGCCGAGGCGTGTGCCAGGTTTGCCAGACCCGGCAACGCGTCGGGGACGAAAGCACGCACCGGTGTTGCCAGTACCGGACGTACAAGGGAGAGGGCCCCAACCAGGCGTGGTTGTGCTGGACGAAGAAAGAGCAGTGCGGGAGCGGACGCTCCAACCCGAAGGCGAGCAGTCCGGGCGGACGCTCTAGCGCGAAGGCGAGCAGTCCTGACGCAAGGTACGGTGGCGGCGGTAGCGCTCGATGTCGGCGAGGAAGGCCCGATCAGTATGACGAAGACCATGTGCAGACAAATGGCGCACAAGAGGTTGCACAGCACAGTCGTCGATGCACAGGGGACGGCGATGTAGATGCAACGGCGAGGGGACACACGTGCGGCGGTGCTGCAGCCCGAGGAGGCGACACAGCAACAGCCCTGTTGCTCGGAGAAGATGCGCGTAGTACTCGATGACGAACGTCACGGGAGCCAGGTGGATCGCGCACAATCGGCTGATCAGACCGAGTACGCGCGAGGCGGGACGACGATGGAAGAAGTCGGTGAAGGCGTCCCGATCTGTGGTGGCGATGACGAACCGGCGATGAAGATGTGCGGACGGGATGGCCGAGACGCGACGCGCGAAAGCGTCCCCTCGACATCGCGTGCCCGGCCTGGCCGCACAGTCGAAAGGGTAGAGGCCGGTGGAGTCGACGCCGATGTTGGAGTAGATACGTGCGAGGTCGACGGGCGGTGGGCGACTCAACCCCGATCAGTGATCGGGAAAAAAAAAGATAGAAACAACAGCAGCATTTTTTTTTGCTTGGTTACCTGTAAAAGGTAACGTCAGATTTGTGTTCTATAAAAGGTAACACCGATCCGATCTGATCCGAAGCTGGGCTCTCGGCGGGGCTGGCGCGGGTGGCTGGCGGCCGGCGGCCAGAGACGGGCGACCGGCGGCGGGCGGCGGTCTTCCGGCTGGCGTCTGGGTCGGCGGCCGGCGGGCGGACCTCTCCAGGCGGCTCGGCGGCGGATGAACCCGAGTGGAGCGGCGGCGGCAGAGATCCGGCCGGCGAGGTGCAGGCGGCGGCCGAGCGAAGGTGGCCGGGCCGGCGGGCGAAGGAGGAGCGCCGGCGTCTGGGTTCGGGTGGCGGCGGCCTGCGCCGGGTGGAGACCGACGGCGACCCGGGGAGAGGCGGCGGCGTCCCGATCCGGCGAGAGGAGGCTGGCGGCGGCGAGACGGCCCGAGGGGAGGTCGAATCGGAGGCGCGGCGGTCGGATCCGGCACAGGCCAAGGTGGAGGGGCGGGATCTGCGGGCGGAGCCGTCGAGAGGCCAGGCGGGGACGCGTGCGGGCGTGAAGATGCGGGCGGCTTGGTGGACCAGCTCCAGCGGGCGGCGTCCGACGGCAGCAGGAGGGGGCAGAGGAGCTGCTCTCCGTTTAGGTCGGCGCCGGGTGGATCGCGCGAAGATGGGGGCGACTTGGTGGAGAACGGCGGCCGAAGTGGAGCGACGGGATCTGGTCGGAGACCGGGGGGCTGCTGCTGCTTGACGACGATGATGGCGGCCGGATCAATAGGATCCGCCGCCTAAACGGTGGCGCTGCCCCCGGCGGAGATAAATCTCCCCGGGGGCGCGCAGTGCGGAAGCGAGCGGCGGCTAGGGTTAGAGGTTCTAAACCTAGAGCTCTGATACCATGAAGGAAGATAGAGTTGGGTGGAATAGGATGTATTGCATTGAGCCTCTCGGGCGGTATATATAGAGGTACAAGACTTGGGGGGCAAGATGGTACAAGGGATTGTAATCCCAATGGACTCTAACCTACCAAATACATTATACTCTAACATTTAGCATCATGTATGGATTATGTTAGTGTTATTCCTTAAGTAGTTTTCTCTATTCTGATGATCATCTTCTGTGTATTGTGACACTATTCATTCTCGTAAATGATCCATGCAGTATGTGGACAAACTTCTTATTGCCAAAGATTCCAATCAAATTACCATTGATATATTGAAAGCTATAAGGACGAATGATGTGAGAGCAGTGTATCGTATTCTTGTGTTGGCTGATGTGAGCCCTAACATGACATATGATGACTTGAACAACGATGTTCACCATGTTCAGCCAGTTACAGACAGGAAGTTACTTGATCCATCATCTTGTGAGAGAATGGAGGATTCTGGGAAACCAGAAGGTTGTCTACAAGGCTGTTCCTTACTGCACTTAGCGTGTCAATATGGTCATCCTGTAATGATGGAGCTTCTGCTACTTTTTGGTGCGGATATTAATAAGCAGGACTTCCATGGACGGACGCCATTGCACCATTGTGTCCAAAACAAAAATGATGCCCTCACCAAGCATCTACTAAAGAGGTAGGATTGGATTCTTGCTGTATGGTGTTGGTTAAATTTTTAGAACACGGTGTGTGGTTAATTTTGGTCGCAATATATTCAGTGCCTCAAGATGTATGCACGCTCATGCCATGTCATGCGAAGTCTGAAGCTCCTGTTTCCACTTAAATTGGAACTATTTTAGTGTAGAAGTAAATTGATTTCTTTACAAGAGGACTGTACTTGTATTTTTAATTTCATTCAGCATAAAGAGCTAGACACTGATACATTTAGGAAGATATGATATTTCTTTTGGGGTTTTGACAATGTGTTTGCTAATTTCACCTATTTAACCAAAATATTTAAAACTTATGTGAGTGTATTGTTGCTCAAACACTTGGATTCATCTAAGTGTCTATCATCCCATGTCCAGGTCCACCTATCGCTGTAAAAATGCAACCACGAAGGTTTAATGCCTCATTCTTTAGTTTAGTATGAAGACTTCACATGTCAGCATATAGTATTCAATGTGATCATACCAATATATTGGCACCATATCTCTGTGACAGTAAATTGGTATAGTGGTGTCACTTGATTCTTGACTATGATTGGTGCCTGTTCCAGATCATCATATGATACACATTATTTTTTTGTTTATTTGTTATTATTACTAAGATGCTCTTAATTCTGTGACCACCCTCTCATTTGCAACTGGAGAACACGAAAGCAATAAATGCAGTCATTTTTTGTTGATCTATTTTGATGATTTTAACTGTCTCCTTTCTACAGGGGTGCAAGAACAACAATTAAAGATGGCGGGGGGCTGACTGCTTTAGAGAGAAGAATGGAACTTGGAGCAATAACCGATGAAGAATTGTTCATATTATTTGTGAGGTATGATCAAGATTAGTGTTCAAAAAACCTTTTTTAGAAGCTACCTGGGTGATTAGTGTTTAATTTATGCTGGTTTCTTGAACCCTGGTCAAGATATAATTCTAGCCCTGTAGTTTGCTCATGGTGATTGCTTAACTATGGATCTCCTATGTGAATGATGGCCTCAACTTACATGGGTTCAATGCCTGCCATTTTCCTAGCATGAGCCATGTACACCAATTGAACCTATTAGAATTTCCTATATTGTTTGCATCAGTAATTGAGTTCACTTTTATTAACTTGGTTGGACAACATCTGACTTTGTGAAAAACTTCCGTGTGCAGGTGATGTTGCAAGAACAATACAGGGTTGTAGCAAGCAAATGTCTGTATCTGATAGTGTTGTACCACTTGTCTTAGCTTCTTCTGAAATGAATACATTTGTACATCTGATTATCTGAAGATAAGCCAACCTTACTTGAGATAACTTATCTGACCTTTGCACTTCTTTGCACAACAGCTATAGGTTAGTATAGCATGTATTCATTTATTCAAACACGATTACTGGGTTTGTATCATTTCTGCTGTCAAGCATGTAATAACACGTACGAGATATGTACATGCATGCCATTATCGTCCAATTTTGAATCCATTTATTTGCAGCCGGTCGTGTTTGCTATTCTAAATGTAATCAATTGTTTGCCACAATGACGTATGAGCCACGATCCTTGTATCATTGGCATTTGTAGCGATATCATAACTCTTAAAAAGTATGAATGACATAAATCAACTAGGGAGGGCAAATATTTAGCGGACAGAAAAAATATATAAGAAGTCGCCATGTGCAATCAGCTACGAATTTAACTTAACGCGAACAGTATTATTCACACAATCCATCAGCTAAGAGGTTGATTAGATCGCTGAAAGCTAAAGCCTAACAAAACATTAGCTCTATACCTATACAAAACTCCTTGAGACCTGAGATAATGTCCCAACTAACTTAGCCCAACTATCTATAAGCAGGTAGCCTGCACGGTGAGCACGCTGGATCCCTTGCAGTCGGCGGAGTCGAAGGCGTCGGTGTAGCGCACCGTGCACGACTCCTTCCCGACGCACGCCGCCGACAGCGCGTCGTGTGCCGCCTCGGACTTGCACCCGCCCTCGCACGCGCCGCACTGGCCCTTCGCCGCGTCGACGCTGGACATGGTCCTGCTGTTCTCGCACGTCAGGGTGATCATGGCGTCGCCCTTGTCGGCGCTCACGCACACCGGGCCGACCGCCAGCGTCTTGAAGTTGACCTTGGACGGGTCGCCGCCGGCCTCCTCGAACATCACGATGGTTTTGGGCTCGCCGGCCTTGAGGAACGACCGGGGCACGTGGTACCACCTCTGGCCGATCTTGTGGCAGCCGCTCTGGCACTTCTCCCCGTTGTCCCACGTCTTGTACTCCCCCGTGGTCGCAGCGGTGGCAGCCGTCCATGTCGCCGGCGATGCAGCTTGGCCAGTAGCGGCCTAGGTTGTTGCATTCACGTACGCCACGCCCTTGTTCGTGTTGGGATACGGGTAGGTTCGAAGGCTCACGGATGTAGAAAAGCATTATTAAGGTAAATAAAACTATTGGTATAGTGGTAGTCATTGGGTCAAGAGGTTCAGATGTCCAAAACCTACCTCTCTCCATTACAAAATGTTAATATTTCTGGGGCAAAAAGAGCTATGTAATAGACCATGTATATATATACACTATCTTGTAAAGATGGATCCATGGTCTTTGGGTGGCTCCCCTTTTGCTCTGATCCAGACCTGGCCCTGACACATACCTGTACAACCACCCTGACACATACATGTACAACCACCCTGGCTGTATCGACTTCGTTCAAAGCCTGGAGAACACTGGCAACGATAGCCAAGCTGCATTGCCCATGGGTGACATTAAGGCAATGACTGTGAACATAGTGGCATGCATTGGCATTGTTAAAATTGATCTAAATTTATACTGTATCTATGTAGGACACTTTATTATCTTATGTCAGATATAACATAGCAGGTGCATGCATAGATTGTATCAGACGTGGTGTCAATCTGTAACAACCGACTCGATATCCTCTCCGTGTGGGATTCTTTTCCCTCACACTATATATATAGGAAAAATACTTTTTACTCCCGAGTGTAATTACTCCCACCTCTAATATACCACATAAATAAACTTGAAATACTCCTTTATCATTTTAGGTATACTCATATACTAATTATAAGATACTCCAATGTAAAACATACGAAAAAATTGCAAAGGAGTCCATAGTTTTTAGTGCATTTTGTAAATACCTTTATATACGTACATAAAAAGAAGTATGTTGAAAAAAATGTACATACCACCTATATGATCTTAAATACTCGTATACTACATGTACATACCACTCGTTACGCGAGATACTCTCTATGTTGTGAGATACAACATAGGGTGTAATTACACTCGGGAGTAGAAAAGAGGCTTCCTATCTCTCTCTCTCTCTCTCTCTCTCTCTTA
Organism: Dendrocalamus latiflorus; assembly: GCA_017311315.1. NCBI lineage: Eukaryota > Viridiplantae > Streptophyta > Magnoliopsida > Poales > Poaceae > Dendrocalamus > Dendrocalamus latiflorus. The sequence continues at coordinate 27,235,983 of CM029633.1, forward strand.
GTAGCCCATAGGAAGAGCAAGCGCTCCATTGTAATCTCTCCTTATTATAGTGATTTACCTTCGAGCGCCTGTGATTTTTTTCCCGCAATCGTAGAAGTCACAATCGTGAGTCGAGCTGCATTGTGGTCGATGGTCGATACTCGTAAGATATAATATCTCGGTCGTACTCGAAAACCGGTAGTACCGTCTGTGTGAGCGATACTACCAGAGATGCTGGCCGACAAGCCGTGGTCGGTGAAGCGGTTGAAGGCACCGTGATTGAAGTCATTGTGGTCGACAAGCCATGGTCGTGAGGCATGGTCGAGGCACCATGGTTGACAAGGCGTGATTGAAGAAGGGCTCGAAGATGGTCAGGTCTATGTGCGGTCGTAGATCTGGTCAAGTAGCAGTATGTCTGACATACCAGGCATGTCCACTAACAGTTAGTTGGTTAGAGGACCGAGTCGTTCGGGTGTTGCGCAGATTGCAAAGTCATCAAGAATCTCGGGCATTTTGTTAGTGCAGAATCAGTGGTTCGAGCAACAGTTTGTTTGCATGTGTAAATTGTAATCTGAGTCTATAAATAGAAGAGAAAACAGAAAAGCTGTGGTGGATTGGAACAACGCAAACTCTTGTGTGTCTTGAGTAGATTCAAGGTGTTTGTGTGAGTTCCGACCACCGTGTGTGTGCGTGGTGTCCCTAGGCCAACAATTGGTATCAGAGCCCAAACGTCTAACATCTCTTTGGACCTCATGGTTGTAGAAGTGTACAACTAATATGTGAGGGGAATAATATTGGGAATAGTCCCACATTGGTTGTGGAAAAGAAAAGACATAACTTATAAGTATAAGAGAGACCTCACCTATTGGACTAGTCTTTTGGAGAGAAGGCACAATATCACTTATACGTATGTTGCTCCGTGGGCTTAGTTGTGTTCAGTTCGTTTGGACCTGTGGCCCTGGGAGTAAACCCGATTGGACCTAGGCATACGGCCAAGGTCCGATCTAACAATTGATATCAGAGCTTGGTGTTCTTCCCATGGGTCGGAGAAGAAGGTGAGGCGAAAGCCTTCTGCAGCTGACCGTGCATTGGTTAGATGTGAGGGGCCATGGCAAAAGGCTTCCGTAGCTCACTGTGCATTGGTCGGATGTGAGGGGCTGAGGCGAGAGGCAGCTGCAGCTGACTGTGTGGTGGTCAGATGGCGACGTGCGCTCGAGTCAGCGTGATGTCACATGCAGCGGCGTGCATCGAGCGGAGGTGCATAGGGCACTGGCAACGAGCTGGCTGCAGTACCAAGCACCCAGGAACGCGACGATTGAGGTCTGTGCAGCCATGGCGAGACCGGTTGTGTACCGGCGTCACACGCGATGTGCGTAGTGGCGATGCCAGCGGCGAAGGGCAATGAACAGCGCTGGTGCGGACAAGCCATAAGGAGAGTCGGCATGAGGGCAATGATGGTGGTTGTAGCCATTGTCACTAGAAGACACATAAGTTGCACAAGAAGGTTGCTGCGTGCGGCAAGAGTAAGAAGGCTACTGTGTGAGGCAAGAAGAAGATGATGATGTGTGTCATCAGCGTCATGAGTCAACATGTCAGATTATGACAACGAGATTAGGGGGTAAATTGTTGGAACTAATCTTGTTATTGGTCGTACTCGTGTGTTCGAGTACTGTGTATTGTGTGTAGAGTACTCAGTGTGTTCGAGTACGGTGTGCTGTATGTAAAGTACTCGATGTGTTTGAGTACTGTAGTCGTGTTGAGTACTGTGTGGTCGTACTCGTGTATTGAGTACCACGTGGTCGTAGTCGTAAGTCGTATTGCGCATTGGTCATAGTCGTAAGTCGAGCTGCGTAATGATCGTAGTCGTGAGTCGATGCAGTTAGAGTACTCGAAGGAGTACTGTAGCAGTAGTCATAGGTCAACAGTGGTCGTAGCACAGTAGTCATGCTACAGTGGTCGTAGCTACAGTGCTATCGTAGAAGTCGCAGTCGTGAATCCACCAAATTTGAAGTGCAGGCTCCAACAGTTTAACAGAATAAAAACATCACTGTGTTTGCTATATTTGCACTTCATGCTGTCTAGTAAGTACTAAGTACTATAATTTATGAATCCACCCGGCAGCTGATAATCCTTTTTCCTGAAAAAGGACAAACATGCAAAGCCATTTTGATATGAGACATACGAATGTCATATTAGTACAAAGCAGTTTGGTTGTTATGCTTGACTGCTGTACACACATTTGTATTCTAAGCAAAAGAAAAAATAGATAGCATATCCATCATCACATAAGAATGAAGGGGTGATAGTGACCTAGGTGGTGTGCTAATAGAATGACAAAGGTGGTGGCAAACTGTTAGTCTTAACAAAACTTTCGAGCAGTTCTGAATCAAATTCTTTTTGTCAAAGGGGGCATATATTTTTCACCATGCATACAATCGACAATGTTTACCTACTACTGAAAACTTGATATTCTTCAAAATGCCAAGGTTATTTTACAGTGAAAGGGAAATAGGAAGATCCAACATTACTATTATTTTTTTTTTGGGAAGAATGTTGCACAGAGTAGACTCGTTCTAATCTTTTGACGAAAATCCGAAGAAGACTTCGACCTGACAAATTATAAATCCCATTCTATGTTGGCACCTACGCCTTCGGCTGTGTACAAGCCTTAACGTACTTGCTAATGTTAAATGGCTGGGACTGGAAGGAAAAACACAAACAACTTCACCGTGCCATTTGGGGTGCTCAGCAAATGCTGCCACGTACAAGCATTTGTTGGCAGAGCTGTGTACCCATGGAGATTTCGATGCTGGGTTGGAAGATTTTCAGGGAAAGCTTGAGGAGGCAAAAGGTGCCAGATTTTAGGACAGTGAAAGGATTTGTTTGAGGGATTGGCAAAGGGAGGCAGCGTGGCTGAGGCAAATGAGGTTGTTGCTGAGGTGAAGAAGAAGAAGTTCCTAGAGAATTTGTTGTCCGGGTGGGAGAAGCTCGAGAAGGAACTTGGGTTGAACTCAGATGGCGGAGACGTGACTCAAGCAGAATGTACGTCTGAAGAACATCTTGCTGAGGCCGAGTCTGCTACTCAAGAAGCACTTGAGCTGGAAGAGTCTGCTGCGCCTGAAGCATCCACTGGTGAGGAAGAGCCACGGGTCTCGCTTAATTGGAGATTACTATATTCATCAAGTTTGTTTTGGTTAGGATGTTTACATAAACCATATTCTCTACATGGAAGAATTGTTGATGCTGCTTTGTAGAGAGGTAAACGTTAGGTTTTGGATACATTCTCTACATGTGTCTACTTTTGGAATGAAGAGACGCCTGTTAATGTGAGTCCTATGTACGATGTTGAGAGCTATTGTACTGGTGATGCTTATCTTATTTGTGGTTAAACACATCGTATTTCGCCATTTTCTCATCATTGTGTTTTTTGTATCAGTGACTCGTGTTTGCTTTCTATTGTTACTATCGATGGCTGAATTATTTAGCAAGGAAGATTTGACAGTCAAACCTGCATCACTGCTTGAGCTTTAGCTCTGTTGGTGTTGTGCTCCTCTGTGCTTTATATCTGGGTGGTTTTGTTCATGCCAATAAGTGAAAAAAAGGCATGGACCACATGCTAGATAAGGAAATTGCATTGCGGGTGATCTTATGGTTCGGGAGGTTGTGTTGAGTGTGTTGTATAAGTTTCTCGCTGTAAGATTATGCAATTGGCATGTGTTCGCAAGACGTGCTGCTGGAAATTCCTTATAACCAACAAGCAAGCCTATAAATTTTGCCATACATTTTCCTCTGTATAGACCTCTTGTTTGCAATACGAATTGCATAATTACAAGAACATTCAAGTGGGAATAACTGCAGAGTTTGAGTAATCAACAAATACCTTCTGAAAGACCAAAATGACATACCAGTAATAAGTCTAGGTTTTTTAGGGACGGAACATATCCTACCTCAGAACATGACAAGTTCACCATTCAGATGAAGCTTCTTTGGGAATCAGAAACAATGTAACAGCGCAAGCGGAAGTAACCAAATCGCTACAGTGTCCACGATCATCAAGCTGATCATACTAGGTGCGAACCTAGTAGTATAAATGAAAACAAATACTATGTCTTTGACGACAGGGTTTGGATGAAGGTGTCCACTCTAGCATTCATGGATCTTGACAAAAACTTCATGCAGATTGGAGGCTGCACCTTGGCCAGAGCCAGCACCGATTGAGGCATGCTCCAGATCCCCTCACCACAGATCAAACCTGAAGCAACCGAGCGCGCGAACACATCTGCCTCGGCCTTGTTCATCTTCTCCCACACAAACAGTATGGCGCTGCCGACGCACATATCAATTGCGAAGTACGATCCAAGGTAGAACGGTATCGCCATCGCCATGGGGACAGGTATGAACCTTGACACCTTCTTTGGCACCAAGTCCCTCACAAGGTTGACGACGACCGCCGCGGCGAACATTATGTAGCACAGAGTGAGGCAGTGCTTTGGTAGGGAAGAGAAGCCATTGACGCCGAGGATGGCCATGTTGCGGTAGACGATGGCGTAGGGCGCCGGGTAATCGCTGCTGCTCAGCCCGACATCGCCGAACGCCTTGTAGAAGAGCCAGAAGACGCATGGGCCGATGACGCAGCCCATCGCCGTGCCTATAACCTGGCTTATGAACATGGACCTCGGCGACGCCAGAGTCATGTACCCCGTCTTGAAGTCCTGCATGAGATCGGCGGCGGTGGCGACGATGGTCATCATGACACCGCACGCGGCGAGGCCTGCGATCACGCCACCGTGCGACGCGCCCGCCCACGCACCGAAGACGAAGATGCCAACCTTCCCGTAGGTGGAAGCAAGGGACCAGTCTGTGAGGCCCATTCCGTAGGCATTGCAGAAGGCCAGCACCGGCGCCATGCCGTAGGCGACTAGAATGTAGTACCATTTCAGCTGGGGGAAGATCTTGGGGACGACACCGATGGATACGGCTGCGACGGCAACATATCCAGCCAATGCAACGCTCACCGGGATCTGATCCTTCAGGAAGAACTCGTTGCGACGGTCATCGTCGAAGGATCTCGCCGAAGTAAGGCTGCCATCACCAGACACAGGAAGTGTGCTCGAAGAACTCTTCCCGGCTGCTGCCATGATTGCCTTGACCATGCGCAAGCTTACTTTGACGAAGTTGTAGAAGCCATCACCAAGGATCATCGCAATGGATATGAAGACCTTGTACCCTTGCAATCCATGGAAGTCGCCTCCCATGGCGGTGGCCGGGTACCAGCTCCCTTTCTTCGTCTCTATCAGCGGCCACATCAGTCCCCATGACAGGATGCCGCCGATCAGAACGGAGATGTTAATAATGTAGGGGCAGATCATCCCGACTCCGACGTAGATCGGGGAGAAGCTGAAGTAGAACTTCCTCTCGTACGCTTCCAGGCCTAACGAGGGGAAACTCTCGAAGCCGCAGTCGTCGCCGGCGGTGTAGAACCACTGGAAGAAGCCCCAGAGGAAGCTGAACAGGGAGTACCTGCCCAGGGTCTTCACCTGCTCCCTGAAATGGAACAGCAGAAAACATTTCTGAGATTTTTCGTCATGTGATGGGCTATATCCATTGGCAAGAAGAGACCAAGATCACTGCTCAGGTGACGTACTTCGCTTCCTTGACGCCCTGAGGAGTGTGGAATCCATTGATGAGAGTCGCGGTCGCGGTGCCGCTCGGATAGCTAAGCCCGTAGTCCATGATCATAACCTGCACGATGGTTAGTCATTGATCGAAACCAGTCAGCAGATTGCGTTTTACATACAGATGCACAAGTGAAACTTTTTTCCCCATCAAGATTTTACCTTTCTCAGAGGCACGAGAGCGAAGAGGCCGACGAAGCAGACGAGGAAGAGGAATCCGATCATCCACCCCAACCTCGGGTCCTTAATGTTCATGGCATCATGCGCCTCCGTCGCCTGCTCGGCAATTCTACTACTCATGCCAAACATGTACGTGCCAAATCCTCCTGCACGCGTAAGTTCGCTAACTTTCGGTACACGAAATGGAGGGGGGAAGAAACTCGAGATGGCGAGCGAGACAACGGCGGGCGGCGTACCGCTGAACGCGATGCCGTAGGCGGCGACGACGCAGGTCTGGATGACGGTGTTCTCCTGCCGCGTGAAGGGGCGGCGGGGCAGGCCCATCCTGGCCTCGGCAGCGGACCAGAGGCGGACGAAGAAGAAGCCGAGCAGGCCCGCGGAGATGTTGAGGGAGGGGATGATCCCCGTGGTGAGGTTTAGCTTCATGACGATCACGCTGAAGAGCACGGCCAGGAACGCGCTCACCACGAAGGCCCGGAGCGTCAGCTGCTCCCGCCACGACGGCACCGGCTGCGCACCGAACACCATCTCCACGGACTCCGCATTGTTGCCCTCCCTGGCCGCCGCGGCGACCTCCTCCGCGCCGGCGTCGGGCTTCTCCACGCCGATCTCCATGCCAGGGGGAGCAAACCGGTGCCGGGGTCGTGCGCGCGGACTGATCAAGATTCAAGAGTAGAGCAGCGGGGAGTGGGAGCAGGCGGAGCAACAGAATTCGAGCAGAATTAGGATCGCATTGAGCCGCCCCGCGAAAATTGCACGCGCTGGCTTGACTACCAAGTGGCCTTCCCGGACCGAGAGACTCCCTGTGGGAGGGGATCCATCCGCCATGGAGACCATGTAGGAGTGGCAGTTTTTCAACAGAGAGGACATGTACGATGTATCTGCATGAACGTAATGAATGCATTGGCGTCATCTGCCGTTGAGGCAAGATACACTCAGTTGTACAATGATATAGACAGCGACAGTCTGTAATATATCATTATATTATCTATAAATACACTAAAGATAACGTATACAATGTGTTGTCTGTATAGTTATATGTAATAGCCTCATATAATTAATGTTTTATCTATATAGTTGTCTATGCAATGATATAGATAGTAAAAAGTCATCTATAAGACCGTCTATTAAGTAGTAGACAATATCTTTCTCTCTCCTTTTTCTCTTTTCTCCACATTGCCTAAAATCTTATATAGCATATGTTTATAAATAACCGAGGAATTATATGTTTTTGGACAGAAGGCTTAAAAACACCCTAGAGTTGTCATATCCCGTTCCATCCAATGGGATATAACATATAGGGCCTATAGATCGATCATTCTAACAAGTAGGCCAATCTATAAGCCCTATTTACTAAATTTAGGCCCACCTGTCAGCCATGATGGGCAGTGTGACATGCGGTGATGGTAAGCCGATGTTTCAGCACCAAGATGACAACAACAATGATGATCAGCAACGGTGAAGAGGAGCTTAAAAAGAAGAGCATGGTGAAGCTCATATGTAGACCTTACCGGTACATCTGACTAAGAGGTAGGGTGTAACATCCCAAATTTTGGATATTCAAAAATGTGGAGCTTTTGAATTATTCTCGTAATATATTTTATTTGAATTTGAAGTTTATGGTATTTTTCTGAAAATTTGGTTGAAATTCCAAAAATTTAAAAATGCAAGAAGAAACAAACATGCTCAAATAATAGGAAATGGAAATCTAAAAAAAAGATGGTCCATAAAAAGAGGAAGAAATTTGAATTGAAATACAACATTTTTGATAATGCTAGAGAATTACACTGGGCAGCAAATATATATATATATATATATATATATATATATATATATATATATATATATATATATATATATATATATATATATATATGCAAAAAGGTTTAGTGAATGAGCAAACACCTAATATATAAATATATACATAGATATATAATAAGAGAAGGGGGTCAGACCAGGCAAGTCAGCCCAACCCAACCCCACCTCTCTTTTTCCCCATTACCGCACGCGGCCCACCTTCTGTTTCCTCGTTCCCCTGCCGAACGACACCCCTGCCCACTGTTTGTCTTCTCCCTCGTGCTCTCTTTCTTTCTTCCCTTTCCAGGCCGCCGCAGCCCAGCTTCCTCACTCCGCCCAAGCAACCCGGCCCGCCCTCTCCGCCCCGCGCTCGGACCAGCGGGCGCCGCGTTCGGACCAAGGGTCACCGCCGCCTCCGACCGCGCCACCCAGCTCTGCTGCCACCCCCTCTTTTTCTCTGCCGCTCGCTCCATCGCATCACGCGCGCACGCCAGCCCCTCTGTCGCTCCTCGAGCGGCACAGCGGCATCATGCCGAATCCTTTCGCAGGATCCCCTGCTCTGCCACCGCCTGCGCCTAGCTCTGCCCCGCCACTCGCCGAAAGGATGGATCGAGCAAGCCTCCCGATGCCGGTCATCCCTGCATGCTTATAAGTACCACTGAGGGCCACCACAGACTCCCCACCTCACATTCTCCCTCCCGCAGAGAACAATTGAGCTTAGAGCTTCCCAATCGCCGGCAATTCCATTTCTTCCCCAACTCCGGCGACCACACTCCCCGTTGATTCAAGCCATTAGGGCCCGATTCTTTGCACCCGAACCATCTCCAGCTCATCGCGAAGTCATCCCCGGCCTTCCCCGCGCCTCCCGAAGACTGTACATCACCGGCACCGGAGCTCCATCCCGAGTTACCGCCACCGCTCGCCGCCGGCCCGCCACCGAGCTTCCCGGTCCCCGCCGGCACTCCCATCGGCATAAACGTCACCCCGGCATTCCATTTCGGCACTCTCCCGCGCATCTCCAGCAGCCCCTCGCCGCCAGCACCGCCGCCTGACCACCGCCCCGAGCTTCCTCTGCCTCCACCCCGCACGCGCAGCTCAACTGCCTTCGTTCGCCTCCTTAGGTCAGGTAACACCCCCAACCCCACTGGCTAGCACCGCGCGCGTTCGATTTGTAGGCCCGAGTTCGATCCCCCTCGGCCGCAAGAGTTTGATGTAGATTTTAGAATTTTTGCCGACGGCTACAGTGAGGGAGAAATTAAGGAAAAATCCAAAAATAATTAATAAAGGATGCAATAAATAAATAAATGAACGGGTACACAAGATAATTAGGATATAAATGAGCTTTTTAACTATTTTAACCATGAGTAATCATCATGTGCTAGTAAATAAAATGCCGTGACTATTTACTCTAACTCCAAATTATTAATTAGAGGTTTAGAAGGAACATTGTTTAGGATATGCTCCCATGAAATGATGGCTTCGCAAATGAGGGTAGTCTAAGAAATAAATCCTAAGCCATTGTATATTAGTAAGTATTATAGGATTGACCATAGCATGGTTTAGAACTTAACCATTATTTCTATGCCCTGAGCAACCAGGAGAACCATTTTTGACTACTAAGTGATTTGGGCTAGTTATCACATGTGAATAATTAATGTGATTTGCCTAAATGAATTAAAAGGCTAAATATTAATTAAGGGCAATAATAAAGAAAATCTCTTATAGTTTAATGTCCAAATTTAATAAAGGCCACCATTGATTATAATTAAAATCTATGCCCAATATTCAGCATGCCTCCATTAAATAAATTTTAGCTGTAGATTTTGCTAAAGTAGCAAATAATGAAATATAATCTTATATACCAAGCTTTACCCCGATAACTAAGTTCAAAGTAAAATTAAGGATAAAGATAAGCCTAATGATAGCTAAAAGTAAATACAAGATAATAAAAGTGACATTAATTAAATATTAATGTTAGTTTTAAATGAATAATGATACTGAACATAAATTCGTATAACAAGCTAGGACCCGTATAAGTAGACCCTAATCCAAAGTAAACTTAGCTTAGCGATGAAAGGAGGTACATAAAATATTATACCACAGGATGCTATAAACTCAGGCTCTAAGACTTAATTGGTAAGCTAAAGATTTTATACATCGCGTAAATAATGTGTGGCCTGAATATTGACACTCGACAAAATACACCAATTCACAGGTTTAACCTAACTCATGGAACTTCCTAAATAAATATAAAAAAATAGTAGAAGAAGTTCATAATAAAGAGATCAAGTTATCGTATGCTATTACCAACCTTGCCTCAAATCACACAAATCACCCGTTAGCTCATAATAAAACTAAATTGAGTTTCTTCGGATTTATTTGGATCTTTTGAGTTATTTGGTTTCATTTGGATTCAGTCGTTTGTCGCGTAATTAGAAATTGGGAGTCGTGAAGATTCAATGGGTCAAGCGAGATCAAGATCGAAGTGAAGATAGAGACCAAAAGCTCGACACCATCAAACAAGAAAGCTTTGTGTGAGCTCAAGACCGCGGTAAACCGTGCCAGGCGAGTCAATACTTTGATCATGTTGAACCTACATTTTCTGCAAATTATTTTTGTTTAAATTATCAAATTGCATGCTGTTATTTTATATGCCAATACATGTTTAATTTAAGATTTTAGTTATATGCCCATTGTTTACTTGATTAATATTACACCTCCTTTGGAATACTTGAATATGTGAACCTTGTCGCCCTAGCAAAATTATAATGGTAACTTTTGAAAATAAGTCCCTAATTATATGCCATTCTTAGTACTGCATAAATACTCAGGGGCACTGAAATGTCCCAAACATCATTGTCATTTGAAATCATGAGAAACTGGTTTGGGCAGTCATGGTGGGAATGACTGGTATATTTTGACATGATTATTTTATGCTCCAAAAAATCCCAACTTGCTTAAATATCTGAGCGGATGGTTTGGGGGCTGGTATGTGGTGCGGTGGGAGCACAAATTGTGGAGTGTGGTAGAACCGCTCAGATAATACTAAGGACTGAATCTTGTGATGACCTCCTGATGTAAAACAGTACAACCACAAGTCTATAATGGGTACGACCTAGCTGAATAACTTGCAAGGGTTTAGTTCAGATATCACCAGTGGAAAGTGGGTGCCAGGGTGTACTGGTTTACTTACAGTGAGGCACAGGGTTTTACTGTAGTCGCACGGCGCAAGAGGGGGCTTCTGACTGTGGTGGTGTAACCCTTCAGCGGTGAAACCTCAGCGGGTGGTGTCTAGCTAGATCGGAGTAAGGTAAAAGCTTTGTGATAAATTATCTGGGTCTCATGCCTAAGGAAGCATGATGGCTATGAAGATAATTCATCTCTTGTGGTGAAAGTGTACAACCTCTGCAGAGTGTAAAACTGTTCGAGCAGCCGTGCCCACGGTCATGGGCGGACATGGGAACTTAACTAGATATAGTTCTATTTAAAAATATTTGGAAAATAGGAATGGAAAAGCGGAGGGCAGTGGAAGGCCCTGATTTGAATTGTCCTGGGTGTCGTCCCAGTGGTAAGTTAAGCGGCTATAACGCTGAAGGATGTTATATGGTGTGATGCCATATGTATGGAAAGATTATGGTGGTATTAGACATATGGTGTGATGCCATATGTATGAAAAATCATGTTAATATTCCTTGAACATTATGTTTTGTTCCAAAGTTGCTAGGTCTCAGGAAATTTTATATTGTATTTCAAATAGTGGCATTTCTATTCTTACAAAATAAAATATGGGAAGAATAAATAGAGTCGTAAGAAAAGAAGATGGATGTTTATGGTAATTGCATAAAGAAGTTGGTGGATTTATGTTGATCATAATAGGGATAACGATAGTGTGGAATCTAGGAAAAGTAAATTTGGTGGAGCCTAAATGAATATATAGGCTAGATAGATGATTTAAATGATCTTTGGAGATTTAGGGAGTATAAAGGTAATTGTTGGATCACAACACTGATACTTAGTATAAATTCTTGGAAGATATTGACAATGATGGGATTAAAATGATTTGATCAAATACTAGATGGATAATTTGAATCTTGGGAATTTGGAGGTATGAAAATAACTATAGGAGATTTATCTTGATCAATGATAATCTTGGTGGATATATATTAGTGAATCATAGACCTGATCAATGATATTCTTGGTGGATATATATTAGTGAATCATAGACCTGATCAATGATATTCTTGGTGGATATATATTAGTAAATCATAGACCTGATCAATTATATTCTTGGTGGATATTTATTAGAGAATTCTAGATCTGATCAATGACATTCTTGGTGGATGTATACTAGCGATTCGTAGACTTGATCAATGATATTCTTGGTGGAGGTACAATAGTGAAGTAGTTAGAGATGGATTATAAGGTGATAAGTGGAAGAGCAAATTATGGTTGTGGATCAGTAACGAAAAGGATTAGACTGTTAGGGATTAGAATACAAAAGACATTGGCGGATTAAATAAGTGATATTAGATAAATAATGTCACTAGCTGCTTGGAGTTTTAGGCAGTAATTGCTCGGTGGATTATATAGATTATGATACTCGTTGTTTGAGGATTAAGCAGCATTTGATTGGTGGATTGAATAATTGATGATATTCGCTGTTTGGAGTTTTAGACAGCAAACCATATAGAGAGTGTATGATCGGTGGATTAATTAAATGATGTCACTCTCAGTTTAGAGTATTAGACAGTAATCAATATAGAAGGAATAAGATCGGTGGATTAGTTAAATGATGACACTCGCTGTTTGGAGTCTTAGACAGCAAAGTGTGTCTTTGGTGGATTAGTCAATTATGGCAATCGCCGTGTGAAGTTTAGGTAGAATTAATAACACTATGATTTAATAATCATGCTACTAAAAGCGATTTTTAGCAAATAAAATAACCCGAGCCTCTCCTTGATAAGCCATGCATACTATTTATTTGCATTCTGTGTATTGGCTCGCGGAGCACGGGGTTGGAGTGCTCACACTCGCTTTTGCGACAAAATTCAGAATCAGGAATCAAATCACCTCGCCTCAGCAACAAGATTGGACATGCTGGCCGAGAAGATGAAGATGTCAAGGGCTAGGTCGCGAACCTCCAGTTGGTTGCCTGTGGGCATGTCCTGAAGGTCCCACCTGTGTGCTTCGTTCTTCCGCTGCTGCAATTTAATGATTTCGGCTTAATCGGCCCATGAGTAAGTCTACTATTATATTTACGCTTCCGCATGATATGTATTTTGATATTCATTACTGTAACTCTGAGCACTATCTACTGATTCAGGGAATAGTGCAGAAAATCACAGAGGAATCCGGATTGTAAAATCTGGGTCCCTACATAGGGCCACTTGTCATATCTTGTTGGATGGGACGAGATAGACAAGCATGGGGTTTTTTAAACCTTATGCCTAAGAATATATGGTTCTATTGTAGCATGCGCTATAACATATCTTGTCATATCTTGTTGGATGGGACGAGATAGACAAACATGGGGTTTTTTAACCTTATGCCTAAGAATATATGGTTCTATTGTAGCATGCGCTACAACAATGGGTACTGGTACCCCTCTCTACAGAGGATACAGATTAGCAAGAGAGAGAACTAGCGGGTAGCCCAAAATGAGTGGGTCTGATCATCTCGCACCCCTCTTAGGAGTTTATATATATGAATATAGTAGGATAGAAAATTCCTATCATATCCCTTAATAATTACAAAGTGTGAGGATAAATCTGTACATTTCCTTCTATATATAATAATATGCTATTGGGTTTGTTCTAAGGTCTAGTAGATAAACCTAACAGACGTAAAGGTTGGACACTCCCACAACAGGTTCCTTGAAAAAAAATTTATAAAACCTATGGTTTTAGTTACCTATGCCTCAAAGCATGGTGTTTTGTGAAATTTACTTTAAAAATTCAATTGCAAGGCATAAGATAATGATACAGCCAAAACGCATTCCAAAATATTTTACGTGGTAAGGGAATTCTATGATCAAACTGCATAAATGGATAAAATAGAGAAATAGTGAAATACACTAAAAAAACTTCACCGTCGAAGACTACCATACTGAAGAACATGAAATTATCGGGTGGATGGCTCAAGCCAACACATTGATGTTGTGATAACATCCAACCTTACTCAAGACCACAAACTCCTTCCTTCCAGGCAGTTTGATATGCAACACATATGGTGCACTTCAGTTTAGCAAGGCTGCAAAGGGCATCAGATAAAGTTCCATTTATATACTAAAAAACATCCATGATCCATCACAGTTCATGCGGCATGCCTTGATTCCTACTAAAAGTTAAGCATGTTAAATAAGAAGAGACTTAGCCGAATCATGTTGTTGCTTCAGACCACGGAGGAAAGAAGCACCATTCGGTCACTAACAGCTCATATAGCCGAGACGATTAACCGATTAAGTGAATAGTTCGAAATTGAGCATGCATAACTTAGAAAACACAGTATATATGTTAAATGATGCCTTAGAAATATGGGATGCATAAACAACTGAGGCATAATTTTATCTAAGCTCAAATGAAAACACAGCTGAAGAAATATCTTAAAATCTTTTCGAGATTACCTGCCAATTATTCCAATTTCATGCTATAATCAAGGCACTATGACGGTCATGATTTGGTAACCTATTTCGAGTACCGACATCAACATATGCAGCCTTGCAAACTAAATCAGATACAATTACTACCCATTCCCTCGCAATCTTCAATGTATACATTACTTGTTGACATATCTTTCCTTGCACCCCTCAAACCCAGGGCACATAAGAGCAACTCCAGCAGGGCCCCTACTTGAGCCCTCATCCTACTTTTGAGGACCGAGGGGCAACAAACTCACTCCAGCAGGGCCCCTACTTGAGCCCTCAAAAGTAGGGGGCCCTCAAATCTCCCCCTCGAGCCCTCATTCCTGGGGGGTCTGGAGGGAGCCCCTACTTTTGAGGGCTCAAGTAGGGGCCCTGCTGGAATGAGTTTTTTGCCCCTCGGCTCTCAAAAGTAGAATGAGGATGAGGGTGGGTCCTATGTGTCATCCCCTCTAAGAATGAATTTGAGGGTCCTGTTTTGAGGGCTCCTGCTGGAGTGTAGCCCAAAAAACAGAGCCCTCAAAAGTAGGGAGAGCCCTCAAATAAAAAATAGGGGCCTTATTTTGAGGGCTACTGCTGGAGTTGCTCTAAGTTTCTTCTCGCGCTTCTTAATTTTGCGCATCTTCTTCTGGTGTGCCTGCTCCCGGATGCTCTCCATTCGTGTATTTTGCCTCTCCTTCCACTGCTCCACATGCTTCTGCTACTGCCTTTTATCCTTCTTCATGCCCTCCTTAATCAACTTTGGGAAATCGTGCACCTTCTCCCCAGCAGCCCGTCTTGTTGCCACATCCCACGTCGCTTGCGTTCTTAGGATCTTCCTTTGTTGGGGTGGAAACGAGCTGAACCGAGTCGAGCTGGCTCGAGCCAAGCTCGTTTCGGCTCGTGTGAACAGGAGGCTCGGCTCGGCTCGTTTCAGAAACGAGCTATGAGAGAGGCTCAGCTCGGCTCAAAATGCGACTCGAGCTGGCTCGCGAGCCAGAATCAAGTCTAGGAGCAGCTGAGCAGTAGCAGCAGCAAAGCAAAGAAATGCACAAACTTCCCACTAGGAGCAGCCTTTGTGAGCATCAGCACTGAGCAGTAGCAAAGCAAAATTAGTAGCAGCTGAGCAGTAGCAAAGCAAAGCAATTCACATGAAAACTCACAATTCACATGAAAACTAGAATTAACAGCAGTAGCAGTAGCTAGAATTTACATGAAAACTAGAATTAGCAGCAGCAGTAGCAGTAGCTGGAATTTACATGAAAACTCACAATTCAGCTAGAATTCACAATCTTCCCACTGAGCAGCTAGAATTCACAATTCACAAACTTCCCACTGGGAACAGCAGCAGTTCACAGCAGTAGTTCAGCAGCAATTCACAGCAGTAGCAGTAGCAGCAGCAGTTTACAACTTTACATGTTGGTCACAGCAGCAGTTCACAGCAGTAGTAGTAGCATGAAAACATCATAGTTTACAGCAGTTCAGCATGAAAACAGGACAGAACAGCAGCAGCAGCAAAGAAATGACATACAACAGCAGTAAAGAACAACAACAACAAAGAACATAGCACAGGACATACAACAGCAGCAGCTGTCTGGGAGTAGCAGCAGCTCGAAATGCATGGAAGCATCAAGTTTTCGACAGCAGCAGCAAGAACTTTCAAACTTTTGCCTCTCAAGAACCTCCCTTTTTTCTGCTTACAATTGTCTGTGTTCCTGAAAGTAGGTACACTAGAAGAACATGAAAAGAACAACAAAATTGTATCACATACATAAGCAGAAAATCACCTATATGCCTCATATCATAAATAGCAATGAGTAAGGTAATATAAAGAATAGAATAAGATTGGTGGAAGCATTACCACACACTAACTGCTCTACGATGTTTTTAGAAAATGGAATGGTTTGAACATCGTCCTCTTCATCTTCTTCCTAAAAAGATGTATAATATTCAAGTTAGCTATAACATAAGCAAAAACAAAATAGACAAATATTGTAATACAGATGAACCTACCACAACTATAGAAGGTTTCATATCATCATGTGCACCTCTGATCCAGCTGGAGGCACAAACCAAATGTTGAACCATAGTCGGACGTAAAGAACTCCAATAGTCATCTAGTACTCTACCTCCAGCACTGAAAGTTGATTCTGAAGATACACTGGTAGCTGATACATTCAAGAAATTATTAGCCATGTTCGACACAACTGAAAATCTATGTGCATTCAAATTCCACCACGCAAGCAATTTGATGTTCTTGTTATCTAAACTCTCGTTCACTTCATCTAGTTAGATGAGCAACTCTGACTTTGAAGGCTCGGTAGAAGTGGAACGTAAGAATGACTGGAACTGAGATAAGACTGATGCTAATGAGCTGCTTGTACCCATAGCTGAAGAGGAGGTTGCTTCACCTCTGTTGCCCATTCTGTTGTGCCGATGATCCATCTCAAACTGTGAATACAAATCTTCCAATTCAACCTTGACACCATCAAGCTCTTTTGTAGCTTTCGAGGGCTCATATATTTGGTCGAAGTACCCAACTAATGAACCTCATCTTAAACCTAAGATCAAGAATAGTAGCAACGACTATGACATTGTTCTTTTTCTTCCCAATACTTGTCAAACTTATCCAACATTATAGTAGCCATTTTCTTCAAATACTCATCTCCAGAAGTAATTGTGGCTCTTAATGCAATCTTGACATTAACTATATAAGGATAAAAAATATTTGCCGTTGGATAAGTTGATCCAAAAAATGCACTAGTCACTTCAGATAAGGACTTCAATATTGGTGCAATTTTTTCATAAATTACCCAATCTTGGTCCGATGTTTGCCATTGATAATTTGCATCCGTGTCGGCATAACACACTAAAGCATCCTTATAAGCAATGCATACTGACAACATTTTGTATGTGGAACTCCATCGTGTAGACACATCAAGGCTCAATCCAGGGCTAATTTGCAAAGCAAGAGATGAGCAGATTTGTAAGAATTTGTGCATACGAGATGGAGACTTCTTTATATATTTTACTGTTTCCCTGAGCTTGTTAATCAAAGGTTCTAATGGTAGTAGGCCATCATTAACAGCCAAATTCACTATATAAGCACAACATCGAACATGAAAATACTCGACAATGAACCGAGCTGATCCTCTAGCAGCAAACTTGGCCATTAAACTACGTACAACAACAGTATTCGAGGAAGCATTATCAAGAGTAAGTGTGATAATCTTATTCTCTATTTTCCATTCAACAATGCAATCAAAGACAGCCTGAGCTATGACAACCCCACTGTGTGGAGGATCCAACTCAATAAAGTTCAGCACACGACATTGCATAACCCAATTTTTATCTATATAATGTGCCACCAAACACATATAGCAAAGTTTTGGTTTGAGGTCCACAAATCACAAGTTAAATTAATATGTGACACTTTTGAGACTCTTTCTAAGAACTTCTCTCTCTGATTCATAAATCTTGATGCATTCATTTCTTATCGTCTTTTTACCAATGAACTGATATAATGGATTTAAGTATCTCATCAAAACATTAAACCAAGCATGCTCGACCATCCTAAAGGGATACTCATGGACAATTATCATCTTAGCAATAATTCGACGAGTTTCATCTTGATCATATTTTGTAGGAGTAGAAACAAAAGGTAAACCAGTCTCACCTCCCATGGCAGGACCGAAGTTGAGTTTTGCTTGAGCTTTCATCTTAGCCACCTTATTCAGATATGGTGTGCACTTCGGTATATGCCTCATAAGATGTGAAGTTGCACCCCCTTATTTGTAAGACAAGAGTTTGTAGCAGAACCTACACTTTGCCTTTGTATCAACCTCTCCTTTCTTTGTCTTCGATGGAACATTCACGACCTTAAAGATCTTCAACAATATGATCTCTGTTTCTGTCTACCAGTTGCCTTTGGAGATCCTTTCCTCCTTTTTGCCCCCCTCTTCTGAGACACTGTACCCTCTTCTGTTGTCAATGTCACAGCGGCTTCTTCAGCACCATTTGAACTTGAAGAGTCCATCGAAACCTCTTCCCGGTCCTCATCAGATGGTACACCACCATGAACATCACCAGCCAAAGCCTCCCAATCCACATCCTCGCTCAATGACTGTAATAAAACATTGTACAATTGAAAAAACAATTGAATAACAATAACATATACAACATATGTCAACAGAGTTCACTAGTAACCGCTGCAAACTGCAAACATAAAGAAAATTAAATAGAGTTCACTAGTAACCGATGCAAACTGCAAACATAAAGAAAATTAAATAGAGTTCACTAGTCAACAGAGTACTCTTGCTAATCCATAAAGCAACCTTCCCTACATGAACAAACTATCTCAAGAACATATACAACATCTACACTACTACCTCTATAATGCTACATGAACTTGCTAATCCATAAAGCAACCTAGTGAAGTTCCAACTGTGAAATTGCTCAAACCTTCAGCACAATTCTAGGTTCAACATTTGCACTACTACATGTCTACATCTACAGTTACACTACACTCACCGAGGCTACTGGTTCAGCGAGGTCAGGAAGCGGTTGGGAGCTGAGGAGGTGTCCACCGGTTGCAATTGCACGCTCACCCTCTATTGCCGAGGGGGAGGCCCCGACGTCGGCCGCCTTCTTCCCTCGAGCACAAGACTCCATGCTCCGTTCATGGCCCATGCGCGTCGGTTGGAGGAGGCCGCGACGGATGGAATGGTTGGAAGGATCTACAACTACGAGGCGGCGTGGTGGATCGGGAAGGATCTGCGACTGCGAGGCAGCGTGGTGGATCGGGAAGGAAGGGGGTCGGGGAGGATGGGGATTGGGGAAGGACGCTGCCCGCGCGCGTGGGAAAGAAAGGGGATCAGGGAGGATCTACATGGTGGAGTGGTGGATCACGAAGGAAGGGGTCAGGGAGGATGGGGATTGGGGAAGGAAAGCAGCCATGTGCATGGAGAAGGAAGGGGATCGAGGAAGGACAGTGGCCGAGCGCGTGGGGAAGGAGGCGGCCGCACGCATGGGAAAGGAAGGGAATCGGGGAAGGACGGTGGCCGCGTGCGTGGAAAAGGACGGCGATCGCCGATCGGGGACAAACGGCGGCCGCGCGACTGGGGACTAGGGAAGGATCGGGAAGGGACCGAAGGGTTAGGGTTAAACCGCATCCACTGACCGCACTGTGTAGCCTATAGGGTTAGACTGGGCCTTTGTGGGCCGAGCTTTTTAGGCTCGTGAGCTGCTCGCGAGCCAGCTCGAGCTCGGCTCGTTTTTCTCACGAGCTCGATAGTCAACTCGGCTCGGCTCGAAATTTCACGATCCCAAGCCGAGCTTTCTCGGGCTCGTCACGAGCCGAGCTGGCTCACGAGCTTCGAGTAGATTGTCCAACCCTATTCCTTTTCCTGCTGCATCCGCTTAGCCTGCTCCAGCACCTTCTTCTTGTTCTTAATCCTCCTCTGCTTCCTGCGCCTCGCTTCCTTTGGGTCAACCCACACATTTCCATACATGATGTATGGCGCTTTCTCGGCTTCCTTCTTGGGCTTCTTTCCATCGTTACCCTCTACATCCTCAATGCAATCCTCATGCTTCCGCTTCTTGCCCTCATCCTTCCCCTTCTTTCCTTTCTTCCCCTTTGCCTTCTTGCCCTTCTCCTTCTTGGGCTTAGTCAAGAACTCCGGCCCAGTACACCGGTTCCCACGGAGCTCCGCAATGTGGCGATGAAGCCGTTCTCGCAGCTCCTCGCAAGTCACCGAATGGTCCTCGGCCACCACTGCCGCTGATGTGAGTGACATCTCATCCTCTTCTTCCTCCTCCTCCACATTGTTATCGTCGTCATCCTCGGAGCTTGCCTCATCCTAAGACTCTAGGCTTTCATCTTGTGACTTATCCTGCTCCTCCTCTGCATCTTGGTCAGCAACAGATTTCTTGAGGAGATTGAGGGTGGAGGAAGGCGGAGCCGAGGCGTCAAGGCACGCGCAGCGGGCTGCCTTGGGATTGGCGCGGGACTGTACCAGAGGTGGTCCTCGTCGGCGGTCGGGAGGTAGAAGCACGGGGGAATGAGCTGCACAAGCGCATCAAAGAAGAGGGTGTGCCCGCGGACGCCGCTGCAATTAGCCACGGCTAGGAAGTCGGTGAGCATGGTTGCGGCGAGTGAATTATAGTCTGCCACCACTGCGGCGGCGGCGGAGGGTTTCCTGCCCATTGCGGGGAGGGCTTGGAGGGTTGCGGCGATGGATGAACTGCTGCCTGTGGCCTCTAAGGGTCAGTATTATGGTTGAAGAGTGGGCTTTAAATGGGCTTCCTGTCTATAATGTTGGGCCTTCTATCGTCCTTCTCTATTGGGCTTCGGCATGCAGAAGTTGCAATTTTGGATTGCCATGAAATAATATGGCAAAAATAGGGATCCTCTCACAAACATGAAAGGGGGGGCCGGGTATGCAATGGCATAAAGAATTTTTAGCTAAACAAATTCTCAGGTTTTCCATGTATATTTCCCACTTCCTCAGTCCAACTTGTAGCAAAAAAAAAATGAATCCGTGGTTTTTCTTCAAACAAAATCTATCATGCTACTAGGGGCGCGCGCGATAGTCTTATTGCGCAGACCCAGTCTCGCACTCGTTTGATGTACGTGAGGGCAGTAGCTCAAGAGTTAATTTAACACTCCCTCACATGCGAGCCCCTACAACACCTAGTCCTCTCACCTTTTCTCACACTCTCCACCTCCCAGCACCTCATTACCTACTTCTCAGTATCCCCTTTATCGTACCCTCTGCTTGGGATCTCTTTTGAACTTGTACTAATTTTGTGGATTGCTTTGTGGAATATGGATCAAAGGGAGCTTGCTATGGTGGCATGAATTTGTACATTCCTTGGTATGATCTATTTGATCATTCTGGCTTTGGTTTGTCAAATCGACCAAATGTTGCAACACTACAATTTTTGAGAGGGAATAGGTACTTGTGCTAGTTTGGAATTCGTACCCTTGTTGCAGGATCTCTGGTGTTCATGGAGTATGATCATAATGAACCTTGAGAGAGCCTTTTAAATTAGTAAAGTCTTCAGGTGATAAGTACTACCCAACATAGGATTTGATTGCACATCATATGAACAATAGTTGCATAAAAACATGACCACATGAAAAGTGATGAACTTATGAAATTCATAATCCTGAGTTGGTTCGTGACTAACTGGTAGTAAAGGCGCTCTAAAAACATGACCACATGAAAAGTGATGAACTTATGAAATTCATAATCTTGAGTTGGTTCGTCACTAATTTGTAGTAAAGGTGCTCTTCGTTCCCACTGCCAGTGCTATAGATGAAAGGCAATATCAACTCATTGGCAGGTCTATATGGCTATTGTGCAAGTATGAAACTAGCGAGTAGATCGACAGGTTGCTTAGTCACACTACACAATACTAGTTATCTAGTGCTAACCAAAATGGTAATATAATAATAGATATTCATGTTGCTAGAATGGGATGTGTTCAAATGACGCACAATGGATTTACTAGGGGAGGAAGTTTCTGAACTAATTTACAAACTCACAAATCAATGATAATTTTTAACTTGGGTTGTAATTTAATAAAATTTTAGACAGTCACTTACAGAACTTTTGTTGTAATAACATAGTACATGACTATTGTGTTATTGTTTATGCTTATGGAAATAAATTTGTTACATAAGATGATAACTTAAGAAGAATGTGAAGATAATTAAGTAACTAATTAAGGATGCCAACTTCTATGATTTTTTTATGCATACAGAGATAATTTTGTTACAAAAGATGATAAACTTTGGAACAATATGAAGACACTTAGTAAAGATGCCAATGGCTGTGGATTTTTTTATGCGTATGGAGATAAATTTGTGACATAAAATGATAACTTAACTATAATATGAAGCTAACTTAAGTAACTAATTATGGATGCCAACTTGTGTGATTTTTTATGTGTATGGAGATAACTTTGTTACCAAAGATGGTAATTTAGAAGATGCCAATTCTTCGCGTCTGGTTCCTGTGCGCGGCGATCGCGTGAGAAAATGACGACCTCTTGTCTCTCTCCTCTATCTTCTATCTAAACTAATAATCCACCAGTTCAAATTATTTTACATCCACCCAACAATTACCTGCTCCACAGTCATGACCTTAACTACGTCCACACCACAATATGCACCCAGAAATACATCATCATAAAAACGTGCATACCAGATTAACTCTCCTTCATTCTCTCTCCTTACTCAACCATATCCGACGGTCATTCTTTAATGGATCTGCAGTACCCTCCCGCGTCCCGCTCTCCCCCACTCGCGAAATTTTCGGCCGATCCCCTCCCTCCCCCAAACCCTAGCGTCAACTCTCTCCTCTGACCCTGGGTCCGACTCCTCCCCCGCGCCGCCGCCGTCCTCCTCCACCTCCTCCTCACTCACCCCTCCCACCCGCCGCGCTGGGACGATCTCCTCCACCCTCTCGCGCTCCTGCACGACCGCCTCGCCCTCCTCGCCACCGACCACCCGCCCCTCGCCGCTCTCGCCGCCGCCTGCTTCGAGCTCGCCTGGCGCGCCCCCGCGGCCGGCCGCGAGGCGCTCGTGGCCCAGACCCTGCCCTACCTCCTCTCCCAGGCGCTCACCTCCGGCTCCAATGCCAGGCCGCTCCTCCGCTGCCTCTTCGCGCTCCGCGACGCGCTGCCGCTCCTCGACTACGCCGACAAGAGCATCTCCTCCCCCCACCCCGCGCCGCCGCCGCCGCCTCCTCCTCCCCACCCCGCGCCGACGCCTGCGACCCCTCGCCCGAGCCGCAGCCCTACCTCTCTCGCCAAAGCCAAGCCGCCTCTCCCTCTCTCGCAAACCCTAACTGTCCCATGCCTCCCGCACCCTAGCTCGCCGCCCACCATGCGCGCCTTCGCCGCCCCCATGGAGACCTCCTCCTTCGCCCGCAGATCCGCCGCCCCGGACCCCGGCTCCAAGAAGCCGCGCCTCGCGCAGCCGCCGCCGCCCGCCGCGTGGGATCCCAGATCTTACGCCAGCTCCGTCGCTGCCACCAATGGCAGCGCCGCCTCGAGCGTCGAGCAGGCGCAGGTGGACGAGCTGGTCGCGCAGTACCGGACGGCGACCACCGGAAGAGATGGCTCTCAGCCGCGGTGTCCTCTCCGGCCTCCGCCTCCTCGCGTCCGGCACAGAGGTAGCCTCTGCGCCTGGTAAGACCCTCTTGACCTTGCCCGCACCGGCCCACCACGATCCGAGATCGGGGTTTCTTTTTCGCTGACACGATTTGATCGCTTCGTTCTCGCTGTTGCTCTTGGTTGTTTGGATTGCTCCGGATGCGTGTGACGGTATCTAGAGAATGCTAGAATTGTTGACGAAATGTTTCTTGTGGTGCTCGATTTGGGCCAAGATGTCTCTGCGTTTGCAAATGTTCGTTAAATTTTGAGAGAGATAATGGTTATTTACAAAGTACCCTGAAATTTATATTGGAATTGTGGTCCGTTAGAGGTGGCCTCTCATTTGATCTGAAGCGATAGGAAGCGAATGTTAATGTTGTCTAGGTGAACTATGTGAACAAATGGGGATTGTGAACTCATTTTCTTTCAGCAAGGATATGATTTTGGGGTACATGTCTTTTCTTTGGGTATGTTTTTTTAAACCCTTTTCTTTGGGTATGTTGATTGACATTAGTTTGAGGTCAGAATCAAACTCCTCGGAATCAAGGATTCCGTATTCTCACCCACTGGGCGCTTGCATTGTCCTAGCATATTAATAATGTTGGCAAATGGTACTGTACAATCAGAATGAAAATGTTATCTTTGACTCTTTCTGAAGTTAAGTCTAAATCCTGTAGATGATAGCTGTATGATTATATGATCGTTTTGTTGTTTTCCCTTGATAGTTGGTAATCTTGTTCTTCATGTATTGATGTATCTGTGATTGGTTTTTTGTCAACCATTGGTAGGGTCATTCTCCATGGACCTTTCTTGTAACTTGAAATCTCTAGGTGAGGTGCTGCAAGGGGTGGATCAATTTCGTGCTCCTGATCAGCCGCCAGGGCAAGGTGAGGCTCACCAAGTGGTATTCACCTTACACCCAGAAGGAGAGAGCCAAGGTCAGCATCCTATACTGGCTTGTTATGACCCTTTTACTGTTTCTGTGCTCATTGTAATTATACATCGCTACTTGTGCCTGTTGATCTGTGCGGTAGTTAGACAAGACAATTTAGCAAGGGCAGTGTAGTATGGATGAAGCAGAGTTTGGTAGTAGTGTAGTATTATGTTGTGTTTGCGCAAGTGTACATTTGTTATTGAAAGTGGATGGATGACGGATACTCTTGTAATGATAAATTTGCAGCTATTGTGCTGTGCGTATAATTTGTTCTAGGCTCTGTCTTAAGGTAGCATTTGTTTGCTGCTCAGTCTATGATGGACGATTCTAGCTGTCTGATGCTTGAACTTGAAGACGTGTTCTTGGTGTTTTTTTGTGCCATTCAGTGTATCTAATGTTTGCTGAAAGATCTGCCAACTATTATAGTTGGTCATACAGCAGCAAAGCTTTTTACATTTAATCTTCTGAAATTGGCACTGCCAAGTAAATATTTTTTGTTGGTGAGACGCATTGTACTGGTTATCTTATTTTTATGTTTTTTACCCATGTTGAAAAGGTCATTCGTGAGCTCAGTGGGCTCATTCTTACGCGAGGGCCGAAACTCTGCAACTTTGTTGAGTGGAGAGGTTACAAGGTTGTATACAGAAGGTATGTTTAAGGAATGCCATTGAGGTTCTATTGTTTGCTTAATTGCTTATACGGTTTTGCTCCCTTTGCAATATAAGCTTGTTAGCTATTTCTATCACTGTTTACAATTGTGATGGCCAGGTATGCCAGCCTGTATTTCTGCATGTGCATTGATGTTGATGACAATGGGCTTGAGGTCCTTGAAATTATTCATCATTTCGTTGAAATACTGGATCGCTATATTTTGGCAGTGTGAGTACTTTGCTGTGGTTTCTCACACGGATTATCATTTTGTTTGTTTATTGTGCTGTTGATTTGAGTGTTGTTTGAACCTCTTTAGGTATGTGAGCTGGATTTGATATTCAATTTCCACAAGGTAATCTCTTTCACTTATGTTGAAATGTTGCCACTTACGATCTAGGATTGGATCTATATGCAATTTTGTGCTAGCATTTTGTGATGTTTATGCGGGGTGGCGGCGGCGCATGGAGGATGGCGGGTTCAAGAACGCGCGCATCGGCGACCGCGAGGCGATGCAGGGGCGCATGATCGCGAAGATGTTCGCGCCGGGCAAGTACAGCGTGCAGGCGCAGGGCGACGGAGAGGGGCTCACGCTCCGGTGGCTGGACCAGGCGCTGTACACCGTGACGGCATGGACGCCGGCCAGCGGGGGTGCAGGAGGAGGCAGCACGGTGTCCGCGTCCACCGCAGCATCACATTCTCAACAAAGCTAAGTGGAGATCAAGTCCCTTTTTTCAGTGGTTCTTTTGTCGTTAAAGATTTGTTAGTTCATACAGTCCGACCATTCTTTTATACATTCAGAAGAAGGAAAAAAAAGAAGAAAGAAAGATGCAGTTTCTCTTTTGGTTTATAGTGATAGGAGGAAAAATTCAATCAATTGTTATTAGATGTAATTCTTTATTCTTTTGGCTGTTGAGCCGCTCCCTGCAAAAATTAGCTGCAGTTAGAAGAAGCAAAAGGAGTTGTAGATTGGCAGGGGCAGCTCACAGCGTACACTGATGTCTCCCACTTCCCTCCCCCCCCCCCTGCTGCTCTTCTTCTCGCCAATCGCGTCAGCTGGTACAAACAATCGCCTGCCCGCAAGTTCTTGTGATCTCATATGGTTCTTATTTCCTTAGTTATTCTAATTTTGGTGTTGTTTGTTTTGCTAAGTGTGTGTGTGTTGTTGAGCGATTCATGGTGCCTTTGAATGGATCCTTGATGTGTTCTGTTGCTTAGTCGCCGGTATTAGGGTTAGTTTCTTTGGATGTGTAGATTTAGCTAGGTTTGGAGGTAAATCTTTAGTTGGATGGACGGTGCTTCGGAAAGGGCCATAATCTGTGCGCATTTTAGGGCTTACTTTTTTTAAAGAACCATTTTAGGGCTTACTTTTCTTTTTGTTGAACCTTGTTACTACAATTCTTTTCTTTTTAATAAAGCAGGACAGCAAACCTTGAAGTTTAAAATTTTATGGCTTACTTTGGAATTCACCAGTTGTATTATGTTTTAAGTTATTAGTTCGTACCAAAGCGGATAGGCAAGATCCGTTGTGACCGAGGATTCAAAAAGTATCGAGTTTTCTACCAGACGGTTTCAATTATCAAATTTAAAATCAAAATTTGAATTTGGGCGGTTTTCAGCCCGCTACCACCCAAAATTACTATTCATCAATTTAAATTTTAAATTTAAAACTTTTTGGACCAATATTTTTTAATGGTAAGGACAGTTACTGTCGATATTTTTATCCTTGATTATGACCATACCAAATTATGCTGAAAGCTTTGTTTATTCCATTCTTTGTAATTTCAGTTTCTTGACAGTATTTGCTACCAAAGCATATCTATCTTAAACTGAAAGTACTTATGACAGTTAATTTGACTCTCTTGCTTGTATATGAACGTAGTTGTTTGCGATCGAGTGGATGGTTCCTGTTAATGTAGCACATCAGGTTTGTAATTCTTGTGGTTCAGTCCCGGCAAAAAGGCATCAGGGGAAGGAATCTCACTTTTGTGATACAAATCATGGACTGACATTTCACATTAATCTGATGTATGGTACACTCTTTTTGTCTAATATCTTGCTGCACAGGACAACCAAAAGGAGTATGTATTTCACCTGGTGGAAGGTTCCCTGCTTTCTCATATGAAGGCAAGCCTCCTGGAAGAGTAGCAAAGGGGCGTAGAGATCTGGCACTCTGTAGGGTATTTCGTCAAAACACTTGTTGCGATGTGACACAGACATTCCCTGCCCTGCTCTCGGTGAGAAAGCTTGCATCAACCGGTGAAGGCAGTCAAGAATGCCTTCATTTGTGGGAATTGCTCGCGTGTGCCATTTGTGATCCACGGGTGGGTGTCAGGCCTGGACCTCCTGTTATATGTGCATCATTCTGGGACATGGTTTTCAAAGCTTGTTCAGAGGCATACTTTTCTGTTGACACGAAAACACAGGTAAAAGCCCTCTGGTTTAATTATGTCTACTTCAAACAGTCTTCATATGCCAATCTTGTACTATTGCACAAGGACAACTGCAGTTGCCAGATTAAGCTTGGTATTTTCATAGTCAGATCATAGATTAAGCAATCATGTTTTAGCCAATATCTATGCTCTGGGAGTTATAAATTCTAAGTTGCAACATGTTGATTGCTTCTGTACGTTCTGAATAGCTATTAATCCTACGAATTCCTTTCTCTTGTGCTTGTAGAATCCTAAGTAGCTAAGAGTTTCTTGTGATCTTTTTTGTTGCATATGAGTTCATAGTATCTTGTGATCTTTTTTGTTGCATATGAGTTCACAGTTTGATTCTGACATACTCCCTTGCTTTTATGTCAAGCATTGTCTCCTTGTGGTTTAGATGACATACTTTGTGGCAAAGCGCATAAATGGGTCTCTAATGGCACAGAGTTATGTCACCTTGCTGGTTTTGCTGTGCAAGTTTCGGAGACCAGCTCCGCGCGGAAATTTTTCTGTGGACGCGGCGACGCGGTGCGGCGGGCCGGACGAGACGGACGCGGCGGACCCGCGTCCACGCGGTGCGGGGCGCGCACGCGGTGGACGCGGTGCGGCGGGGCGGACGAGACGCGGCGGACCCGCGTCCACATGGTGCGGGGCGCGCACGCAGTGGGCGCGGCGGCGGGGAGGAATCCAATTATCCAAACAAAACATATTTGGCCATTCAAAAATTGGCTTTGAAAGCAGGGAACAAAACATGTATGGCCATTCAAAAATTCGTTTGGCTGATTTCGTGTGCATCCCTAAAATGCCGCCGTGGCGTTAGCACGGACACTATACTAGTCTTAGTTAGGATGGCATGGTATAGCTAAGCGACGTTGATGTGGGACTACTGGAGATGTGAAATAGCTAGCCTCATGCGCGATGTGCATGGAGCGAAAACCCCATTAGCACAATGCACCGAGAAGAGAACTCTCTCTCTCTCTCTCTCTTTGTCCGCATGACATTTTTTTTCTGTAAGCCATCTTCTTTTTCTTTGTCACTTCTTTTGTTCTCGGAAATTTTGTGTCCTTTTCAGATTCAGCACAACTACAACCCTGCAACCCGCATAATTTGATAGCGTTGTCTTACCGTGTCGTAGCAGGTATCTGAGCAGAGCAGAGCAGAGCATATGAATTCCATCTAATCGCACGGTTGCTTTCAGATACTCGCATGCGTGAAAGCAAGACGAGTCAATAGGCGCTTCTAGTGCGTTTGGATTTTTTTTTTTTGTGTAGGCGTGCGTGGCGAGTTGTTTAAGCAGATTCGTACGTTTGATGTGCTCTCATCCAATCATCCGCCTTATTTGTCCTTCTAATCCAATATGCTGTCATGAGATTTTCGACGAAAGAAGCTGAGGGAGGTATGAACTGATGACTCTTTTTTTTTTGTTGCGAGGAACTCCACTTAAATTTTAGAATAGGGCAACATAAACACTCACTACTACAGAAAGTCTAAACTAGACGCCAAATCACGAACGGTTTTGTGAAACCGTCTGTGATGTACACTGTTATAGACGGTTTTAATTTGAAGGCCGTCTGTGGTATTTGTGACGAGAAAAAGGAGTATCACACACAGTTCTTACCGCTGAATCCTCTGTGATACTAGAATATCACATACGGTTTTATAATAAAAACCGTCTGTGATATTCCAGATTATCACAGACAATTTTTATTATAAAATCGTCTGTGATACTGTAATATCATAGATGTTTTTATTATAAAACCGTCTGTGATAATCTGGAATATCACAGATGGTTTTTTAATAAAAACCGTCTGTGATATTTCAGATTATCACAGACGGTTTTATAATAAAAACTGTCTGTGATACGTTTCCCGCCTTGTAATCCCTCAAAATTTTATATTTTCTCGCTTAAGTCCGAGTATGATTCAGTTTTGAGACACCTTCAGTAAAACGGACATAACTTTTGCATACGGTGTCCGTTTTCGATATTCTTGTACTCGTTGGAAAGCTAACGACGAGCCCGATCCACAAGAAATGACCTGCTTGCGCTAGTCACCCTCCAAGACCCCAAAAATCGTCCATCTTTGGACCTAAACCTGCGTCGCAAGTTTTTAGTTTCTGTTTTTGCCCTTTTTCTTGATCTTCCTTTTGGAATTTGGATTTTGCTTCAACTGAAAAGTTGTAGATTTCATCGAAACCTTTCAAATGAGTACATATAAGCTATATAAAACTTTGCTATTTTATCTTTTCAGACTAGTTATTTATATTGCATCGATATATAAAATTTGTGCTCTAATTCACAGATATTCATTAATCACAGACGGTTATATATATAGAACCGTCTGTGATAATCTGACCACTGGGCACGTCGATCCTCCTCAATCCAATCATAGCCAATAGAAATCCACAAATCCTCACCCCACGGATCGTAGCTCCGCCTCTCCGTTCCCGCGCCAAAAATTTCGAACTCCCGCATCTCCCTCCCTCTCCCTCCCCTATAAATATAACCAAAACCTAGCCACCTTGCTGGTCTCCTCCTCCTTGCTATCCTCCTCCTTGATGTTCTCCTCCTCCTTGTTGTCCTCCTCCTTGCTGTTCTCCTCCTCCTTGCTGTTCTCCTTCTCCTTACTGTCCTCCTCCTTGCAGACGACACACAAGTCTACGGGAGGCAAGACACCGCATAAGCAACTAGCTCGTGCCAACCGTGCAGACGCTCAATCAATGCCGACGATGGTGGACGTCAAAGACATCCAGCTCATGCGTTGCATCAGGGGCGAGAAGGCATAGAGGATCTTTGCTTTTTCTCTGTTCTTGTTGTGTAACATGCTTGTTGTTTTGGTATATTGTAATGGTAAGCTCTAATCTTAATAAAAATGGATGTTTTATGTTTGTGAAATGAATTGAGATGTGAATTGGATGTATACATATACATGTTGATCTGCTTGTTTCAGAAGGCATGGCTAGCATTTCCTGAGGCTAGCCAATAAACAGAAATAGGTTTAGGAGTAGAATGGAATATCACAGACGTTTTTTAGTTAAGAATCGTCTGTGATATTTGCACCACAACGGTTCGAAAATCGTCTGTGATGACCTCGTATTATCACTGACCCATAAATTCAGACGGTTCACAAAACCGTCTGCGATGACATTTTTGAACCGTCTGTGATGACCTTTTCTGTAGTAATGACTTTAAATTTCGCTTGGCATTGAGTCTCCTCCATCAGCCTATGTCGGCCTAAACTTGGGACATTAATTCTTTGAGTGTTTTTTTGTTAAATAGCACTTAAATTTTAAGTCTTTAGATCTAAATCCAATGTGTAAAATTACTTTGCCTTCTTTCTTCCTATTTGAGTACTATTTTGTTAAGAAGTATTCAATTTTTTAGATGTTGAATGTATATCTACCTCCATCCACTAGCTTACTCATTAGTTATTAGCATGTGATGTGATACACTGAGAAATGCTCTAGTACATATTATTCTTTTATTTATGGCCTTTTTACATCAATTATATACTAGTTTTACATAAATTAAATTATGTAAAAAATGATGTGACAATTTGTAAAAAGACGAATAAAGCAAACTATAAGGAACACAACAAAAAAAACTGTACAAAAATCCTACTTGGTCATTTATGTTATGATTCCTGATGACACTAAACAAATTGATTAGTTTCTTATCACATTGTTCACACAGAAAAAATCGCAAAGTCAAAATCATAAAGCACAAACAAAGTAACATCTAATAGATAAAAAATTAAGTGCTTATAAATAAAAAACACTAAAGTATCATCTAGCAAATTCCTTAATTCTATACATAAAACGGAGTATGCACTTCACGTTTGCCCGTCACCGTTGCTCCGGAGCCAAAATACGGATTAGGATCCTGGAATTTTAACACGCTTGCGATAAGCTAGCGTGCCAGGGGCATGGACCGGCAATCAACCATGCACGCACGCAGCCGCGATCGGGATCACTCTCTGGAGAATTCTTTTCAAGTGAGATCGCGATCACGACCGAACAGCGTAGCATTCAACAGCGCCGTGCTTCACTAGGACCCAACCGCTGAACCGCTGCTGCATGCTTTTTTATCGCTCACATTCAGAGCTAGCTAGCTGTGATTCACACAGAGAATTAAAAAGGTCACGACTCAAGAAAGCTAGGCAGAACATGCCACTGTACGTTCCCAGCAAACTCATCTGCGTTCCGGACAATGCAAGGATTCGATCGGACTTATATGTGGAGTCATCATGAACGGTTAAAAAACGCCATAATAGATAATTTGGTGAGCCGTTTAAGTTTATGGGGTCGGTAATGACATGAGGTCATCATCGATATTTTTCAAACCGTTTGTGATACAACTATCACAGACAGTTTATAATAGAAACAATCTAATGATATATCGGTCATCATAGATGATTCGGATTAAAAATCGTCTATGATATCTACAATTATCACAGACGGTTTTTAACAAGAACCGTTTGTGATATTTGAACTGATGAATTTTTTATCTTTCCATTTTCTTTTCTTTTTTCTCTACTCCACAAAATGCCTTCAATGGATCATCACATTTGCACCCTTACTCCGCGAACCGGAACTTCACCAGGACCAATCGACCATGGCAGAATGATCACCGCAAAATGACCACGGCAAATCGACCACGGCAGAACGATCACCACAGAACGACTAGGGCAAATCAACCACGGCAAAACGACTACCGAAGATTGAGAACATAAGAACAACCACCGTAGATCGACCACGACAGAAACACCTGGAACCAGAACTTCATGTACTCATTGAGGCTATAGGGACCGTACAGCAGAGGGTCATCAAAAGTGTGGAGCACACCGCCTCCCTTGGGTATGGTCGTACGGACCTGAATAGAATCGAGTAACGCTTGCGCTTGCTCATCATCCTGGCACGATGCATGTAGAATGGTACCCTTCCGTTCGTCACGGCCTGTAATCACATTCACATGCTATAGTTGAAGAAAGGATGGATGGGCTTGTATGTATTGTGAGTAGATCGTCGGTCTTGACGGTGTAGATGTCCGGCTCAGGGGGCACAGTGAGCCAGCTCCTGTTGTTGGTCTGCATCTCGAGGCCCTCGATGTCATGCGAGGTGGGAAAGGGAGAAGAGGATAATGGCGAGGCTTACATCTTGAGGGATTAATAAAGTGCGAGAGGTGGGAAAGACCGGTGCCTGCCATTCGATGCAGAGAGAATGGACGGGTGATATTGAGATCCTGAGTTGATGTCGCGGATTAGTGACGTGACGGGATGAGACTGAAATTTCACATAATTATCATAAACAATTCTTATTATGAACCGTATATAATATTATCTCTTTACTGTCTGGAATGCTAGCGCTGGCTGATGGTATGTACGCGCATATACAGTACTTTTGTTTCATTTTTCCCGACACCCAGACCCAGGATAACAATATGGGTTGGATTTTCGCATGAAGAAAACGCTGGAGAGGCTGAGGCTCTAGCATTCGTCACAGATTTGAATTCTGAAACATAGGAATTTTGTTAGAAGTTTTACGTAGAACAGTCCGGCCAGGCCAATAATAACGAGAGTTTTTACTGTTGGAAACGTTAATTTCGTAGCGGAAAAAGATGGGACAATTTTGAACCTTGCCATATATATATGTGTGTGTGGCGCGTCCTGCCAGGCAAAGAACGTCTTTGAGTCTTGATCATTCTACTGCGAGCTAGCTTGGGGATGCTAAATTACCCAATCTCGCAATGATTGAGAGCAAGACGCAAAAAAAGGACAACTGTGCTACATTACGTGTAATTGAGAGGAACATAAACGTATCATAATGCTAAGAGCAAGTATTATAAGAGACTGTAAACTGGCTGTATGCTGAGGTGGAGAAGAGAGAGGAGGAGAGAGAAGAGAGATGGGCTGTAAGCTTACAGCCAGCTGAAGCACAAGAACCAAGAAACTTTGTGAGAGGAAGGGGTAGGTCATACAGCCTTCAGCTGTCTGTAACTACTATATAAGTAGGCTGAAAAGTGAATTGTAAGTATTCATACAGCCAGCTGAAGGCTGTATTATAAGACTTGCTCTAACTGACAAGTGCTAAGGTGCTATCGTCCGAGGAACTTATCCGTTAACGAGACTCAGTTATTATAGCAAGTTGCTAAGCATGACGTACTGGTCGCACTCGGGTTAAGGTTCCCTTCCTCGTAGGGCTGGATATCGAGCTGGCTCGGCTCGGCTCGGCTCGGCTTGGTCTGGCTCGGTAGGATAACGAGCTGGCTCGTTATAACTAACGAGCTAAAAAGCCAGCTCGGCTCGGCTCGACAAAAAGCTCGAGTTAGCTCGTTTGGCTCGTGAGCCAGGGCCAAAAAAATATCTCCATCATATATTCATCCATGGAAGTTTGGCTCGTTTGGCTCGTTAGACTCGTTTGGGTACAATAGAGTACAAATTAACACATGCATAGCTCGTTTGGGTACAATAGAGTACAAATTTACACATTAACACATGCAATAGAGTACAAATTAGGTCCATGGAAGCAGCATATGCATATCTAAATTCCTGGAAGCATGGCTCGTTTGGCTCGTGAGCGGCTCGCGAGCTGGCTCGAGTTGGCTCGTTATAGCTAACGAGCTAAAATCTTGGCTCGGCTCGGCTCGTTATCCTAACGAGCCGAGCGAGCTAACGAGCTTCGAGTTTTTCGTCCAGCCCTACTTCCTCGCCTGTCCAAATTACCAGCTCTTTTTTTTTTCTTTTCAAAATCTATAGTCCTATGGACTAGTATGCTCAACATCGTTCGTTTTCTGAAGGCGTAATAATATCGTCAAAAGAGTCTTGAAAAAAAGTATATATAATTTCTGCCGTACAGTGTGGCCAATAAGGTGGTGATCGGTTCGGCTGAAAGCCTTATGGCTTATGGCTGAAAATACTGTAGCTGGCTGAAAAAAGCACTGTAGCTGACAGAGGCTTATTTACCATAATTAAATATAAAAAAATTTAAAAATAGAAAAAAACATATTAGCCCATCACGTATAATGTAAACAAATACGAGGAAAAAAGAACCGGTAAAAAAACTCAAAAAAAAGCCAAAAGTTCAGAAAGAGACGAAATTTATGAATAGTGCAAAAATAAGCTGAAGCTAGAAGCTGAAGACATATTGATCAGGGCCTTAAGTCAAAACACATTTCTATTTTCTAGATCTGATCAATCAATCGAGCCAACTGTACTGGTCTAAGATACAGTATTGTTAGTTGGATCTAAACACGATAAAATATGAACAGTAAATAAATGTATTAGTCTCATCCAATTAAATATGTTATATTTAGATTAACATTTCAGCATAATGGACACAGCAAAATTTCTGATAGCGTCGACTACCCGACGGCACACCACCCACTACTACGAACCCCACACCGCAATAAATGTCGCACAGCACCTCCGACCCAAAGGAAGCCGTCGCCCAGCTTCTCTCCCACCACCACTCCAACAAACGGGCACCACCAACCCAGGTACCCCAACCAATGGCGCCGCACACCACCCAGGGCGCTGCCGCGGCGGGCGGGGACGAGGAGGTGGCGGAGGCGGACGCTGCGGCTGCCACCACCGGCGCCACCCTCCGCCACCGCCACGCGGGCAAGGGCGCGGGCGAGGCGGAGGACGACGAGGGGGGCAATGGCGCCGGCGGCGCCAACCCCGACGCGGCGTCGGTGGAGCGGGTGTTCGCTGAGAAGGCGGTGCCGTCGTGGAGGGAGCAGCTGACGCTGCGGGCGTTCGTGGTGAGCGCGCTGCTCGCCGTCATGTTCAGCGTGATCGTCATGAAGCTCAACCTCACCACGGGGATCATCCCCTCGCTCAACGTCTCCGCGGGGCTGCTCGGCTTCTTCTTCGTCCGCCTCTGGACCGCCGCCGTCGAGCGGATGGGCCTGCTCCGCCAACCCTTCACCCGCCAGGAGAACACCGTCATCCAGACCTGCGTCGTCTCCGCCTACGGCATCGCCTTCAGCGGTAATTAACCTCTCCACGCTTCGACTCAATTAGCAGTTTCGTTGGATTGGAACTGCTTGACGCGTGCGAGGAACTTGTAGTAGCTAGTGTGCTGTTTGGAGCGTATGCTTGCTTGAACGCTCGATTCGTGCTTGACCACAGCCGTCTGAAGAGTTTGTGTCATTCGAGTCGTTTGAACTTCGAAACGAGCAGTAGAGGATTTCATTTGGTTCGCGTGTGTGTGTGTGTGTGTGTGTAGAGCAGTAGAGGATTTCATTTGGTTCGCGCGCGCGCGCGCGCGTGTGTGTGTGTGTGTGTGTGTGTGTGTGTGTGTGTGTGTGTGTGTGTGTGTGTTCGTTGCAATTTTGGGCCATGGATCACTGCGGATCTGGATGGACCCGGGGGAGATCACCATTTTGGATCCTCTGGCTTTGCCAAGGAGCATAGCGTTTTGCTGTAGTTGGTAGCTCGCGACATCAGGGAATCGATTGTTCTTTTGCCCGAAGAAAAATACGAACCAATCGCATTCAGATGGACTCAAAAGTTGGGTTTATGATGAGAGGAACGATCGGGAAAGGGCCGGAAAACTTGAAAACTTTTTTATTCTGACTTGTGGTTTAGCAGGTCACAGTTAGGTGGACTGCGCTGTGCCTTTTCGAACCTCACGAAATAGATGTTTGGCATGATGGTTCTTCCGTGTGCCTGATTGAACTGTGAAGCATCAAGGAGACAAGGACACAATTAAGGAAGATTTTGCAGTTGATTCATTTGGTGAATCAACTAAACATGCGTAGAGATAGTCAACAAGAGCTTTTGATTTTTTTTTCTGTGTGGATAATAAGGTTGCACGCTCTCATTTGGTTGGGCAAGCAAATTGCAGTTATTATTCAGGACAAGCTGACATGGATGGGTGTGCTTGGTTTGACTCCTCGCCTTAAAATAGTTGCATGGTGGATGCTTTTCTTTATTTTTCTATCACAGATATGACGCATGCATGTGAAAGCATTGGCTCGGCATAAACAATTATTACGATCTGCAGGCTTATTTGAGAACCATGTTACGTGCTATGTTGATGCTCATTCGAATAATTTCATGTGGCAGCCACAGTTTTCTCGGGCTTCACTAATTTGAAAATTCGTAAGGAAATGTTCCATATGCATAAGTTAGTCTACGTGACACTAAGAAGTTATTCTTATCAACAACTTTAAATTTGTTTATGTTTTCTCTTGCAACTGCAACAAAATCAAATAGGGGTTTCTAGAAAGTGAGTGATTATCTTCTTTCGAAGTGGTTATAGGATGAGGAAATCATTCAATGCACGAAACGTGTTGCTTGATCAATTGCCTTATTTGTCCAAAGCACATCATACTTACTTTTGCTGGTCTGCTTGCCTAATGAAACTGTATTTGCTACTATGTCAGGATGCGTGAGAAAAGAAATTTTACTAATTGACCTATTGCTGTGCTTATTCATTCCAATTGATCAGGCGGGTTTGGCAGTTACCTCTTTGGAATGAGTGAAACAATAGCTAGGCAAGCAACGGAGGCTAAAGATGCTCAAAATATCAAGGATCCTCACCTTGGATGGATGATAGGGTTTCTTTTCCTTGTCAGTTTTATTGGGCTATTTGCACTTGTGCCCCTGAGAAAAGTATGCCTTCAACCTGTTTCTCCATTATATTCTTACTGAATTACTGTATGCAAGCAAACCTTGTTCTCATCAACTGAATTGCTGTTTCAGATTATGATTGTAGACTACAGGCTGACCTATCCAAGTGGCACAGCAACTGCTTATCTCATCAATGGTTTTCACACACCTGAGGGTGCCAAGCTTGCAAAGTATATCTATACAGCCCTGCTTTTGGCTACTTTTACAATTGAAAATTATTAGCCTGGTGCATATCAAGCAACTGAACTGACAACAATAACGATCTATTTCAGGAAGCAAGTAAAGACATTGGGCAAGTACTTCGTGTTGAGCTTTTTCTGGGGCGTTTTCCAGTGGTTCTACACTGCTGGGGATGACTGCGGATTCAAGAACTTCCCAACATTAGGCCTTGAAGCTTATAGAAACAGGTCAGAACTACATCATTGTCTTGGTTTTTCCAACAGCATCAACTATGATATGCCCAATATCTGAAAATAGCTTACAGCTAATCTGTCTGGTAAAACCACTACTGCTTGCAACATTACCTTTGTCTTCTTTGTCATGGTGAAGAAAAATGTGCTATGGTTATTTATGTCTAGCGTCTGAACATTTGCTTAGCATTTCCATTTGGCTAACAGTTAGCTCCAACTTCCAAGGCATTGGTCTCCCATACTGAACTTGACCTGTCATCGTCCAGGTTCTTCTTTGATTTCTCTCCTACATATGTTGGAGTTGGCATGATCTGCCCATATATTGTGAATGTGTCTGTTCTGCTAGGCGGTATTCTCTCGTGGGGTATAATGTGGCCTCTCATTGCCAAGAAGAAAGGGAGCTGGTACAGTGCTTCTGTCTCAGACACAAGTCTTCATGGGCTGCAGGCTTACAGGGTAAACATTCACCCTTGTGGCTGGTTCTCGTTTGCCAATGCTAAATCCTACAATGTTGTCTTAAAAAAAATTGTACAGTGTTGTGACCAAGAATTTGACTGCAAGTTCCTCACCATTGCAGGTTTTTATATCTATTGCTTTGATTCTTGGGGATGGCTTATACAACTTCCTCAAGGTGTTTATCCGCACACTTGCAGGCTTCATATCAATGGTTCAAAAAAATTCAAAAAGCATGCTTCCTGTTTCAGACAATGGTAGCCCCATGTCTACCACTGAATCTGTATCCTTTGATGATGAGCGCCGCACTGAACTCTTCCTGAAAGATCAAATTCCTAAGTCAGTTGCATATGGAGGCTATGCCGTAGTTGCTGCTGTATCAATCGGTACTCTTCCTCAGATCTTCCCCCAGCTCAAGTGGTACTACATTTTGGTTGCCTATGTCGTAGCACCTGTACTGGCCTTCTGCAATGCCTATGGAAGTGGTCTCACTGATTGGTCTCTTGCCTCCACCTATGGCAAGCTTGCTATCTTCGTTTTCGGCGCATGGGCAGGCCTTTCTCATGGTGGTGTGCTTGTAGGGCTTGCTGCATGTGGTGTCATGATGAGCATTGTGTCGACTGCTTCTGACCTGATGCAAGACTTCAAAACTGGATACTTGACTTTGGCATCACCAAGGTCCATGTTTATCAGCCAGGTGATAGGCACTGGAATGGGCTGTGTCATTGCTCCCTGCGTCTTCTGGCTGTTCTACAAGGCTTTCAGTGATATTGGTGAAAGCGGTACTGAATACCCAGCACCTTATGCCATTGTGTACCGCAACATGGCGATACTAGGTGTTGATGGCTTCTCATCTCTTCCAGAGAACTGCCTGACTCTCTGCTACATCTTCTTTGCCGCAGCAATTGTCATCAACCTGATAAGAGACTTGACACCGCACAAGGTTTCGAGGTTCATCCCGCTCCCTATGGCAATGGCAATACCTTTCTACATAGGATCATACTTCGCAATCGATATGTTCCTGGGCTGCGTGATACTCTTTGTGTGGGAGAGGCTGAACAAGGCGAAAGCGGATGCGTTTGGACCTGCAGTTGCGTCAGGGTTGATATGCGGGGATGGGATCTGGACTTTGCCCCAGTCCATTCTTGCCCTTGCCAAGGTGAAGCCTCCCATTTGCATGAAGTTTTTGTCTAGAGCAGCCAATGCCAAAGTGGATAACTTCCTTGGTCAGTCGTGATCTTACAGAGATCAACGGCATGTAGCACGCATCGTCCTGTAATTACTGTGGCAAAATGTACTCAGAACTTGTTTTGTAGCTGTTCTACATAGTTTGCCTACATCTTTTGCTTTGATTACTACAGCTAGGTGTAGCAGTATTTCACATTTTTGCTGTCTGACGGGTTGCGACTTGTGACAGTTCGGCTCCGTTAGAGCAACTCCAGCAGTAGCTCTCAAAACAGGGCCCCTACTTTTTATTTGAGGGCTCCCCCTATTTTTGAGGGCCCTATTTTTTTACATCTACTCCAACAGCACCTCTCAAATTTAAGCCCTCAAATCTATTCCACTGCAACTGACACATGGGACCCACTCATCATTCTCTCCCTCTCCCTCAGTCCAACTCCAACGCCACGTCCCAGACAATCCGGCACTCCGGCGGTCGGCGGAGCGCCAAGCCGCCGGCGGCCGCCACCGCGTGTCCCACGCCTCGCCATGTACGGCTCCTACTCCACCGCCGCCTTCGCCCTGAGGGCCGCGAAGCCGTCCTTCCACGCCCATTCCTCCTACCTCCTTTCCCACCACGACAACGGCCGCGACGGCCACCACCACGAGCTGCTCCCGCTGAATCCTCGCCTCACTCCCCGCTTTCTGCTCGACGGCTACCTCCTCCGCCACTCGGCTTACCTCCTCCTCCTCTCCGCCCGGCTGCGCCCTCCGCCCCCGCCGCATCCGCGCTTGGAGGCGGATTCTTGGACACGATTCTTGGCGATTGGAGGTGCGCGGGTGTCGATGCTGCGGGCACGGCACTGGAAGGTCGGATCTTGCAGTGGAGGGGGTGGAGGGGGCGGAGGCACCGGGGAAGGGGAAGGGGGCGGTGGGGAAGGCGGGGAGTCGGGGGCGGAGGCGGCGGTGGAGGGGGCGGAGGCGCCGGGGAAGGGGGCGGCGGGGGAGGGGGCGGAGGCGCCGGGGAAGGGGAAGGCGGAGGCTGCGGTGGAGGGGGCGGAGGCGCCGGGGAAGGGGAAGGCGGGGAGTCAGGGACGGCGGGGAAGGGGGGCGGGGGCGGCGGTGGAGGGGGTGGAGGCGCCGGGGAAGGGGAAGGCGGGGAGTCGGGGACGGCGGGGAAGGGGGCGGAGGCGGCGGTGGAGGGGGTGGAGGCGCCGGGGAAGGGGAAGGCGGGGAGTCGGGGACAGCGGGGAAGGGGGCGGAGGCGGAGGCGGGGGAGGCGGGGACGGCAGGGGAGGGGGCGGCGATGATGGACTGAGCAAGGAGGGAGGCGGACTGGCGGAGTGGGAGGGAGGGGGACGGCGCAGGCAGACTGGCGGAGTGGGAGGGAGGCGGACTGGCGGAGTGGGAGGCGGGGGATTTTTCACCGAGGCGGGAAAAAACAGAAGAATGAGAGCCAGAGTAGGGGGGCCCTGGGAATGAGGGCTGAAAGGGGGATTTGAGAGGCTCCTCAAATTTGAGGGCTCTAGTAGGGGCCCTGCTGGACCTCTATTTTTGCCTCAAGCCCTCAAATATGAGGTTTGAGGGCTCAAGTAGGGGCCCTGCTGGAGTTGCTCTTAGGCCGTGACTACTCTTCAAAGTTCAAGATTATTACTTCCATGGCATGTTTTATTACCAGAAAGCGAGTGTTCCGAGCTTCCGATTACTGAATTAACCTGTTGGAACTGTAAGTCTCACTTGCAATTGTTCGATCAGATCACAATTCAAAAGTCGATCTGATTTTAAGAGACAGCTTCTGTGCTTACGAGTGTATCTAGCATGGTGTTTTTGGTCTAGCGTCCTTTCGTTGACCCTCATCTCGATGTACAATGAGCATTCGAATAGTTGAAGGCACGGGCCGTGTTCCTTGGAGCAAAGGCTAACTAGATTGAGAACCAATATATAGCGGACAGTGCATACGCCAAGAGCATAAGATGCTTTAATCGCGGAGGACACAGGCATAGCTGTTGGTACGGTACTGCAGTAGCAAACACAAAAGAAACTCCTAAGCTCCTAAAGGAGATCTAACCTATTAATGTCCCTTATATATAAGGGAGCAGTACTTTAGATATACAACTTAACCTAACTGTTAAGTTGCTTCGCTTGTGATTGTCTACAGGACCATCATGCGAGGCACTCTGCAGAAACAACACTTGCAGTGTGCTTATATTTCTTGATATAGCTTTATGGCTCCAGGGAGGGGCCTGAAGCCTGCATGCGTGGACTCGAACATAATCAACCATTCATAGTAGACTTGTAATGGTTGTCATCGATAGTCGAATAAAGGTGGCCAAGATCAACATGTTCATGAATGATCGTCCTGGGAAAGAAAACAGGATTGTGAAAGGAAGCCATATAAATTTCAGAGGGAGGGAGTTGGGGAGGGGGATACCTGAGGACTTCATCTGATATTTTGAGACGGCTTTTGACATCATCCAAACTTACTCCATGCTCCAGGTCTCTGTAGAAACACAATACAGTCATCAGTCACTAATATCTAAACCAGAGAAATTCTAACCATAATATAAAAGGATATACAGCAACAGACTTGTATTTGTAATTAGCATGACAGAAAAGGGTTTCCCAGTTCCAGAGCATATTAGCCTTTTTTTGGGGAACACCAGTGGTATAAACTATATTAAAACACAACATGCAAACGCTACTGCGAAACAACCTCTATGCAGGGCTGACTACTAATCATGGAATGCCAACTTGGTAATAGATGGTGTACATCAGTTTCAGTATCTACCGAAAAGGGAACTTCGTAACTTTCATGAAGAGATTAATTAGTTCTCCTTTTGGCTCTCATGAAATTCCTCTAGTATTTCTAGGTTTTGCATTCTGAGCAATCTCCAGTGTAGGCAAAATTGATGCTTCCTAAGTAATTTAAGAGCTCTGTGCACTGACATTCTTTACCAGGCTTGCTAGCATTTTTTCTATTTCTTATGACCATGTTCATGAATCATGTGTGCATACTGCATTTCCTTTTATGATTTGCTTTGTGGATGTAAGACAGTAGCAACTAGAAAGGCATCAATACTTACCCTCAATAATATCACAAACATTGATTTCATGTACAAATGTACCCATTCATATAGTGTCCTATTAATCTATTAAGTAATGAACTTTCTGGGTATACAAACACCACAACTTTATGACAAATGAGGCAATTGCCGTGCATCTGATCATCAAACCAGAGCAAATTAGTGTATCGATTGAGCAGAGTGATAGGTGATCGTGTAAGTTGTATGCAAACCAAGCCATGTGTCAGGTAGTAGGAAAAAATGCAATCGGTTAGCTTCACTAAAATAATGGATAGCCCCTAGATACATAGAGAGGCAATCTAAAAACAACTTGTGCCTGCATTTAGGTTTCAGCTCAACATGCATAGGAACCATTAGAAAACAAACCATTAGTAAATCTGCCGCCATGTTTTTGACTTGAACTCATCACAAACAAAATAATTTGGCATGTCATCACGATGAGTAACAGTCTAATCTGCAGGCACTTCTTTATCTCAATAGAGATTAATTTCGGATTTAAGCAGCTGATTTGATTAACTTTTCAATGACACAAATGCCCTTTAGAGCCTCTTACTTCCACTTAGGTCAAGAAGATTGACGCCATACAAGAAATTCCAATGGATACTAATGTTCTTCAGCCAGTCAAGTGCATTTATCAAACAAAATAACTTGCATCTTCATCAACATGGGAATGCTTCTAAAAGTTAGTGTATTGCATGGAACTCATTGATATAATAATACAGCACACAATTTTCAACTCTGGTGATCTGAACACAAATGATTTTATTAGAAGAAGCATGTGAAAGACTACTGTATATCTGATCACTGATTTCCCGTTACACTTGGACGAAAGTGGCTGACTGAAGAAGCATAACATCACACAATATTGTAAACTGTTTCTAGCAAAGACATCCATATTCAGGAGTATTTATGCATGTTAAATTATAGATGATTATTCATATGAGAAGGTAGAACTTTCTTCAAACTTGTTGTCAAAAGAAGAATCATATGGGAGTCCGCTGTTTATCTATTTAATGGCACCCCGTTATAATCAGACAAAAAATGGTTGACTGAACAAGCATAACATCACATGATATTGTAAGCTTTGTTTAGCAAAGACATCAATATTCAGGAGTGTTTGTGGTTGTTATAGATGATTATTCATATGAGAAGTTAGAACTTAATTCAATCTTTTTGTCAAAAGAAGAATCATATGAGAGGCCACTGTATATCTATTTAATGATTTCTCGTTACAATTGGACAAAAATGGTTACTTGAATAAGCATATCATCACAGGATATTGTAAGCTTTTTCTAGCAAATACATCCATATTCATGAGTGCATGTTAAATTATAGATCCAAAGCGATTATTAGCACATCAAGCAACATTTGTGGGCAGAATCATCCGCAATTAACTTACATAAGTGCTGGGTCATGAAAAACACCCAAGACCAAGTTGGACAAATCTACTCCAGTAGTATTTTCTGATGTAGGAAATGTTGGGGCCTGAGGAAATAAGGATGAAAATTTTAGACAACAGTTTGGTTTATCTTAGTAAAATGAGGAGATGCTTCTGAAAAGTACCTGATTATTACGGTGTGGAGCTTG
Organism: Dendrocalamus latiflorus; assembly: GCA_017311315.1. Classification (NCBI taxonomy): domain Eukaryota; kingdom Viridiplantae; phylum Streptophyta; class Magnoliopsida; order Poales; family Poaceae; genus Dendrocalamus; species Dendrocalamus latiflorus. The sequence continues at coordinate 27,279,735 of CM029633.1, forward strand.
GTTCCATGTCATATCATTCCTAAGCATAGCTTGGTTAGGAGTTATTGTTGTTGTATTAGCATTTACTTGGGGCTGCAACGAAGACCCCTATCAAAAATTAAAACCATTTAAAAACGTAAAACCACTGTAAAAAAATAGATATTGTTCATATAATAAATTTAAACTCCTAGACATAAAGGCTTGGGATATCAGTACCTTTGACCTGGTGAGCTCCAAATGTACATGAATGCAATGCAGAAAGTGATGCATGACATCATTGAAGTTGATTACAGGCCTGACAAGAATTCATAAACAGTGAAATAAATGTAAGAAAAATTGATGCTGAAATATCTTAAATGAGTTTGTAAAATAATTGTCCGGTCTGGGTTAGCCCCCGCCCCTAAAGCAAAGTCATCAACAATTCTACCCAAAAAATCTCGATACTACTTTTACATACATCATATAAGTATATAACAAAATACTTTCAATCTGATGTAGCAATACACCTGTATGAATAACAACGCAACATTACATGTTCATTAACAAGGACATTTCAAGAAGTTAGCCGCAGACTCAGCAATGACAAACTTGTGCATGAATATTACAATATTTATGATTCTTTATATCCAAGGGCCCCAGCACCACCCTTTTTTTATTCTACTGCTTCACACAAAAAGGTTAACTATCAACACAAGCCACCTTTATGATCTGAAAACAAGAGATGAAAGTCAGTGACATGATGTGGTGAAATAGAGCAAATATTTTCCACGAAGTTCATTAATATATACTCATAGAGGCAACCAATTATTGGAAGTACACATCCCAAGTTATTAGACAAGGAAGATTAAAGTGCTCACCGCACAGAGTAAGCAACCACATGACGCTTCCCTTGAAAACCTTTCAGACCACCACTGACGATAACATAGTCTCTATCCCTTGTAAAACCAAAACAAAGCGAAGCTATCAACTCTGGTGCATAGACAACTGAATTGCCAACATACCACAGTTAATTTGTAATCCTTACTTGACGTCAGACATTTCCTTAGTGTCAGAACTCTCGTTTTCCCTGAGAAATAAATAAAGGCCAGTACATAGATGAGTCATAATCCCAAAATTTGTTAAATAATCCAAAGCAATACATAACATCCCACCAGCGATTCACATCTATCCTGCCTGTACCATCATCAAGCGTGAACACTACATCGGTCACCCGCTCAACCTTATTCAACATGCGTCCTACAAGCCTAACCTGCAATTCAGGGCAATAACAACAATTAGATATACAAGATTTGATCTTTGCTAACCTCTATAGAAAGATACTGCTCAAAGCAAAATCATTTCAAACCAGGTGAACTAGATTTTATTATATTAGGTCTTTAGGGATCTCTAGGCTAGATCTAGCGGGGTTCTTCTCTGGGGTTCGTGTTCTTGAGGTAAAACCGAGAGGGAGAGAGGGGTACCGACCTTCGGATGTAGAGGAGGAGGAGGCGGCCATCTCGGGGACGCTCGGTGAAGTCTGCGCACGGGCAGCGACGGTCGGGGAAGAGGTGCGGGGCTCCTCGGCGGCGTGTCCCGGGCGGCGGCGTCTCCCTGGCGGCGGTGAACAGCGCCGGTGGTGCTTCCCGTCGGCTCAGCGCACCCCTCTTACAGATCGGGTCTAGGGTTTGTAGGTGGGGTGACGGCGGCGCGGTCAACCTCGTGATGCGTGCCGCCCGGCCCCCACCTCTGTATTTATAGCGCTGGCGACAGGGGCCCACCAGCCAAACGGGCTGGGCGCCCCCGATCAGGGCGCGGACAAGGGGTGGGCTTTGGCCGTTGGGCCAAAGCCCTGAGATTATCCTAACATTCTCCCCCTTGATCTCAATCTATACTTTATCTTTAATTACTTTTGACTTTACACATTCCATCACAGATTAGTGCATAGAACATGTCTCATCGTCACGGTCAATCGCCGATAGATTCAACAGTTACAATACACCTCCCTGTTCTGAAACAGTTACTTTAATCTTTGGGCCATCTTTTAGTCCAGGAATCATAGGCTTTCCCTTAAACCCATGCCGGCTACATGTTCTCTGAACACGTTGGGTGGTAAGCCTTTGGTAAGCGGATCCGCTAGCATCTTTGCGGTACTTATGTGCTCAAGACTTATAATTTGATCCCGAACTTTATCTTTCACAACATAGTACTTTATGTCAATGTGTTTGGCAGCACCACTTGACTTATTGTTGTGGGCATACGTTACTGCGGGTTCATTATCGCAGTACAACTTAAGTGGTCTATTGATGTCGTCAACCACTTTTAAACCGGGTATGAACTTCTTTAGCCAGTTCACCTGCCCCGTAGCCTCATAACATGCTACAAACTCGGCATACATTGTGGACGATGTAGTGACGGTTTGCTTTGAGTTTTTCCACGATATAGCTCCTCCAGCGAGAGTGAATACATATCCGGATGTAGACTTTCTATCATCTCCCGCAAAATCAGAATCTGTATACCCCACTATATGGAGTGAATCTGATCTTCTGTATGTCATCATGAGGCCTTTTGTTCCTTGCAAATAACGCAAGACTTTCTTTATCAATTTCCAATGTTCTATTCCAGGATTGCTCTGGAATCTGCCAAGTAACCCGGTAACAAATGCTAAGTCAGGGCGTGTGCACACTTGAGCATACTGTAAGCTTCCGACAGCTGAAGCATATGGAACCGCTTTCATTTGATCGATCTCATACTGGTTCCTGGGGCATTGAAAATCCCCATATCTGTCGCCCTTGACTATAGGTGCAGGTGATGGACTACATTTATGCATACCAAATTTCTTTAAGACTTTCTCTATGTATGCCTTTTGTGACAGTCCCAATACCCCTTTGTTTCTATCTCGGTGAATTTCGATCCCTAGAACGAATGAAGCTTCACCAAGATCTTTCATATCGAAGTTTGAGGACAAAAACTTCTTTGTTTCCAGTAGCAGACTAACATCACTACTAGCTAGTAGGATATCATCCACATACAGGATTAGGAAGATAAACTTCCCATCTTTAAACTTTGCATAAACACAGTTGTCCTCAACATTCTCTTTAAACCCAAATTTTCTTATTGTACTGTCAAACTTCAAGTACCATTGTCTTGAAGCTTGCTTTAACCCATAAATTGATTTCTTTAGGCGGCATCCCATTCTTTCATTTCCTTCCACGACAAAACCTTTCGGTTGTGCCATGTAAACATTTTCCTCCAAATCCCCATTAAGAAATGTCGTCTTTACATCCATCTGATGTAACTCTAAATCATAATGTGCTACTAATGCCATTATGATTCTGAAGGAATCTTTACATGAGACTGGAGAAAATGTCTCATTGTAATCAATCCCTTCTCTTTGCGTAAATCCTTTTGCCACAAGTCGCGCTTTGTATCTTTCTATATTCCCTTGGGAGTCAAGCTTTGTCTTGTAGACCCATTTACAGCCTACTGTTTTGGCTCCTTTAGGAATAATTTCCAAGTCCCAGACTTTATTAGTCTTCATGGACCTCATTTCCTCTTCCATGGCATCAAGCCATTTTGAGGAATTTTCGCTTCTCATGGCTTCTTCAAATGAGGTGGGATCATCCTCCATTTGAAATTCCTCTGTATGATAAATCTGATAATCATCAGAAATAGCTGATCTTCTTACTCTTTGAGACCTCCTCGGGGCCTCCTCATTCGGTACATCTACTGTTTGAGGCTGCTGTTGCTCCCCCTCATCTGTGGCAATAGGTTCTATATGATCCTGAAGAGCAGGTTCTTCATTCTCATTTATTGTTGCCACGGGAGGAACAATAACAGGTGCTGGCACCACAGTGTCTTGTACCGTCGGTGCAGCGACAGCAGGTAGAGTGAAGAATGGCTCTTGAATCATCGGAGTGGGCGCATACACCCGCTTCTCTTCAAGGTCAATCTCTCGAGCTACCATGCTCCCCCTCATCATTTCATCTTCTAAGAAGACAGCATGTCTCGTTTCTACAAACTTTGTATATCTGTCTGGACAGTAGAAACGATAACCTTTTGACTTTTCAGGGTAGCCAATGAAATGGCAACTTACTGTTTTGGGATCAAGTTTCCCAAGGTTTGGGTTAAATACTTTAGCCTCAGCAGGACTCCCCCACACACGTAAGTGGTTTAGTGAGGGAACTCTTCCTGTCCACAACTCGTACGGTGTTTTGGGCACCGACTTACTAGGCACTCTGTTGAGAATATGAATGGCGGTTTTCAACGCCTCCATCCATAAACTCAATGGGAGTGTGGAGTAGCTCATCATACTTCGCACCATATCCATCAGGGTACGGTTGCGTCTTTCAGCTACTCCATTTTGCTGAGGTTCGCCCGGCATAGAATACTGGGCTACTATTCCATTTTCCTGTAAAAACCTCGCAAAAGGTCCAGGAACTTGTCCATAAGGGGTATGTCGACCGTAGTACTCCCCCCCACGATCAGATCGGACTATCTTAATCTTTAAATCGTGTTGGTTTTCAATTTCAGCCTTAAATATCTTGAATTTATCCAAGGCTTCATTTCTTTCTTTGATTGGATAAATATATCCATAACGGGAGTAATCATCTGTGAATGTTATGAACGAGTCATATCCATCCACACTTTTCACAGGAAAAGGACCACAAATATCTGTGTGAATAATTTGTAGAACTCCTGTGCTTCTTTTAGCGTCCTTTTTAATTTTCTTTACATATTTTCCTTTAATGCATTCTCTGCATTGTTCTAAGTCCGAGAACTCTAATGGAGGAAGAATATCATTCTTTACTAGTCTTTCTATTCTCCCCCTCGAAATATGGCCTAAACGACAGTGCCATAATTTCGACGACTCATCTAGAGTTCTCTTTCGTTTTCTGTTTACATTCGTAGACGAGGATTCAATCTCTTTCTCGCACGCAACGTTCTCATTATCGCATACGACATTCACATCATCACATAATGATAACAAATAAAGCTCATTCTGTAATATGGCAATACCAACACATTCTTTATTAAACATTATTTCGCACTTGCCATTTCCAAAATTGCAATCATAACCATCTTTGTCCAAATTTGACACACTAATCAAATTCCTCTGTAAAGAGGGTACAAAAAGGACATCTCTAAGTAGAAGAGTGGAGCCATTAGCTAATTCTAATGAAAGATCGCCAACGGCTTCAACTTCAGCTTCGACTCCATTTGCGACTTTAACGCATCTTTCTTTTCTTTGCGTAGTCCTCGTCGAACGGAATCCCTGTAAAGAATTAGCAACATGAACAGTTGCTCCTGAGTCAATCCACCAAGTGGATTTCGAATATTGTACATACAGGCATTCATTTATAAAGGTAATAATGTTCTCACCTTTCTTAGCCATTATCATCTTTAAGTAGTCAGGACAATCTTTCTTGTAGTGTCCCGTCTTCTTGCAGTGAAGGCACTGGTCTTTGTCTACAGCAAATTTATTCTGTTGAGGTTGATGTACAGAGGTTTTACCCTTGTTCTTTGAGAAGGGGTTACTGTTGTAATTCTTTTTCTTGTTTTCCCTCACAAAGTTGATAGCACCACCATGTGAGGATTTGATTCTTTCCTCCTCTTGCACGCACATGGCTATGCACTTTTCCATGTCCCATTTTTCGGGCTGCATATTATAGTTGACAACAAAAGTGTCAAACTCTTTTGGCAAAGAAGCAAAAACCAAATGAATAAGGAACTCATCCTTGAGACCCAAATCCATCGGTTTCAGTTTAGATGCCAAGTTGCTCATTCTAAGAATGTGCTCTCTTATGCCATTGCCACCGCCAGAATACCTCTCTGTTACCAGCTGCTTAATCAGCTGTGTAGCATAAGTCTTTGAAGAGCCAGTGAACTGACTCTTTATTTTATCGAGATATTCAGTGACAGTGTCACACTCTGCAATTGAGCCCAAAATAGCAGGCTCAATTGTGTTCTTTATCACAGCCATACATTTCTTGTTGGCTGTGGTCCATTTCTTATGATCAAGGTCATAAGACATCTGTAAGGGAGCATGATCCCTCTGTCTTTTCTGCCATGCAGTGTCATCCTCATTCTGTTCCCTCACTGGAGCCAAAGGCTCAGTGGGACGTGCTGTAGTGAGGACCCAGTCCACCTCAGCCAAGATAAAAGCTAAATCTAACTTTTTCTTCCACTCTCCATAATTATCACCTTTGAGAGTGGGGATTTCTCTAATACAACTCATTAAGTTGTATCCTCCTGAAAAAATATTTCAAATACAGTGAGAACGTAACATCAAAATTATATGCCTTATTTCCAACGTTGGTCGAAAATACGACATACAATTTAAAAAACAATTCTATCATACATTAAATCTACATCACCGTTGGGCAGAAATAGAAATAATGCATGAAAACAACATTAAAATTTATAATACTGATATTAACAACGTTGGTCAGAAAATAACAGTATCATAAATCTCTGGAAATTTTTATCTATTTTTCCAAAATTAAATTCTCCCGTTGGTTCGAATTTAATAATGAAAAACAATTTGCATTAACTTTTGCAGCGGAAACTGTAAAAAATTCAATATTCAGAAGCATCATAACTATACTCTTTTAATCTCTGAAAATTTAACACGTTGGTGCAAAAATTACAGAGAAATTGGTTCAAATTTCATTGAAAATCATCAAAAAATGCTTCTGAAAAACAATAAACATCAAAAATCGGGATTTACTGTTCAAACCGGCCATTTGGCCCGGCCTGCGCAACCGCGGCCCACGGCGGCCTGCCCGCACGCGGCCTCGGCGGCCCGCTCGGCCTGCCCGCCCGCGGCCTCGGCGGCCTCTCTCGCGCGCCTCACGCGCGCTCGCGCCCGCGGCCTCACGCACGCGGCGGCCCGCCCAGCGCGCGCCTCGCGCTCGCGGCCCCCGCGCCCCGGTCTCAGCCGTTGGATGCGCATCCAACGGCTGCAAACCCACGCAGCCTCGCCCTTTGGCGCCTCCGCGCGATCCATCAGCCGTCGGATGCGAATCCGACGGCTCTCGTTCTTGGCGGCCGAGCGCTCTCGCGCGCAACCTGGGCCTGGGCCGCGAATTCTCTCGCCCGCCTGGGCCGAAAGCCAGCCCGCGCGCGGTCAGCCGTCCGATCGCATCCGACGGCTGCGCGGCGTTCTCGCCCGATCAAAACCACGCGCGGCGGACGCCCCCGAAAACCCTAGATTCATTCCTCCTCTCCCCTCTGTCTCTCCGTCCGCACCCGACCGAGCGAGCGAAGCGGCGGCGGCGGCGATGGCGACGTCCACGCCGCCGGGGAAGGAGAAGACGGCGCCGCCGCGGGCCCTCTCGCCGGCGTGCGCGCTCCCCTGAGAGGGAGCGCGCCGCCGTCGAGCGGCTCCGTGTCGGCGCCCGTTCAAGCGCGCGTCGGCGATGGCCCGTACGTGGAGCGCCGGCGAGCCCGAGGCTCGGCCGATCTCCCGCACGCCAACGACGACGACGACGACGGCGACCCGGCGACCACGCCAGGTAAGACTCTTTTCAGATCTAGGGTTAGGGTTTGACCCGATCCCGTCTCTGTTCTTTTCTAGGGTTTGGGGGGGTCTCTCTTTTCTTTTTCCTCCGTCTAGATCTAAACGCTAGTGGCTCTGATACCAATATTATATTAGGTCTTTAGGGATCTCTAGGCTAGATCTAGCGGGGTTCTTCTCTGGGGTTCGTGTTCTTGAGGTAAAACCGAGAGGGAGAGAGGGGTACCGACCTTCGGATGTAGAGGAGGAGGAGGCGGCCATCTCGGGGACGCTCGGTGAAGTCTGCGCACGGGCAGCGACGGTCGGGGAAGAGGTGCGGGGCTCCTCGGCGGCGTGTCCCGGGCGGCGGCGTCTCCCTGGCGGCGGTGAACAGCGCCGGTGGTGCTTCCCGTCGGCTCAGCGCACCCCTCTTACAGATCGGGTCTAGGGTTTGTAGGTGGGGTGACGGCGGCGCGGTCAACCTCGTGATGCGTGCCGCCCGGCCCCCACCTCTGTATTTATAGCGCTGGCGACAGGGGCCCACCAGCCAAACGGGCTGGGCGCCCCCGATCAGGGCGCGGTCAAGGGGTGGGCTTTGGCCGTTGGGCCAAAGCCCTGAGATCATCCTAACAGATTTTACAAAACACTACAGAAATAACCAAAGGAAAAATATACAATAAGGATATATAAAATGCTTACGGGGACAACATTTGATTATGAAACGACCACACATATGTCCATGAAGGCATTTTTATTTTTTACACAGACCAGTTTATGCTCCAAGAAGACATTTTTATCCAACTAAATTCGCTATACAACTCCAGTGAGGAACCTTTCACCTAACCGGGGGCCGCAAGCATCCCCAAAGTAAACAATCTTGCGCACCCCGTGCACACATGCAGCCCTAAAAAAATGTTTTCCCAAAAAAATTACTCCAATCACTGTTCAAAGAAACAATGTTTCACAACGTTAAGCACCGCGCGAACAGGCAGGATCGGTACCGTGGACACCTCCGTGCCATTGACAGCAAAATTGGACTTGTCGTCGTTGGTCTGGCCGTCTGGGACGCGTCCATGATCTGCTTCACAGTGAGCGGGAGCAGTGTCTGCGCGTTTCGAGTCTGATCACACCGCGAGCCCACGAAAGTGTCAGATTGGAGGCAAAGGGAGCAAAAAAAAAGAGAGAGATTAGGTCGGATTCGGGAGGGACCTTGGAGAGGCCGCTGCTGCCGCTCTCCGGGGCGTTCGTGGACTGCGAGGGCATGAAGCCGCCGCCGCCGAAGAGGGAGTTGGCGTTCGCGGCGCCCTCGCCGCCGTCGTAGTGCCCGCCTCCGACGTACATCGGGAGGTGTCCGGTGCCTAAACCCTAGTCTTGCCGAGGAAGGGGGCAACGGTGAGGGCGGGAGAACCTGGTTCTCTGTTTTTCGAAGAAATTTTTCCCCTTTATTTCGTACAGAGAATTGCTATTATAGGACGCGAAACAATGGACTTCGCTATTATAGGACTCCAAACGTCGACTTCGCTAAAACGACCCTTGAAACATTGGCACTTTGTTATAGATGACATTTGGTCTTTTTAATCTCTTTTCTCAACTAAAATACATGTATTTTGCTATGATGTGACCGTATTGCCCTTCTGCCTCATTCATGTAAGAGATCGACCTTTCGTTTCCTTTGTACGTTTCGTTTCCTTCGTCCGACTCCGACTGTTCGTCTCCGCCGCCCAAAACCCCGACATGGAGCCCTAGCCCGGCGATCCACCGTCGTCGGCCGGCGATCCCCCGATGGCGGCCGGCCATCCCCCGACGGCGCCCTCCCCTGGCCTGGACGCACGGGCCGGCGAAGCCCAGACGGCGGCCAGCCATGGCGGCGCACTAGGGCTGGCCACGCCGGGCGCCCTAGGGCTGGCCACCGATGTCCAGGCTGCCCTAGGCATGGCCGCCCTAGCCAGTCAGGGTCATGGCCTGGCCGTGGCGCCTAGTGCCCTGGGCGCACCGCCTGGTGGCCTGGACGCGCAAGCCGCAACAGCCGATGGCCATGTACAGCCGGCAGTGGAGGCCCCTACCAACGCCAGTGCTGTAGCCCTAGCCAGAACATTGCTGCCCACTGCTCCTCTTCCGGCAATAGAGTACAACCTTCCTGTTCTTGAAGTGGAAAGGTATTGGCTGCACTAGATTTCTTATTTTTTTACCACGATAGTAGTAGACAGTAGTAAAACTTGATTTCACTTGTTTAGGTCCCAAGTAGATCATGTGGAAAATATGGAAAGAGTTGATTGGGCTAACATACAAATAGTCGAGACACATGATGACGAAGGTCGTATTGCAGTTATGAGTGAGAATCAGATTTGTGAGCTTCTAGGCTTCACAGAGGAGGACACAACAAATATACCTGCACAGGGCTTTGATTGCCGAATGGATGAACAGGGGCATGATAATGAGCTTGGGCAAGATGATGATGGTGCTGCCATTCCTACTAGTGATGCCATACCAGGTAAGATGGTCATTTCATATGATAAGAACAACCCATCAATGGAGGTAGGAACAGTGTACCCAACAATGGAGGAGTTCAAGCTGGCAGTGCGGCAATTTGCCATCAATAAGGAGTTCGATTTAGGAGTAGAGAAGTCATGTAAGACGAGATATAGGGCTTTTTGCAAGTCCGGTGATGAAGATTGCCCTTGCCCTTGGAGGATAAATGGCACTAAACAAAAAGGCCAAATCACTGTGGAGGTGAATAATTTTTTTTATTTCATTAATTCTATTTGTTATGTAAATTAATATCAATCTCATTGATTTTTTGTTTTGCAGGTAACCGTCTTAGTCGATAACCATACATGTGTGTCTAGCATGAGGCAGATAACTACAACTCCAAATTGCAAGTGGGTAGCTAGCAAGGCTGTGAGTATCCTTAGAGATGATCCAAATATTGGTGCTAAGGAACTGCAAAAGAAGTTGCAGACAGATCACAAGTGTCAAATTGCATATGACACTGTATGGCGGGGTAAAGAAAGAGCTCTTGATGAGGTTTATGGCAAATGGTCAGATAGTTTTGAGCTGTTGTTTAGGTGGAAGGCCGAGGTAATGAAGCGGTGCCCCGGGAGTGTAGTTGAGATTGAGGTACTTGAGGTGGATGGTCAGGTATATTTCCACCGTTTTTTTGTGCCCTTAAACCATGCATTGATGGTTTCTTGGAAGGTTGTAGGCCTCATTTGAGCATAGATGCTACAACACTTAATGGAAGGTGGAATGGTCACTTGGCCGCAGCTGTAGCAGTTGATGGTCACAATTGGATGTATCCACTCGCTTATGGCTTCATAGCTTCTGAAACAACAGACAACTGGACTTGGTTCATGAAACAATTAAAGAAGGCTATAGGTGATCCTCCACTCCTTGCTGTTTGTTCTGATGCTTGCAAGGGCTTGGAGAATGCAGTGAAGAATGTATTCCCAAATGCAGAGCAAAGAGAATGCTTTTATCATCTTGTCAAAAATTTCCAAAAGAGATTTAGAGGGTTCGGCCAGATATATCCTGCGGCTAGGGCTTACAGAGAAGACATATTCTATGACAATATAGCAAAAATGGTAAGTGAATCACATGAAGCAGTGAAATGGTTACAGACCAATCATAAACTATTATGGTATAGGTGTGCTTTCAATCCAGAAATTAAGTGTGACTACATAACTAGTAATATTGCTGAGTCATTTAATAACTGGATTAGAGACCACAAAGACTTACCTGTTGCTGACCTTGCTGATAACATTAGAGAAATGATCATGGTACTTTGGAACAAGAGAAGGAATATTGCATACAGGCTACCTGAAGGCAGGATACTTCCAGCTATTATGCATCAGCTAAAGGCAAATACTAGAGGTCTGGGATACTTGAAAATTGTACCATGTTCTAATTGGAGTGCAGAGGTGTGGGACCATAGCAGCAGAGTTGAGAGGCATATTGTCAAGTTACACCAAAGGACATGTACTTGTCTTGAATGGCAGCACACTGGTAAGCCTTGTCAACATCTATTGGCCTATGTAACCCGCCAACGGGGAGTTGACCTCGAACAGTTTGTGCATGATTATTACTCGGTGAATAGATTCAGGGCTGCTTATGGTAGAGAGATTGAGCCTATGACAGACAAAACACAATGGCCACAAGTTGACCTACCATTTTTAGTTGGTGCACCTCTTGCTAAATTACCTGTTGGAAGACGAAGGAAACTAAGAAGGAAGGGATGGATGGAAGGTGGCCACAAAAAGAAAGGTTCGAATGATAGTGAATGTACCAACGAGGGTGAAGGTCAGAATGGAGGTGACAACGATACTGCTCCAACAAATGGAAAGGGAAAGAAGATGATCAGAGAACCTATGACTTGCAAAAAATGCGGAGAAAAAGGTCACAGGCAAGCTAGTGCCAAGTGCCCACTCAATGGGACCGCAAAAAAGAGGTAAGAACTGATTTTCTTTATCAAGAAACAAAAATGAAAATGTCAATATTAATTTATTTGATTACTTGTAGGAAGCGTAGGCAACCTAGGAAGAATGTTACAAAAGCTGCGCCAGCAAAACCTAGCACCCCACGGAGGCCGACTAGAGAAGAAATCCTACGGAATAGTCCAGGAAGGGTCACTAGAAGGTAAGGAATATTAACACATTTATTGTACATTAATTTTTCCATACATCTAATTGTCATATCGTATTTATGTGCAGCAAGCTTGCGATGTTATTAGGAGAGGGCACATCTTCGCAAACCGACACCACTAGTCCTATGAGGATGCCTCCTGCGGCTGCACCAAAAAAGATGACTCCAAAGAGAAAGCTACATATTGGATGAATTATTTTAGCTATGATGAGATGTAAACTCATGATTTATTTGATATGACTTGAATCTTGTTTGGAACAATATTATGATGTGAGATGAATTCATGTGTACTTAATATTGTGTTATATGCCCAAAATTTTACTCTAATTTTCTGGGAATTTTTACTGTATTTTTTGTGAATTTTAATAATGTGTTACATGCCCCGGCGGCGGCGGCAAGCCTGCCAGCCAGCCTGCCTGCCCAGGGCACCTGCTGTACGTGCCCACGCGCGACACCTGCCCTCCAAACAAACAAGGGAAAAAATGTCATCTCATGGCAAAATACATGTACTTTAGATGAGAAAAGTGATTAAAAGGACCAAATGTCATGTATAACAAAGTGCCAACGCTTCAAAGGTTGTTTTAGCGAAGTCAACGATTGGAGTCCTATAATAGCGAAGCCCATTGTTTCGCGTCCTATAATAGCAATTTTCTCATTTCGTACTTCTGGGGTTCGGTGGGTTGCCAAACCGTACAGTGGTATCATCTTTTCAGCTTATAAAAATCTCTTTTCAGTATTTTGTAACTAGTTTTTAAAATAAGTTCCACAAGTTTAGTATGGCCTTACTCAATTGGGTTTTAACTTTTAGTTTATAATTTTTTTTTTGTAATTTTGGCTTTTTTTACATTTTTCGTATTCATTTGTATTATTCGTGATAAGATAACTTTTTTATTTTAAATTTAATTATACTGAAAAGCTAACATTAGCTACAGTGCTAAAAAGTCTCAAACAATGCAGAGCCCAAAAGTTGCAGCTCGTCGCTAAAATGAGCAGCATCTGTAGTACACACTGTAACGACTTCATTTATATCGACAAAATTATACATAAGTTTTTATTATCTCATATTCTTTCTTACAAACAGATAAAAACCATAAACCATAACATAAATTATAAGCCGAATCTAAAAATAACTAGCCTAGAGTGGGCTCCCTAGTCCGTACTGAAAGGGCAGCCCAGGCCATGGCCATGGGCGTGCAGCCACGCGTCGATATGGCACGGCACGCAGACCAAAGGCACAGGGTGGGTGGCCGCGTCAAGAGTCATCAAGGCCAACTGGGGCGCGCTCCTCCCTGCCCTCCCCCTCCCTGTTGCCGTTGGTCTGCCCGCTCCGTGCTTTTTTGGTTCGGGCTGGTGGTGCGCTGCGCGGCGCGGGGTGCAGCATCGGGTGGGATGCGAACAGGGCGTGCGCCGCACGGGTGTGGCACAGCAGGAAGCCAGGAATGCGGGGTGGCGCGGGGAGGGGGAGGTGGGTCGTGCACGGCCGGATGGGCACGACTGTTCGTGGTGGGATGGGATCATGGCCGGATGGAGGCGTGCGCCCATGCGGTTGATGAACCGGGGCCACGTGCGCGCGGATCAACTAGGTCTGGTCGCAACCGGTGTAGGATTGGTATTTCAGAATGGTCGGACGACACGGGCCGGTTTGCACGGTGGGCCGTCGGGTGTCGGATGCAAGCAAGCGGCCGAGCGATTCCCAGTTTCCCACCCAGGAGTCCTATCGGTAAATTGGACGCAATACGTAGCAAACGTGGTTGGAGCTCGTTAGCCAGGCCCCTGTAGAACGTTAAGGGCTTGTTTGGAAGCTAGGAGCAAAATACTAGGGAAACAAATTCCTAGATGAGATTTTATGAGCATATAGAATCCCCTCACATTGGAGATGCTCCTATCTTAGCTGGATAGATAAAAGGCTTCTCAGTCACCTTTTCATTTCTTTTTTCTCAGGGATACAGCCTAAACCGGTTGGAGGAAGAATATAGCATATGTTTTATCTAACAAAGCTACTAATTGCCTGAAACTTTTCGTGATGGTAAACAAAGCTGCTAAGCTAATCTGCAGTCCAATTAACCCTCATACAAAAAAATGGACAGGACACTTTCTGCCATGAATTCCTTCATCTAAACCGCTAGTTGCTTCACTAGGGCGAGGACTAGGAGAAATATTTCCAGGTTCCTAAAGAAACTGAAATGTATCTGCGTAAAATTCCTGCAGTATTGTGAAATTCATGCGTTTTACACACAGGCCGTAGACAGCTCAAACCAAGCAATCATACTGCCCGTTACAGCGGATCACGTTCCTTCCTACTGTGGCATCCCTCTTTTTTAAGGTAAAGAAGAACTTGTGGAGAAACAAAGGAGTCCTGGCATGCGCAATCAGTTGGTGGTGGAAAACTACAAACCTGAGCCGTTTTAAGTAATCACTAATCAGATAGCCGACTCGATAGTCCACAAGCAACCTTAAATCCCCCCACAAAATCTTTTCTTTATACCGCGTACCGCCACCCATCCCATGTGCTCCCCATTTGTTTGCATTCCATCCAGCTCCCCACATCTCCGGTGTCCTTGCTTATTCCAGTGTCCTACCTAGTTTGTTGCCTTCTTCGGTTCTTCCCCGCATCTCTCTTCTTGGACTCCCCACCCGTCCACAAACGCAGAGAGGCTTGGTGATGGATCCCCCATCCACTCAGGTGATGTCTGCCACTGATGACTTCCAGGACAAGACCATGGACGAATGGTATGTGGGCTTGATCCAATCGTTGTTCTTTTCGTCCTGCTGTGCTTGCTCGTTGATTGATTGGTTGTTTATGTATCCGTCGTATGTTTGTAGTTGTTCTTGCTGTTACGATTGCTGCTCCAGCATCCTGGATTTCCTGTGCTGTTCTTCTTGATGCTGCGCCTCGCCGGCCTTTCGAAACTTCCTAACGGAAGCGGAGGTCTGAGTGACGTTGGGCTCTAAATGTTCCGGAGTTCTTAGATTTCTAGGTCCTCGGGTGATATTTGTAACTTAAAACCCTTATCATCTCCATTCATCAGTAAGGAAATTTCTGGATCAACTGCTGAGATGTTGGCTTATCTTCCGCTGCAGTCGTTCAGTGATTTGTTTAAGCAAACTTACAGAAATTCTTGTGTGTATGCAGATCGAATAGCCAGCTAGAAGTAGTCATTACTGATTGTGTGTGTTCGTATTTGACTCTATGCATCAGCAAGTGGTGTTGTAAAATTTACGGTATAAGCATATTTTTGAATTTAATTACCATAATCATAATAAATATCAAGCATAACAAATATGGCATAACAATGTTTTAATCAACATATAACCATATGAATCTCGTAAGCCATCGTAAATTGAACATATGCCCAAATTAAATGTCATATAACAGTTCATGATTAGCATAACCTAAAGAGAATATGTGCAATGAAATGCTAACCTCAATAACTTAACATATATGACCTCATTTAGCATATGTTCAACAAATTGAATTTTCTTTAGTGCTCTCAGAAAGCTACTTGCACAAGATTTACTCTTGGCCCTCTCCGCCATCACAAACTCACTCTTGATTAATATTATATGTGACAGTTGTAGATTAAATCTTGAGCTAAAAATGAACCTTGCTGCTGTAAAAAATTATCAGATTAAGAAATCAACATGCTATACAGTGCAGAAGCATTTGTAAATCACTCTTTCATTCCTTCACAAAGAACATCAATCATTTAACAGGATAATAGCTTCGGCACAGACCAGAACTGGGCACGAAACAGCACTACCCAGAACTGAACAGAGATCAACAAAGTATGCACAGCAGGAAAAAAGACAGCGGTTAAAGAAAATCGGCAGTATTAGCTCAAGAGTAATCTACAATCACATTCATATATAATCTTAGTTTTTGTCTCATTTTATCACAGAGCAAATATTCCACTGAACCGATCTTTGCAAATTCCCACTAAATAGGCTTCACAGATATATGAAATATATCACCAGATTGCAAAGAGGCAAGAACCAGAATACTCACAGCAATGGTGATACTCAAAATCACCGTGAAGAAATCAAAACGGGCAAGGCACGCTCACGGCGCTGACCCAGAAAACCTAGCGCCCTCTTGTGCTGCCAGCAGAAGAGGAGTGAGGTAGACGGAGATACAATGCCCACTCCAACCTCAGTTGCCGAAGCTGGAGACGAGGGTTAGGGTTGATGCCGCACAAGACCACCGAGAACTCCGGTCGAGAGCGCTGGAGAACACAAAGAACAGATCACAAACCTGTCACAAATTGCTTACCGGTTCCGAAGCTTGACATGTTGCTTTCACCGAATGGCAATCTGGATGAATTGTTTCCTTTATGTTTCGTTCCAAACAGTTTCTGACTTCATAAATCAAAAGTCGTTTGAAATACATTGGCTTTTTAACGCAATTTTCCCCTCTTTCCCTCTTTTTTTTTTCCTTTTTTCTTTACATTATCCATGGATATATAATGATGTTTATCATTTTCCAATTTTTATTCTTTTTCTTTAATTGAATACCTCAGAAAAAGTTAGCAGTCACTACAATATCATTTTAGCCGAAAATCAAAAGCTACAACACTTTTAAACAGTGCCTTAAACTTAAGATCAATGATTTCAAAGTACTAACCACATGATTTTGTTTGGAATTATCACATGGCATTAGGATCACAGGTTACAACTAATGTCTGCTAGTGAGACATGATGGTGAACTGGTCATTTGGTCAGCAAGAGACAAACTAACAAACTGACATTTTGGTCAAATAGTTCTAGTTGATAGAAACTTATAGCGGTGTTTCTGCAAAATAGAAGCAAAGCAATGCGGGCCTTCGTATCTTTGGAAAGAATACCACGAAAGCCCATGACACGTCGTTGGTGAAAAACGCAGCTCGAGCTGGGGCTTCCTCCGATTTGTAATTGGTCGATTTCTGGTCCATTTCAATGAAAACGAGGCTGGGACTATGCCCTAAAATTCTATGACGCAGCTTGAGAAAAACGGAGCTTTCACGAGGAGGAGAAGAAGAAGAAATGGAACAGCAGTTCGCCTCGAATAGTCGTTCTGTTGGAAAATTAAGCACATGTAGGTTCAATTTATTCCATAAATTAATCATGACATCATACACGCAAAATAACAGAACCATCACAGGCATAACAGATCTAGACATGTAAACCAGAAAACTGTACATGAACAGATCTAATGCGGAGAACATGACTGTTACGTACCGATGATTCTGCTCTGATCGGTTTCCCGATGTTGACGCTGCAGGTACGGTGTGGATGACACGAGGTCGATGACGATTCGCCGAAGCCGAACGACGAGGAAGACGAGCTAGAGCTACAGCAAGCAGTCGCGCAGAGCGCTTCCCAAAAACCTTATTCGCCCTCTCCCGGTGCAGGACTTCGAAGGCGACGGTTCCGGAGACCTGCTCTCCCGAACGACAGTGCACGCCGGCGGACGGGACGGAGTAGACTACGTGGGACGGCGCAGTACAAGGAGGAGGCAAAAACCCTAGATTGATTCACGTATTCTGTATGGAGTCGGCGGCTCAGTATTTATGGAGAAAACAGGACGTGTAATCAAGACGCCTGCACGTTCTCCATAACTCGTAACCGAAACGGATTAGTTGCGCGTAACCGATCCGGATTCACCGCTACTCAAAACAGCAAAAATAAAACTGCAAAAGGAAGCCGCGTCTGCGCAAGCATCTGGAGCCGATTTTGGCGGACCATTCACGCAGGTGCCGTGCACGCGCCCCCCCCCCCGCCCCGCCCAGCCCGGCCCGGCCCGGTGAGGCGAGGCGAGCGAGCGCGCGCGTGTGATCCTCTAGTTCTTTCCCACACATGCCTCAAGTGGCTAGGAGTGCACCATCCCTTTTAAGGTGGTCTTCCTCTCCTAGAACTAGCAATATGGTACTAAAGTGCACATGCATTGCTCCTTTGCATGAGTGGGCCTTTGAGATTTAGGAATTATTCTTATGGGCTTGGCCCACATAATTCAACAATCCCCCACCAGATCTCAAAGTCCCACAGAGATTTGCCTGAATTCCAATGTACTGTTTATATATCAGTATTTCGATGGAGACCGATTAAGGTTGAACATCCATCTAGAACTCCAAGCTACACTTACTCACAACTTGAACAATGGACTATGTCTTGAATTGCAAGTTTGGTGCAAGCAAGCTTCACTTAAAGACTTAACTGATACTAGGCCGCCAGTAGGCTACCCCTCGGTTGGAGCGTATAAGTCATACTCCTTGGTCTCTTCATGAGCTTAGTAGGAGATTACCCAAGATCTCCATAGACTGCGACTAACAGTCGGGCTCATATAGGTGTGTTCTTTCAAGAACGCTCTGCAGGATAGCGTCTTCGCTTCTAAAAGCCAATGGAACACATTAAGACCTTAGTCAACCTGCCTTGCAGTTTCTGAGAGTATTGCATCTTCACATAGAGAGGGTTGAAATTACTCTCCTCCAGTTAACTAATGGCTTGTTTTTCCCAGATCCTAATTCACGGGATCTCCGATCACATAGGTTGGGTTACTACCATAGATAACTCACATGGGTCTCATACCCATCTCCTTCGATGCACTATCTATCACATTCCGTGATAGTCCCTTTGTAAAGGGATCTGCCAGGTTTTTATCTGTTTGGATGTAATCCAAGGTTATAACTCCGGAGTTTCTCAATTTCCTGACAGACTTCAATCGTCTCTTGACATGCCTAGACGATTTCATATTATCCTTAGAACTGTTCACTTTAGCGATAACGGTTTGATTATCACAGTTCATAAGGATAGCTGACACTGGCTTTTCCACCGTAGGTAGATCCATCAATAGATCCCGTAGCCATTCTGCCTCAACAGTAGCAGTGTCTAGTGCCGCAAGCTCTGCTTCCATGGTTGACCTCGTCAAAATGGTCTGTTTGCAAGACCTCCATGAAACAGCACCACCACCAATAGTGAAAACATATCCACTAGTGGCTTTAATCTCATCAGCATCAGAGATCCAGTTGGAATCACTATAACCCTCCAGCACCGACGGGTACCCAGTATAGTGAAGTCCAAAGTTCGAGGTACCTTTCAGATAGCGCAACACTCGCTCAAGCGCCTTCCAGTGATCATCTCCTGGGTTAGATGTAAACCGGCTTAACTTGCTCACAGCAAAGGAGATGTCTGGCCTTGTTGCACTAGCTAGGTACATAAGTGAGCCAATTATCTGAGAATATTCCAGCTGATTCCTAGCAATTTTCTTATTCTTACGAAGTAACACGCTAGGATCATAAGGTGTTGGAGAAGGCTTGCTATCAGAAAAACCAAAACGGCTCAAGACCTTTTCCACATAATGAGATTGCAAAAGTGTAATCACATCCTCACCTCTAACCAATTTAATGTTTAGAATAACATCAGCCACTCCCAGATCTTTCATATCAAAGTTTTGAGACAAGAATGATTTGAGCTCATTTATCACATTGATGTTTGTCCCAAAAATCAGGATGTCATCCACATACAAACATAGAATAACTCCCTCACCCCCACCATAGCGATAGTATACACATTTATCTGCCTCATTGACAGCAAAGCCTGCAGATGTCAGTGTTCTATCGAACTTCTCATGCCACTGCTTAGGGGCTTGTTTCAGACCATACAAAGATTTCAACAGTTTTAACACCTTGCCTTTTTGACCTTCTACTACAAATCCATCAGGTTGTTCCATGTAAATTTCCTCATCCAGCTCTCCGTTAAGAAAAACTGTCTTAACGTCCATTTGATGAACGAGAAGACCATGTGAGGCAGCCAAAGCAAGTAGTACTCGAATTGTGGTCAGTCTAGCAACAGGTGAGTAAGTGTCAAAGAAATCTTCGCCTTCTTTCTGAGTATAGCCCTTGGCAACAAGCCGAGCCTTGTACTTTTCAATAGTACCATCAGGCCTAAGCTTCTTTTTGAACACCCACTTGCACCCTACAGGTTTGCACCCATAAGGTTTATCTGTCAGCTCCCAGGTTCCATTAGCGATAATGGAATCCATTTCACTACGGACAGCCTCCTTCCAGTAGTCTGCATCAGGGGATGCATACGCTTCTGAAATAGATTTGGGAGTGTCGTCCACAAGGTACACAGTGAAATCATCACCAAAGGATTTGAATATCCTTTGTCTCTTGCTCCTTCTAGGAGCTCCACTGTCATCCTCCTCATTGACAAGTTCATGTGTATGTTCAAAAGGTTCAGGTGATGTGATTGAACTGGGAATTATTTCAGAAGGTTGACTAGTAGTGTTATGTGTATCCTTCATTGGAAAAATATTCTCAAAGAATGTTGCATCTCGAGACTCCATAATTGTACCAACATGCATGTCAGGTACCTCAGTTTTAACTATCAAAAATCTATAAGCAATGCTATGATTAGCATATCCCAGAAAGACACAGTCCACAGTTTTAGGTCCAAGCTTGCGTTTCTTAGTTATTGGTACATTAACTTTCGCCAAGCACCCCCATGTACGCAAGTAAGAAAGTGATGGTTTTCTCCCAATCCATACCTCGTATGGTGTTTTGTCCTTATTTCTGTTAGGAACTCTATTTAATACATGATTAGACGTTAGCAAAGCCTCCCCCCACCATGCCTTAGGTAAGCCCGCAGTATCTAACATGGCATTCACCAAGTCAGTCAACGTGCGATTTTTCCTTTCGGCAATCCCATTTGACTCGGGAGAATAAGGAGGCGTCCTCTCATGTATAATACCATGTTCCTCACAAAATAAGTCAAATTCGTTTGAGAAATATTCTCCACCACGATCTGACCTAAGTCTTTTTATCTTTCTATTTAACTGGTTTTCAACTTCTGCCTTATAGATTTTAAAATAGTCTAAAGCCTCATCTTTCGTTTTCAATAAATACACATAACAGAACCTAGTTGCATCATCAATCAATGTCATGAAATATCGTTTTCCACCCTTCGTCAACACGCCATTCATCTCAGAAAGATCTGAATGCAGGAGTTCTAGTGGTGCCAAGTTTCTCTCCTCAGCAGCCTTGTGAGGCTTACGAGGTTGCTTTGATTGCACACAGCTATGGCATTTAGAACCTTTGGTGATGGAAACGTTTGGAATTAAATTCATACTGGAAAGCCGAGACATCAAACCAAAATTAATATGACATAGACGTGATTGCCAAACATTAGCCTCATCATCCACACTACCACAAATATGGTTCACAGTCTTATTGCAGAAATCTGAAAGGGAAAAACGGAACAAGCCTCCGCACTCATAGCCTTTACCAATAAAATATCCATGTTTAGACACGACTACTTTATTAGACTCAAATACCAAATTAAGCCCGTCTCTACATAAACGGGAGCCACTAACGAGATTCTTGTCTATAGAAGGGACATGCTGCACGTTCTTCAGCTGCACGATCTTTCCCGAAGTAAACTTCAGATCTACCGTGCCAACACCATGAACAGTAGCATGTGACCCATTCCCCATTATGACGGAGGAATCTCGGGCGACCTGATAAGAAGAAAACAACGAAATATCAGCACACACATGTACATTAGCTCCTGTATCAATCCACCAATTGGTAGATTGACTAACTGAAAGAACAGTAGGTAAATTATCATACCCAGTTCCATCTCCAGTCTTGCCAATGGTTACGTTGACAGACTTAGAAGTCTGTCCTACAGGTGCCTTCTTTCCTTTGCGTTGTGCGCACTTCTTGGCCATGTGACCAGGCTCACCGCACACAAAGCAAGTTCTATCATCCTGATTGTTGTTGTTCTTCTTCTTCTTGAAGTTGGTTGTCTGTTGGGCTTTAACAAATTTCCCTTTGTTCTTGCTTGAGGGTTTCTGTACCACATTGGCACTAGACTGCCCTCCATCACCCTTAGACACAGCGTCCTTTTCCCGAGCTTTCTCCTCAATTTCAAGAGACCCAATCAGATTCTCAACAGAGTACTCTTGTCTCTTGTGTTTGAGTGCTGTTCCGAAATTCCTCCATGAAGAAGGTAATTTCGCAATGATACATCCAGCCACAAACTTGTCGGGTAAGGCACACTTCAGGAGTTCGAGTTCCTTGGCAATGGCCTGTATCTCATGAGCCTGATCTACTACAGAACGGTTATCAACCATCTTGTAGTCATGAAATTGCTCCATGACATACATGTTATTGCTGGCATCAGTAGCACCGTATTTGGAATTCAGTGCATCCCACAACTCCTTCGCGTCTGTCATGTGCATATACACCTCGCACAGACGATCAGCAAGAACACTAAGAATGCATCCAACAAAGAGAGTAGTGGCAGTCTCGAATTCTTTCTGCTTTTCAGCATCAAGAACACCTTCAGGCTTGCCATTACTAACCCAGAATACATTCATAGCAGTAAGCCACAGAGTGACCTTGATCTGCCATCTCTTAAAGTGCACACCGGAGAACTTATCCGGCCTCAGTGCATCGGCAAATCCAGCCATAGTAAAACCACAGTGCCTACAATAAGGTTTTTGGATTGTTGGAAAATTAAGCACATGTAGGTTCAATTTATTCCATAAATTAATCATGACATCATACACGCAAAATAACAGAACCATCACAGGCATAACAGATCTAGACATGTAAACCAGAAAACTGTACATGAACAGATCTAATGCGGAGAACATGACTGTTACGTACCGATGATTCTGCTCTGATCGGTTTCCCGATGTTGACGCTGCAGGTACGGTGTGGATGACACGAGGTCGATGACGATTCGCCGAAGCCGAACGACGAGGAAGACGAGCTAGAGCTACAGCAAGCAGTCGCGCAGAGCGCTTCCCAAAAACCTTATTCGCCCTCTCCCGGTGCAGGACTTCGAAGGCGACGGTTTCGGAGACCTGCTCTCCCGAACGACAGTGCACGCCGGTGGACGGGACGGAGTAGACTACGTGGGACGACGCAGTACAAGGAGGAGGCAAAAACCCTAGATTGATTCGCGTATTCTGTATGGAGTCGGCGGCTCAGTATTTATGGAGAAAACAGGACGTGTAATCAAGACGCCTGCACGTTCTCCTTAACTCGTCTGCGCAAGCATCTGGAGCCGATTTTGGCGGACCATTCACGCAGGTGCCGTGCACGCGCGCCCCCCGCCCCGCCCCGCCCCGCCCGGCGAGGCGAGCGAGCGCGCGCGTGTGATCCTCTAGTTCTCTCCCACACATGCCTCAAGTGGCTAGGAGTGCACCATCCCTTTTAAGGTGGTCTTCCTCTCCTAGAACTAGCAATATGGTACTAAAGTGCATATGCATTGCTCCTTTGCATGAGTGGACCTTTGAGATTTAGGAATTATTCTTATGGGCTTGGCCCACATAATTCAACACGTTCGTCCTATACTCCTGTTCCTGTCTGTTCTGCATTGCGAAAAAAGATCGAAGCAAAATATCTGACCGGCATCTCTCCCAGCAAGGAAGGGCAAACGAGTGAGCAGCTGTAAATCGCAGTGGTAGCAAGAAGCCAAAGAACACCCGCGGGGACGACGGCCGCGCACGGCAATTCTCAGGGATCGCAGAAACAAGGTCAAAAGAGCTTTCTTTCACGCATCAGGCTCACACGTGCGTGCGTGGACGCCGCGCAGCCGCCACCCCACACACATCGCAGGCTCCCGCGCCACGATCTGCTATTCTCTACCAATCGTAAAGACTCCCTGCAGTTCTCTCTTTACTGAGCAATGAAAAGCAGTTAGCTGCCTTTTCGTAAAAAAAGAGAGAGACTCCCTGCCGACTTGGACCCGCCTCGGCCGCCGATCTCTCTTGGCGATTGCCGGATGATATGATAGGCAGAGCGATTATAAGGTCCTGTCCTGATTCGTGAGACATTAAGACTGATAAGACATGCTCTTTCAACGGATTAGGATGCTTGTGGCACCACTCCTTCGCATACGTTGCAGGCTAACAATAGCTGCCTACCAGAGTAACAAGGACGATGCCATCCCGATCGATACAGGCCCGTTCTTTAGGGCATTTTTATTTTGTTTTTAGCTACAGCTTTTTCAAAAATCAAAATAGATAGAATGGTTTTTTAAGTGTTTTTTTGAAGCTGCTTTTTAAACTGTTTCTTGAGTTCAAAATCATATACACTGTTTATATCAGTATTTTTATCATCCGTCACCATTACAAAATATATAAATAAAATTATTAACCGTAGCTAAAAGATAGTCAAAAATAACAGAGCCAAGTTGTCGAAGAAAATTCAGGAGTTTCTCCCACTACCATTGTCCACGAACGCAAAAAGATCCATCACATCCAACCAAAAATTCACCGAACCTGCTCACGGGAACAAAACAAAATAGGATGGAGTTAAAGGGAAAAGGAGCCACTCAAACAAGCAAAAGCCCAAACGGACAAGCACGAGCACCAATCCCCCACTCCACCCCGGAAAAGATCCAGATCGAAGCGCACCTTCTCGACTTGTCCTCCTCCGCCTCGCCCCATCCGTTTCACACTTTCACGCAGACTCCTCACCTACACCGCGACACGGTTTGGATCAGTGAAATTTAACTTTTCGCCACCCTTAAGAATGCCACCTATCTAAATACCATCTTTATCATTGCATTCAACAATTTGTCACTCTTAACATGTGCTTGACTAATTTTTTTCCACTTTCGAGCCCACGAAGCGCCATGTCAGCGTCTCCCCGCCCCGCTGGCCCGCCATGTCAACGCCTCCCCGCCCCGCTCGCCGGCGCCCGCGCCGGCGCCTCCGCCTCCGTCCCCGCGCCTCCCCGCTCGCCGGCGCCGCCTCCGCCTCCGTCCCCGCGCCGCCGCCCGCGCGCCTCGTGCTCTCCGACGGCGCGGGGACGGAGGCGGCAAGCGGGGAGGCGCGGGGACGGAGGCGGAGGCGGCGCCGGCGAGCGGGGAGGCGCGGGGACGGAGGCGAAGGCGGCGCCGGCGAGCGGGGAGGTGCGGGGACGGAGGCGGAGGCGGAGGCGGCGCCGGCGAGCGGGGCGGGGAGGCGCTGACATGGCGGACCAGCGGGGCGGGGAGGCGCTGACATGGCGCTTCGTGGGCTCGAAAGTGGCAAAAAATTAGTCAAGCACATGTTAAGAGTGGCAAATTGTTGAATGCAACGATAAGGATGTCATTTGAATAAATGGCATTCTTAAGGGTGGCAAAAAGTTAAATTTCCGGTGGTCACTCCCATCTCTCCTGGTCCCTGTTTCAAAGATCGTGGCTTTCATCTTTTCATTTTTAGCTAAAATAACATAACAATGGTTGTTACTTTTTTAAAAGTATTTAAATAAAAAAATAACAAATCAACGTATCTCAGCTGATAACACAAAAAAAAAGCCAAGTAAAAAAATAGCACGTTACAGATGGCCTTTGACTTGCTGGTTTAGGTTGTGCTCACTTAGACTTAAGTTTTTAGCTTCTAATTTCATAATTTCGCTTTTTCTATGTTTATTTTTTTACTTTTTTTATTGTCAATGATAATATAACTTTTTAAAATTTTAAAAATTAATTATGCTAAAAAACTATCCATCAAAACAAATGAAAAGCTCGAAGTAGCACAATTTGAGACGGCCCCGTCTCCTCCCTATTATGAAGTAACTCTCAAATCGAGTTGACAGCACCACTTGGCCATTCCACGCCCCGAGCGAACCGCGAAGAGCGCCAGCCATGACGCCCTCCGCCCTCGCCCAGCTAACCGCTGCCTCCCCGCTCCCCACCTCCTCGCCCAGGCCCAGTCTCAGGCCCAATTTGGTGAGCCCGAGCGGGCCCGTGCGGCGCCGGCTCGCGGCGGCGGCGCCCCCGCGGGCGTTCTTCTCGACGTCGCCGTACCAGCCGGCGGGGTCCTCGTTGCAACGGGAGTATGGGGTCGTGCCCATGGTCGTCGAGACCACCTCCCGCGGGGAGCGGGCCTACGACATCTTCTCGCGCCTGCTCAAGGAGCGGATCGTCTGCATCAACGGGCCCATCGCCGACGACACGGCGTCGCTCGTCGTCGCGCAGCTGCTCTTCCTCGAGTCCGAGAACCCGCTCAAGCCGATCCACGTCTACATCAACTCCCCGGGGGGCGTCGTCACGGCCGGGCTCGCGATCTACGACACCATGCAGTACATCCGCTGCCCCGTCACCACGCTCTGCATCGGCCAGGCCGCATCCATGGGCTCGCTCCTGCTCGCTGCCGGCGCGCGCGGGGAGAGGCGGGCGCTGCCCAACGCGAGGGTCATGATCCACCAGCCCTCCGGCGGCGCGCAGGGCCAGGCCACCGACATCGCCATCCAGGCCAAGGAGATCATCAAGCTGCGCGATCGGCTCAACAAGATCTACGCAAAGCACACGGGCCAGCCCATCGACCGCATCGAGCAGTGCATGGAGAGGGACCTCTTCATGGACCCCGAGGAGGCGCGCGACTGGGGGCTCATCGACGAGGTCATCGAGAACCGTCCCGCCTCGCTCATGCCCGAGGGTGTTAGTGGCCTTGACCTGCCGCACCATGGAGGTGGCGGCGTCGGCGGACGGGGCAGAGATGTCGAGGAGCCCTCGGCAGTGTGATGTGAGGGGTGGCCACAAAGGTGAAACATTTTCCGTGCCCGGTGGCTATGTTGTTTGTTGTTAGATCTAAGGTTTAATTCTTACTACACAAGGTTAACTTGTTATTCTGATTGTCGGGGCGTCCGGCTTCCTCCCCTGTTGTTTTGATTGCCCGAATTGAGCTGTTGCTGATATTTATTGCAGCTCTTAAGGAAATTTCATTCCTTTGATACAGATAAATTGCTATAGTGTTGTGGACACTGTATCAGAAGTATCAAGGCTCTAAAAATCGGTAATCGGTACTCGACCAGTCACCTAACCTAGTAGGGGCACCCGTTACTTGCTTATGGCCAAGTATACGGCCTAGTAGACCTGTTTTTGGAACACTGATAAGTATTAATTTCATGCCAAGGCATTAAAAATCTCTTCCTTTTGGTTTCTGTCTCACAGTAGGGGCGTAGATGTTACTGTTTTTGCCTTTTGGTTTGTGTCAGTGACCAATTAATTTTTGTTAAGATCATATTCGGATATTGTGATGTGAATTGATCATTTACATATAGTATGAAGTTTTTAATATGTATCTTTTTCTTTCTTTGTCCTGGTTGTTTAGGCCTGCTAGCCTCCAGCAATGTTCTTATGCACAATAAGGTCTTTCTAGTTTCCAGACCCACCTAAGAGGCCTCAGCAGAAGTGTAGTTTATACATAATTGTTTATTTAGGCTGTTATTGAGGAGCACAGTGCTTACAAATGGCCAGATTAATCAACTTCTAATAAAAGGTTTAGCATATCTAGAAGTGTCATTATTTGGTCAGGCATTAGGCATCTTCAATTTGAAGCTGATGTAAACCGTTTGTTTCTATATACCAGGTTTGTGATTATCTGAAGAAAATGCTCTGTTCCTTTTCACTATACTGTTTCATATATGGGCAACATGCCAGTTCTGTGTATGCAACATCTAGCGCTTCTTTTTTCATACGCAATGGATAGTTGGAATCAACATTTCGAATTTAGTTTACTCTTGCAAGCTTCCAATAACCAATGGAAGTCCATTAAGGTTGCTATTGGGTTCTCATAGTTTAGAGGCTATACGGCAACATACGCCAAGTATTTAAAGTTGTATCATAAGATGAATCCTAAGAACCTAAGCTCTGATCCATTTGCTCTGCAGTGCGGCTGTCCCTGCTACTCTTAACTCGAGTTGAATTGTCAAATGAATTTAGGCATCACTTTGGGTACACCCTTGACATTAGGCCATCACAAATTCCTCACAAAGATGCAGGCAAGGTCTGTTCTTATCTGGAGAAGCTAATGTTGGTGCTATACTATCAATCTACCCTAGAGTTAGGATTGAAACATACAACAAATATCTGATCACAAGATATGATGGAACCAAGGTTGGAAATACCGGAATTGAATCCAATCCCGCCTGAGGGCCGGTACCGGTAACCGGCCGGTTACCAGAAAACCCGGTGGAAAACCGGATGAATTTGACGAACCAAATTTTGAATTTGGGCCGGTAGGCGGGTGGTAACCGGTCAAAAACCGGAAAACCCGGTGGAAAACCGGTTATGGGTGATTAGAAATTCGAATAATGCAAGTATTAAATAGAAGTGTTTAATGAAGTAACAAGGCCTCAAGTTGTAAATAAAAATTGCTCGTTACTATATTGACCATATGGAGAAGCCCTCTCCTCCAAGTGTCGTGAAGCATCTAAAGTAATGAATACACTAGTTAATGGTAATGAATGATAACTTGAGTAGCATACTGATCCCAAGTGTATGTTGCATGGATATGCTATACCCAATGATTATAAACTTGCTGGTAATATACATGTTTCGCTCACTAGTAAACAATTCTTACATTTGTTTGATTTTCATAATGGCAAGTAGAATGAGAAGAGATGTCCGAAGACAAATGGGAATCATCACAAGAAGGTAGCATGTTGGCATCTCGATGTCCATAAGTCAGAAAAGAGTTTGAGCTACCATAGGATGCGTATGACAATAATTCATGCATTTTTATTTCCTACAATAGCTAATCTATCACAAACAATGCCTAAATCAACTTAACAAGTGCATTATGTAGTCACAAATTCAAAATGTCATTTGAAAATTTTCAGCCGGGATTTTCCATACTGGTTCAGTCCGGTTTTTCCTGTTACCGACCGGTAACCGCCGGGATTTCAAACCTTGGATGGAACAATAATCGATGCAAAACCATGGCGTTTAGGTGGTGAAACAAGATAAATATGGGATGGTTCAGATTTGGTGGATTACAATGCAATGCCACCCAAAAGCTCAGAGAGCAACTCTGATTGGGCGTGGAGGATGCTTAGCAAGCCTCTGGAGAAGGGTGACAGTGAAAACTATGGGGAAGTGCTTCAACGGCGAAACCCACTTGCTTTTGGTCATTTTGCGAACCATCCACCAAAAGGATCAACTCCTAATGTCATGATCTGCCCGTATGATTTTCTGTTGACAGAGAAGGACATGAGAGTATACATCCTTAACATTACGTTTTGTGGTGAAGAGCCCATCACAATGAAAAGATTTGGCTCCTTCTGGTTCAAATCTGGAGGTTCTGGTAATCAGGCTGGGGAATCTCCAGTTCTAAAGATGCTGGTTCTGGTGAGTGCAAGGTCCATATGTGATGAAGAGCTCTTCGTGAACTATAGGTACAGCAACTCAAAGGCACGACCAGAGTGGTATACCCAAGTTGATGAAGAAGATTCCCCAGAGTACAAGGTCCATACGTTTGGTGGTGAAGAGCCCATCACAATGATAAGAGAAGATGGAGCTAGTTTTGCTCATCTTAGTTGTACCATTCTGCCTGCAATATTTTTCTAACATTTTCTTGGTTCTGTTGTCAATCGGCAAATTGTGACAGGTTGTTGGTAAGCTCCTGAAACTGAGATGGCAATTTTATTTTGCTCCAGATGGACATTTGTTTTCCAATTTGGTATGACATAAAGAAAAGTAGAGTGCCTCTGGTAAACTCTTCGTACAAGTCTTCTGTAGCACATAAAGAACACAATTACATGGTCATTAGTCATTTAAACTATTTATTCTCCATCAGTGGATCTATGCCTGATGAGGAAAATTATGTTGAAATGCCCACTCGATTTTGTCCCTTTGAGCTATGCTTTCCGGTTTGGTTCCTGACTGCTGTTTAACTACTCATTCAGACAAATATACAGACTTCCAATGACATTTGCTTCTGAAGTTAGGGCCCGTACCATTATATTGCTAATTCAGTGGATATTAGGATATATGTGCATAAAAAAAGTAACCTTGATTTTTCTAACATCTTGCTGACCTTTTTCCATCCCTTGTCATACATCTGAATTTTTGATGCATTAAAAATGAGCATATACAGCTTATGTTCCTTATTGTATTGATTTCCTCTTTGATCAGATTGCCAAGTAGAGTTCTCCTGGTAGGATTGCTTCGAGATGTTACTAGTTAGTTTTGACACTTAAGATTAGAAATTTAGAATATCATGATATGGAGTCCAGTAGGTTGAGTATATCTTTGACGTTGTGGTCATCTATCCTGAATTGAATAAACTCGTGTTATACTGTATGGAGAGATTTTTTTAGTGGCCTTCTCCACTTCACCCATTCTTCCGTGCAAATCCCGCCTCACTGAAGATCATGCAAAGTTGACTGCTGACTAAAGGCTTTCTATCTCTTCCTCTCTTGAACCATGATGTATGGGCATGTTTGCTCATCCTTGGAATATGCTTCCTCGTGTTTTCTTGCCGATCTAGTAACTGCACAAAAGAGAACCCCATTCTTTGGTATGATCATAAGAAATATATCTTGGTCAAATTGTTGCTCCGGGAAGCCTGGAGATTTTGCCATGTGCTTGGTGAGTTTGCTTGGACATAGCTTAGCAAGTTAGCTGGCTACTGTATTTTATGATCTCTTCTGTTGATTCTTCACCGTATACCCCATTCTCTTGGGACACAGCTATAATGCATTCTCTTTTCCATCGGGCATCTACTCGATTGATACTACAAAGCATCAAATCAAGTAGTATATCATACAGCTGTCTTGTGAGTTGAGTTGCCAACCCATTTGGAAATAGAACGAAGCACAAAATTATTGTGAAAACAAGAAAGCTTGCTGTCAGCTTGTCACTACGTGTTGACCAAAAAATAATAATAGTGAAAGAATGGCGAGACACATTATGCAGTGGGTAGTCCCGTGAGCAGTAGGGGTGCAAACGGTATGGGTTAATCTTGTTCGATTCGGTACCGACTCTGGTCGATACCAAATACGGAAAGATAATTTAATATCTGACACCGAAACTGCTTTGTATCGGATAGTTGTTGGATATGGTAGCGAAAACAGAAGAGCTAAAATCCAACTGAATAACGTTGGTAAATGGCACCAGATGCTATCTAACTGGATATCCAACAAGCAAGTTACCTCAACCGGTCCAGCCCATTAACCATTATTGACATCAACCGGTTTAGATTTTACCGAAGTCCTAACATAACTCCAGAGTTCAGCTACTCTAACTAGTCATCACCAATCCTCATGTTAAATTTGCGTATGAATTTATTGGTTTTTGAATTTATGTATAAATTTATTACTTTTTAAACTTATTTATGAATTTATCACTTATATTACACTTGTGTTGTGTTGGCTATCATACTTAAGTAATCTAGATGAATTTATTACTAGTTGAAGTGTTGAAATGATGGTGATATTGTTCAATGCATATTCTTTTATGTATGCACATACTATCTATTTATATTATCCATTTTCGATCCGAAATCGTCATGCATCCGTCCTGATGGTACTTTATCCAAAACTTCGAATATTCCAAATTCGTATTTGTATCCGACCTTACCACATTCGACTTTGAATCTAGAAAAAAATATAAATTAGAATATGGTATAAATAATATACATTCAAATCCGATCCGATTACACCCTGGTGATTAGTTCAGTTGGAGACTTGAGTTTCTCTTTTCTTGCTATTTAATAGTGCAACTAAGTAGTAGTACCAACCAGGGATATGAAAAAAAAAAATCAGCCGTAGCGGTAACTGGCCGTACCGGCCTAGGCCCATAAAAACAATACTGGTCCGGGAAAGTAGTGATTTTATATTGATTTGAATACCAAGCAAGCACATGCTTTGAGAATAAAAATGTAGAATTGGAAAAAAAAAAGAAACTGCAAACCGAAATGACCGAAAACAGATCGGTAACCAGCTACTAGCTAGCCTACCTCTAGTAAAATTTCAAAATCCAGTATTTGGATCCTTGGTACCAACAACTACTAACAAGATATTTGTTGCAATTCTAAGCGCTTGCAACATCGAGAAACATTTATTTGCAGCATTTAAAGAAATCTTGAGTAGTCTTTTTCTTCTTTTAAAAAAAAGAGAATCTGCAATCCTGATTCTTTGAATGGAAGGGATGGTTTTAATGCTGGAAATGTTTCTCAAATCTATCCATAGAATAAACGCATTCTGATGATCAAATCGGAATTTGCTTTCTGCCTGGTGTCCGTCCCTTTCTGGTGGTGATGCACTCTCGAGTTTTTTTTGGGTTTCTAGAGATGGCACCTTCTTCAACCGGTAGTACGTATCGATCACTTTTATGTTTGTTTAGCGAGAGGTAATACAAAAGAGCAGAAGAGTTTTCCATATCAATTCTAATTGTCGTGCAAATTTTGACATACTTGTGTTGCATAGAAAACAAAAAACCTATCAGAGCCCCTCGCTTTTATACCCTCGTTGGATCCTTTCAATCTGATGAAATGATAACACATGGCATAATAGGGTAACCCTATTTGCCATGTGTCAATGTTCCTCGACGATGGTCAAACATGTTTTGGATCATTGGATGGCCATTAATTTAAAGTATTAAATTCAAATAGCCATTCCAATCGATCCAGAGAGCACAAGCAGTTCAGGTCCATTTCTCGTTAGTTTTCAATTTCAATATGCAGTTTTTTCTAGAATACATCTCACTACGCAGTTTTTATATCAGTGATGCAGCACAGCGCAGCAGTGATGTCATATTCTCATACATTTTGGTAAGAAAAGCCGTGTGCCGGCCAGTGGCGGACCCAGAATTTTATCAAAGGGTATGTCACACCAAAATTTTTATATGCAATTCGGTAAAACAATTTGCCAATTCGGTAAATAATTGTAAAATTTGCACCGTAATTCGGTATACAGACACTAAATAATATAATAAATCTTAAATTCAAGGATTAAGTTGAAAACTTGCACAAATTATAATATAAATAGTTCAAATACTATACTAATAGTCTCAAATATACATAAAAGAGACTTACAATATTACTTGTCTGACTTTAGGCTAAGCTGTTTTACAAAGTACCATAACATAGCACTTATATTATCTTTGTTGTGCATTATCACCACAACAGAAAACGATCTCGCGTCCAAGCTTGCACAATTACAAACTAATTGTTGCTCATAGTGATTACAACATTAAGACAACTCATGCACGGAAACAAGAAGTCAAGAACAACCCAGGATCATCTTTCTTGCGCATTGTCAGCTTATCACCATTCTGTGCACACTAAAATCAATACAAGAAGTATCCATTTTACTTTTCACGGAACAAAATAAATCAAATCTCATATCATCAACGACATGAGTAGTGATTTGTGAAACAATCAGGCAATCACTTGTCACAAGTTAATTAGTCCCGAGTTGCTTTCTTACCTTGCAGAAGCCGCCCTCTGCTCGTGGAAATCGAATGTGCACACGCGCCCGTGCGGCGCGACGGCGCGAGCCAGCGACGTGGTGAGCGACCCGCTCCCCGTGCCGGACTCGAGCACGACGCACCCGGAGACGAGCTCGAGGTAGGCTACCACGAGGCTGATGTCGGCGATGTAGAGGATCTGCGTCCGGTGGCTGAGCCCGAGCGTCCAGAGCCCCGGGGTCAGCGCGAGGAGGTGGACGAACCCGCCGCCGGCCTTGCCGCCGCCGCGCTTCCCTCCGCCGCCACCGCCGCCGCCGGCAGTGCTGTAGACCTTAGAGCCGAAGGGGATGCCGAGCCGGTCGGCGTGGTGGAAGACGCCGAACCGGTTCTGGAGCACACCGCCGACGCCCATAGCCACCAGATCTGCAAGCCTGCAACGCTGGGTTCGGCTCATCGGCTGGGCCCCAGGGTATGCCGTGGCCCACCCGGCATACCCTGTGGGTCCGCCACTGGTGCCGGCTATCTGGAACTTGGATGCACATTCCCTGGGAAGTAGGACTGATAGTAGCACTCTCTTCATCGGGAGATCCTGTCGAACTTGTGAGCACCATTTTGCCCCAATACTTCCAGGACTGATATTTTTTTACATGAATTGTATGAATAAACGTTTTGTACCATAATAGCATTAGAGCTCTTTTACGGTAGTTCAAAATGAATATGAGCCGTCTAATCTTTATGATCCAATAGTTCAGATTAGTTAGGATTTAATTATACAACCATTCATACCACTAATATAAAATCTCCAAAGGAGTAAAATTGTCACAACGTGTGGTGTGAGCCAGCTAAATCCGTTCAAGTCAGAGGCAATGGCCAGCATGGGGGCCGCCATTGCCAGCCTCGACGATGGTGCCGTGAGCAACGCGTACTCGAATGCATGTGTCAACCTACACCAGCGCCACCACGGGTCAAGCGCCGCCGCAGGCAGCAACCTCCTCCATGATGCGCTCGCGCACCATGGCATCATCGATGTAAGTTTCCTGGACTTTGGTAGTGCTGTGACTGGGCGCGATGGCTACGACAGAGGAAGCATGTCCCTAACACTGGGCCTGTATTGCCACAACGGTGCTAGAGGCATCACTGTCATCATGTCCGAGCAGCAAAGACTGACGTCGGTGCGTTCAAGTACGTGGACGGCCTGGACGATCGACAGCTATTCGGCTCGTCGTCCCAGTTGCTGCACGACTTCGTCATGTGACCAACACCTCCGGCCAGCACTGCCATGGTAATAGTTACTACACAAAAATTGTAACTTGTATACATGAACGGAGGGGGGGGGGTAAATGTATTGATTAGTTGATACTCCATTTTAGTTGAACAAGGTTTGTACAGAATATTCATTCTACATATACCAGCATATTTGTGTACTGATTGAGGAACTTCTTTTCTGCTAGATTTCTAAAGCAAAAAATAAATCGAAGACCAACATGTACTTCACAAAAGTACATTATGTTTAGAAGCAAACTCCAATTGAGCTAGGCATAGCTCAATTGATTCTAACTAATCCCTTTTGACCCCTTTGTAAACGAAAGCCGCAGCGTGTCGCTCAGCCCGATCAACGGCCGCCGGACCTCCTCACGTCGCATCACCTCCGGATCTTGGAGGTGCGACAACAACTTGGCGATCATGAAGATGTGGCGTGCGAGCTGCTCGCACTCCTTGTTCTGGTGGGCGTCACCGCTGCCTGCATGATCATGGAGATGAGCTCGCCGTCGTCCACCTCGACCAGTTGCGCCACCGTCCTTGCTACCCCAGCCTGACCCAAAGCGCCATAACAATATAGTAACCTGAACACAAGATCAAAATACTCCAAAGTATTACGTATTTTCTACTACCCTAAAAAATCAAGTTGAAAAACAAATTTTTATAATACCCTCACAAATTAACTGTTAGATTTTATTTCTACTATCAGTATAATGTACTGTTAAAAATATCTATTATTAATCTGAAGCAACCTCCAACTAGATTGTCTGGAAATAAATAGATACTACTCAACGAGAACAGATTTCATGCATAAAAAACTTTCCTGTATGCTCCCACAGGCCACAGCTATCGCAATCCTGAACCGGACCCGTCTGCTAGTATGATTAAGATTTTTCTCATTTTTTTCGTTCTTAAAGGCTCGTATCTGTCACCTGGAGTTTTGACTTATTAGCTCGACGATTAATACAGTTAAAAAAAACTGCCGTCGGCATTATTAATTAACCCCGCTCCTCCCCCGCCTCTCTCTATATAGCTCACCCCGGCCCGGATATGTGATGATGCAACAGCAGCGGCAGCAGCGCACCACGCACAATGGCTCCCGCTGCCGCCGCCTCGTTCCTCGCGCTCACCTTCTTGCTCTGCGCCGCCGTCCGGGGCGCACCGTTGCGATACGGGCAGCCGCTCGACGCGGAGGCCGCGCGGCA
Source organism: Dendrocalamus latiflorus (assembly GCA_017311315.1). Taxonomy (NCBI): domain Eukaryota; kingdom Viridiplantae; phylum Streptophyta; class Magnoliopsida; order Poales; family Poaceae; genus Dendrocalamus; species Dendrocalamus latiflorus. The sequence goes on from CM029633.1 coordinate 27,315,459, forward strand.
GCAGGCGGCCGACAGCGTGGGGCGGCTGCCCGGGCAGCCGCCCGTGCGGTTCGCGCAGTACGCCGGGTACGTGACCGTGAACGAGGCGCACGGCCGCGCGCTCTTCTACTGGTTCTTCGAGGCCACCTCCGGCGCCGACAAGAAGCCCCTCGTGCTCTGGCTCAACGGCGGTACGTTCAACTAACCACCGCCACAATTCTCTCATTTTACACACGCTTCATATGTATGCATTGATTTCCAGTGTTTCTTGCACTCCAGTTTCTCTTGTAGTATTTGCTCATGTGGTTAATATTGTAGTTGTAGGGAGATATATATATTTTTTAGAATCGTTGGAGAGGGAGAAGGAGAACCGAGAGAGAGAGAGAGAGAGGGAGAGAGAGGATAACGTCGCTTCAATTCGTCTCTGATAGTTAATTGAGGCGGACGTTTCTTCTTTCTTTCTTCCAAGTTTACATCGATTATTAAGAAGCGAAGTGGTTAGAGCATATGTAATGATATAGACAGTGATAATTTATAATATACCTTTAATTTATTTATAGATAGAAATAAAGATAATACATATAATATGTTATCTATATAGTTGTCTATAATAGTCTTATACAATTAATGTATTGTCTATATAATGATATAGACAGTAAAAAATCGTCTATTAAATAATAGACATCATCTTTTTCTTTCTTCTATACCATCTAAAATTTTATATGACATATATCTATGGACAGTCGACATTTATCACTATACATGCCCTTAGACTGCGCTGATTAGAATAGAGATGGTCGTACGAGTACTACGTGTGACACTGTGAGTTGTGATGGCTTGCAAGTGAATGCATGTTTTGAGTATCAATAGCAGTGCCATGGGCTGTGCCCAACCAATTAAGCGACATTTGAAGTGAAAGATCAAGGAGCTACGCTATCAGGTGGTTACTCACACTCCAGCATTAATTCATTTGCTGGTCAGTGTTGGCGGTTACTAACTCCACTACACTACCCCTGTCGATGGCCAGGATTACTCGAGTGACATCACAATGTTTGACAAACTTCCAGACGACCCTAACCCGGCCCCCATGAGTAAGCTCTGATGTAGTACTAGCAATTAGTTAATGGGCACCAGATTTTATAATAGGCTATTATACTTGCAGAAAATGACCGAACTTAAAATCTAATACAAATTGAACCATATATACAAAACAACACAAATGAACTGGTTAGTTTAGAACCCGGTTTATGAAATTCACTTTCTCAACCATAACAGTTCATATACAACTATAAGTACTTGTAGACCGGCCTGGTTCTGATTTTCATAACCTTGCCGGTTCACCTCGGACCTCTCCCATTTTGCTATATCCTTTTTGCATAAGGGCATGTCCAATGGTGATTTATGAGCTAGCTCTAAATATATTATTTCATATTTTAATAGAAGAGAGAGAAAAGCTAGCTCTTAATCAAGAGCTAGTCTCATACACACAGTCCAAGATTATATGAGGACATTTTTCATTCACTTAATGAAATTTTCCCTTGATCTAAAAAAAATATGAGGATGTCATGTGGGACTATTCATGTTATGAGCTATGTGCTAAAAGTTAATATCATTGGAGAAGTTATCTTAGAGCTACTAACTAGCTCATACCATTGTACATGCCCTAATAGATGTACTAACATTACTGGCTGATTAATTACATTCCAAACATCAAAATTTTCAAGAAAAACTAAAACAATAAAATTGGGAAAAGAAAACTGCACTCGTTGGGGGGGGGGGGGGGGGGTGAAGGCCGGCAGGTTCCCTAAACTGTTTCAAAAACCCAATCATCAATCCCCTTTAAATTTATTTTGTATCTTATCCAACGGCACATATTGTAATTCATTTGCATGAAAACTTTTCATCTAGCACTCTGAAGTTGTTAGTCCATCCAAGCATGGTTTAAAAAACCGACTGTATATTTTAACCGAGAGGGGCCGGTATGACCGAAAATCGAAAATTTGTAGAGTATTTCGGGCTAAAATTTTTACATCAAAATTTGAATTTTAAAAATATTAGCTGGAAATTGGTTGAAAATATCGGCAAAAAATTCTGAAATAAATTTTGGTAAAAATCTTCTAAATTTGATAAAATTCATGCAAAAACAAATTTTTCAAAGCCGGTTTAAAATTTTACTTGGGGTCACCGGTAAAAACCGGTTTTTGGCCTGTAATCAATCGATAAAAATTTCCATACATCCAAGTCCCCTATTATATGAGTTGTTGCAACTGGCCATAGGCTGCAAAAAGAACTACTTTGTTCTCTCTTTAAAAGAAAGTTTGGATCGGTAATTTTGTTGTACTTTAAATTCTTGCCATGATAACTTATACTATTCCTACATAAGTATATAGTAAGCCAACCTGGCCAAAAATAAATTCTACGGGGGAGGGCCTTGAAACCCTTTTCTTGAGGCCCCTCTTTGATTTTTGCCAAGTGGTAGTCATGGATCTCAAAGCAACTAATATCTCTTCTCCAACACTCCTCTAAGGACTGCGCCACACCCAAGCGCCAGTGTCTAGACGAAGACCCCGGTGCCGGGAGTTCAACCTCTTGGCCCTAGAGACTTCCAGCGGCGCCGACGCTCCTCCTCTCCTCCCACCTGCCGCCCACCTCCGCCCCTTCTCTCCCCTGAGTAGCCGGCCGCTTCTGCCCCGATCGATCCGCCGCCCGCCACCCCTCCTCTCCTCCCAGCCTCCGCTCGCCTTCGGCCCTCCATGGCGCCATGACCACAGCCAGTTCGACCACCGCCACGACCACGGCCATTTTGACCACGGCGCCACGACCACTACCACTTAGACCACGACGCCATGACCACAACCATTTCGACCACGATGTCATGACCACGGCCACTTAGATCACGGCACCACGACCACAGCCATTTCGACCACGGCGCCACGACTACAGCCAGTTCGACCACGGTGCCACGACCACAGCCAATTCAACCATGGTGCCACGATCACGGTCGCTTCGACCATAGCTGGGGGAGAGAAGGCCCGGAGGCGGGTGGCTGGCGGCGGCTTGATGTGGAGGCGAACGGCGCGTCAGGGGAGAGGAGGGGCGGAGGCGGGCGGTGGTGGGGGGGGAGAGGGGGGAGAGGAGGGGTGGTGGGCGGTGGATTGAGGTGGAGGTGGCCGGCTTCTCGAGGGAGAGGAGGGACGGAGGCGGTCGGTTGTTAGGTTGCTTTGAGATCCATGACTGCCACTTGGCAAAAATCAAGGAGGGACCTCAAGAGAAGGGTTTCAAGGCCCTCCCCCATAGAATTTATTTTCGACCTGGCCTAAACATTTTGGCAGTTGGTCCATGGCTGGTGGGACTGACCACATACACTGCCCGCTTCGAGAAGGATGGGCGCCGCTCACTAGCTACAATGCTAATGCTCAATTTGTGCGATTTTTTTAAAATAATCTATTTTATTTGAAAATACATAAATATACATGTGTTTTAATTTTTTACAGAAATAGCCTCCAATCACCCAACTGTTGGGCGTCTGGAGCCTGTCGCTCAACGGCCGAGCGACAGGCAAGCAGTAGCTCTACCCTTAGACGACAAAGATGCAGTCGCTCAATAGTCGGACGACAGGTATGTGGTCGGCTAGCATGGTCAAAACAACGTGGCCGTAGATTAGTTTCCAATTTGTGCACTCCAATGGATTACTAGTCCCGGTCAACACATGCGCGCTGGCTTAGCTCCGGGAACAATGGGAGATCCATGCAGCCAGTGGGGCTTCACTATGTTTCTTCCAAGCGATAAGCTAATCTTCTGGCGTAATTCACATCGATCCTCGTGGGGATCTGCAAACTATTGTCAACATCCCAAGCAAAGTGTCAGAGAGGTTTAGTGGTGTTATTTTCCTTTTCTGCTTGCATAATTAAGTTGAGCTGTTCTTCAGGGCCTGAGTAATATTTTAGTTAGAAGCTTGTGCTTCTGGAGAATGACGGCGACTAATATAATTAGAAGAGACAGGAAATAGCTTTGCTAGCTGGTAGTCTAACAGCTGATAAGAAGACATCGGATTTTTAAAAGTTTAAATCAAGGTTCAAATAAGATCGGCTTAACGATAAGTTTTAGCTAAATTTTCAATATTAGATATAAGAGATCATATAGTATATATGTACTCACTTTTATGGTACACTTATTGTGCACTTAAACTAAAATAAATCATGAAAATTCTAAAAAATTCTAGATTTACTTGACGATTTATTCTATTTATATATAAGATTTCAAGTTCAAATTTATCCTATGTTAAGAGTAAAAAAAGAAAAAATTCTAACATCTTGAACTTAAATTTTATATATAGATGAAGTAAATCATGAAGTACGTCTAGAATTTTTTTGGAATTTTTTTGTGATTTTTTTAGTTTAAATATACGATGAATACACCGTAAGGAGAAGTGTACACTATAAATTCCCTACATAGGTGCGAGACATTTAGAAAAATTATATTTGTTCGATCGCCTTTTCGAGTGTGTGGAATAGTCCTGTCAATGTTGCATAGTTAGGTAGGAAAGCAATTGTACCTTCCAAGTCCAGTTACTTCTGCAAGTACCTAGTTAGTTAGGGGATGATCGCCAATTTTCCATCCGGTTTTGTGGAGGATTAGGTAACCAAAACGAGAATCCACACTATCATAGATGATCTTATGATAGATGACTTGGTTGGTAATACAATCTACTAAACAATCCCTACCTGTAGAAATGCTAGTGCATACCCCGCGCACCATTCAGAATAGCCAAGCCATTCTTTCATCTTTGTCAGTACGTAGCTGAAAGTCTCCGATTCCTTTCTGCAATGCACGCCTTCGATCGTGAACATACAAACAAAACCTTGCATTCATATACGACTCTCACGATCGAGATGCTGCTTCTCTTTAATTTTAGCTGACGCACGAGGCCACACCGCCTTCTTTTCGAACCGCGGCCGGCCATTCCGAGCTCTCCCTGTACATGACGCATCAAGCTGGAGCTAGCGATGCGTGCATCCATGTCTAGGATAGAAAGTTGCTCGTCCCTTTTTGTTTGTATGGAACCACACTAGCTAGCTACGCGTACCAATCAACTCGGAAAGGTATACGCAGATGATCATGAGCTAGTCTAGAGGGCACAACGGCGAGAGGAATTAGCAGGTTGGCATGGCACTTTCACCCGCGAGGACGCACGCTCGTACACCACTAGCTCGCATGGCTTAGCTAGCTCTTGGATCCCACGACGGGGACCATGCGCGCGTGTGACTGTGAGACGTGCTGGTTATAATTTTTATATGTAAATGGTTTAGTAGTGTGTATTCGAGTACTCGTGTGAAAGTCAGATATAGCCGAATGCAGTCGGAGCATTCCATGAGCCGAGAGAAGTCGGAAGTTGAAGTGCCGTGAGAAGCGGTCTTAGCCGTAGTTGTGTGTGATCGACAGTCTGCATGTGTGGTCGTAAGGCTATGTACCTAACATAGTAGTAAGTAGTTGTAAGAGGATCGGATCATACAAATCATGGAGAGATTTCAGAAGACATGAGAATAGAGCTAAGTTAGGGTGTGTTTGGTTGCCTGCATTTCTTTTGTCCTGGATGGGTGGATCCGTATAATCTGAGAAAGAGCTACAGCCTGTATGAGCGGATGCAAAAATACGCCATCATCCTGGATGGGTGGATACGCTCAAAATGAGCTTCACTAGCCATCCTGGATGAGTGGATGCAGTGTATCTTATGCGGTCCCACGTGTCAGCCTCTCAGGTTTGGTAGACTGCATCCGCTCATACAGGCAACCAAACAGCATCTCAGTTTTTTTGTATCCGCTCATGCAGCCTCACCAAACATCTTCTTTTTCTGAAATACGATTCCACTCAACCTGCATCCACTCAGCCAGGATATACGATACAACCTCCATCCACGAACCAAACACACCCTTAGTGGAGTTAGTGGGTGCGTGAAGGTTGTGTGTACATGAGACTTATTTAAGCCATATTATCTATCAAGCATTTGAAGGAGTTGCGAGTGAAAATAACGGAGAGAAGAAAAGGACGTGCGTCGTCAGAAAGGAAGTCTCTCCTGTATTTATTTGTTCTTCCTAATCGTATACGTGTGTCGTTTTAAGGAAGAAAGTATATGTGCATTTTTTTTTGGCGAGTAGCGATCGGAACTCAGATCCAACAAGACGCAGCACCACCTTGCACTGTTGTTGCATGCGCGCGCCCACGGGATCGAAGCGGGGGAAAGATCTGAACAACGGTGCGCTTCCAAGAGCGAGAAGATGGCAAGCGGACGAGCAGCGAGCGCTTGGCTGCTCGGTCGATCGCTCGCGCGCGCCCACGACGGTACTCGATCTACTGTGCTAGTACATCGATCGATCACATGCAGCCTCCTCAAACGGACAAAAGGGGCAGAAGGAAAGGGGCCAGGAGTGCGAAACATCTTGCCGGTCCATTCCCGAGACCTGATTTGTCGCTCATCCAAAAAAAAAAAAGCGCAAATAATTCGCTCCATCAATGGTTTCTTTCTTCCACAGTCTATCCGTTCGTAGCTAAGCTGGACGTGCCTATGATTAAACGGCGACTCGTGTCGTGTCGCGTTGGAGCTCATGTCGCTGTCTGTCTCGGCAACGTTCCCAGGGAGCGGATGTGGGACTATTCTTTTTGGCTGCGGATTATAGTTTTTGATTGAAAATTTTGAATTTTGGCTGTTTACGGTACAGATTACGGAGAGATCGATACTCACTTGCGATTTTGGCTGGTACAGATGTTGGGCTTTTAACGTGTACTACATTTAACTTGTAGACCCTGTCTTGAGAAAATACTCCGTTTAAAAGTTAGGTACTGTAGCGGCTGTCAAAAGCCGGCCGGCTTGTGCCCTGCCGAACAGGGCAGTATATGCATGCAGAGGTTTTTTTTTTTGCTTTATGCTCATGAGCCAAGCTAGACGTGCAGTTCTTCGTCAGGATTGATCGAGCGTTTGTTGGTGTGCCGTTGTTGTTGCAGGGCCTGGGTGTTCGTCTGTTGGATATGGGGAGGCAGAAGAGCTCGGGCCTTTCTTGGTTCAGAAGGGCAAGCCGGAGCTGAAATGGAACGAGTACTCTTGGAACACAGGCACGCAGTACTGTCTGTTCATGCTACACATCATTATGCTGCCTTGCAATAAGCACAAAGAGGAATTGAAACTTGTAATCCTAGTTAGGAGAAAAGAGAGAATATTTAGTATGTGGATGCTTATGTTCCAGTTTGCTAATGAAATGCAGAGGCCAACCTGATGTTCCTGGAATCCCCCGTGGGTGTCGGCTTCTCGTACACCAACACAAGCTCCGACCTGCAGCAGCTTGGTGATAAGATCACTGGTAAATTCATTCTCTGGAATGATCTCTAGAGCGAATAACAACTCTGATAAAGATCGATTAATTCTTGATGGCACAAACCATTTCTGAACTTGGGTTGTCGTGTCCACAGCCGACGATGCTTACATATTCCTGCTCAACTGGTTCAAGAGGTTCCCTCAGTACAAGTCTCACGACTTCTACATCGCCGGAGAGAGCTACGCTGGTAACTGAACATAGACATACATTTCAACATCTGAGCTTTGCAGTTCAGTCAACGTACGCAATTGAAATTTATTGTGAGATTTGTGATGCGAGTTCTTTCCTGGATTGCATTCTCCTCAGGGCATTACGTTCCACAGCTGTCAGAGAAGATTTTTGACGGGAACAAGCAAGGCCCCGAGGAGAACTACATCAACTTCAAGGGTTTCATGGTAGCTAACCATATTCACATTCTTCCCTATTAACATCACATCACAATCTCATTTTCTACAACTGCTTAATCATGACGGTGACGATGACGACGGTGATGATGCAGATAGGGAATGCTCTGATGGACGACGAGACCGACCAGACGGGCATGATCGACTACGCCTGGGGCCACGCCGTCATCTCCGACCGGGTGTACGGCGACGTGAAGGCCCACTGCAACTTCGGCATGGAGAACGTGACCGATGCATGCGACAAGGCGCTCACCGAGTACTTCGCCGTGTACCGCCTCATCGACATGTACAGCCTGTACACACCAGTCTGCACCGAGGACTCACCGTCCTCTTCGTCCGGGCAGAGGAAGATCGCCGTCCACGGCGCCGCCCCCAAAATCTTCTCCAAATATGTACGCCGCACATCGTCACATCGTCTTGACTCTTGACAGAGCAATATGTGACATTATGATCTCATTTTCTGTGTGTCTCGCAGCAAGGGTGGTACATGAAGCTGGCAGGTTACGATCCCTGCACTGCCCACCACGCCGAGATCTACTTCAACCGGCCGGATGTCCAGGCGGCGCTGCACGCGAACGTGACAAAGATTGGCTACAACTGGACTCACTGCAGGTACCGCACCCCTCTGGGTTGAGCAGAATGCTACTTTTTCAGGTCTCTGCTGTCCTGACAGACCATTTGTGTCTCTGAAGCGACGCCATCACCAAATGGAACGATGCTTCCTTCTCTACTCTCCCCATCATCCGTAAGCTCGTCGCGGGCGGCATCAGGGTCTGGGTTTTCAGGTGAGCCATTCCAGCAGACTGCAGCATGCCTGAAGTCTGAAGTGTGTATCCAGAGCAAGTTCAGTGTTCACAAGAATAGCTCAGAACTTGGAAGCATGCGTGTCATTTGAACCGGTAATTTCACTCGCTGCAGCGGTGACACTGATGGAAGGATCCCCGTGACGGCAACAAGGCTCACCCTTAACAAGCTTGGGCTCAAGACCGTTCAGGAGTGGACGCCGTGGTACGACCATCTGCAGGTAATCTGACGAACTGTCCTGGGGTGTGCAGAAACTCTTCGTTCTTGAGCATCCAATTGGCATCTCTTTTTTGGCCAAAAATTAGATTGGCGGATGGACGATCATCTACGAAGGCCTGACGTTCGTGACGATCCGCGGAGCCGGGCATGAGGTTCCTCTGCACGCGCCGAGGCAGGCGCTGAGCCTCTTCAGACACTTCTTGTCCGACCATAAGATGCCTCCTACGGCGTTCCCCTAGTCGTCGGCGCTTCAACGATGGCGAGAAAGAAACAGGCGCCACTCGTTCGTTTCCAACAACGCCAGCTGATCAGGAATCTCTCTTCTTTGTTCTCAGCCGAAGTTACAGATGCAATTCGATTGGAGCAATCGTCAATAAAATCGCAGTGCTGATTGATTTCGCTGCTCACAGCACATTGGCCTGCCTCTTGGATGCCATTTTGTCAGTTTGTGTGTACATTCTGTGTGTGCCTGAAAATGACTACTCGGCTGTAAGTGAACATCCTGGCAGGGCTGTTGACCCACCGATCAGAGAGCAGGTACTTCTGCTCCGTGATGGTTGCGTTTAGACGAACACAACCAATGATTTTTCATGGCAATTCGGGATCATTTGGTGACCTAACGTTCAGCATTCCATGCCATTCCGTATCCACAATGATCATGCGCGTAGTGTGTTGGGTAACTAACTGTAAGGCTTAATGTATAGGCGTATGGCGATTTGAGCAGCCGACAGCATACAGGACGAGTGATTGAATAGAGGATACTGCGTCAAACATTCGAAATGCATGTTTCCTTCCTTTTACCCCCAGAATGTACACACACAAGGCAAGTCAGGTAAGAAAAACAAGTATCACAAGTTCATATGGTGACAGCAAGAGTTACACCTGACAACTGAGGTGAATAAGCCATGCAACTGGCCTGGGGCATGTTCACTTTTGCGCCCCGGCAATCAACCATTTTTTGGCATGGCAGCTAACCTCTGATATCGCCTGAGCGCAGGAGATTGCCTATGGTTGAAGAACAGTGTCAGAAACTAACACGAGATTTCTAACATGACAATAAGCCTCTTTCAAATAACTCAATTGAATCCATATTATGAGTCTTTTGACCAGATACTTTTTGCAAATCTAAACACTATGTTTTGTCCATCAAGAGTTCTACAAGCAGATTCATCACTTTTCATGCATATGCTTTCATTTTGGCACATGTTCGAATTCACAACGAAGAACCGAATAGAATAGGTGACACAGAACTGCACACCTTAACTGATGCTACTACAAAACTATACAAATGCTAATGATGAAATCATGTTGAAGGCAATCATCAAGATATTCAATCACAATTCGATAATACAGAATCCCAGGAATTGTTTCTGTGACCACCCCAAATTGAAGTACTGTTCCTTTACAGTTATTTTGTGGGGGAAAAACAGCAGGGAAGAACCCTACTGTAGGCCATTTTATGATTATAAAGAGAACATATGTACAAGAAGAGAATTCAGAAGGAAAGCAAAACATACTATTCCTTTCCAGTGATATCAATTCAATATTTTTTATATAAAAAAGTTTAATAGTTTCTTACCATTTATCTCGTGCCAGGTGTGCCCGATCAACATTCGTGCAAAACCGACTGGCGCCTCCATCAATTCCACGGGCTCGTGTGCCGCTCGCCTGCTTGTTTTTTTCATTTTAATTGTATCTTCGGGCGATGCAGCGGCGTTTTGATTTCCTTTGCAGCGATTCGGGCCCATCATGCACAATCGGCAAGCCATTGTGATGCGATAGATGTTCTTGAAGAAGGACCGATCGGAAGAACTGGTGATGGAGACAGTACCAATATATATATGAGGTCATAACTGGTTACCCAAAACCGGTGCTGAGGCCGGTTTGTGCAGAAGCAATAGATCCTCCCACCCGAGTAAGTGAGCTAATTGATCATGCAACTATGTCATGGAGAAGAGATACTGTCCAAAAATATTTTTGTAGTATGGATCAGGAGGCAATTCTACAAATCCCTCTGAGTTGGGAGGAAGCTGGATGATGGCTGGGCATGGCATGGCATGGCATTTTACGAGAAAAAATGGTCTGTTTTTGGTTCCCGCTGCTGGCCGTCGTCCCATGCCCGCGCGAGCCCATGTCTCGTCACGCGCGGCAGATTTGATTCCGCCGTACTTCTCGGCGCGCGGTCCCTCATCTCGTGCCATCCGGGCGTAGGGCGGTGAGGAAGCTCTTGAGGGTCTCAACGCGCGGGGCTCGATCGAGCGCCAATAGATCGTTCACCTTCGTATGCCATAATCCAAAGTTTCTTGTTTCGTCGAACTTCACCACTTCGAATCAAGCACTCGATGACGTCATCTCAATAGAGCTCTGATACTAATTGTTGAAACTAGTGGTAGCCCTAGCATAAGAGAAGAATCACATCAAGCACAAAAGCGCACAAGAGACACGAATATTTGTTTACGAGGTTCAGCAATGCCTACGTCCCTGATAGCTATATAGCGGCGGTCTGTCCATACAAGAATTTTTTTTATCATGATTAGCATTACAAGAGAATGATGGTACTTCTACCACAGTTGCACGTTCATCTCGAACAACTATAGTCCGTCGATCTCTTCTCCGGTACTACAACAACATTCACCAAACCATCGCTGTGCTACCTAAAAACCAAGCTCGATCGTAACTCTCCTCACCTAAACCAATATCGTTGGTGTTTAATTGGTCCAGCCGCTACCTACGCCAGGCGTCGAAAGGGCAAGGCTATAGCTCGAGCACGCGAAGACATGGGTGTCAACTACCCAGGAAAGATGTGCGCGAAAAGAAACGCGCGCAAATTCCCGCTCTGATGCCGTAGCTGTTGTGATAGCTGATGGTCACCAACCTACATATATATGTTCTGCGCGTCCAACCTGCAAGAACGACGACGTGCCTGATCCATACATCTCGGGCAGAGCGTCCATGGTCATCCGACCATCCATCTCGGGCCAAGCAAGAACGACGACGTGCCTGATCGAAGGGAGGCACTGCTCCACGGGACCTCATCTCCGGTTGTTACCCAGGCGACACTTACAGAAACCAGGCGAGATCTTGTGAGTACACTGTTTGACACCAGTGTGGTGTGTACTCGATCAACTGTAATGACATGTACTTAGCCGGTGTTCGGACCCTGTTTAGGTAGGTGAGACGCCATGCTCGACTTAAAAGAGACGGGCGAAGTAGCCGAGTTTGATGGGCATGGAACGCACACGTCACAAATAGCTCGAATATGGGGAGATCAATATCTGTTGTTGTGTGGGAGATGGTAGAGAACGTGACACGTTAATGAACCTACCTATGTCAGCTACATGGTCGAGTGATGTTGCTGTCGATTCGGACACGGGTGTCAGAATTCAACTCGAATTTAGGTGTCTGATTCCGCAAACTTTAGAAATTAAGATTGTAGGATTCGCCTAATATATATATATATATATATATATATATATATATATATATATATATATATATATATATATATATATATATATATATATATATAGGAATGTTCAAAAAGAAATAAATCAATTGAAAAAAAGGTCTATTCATAATTTTTAAAAATTGTGAGGACTAAATTGCAAAAAATAACCATATCTAACCCTAACCCCTTCCCATCTCACCTCGACCCGCCACCTGCCACGCCCCACCCCGCGCCGTCTCCCACCCTGAGCCGCCCCCTCCGCACGCCTCCCTCTGCACCGGCCCATCAGCACCTCTCTCCGCACCGCCCCACCCACGCGCTGCGTCTCCCTCTGCACCACCCCCTCTACGCGCCTCCTCGCCACTTGACGTCTCCCTCATCGGCGGCCACGGGAGTGGCGGCGGCGGGATTCGGCAAGGGGAATCTGGATTCGGCGGCAGCAACCACAAGAGAGGCAGCGGCAGCCAACATAGCGGGAGGAGGCGTGCCGTAGCGCAGGCGTGCCGTAACGCAGGCGGCCGAGAGACTCGCTGGAGAAGAATCCAAGGTGTGTCGCCCCATGTTTAACACACGTTGACACTAGAACTCGTGTTGATGTGGAAAAAATTTTGGACACGTGTATCCAGGTAGCACTGGCAATTTGTACACGAAGATAGGGAATCGAATTTGGAAGCTCATAGCCGAGCTAAATTTGCTTGCACTCTTAGAGAAGGCCGGCATGTTTGACTTCTTCCCCAGTAATGCTGATGTAACTCTGAATATTAAGAATGAATAAAGGCCCTGCTTTCTCTCTTAAAAAAAACTAGCGCTCTCTAGCTACCAATTCGCCGGGTAGTGCTCATTTGGGCTTTTTTGGGTGGCTTATGGCTGAAAAGCACTGTAGCTGGCTGAAAAAAACACTGTAATTAACAGAGCCTTATTTAGCATAATTAAATTTAAAAAAATAAAAAATATGTTAGTCCATTACATATAATACAAACAAATACGGGAAAAAAAGAACCGGCAAAAAAGCTCAACAAAAAGCTAAAAGTTCAAAAAAAAGACGAAATTTATAAATAGTGAAAAATAAGTCGGAAGCTAGAAGCTGAAGCCGAAACGAGCACACCCACCTCAATTAAAATACAACAAGCTATACTAGCTATGATCCTACGGTATACTTCTAGTTATCTACCGAATGAATGAGAAAACAGATAGCCTTTTATGCTGGCATGCAGGACAATACGACGTTATGCCGGCATTCATGCCGCGAGATCCTGACGAAGTATACAATTAAAAATAGATAGCCAGTAACATATGCCGGCATGCAGGACAATAGGACGTATACTTGATGGCAAACAGGAAGCTGCAAGCAGATTTTTCTTGTATTACGGGGAAGAAAGATAGATAAAGGATGTTCCTCTTGATTTTTGCTTTAGATCTAAATTATAACTTTTGGATGAAAATAAATAGTAGTGATCGAAAGAAGTGGCTTTTAGAAGAGGTGAGCGGTCGAAAAAGTGATGGAGAGATGTGTGCGCTGATGGGAACGAGAGAAGTGAGATGTGTGATGCACCTGTGATCTCCTGTCTTATCCTTATAACATGATAGTAGCAAGAGGAGTGGAGAAACCGTTTTAAAAAGTTGGACGTTTGTATTACCTTTTGGCTTTTCTAAGCAGAAGCTGATATGAATAGGCTAAAGCATAAAGCTAGATCATGGTTGCTAGATCAATGCAATACTCTGACTTGATTGTTATATTAGGTTGTTCTTTTGGTATGTGGCTTTTGAATTTTGGTTGTTCATAGGAGAGAGTGCGGAGAGAGACACTCGCGCGTGATTTTGGCCAATATAGATGAATTCGGTAAAGTGTCTATTACAATCGATTTGTAGACTCCGCCTTAAAAAGACACAATTTGAAAGCTAGTTAAGGCACTCCCAATGGTAGACACTGCTGTGTTATTTTCATACTTTCCATATTATCAAGAAATAGCTATAGACACCACCAAATTAGTAGGTGGTGTCTATCAGTGGGACCGGATAATAAATTTTATCAAGCTCTCTCCTCCTTAGTATTGGATTTTATGTTCAAGCAATGTCTTATATGAGTACTGCTTCCCTCTCTCTCATCTTTAATTCTCTCTTCACCTCAGTATAAATCGTACTTAGCAGACTAATTAATGCTATAGACACTTCTTACGTAGAACCATTAGGAGTGCCCTTACTATAACATAAGGCCATATACAATGGTATGATGTCATATGTCTATAAATATTGCAACGTAGGACACGAGATGATGTGGAGGAGAGAGAGCATAGAAAATTGAGCTATCTATTATAAAATAGTCGACTATAACACGATAAATAACATACATTGTGTCATAGAGAAGCCGTTTATAGAGACATATAAAAAGACAACTATTGTATGAGCCATTTTTATTGCTGTTTATAGATGATATGGAAGGTATTAGAGCATCTCCAACAGTGACTTATGAGCTAGCTCTAAGCATATTATTTCATATTTTAATAGAAGAGAGAGAAAAGCTATCTCTTGATCAAGAGCTAGTCTCATACACACATTCCAAGATTATGTGAGAGTGTCATGTGAAGCTATTTATGTTATGAGCTATGTGCTAAAGTTAGTACTATTGGAGAAGTTATCTTAGAGCTAGTAACTAGCTCATACTGTTGGAGATGCCCTTATAGATAACAGTTATCGGTACTATTATATATATTCTAAACCAAAAGCCATAAGCACCAATCCCCAAAAGAACCCAACCATTAACTCTCCATGTTTTCGCTTGGTGACATGAAGTTTTCGCGCCCACGGCGCCCTGTTTCGGTTTTTCAATTTCAGATAAGATATGGAGCAAAATTAAAGAGTGCATACAGGGATATGAAACGTATATATGTGGGCACCCCTCTAGAAAATGATACTACTTGTAGCAGTAATTTATAGTTTCACTTTTATGTTATTGAATCCAGTGGCCTATAAATCGAGCGGAGCTTTGGGAGAGGGCATAACCACACTCCAGTCGAGTCTAGACACGCAATCAAAACTCCTGTGGAGATTCTGTTGCCTATTGCATAGAAAGACCTGGTGGGCAACAAGGGTGCATAGTAATTCGGTAAAATGTCTTTTATACTCGACTTGTACACTCCGCCTTAAAAAGACACACCATTTGAAAGTCAGTTAGGGCACTCGTAATGATAGACATTGTTGTGTTATTTTCATACTTTCCACATTATCAAGAAATAGCTATAGACATCACTAAATTTAGTGGGTTGTGTCCATAAGTGGGATCGGATAATAACTTTAGTGGGTTGTGTCCATAAGTGTCCACATTATTTTCATAGCTATAAATATTTTTTAAACCTTCATGGATTTGTACAAGCAGCATATTGCATTTTACAAGTTTAGAATGTATATGTTTCTCTTTCTCCTTGCCCTCCACAATTGTGGTTGCTGCTCATGTTCTCCTTTTGGACAACATTTTATACTTCTATTCGTGCATAGAATATCTAAGTGACATTCCATTTTTCTTTTGCTTTTAGCAGTCTACCAACTGCAGTGAACCAGTTCAAACCTTAGGTACAACAGAGGTTGCATCGAGGATAAGTGATAAGAACAATATCCAAACGCCAGTACATGGAGAAGATATATTACAACAGGTAAGTTAATTGAACAATGGATCCAACCATCCTGGATTTCTACCTTGCATTAATGTAATGTAATATTGACCCAACATCTAAATATTTTCAGACTCAGCCGGAAAGTGTTCTGACCACACAAAAAGAAGCTAGACCACCTCCTCGCACCAATAGAGCTTCTACTGTTAACAAATGTCTATTCAATAACAACAATGACAATGCAGCACCAACTATTATTTCATTACAACAGCTGCAGAATACTGCTAAAACCCGTGCACAGAAAAAGAACAAGGTAAGAAATGCAAATGTCAGTACATATTTTTGCCAAGTAATTTTCAGATTGTGCAGTCCTCTATTTTCTCAGCTTCCCCAATGTTTTAAGGCTCCATAAAATCAAGTAAAAATCATATGGTTGCATAGGACTTGATAATCATTGTTTATGATCAATTGATCAATTCCTGCAGATATTGATTCTTGTTTCAGTAGATACTAAGCTAAAAATCCAGTAATGAAAACCCTGTACAATCTTGTTTCTTGTACTTCATCCTTAATCGTTGGTACATGCAAATATACTGCAATTGTCTTAATGAAAATGTAAAATGCTGTGGTAACAACCGATGTAGAAGAACATATTATTTTTCCCTTCTCATGAATTTATGAATCTTTACAAATGGAAATAACAAATATGTTACCTGAGACAACATGTGTCTGTGTAGTGTGATGATCCATTTTGATAAACCAGTTTAGTAAGCCCAAATTTCTGTAAACACTTACAGGTTACTAGTAAAAACCTGTAATCACTTACCAGCTAACTAAATCAGCTTATTAATAGATAAACCATGTGTCTGTGCAGTGTGATGATCCATTTTGCTAAACAATATTCAATAGGTAACTAAACCAGCTTACTAATAGATACATCATGTTTTTTCTGAGAAATAGTAAATGGAAGATTGCATGTTTACTAGGCATTCTTCTAAGCCCAGAATTCTTGCAGTTTAAGGAGCCATCTAAATTCACACCCTATTATCAAAAAACTTGGAACTGTTAAGTTACCTGGGCACCATCATCGTCGCTAACCAAATTTTTGTATTTTCGCTTAGAACCATGTTGTAGCCCAAGTTGTATAGGTTTCTTGCATGGATGAGTTTGCCTATTTTATTAATGTGCCAATTTTGTGCTTGTGTTGCACAGGAAAGTAATTGAGCGGGGCGCTAAGGTTCAAGAATTCTCAGAGCAACTCGCATATGAACAAAGATCGACCTTGGAGATTTCTTTTCTTATCGCAAGATTATTTAGGATCTTTTTAGTCTCATTTTGGAGATTGACATTATAATCTTGTATTATTTGCTTCACTGGACATGATACTCCTTTTAGTTTCATAATATGGTGGATGAAAATAAAGATGTTTGAATTTCATATGTCATGCTGCATTTTATATGTCGCTACTACTGTATTGCAACAGCGGTTCATTGAATATATATAAAATGCAATATGCTGCCCTGAATTATTATTTCGTTGCGATACATTGCTTATTGCCATGTTGCGATGCAGCTCTTATTGCCACGTACATTCATCGATGGTATAAGTCTTATTTACAACCTAACTCATTTCGTTGCGTTAACATCTCTAGCCACCAAACATTTATTGTTGCAATAAAACCTATTGCATCCAAATTATAATCGTGGTAATACTTTCCATTGCAACGAAATGTATCACGTGGCGCGAAAAACACTTGCAACAAGTGCAACAAAATGATGCACGTGGCAAAAGGTTCTATTGCAACGACAGTTTTGTCGTGACAATAACGCTTATTGCAACGGAGCATGTTCGTGGCGCCAAACACTATTGCCACGGCGTCACTCGTGGCAATATTTGCAATCGCAATGCAATAGGTTCGTGGTACTAGAGGTTATCGCCACCATGACAGTCGTGGCAAAAGCCTCTGTTGCCACAAATAACTTCGTTGCATCTCCTATGTATCGCCATGCTCCACTTCGTGTCAATAAGCATATCTATTGCAACGAAACACAAAACCAATGCGCAAACTTTAGAGCACGCTAGCACTAGCAACGCTTGGCAACGAAAGTGATTTGGTTGGCATTGGTACCTATTGCAACCAAACTGGGCCTATTGCAACGTTTTCACGTTGTTGCGAAACACCTGATTCCTTGTAGTGTTACAAACGGTTGTGGTTAAGAACCATCTGTGATTATTCCTCTCTCTCTCTCTCTCTCTCTCTCTATATATATATATATATATATATATATATTGTGTTGTAGGGTTTGTCCACTGTACTAACGCTACTCTCCTAGCCCTACTCTAACATCGTTGCCTCCCCTGAGCACGTCGTTGCCTCTCCCGACTCCGGCGGCCCTCCTCCCCCATGCCCAGCGCTCTCCTCCTCCCCCGAGCACGCTGCCTCCCTTGAGCCTAACGCCGCCTCCCTCGAGTCTGTCACTGCCACCCTTGACTTCGGTGCCCCTACTCCCCCGCGCCCGACGCCCTCCTCCTCCCCTGAGCACGCCGCCTCTCCTGACACCGCTTCCCCTGAGCCCATTACTGCCTCCCTCGACTTCGGTGACCCTTCTCCCCCACGCCCGGCGTCCTCCTCTCCCAAGCACGCCGCCTCCTCCCCTAAGTCCAACGCAGCGATGCGTTTGGTTTTCTAGGACAACGCTGAGTGCGTGCCTTGCTCTGGTTCTTCTCGGTGATTTCGATTACCATTGGTGTTGTGAGTATTCTGGCAGTTCATCCTTTACACTTTGCTTGATCTATTTCAAATAGCTAGTTTGTGATTTATCACCGTTTATCTCTAGTTGGAAGAAGTTGCAAAATGATGCTTGTGTAGTGGGCTCCATGCTCAATGAAGAAATTGTCTAATATTATTTAGTGTGTGATGTCGTCCTAACAATTGTTGCTTCATAATTCCTAACAATTTTTGTTTTAAAATGCTCAAGAATTGCTCCTTTTTATTGTCTTTTGAAGATATCATCCGCTCATTTCTCATCATCATGCGGCGCATAGGGCCCTTCAGGCAAAAAACACGTACCACACAGATTCGGTACCGCTGGATATATGGGTAAAATCCCGTAATAGAGAAAAGAGGACGAGTAGATAATTCTGCGGAAATGTCACCTTTCTCATAGGTTTCTATTGGAGGATCGGGAGGAGGCTGCTGGCCTGCTGCAACGGTGGAGCTAATGCAATTAGCAGTTTTTGCATGCTTAACAGATTCTAAATTGGATACATTGGCAAAGGTAAAACATACAATTATTCCTTGAAGATATGTCCACATCCTGCCTGCTGGATCAATTCAATGCTCGGTACCGATAATGGCTGTCATTGGTTACGCAAAGCTTTCGTGCCCACTGTTTTCAAAGGACAGATATAAGCGTACGTACTGTTTCAGAGGACAGATGATATAGGGTAAAATTAATGAGTGCAGGGAAAATAAGTTTAGGCACCCTTCTAGAATTAAAGTAATTGTGTTATAGTACTTCATCTTGCATGGTTGAATGTAGCCTATAAATTGGGCAAGGTTTGGGAGCAAGTCAGAAGCACAATAGCGCTAGCTGCAGACACCATCCAGCCAAAGTGGAGCATAGATAACAGGTCAGAGGTGACATATGGAGGGAAAGAACGGTTCTGTTGTTCTGCTCCTGGCCCTTGTGGCCCTGTGCTTCTACGCCGGACAGTCCTCGGCCCGCCGTAGTGCAATAGACTTCGCCAGTCCCATCGAAGGAGGTAGTGTACTGGCTCGAACGTATTGCTTTTACATGCATTGAAGCATATTTATATCCTGTTTCCAACTCTGTACTCTCTCAATACGTATATGCATGGTCACCGATTCAATCGATCTGTACTTGTACTATAACAACATGGACAACCTATGCTACTCGATCGGCTACTCCTAAGTAAAGATGGGAACGTACGTGCATGCCGATCTCGATCTATTTGCAGTTCATGTAATGTTTTTAATCCACTGATAGTTTTTCTGAAAATAATTATATATGCATGGTGGCCGGGAGCAGGATTGAAATCGGCGGAACCGTTCTGTGCGGTGTGCACGTACATAGAGCATATTGCAGGAGGCTGCTTCTGCCTGGACAAGGGGCCCTCCTGCCGCGAAAACTGCCAGGTGTGCGCCTGCCCATTTGGCCAATGCCGCTGCCTCGACAGCGTGGACTGTTATGACCAGTGCAAAAGCTTCAAAAGCTTCGGCTCCAAGGCCTTCGTGAAGGAGATCATGCTCGGGTCGACGCCCACCAGCGCCCACGGCTAATCATTCGTTCACGCCGGCCGGCGTCTCGATCGCGAGCCCGGCCGGATCGAACGACTACGCGCGACCAAAGTGTGCATGCATGCTTTGATCATATGTAGATAAATAATTGAAGTGCTGCCGTGTTCGTCGCTGTGATATATCTTCAGGGTTCCGGAATAACAGCTGTATGGTGTCAGTGGCGGAGCCAGGATTTCAACCTTGGGTATTCCCACTCTCCCATAAAAAAAATCCAATCTATAGATTTAAAATATAGTTCAGAGTAGTACGTTATCGATAATTAAAGTCACAAAAATAGTCAAATAACAAATTGTTCAGCTCTAAGATATGCATGAAACAAACTAATAAGTAATAAAGAGAACTTACAAAATACTATAATGTTGTTTTAACTTTGCGATTCTTCATGGCTTGGAAGCGGTTGATGATGTCTTTGTCCTTAACTTGTAGAAAGAACTCCCGCTCAATAAATGTAACCAAACAATCATTCAAGTATTGATCCCCAATCTTATTTCTCAATTTGTTCTTCACATAATTCATGACAGAAAAGACTCTTTCAACACTTGCAGTTGCTACTGGAAGCACTAGCACCAATTTGAGAGTTCACAGCGTCCTCGCGCTAGCGCTGGTAGGGGTGGAGCTCGTTCAGCAGCTTGGTCAGGCGCCGAAGTGCCGAACAGCCGCAGGAATCGGAACGGCACGCAACTAGGGTTTGGGAATTGGGATTCAGGAATCAGGAGGTAGCCGCCGCAGCTCGGAGAGGATGGGAGCCAGGCCAATAGGCTGTTTTTTGGGCCGCCGTGGGCTAGAATAGCGAAAATATCACAGAATACATCATTATACATTTATATATATAAGTATACATACATATATACTAAAGATTACACCAAAAAAGTTGGGTATTCCCGGGAATACCCAGGAATACCATTAAATCCGCCCCTGTATGGTGTGTGTGCTCATGCATGCATGCATGCATGCATGGCGAGTGTCGTATATGTATAACGAGGAGTATGAATGCAGCTGCTGTACATCTATGTACACTGCTGTATATGTGTTTGGATACACTTTGTCCATTGTCAACCGTTCAATAAAGCACATCTAACAGTTATGATGCTTTGACACCTCTGGTGTTTGTGAGTGGTGCACAGGGATGGTGTTAGCGAAATGAAGCAAAAGAGTAATTGAACGGTCAGATGTGGTGGAGGTATTAGCACCTCCAGCACCTCCATATGGACTGAACCAAAACTCAATACTTAATTAGTAAATTAATGTTTCGTATTTTCCATGTAAATCGACCGGATGTTCTCTTTACGTTGATATATATGGTTACTAGGCCAATAAAGTTAACCAAGTTTAATTTTTGGCGTTGTTTTGTGAAGGCTCGTGGTCTTCTCAACACCGATCTATGCCTTGCTCATCGTTTGGGCTATCTGTGTATCGGTACAGAAAACATCATAGGAGAGTGCGAGAGTGCGAAGAGGGCGACATGGAGAGGACCAACAAGAGTACACGCAGTTACTCTCATTTTGGTCCTTCTGTCCGTGGCCTTCTTCGCCGGCCAATCCAGAGGTCAATTTAACTTTGCCTGGAGGTACTACATCGTTTTTATGCACAAAGGACCGGGTCCTCTAGGGGTGGTCATTTGGGCTTTTTCTTAGTGGCTTATGGCTAAAAAGTACTGTAGTTGGCTGAAAAAATACTGTAGTTGACAGAGGCTTATTTAGCATAATTAAATTTTAAAAAATTAAAATTATAAAAAATATATTAGCCCATTATGTATAATACAAACAAATACGGGAAAAAAAGAACCAGCAAAAAAGCTCAAGAAAAAGCCAAAAGTTCAAAAAAAGACGAAATTTATGAATAGTGAAAAATAAGCCGGAAGCCAGAAGCTGAAGCTCTTTATAATTTTCCGAGTTGTACTTGTTTATATCTTTTTTAATGGAGGTATTGTATCTTTTCTATGCTTATATCAATACATAGGCTTGTTGATAGAAATATAGTCGTATTCTTCGTACAAATGTACAACTTTCATAAATATGTGATTAATAGATGTCATTATAATCTATACTCACCAAAATTGACGGTGTAAATCTTTCTCTTTTCTTCCGATTAACATAGAAATTTCTAGCCCCTAAAAGTTGTGACAACCCAAAAAGTTCCAAAAAGGCATAAAATTTTTTCACAAAATCTTTCGAGTTGTTTATCACGTTTTCTGAGTTCCTTGTGTTCTTTGTGCGTCAGAAACACCATCTCCTTTCACTAAAATTCCTGAAAAGTCATGTAAATTCCTCAAAATCTTCATTCTTTCTCTCTCTCGGGCCGCTCTAGCCTAGCCCGTGACCATCTTTCTCTTCTTTCTTTCTTTCTCCTATCTTTTCTAGGTCGTAGACCATCTTCCTTTTCTCCTCTAGGCCACAGTCCATCTCCCTTTTCTTCTTTCTTCCCCTTTCTTTTGACCGGCCAGCATGCCCTAATCGGCCCATCTCCTCTTGAACCTATCCACCCAGCTCACCTGGTCAGCATCGATGCCGATGCCTCACTGCCTCTGTTGCCTTATCAGCCACGTGCCACCACCATCGCACTCATGCGCCAATGCCGCTATAACTCTACACAATGACTTCCATGCCACTTCACACCAGCTCGCTCGTGAGATGCGCACGCTCGTCCATGCCAACACCCACATGCCGCCTCTACCTTCATCGCACCCTGTGCACCACCGCCTTTGAGCATCTTTAAAACTAGAGCAGCATCAACAGCCAGCTCTCTTCATCCCCCTTCACTCCCTGAAGTTAACCACACCACTGCTGAGCTGTGCTGCCACCCAGAAGTCCAATCTCAAAAACCATCTCAGATAAATTGCCTAAATTCATCTCCATCTTTGAGCCTTCCTTAAAATTGATCTTCTCGCTATCCTTCCCACTTCATCACAACACTTTATGTGCCTTTGTGCTTCTGCATCATCGCTGGAGACATCATTGAAGCTCGTCGCACTGTCGGCTACGTGACTGTCACCACCAATCCATAGCCTCCATCATTTCCTTTCCGTTCGGATCATGAGGTGCACCTTATCCTACCGTTGCCAAATCCCACCTTCGTCGACCACCGTGTCCACCATGCATGGCCACCACAAAGCTTCGCCTCACTGCCATGGCCGCCACCACCACCAGCCATCTTCGTTGCACCCCAGACCAAGCCATCACTACTGGAGGACTCCGTATGCCCATGCCGTGCTCACGCACCCTCTTCGCGCCACCCTATCTGCGTGCCTCTCTCGTCACTTGACGTCTCCCTCACCGACGGCCACAGGAGTGATGGCGGTAGGATCCAGCAAGGGAGTCCGGATCCAGCGGTGACAGCCACAAGAGAGGCAGCAACGGCTAGCCTGGCAGGAGGGGGCGTGCCATAGCGCGGACGGCCAGGAGACTCACCGGAGAAGAATCTGAGGCGTGTTGCCCTGTGCTTGACACACGTCAACATCAGGATACGTGTTGATGTGGGAAAAAAAATGACACAGTGTCCAGATAACACTGGGAATTTGCACACGAAGATAGGGAATCGAATTTGGAAGCTCATAGTCTTGCTAAATTTGCTTGCACTCTTAGAGAAGCCCGGCATGTTTGACTTACTTCTTTCCCAGTAATGCTGGATGTAACTCTGAGTATTGAGAATGAATAAAGGCCCTGCTTTCTCTCTCTCAAAAAAAAAAAACCTAGCGTTCTCTAGCTACCAATTCGCCAGGTTAATTTGTCCACCTCAATTAAAATACAACAAGCTATACTAGCTATGATCCTATGGTATACTTCTAGTTATCTACCGAATGAAAGAAAAAACAGATAGCCATTTATGCTTATGCCGACATTCATGCCGCGAGAGCCTGACGAAGTATACAATTAAAAACAGATAGCCAGTAACACATGCCTGCATGCAGGACAATAGGACGTATACTTGATGGTAAACAGGAAGCTGCAAGCATATTTTTCTTGTATTACGGGAAAGAAAGATAGATAAAGGGTGTTTGTATTGATTTTTGTTGATGTCTTTTAGATTTAAATTATAATTTTTGGCTGAAAATAAATAGCAGTGACCGAAAGAAGTGACTTTTAAAAGGGTGCGAGCGGTGAAAAAAGTGAGAGAAATATGTACGGGTGACGAGAGCGAGAGGAGTGGGATGCGTGATATACCTGTGATCTCCAGTCTTATCCTCAGAACGAGATAATAGCAAGAGGAGTGAGGAATCCGCTTTGAGAAGTTGGACATTCGTATTACCTTTTGGTTTTTCTAAATAGAAGCCGATACGAACAAGGCCAAAGCATATAGCTAGATCATGGTTGGTGGATCAATGCGATACTCCGACATGATTGTTATATTAAGTGGGTTATTTTAGACTGTGGTTTAATTTTTAGCTTTTGAATTTTTGTTGTTCATAGGAGAGAGTACGGAGAGAGACACTCGCGCGTAATTTTGGCCGATATAAATGAATTCGGTAAAATGTCTTTTTATAATCGATTTGTAGACTCTGCCTTAAAAAGACACACCGTTTGAAAGCTAGTTAGGGCACTCCCAATGATAGACACTGTTGTGTTATTTTCATACTTTCCACATTATTAATGTTTTCGCTTGGTGATTTGTTTCGGGTTTTCAATTTCAGATAAGATATGGAGCAAAATTAATGAGTGCATGCAGGGATATGAAACGTATATATGTGGGCACCCCTCTAGAAAATGATACTACTTGTAGTAGTAATTTATAGTTTCACTTTTATGTTGTTGAATCCAGTGGCCTATAAATCGAGCGGAGCTTTGGGAGAGGGCATAACCACAACTCCAGCCGAGTCTAGACACGCAATCAAAACTCCTGTGGAGATTCTGTTGCCTATTGCATAGAAAGACCTGGTGGGCAACAAGGGTGCAGTTGTCCTGCTCCTAGCTCCTGTGGCCTTGGCCGTTGGGCTTCTTTGCTGGCCAGTCCTCAGCCCGGAGCGTGATAGACTTATCAACTCATCCAAGGAGGTAGTGTGTTGTCTTGATGAACGCACTGCATTACATTACGTATGCTCATCATAGAACTTTAAAAAAACACATGCTCTTCATATGTTTACTACTAGTAGTACATATCCCTCTCAAGTACTAACATGGTCGTCGATTTAATTAATCCATATACAAGACAAACGAAGATAGTGCAATCAATGGACAAGCCTATGTCCATACGTGACACAGACACTTCATCTTTTACAAAAATGACCTTAGACTTCTTCTTTTAATTTTGACTTATGACTTATGATTTTTAATCTGTTCGTAAGAGAGTACAGAGTAACAGAAACTTACGTGCAGTTTTAGCCAATATAAATGAAGTCGTTATAGTATGTACTACAATCAACGTATAGACCTCATTTTAAAAAGGTATTTTATTTAAAAGTTAGTTATCATATAAATTTTTAGAAACGTAAAAAAGAGACCCTTATAGGCCAAAAATACGTTCATCTTTATAGCGTGACAATTAATCATCTGATCGATCTACTCATCCGCTGTTTCATTTTTTCCTTATATATGTAGAGAGAGATAGGAAACTAGTCCTATACTTTTGGAAATACGTACTCTTAATTCTCATGTATCATTTAAATAATATATATATATATATATATATATATAGAGAGAGAGAGAGAGATAGGTATAGATATATAGGAAACTGGTTTTATACTTCTGGATTATGTACTCCCACTTCTCATATACCGTTTAAATAATAATGTAATACCTATTTATCCTTTTGAGAGTACCCTAATAATGATTATAACGTACTCCAAAGTGATTTCCATGAAAAAATATGTATATACTCCTTTTATGTATGTAAATGGTATATAGCAAAAAAACAAAGGGTTTTGATGAAAAATTTTCAACTAAGTCGCATCAGATTATCTTAAAATTAGTATTTAACTATATACTTAAGTGTGTACATGTATACACGGTTACCCTAACGAGTGCGTGCATGCATGCTACGCGTGGGTCATTGGCTGAATGTGCGTCCTGGGTTCCTAGTGCGGTTCGTGCGTAACTCAGTTGGTGCATAAGTTCATAAATTATCGATGATAACTTTTGTGCGTAAGATAATAACTTTGCAAATGTAAGTAACTTGATGAATTATAAATGATAATTTTATGTTCAGGAGATAGTAACTTTTACATAACAACCCCACTAAAACATAGAAAAAACGGCACGGTGGGTGGTTATGGTCTGACACATGCATGTATGCAGCAGAAGAGAGAAGAGAATAAGTGAGCTCAACTTGTTTTTTATCTTGTTTATAAGCTAAAAAATAAAATATCTTTTTCACCAAAAGTTCGATCTGTGATCTGATTGCACCATTGTGCTCGAAATTACAAGCTTAACAAAATAAGATCCATGTTGAATATATTTCGATACTGCAAAATTTATATCATTTTTACTACCAGTCAAAAATAATTTTGTTGTCAATAACCAACAACTTTGTGTAAAGTTACTATCAAGTATGGATATATAAAGTTACTATTGTGAGTAAGTGAAGTTACTGTCAAATACATGCAGAATTAGTGCCCGTTTTATAGTGTTACAACTGACTGTAATTCTACATGTGTTTGGCAGTAACTTCACTTATACACGACAGTAGCTTTTTGTATGAGTTATTTGCTATTGACATGCATGCTTTTCTCTCATCTCATTGCATGCATGTTGACAGTAATTTCATGCACATACAAGAGTAACTTTCTGTACAAGTTATTTTTTCGTACGAGTTATTTACTTTTGACATGTATGATTCTCTCCCCTCTCAATACATGCATGTTTGTCTAGCGATCTAGTGGGATCGGTTCAATGCAAGGGGGCAACGCGCTTATTCTACACAAAGCTACTGAATAGTACTATATATATGTGCGAGTGTGTGTGTGAGAGAGAGAGAGCATATTCAGTGCTTACAAGCTAACGGTGTTATGGACCATCGGATTTGCCTCAGGCGACCTGGATCCACGTGGGTGGAACGACCCAATCAGTAATGGTTTTTTTGTTGATTACCCCGCTCATCCCTTCTCACCTTTTTGCTAATTACTCCCAGCCTCTCAACTCCTACCCCTGTCACCTCAACTCCCGTCCGCCTTGATCACACTGGAGTCGGCCACTGCCTCCCTCCATTGCCGGCCTGATCCACCCCCTCCATCGCCTGCATGATCTGCCTTCCTCCACCGCCGCTTGGTCCATAGCCCTCCCCCCGCCTCCCTTCTTCCTTTTTTTGCTGATCTCGTCCGCATTGATCACATCGCAGTCGGCCACCACCTCACTCCACCGCTGGTATGATCCACCTCCTCCATCGCCGATGTGATCCACAGCCCTCCACCACCTGGTTCTCCTACCCGCCTTGATCACAAGCTTTGGCGGGGTAAGATATGATTCCGCAGCGGTGACTTGAAGGAGTCAAGCCCTAGCTAGTAGGTCGTGTCGTCAGTGTATTGGTGGTTTGAGAACATGTCCGTGCTCAGGATCGACCACTTCGTGCACGTCATCACCACCATGAAGGTCAAAGGTAATAGTGCTTCTGCACTGTTGTAGTGTTGTTACCCTGCCATGCTGCAAATTAATCTGCATGGTTAGTAATGTAATTTTGATGTGTGCACTATTGCAACATGACTATATCTTTGTTACTCTTCAATGATTCTCCTGTAACTAGGGAAAATCACGGCCTTTTCTATATATATATGAGAGAAACGAAATCTTATGATCGAGTGTTCCTGAATAGTGAAGCACATTATAGTTTGTTCTCTTTGTTTAAGCAATGATATGACACTGTAACAGCCCAGATTTTTATAAAAAAATAATAATAGTAAAAATAATTTAAAATAAAAATAAGTCTTTTGGTTACCTAAATTTTATTTTTGATCTGCCCTGATTTTTCGGCTTTAAAAAATGCTGGATTTGAAAAGTACTTTAGGCAAAAACATAAAAATAGTATTAAATAAAATGATATTTTGATTTTTTTTAGTAAAAATTCTATTTCAAATTAATTATTTGGAAGCATTTGGCATTTATCTGGATTTTACTGGATTTTCTGTTTTTAAAAATCAATTTTAAAACTAAAAAGTATTTTTGTAAAAAATAAAAGACCAAATTTAAGTTGGAAATATTTTTCCTAAGTCTAAATCATCTCCAAGAATTTCTGTGAATTTTTCTGGAATTTTTAGACATTACTTTCTAAGAGTCTTTGAAATCCCTCTCTCTACTCGGGCTGACAAGTGTCACGCCCAGATCCACTCTTCCGCACCGATTAAATATCGGCCCTCCATCTTCACTTAACCTACTCCATCTTCATCCGACGGCCTGGATTCAATCTACGCCACCAGATATGATCCCACGTCATGATCTTTCTTTTTCAGTACAAAAATAATTCAGAAAATCTCTTTTTCTTTTTTTTCCTGTAGTTTCAAACTTCTAAAAGCCCGCTCTTTTTCATCCTATCTCCGATTAAGTCCGTTCAAAATTTTAAATTCTTTAAAAATTCTAATCTATTTATTTATATCCTCTTTTAAAATTTTTAAAGTCTATTTCAAAATTTATTTCAGTTAAATTATAGCTTATCAGTTAAAAGTATTTTAAATGGTTGAAATATACTTCAAAAAAATCCTAAATTATTTTATTTGATATTTTCGGGTTCCAAGAATGTTTGTGGAATTTTTTTTCTGATTTTTTGAATTTATTTTATTTTTTTGGAAAAAATATTTTTTTCTTTTTTTAATTTTTCTCTCTCCTCCCACTATTCACGCCATGGCTGAGTTTTTAAAACTTCCATAACTTTTAATTTTCTCAACCATTTCTTGCGCAACAAAATATGTTTGAATCCTCTCATCAAGACCTTTCCATTCCTAACCTTAGCCCCCAATTTCATGCACCAATTTTTCGAGAATATGCCATGCCACCGAAAAACATTCCTTTGCGGATCTCCTCATCCGGTCCACCTCTGCGCTTATAAAAGGGAGCATCGGGTGCCTCTCCTCATCCTCACCCAGCCCCAGAAATCTCAAAGCCTCTTGGCGCGTTCTACGTGGTGCTCCCCTTGTCTTCACCGGAACTTCGCCGGAGCATCACCGGAGCACCGTGGCCAAACCGTGCCGCCGCTTCTCTCCTCACTGCAGGCCGACCGTGCATCTTCCACCACAACCAAGGTGAGCAATGCGTTCCTCATGTTCTCCTCTTCGTTTCGCCACAAACCTCACCCGCTAACTCTTCTCCGTTTGCCCGAAACGCCGATGTCAACCCGTCGGTCGTTGAATGTCTTCTCCGCCGTGTTCCGCCACCATCCGATATCCTTTGGTCGAGCCGTTTGCACTGTTGAGTTTACCTCGACGCGTTCTACATTGTGCTTCTATCGCCATCACCTGAAGATCCCCCGAGTCCTCGTCGACCTTGTCAGGCCCAGACACTAAAACTGTACCTTCGCGCGTACACCCCTTTTGGTAAGCGCTTCGATTTTTGTTCGCGTCATATTGTGTCCTAGCCTCTAAGAAATTTTTCTACTATTTTGTTAAATTTTTCGTGGAGCCAATTGTCAGGAATTGAGCTTTCTGCGAAAATGGCCGTTTGTGACTCCCGACGTCGATTCGTCGCCTCCAGTAAGCCTTAGCCTATGCTGTAATTTTTCTTAGACTTGCCTCGCTGCGTTCTACGCCGTGCTCCCTTCCGTTTCCCCGAAAAACCTCCACAAATTTTGGCCTCCGACACCTCGCCATGGCCGCCAATGGCATCTCGTGTCCCCATCTATCCGGTAGTGTTTCCCCCAATCCGTTCGCGTCATATCGTGCCAAACCATCCCAGGTAGCTACCTTTCAAATGGTTTTAGATTCGCTTCACCGAGCACCAAGATATCAAGTTTTTTCTTTTCTCTACTGTCGTTCAAACGTCGATTGTATCGTCTCTGATGAATTTTCAGCTTAGCCAATAATTTTTCTAGCTTCACCATGCCGTGTTCTACCCCATGCTCACCCTGCATCTCCACATTCCATACCTGGTACTATCTCTCTCCAACCTGCAGCCGTCGCTACCACGCCGTCACTGCCGTTTTTCCCTCACGCCGGTGATTGCCGCCGTTCCTCGCCGCCGTAGCCGTGTCACCACCTTCGCCTCATCACCAGGATTCCATTTTTCCCATTCGCTAGCCACCTCGCAGCCATTCGGCACCGTACTATTTAAAAGATAATTCTCAGATTTGGTTATCATTTCATGTGATGTCCAAAACTTCCATATATTCGTTCTCCCTCATACAAACTCTGAATCCATTGATTCTTTCTCCTAAATTCATCAAAAATCATTATCTATCCGTCAATATATATTTTATAATTTTTGAATTTATTTGGATTTTATTTGAATTTGTTCGCTTTGGTTCTTCGCGTGTAGACTACGACGATTTGGAAGAATTCGATGACTCACACCAGACTGCAGAACAAGGCAAGTCACACTCCTTGATCATGTTGATCCCAGATTTTAAAATAAAATTATGTTGTTTTAAAGTATTCTGCATGCATATTTTTAGTCAATGTATTTCAATTTAGTTTTAAATATAGCTAATGCCTACTTGTTAATTCCTCCATTGATATTGAATTCCTTATACCTTGTCACCCTAGATCAAAACCTAGTTAGTACATTAGTATTGGCTAGAGAGATTTTATATTAAAAATGCTTAGACTACTTAGATATAATCTTGGTTTTGGGATACCTTTTCACATAAAAAGATGACCTTTTTACATAAAATGATAAGCTTTTTCGAAGCTACTCTTGACTTTGGTGAGTCAAGGAGGTTTATGAAATATTTTGAAAACAAAATATAAAAACTGGTTTAGACTTAGGCAATTGGTTAGATGGTGGGTGCAGGCATGCCCTGTTGGTCAGAGCCGCAGAGGTTGACTGTCGTGCACAGGGGTATGTGGTTGAGCCTAAGTCAATTAAAGACCGGTCTGTGAGCTACTATTATAAAGCCCTAATGTACTACCACAAGGCTGGTATGGGACAGCCCTGGCTGAATAATTTGCGGGTCCCAACCTGAGCCATTTCGTAGGTTGAAAGTGAGCGTGGCGTAGGCCATGAGAAGTCTCACTCGGCTCAATAGGGGGTCCCGGTCTGGTGGATTCCTTACAGGGGTGAAACCTTAGTGTTGGCTTGGCCAGGTTGAAGGCTTTGCATTGTAAAGGCCTTGTCACGACTCCTCGCTGCACACCTAAGGAAGTGTGTAAACCGGTGGCAAAAAGGGATGATCGTGTCTTGTGGGTAAAGCTGTACAACCTCTGCAGAGCATATAATCTATTCTGGATAGCCGTGCCCACAGTCACGGGCATGCTGAGTAAAAGTTTTTCATGGACTAGACTTTGTTTTTAAAAATGGTTTTTGAAAACCTTGCGGATGGATGGAATCCGTGGAGAGTTGCGCAGTGGAAGCGTGTGGATGGATGGAATCCATACGTGATCTTTTAGAAAAGATAGTCCGGGTGGGATGCTCGTGGTTAGGTTAGTGTTTGGTTGGAGCCTGCACTAACGGTATTAATTTCATTTACAATTACTGTTTTTACTTATCGTATTAAATTCAGCATTTTTAATCTATGTATTGTATTTTTTAAAATGTTGTTTTATGCAAACTAACCCTATAAGCCTTCCTTTGTTGCCTTTATCATTATATTGCATTTCTCCGTGTGACTTGCGGAGTACAAGTTTGTACTCACCTTGCTATCTCCACACAGAGGAGTACGATTTCTACTAAGGTGAAGACTTGGACGAGTAGGCCGCGTTTTACTGTCGTTTGCCTGTGGGCAGGCTAAGTGGGCCTCTTCCGCTTCAGTTTTTCTTCCGCTGCTTATGTTTAATTTTGGCTTATGCGCCGTGGATGTAAACTTTGGCAATTCTGCCCATATTTAATTAATAAATATCATTATGGCTGATATTTATCTTTGTTGTTCACTGTGTGCACTAGCTGATCCTGGACTAGTGCGATTTACACAGAGGATCCAAGAGTTGTTGCTCCGAGTTCCGACAGACACTGTCACAATCAACTAGATACCAACAGTGAAGCCAAGTCCTAGGGATTCCATAAGCCCTTAATTTTGATTTGATCTTTTATTCCAAAAAGTGTTTTTATTTTCCCATATCATTGCATGCGTAGGTATATGTACATTTTGAAATTTAGAGTAATTCGGTTGTGTGATGCAAAAAACTTTCTATGTTCGCATAGAATTTAGAGTAACTCGGACATGCTAAAATAGGTTCTTGAATTGTACATGATAATCTATCGCCTGTAGAATTTATGCTTGCTATGGTTATGAGCATCTTGGTTTATTTTGTCGCTCTGTCACCTATAGAATTTATAGCAGACATGGAATCTATGGCCGATGAGAGTGTGGCATTGGGATTGCCAAGAGAAGAAAGCCTAGATACACACGTTATCGCTCAAATTAGTTCACCTCCCCAACATTGATTCATTGTGGTACCCCAAAAAAGAGCGAAAGCACCCTATTCGTAGTAAATATCTTGTTGTGTGCATGTGTTTTACTCCCATCATGCTTGACACAATCATTTGCATTGCAAGGTTCTTCTTATACACCTTGTGTTGACGCAACTATCAAACTATTTGAAAGGATGGTTTTTGATGACTTGGCTATTCTAGAGGAATTCTATATGATATGTGCACATTCAATCGGATTGGAGTCTGTATTGGTCCGCATACGGTTGTCAATGGTGTTATGAGATGGAAGTGATGGATGTGCTCCAGAGAAGGCTTTCGGTCTGAGAAAGGTAAGGAGAACGTTGAGTCAAAGAAAAGGACATATATCAGGAAGCTATGTAGGTGTGGCTACGAGGCAATTCTAGCTGTCCAACGCACCGTCAACAATAAGTTTAGGGTGAAAACATTTGTTGAGTCTCATACGCATCAGTTAGTCTCACCTAGCAAACAACATCTGATAAGGTCTAATAAGAAGGTAAATGAGAAGGTCAAGTGTACATTAATTACATGTCATATAGAAGGCATCAACACAAGCGGGGCATATAGATATCTCCGTATTAGTGAGGGTGGATTTAAGAATGTAGGATGCACAAGGAGAGACTTGCATAATTATCATAAAGAGCTACGAAGCTATATTAACTCATCGGATGATCTGATGCTTGCTGATAACCTTTGTAGAAAGATTGACATAAATCCTTCATTCTACTTTGATTATGTTGTTGATGGCAAGGTTAGGTTGGTACAGACATTTTGGGTGGATAATACATGTCGGAAGAATTATATTCATTTTAGAGATATTGTCTCGTTTGATTCCACATATAGCACCAACCATTATAACATGATCTTTACACCATTCATTGGAGTAAATAACTATAAGGCATGTGTCTTACTTGGGGATGCATTATTAAGAAATGAGAAGACTGAGATGCACATATAGTTGTTTCGTACATTTTTGAAAGCAATGGGAGGAGTTGCACCTAGGCTCATCATAACCGATAAAGATACTGGCACGAAGACTATAATTTCCACTATTTTCCCTACAAGCACGTATAGGTTATGCATGTGGCACATTTTGCAGAAGCTTACAGTGAAGGTACCGACATATTTTGGGAGAAAACCCTTTATGGTAAAAACATGTTAACTCATGTGTATGGGCCTCAGAAACTCCAGAGAAATTTGAGGAACAATTATCTTCCATTATTTCTTATTTTGATTTGGAATATAATGAGTGGTTAGCTACTCCATACTGAATACGTGTATCATGGGTACCCGCTTACTTTAAAGATATATTCTTGGCAGGAATCCTTATAACCACTTCAAGGTCAGAGAGTTCAAATTCTTTCTTCAATCAGTTTATTGGATTCAAAAATACGTTAATATAGTTTTGGATCAGATTTGTTAATAGAGTGGAAGAACAACGTTAGAATGAGTTGGAAGCTGATAATGCCATGTTACACACAATGCCTATGTTGTAGACTACTTGGGCAATAGAGAAGCATGGAGGTGAGGTCTTCACGTTTGCTGTATTCATTGAGTTCCAAAACGAGGTGTGTGCTGCTCGGGAGTATTGCAATGTGGAGAACATGAAAACCGTCAGAGAGTACAAATTTTCAATAGTTAGTGATGACTCAAACAAGGTAAGAGAGATACGCTGCAACCTTACGATAAAAGATGCCAAATGCTTCTGCATGTTCTTTTGAGTCATTTGGAATTCCTTGCCGCCACATCATCTGTGTGTTACAGAGTCTATCTGTAAGGAGCTAACAAGTCAATTTGTATTAAAAAGGTGGATCAAAATAGTAACTAAGGGCGATGTCTTCGATAGAGAGGAAAACTTGTTGCAAGAAAAACCAAGAAGTGCAATAGACATCTAAAGACAAGCTGGGAATTTTTTGTACGGATAATCCATTTTTTATTCGAAATTACAGAAATATACCCGCGGGAAAATTTTTTACAAAAATAGGCTCCAGTCGCCTAATGGTTGGGCGACTGAAGCCTTTCGCCCAACCATTGAGCGACTTTAATCCAGTCGCTCAATGGTTGGGCGACTGCATCCAGTCGCCCAACGATTGGGCGACTTAAATGCAGTCGCCCAATGGTTGGGCGACTGCAGTCAAGTCTCCCGTGAATGTTTTAAATTTTTTCAATTTTGTAGTTTTAAACTGGTAAAAAATATGCTGGAGTTGTAATAAAAGTTTATGTTCATTGTATATTATAGGTGTGTAAAAAATTTTGGGAAATTTTTTTTAGGAACGATTGACCGTAGAACGATCGGTACATACGATGGTAAGTGATATTTTAATGTTATTGAGAATTCGTGTCTCTGGGCTAGGATTGGGTTGAGGAGGATCGACGGGCCCAGCGGTCAGATTATCACAGACGGTTCTACATACAAACCATCTGTAATACTCGCTATCACAAGTTTTATATATCGATGCAATATAAACAACTAGTCTGAAAAGATAAAATAGCAAAGTTGTATATGGCTTATATATACTCATTAAAAAGGTTTCGACGAGATCTACAACTTTTCAGTTGAAGCAAAATCCAAATTCCAAAAGGAAGGCCAAGAAAAAGGGCAAAAACAGAAACCAAAAACTTACGACGCGGGTTTAGGTCCAAAGATGGCCGATTTTCGGGGTCTTGGAGGGCGACTGGCAAGAGCCAGTCGTTTTTATTGGATCGGGCTCGTCGTTAGCTTTCCAACGAGTACAAGAACGTCGAAAACGGACACCGTATGCAAAAGTTATGCCCGTTTTACTGAAGGTGTGTCGGAAACAGACTGAAACTGCTATAACTTTTGATCCCGTGGCCGAAATTGCTCAAATTTTTTTCTAGAGGCTGTTGGATGTATGAAGAACAGCTCCACCAATTTTCACTTTTTTTAGCGAAGGTTTGATGCACTTTCCAAATTCTCAGTAAATCAAAATATTACTTACCATCGTATGTACCAATTGTTTTATGGTCATTTGTTCCTAAAAAAAGTTTCCCAAAATTCTTTACACACCTACAACATACAATGAACATAAACTTTTATTACAACTTCAGCAGATTTTTTACCAGTTTAAAACTATAAAATTGACAAAATTTAAAACATTCACGGGGTCCTGAGTGCAGTCGCCCAACCAATGGGCGACTGCATGAAAGTCGCCCAATGGTTGGGCGACTGGATGCAGTCGCCCGAGGGTAGAGCGACTGGATTAAAGTCGCCCAATGGTTGGGCGAAAGGCTTCAGTCGCCCAACCATTAGGCGACTGGAGCCTATTTTTGTAAAAAATTTTCCCGCGGGTATATTTCTGTAATTTCGAATAAAAAATGGATTATCCGTACAAAAAATTCGACAAGCTGGTATCAGAAATATGCAACAAGATGGAAAAATTAATTCACTGTGCTGGAGGAATAGATGAAGGCTTGAAATTTCTTCGGTATTAATTTGTCTCATTTGGGGATGAATAACTCATCTGATTCTTGAGAATGTAGTAAATAGAGTTGAAGAGATTGAAGCATTTGCTGGTTATCCCATCTTTAAGGAAGTCAACTTAAAGACATCAGATGATGATAACTCCAAAGGAAAGTGCAAGGGAATAAAATCGAAGCAGAAGGTAAGGATAGACGTGAAGTTCTTGGCTTAAAAAAGCTTTTTTTTTGGTTTATAATCAAATCACATCGTATGGTCACTTGGGTCCTGCACAAACTTGGTTAAGTGGATGCAAAAGAAAAAAAACGCCATTCTTTTGTTAAGTATGAAATATATACTCCAGACTAATTCAAAGTGATACATATTTTTGAAGATAATATCTAAATTTAATATGTTAACTAAAATATCTAGTTTGATTTTCAAATTAACTATCGAACTCGAAAGTAAGTTGAAAAAACAATAATTTGGTACCAATGCTAAAATTTAATATGTGATACATTTCATTTCAAACAAAGCAATTTGAGGTCAATTCTTTTTTTAAAAAAACATAGGGTACCCTGCATGAAACTCAACGTGATCTCTAGTGTTGACCCGAATTGTGGAGAAGACGTTCTTTCGGCAAGAGAGAAAGGACGGTTTAGACTATTCTCTTTAATAAGAGGTGGTGACGTGTAAAGACAATAGTAGCCATTGGATCAATACAAACCTACGGTCCTTACGCAAGGTGGTGTACCTAAAAAAATCTTTGAACTTTTAACGTCGCTAAATCTTCCACACAAATACATCGACAAAACACGGGGGAAAGGAAGAAATTGAGCGTACCAATTCGAACGTTAGTGGGCCTTGCGAGTCCGATTCCGTCGTGGGGAATGCTACTTTTCTAAGAGGTTCCTGCGGAGGATCGGGAGGAGTGTGCTGGCCTGCTGCAACGGTGGATGCTACCAATTAGCAGTTTTTGCATGCTTGGCAGATTCTAAATTGGATACATTGCCAATGGTAAAATATGCAATTCTTCCTTAAAGAAATGTCCATATCCTGCCTGCTGGATCAATTCAATGATCGGTACCGATAATGGCTGTCGTTGGTGACGCAAAGCTTTCGTGCCCACTGTTATGTACTGTGTTCAAAGGACAGATGACACGAGTGTACATACTGTTTCAGACGACAATACTGCCAAGTGTGCGTACTGTTTCAGAGGACTGATGATAACGAGCAAAATTAATGAGTTTTGGGAAAGTAACTGATTCTTTCCTACATGTTACCTGCATGAAACTCGGCGCGATCTCCAGTGTTGACCCTGATTGTGGAAAAGACGTTTTTTGGCCAGAGAGAAAGGACGGTTTAGCTCTAATTGATTTCTTTCCAATCAACTATTCACTTTAGAACATCTTTAATAGTATCATCTTAATAATTTCTTAGCTTTATTAAATAAGTAAAATTCTATATGGAGGAGACATTATTATAAAAAGACTAATACTAGACGCTACATCACATACGGTTAACCAAACCGTCAATATTGAATGCAATCACAGATGGTTTTGGTTTAGACACCATATGTGTTGCTGCCAACGCTAAAAACAGTCTATGAAGACGTAATATCACAGACGATTCATGGTGAAAACCATATATGAAGTACCACAGAAGGTTGCTAACAAGAATCGTCTGCGATATTACCAAATATCATATACGGTTTTTTTCTTTGTAATATCTGTAATACTTCACAAACGGTTTGTATTAAAAATCGTCTGTGATAATTAAGTCATCACAGACGATTTGTATTAAATACTATCTGTGATAATTTCACTATATTAATTGCAGACCATCGATCCTCACATGCCTGTCTTAAATTTCAGATATGTTCTCACAGCCCTGCTACTTTGAACAGGTGGGGCTTTGAGGCTATTTGGTGTAAGGAGGCTGTGGATTTGGTAAGAGTGATTGTATATCCATTAAGTTCTTGATTATCTATTGTTAGTAATTTGTGTCTGTTTGTATTATATTTTAGATCTATCTTTTGATGAAAGGCGAATTAAAATGGTTTAGATCTAGCTAGCTTGATGTAGGGAGAAGATTATTTACATCTAATATGGTTTAGGGTTTAGCCAATTCATAGTCTATTTTTATTTAATTCAATTTAATTAATTATTCTAGCTTGCTACATATAGCTATGCTTTAGATTATATATATATAATATAGTATACTAATTAATTAATTCAATATTTACTACTAAATTGTTAAATGTGTAACGTAGGACTGAAACTAGATATACGTTGGTAACCGTATGAGTGAAGAGTATATTAATAGCGTATCTACGTTTACAAGAGTTGTAGAGGAGAATATGTTGAATAAGGGTATAGAATATATGTATTGTACATACATTGATTGCGAGAATCTGAAAATATTTAAGAGCCGAGTGCAGATTGAAATGTATTTGATTCGAAAGGGT
Source organism: Dendrocalamus latiflorus (assembly GCA_017311315.1). Taxonomy (NCBI): domain Eukaryota; kingdom Viridiplantae; phylum Streptophyta; class Magnoliopsida; order Poales; family Poaceae; genus Dendrocalamus; species Dendrocalamus latiflorus. The sequence goes on from CM029633.1 coordinate 27,353,946, forward strand.
TTCAAAAATGGGTATGCATGTTGGGCCGGTCATGGTGAAGAGCTGATTGCACATGAATGTAGTAATAATGACATTACCGACGAAGTCAATGATATACTGTCGGATGATGTCGATTGTGGTTCCATTCGGATGGGCTGCGTGATGGCAGTCTGGATTAGATGCTTCGCGATGCAGAAGAGAGCTGTGATTAGAGAGAAAATCTATAATTCCGAGGCTTGATGGAGGACTCAGAGAAACTCTTGTTCACGTGCTACAAGTCAAAATACACGAGGTTGTCAACCGTGCTTGAGCTGCTGAAATTGAAGGCAAGCAACAGTTAGTCTGATAAGAGTTTTATGGCACTGTTAGGTCTTTTAACATACATACTTCCGGAGGGAAACAAGTTGTTCAAAACCCCGTACAAAGCCAAGAAGGACATTTGTCTATTGAGAATGGAAGTAGAAAGAATACATGTTAGTCCGAACGACTATATCCTCTACCATAAAGAGCATACAAACATGCATGTATGTCTGGTGTGCAATACATCCTGATACAAGCGTAAAAATCAACCAGATGACGACAAGGGAATAGAGGTGAAAAAAATGACCTCCTGCTAAGCACGCATGGTATCTTCCTGTAATTCTCTGTTTGAAGCAGTTTTTTGTGAAACCATAGGAGACAAAACTGCTGCGTTAGCACTTAGAGGAGCGTAGATTCCACCTCGTGGAGAAGCACCGGTAGGAGGTTTGTACACTTCGGTGTAGAACTGAGAAATATAAGGTTTGGATTGAGTACAGATGGAATGAATCCTTTTGGTAACATGTGCAACCGACATAACACTTGGCTCGTGACTCTCTGCATCTACAACCTTTCTCCTTGGTTGTGTATAAAGTGGAACTATATTTTGCTGTTGATACTTATCCAATGGTCGGAATAACCTGAGAATGATATTGGTGTGTACCTAGCACCATTGGTGGAAGATCTAAAAATACTGTGGATTGAAGGGGTATATGTGTGGGATGCGTACAAATAAGAGAACTTCACTTTACGCTCCTTATTATTCTGCACCATAAATAATCATCCTGCCCTTGCTAACCTATCGGGCTAGAATACAAAAGGGGCCAAAACATGTACTCACTGCTTAGATGATACCGAGAGTGTGTAGCTGAAACACTCTCTCAAAACCGTGTACATACGTCACCGTAAGTTCCTTTGGATGGCTCACCCATACCGCAGGATGAAGAAACAATTTAACAGAGAGAAGGGGGACAGTTCAGCTCCAAAGTATTTAAGCAGAAAAGAGGTCTATGATGTGGTTAAAGATTTAGATGTTATGCTCATAAAGGGGTGTAAATCGAGGACCCGTGAGAAGAATGTCTAGAAGAAGAGATCAATATTTTGTGACTTATTGGGAGCACCTAGAAGTTCACCACTACATCGACTCATGCATATAGAGAAAAATGTATGTGATAGCTTGATTGGTCTCTTACTGAATATTCATGACAAAATAAAGGATGGTGTCAACGCACAGCTTGACTTGGTTGATATGGACATCAGGCCTGAGTTAGCACCGACAAAGATCGATAAAGGACGAGCTTACCTTCTCACTGCTTGTTATACTCTATCCAAGATCGAGAGAATTAAACTGTATCAATGCTTGCATGGTGTGAAAGTTCTGTTTGGTTACTTTGCCAACATGCAGAAACTTGTTTCGATAGAAGATTTGAAGTTAATTGGCATGAAGTCTCATGATTGTCATGTGCTACTGACACAGATACTCCCTATTACAATTAGAAGTTTTTTTGTTGATCAAGGTCCAAGAGACAATCATGAGGCTATGTTATTTCTTTAACATAATTACTCAGAAGGTCGTTAATCTCGAAGGACTAGATGCTCTGCAGAACGAGGTTGTGACGACTCTATGTCATCTTGAGATGTATTCCCTCTATCAAGTTTTGATATCATGGTCCATCTCATTGTTCACATTGTGTGGTAGATAAAAATATGTGGGCCCGTGTTCCTATGTAGAATGTATCCATTTGAGAGGTTCATGAGAATTCCCAAGTCATATATATGGAATCAATCTCAGTCGGAGGGCAACATCGTTGAAGGTTATGCAACCGAGGAGATCATTGAGTTCTATGTTGATTACATGGCTCAGGTCGAATCGATAGGTATGCCTCGATCTCACCATGAGGGGTGGCTCAAAGGTATCGAGACCATCGGAAGAAAAGCAATCACCCCAGATATGGATGCGTATGCTCAAACCCATTTCACGGTCTTGCAGCACAACACTGAAGTGTGTACGTATATCAACTAGCACAAGGACGTGCTTCGACAATAGAATCCAAAGAGGCAAATTATTTAGATCACGAGACGACATAATAGTCAGTTCAATCAATGGTTAAAGGAGCGACTCTAGAAGCTCGTCAAGTGATATGCTGACATGGTTGGTAAAATGGCCAACATTTATAGTTGTGACATGACAAGGATATGACATAAATGGGTACATATTCTATGCACAGGCTAAAGATGTAAAGAGCACTAACCACAACAGCGGTGTCCACATAGATGCGTTCAGTACCGATGAATTGAGGAGCTTCTACTATGGGTTCATAGAGGAGATTTGGGAGCTCAATTATATACTTTTTAAGATCCCCTTATTTCGGTGCCGTTGGATCCATCTACCACAGATGAATGTCAACAAGTACGGTGTCAGTACCGTGGACCTCAAACCTATCGAATAGAAAAATGAATCATTTGATTTGCTAACCAAGTTGTTCAAGTTTTTTATGTAACCGATCAGGCAAAATAAGAAGCGCCACATAGTTTTTCATGGAAAAAAGGATTTTTGGAGTTGAGAATGTAGTGGATGAGGAAAAATACATTCAATTTGATGAGTTGCCTCCTTTCGAACGACATAAGGGACGAAAAAGAACAACGTGATGAAACTAGCAACATATGCATTGATCATCATGAATAACTAATATTTAAAGGAAATAAGCAAGTAGAATAATGAATGAAATGTATATATGTGTCATATTTTGTATTTGCGTTTATATATGTATATGAGAATGTGTGATATATATATATATGAATTTGCATTTATGTATGTGGGGATGTGTGCATGTATATGTGAATCTGCATTTATGTATATGAGAATGTGTCATATGTATATGATTTTGCTCTTATATATGTATGTGAGACTGTGTCATGTATATGTGACTCCTTCAAGCCCGTTGCTGCCTCCCCTAACTCCAACACCCTTCCTCCCCGCGCCTGATGCCCTCCTCCTCCCCTAAGCACACCACCTCTTCCAACACTACCTCCCTAGAGCTCGTTGCTACCTCCCCTAACTCTGGCGCCTTTCCTTCTCGTGCCTGATGCCCTCCTCCACCCCTGAGCACACCGCTTCTCCCACACTGCCTCCCCACGCCCAACGTCCTCCTCCTCCCCCAAGCACGGCGCCTCCCTCGAGCCCGACGCCACCTCCTCCCCCAAGCCCGTCATAGTGAGGCGCTTGGTTGGGATAGCGCTGAGTGCGTGCCCTGCCCTGGTTCTTCTTGGTGGTTTTGATTACCATCAGTGTTGTGCGTATTCCGGTGCTTCATCTTTTACACTTTGCTTGATCTGTTTCAGATAGCTAGTCTATGATTTATCACTGTTTATCTCTGGTTGGAAGAAGTTGCAAAATAATGCTTGTCTAATACTGAAATTTAATTTATTAATGTTGTTACTCAGTTAACTAGCAACAAGTAGTCTCCTTGTGAGTTGGGACCTTTCCTGTGAATTGTTACATAGTCTTGATTTAGCGTGTGATGCCGTCCTAATAATTGTTGTTTCAAAATGCTCAAGAATTGCTCCCTTCTATTGTCTTTTGAAGATATCATCTGCTCATTCTTCATCATCGTCACCAGATGCGTGTGATGCACCGTCCTTTGGAAAATCCAAGTGCCATGGAAGAGGACTATCGAAAAGGCCCGCGGGCTGATTTACCATCATGGATATCGATACGTTTGAAACCCCTCTCAATCCATGCCAAGCAGATTGAGATCACGTACGATTCATGGAAGAACATGATCAAAGCTCAGAAAAATGAGCTGGTGACGGAAATTTTTGGATTGTTCGAGATCTTGGAAGAACACGAGGCCTCTATGCGACGATATATGTTGCTAGCGGCGTGCAAAGCATGTAAGAATTTCAAGAGCATGCTTATCAAGTAATACGTGGAGAAGGATCTGATGCCCTTCTAGAAGGGTCCATTCTTAGTGTTGTGGCTACAGGCCAAACAGAGAAAGGGGGGACTAGTAGAAGGAGAAGAGGAGAGCTAGATCTGTGGGAGAGTTGGTGAGAATGAGAGGATCCCCCCTTGCCCCCTGGGGGTTTATATATATGAGTGGGGTAGAATGGGAAATCCTCATTCTACCCCTTAGTACTTACAAAGGATGAGGGTACACTGGTATATTTACACTTGTATATTCCTCTACACTATTGGGCCTATTACATGTTGGACTAGTTGCACGGCCCAGTCACGGGGGGTTGGGCCACCCCCACAACAGTACTCCCTCGACAGCAAGCGCTGAGGTCCCGATGGACGAGCTGACGTGATCAACCACCCCAGCCCCCCGTTCCCCGACAGCAAGCACGAGGGTGCCGAGTGGTGAGCCGTTGCAATTGGTAGCTTGTAGACCCCAGAGGCAATGCCTACGAAGAAATCAGTGAACTCCTACGCTGAACCCCGCGTCGTCCCGACGGGGCGATGCATACAAGGCGGACGGCGGAGTCCTACGCCGGAGCCATGCCGTCCTGCCGAGGCGATGCCTACAAGGCGGACAGCGTAGTCGGGCGCCGAAGACGTGTCGTCGAGCGTCGAAGACGTGCCGTCCAGCCGAGCCGATGCCTACGAGGCGGACGGCGAAGTCGAGCGCCGAAGACGTGCCATCTAGCCGAGGCGATGCCTACGAGGTGGACAGCGTAGTCGAGCGCCGAAGATGTGTCGTCGAGCGCCGAAGACGTGCCGTCCAGCCGAGGCGATGCCTCCAAGGCGGACGGCGAAGTCGAGCGCCGAAGACGTGTCGTCGAGCGCCGAAGACGTGCCATCCCGCCGAGGCGATGCCTACGAGGCGGAAGGCAAAGTCGAGCGCCGAAGACGTGTCGTCGAGCGCCGAAGACGTGCCGTCCCGCCGAGGCGATGCCTACGAGGCGGACGGCGAAGTCGAGGGCTAAAGACGTGCCGTCCCACCGAGGCGATGCCTACGAGGCGGACGGCGAAGCCGAGCGCCGAAGACGTGCCGTCCCGCCGAGGCGATGCCTACGAGGCGGACAGCATAGTCGAGCGCCGAAGACGTGTCGTCGAGCGCCGAAGACGTGCCGTCCCGCCGAGGCGATGCCTACGAGGCGGACGGCGAAGTCGAGCACCGAAGACGTGCCGTCCCGCCGAGGCGATGCCTACGAGGCGGACGGCGAAGTCGAGCGCCGAAGACGTGTCGTCAAGCGCCGAAGACGTGCCGTCCCGCCGAGGCGATGCCTACGAGGCGGACGGCGAAGTCGAGCACCGAAGACGTGCCGTCCCGCCGAGGCGATGCCTACGAGGCGGACGGCGAAGTCGAGCGCCGAAGACGTGTCGTCGAGCGCCGAAGATGTTCCGTCCCACCGAGGCGATGCCTAAGAGGCGGACGGCGAAGTCGAGCACCGAAGATGTGTCGTCGAGTGCCGAAGACTCGCCGTCCCGCCGAGGCGATGCCTACGAGGCGGACGATGAAGTCGAGCGCCGAAGACGTGCCATCCCGCTGAGGCGATGCCTACGAGGCGGACGGCGAAGTCGAGCGCCGAAGACGTGCCGTCCCACCGAGGCGATTCCTACGAGGCAGACGGCGAAGTCGAGTGCCGAAGACGTGTCGTCGAGCGCCGAAGACGTGCCGTCCCGCTGAGGTGATGCCTACGAGGCGGACGGCGAAGTCGAGCGCCGAAGACGTGCCGTCCCGCTGAGGTGATGCCTACGAGGCGGACGGCGAAGTCGAGCGCCGAAGACGTGCCGTCCCGCCGAGGCGATGCCTACGAGGCGGACGGCGAAGTCGAGCGCTGAAGACATGCCATCTTGCCGAGGCGATGCCTACGAGGCGGACGGCGAAGTCGAGCGCCGAAGACGTGCCGTCCAACCGAGGCGATGCCTCCGAGGCGGACGGCAAAGTCGAGCGCCGGCGCCGTGCCGTCCCGCCGAGGCGACACCTACAAGGCGAACGGCAAAGACAGTGCCCGCGAAGTGCGGGTGCTTGCGGCGCAGGCCGAGGGTGCTACGCACGCCGAGGTAAGGAGGCAGAGCAGTCGTTCCCCTACCTTCAAACACAGTGCCCGCAGAGAGCGGGCGCTTGCGGCGTAGGCCGAGGGCGCTACGCATAGAGGCAGGGAGGCGGCACCGTCGTTCCCCTACCTTCAAAAGGAGTGCCCGCGGGGAGCGCGGGCGCTTACGGCGTAGGCTGAGGGCGCTACGCACAGAGGCAAGGAGGCGACACCGCTGTTCCCCTACCTTCAAAAGGGGTGCCCGCGGGGAGCGCGGGCACTTGCGGCGTAGGCTGAGGGCGCTACGCACAGAGGCAGGAAGGCGACACCGCCGTTCCACTACCTTCAAAAGGGGTGCCCGCGGGGAGCGCGGGCGCTTGCGGCGTAGGCTGGGGGCGCTACGCACAGAGGCAGGGAGGCGACACCGCCGTTCCCCTACCTTCAAAAGGGGTGCCCCGCGGGGAGCGCGGGCGCTTGCGGCGTAGGCTGAGGGCGCTACGCACAGAGGCAGGGAGGCGACACCACCATTCCCCTACCTTCAACAGGAGTGTCTGCGGGGAGCGCGGGCGCTTGCGGCGTAGGCTGAGGGCGCTACGCACAGAGGCAGGGAGGCGACACCGCCGTTCCCCTACCTTCAAAAGGAGTGTGCACTCCCTGGTGCAGCACGCGCGAAGGCATGATATCCTGGTGGTGCGTTGCTAAGGCGATGCACTCCCTGGTGTGTCGGCCATCGTGCAGTTTTTATACTCCGTAGAGTGCGTAGTATCAACATCCACGTCTTATTGATACTCCGGAGAGTACGCATAAGGACAATGTCCATGCGTGCGCGGCATGCGCGTCTTGTTTATACTCCGTAGAGTGCGTGGGATCAACATCCACGTCTTATTTATACTCCGGAGAGTACGCATAGGGACAATGTCTATGCGTGCGCGGCATGCGCGTCTTGTTTATATTCCGTAGAGTGCGCAGGGACAACATCCGCGTCTTGTTTATACTTCGTAGAGTGCGTGGGATCAACATCCACGTCTTGTTTATACTCCGTAGAGTGCGTGGGATCAACATCCACGTCTTATTTATACTCCGGAGAGTACGCATAAGGACAATGTCCATGCGTGCGTGGCATCCGCGTCTTGTTTATACTCCGTAGAGTGTGCAGGGACAACATCTGTGTCTTATTTATACTCCGTAGAGTGCGTGCGGAGGCGGACCTCGCGCTACGTCTTATTTAGAGTCCGTAGACTGCGCGCGGAGGTGCGTGCGGAGGCGGACCTCGACGCTACGTCTTATTTAGAGTCCGTAGACTGCGTGGGAATATCATCCACGTCTTATTTATACTCCGGAGAGTACGCGTAGGGACAACATCCACGCGTGCGCGGAGCATCCACGTCTTGTTTATACTCAGTAGAGTGCGCAGGGACAACATCCGCGTCTTATTTATACTCCGCAGAGTACGCCGAGGCACGAGGCCATCGTGCGATTTTAAGCCAGAAGCCGATCAAACACCGCTGCACGAAAGAGGCAACAACAATAAAAAAGTTCGAGGCTAGGCCAGTAAAAACGCAATGATGGCAATGAAAACAGGGGACAAGCCAGTCAAGCAAAAATTGTAAAAGCGAATCTTGACAGGACACAGCTAGCTTGTGCCACCATGAAATGACTTCAAGGGACAGTACCTCTCCTGCCCATCTGGACGGACTTGGTCGGCGTGGAAGCGGATGCCACCACCTGGGCGGACTTCGTCGACGCGGACTTCGTCTGCACAGGGTCCGTGACCGAGGTCTTCAATGAAGCGGAGCTCGCGGCTGAAGTGACCTTCGCTGATCCGATGCATGCCTGTGTTGAGAAGTTCACGTAGAGTGCATGCATGTGTTGAGGATCTGCGGAGACTTCGGGGAGGTCGACGGAGACTTCGGAGCTGCCCGCGCGACGTTGGCGAAGACCACGCGAGGTCCATGCAGAGCTCCGCGGAGGCGAGGTCGACGGGGCCGCGCCGAGAAGAGGTCGACGCCGCCGACGCGAGGTCCATGCAGAGCTCCGCGGAGGCGAGGTCGACGGGGCCGCGCCGAGAAGAGGTCGACGCGAGGTCCGTACAGAGCTACGCGGAGGCCTGGTCGAGGGAGCCGCGCGGAGACGAGGTCGACGCCGCCGACGCGAGGTCCGTGCAGAGAGGCCACGCGGATGCATCTTTCCAGTGCGATGGCGCAGAAGCTAGATCCGCCTGATCTGGATCTTCGTCTGCCGCTGCAAGGGCCGTGGCGCTGCTGCGGAGAACCCACGCGGGGACTTCGTCACGGGGTTGGCTGGCGGCTTGTTGCTTATCCGCAGGCAACACCGCTCAAGGACGGTGAGGTCGAGGTCACCGGCACGGCGGCGCGCTGGCGGAGTGTGCGGAAGTCGGCCTCCACCTGCCGTGTTCATCTCCGTGTTGGCCACGTCCCTGAAATCAAGTATGATTGCATGCGCGGAGGGGTTTTTGCTGCTTCGAGCCGGAGTCCCGCGCGTAGTCGACGGTGGCCTGGTAATGATCTCGCCGAAGACGTGCAGCGCGGGTGGTCTGGCCGAGGCCGTAGTCGCGCGGAGCCATCGTATACTGCGCGGAGCCGCCGTATACGTGAACCCATCCGTCGCGCGGAGCCGCCGTATACATAAATCCCACATGCAAGCATACGTGAATCCCTCATGCATGTATACGTGAATCCATCATGCAAGCATACGTGAAGGTTGCTTCATGCATGGATGGATACGAGAACATGCATGGATGGAAGTGTCAACGCATATGCGTGCATGGATGCCTACGTGCACGGAACAGCAGCTTCCGCGGATGGGCAGAGTGCAGGGCCGGCGGCCGCCAGGCGACGCTGCCTGATGGCAGTGGCTGGGCGGAGTCCAGTGTCGAGGTCCTCGTACCGCTCCGCTGCTCACTTCGCCGAGAGTATACACAGGCCTCGCCGTAAGAACGTGCGAAGATCCGAGCGAGATGCGGGCCGCCGAGCGGAAACGCCTGCATGGATGGGCTGCGCATACGTGAGACTGTACATGCATGGTTGTGCACACGTGAGCCTATACAGGTATGGCAAGAGCTTGTAGATATTTATGCATGGCAATAGTCACGTGGATATGTATGTATGCCACACGTGAAAGGATATGAGTGCATGCATGCGGCGGAGTTTGGCTCACCGAAGGCACAGCCCAGCTTCGATGCGGGGTCCCGGAGGCGCAGCCTGGCTTCGACGCGGGGTCCCAGAGGCGCAGCCTGGCTTCGACGGCTTCGGCGCGGGTCCCGGAGGCGCAGCCTGGCTTCGACGCGGGGTCGAACGGCTTCGGCGCGGGGTCCCGGAGGCGCAGCCTGGCTTCGACGCGGAGTCCACGGTCGCACGAAGATCACCCTGGCCAGAGGGGCGGCTATGCCACCGCGTCATCCAAGACATCATCTCGCCTCCCTGAGTGGTACGTGAATGAATTGCATGCATGGATGGATAATTTCATGCATTCAGGCGTGCGTGCGCGCAGCTCAGCACATCCAAAATGGGGGCGCCACATCGAGCGGAGGCTCAGCGCGGAGACTCGACGTCATGTGAAGACTCGACGTGGAGGCCCGACATATAGGCGAAGCCCGTACATCATACCCACCGGATCTGCCAGATCTAGATCTAGAAAAGAAACGAGGGCTCACAACAGAACTGTGTGCTCAAAAACCTATGCCATATTTCACGAGATGCACATATATGCATATATACCGAAGCGAACGGGCTAACAACAAGATGAACTTATCTGTGATGCTTCACGATACGAGCAACCTGAGATACTTCTATTCTGCGCTAGGAAGCTCCTTCGGTGGTAGCCACCTCTAGCACCCTTGCGCAACTTCTTGCTCAGTCCCCACGGACGGCGCCATTTGTTGTGGTTACAGGCCAAACAGAGAAAGGGGGGACTAGTAGAAGGAGAAGAGGAGAGCTAGATCTGTGGGAGAGTTGGTGAGAATGAGAGGATCCCCCCTTTGCCCCCCTGGGAGTTTATATATATGAGTGGGGTAGAATGGGAAATCCCCATTGTACCCCTTAGTACTTACAAAGGATGATGGTACACTGGTATATTTACACTGGTATATTCCTCTACACTATTGGGCCTATTACATGTTGGACTAGTTGCACGGCCCAGTCACGGGGGGTTGGGCCACCCCCACAACACTTGGAATCACAATGGCAAGAGTTTATGGCGATGAAGATGACAGATAATTTTAGGAGTAAAAGTGTGGTGCACAGGGCCCCCAGGCAAAAAATACGCACCCCCACATACTCGGCACCGCTGGGTATGCGGGTAAAATCCCGTAATGGAGAAAGGAGGACAAGCAGGCAATCCTGCAGGAGGCCTCCTTGTCATTTGCCGAGATCCCCGATAAGCGCACTCGAAACTGGATAAGAGCAAGATCATCTATCAAGTCGTTAGGGGCCATCTCCTATCGAAACCCTACAGACAAGGAAGTGTTTCGCTAGCTGGTAAGATATTAACTACCTCGTTTGTAATTATTCCATAACTTCATAGAAAATGAAATGACATGTTGGGCTCTTGTAGAAAACGCTGAGGATAGAATCTTCCCAAGACTCATTCTAGGTAGTTAGGGAGAGAGATATACTCTTCACGGTCCTGAGAAACAAGGAGCACCCAGGTCGCCCTAAGAGACCTTGATCTTGATGTTCCTTGGAAACACGGTTTCTCAGAGGACTTCGAAGCGTGCTGGAGTAGGAAGAGAGCCAAAGCCAAGCGTGAGGCATGGCTATGAGAGGAGATTAGGGCATCCCTTAGATAGGAGATCGCTGATGCCGTCAGAGGTGAGATGCAAAGTTATAGGGAAAATTAGTCGAAAGTGGCCATTGCTCCTATACTTGCCAGCCCCCAACCGTCGAAGTAACTGCGCGTCCAACCCTAACATGGAAAGCGATCACAGATTTCCTATTGATGATATCCAGTAATAATTATTATATTTAGAATGCTCGATCTATTGATAGGCCTGTTGGAGTAGCTAATTTTGTATCGTTATGTAGGTGGTTACGAAGTGCAAGTTTCAAGTGAGATATACCTCCGTTGCCCTGCACGCTGCTTGGGGCCAAATATATCCATTCGGTGCTGAGGCCTTGGTGCACGGTGTAACTGTTGCACTAGGTTTCATAAAAGCGAATGTGGATAGTGTTTATACCAATTTCAACATCGTCCCACTGCAGAAGCCCCCGAATGATGAGGTCGTGACTCTAGGGCAAGCCATTGAAATATTCATCCAGTTGCCTGAGAGGGAAAAATGTCTAGAGGTTCCTGCGCCGGTGCCAACTCCAAAGGACCCATATGCACTAGTGTTAAGTTCACATGAGCTATCTGCATTAGTGTCAAATCCACCGGAGTTACTTGCACCAGTGCCAATTCTACTGAAGCTACCTGCACCGACACAACAAGGGCGTGGTGGATCACATGCATCTACGTCTCATGTCCCATCGACTACCATGAAGTCGACATCTAACAAACGAGGTGAGCCATTGTTCATCCCAATAGAGTGCCTCCAAAGCCTAGGACTGGCATGCCAGAGATTGCATGCATGGTATATGAAATAAGCCAACAAGCCAAAGGAACAATGGCGCTAGGGTGTCACCGTCAAGTTCAGAGCACATCGTCTTTAGCATAATATTCATGACAGTGTCTTCACGGTGACCTTTGAGGACTTGTTTTTTCTCTTAAACCTCCACGCCCTCGATGCCTCACTCATTCGATGTTGGACATTGTAAGTATGTACAATCACGGTCTACGTTCCTGTAATACTGAAATGTCATATATAACTCATTGCTTTTGTATATATATGTATACATGGTGACTGAAGCGAAATTAACGAAATCATCGATAGGTTTTCTCGACTCACACTTGGTCTCCATGCATATCATCAAGGAGAACGCATCCTTCGCCAAGCATTATGTGATGACGACATTGGTGGCTTACTGCAATAAGGAATTTATACTTATGCCCTATAACTAAAGGTAAGTGTTGCACTAGTGACTATACTTGTTAATTTGTACTTTATAAACAACACAAACTTAGGTTTAATAACCATGACGACATAACTGTGTAGGTTCCACTGGGCTCTAATTGTAATTATACCAAAATAGAACCGGGTAATATACCTTGATTTCCTAAAGAGGACCAAAACAGACTTCACAGTTGTCTAATAATTAATCGACTGGTAAACACATTTCCTCTATAAATAACTCTATTGTAGTCTTTTGTTAATTCTTTTCCAATGACTAAGCCTAACTTTTTACAATCACGTGGGTCGTTTGCCAATTACGTTGCTTCTGTATGGAAATCTAAGGGAGGGATCAATGCCCTGCGACATAATCTGGATTTCTCGGTATTCGCTAGTACACATTAATCCTATATAACACTTTGCAATAATGCTTCTCGAACTAATAAATTCTATTTTTACAATGCCACCAGCAGCCACTTGGTAACACCTGTGGATTCTATATTTGCCACAACATGGAACTACTCATCAGTTCCATGAAGATCAATGATTCTTAGGTTTGTCAATTTTGAAATAATTATTTCATACTTATCATCAATTTATATGTACGCATGACATTGATCTTCCTACCGAGAGGTTACGTCCATTGCTACAACTGCGTTGGAAAAGACCGGGCTCCAACAAATTCGATGACAGTGTGCATACTTCTTGATCTCTAGGGTCATAAACAAAGATGGGGAGTTCCACAATATAGAATAAATTTGATTGGGATAAGATTGAGCTTAATTGTATATATGTGTATTTGTTCGTAGATGGTTAATTTATTTTATTTCAGTTAATTGATTTGTAAAATGGATCATCTTGTTTTTGAAATGAATGTGAATCGGATGTATACATGTATTGATTGTGTTTCTACTTGTTTCAGAAGGTATGGTTAGTATTTCCTGAAGCTAGCTAATAAATAGAAAAAGATTTATGAATACAAAAAATATCACAGACGATTATTAACTCATAACCGCCAGTGATAGTTGACTATCACAGACGGTTTATAGTGAAACCATATGTGATATCTTATGAATCACAGATGATTTTAACTATAAATTATCTATGACAAATATAATCATCTATAATAGTACGTATCACAGCTGGTTCGAAAATCGTCAGTGCTCACGACAATGTCCACATCCTGCCAGCTGGATCAATTCAATGCTCGGTACCGATAATGGCTGTCATTGGTGACGCAAAGCTTTCGTGCCCACTGTTATGTACTGTTTTCAAAGGACAGATGATAGGCGTACGTACTGTTTCAGAGGACAGATGATAAGGGGTAAAATTAATGAGCGCAGGGAAAATAAGTTTAGGCACCTTCTAGAATTGAAGTAATTGTGTTATAGTACTTCATCTTGCATGGTTGAATGTAGCCTATAAATTGGGGGCAAGGTTTGGGAGCAAGCGAGAAGCACAATAGCGCTAGCTGCAGACACCATCCAGCCAAAGTGGAGCATAGATAACAGGTCAGAGGTGACATATGGAGGGAAAGAACGGTTCTGTTGTTCTGCTCCTGGCCCTTGTGGCCCTGTGCTTCTACACCGGACAGTCCTCGGCCCGCCGTAGTGCAATAGACTTTGCCTCTCTCATCCAAGGAGGTAGTGTACTGACTCCAACTTATTCGTACTTCTGGAAGTATATACTCCGACCCACTTTTAATATACCACTTAAACGAATATTTTATACCTCTTTATCACTTTCGGTATACTTAAATATTAATTCTAAGATACTCCAATGTGATTTGGTTGAAAATTTTTATCGGAACACTTTATTTTTTGCTATAGACATTTTTTATGTATAAAAGGAGTATATACACAAATTATTCTATACAAAGTGGACTTTGATGAAATTTTTCATGGAATTCAATTTGGAGTATCTTATAATCATTATTAGAGTATACTCAAATAGATAAGGAGTTATTACAACACCATTAAAAGGTATATTTGAAATAAGAGTATGTACTCTCGGAAATATAGAACTATTTTTCTATATATATACACAGACACATACACACATGTGTGTGTATCCTGTTTCCAACTCTGTACTCACTCTCAAAACGTATATGCATGGCCACCGATTCAATCGATCTGTACTTGTACTATAACAACACAGACAACCTATGCTACTCGGCTACTCCAAATTAAAGATGGGAACGTACGTGCATGCCAAGCTCGATCTATTATATTTACAATTCATGTAATGTGATTAATCTACTGATAGTTTTTCTTTGAAAATGATTATTTACGCATGGTGGCCGGGAGCAGGATTGAAATCGGCGGAACAGTACTGTGCGTTGTGCACGTGCGTAGAAAGTAGTAGAGGACACCGCCACTGCTTCTGCACGGACGGGGGCCCCTCCTGCCGCGAAAACTGCGAGACGTGCGTCTGCCGATATGGCGTATACTACTGCGTCGACAGCGTCCAGTACGACCAGTGCAAAAGCTGGACCATTTCCACGGCCTTCGTGGAGAAGATCATGCTCGAGTCGACGCCCACCAACGAGTGCTAATCATTCGTTCATGCCGGCCGGCGTCTCGATCGCGCTCCCGGCCGGATCGAACGACAACGCGCGCGAGTAAACTGTGCATGCATGCTTTGATCATATGTAAATAAATAATTGAAGTGTTGCCGTGTTCGTCGCTGTGATGTATCTTCAGGGTTCCGGAATAACAGCTAGCTGGCTAGCTTGCATGGATAAGTACTGCTGTATGGTGTGTTCTCATGCATGCATGCATGGCGAGTGTCGTATATGTATACCAATGAGTATGTATGCAGCTGCTGTACATCTATGTACACTGTTGTATATGTGTTTGGATGTACACGATCTATGGCCCTGCTTATTTAAGCTTAGATTTCTGACTTCCAGCTTATTTTTCACTATTTTTAAATTTTGTCTTTTTCTAATTTTTCAACTTATGTTGAGTTTTTTTTTCCGGTTCTTTTTCTCATATTCATTTGCATTATATTTGATGGGCTAACCCATTTTTTCTATTTTTAATTTTTTTAAATTTAATTATGCCAAATAAGCATTCATCAACTGCAGTATAATTTCAGTCAGCAGTAAAAATTCAGCCATAAACCACCAAAATTCAGCCCAACTGAGTACCCTCTATGGTCATCCTAAATACTTAATTAGTAAATTAATGTTTCGTGTTTTCCATGTAAATCGACCGGATGTTCTCTTTACGTTGATATATATGGTTACTAGGCCAATTAAGTTAAACCAAGTTTAATTCTTGGCGTTGTTTTGTGAAGGCTTGTGGTCTTCTCAACACCGATCTATGCCTTGCTCATTGTTTGGGCTATCTGTGTATCGATACAGAAAACATAATAGGAGAGTGCAGAAAACATACAGAAAACATTATATTGAAATATAATTAATTATTATTTTAAAAGATATAAATAAAACTTATTAACAGTAATAAAAAACATCAAAACAAGATCACAAGAGTAAGAAGAAAAATCATGTAAGCTGTTATTTTTGCCATGTGGCCGTTTCCCAGCCGTTTGATTGAGGGGACACAGATGAAAACACGGGAGGGGGGACAGAGAAGCCCCATTGTTTTTATGCACAAATTACCGGGACTTCTATAATTTTCCGAGTTGTACTTGTTTATATCTTTTTTAATGGAGGTACTGTATCTTTTTTATGCTTATATCAATACATAGAATTGAGAACATTGGCAAACGTTCAAACATCCTATTAATGGGGACAAAGTATTCCAGATTGTCCCCGTTGACGATAATACTAAATTATCTCTAGAACAAAAGTAATCACCAGGTACATTGTTAATGGAGTGCAATCAAGTTATATAATTCAGCAATTAGAAAATTTCACAGTTGTAGACAAGTTTTTGTTCCAATACACAATAACTAATAGGAATGTCAATAAAAAATTAGCAGAATGCTCCCTGTAAGATATGAATACGCACCTAGTAAATCTTAGCATGGAGATAACATATCAGTGATACACACACACACAAAAAAAAACGAACCTAAATCATTCAATGTTTATGAGTTGACTACCATACTTCGTGAGTCGTGACTAAACCGACTATGCAAGAGATGTGCTACTAAAGGCTGAAACTAACTGTGGGCTGACCTGGCCTGCATCTCTCTTTTTTACTGATGACCACGCACCTGATTTGATGAATTTGTTTCTCTCAAAATGCAGCCAAAATAAATAAAGGACAAATTAGAGCATTTTGATTAACCATCATGCTGCTTAAAAAAGGAGCAATATTTGGTATTACATTGACAAAAAATGGTGATTTTTTTTATTAGACGTCGTAGCACTAAGATTCAGGACCCTAGCACCGATCCATGAGAATTAATAACCAGAATCCAGGTTTTCGCGTTTTTGTGACCCCCCCCCCCCCCCCCCCCCCAAATTGTAACCGGGAAAGCCCAGATCTTCAAAATTGATTCACTGGACTACATAACTCACACATCAAAACTACCCGGCCTTGTGGGCTTCTTTGCTGGCCAGTCCTCAGCCCGGAGCGTGATAGACTTTTCAACTCATCCAAGGAGGTAGTGTGCTGTCTTGATGAACGCACTGTATTACATTACATATGCTCATCACAGAGCTTAAGAAAAACACATGCTCTTCATAGGTTTACTACTAGTAGTATATATATCCCTCTCAAGTACTAACATGGTCGTCGATTTAATTAATCCATATACAAGACAAACGAAGATAGAGCAATCAATGGACAAGCCTATGTCCATACGTGACACAGACACTTCATCTTTTACAAAAATGACCTTGGGCTTCTTCTGTTAATTTAGACTTATGACTTATGATTTTTAGTCTATTCGTAAGAGAGTACAGAGTAACAGGAATTCGCATGCAGTTTTGGCCAATATAAATAAAGTCGTTATAGTATGTACTACAATCAACTTATAAACCCCATCTTAAAAAGATATTCCATTTAAAAGTTAGTTACCACATAAATTTTTAGAAACGTAAAAAAGAGACCCTTATAGGCCAGAACACGTTCATCTTTATAGCATGACAATTAATCATCTGATCGATCTACTCATCCGCTGTTTCATTTTTTCCTTATATATGTAGAGAGAGATAGGAAACTAGTTCTATACTTCTGGAAATATATACTCTTACATCTCATGTATCATTTAAATAATATTGTGTGTGTATATATATATAAAGAGAGAGAGAGAGAGAGAGAGAGATAGGTATAGATATATAGGAAACCAGGGCCGTGCCGTGAAATTTGGAGGCTCTGTACAAAACTCTAAGTGAGGCCTCAACCAAAGTACCAAATATAGCCAAAATAATGTATGTATTGCAGAACAAATGTGATATATCAAGAATAGTACCTTTTGAACTCTTGGTTTGCATAATCTTTACTTGAATAACATCATTCTCTTAGTGTTCTTTGAAATAAAATCTTCAATAATATGCTCATAATTAATCTTCTCCAGCAATCCACTCTCAAGTGCTATCGTAGCCAAACTATTAAGTCTTTCTTGTGTCATTGTAGAACGCAAGTATACTTCAATAGCTTCAACTTAGAAAAGCTTCGCTCCGCTGATGCAACAGTCACAGGAATGGTCAATAAAATTCTATATGCAATAGCTGCATTGGGAAACAATCATGCCGCTTTAGAAACTTAATAATTTCAAGAGGACCCATATTTTCTTTTGGAATGAAATCTTGAAGAAACCTTAACTCTGTATATAGTTCATTGGCACCAATATCAGATTTTCCATCTCTTTTAAGGGCTGCTTCAAGATTGTCACAAGAAGATTTCAAGCGAGTCAGAAGTAAATAAGAAACCAAAATTCTTTTGGTAATCCTGATATTATTCAAATCTCCTTGTAAGCGAGGAAATAGCTTGATCAACAATAGGTATAAAATAGTTGATTCTAAATGATTCCTCTGCAGACTGTGTGACAACATTTGTGTCATCTGGGTTCTCATCAAATTGTCTCTTTCTTTTAATTTCTCGCTTTTTATGAAATGTTGTGCTGATATCCAGCTCAAGTGCGATTCCTTTGGCTGCCTCCAATGCTTCTAAGAAACCAGTTTCTCTATACCCTTTGAAGAAAAAAATTAGCCCTTGCACTTTCTCAATAGCAACATCAATAAGCATATCCTTTGCTTGCAAGTGTTTGCTTACTAAATTAACAGCATATAGTACCTCATACCAAGATGTATCCAATCATTATACCCCTCATTTGTCAATTGACCCTTTCTAGGCCCTTTTGTAAATAATTTACAACTGAAGCAAAATACTCTATCGAGTTCCTTAGAATAGACAAGCCAATCTCTATCGCAATGCTCTCCATTTGATAGAATTCTAGTATAGAATAGTGCAGAAAACCTTCTAGAATATTTATCCTTGGGACCTTTCTGAATTGATAAGTCTCTTGTAGGGCCCTTTTGTGCTAAAATGTCGATCTGTTTAGGATTAAGTGAATCCCAATATCTTGGATCAAATATATCAGGGTGAAAAGAATCACCAACATTCTCACTGTTATCACCATCATTATCAATTTCAACATTTGTGTTATTAATAAGAACTTCCTGAACTTCAACATTATTTTCTGTCCCTGTCTGACCATCTCTAGGATCATTTTCAATATTACTATCAAGTGCAGGAGCTTGATCAAGTGCCTGATTACCGGAAGACACTTGTGATTCTTATATAATAAATCTATCCATTGCTCCTTTCTGACATTGAGTTAACTCCTCAATTCTTTGTTTCTTCTTACGTTTTTGGGAACCGGATTCATATTTTCTAAATCGATTTGCAGAAGACATGGCTTCAAAAGATGAAAAGAACAAAATTAAAATTATACAAACAGTTCTAGACTTTCATACGAAGGATTTAATTAGTACAATACAATTAGAATTGAAAAAAAATGAATACCTGCACTGGACGACGACGAATCACGAATGGATTGCAGAATCTGAGAGGCGAGAACGGAGAATGGTTCGTTGCTGTTCTGTTGTTGCCTTGCTTGCTGGTTGCTTGCTATTCGCTAGATGAATGGACATTGGACGAGCCGGCCGGCGCTCGGCGGACCACGGAGTCGCGGAGACGAGACGAACACGAACTGACGAAGTCGCGAATATAAGAGAGAATACGAAACGCCGTGGGGGCCTCGGGGCTCGGAGCCGAGCATACGAAGCGCCACGCACGCAAAGTCGTTGCGCAAAGACGCGCGTGCGGACTCGAGCTAGGCTCTGGCGCTCTGGCCTCACACGAATACATGGGCCTTCTCCTGCTGGGCTGATTTTTTGAGGCCCTGAAAATTGGGGGGCCCTGTACGGTCGCACAGGTTGCACGCCCATGGGCCCGGCCCTGTAGGAAACTGGTTTTATACTTCTGGATTACGTACTCACACTTCTCATATACCGTTTAAATAATAATTTAATACCTAGTTATCCTTTTGAGAGTACTCTAATAATGATTATAACATACTCCAAAGTGGTTTCCATGAAAAATATGTATATACTACTTTTATGTATGTAAATGGTATATAGAAAAAAAAGGGTTTTGATGAAAAATTTTCAACTAAGTCGCATCGGATTATCTTAAAATTAGTATTTAACTATATACTTAAGTGTGTATATATACACGGTTACGCTAGCAAGCACGTACGTGCACGCTACGTGTGGGTCGCTGGTTGAATGTGCGTCCTGGGTTCCTAGTGCGGTTCATGCGTAACTCGGTTGGTGCGTAACTTCATAAATTATCGATGATAACTTTTGTGCGTAAGATAATAACTTTGTAAATGTAAGCAACTTGATGAATTATAAATGATAACTTTATTTTCAAGAGATAGCAACTTTTACATAACAACCCCACTAAAACATAGAAAAAACGGCGCGGTGGGTGGTTAGGTCTGACACATGCATGTATGCAGCAGAAAAGAGAAGAGAATAAGTGCGCTCAACTTGTTTTTTATCTTTGTTTATAAGCTAAAAAATAGAATAACTCTTTCACTAAAAGTTTGATCTGCGATCTGTTTGCGTCATTGTGCTCGAAATTACAAGCTTAACAAAATAAGATCCTTGTTGAATATATTTCGATACTGCAAAATTTATATCATTTTTTACTATCAGTCAAAAATAATTTTGTTGTCAATAATCAATAACTTTGTGTAAAGTTACTATCAAGTATGGATATATAAAGTTACTGTTGTGCGTAAGTGAAGTTATTGTCAAATACATGCAGAATTAATGCCAGTTTTATAGTATTACAACTGACTGTAATTCTACATGCGTTTGGCTGTAACTTCACTTACACACGACAGTTACTTTTTGTATGAGATATTTGCTATTGACATGCATGTTATTCTCTCCTCTCATTGCATGCATGTTGACAGTAATTTCACGTACATACAACAATAACGTTCTGTACAAGTTATTTTTTCATACGAGTTATTTTCTTTTGACATGCATGATTCTCTCTCCTCTCAATACATGCATATTTGTCTAGCGATCTGGTGGGATCGGTTCAATGGAAGGGGGCAGCGCGCTTATTCTACACAAAGCTACTGAATAGTACTATATATATATGTGTGTGTGCGCGCGCGTGCTTACAAGCTAATGGTGTTGTGGACCATCGGATTTGCCTCAGGCGACCTGGATCCACTGGGTGGAACAACCCAAATCAGTAATGGTTTTTTTGTTGATTACCCCATTCATCCCTTCTCACCTTTTTGCTAATTACTCCCAGCCTCTCAACTCCCGCCCCTGTCGCCTCAACTCCCGTCCGCCTTGATCACGCTGGAGTCGGCCACTGCCTCCCTCCATCGTTGGCCTGATCCACCCCCTCCACCGCCTGCATGATCTGCCTCCCTCCACCGCCGCTTGATCCGTAGCCCTACCCCCGCCTCCCTTCTTCCTTTTTTTGCTGATCACTCCTAGGCTCTCAACTCCCCCCTCTGTCGCCTAAGCTCTCGTTCGCATTGATCACATCGCAGTCAGCCACCACCTCACTCCATCGCCGGCATGATCCACCTCCTCCATCACCGGTGTGATCCACAGCCGTCCACCACCTGGTTCTCCTACCCGCCTTGATCATGAGCTTTGGCGGGGTAAGACACGATTCTGCAGCAGCGACTCGAAGGAGTCAACCCTAGCCAGTAGGTCATGCCGTCAGTGGATTGGTGGTTTGAGAACATGTCTGTGCTCAGGATCGACCACTTGTGCACGTCATCACTGCCATCAAGGTCAAAGGTAATAGTGCTTCTATACTATTGTAGTGTTGTTACCCTGCCATGCTGCAAATTAATCTGCATGGTTAGTAGTGTAATTTTGATGTGTGCACTATTGCAACATGACTATATCTTTGTTACTCTTCAATGATTCTCCTGCAACTAGGGAAAATCACGGCCTTTTCTATATATATGAGATAAATGAAATCTTATGATCGAGTGTTCCTGAATAGTGAAGCACATTATAGTTTGTTCTCTGTGTTTAAGCAATGATATGGCACTGTCACAATCAATTAGATACCATCAGTGAAGCCAATTCCTAGGGATTCCATAAGCCCTTGATTTTGATTTGATCTTTTATTCCCAAAAGTGTTTTTATTTTCCCATATCATTGCATGTGTAGGTATATGTACATTTTGAAATTTAGAGTAATTCGGTTGTGTGATGCAAAAAAATTCTCTATGTCCCCATAGAATTTAGAGTAACTCGGACATGCTAAAATAGGTTCTTGAATTGTACATGATAATCTATCACTTGTAGAATTTATGCTTGCTATGGTTATGAGCATCTTGGCTTATTTTGTCGCTCTGTCACCTATAGAATTAGTAGCAGACATGGAATCTATGGCTGATGAGAGCATGGCATTGGGATTGCCAAGAGAAGAAAGCCTCGATACGCACTGTATCGCTCAAATTAGTTCACCTCCCCAAACATTGATTGATTGTGGTACCCCAGAAAAGAGCGAAAACACCCTATTCGTAGTAAATATCTTGTTGTGTGCATGTGTTTTACTCCACCTGTCAATCCATCATGCTTGGCACAATCATTTGTATTGCAAGGTTCTTCTTATACACCTTGTGTTGACGCAACTATCAAACTATTTGAAGGGATGGTTTTTGATGACTTGGCTACTGCAGAGGAATTCTACATGATATGTGCACATTCAATCGTATTGGAGTCTGTATTGGTCCGCATACGGTTGTCAATAGTGTTATGAGATGGAAGTGATGGTTGTGCTCCAGAGAAGGCTTCCAGTCTGAGAAAAGTAAGGACAACGTTGAGTCAAAGAAAAGGAAATATATCAGGAAGCTATGTAGGTGTGGCTACGAGGCAATTCTAGCTGTCAAACGCACCATCAACAATAAGTTTAGGGTGAAAATATTTGTTGAATCTCATACGCATCAGTTAGTCTCACCTAGCAAACAACATCTGATAAGGTCTAATAAGAAGGTCAAGTGTACATTAATTACATGTCATATAGAAGGCATCAACACAAGCGGGGCATATAGATATCTCCGTGTTAGTGAGGGTGAATTTAAGAATGTAGGATGCACAAGGAGAGACTTGCAGAATTATCATAAAGAGCTACGAAGCTATATTAAGTCATCGGATGATCTCATGCTTGTTGATAACCTTTATAGATAGATTGACATAAATCCTTCATTTTACTTTGATTATGTTGTTGACGGCAAGGTTAGGTTGGTACATGCATTTTGGGTGGATAATACATGTCAGAAGAAGTATGTTTATTTTAGAGATCTTGTTTCGTTTGATTCCACATATAGCACCAACTATTATAACATGATCTTTACATCATTCATTGGAGTAAATAACTATAAGGCATGTGTCTTACTTGGGGTTGCATTATTAAGAAATTAGAAGACTGAGATGTACATATAGTTGTTTCATATATTTTTGAAAGCAATGGGAAGAGTTGCACCTAGGCTTATCATAACCGATAAAGATACTGGCATTAAGACTATAATTTCCACTGTCTTCCCTACTAGCACGTATAGGTTATGCATGTGGCACATTTTGCAAAAGTTTACAGTGAAGGTACCGACATATTTTGGGAGAAAACCGTTTATGATAAAAAAACATGTTAACTCATGTGTATGGGTCTCAGAAACTCCAGAGAAATTTGAGAAACAATTATCTTCCATTATTTCTGATTTTGGCTTGGAATATAATGAGTGGTTAGCTACTCCATACCGAATCTGTGTATCATAGGTACCCGCTTACTTTAAAGATATATTCTTAGCAGGAATCCTTAGAACCACTTCAAGATCAGAGAGTTCAAACTCTTTCTTCAATCAGTTTATTGGATTCAAAAATACGTTAATATAGTTTTGGATCAGATTTGTTAATAGAGTGGAAGAACAATGTCAGAATGAGTTGGAAGCTGATAATGCCATGTTACACACAATGCCTATGTTGCAAACTACTTGGGCAATAGAGAAGCATGGAAGTGAGGTCTTCACGTTCGATGTATTCACTGAGTTCCAATAAGAGGTGTGTGCTGCTCGGGAGTATTGCATGTGGAGAACATGAAAACCGTCAGAGAGTACAAAATTTCAATAGTTAGTGATGACTAAAACAAGGTAAGAGAGCTAACAAGTCAATTTGTATTAAAAAGGTGGATCAAAATAGTAACTAAGGACGATGTCTTCGATAGAGAGGACAACTTGTTGCAAGAAATACCAAGAAAGTGCAATAGACATCTAAAGACAAGCTGGTATCAGAAATACGCAACAAGATGGAAAAATTAATTCACCGTGCTGGAGGAATAGATGCAGGCTTGAAATTTCTTCGGTATTAGTTTGTCTCATTTGGAGACGAATAACTCATCTGATTCTTGATAATTTAGTAAATAGAGCTGAAGAGATTGAAGCATTTACAGGTTATCCTATCTCCAAGGAAGTCAACTTAAAGACACCAGATGATGATAACTCTAAGGGTAGGTGTAAGGGAATAAAATCGGAGTAGAAGGTAAGGACAGATGTGAAGAAGTTCTTGGCTTAAAAAAAGCTTCTTTTTGGTTTATAATCAAATCACATCGTATGGTCACTTGGGTCCTGCACAAATTTGGTTAAGTGGATGCAAAAGAAAAAACGCCATTCTTTTGTTAAGTACGAAATATATACTCCAGACTAATTCAAAGTGATACATATTTTTGAAGATAATATCTAAATTTAATATGTTAACTAAAATATCTAGTTTGATTTTCAAATTAACTATCGAACTCGAAAGTAAGTTGAAAAAACAATAATTTCAGTGGAGCTAACAAGTCAATTTCAGTGGACCTTGCGAGTCCGATTCCGTCGTGGGTAATGCTACTTTTCTAAGAGGTTCCTGCGGAGGATCGGGAGGAGTCTGGTGGCCTGCTGCAACGGTGGAGCTAATGCAATTAGAGCAAGGCTAATAATACAGCCTTCAGCTGGCTGTATGGACACTTACAGTCCACTTATCAGCACATTCATATAGTAGTTTACAGCCAGCTGAAGGCTGTATGACCCACCCCTTTCTCTCACAAAGTTTCTTGGTTCTTGTGCTTCAGCTGGCTGCAAACTTACAGCCCACCTCTCTTCTCTCTCCTCTACCTCAGTATACAGTCCACTAACAGTCTCTTATTATACTTGCTCTCAGCAGTTTTTGCATGCTTGGCAGGTTCTAAATTGGATACATTGCCAATGGTAAAACATAAAATTGTTCCTTGAAGAAATGTCCACATCCTGCCTGCTGGATCAATTCAATGCTCGGTACCGATAATGGCGGTCATTGGTGACGCAAAGCTTTCGTGCCCACTGTTATGTACTGTTTTCAAAGGACAGATGACGACGAGTGTACATACTGTTTCAGACGACAATACTGCCAAGTGTGCGTACTGTTTCAGAGGACTGATAATAACGAGCAAAATTAATGAGTTTCGGGAAAGTAGCTGATTCTTTCCTACATGTACCCTGCATGAAACTCGGCGTGATCTCTAGTGTTGACCTAGACTGTGGAAAAGACGTTTTTTGGCAAGTGAGAAAGGACGGTTTAGCTCTTATTGATTTCTTTCCAATTAACTATTCACTTTATGACATCTTTAATAGTATCATCTCAGTAATTTCTTAGCTTTATTAAATAAGTAAAATTCTATGTGAAGGAGACATTATTATAAAAAGACAAATACTAGACGCTACATCACAGACGGTTAACCAAACCGTCAATATTGAATGCAATCACAGATGGTTTTGGTTTAGACACCATATGTGTTGCTGCCAGTGCTAAAAACAGTCTATGAAGACGTAATATCACAGACGATTCATGGTGAAAACCATCCGTGAAGTACCACATAAGGTTATTAACAAGAATCGTCTGTAATATTACCAAATATCACATACGGTTTTTTCTTTGAACCATCTGTAATACTTTCACAGACGGTTTGTATTAAAAACCGTCTGTGATAATTAAGTCATCACAGA
Source organism: Dendrocalamus latiflorus (assembly GCA_017311315.1). Classification (NCBI taxonomy): domain Eukaryota; kingdom Viridiplantae; phylum Streptophyta; class Magnoliopsida; order Poales; family Poaceae; genus Dendrocalamus; species Dendrocalamus latiflorus. The sequence goes on from CM029633.1 coordinate 27,379,695, forward strand.
CGATTTGTATTAAAAATCATCTGTGATAATTTTACTATATTAATTGCAGACCATCGACCCTCACAGGTCTGTCTTAAATTTCAAATCTGTTCTCACAGCCCTGCTACTTTGAACAAGTGGGGCTTTGATGCTATTTGGTGGAAGGAGACCGTGGATTTGGTAAGAGTGATTGTAGATCCATTAAGTTCTTGATTATTTATGGCTAGTAATTTGTTTCTAATTGTGTTATATTTTAAATCTATCTTTTGATGAAAGGAGAATTAAAATGGTTTAGATCTAGCTAGATTGATGTAGGGAGAAGATTATTTACAGCTAGCATGGTTTAGGGTTTAGCCAATTTATAGTCTATTTTTACTTAATTCAATTTAATTAACTATTCTAGCTTGCTACATATAGCTATGCTTTAGATTATATACACAGTATACTAATTAATTAATTCAATATTTACTACTAAATTGTTAAATGTGTAACGTAGGACTGAAACTAGATGTACGTTGGGAACCGTGTGAGTGAAGAGTATATTAATAGCGTATCTGCTTTTACAAGAGCTGTCGAGGAGAATATGTTAAATAAGGGTATGGAATATATGTATTGTCCATACATTGATTGCGAGAATCTAAAGATATTTAAGAACCGAGTGCAGATTGAAATGTATTTGATTCGAAAGGGTTTCAAAAATGGGTATGCATGTTGGGCCGGTCATGGTGAAGAGCTGATTGCACATGAAGGTAGTAATAATGACATTACCGATGAAGTCAATGATATACTGTCAGATGATGTCGATTGTTGTTCCAATTCGGATGGGCTGCATGATGACAGTCTGGATTAGATGCTTTGCGATGCAGAAGGGAGCTGTGATTAGAGAGAATATCTATAATTCCGAGCCTTGATGGAGGACTCAGAGAAACCCTTGTTCACATGCTACAAGTCAAAATACACGAGGTTGTCAACTGTGCTTGAGCCGCTGAAATTGAAGGCAAGCAACGGTTGATCTGATAAGAGTTTCATGGCACTGTTAGGTCTTTTAACAGACATACTTCCGGAGGTAAACAAGTTGACCAAAACCACGTACAAAGTCAAGAAGGATCTTTGTCCATTGAGAATGGAAGTAGAAAGAATACATGCATGTCCGAACGACTATATCATCTACCATAAAGAGTATACAAACATCCATGTATGTTTGGTGTGCAATGTATCCTGATACAAGCGTAAGAATCAACCAGATAACGACAAAGGAATAGAGGTGAAACAATGACCTCCTGCTAAGGTATCATGGTATCTTCCTGTAATTCTCCGTTTGAAGTAGTTTTTTGTGAACCCAAGGGAGGCAAAACTGCTGCGTTAGCACTTAGAAGAGTGTAGATTCCACCTCATGGAGAAGCATCGATAGGAGGTTTGTAAATTTCGGTGTAGAACCGAGAAATATAAGGTTTGGATTGAGTACAGATGGAACGAATCCTTTTGATAACATGAGCAACTGACATAGCATTTGGCCCGTGACTCTCTGCATCTACAACCTTCCTCCTTGGTTGTGTATAAACTTGTTTCGATGGAAGATTTAAAGTTAATTGGTATGAAGTCTCATGATTGTCATGTGCTGATAACACAGATGCTCCCTATTACAATTAGAAGTTTTTTGTTGATCAAGGTGCAAGAGACAATCATGAGGCTATGTTATTTCTTTAACATAATTACTCAGAAGGTCGTTGATCTCGAAGGACTAGATGCTCTGCAGAACGAGGTGGTGACGACTCTATGTCATCTTGAGATGTATTCCCTCTATCGATTTTTGATATCATGATCCATCTCATTGTTCACATTGTGTGGTAGATAAAAATATGTGGGCACGTGTTCCTACGTAGCATGTATCCATTTGAGAGGTTCATGAGAATTCTCAAGTCCTATGTACGAAATCGATCTCAGTCGGAAGGCAACATCGTTGAAGGTTATACAACTAAGGAGATCATTGAATTCTATGTCGATTACATGGCTTAGGTCAAATCGATAGGTATGCCTCAATCTCGCCATGAGGGATGGCTCAAAGGTATCGAGACCATCGGAAGGATATGACATAAATCGGTACATATTCTATGCGCAAGCTAAAGATGTAAAGAGCACTAATCATAACAGCAGTGTCCGCATAGATGCATTCAGTACCAATGAATTGGGGAGCTCCTACTATGGGTTCATAGAGGAGATTTGGGGGCTCAATTATATACTTGTTAAGATCCCTTATTTAGTGATGTTGGATCCATCTCCCACAGATGAAGGTCAACAAGTTCGGTGTCACTACTGTGGACCTCAAACTTATCGAATAGAAAAATGAACCATTTGATTTGGTAGCCATGTTGTTCAAGTTTTTTATGTAACCGATCAGGCAAATAAGAAGCGCCACATAGTTCTTCATGGAAAAAAAGGATTGTTAGAGTTGAGAATGTAGTGAACGAAGAAGAATATATTCAATTTGACGAGTTGCCTCCTTTCGAACGGCATAAGGGTCGAGAAAGAACAACATGACGAAACTAACTACATATGCATCGATCATCATGAATAATTAATTTTTAAAGGAAATAAGCAAGTGGAATAATGAATGAAATGTTTATATATGTGTCATCTTCTGTATTTACATTTATATATGTATATGACAATGTGTGATATACATGTGAATTTACATTTACGTATATGAGAATGTGTTATACATACATACATACATACATACATACATACATACATACATACATACATACATACATACATACATACATACATACATACATATATATATATGAATTTGCATTTATGTATGTGGGAATGTGTGCATTTATATGTGAATCTGCATTTATGTATATGAGAATGTGTCACATGTATATGATTTTGCTCTTATATATGTGCATTTATATGTGAATCCCAGTAGGCCTTTTAGAAGGATGTAAGGTCCGAAATGGGACATATGTAATGACATGAGTGCCCCTGAGGGGAATACTCACGTGTAAGGGTATAACTGTACAAGCACTCACCATTCGGATATATATATGGCATAGGCCATGGGGAGGAACCCTAAGCCATTTTCTACTCACCTAACTCCCCACTACCATACTCTCTCTCTCTGTTTGATCTGTAGCCACAACAATTATGATGTAGGGTTTGTCCACCGTACTAACGCTACTCCCCCAGCCCCACTCTAACGTCGCCGCCTCCCCCGAGCACGTTGTTGCCTCCCCGACTCCGGTGGCCCTCCTCCCCCGTGCCCGACGCCCTCCTCCTCTCCCGAGCACACTGCTTACCTTGAGCCCAACGCCCTCCTCCTCCCCCGAGCACACTGCCTACCTTGAGACTGACGCTGCCTCCTTCGATCCCGTTGCTCCCTCCCCTAACTCTGACGCCCTTCCTCCCCGCGCCTGACGCCCTCCTCCACCCCTAAGCACACCACCTCTCCCAACATTGCCTCCTTAGAGCCCGTTGCTGCCTCCCCTAACTCCGGCGCCCTTCCTTCTCGTGCCTGATGCCCTCCTCCTCCCCTGAGCACACCGCCTCTCCCAGCACGCCGCCTCCCTCGAGCTTGACGCCACCTCCTTCCCCAAGCCGTCACAGTGAGGTGCTTGGTTGGGATAGCGCTGAGTGCGTGCCTTGCCCTGGTTCTTCTTGGTGGTTCTTCTTGGCGCTTCATCTTTTACACTTTGCTTGATCTGTTTCAGATAGCTAGTCTATGATTTATCACTGTTTATCTCTGGTTGGAAGAAGTTGCAAAGTGATGCTTGTGTAGTGGGCTTCATGCTCAATGAAGAAATTGTCTAATGCTGAAATTTAATTGATGAATGTTGTTACTCAGTTAACTAACAGTAAGTAGTCTCCTTGTGAGTTGGGACCTTTTCTGTGAATTGTTACATAGTCTTGATTTAGTGTGTGATGTCGTCCTAATAATTGTTGTTTCAAAATGCTCAAGAATTGCTCCCTTCTATTGTCTTTTGAAGATATCATCCGCTCATTCTTCATCATTGTCGCTGGATGTGTGTGATGCACCGTCCTTTGGAAAATCCAAGCGCCATGGAAGAGGACTATCGAAAAGGCCCGTGGGCGGATTTACCATCACGGATATCGATACGTTTGAAACCCCTCTCAATCCTTGCCAAGCAGTATCTACATTTCAAAGAATGGTTAGAATAGTTGCATAGAAACAAATTGAGATCACGTACGATTCATGGAAAAACATGATCAAAGCTCGGAAAAATGAGTTGGTGATGGAAATTTTTGGATTGTTCGAGATCTTGGAAGAACACAAGGCCTCTGTGCGACGATATATGTTGCTAGCGGCGTGCAAAGCATGTAAGAACTTCAAGAGCATGCATATCAAGTAATACGTGGAGAAGGATCTGATGCCCTTCTAGAAGTATCCATTCCTGGAAACACAATGGCAAGCGTTTGTGGCGATGAAGATGACAGATAATTTTAGAAATAAAAATGTGGCGCGCAGGGCCCTCCAGGCAAAAAATACGCACCCCCACTACTCGGCACCGCTGGGTATGCGGGTAAAATCCTGTAATGGAGGAAGGAGGACAAGCAGGCAATCCTGCGGGGGGCCTCCCTATCATTTGCCGAGATCCCCGATAAGCGCGCTCGAAACTGGATAAGAGCAAGGTCATCTATCATGTCGTTAGGGGCCATCTCCTTTCGAAACCCTGCAGACAAGGAAGTGTTTCACTGGCTGGTAAGATATTAACTACCTAATTTGTAATTATTCCATAACTTCATAGGAAACGAAATGACATGTCGGGCTCTTGTAGAAAACGCTGAGTATAGAATCTTTCCAAAACTCATTCTATGTAGTTAGGGAGAGAGATATACTCTTCGCGGTCCTGAGAAACAAGGAGCACCCAGGTCGCCCTAAGAGACCTTGGTCTTGATGTTCCTTGGAAACACGATTTCTCAGAGGACTTCGAAGTGTGCTGGAGTAGGAAGAGAGTCAAAGCCAAGCATGAGGCATGGCTATGAGAGGAGATTAGGGAATCCCTTAGAGAGGAGATCGCTGATGCCGTAAGAGGTGAGATGCAAAGTTATAGGGAAAATTAGTCGAAAGTGGCCATTGCTCCTATACTTACCAGCCCCCAACCGTCGAAGTAATTGTGCGTCCAACCCTAACATGGAAAGCGACCACAGATTTCCTGTTGATGATATCTAGTAATAATTATTATATCTAGAATGCTCGATCTATTGATAGGTCTGTTGTAGTAGCTAATTTTGTATCGTTATGTAGGTGGTTACGAAGTGAAAGCTTGAAGTGAGATATACCTTCGTTGCCCTGTACGCTGCTTGGGGCCAAATGTATCCATCCGGTGCTGGGGCCTTAGTGCACGGTGTAACTCTTGCAAGGTTTCATAAAAGTGAATGTGGATAGTGTTTATGCCAATTTCAACATCGTCCCACTGCAGAAACCCCAGAATGATGAGGTCGTGACTCTAGGGCAAGCCATTGAAATATTCATCCAGTTGCCTGAGAGGGAAAAATGTCTGGAGGTTCCTGTGCCGGTGCCAACTCCACATGAGCCATATGCACTAGTGCTAAGTTCACAGGAGCTATCTACATTAGTACCAAGTCCACCGGAGTTACTTGCACCGGTGCCAAGTCTACCGAAGCTACCTGCACCGACACAACAAGGGCGTGATGGATCACATGCATCTACATCTCATGTTCCGTCAACTACCATGAAGTCGACATCTAACAAACGAGGTGAGCCATTGGTCATCCCAATAGAGTGCCTCCAAAGCCTAGGACTGGCTTGCTAGAGATTGCATGTATGGTATATGAAATAAGCCAATAAGCCAAAGGAACAATGGCGCTTGGGTGTTACCGTCAAGTTCAGAGCGCATCGTCTTTAGCATAATATTCATGACTGTGTCTTCATAGTGACCTTTGAGGACTTGTTTTTTCTCTTCAACCTCGACGCCCTCGATGCCTCACTCATTCGATGTTGGACATTGTAAGTATGTATAATCACGGTCTACGTTCCTGTAATACTGAAATGTCATATATAACTCATTGCTTTTGTATATATGTATACATGGTGACTGAAGCCAAATTAACGAAATCATCGGTAGGTTTTCTCGACCCACACTTGGTCTCCATGCATACCATCAAGGAGGATGCATCCTTCGGCAAGCATTACCTGATGACAGCATTGGTGGCTTATTGCAACAAGGAATTCATACTTATGCCCTATAACCATAGGTAAGTGTTGCACTAGTGGCTATACTTGTTAATTTGTACTTTATAAGCAACACAAACTTAGGTTTAATAATCATGACGACATAACTACGTAGGTTCCACTGGGCTCTAATTGTAATTATGCCAAAATAAAGCCGGGTAATATACCTTGATTTCCTAAAGATGACCAAAACAGACTTCACAGTTGTCTAATAATTAATCGACTGGTAAACACATTTCCTCTATAAATAACTCTATTGTAGTCTTTTCTTAATTCTTTCCCAATGACTAAGCCTAACTTTTTAGCATCACGTGGGTCATTTGCCAATTACGTTGCTTCTGTATGGAAATCCAAGGGAGGGTCAATGCCCTGCGACATAATATGGATTTCTCGGTATTCGCTAGTACACATTAATCATATATAACACTTTGTAATAATGTCTCTCGAACTAATAAATTCTATTTTTACAGTGCCACCAGCAGCCACTGGGTAACACCTGTGGATTCTATATTTGCCACAACATGGAACTACTCATCAGTTCCATGAAGATCAATGATCCTTAGGTTTGTCAATATTGAAATAATTATTTCATACTTATCATCAATTTATATATATATATATATATATATATATATATATATATATATATATATATATATATATATATATATATATATATATATATATATATATATATATATATATATATATGCATGACGTTGATCTTCCTACCGAGAGCTTACGTCCATCGCTACAACTGCGTAGGAACAGACCGGGCTCCAACAAATTCGATGACAGTGTACATACTTCTTGATGTCTAGGGTCATAAACAAAGATTAGGATTTCCACAATGTAGAATAAATTTGATTGGGATAAGATTGAGCTTAATTGTATATGTGTGTATTTGTTCATAGATGGTTAATTTATTTCATTTCAGTTAATTGATTTGTAAAATTGATCATCTTGTTTCTGAAATGAATGTGAATCGGATGTATACATGTACTGGTTGTGTTTCTACTTGTTTCAGAAGGCATGGTTAGTATTTCCTGAAGCTAGCCAACAAGTAAAAAAAGATTTATGAATACAAAAAATATCACAGACGGTTATTAACTCATAACCGCCAATGATAGTTGACTATCACAAACGGTTTATAGTGAAACCATATGTGATATCTTACAAATCACAGATAGTTTCAACTATAAATTATCTGTGACAAATATAACCGTCCATAATAGTATGTATTAGAGCAAGTTTAATAAGGCTGACTGTGCTAGCTATAAGGGAATCCATGTCAGCATAGTTCTATGTGGAGGGGAGAGAAAAGGAGGGAGAGAGCCAAGCCGACTCCCATGCAAGAGTCAGGCTATAGCACAGAAAAAGAGGCATTATCCATGCATGTACCCATAGAACTAATTGATATGCCCATGCATGTATTAAATTATCAATACCCATGTATGTATTAAATGATTGAGAGCTCTTGTGGAGACAACTTATAGCCAGCTTATTGTATGAGTTAACTGCATCATTATCTTTTGATGACATGGAAATGTATTGGAGGTAGCAGCTATCTGTACTATTAAACTTGCTTTTAGAGCAAGTACAATAATGGTCTTATAGCCAAGCTAGTCAGCATTTTTGCTGATGTGGAGGAGAGAAGAGAGAAGAGAGATGAGAGCTTGGCTCTCATGCAAGCAACAAGCTGGGCACGGGAGCCTATGCAGTGGTGGGCTAAGATAATAAATGTATGTGAGGAGGAATAGGAAAGAGAATGTGAGACATGATACCACATAATAATAAAAAATATTTTGTAGACAAATAGAAGACAAATTATTGTATAACTTGATTTATAGCCAAATACTTGACTCTATTATTGGACTTGCTCTTATAGTTGGTTCGAAAAACGTGGGTACACGACAATGTCCACATCCTGCCAGCTGGATCAATTCAATGCTGGGTACCGATAATGGCTGTCATCGGTGACGCAAAGCTTTCGTGACCACTGTTATGTACTGTTTTCAAAGGACAGATGATAAGCGTACGTACTGTTTCCGAGGAAAGATGATAAGGGGTAAAATTAATGAGTGCAGAGAAAATAAGTTTAGGCACCCTTCTAGAATTAAAGTAATTGTGTTATAGTACTCATCTTGCGTGGTTGAATGTAGCCTATAAATTGGGCAAGGTTTGGGAGCAAGTGAGAAGCACAATAGCGCCAGCTGCAGTCTGCAGACACCATCCAGCCAAAGTGGAGCATAGATAACAGGTCAGAGGTGACATATGGAGGGAAAGAACGGTTCTGTTGTTCTGCTCCTGGCCCTTGTGGCCCTGTGCTTCTACACCGGACAGTCCTCGGCCCGCCGTAGTGCAATAGACTTCGCCTCTCTCATCCAAGGAGGTAGTGTACTGACTCGAACGCATTGCTTATATATATATACACACACATACGTACATATATATATATATATAAAGTCTTTTCTGCACTTCTAGAGTATATATTCTCACTTCTAATATACCACTTAAACGAATATTTTATACCTTTTTTATCACTTTCGGTATACTTAAATATTAATTCTAAGATACTCCAATGTGATTTGGTTGAAAAAATTTTCGGAGCACTTTATTTTTTGCTATGGATATTTTTTATGTATGAAAGGAGTACATACACAAATTATTTTATACAAAGTAGACTTTGATGAAATTTTTCATAGAACTCAATTTGGCGTATCTTATAATCGTTATTAGAGTATATTCAAATAGATAATAAGTTATAACAACACCATCAAAAAGTATATTTGAAATAGGAGTATCTTCTCCCGGAAGTATAGAACTATTTCTCTCTCTCTCTCTCTATATATATATATGCGTGTGTGTGTATATATATCCTGTTTCCAACTCTGTACTCACTCTCAATACGTATATGCATGGCAACCGATTCAATCGATCTGTACTTGTACTATAACAACACAGACAACCTATGCTACTCGGCTACTCCAAATTAAAGATGGGAACGTACGTGCATGCCAAGCTCGATCTATTATATTTACAGTTCATGTAATGTGATTAATCTACTGATAGTTTTTCTTTGAAAATGATTATTTACGCATGGTGGCCGGGAGCAGGATTGAAATCGGCGGAACAGTCCTGTGCGGTGTGCGCGTGCGTAGAAAGTAGTCAAGGAGACCGCCACTGCTACTGCACGGACGAGGGGCCCTCCTGCCACGAAAACTGCAAGTCGTGCGTCTGCCGAATGCGACGGCGATATTGCACCTGCCTCGACAGCGTCCGGAGCGACCAGTGCAAAAACTGGGCCATTTCCACGGCCTTCGTGGAGGAGAAGATCATGCTCGAGTCGACGCCCACCAGCGCCCACGGCTGATCATCCGTTCATGCCGGCCGGCGTCTCGATCGCGCGCCCGGCCGGATCGAACGACAACGCGCGCGAGCAAACTGTGCATGCATGCTTTGATCATATGTAAATAAATAATTCAAGTGCTGGCGTGTTCGTCGCTGTGACTGTGATATATCTTCAGGGTTCCGGAATAACAGCTAGCTGGCTAGCTTGCATGGATAAGTACTGCTGTATGGTGTGTTCTCATGCATGCATGCATGCATGCATGGCGAGTGTCGTACATGTATACCAAGGAGTATGTATGCAGCTGCTGTACATCTATGTACACTGCTGTATGCCTGTATATGTGTTTGGATGTACGCGATCTATGGCCCTGCTTATTTGAGCTTAGGCTTCTGCCTTCCAGCTTATTTTTTACTATTCCTAAATTTTGTCTTTTTCTAACTTTTCGATTTATTTTGAGCTTTCTTTGCCGGTTCTTTTTTCTTGTATTCATTTACATTATACGTGATGGGCTAACCCTTTTTTCTATTTTTAATTTTTTTAATTTAATTATATCAAATAAGCCACCATCAGTTACAGTGTAATTTCAGCCAGCAGTAAAAATTTAGCAATAAACCACCAAAATTCAGCTCAACTGAACACCCTCTATAGTCATCCTAAATACTTAATTAGTAAATTAATGTTTCGTGTTTTCCATGTAAATCGACCGGATGTTCTCTTTGCGTTGATATATATAGTTAATAGGCCAATTAAGTTAACCAAGTTTAATTTTTTGGCGTTGTTTTGTGAAGGCTTGTGGTCTTCTCAATACCGATCTATGCCTTGCTCATCGTTTGAGCTCTCTGTGTATCGATTCAGAAAACATCGTAGGAGAGTGCGAGGAGAGTGAGAGGACGACGTGGGCTGAGTTCTTTTCCGACTCTTATGATTTATGGTTTATACTATATTAACTAGTTTTCGAATAGTATATTTTTTAAGATGTATCAATAAAAAATATAGTAAAAAATATACTGAGTTTAACTGTACTGGCCAAAATTACATGACTGTTTTTCTTTATATACTGTCTCTCACGAATAACTAGAATTTATAAATTTAAATCATAATTTATAAAACACAGTCCAAAAACCTATATAATACAGAGTCCAAAAAACTCATCCAAAAAAGGACCAACAAGAGTACACACAGTTACCCTCATTTTGGTCCTTCTGTCCTTGGCCTTCTTCGCTGGCCAATCCCCGACGAGAGGTAAATTTAACTTGGCCTCCGTCAACAATGGAGGTACTACATCTTTTTTATGCCCAAAGGACCGGGTCCTGTGCAATTTTCCGAGCTGTACTTGTTTATATCATTTTTAATGGAGGTACAGTATCTTTCTTATGCTTATATCAATACGTAGAGCTGTACTTGTTGATAGAAATATGGTCGTATTCTTTGAACAAATGTAACAGCTCTTGTAAATATATAATTAATCGATGTCATTATAATCTATACTCACCAAAATTAACGGTATAGATCTTTCTCTTTTTTTCTCCGATTAACATAGAAATTTCTAGCCCCTAAGAGCTATGACAGCCCAAAAAATTCCAAAAAGGCATGAAAATTTTTCACAAAATCTCTCGAGTTGTTTGTCGCGTTTTCTGAGTTCCTTGTGTTCTTTGTGTGCTAGAAACACTATCTTCTTTCCCTAAAATTCCTAAAAAGTCATCTAAATTTCTCAAAATCCTCTCTCTCTCTCTCTCTCTCGCTCGCCATTTCTAGCCTAGCCCGCGACCATCTTTCTCTTTTTTCTTTCTTTCTCCTATCTTTTCTGGGTCATATACCATCTCCCTTTTCTCCTCTAGGCTGCAGCCCATCTCCCTTTTCCCCTTTCTTTCGACTGGCCAACATGCCCTAATTGGCCCATCTCCTCTCGAACCATCCACCCAGCTCGCCTAGTTAGCACCGATGCCTCACCGCCTTTGCCGCCTCATCAGCCATGTGCCACTACCATCGCACTCATGCGCCAATACCGCCATAACTATACACAATGACTTCCATGCCACTTCACACCAGCTCGCTCGTGAGATGCGCGCGCTCGTCCATGCCGAAACCCACATGCCGCCTCTGCCTTCATTGTGCCCTGTGCGCCACCACCTTCGAGCGTCTTTAAAACTGGAGTAGCATCAACAGCTAGCTCTCTTCATCCCCCTTCACTCCCTAAAGTTAACCACACCATTACTGAGCCGTGTCGTCGCCCACAAGTCCAATCTCGAAAACCATCTCGGGTAAATTGCCCAATTTCATCTCCACCTTTGTTAGACCATGTGGCTAGGTCTAGAATATTTTGGTGATGAATAATTGATAATGGTTAATTTATGATTATGAATAATTGGTAATTTTGTTTAGCGATGTTATGCGAGTTGTGTCACGTGTGTGCGGATTGATGTTGGTCAAGTTTGGACGAACTTGTGCCAGGAAAACGTTCTTTGGTCTTTGCATGTGCAGGTTGGGCGTGGAGACGGTCATAGTCAGTGACGAGGAGAACCGGGACTAGGAGGGGGAAATCTGAGGTCCAGCGGTAGAGGACGTCACGAGGTGGTCGGGCTCACGTTGGAGCACATGGAGATCAGAGGTGGATAATGCGTGGATAAGCTACAGGAGGTGCGGTCCTGGAGGCTTCGACACGAGACGAGTTAGAAAAGTCGGAAGTTGGAAAACCCGTGTTAGGAAGGGTTTCGGATCCCTTGAATAGTAATGGGCCAAAAGCTTGGTTAAGGTAAAAAGGCACAATTAGAGGAGTTGTATTAGGGTTAATTATGGCTGCAACTTAAAGTCGGTTTTGGACGTATGGCCAGATGGAAGTATAAAAGGACAGGCGGCCGTGCGTAGGGACGAGCCCGAGGAGACGGGAAAAATACGGCGTGTGAGAACGAGACGCGAGATTGGAACAGAAGAAAAAAAGATGGCGTGAGGTGACAAAGGAAAAATTGACAGAAAAAGAAAACACTCAGGGAAGAGTGTACTGTGCTGATGGATAATCCACGTGAATAGTGCTCACAATTTTTCAATAAAATGTGTGAGTTTTTTAATTCGCATATATTATCATTTTTCCTGTTTTTTTGACTCCTAGGGTTTCTCCATGCATTGATCTATGTCTAGATATTTTTCTTGTTTACATACATGAATCAGTTTTAATTAAAAATCGATTGGAAGATTGAACGAAAACGTGCACTTTTAGCAACACATTATCTAGTCGCTACAGTAACTGCTACAGTGCGCACTATAGTATTTTGCTACAGTAATCGGTACAGGGCTGCTATAGTAAAATTAGAAAAAAAATCCTATTTTCTTTTTGTTTTGTTATTTCTGTTTTTTGCGGATTAAACAATTAAAAGGCAGAAAATTTGAGAAAAAGTTTCCGCTGGTGATTTCAATCATTCACCCCCTCTGATTACCATCGACGATCCTACAACTTTTGAGCCTTCCTTAAAATTGATCTTCTCAATATCTTTCCCACTTCATCACAGCCCTATCTGTGTCTTTGTGCTACTGCATCGTCACCGGAGGCATCATTGAAGCATCTTGTTTATGAAATGAATGTGAATCAGATGTATATATGTTCTTGTTTGTGTTTCTACTTGTTTCAGAAGGCATGGTTAGTATTTTCTGAGGCTAGATAATAAATAGAAATTGATTTAGGAATACAAAAATTATAACAGATGGTTATTAACTCATAACCATCAGTGATAGTTAACTATCACAGACGGTTTGTAGTGAAACCATATATGATATCTCATGAATCATAGATGGTTTCAACTATAAACCGTCCGTGACAAACATAACTGTCTGTGATAGTACGTATCACAGACGGTTCGAAAACCATTAGTGATGACCTCATGTCATTACTGACCTATAAACTCAAACGGCTCACGAAACAGTCTGTGATAATATTTTTAAACCGTTTATGATAATCTTTCTATAGTAGTGAGAGAGGTGGAGAGAAATAATATGATATTTCTTATGTAAGAGACGACTTGAGTCCGTAAACCAACGCAAATAGTGAGATGGTATAAGGCAGGAAGTTATTGTGAAAATAGTATAAAATAGTTAGATAAATGATTTATTGTTAAAGAAATTTTCTCTAGTGTTGTCTTTAGATGAGGTAAAAGATTTGAAGACAATATTAAGAGAAATTATTATACATGCCTTTCATAAGAAGTGATGACATGTAAAGACAATATTAAACCTTTAGAAGGTCATGATTGGCCTCTCACCAACCCCAACCTACGGTCCTTACGCAAGGTGGTGTACCTTAAAAAAATCTTGAACTTTTAGCGTCGCTAAATCTTCCACACAAATGACAAATACATCGACAAAACACGGGAAAAAGGAAGAAATTGAGCGTACCAATTCGAACGTTAGTGGGCCTTGCGAGTCCGATTCCATCGTGGGGAATGTCACCTTTATCAGAGGTTCCTATGGAGGATCGGGAGGAGCCTGCTGCAACGGTGGAGCTAATGCAATTAGCAGTATTTGCATGCTTGACAGATTCTAAATTGGATACATTGGAAAAGGTAAAACATACAATTGTTCCTTAAAGAAATGTCCATATCCTGCCTGCTGGACCAATTCAATGCTGGATTTATTCATCATATACCCTCCTCATAGATGGAAATTCAGGATTTACCCTGCTGACCCACGTGTCAGTGACTTATGATGACCCCACATGTCATTGAGGTGGGAGGGTAAATCCTGAAATCCCCAATTCAAAGGAGGGTATATGATGAAGATCCCCTTCAATGCTCGGTACCGATAATGGCTGTCATCGGTGGCGCAAAGCTTTCGTGCCCACTGTTATGTACTGTTTTCAAAGGACAGATGACGAGTGTACGTACTGTTTCAGAGGACAGATGATAAGGGGTAAAATTAATGAGTGCATGGAAAATAAGTTTAGGCACCCTTCTAGAATTAAAGTAATTGTGTTGTAGTACTTCATCTTGCATGTTGAATGTAGCCTATAAATTGGGCAAGGTTTGGGAGCAAGTCAGAAGCACAATAGCGCTAGCTGCAGACACCATCCAGCCAAAGTGGAGAATAGATAACAGGTCAGAGGTGACATATGGAGGGTAAGAACGGTTCTGTCGTTCTGCTCCTGGCCCTTGTGGCCCTGTGCTTCTACACCGGACAGTCCTCGGCCCGCCGTAGTGCAATAGACTTCGCCTCTCTCATCCAAGGAGGTAGTGTACTGACTCGAACGTATTGCTTATACATACATACATACATACATACATACATACATACATACATACATACATACATACATACATACATATGTGTGTGTGAAGTCTTTTTTGTATTTCCGAAAGTATGTACTCCCACTTCTAATGTACCACTTAAACGAATATTTTATACATCTTTATCACTTTTAGTATACTTAAATATTAATTCTAAAATACTCCAATACGATTTGGTTGAAAATTTTTTATCAAGGCACTTTTTTTTTGCTATAGACACTTTTTATGTATAAAAGAAGTGCATACACAAATAATGCTATAGAAAGTGGACTTTGATGAAATTTTTCATAGAACTCACTTTGGAGTATTTTATAATCATTATTAGAGTATACTCAAATAGATAAAGAGTTATAACAACATCATCAAAAGGTATATTAGAAGTAAGAGTATGTACTCCTAAAAGTATAGAAATATTTTCCTATGTATATATATACATATATATACATATATATATACACATATACATATGTATATACATATGTGCATATGGGTGTATAGGGAAAATACCTTTTACTCTTAGGTTAATTACATTCACCTCTAATATACCGCCTAAACAAAATTTAAATACCCCTTTATCACTTTAGCTATAGTCGTATACTAATTATAAAATACTTCAATGTAAATCACACGAAAAAATTGCAAGGGAGTCTATAGTTTTTAGCGTATTTTGTAAATACCTTCATATACACACATAAAAAGGAGTATATCAAAAAAATATACATACCATTTCTGAAAAATTATTTATACCACCTAGATGGCCTTAAATACTCGTATACAATGCAAGATGTAATTACACCCGGAGTAGAAAAAGAAGCTTCCTCCCTCTATATATATATATATATCCTGTTTCCAACTCTGTACTCTCTCTCAATACGTATATGCATGGCCACCGATTCAATCGATCTGTACTTGTACTATAACAACACATACAACCTATTTACAATTCATGTAATGTGATTAATCTACTGATAGTTTTTCTTTGAAAATGATTATTTACGCATGGTGGCCGGGAGCAGGATTGAAATCGGCGGAACAGTCCTGTGCGGAGTGCAGGTGCACGTACCAATTCTGCTTCTGCGCGGACGGGGCGGGGGGGCCCTCCTGCCGCGAAAACTGCAAGTCGTGCGCCTGCTGGTTTGGCCAATGCAGCTGCCAGGACCCCGTCCCGTACGACCAGTGCAAAAACTTCAAGGCCTTCGTGGAGGAGAAGATCATGCTCGAGTCGACGCCCACCAGCGCCCACGGCTAATCATTCGTTCATGCCGGCCGGCGTCTCGATCGCGAGCCCGGCCGGATTGAACGACAACGCGCGCGAGCAAACTGTGCATGCATGCTTTGGTCATATGTAAATAAATAATTGAAGTGCTGGCGTGTTCGTCGCTGTGACTGTGATATATCTTCAGGGTTCCGGAATAACAGCTAGCTGGCTTGCATGGATAAGTACTGCTGTATGGTGTGTTCTCATGCATGCATGCATGGCGAGTGTCGTATATGTATACCAAGGAGTATGTATGCAGCTGCTGTACATCTATGTACACTGCTGTATATGTGTTTGGATGTACGCGATCTATGGCCATCCTAAATACTTAATTAGTAAATTAATGTTTCATGTTTTCCATGTAAATCGACCGGATGTTCTCTTTACGTTGATATATATGCATGTTACTAGGCCAATTATTGTAACCAAGTTTAATTCTTGGCGTTGTTTTGTGAAGGCTTGTGGTCTTCTCAACACCGATCTATGCCTTGCTCATCGTTTGGGCTATCTGTGTATCGATACAGAAAACATCATAGGAGAGTGCGAGGAGAGTGCGAAGAGAGGGCGACATGGAGAGGACCAACAGGAGTACACGCAGTTACAATTTTGGTACTTCTGTCCTTGGCCTTCTTCGCCGGCCAATCCCCGACGAGAGGTCAATTTAACTTTGCCTCTGTCAGCAATGCAGGTACTAAATCTTTTTTATGCACAAAGGACCGGGTCCTGTGCAAATTTCCGAGTTGTACTTGTTTATATCTTTTTAATGAAGGTACTGTATCTTTTTAATGCTTATATCAATACATAGAGTTGTCCCCTCGAACCTATCCACCCAGCTCACCTGGTTAGCACTGATGCCTCACCGCCTTTGTCACCTCAACAGCCACATGCCACCACCATCGCACTCATGCACCAATGCCGTCATAACTCCACACAATAACTTCCATGCCACTTCACACCAGCTTGCTCATGAGATGTGCATGTTCGTCTATGCCGGCACCCACATGTCGCCTCTACCTTCATCGCGCCCTGTGCGCCACCGCCTTCAAACGTCTTTAAAACTGGAGCAGCATCAACAGTTAGCTCTCTTCACCCCCTTCACTCCCTGTAAGTTAACCACACCACTGTTGAGCCGTGCCGTCGCCCACAAGTCTAATCTCGAAAACCATCTCGGGTAAATTGCCCAAATTCGTCTCCACCTTTGACCCTTCCTTAAAATTGATCTTCTCACTATCCTTTCCACTTCATCACAGCCCTATCTGTGCCTTTGTGCTGCTGCATCGTCACCGGAGACATCATTGAAGCTAGTCACGCCGTCAGCCACGTCACTGTCACCACCGTTCCACCGCCTCCATCGTTCTCTCCCCTCGCCGTTCATGTCATGAGGTGCACCTTATCTTACCGTTGCCAAAGCCCGCCTCCGTCGACCACCACGCCACCATGCACAGCCACTGCCAAGCTTCGCCTCATTGCCATGGCCGCCACCACCGTCAGCCTTCTTCGTTGTGCCCAGACCAAGCTGTCACCACCGGAGGACTCCGTATGCCCATGCCGTGCTCACGCACCCGCCATTTACACTGGAGACCACCAAAGATCATTGTGAGCAAGTTTTCCCCTTGTTCACAGCCACTACCCTTGGTCTACCTTTTTTTTTGACCACCGTGGTACTTCCCGTCGTCCCAAATCGCCCAAAATGGATTCGGGGTGCTCGAAACATGCTATGTGCCCATCATCATCGTTGTTCTACAACTGCAAGTCGCCATCACCATCCCTTTTTCTCTCTCTATTTTCCTCTCTACTCAGCTAAGAAGAAGAATAGTGCCGGACGACACTATGCTCATATTGTTCAACCGAGCCAGCTAACACGCTTGACCTGAGCTGCTCGCATCTGATTGAGACCATGCGCAGCACTGTGTGCACTGAGGTCGTCACCGTGAGTACTGAGGTATGTCGTTTGCTTTGGCGGCACCATAAAGGTTTGGGGTTGATATGCTATTTGTGGAGTGGAATTGATGTGTTTGGGATTGGAATTGAGCGTGTATATAAAATTTTGATTGCTCTGTTGCTTCAATTTTATTTGAGGAATAGGATTTAGAGCACCACAAATCTGTTACTTTGGGAATTGGGGTCCTTGGCAATTACAGGTAGAGTTCAAATCGGTTAATTTGATTTAATGGGTTATGGATAGAGTTCACAAATTTGCGCACTCGCTGTGAGATGGATCGGTCTAGAAAGCAGTCACGGCTTGCTGCCGCCACCACGGCAGCCAAACTCGAGCCTGTGTTTTTCGTCGCCGGCATCGACATCCACAGGTCTGCAGCTTTTTCCGGAAGTTTGCTTCTTGATTTATTATTTTCTCAACACAGATCTTGTTTCTCATGGTTTGTTCCATCCAATCATGTGATTTAGAATGGACCAGCAAAGGGATTTGGGCGGGGTTAGTTCAAACAAGGTTGGGTTAACGCAAAGTGAAATTTTATTTAGTTCATTCTGATTCAAAGTAAAAGTATATGTTAACATAATGTAAAGTAAATTAAATAATAAGTTACCTGATGTAAAGTACAATTTACTTAAAACTGACCAAGTAAATCAGAGTATACGACGGAAACAAAACCTGAGAAACTAAAACCTGACCGTGGCCTGTTTCGTCTGTTTGCCTTCCTCGTTTCTTGCGTGCAGAGCAGGGGCAGCGGTCGGGGCTTGACGCGAAGAAGAGGGACCTCTGCCGTTTCGCCATCTGCTGCGTCTGCATGGATAATGAACTTGCTCGTCTGCCACGAGGGCTGCGGCAACTGCATCTGCGACAAGCTGGGTTGGTGCTACTGCGGCGACCGCGTCGAGCCGGAGCAGTGCGACAATGCCTATCCCGGCCCCGGCCTCTGGGAGATATCCGCTACAGCTCCGTAGACCAGCGTCAAGTAGTGAGAGATCCAACGCCCGGCCGTTGTTCGATTGATCGAGATCCCTGCTGCAGTGAGATAAAGGAGTGTGTCCAAGCTTGCTAGTTTGTTGATACGCTGAGCTCTGCGTGTTCGTGTTATGTATGTGTATAGTCAAGAGTATTTGTGAAGCTTTGTGAAATAAACTGAACAGATCAAAGGCATCCCGTCTCGGGAAGCCAGAAGAAAACTGTTACTTGCGTGACATGGTGAGATGCAATCAACTATCCCAAGCAAAAAGGCAAATTCTTTCCTTGCTCTTGTCGTCTCTTTGAATGCTTTTCTTAACTTTCTCCCCCCACCCGCCAATTTTTCCCCCACTTATCCTCGCTTCCACTCGTAGGATGAGTGATGAATGGTAAAGAAATCAAGTGTATAAAATAGAAAAAGTATGTGGCATAATTGCTCCTAACATTATAATATTGTGGATCGTCTAAACAAATATCATGGAAGCATTTTTATGACAAAAATTGTTAACTCATTTTCATGTAGTCGACACACTATTAAAGCTTTTACTAACAATATGTTTGGACGTCATCTATTTAGTAACAAACGGGACAGCTAGATTGCTCTTAGTTGGGCTAGGCGTTCTTTTGAGTCAAGACTTACAACTTTTTGCTAGAGTTTATTAATCTAATAAATAGTAATTATCAAAAAAATGTAAAGACAAAAACTAATTGAAAAACCAAAAAGCATGCCCTTTAGCTATGACTTGGCTACGTTGCGAGCCACGCAGCTGCGAGACTTTTAAGCTATAGTATATAATGGGCATGTTCTTTTCAGCTTCTAAAAGCTGTTTTTTGGCTTTTTTTTACAGTAACTAGCTTTTAAACGGAGTATCTTTTCAAAATAAAGTCTACTAGTTAATTATAGTACATACTATACCGACTTCATTTATATCAGCAAAAACTGCATGTGAGTTTTTGTTACTCTGTACTCTCTTGCACGAACAGCTCAAAAGTCACAAGCCGTAGTCAAAAACCACAAGCTTCCGCTAAAAAGAACAAGCCCGATGGCTCTCTTCTTTTAGACTTATTACTTAGCTTTCTATAGTAATTAGTTTTCAAGCGGAGTGTCTTTGTAAATCGTAGTCTACAAATTAACTGTATTGGACATTATCCTGACTTTATCTATATCGACTAAAATTACACACGAGTATCTATCTCTTGTACTCTCTCTCACGAACAACCGAAATTCAAAAATTTAGATCAAAAGTCACAAAACACGGCCCAAAAAAACCACCCGGTATCACGTTGTCAGTTCAGCACAAACCAAAATATCAGGCCCATAGATGAAGACCAAGGTAACTGCGGTTTCCAGATTTACGGCCCAAAAGCTTCTTCTTGCGAAACACTCCAATCTTACACTTTTCCTCGCGAGCTCCACTCCGTCTCGTCCCTTTACCAGCCGCCTCGCTCGCTCCCTCTGATTCTCTCTGGCAACCCCGAGGAAGCCGACGACGAGGTAATCGCGCGATCGGCCATGGGCGACAGTCAGTACTCCTTCTCCCTCACCACCTTCAGGTCTGTGCCCTCCCCCCCTCTCCTCTACTCGCTCGAGATCGGGCGTGATTTGGTGCGGTTTCGGTGTCGTGATCCTGACCTTTTCCGTCGGTTTCGTTGCAGCCCTTCGGGGAAGCTGGTGCAGATCGAGCACGCGCTCACAGCGGTCGGATCCGGCCAGACATCCCTCGGGATCAAAGGTGCGATCCGTCGAGTAATCCCTTCCCTGGTACTTTATGCCATTAGTAGTTTTGCCTTGCGAGAATTGAGAGGCGGCGGAAAGGTGTGAGATTTTGGTCGGTTCGAGACGAATGTTGTGGAGGTTCTCGATTGCTATGAACACTGCTAGGCGTGTTGAATTTGTCTGGGTGCCTGCTGTGGGACTTAAGGATTGCAATTCGTTTCTTACAAATGCTTGTAGGTGCCACGGAAATAATTAATCTGCATAAATTTAGGGATTTCAACAGTGCTCGGAAGTGCAGGCCTTTTTAACCACATGGGAAATAATTATCACTATGGCTGTTTGGTCCCGCTAGTGAAATGTAAGGTTACTAGACCAATTTAAGATACCAAGATTATTTTCCGGTCTAGTGCCTGTTATGGAAATGCATATTGAGTGCAAACGTCTGGGCTTTAGGAGTTCCTTGATTATACATTTATACTACTAACGCTATTACATCTGATAAACTTAGCCCTTGTTAATTTCTTGACATCAATGGGATTGTCAGAAAATGTGCATTTTACAGTTGTATTCTTCTGCATTCTGAATTATTATCTGTGCTGTAGCAGTTGATGTTTTGTGTGATGTGGTTTATAGTTGTTTGGATGTTCTGTAAACTATGTAATTACGATCCTGTTCATATTGGCTTCTAAAAGATGCTTTTCTACAGTAAATGGCTTTTCTACAATATCTAACTTTTAAACGAAGTGTCTTTTCAAAGTCTACTTGATTTTAGTATATACTGCAGCGATTTCATTTATATCGGCCAAAATCGCACGCGAGTGTCTCTCTCTATAAGCTTCACTACAAGTTGTTACTATTCACGAGTCAAAGCCAAAAGTCTATATGAGCGGGCCATATTCGTAGGAGCATGTCCATTGTAAAGTTGGAATTCTGGCTGCCTTCTGGCTTCTAAATGTTCAGTGGGTACTGTTCAAGTGTTCATTGCAAAGTTGGATTTCTATCTGCCTAGGAGTTGTTCAATTCTTTTTATTTACTGGTATATATGATGTCTACTCACCAAGGCCTCCTATGGGATATGGAAGCGTAATTTCACTATGCAGATTACATATTTATTTGTCTCCTTCAAGCACTGCATATTAATTAGTTTACTTGCCCTTAAAATCAGCTAATGGAGTCATTCAGCAGCACTTGTGTTGTGGAAGTTAAAAGTAATATCTCAATATCTCGATATTTAGCCCACGGATTTTGTATTGGTGTGATGGTGTATGAACAACTGAATGAAACTATTACTTGACATGCATTCTTCACGACTTCACGTAGGTAGTACTACTGATATATTTAGTTCTATTGCAATGAATTGTAGCCTAATAGGTGCGTATAACTTTACCGGACTGTTCTGTTCTATGTATTATCTGTGGCCACTGGTCTGAGACTACAACCTTTTCAGTTCCCTGTTTACCTGGTTTATTGATTCTTTGTTATCTGTCATGTTCACAGCTGCTAATGGTGTGGTTATTGCCACTGAGAAGAAATTACCTTCTATTTTAGTGGATGAAACATCTGTAAGTGTAATATCATCCTTAATTTTAACTTCCTATTTTAGCCACATGCTATCTTTCATTCTTTTTTCAGAGGTGCTAATAAATACCAATATGCAAATATCTAGGTGCAAAAGATTCAGGCTTTGACTCCAAATATTGGAGTTGTCTACAGGTATGTAGTTTTGAGTTTTCTACACTCTGTTGGTTTATTTTATAATTCATTTTTCTATTTTGGATATATTACAACTATCTTCTATATGTTTACTTTGAACCACCCCAACTTTAGTTGTATTGGTTATGTTCTTTATTTTTCATGATGGCTGAGCGTGTTGTAGTGTTATCTGCTACATTTTAGTTGTACTTTGTTCACTGATGAGCTGGTGTACGAATAAATAGAACGGTAAAATGAATAATTGGTTTGAAGGACCTATCTCTATGGGCATAAGGGACGTCGTTGACATTAAGTACTATGTACTGACTATAGACTCTCCTGAAAAGGCAAAAATGGGGGGAAAAACCTGTCCAAAATGTGCAAGAGCACAAGATGATTGATAGATCAATGTATGGTTTTTACTTACATGCACATATTTACCCTTTTTTAGGCACCTTGATGAATGGGTAAGCAGGGAATAGAACTTTTGTTTGTTATTAACATGTAAATTATGTGTAGTGGATCAATTTACTGGTAACCTAGAGCAGCGAATACTTTATTTTGATTTGAATGAGTACCTAAAATAAATTAGTCTTTCAATCCACCTCGCAATAGTTTGATGAAGTTTCTTGACCACAAAAGTGCACATTGGAGATAAATAGTTAGCTTTGTAGTGCTAAGCAATCAGAAGAGCTACATTTTCTCTTCAAATTGTTTGTTACATCTCTCAACTTCCTGCCATTAATTTTAATTTCAATTTAATGATATGATCGTTGACGTTACTGGTATTTGATGCATCTTATGAATTGCAAAATATTTCTCTTTTTTTGTTGCACATACATGTACTTAATTACTTGTGCATTGTTTTCAGTGGGATGGGTCCAGATTTTCGTGTTCTTGTGAGAAAAAGTCGGAAACAAGCACAACAGTATTATCGGCTGTACAAGGTATATTTTTCGCCAGTTCATTTGGTTTAGCCTTTCAAAAACTATGTGTACATTTGGTTAAAGACACCATTTGTAGTAAATTACTACTTTAGATAATGTGTACTTTCACTGTACAAGAAGGCAGCCTAGGCAGCTACCTAGGCGCCGCGTAGGCGCTGGGCGACAGGGTGCTGCCGCGCCTTAGCACCTAGTCAAGTGGGTGGGCAATGAGGCGGTCCAAGGCGGGGTACGGTGGCCTCAGCGTGGTGGTCTGCCAGGCGGGCGCGGTGGCCGTGCGGTGCCTAGGTGCGCGAGACGGTGACCAAGAGCAGGGAAAGGCGGCGACAAAGAGCAGAGGTAGAGGAAGAGAGACTGAGGGCTTACCAAGAGTTCCCTTCTGCCTCACTGGAATTAGCCACGCCGCTACTGAGGTTCCCTTTTGCCTCCACCTCCTACCCCTTCGTCGTCTCCTCTCCACCGTCTCCTTCGCCTCGGCCGGCCTCACGGCCCACTCCCCTCCGCTCGACAGATCTGCGGGGAAGGTCGAAGGTAGGCGAGGTGACGAGGGGTGGCGAGCGGAGGACGGTGACTGCGGAGGGGAGAAGTGAGGGGCCGAGATTTGCGGGGGAGGCGGCAACTAGGGAGGAGAGATGGAGGTGGAGGATGTTATAGATTATATAGGATTTGATGACTCTATCTAGGACGTTGGATCTTCATCGGACGGTCTAAAATCTGACTAATTTTCTTGAACTTTGGTTATAGGATTAGATGACTCGATCTGGGGCATTAGATCTTCATTGGACGGTCTAAAATTGACTAATTTTCTTGAATATTGGTTATAGGATTTAATGACTCAATCTGGGACGTTGAATCTCCATCGGACGGTCTAAAATCTGACTAATTTTCATCTAAACATCAAATAGATATATCTATGCTTGCTTATCTTCTACTGGTTGTCCTCGTTTTTAATTCGGCCACCTAGGCCCCGCCTACGCTCCCTAGGCGCTATACCCCACCTTGTCACCCGCCTAGCGCCTGACATTTTCTTGAACATTGTGTACTTTTATGGCTACCTACAGCCATGTTATATTATTATTTTTGAAGTAAAATTTTTGTGATTATTTTTTCCTTGTCAAACGCAGGAAACTATACCTGTTACACAGCTTGTTCGAGAGACTGCTGCTGTTATGCAGGAGTTCACGCAATCTGGGTATGTTACTATACTTGGTAACTTTCATTACTATTAATGAGATTGTTAAATCAGGCACTTGCTCTACCTAATTTATTCATAAGAAAATAAGTTGTATAATTGGCCTAGTTCTTTTTAGATTATGGCTTATAGCTTCCCTCGAACAAACAAATGAGACGGTTTCTGCACTGCTGTTTCGAAGTGGTTTATCGGGACAGTCTTTTCGAAGCGGCTTATCGACATTCGGCTCGTTCACACAAGCGCTCACGCTAGAGCCAAAAAATATAAGCCATAGCCATAAACCATATGACCCTATTTGTATTGGCTTGCTTAAAAAAACAAAAGCCAGTACGAATACCTGGCTTTTTGAAGCGGCTTCTCTACTTCTCTCGTTACCGTCTCGCTCTGGGGATAAGACAGAAGGTCACAGATGCATCACGTACCCCACTCTTGCTCCCGTCATGCGCACGCATCTCTCCTTCACTTTTTCCAACCGCTCGCCTCCCCTTTTAGAAGCCACTTTTTTTAGCTACTACTATTCATTTTCAGTCAAAACCTATAGCCAAAATTCATCAGGAAAAGCCAATACAAGCGCTCTCATAAGCCGCAGCCGAAAAGAACCCACCCATTTATTCTCAGAACTTCACATTGCCATTCAATATAACTTGCATTCAATTTTTCAGTACCCAGAACTGTCAATATATAATGTAGCATTGATGTTCTAAAACAAAGCATTGATATGTGTTGTTTACTTGTACAAATCAACATGTATTGCAAATTTGTGGAGCAATATATACAGAATGGGTAAGATTGAGCAATGGAGGGTTAAAAATACTACTGTAACCAAGTGAGTCGGCTAGTATCATTCTTGGAGGAGATAAGATTTGACAGTCATTTGTATTTTTTAAAATTCATTTTACATCATGTTAACCAAAAGTTTACTTCAAAGATATAATTAAGATCTACACCATCATGTTGGAAACCACTTACTAGCCTCTGGTTCGCAGTGCTTATGGTAATGGGTGAAACTGGAAGAACTCTCGATGTTACAATATATTAATCATGGCTTGCTTTTTTTTGTAGTGGTGTAAGACCATTTGGTGTATCATTGCTGATTGCTGGGTATGATGACAATGGCCCGCAGTTGTACCAGGTATGCACAAAGAGCTACATGTTACCTTGTTATGTTCCTTGCCATTGTTTCAGGCTCAATTAACATGTTGATTCATATGATTTGTGTAGTGTTGTTTGCACCAATGATCTCAATAACAAGGTTCCAAATGTGTATTATTGTTTGCACCAATTATCCAGTTATAACCAAGGATCGAAAAACCGGAACCGGGTCAAATCCCGCCGGACGGGCGGTACCGGTAACCGGCCGGTTACCGGCCGGTTACCGGAAAACCCGGTTACAAACCGGATGAAATTTGGCAAACAAAATTTGTGCGGTGGCGGGAGGGTTTCCGGTAACCGGCCGGTTACCGGTCCGGTTACCGGAAAAACCGGAAAAAAACCGGAAAACCGGAGGAATTCGTAGAGTATTGTCCTCAAAAGTTCACATGCAACACAAAAAGCCATGACTTTCTCATGCCCATGGACCCACCATGTCTAAATTGATTCTTAAGCATCCAATGTAGCTATAATGTCCCCTGGAACCCATCCAAACATCTACAATTTCAATTTTTTGAATATTGAAACCCGGCCGGTTTTCCTCCTCCCGGTCGGGACTGGTACAACCGGTAACCGGCGGTAACCGGCCGGTTACCGCCGGGATTTCGATCCTTGGTTATAACAGATCACCACTATTTTTTTTTGTATATAATCTTCTACTTTTGGACTAATATTTCACCTGTCATATCGTACTATGGTGTAGTTAACGAAATGCTGGATGGCTCATTGTTGATTATTTCTTTAGGTTGACCCCTCAGGGTCATACTTCTCCTGGAAAGCATCAGCTATGGGGAAAAACGTTTCCAATGCAAAGACGTTTCTTGAGAAGAGGTACATAGAGGATTAATCCAGCTTACCACTAATATTGTACTAGACACTGTTATGACTTACTAGTGCTAATATTTTTCTTCCATCTGATCATAGATAAATTGCATATGTTTTCTTTGATATATATCTCCTTTCATTAATATAACACGTTTGTTGTAAAATTTCATCTTTTTTTCCAATGATGTATGGTTTCACTCATGTTGCCTTTTATTTATGGTTTCATTGCAGATACACAGAAGACATGGAACTTGATGATGCCATCCATACTGCAATTTTGACTCTGAAAGAAGGGTATCACATCGCACTTGTTGTTTCTGTTACTACTTGCTAAACATCCTTACAGAGTAGCCTGATTCTGGACATGCAGATATGAAGGACAAATCTCTTCCAACAATATTGAAATTGGAATTATTCGATCCGACCGTGAATTCAAGTATGTCATACAGACTCATTCAAGCTGTTTTTATTGCATATTTATCAGATGCAATGTTCCTTTGCCTCTTCCCATGAGCTAAATCTTGCATTCCTTCCTAACTTGTGAGCATTGTCGTAACAATTTTCATTTGTTAGTGAACAACTTGTGCTCCCCTTTAGTCCTCACGATGGCACCTTTTGTAACTGTTGAGCAATAGTCAAATTTTTTTATTCTCTTGGTCATGTAGACGCTGACAAGTCCTAGATCTTTGCCAGCTGTTTTCAATTTATGTAACATGTTTGTGCTTCTGCTCCCATTTTATCTTTTGCGACTGTCACACTGAAGCTGTTTGACGAGCGTACAAATTCCTTGCTGCATTCAATTAGTTTACTGACAAGTAATACTTTCCATACAAAATGCAGGGTCCTAAGCCCAGCAGAGATCAAGGATTTCTTGGAGGAGGTGGAGTAAGTTGTCTGTTGACAAATTACTGTTTCGAACTAGAAAAGCGACACTCCTTAGCAGTCCCACTGAAGCTTGTCTCATCTTCTTTCAATTGTCACTTAAACCTACTGTAAACTGATTTGCTCCAGTGACATGAGATGAACTTTGCATTTGAATCCTCGTGAATGCACATGTGGTCCAAGGAAGATAATGCTTGGTGGATGTTGTATTTTGCTCGCTCTCTGCTGCAGCTATTTGGCCAACTTATTATCCGGCGCATATCCTTGTGTGCCCTTTCGATTTATTGATTGCTCGAGGGAAAGTCCTATTTCTTTTGCGGAGCACGAAGTCACACTAGCATTGCAGGTGTGGGTTACTAGATTGCAAAGATCCAGTTCATTAGCAGCAGGTGTTGATACAGTGATTTCGCTTGCAGTGTTGGCTTACCATGGATATAAATTTCCATAATTTTGGTGTGCCATTGGTAAACTGGCAACTGATACGCTTTCCGTGATCTGCGATGTTGCCTTTAGACGTCAGGCCAGGGGAAATTTAGCGTAAATTTCAAAGCCTGTGCTGGTTTAGGGTATTCTGTGACATCAAAGCGGAGCATGTGATTTTGGGTAGGCAAATTGGCTATAGGGCCGGACGCTCGTGGGCATTACGTCCCGGGGCGGAAGCTCTCCATGGGTATTAGGTCCCTGTTCTGGGCCAATCGTCCGTCGGTATTATGCCTCTGGGCCCAAGCTACCTCGCTCGCGTAGCCCAACTGGCGCAACAGTACTACATTAAAATGTAAAGAATACACACAGTCTACGCAAAAAAAAAAAAAAAAAAGCAGCCGCCGCCGCCGCCGCATATCCAAAAAGCTCCCCGCGGATGGGCTGGTGCTCCCCGTCCACTCCACGGCAGCTCCTCTCCAGCGTCTCCCTCTTCACTGCCGGCGTGGGGCTCCTCGCCTACGGCGCCCACCTCTCCTACGTCCACATCGAGCCCCAGCGCGCGCGCGCGCTCGCCCGCGACCAGTTCGTCCGCGACTACCTCCGCAGGAAGCACGACAAGTAGCGCCCCCCCCCCCCCCCCAATATCCCCAGCCCGATCAATTGCTCGGCGGCAATGGCTCTGGCCCCCGCGAGCTCGGGCAGCGGGCCGGTGATCGCGGAGGTGGAGATGAACGCCGGCGCCGACCAGGGTGCCACCACCGTGCGGGCCACTGTTGTGCAGGCCTGCACTGTCTTCTACGACACCCCTGCCACTCTCGGTGCTTGCTCTGATCCCGTTTTGAGTTTTCCTGTTGTTGCTAGTAGCTCATGTGGTGTTCGATTGTTTAGTCTCGCTCGTGTGGCTGATTGGATTGGGTGCTGCGCACAAGTTGTTTGCTTGTTTGTCTCGTCGACGCTAAATTACCGTATTGTATTCGATTAGAGTGATGTCTCACATAAACACGGTGCATGAATTAAAATTGTTCAGCTCAGTCGTGATAGTGTCAATAAATAGCCACTTTTCAGTTCAGCTACGATAATGTCAGTGTATGACCACGATTCGGTTCTTCAACACAGTATTAGGCGATTGGCATCTATTTCAAGGAGACATCGTTCTCCATACTCCGTCCTTGATTATGATCTTAGACAAACGAGTGAAATGCTGGGCTTTCTCAGTGTCGATAGGCTAGATGGAAAAGGAATTGACACAGTTTTTCTTGATGGTAGTTGGTGAGTTGTGTGTGTTGGTCCCGAAATGGTAAGCGCGAAAACAAATGGAGCTCAACTCATCAGGGCCAGTTTGACCTCTATGAGGAAGCGGTTGGACCGGCCGAGCGATTTGACCACCGGTGACGGCCAGTCTGACCAAACTTCAGTTAGACTGCAAGGCTAGGGGTGGTCTGACCACACTCCTGATTCTAGAACTGGAAATTAGCCCGAGCCAAAACCAAAAATGGTGTAATCTCCAAAATACATCTCCAAATGATATAAAACTTTGTACACACCTTACTGAGAATCTTAGAAACCTAATCCATTTAAAGATCACATGGATCTTGACTAAAGTTCCAATATTTCCTCAAGACAAGAAAGTTTGCACTAAAATCAGGCAAAACTCAATAGCTTGAGATATGTCTTATTCGTGGGTTAAGTATGGCCAAGATGACTATAGATGAGTTTTCATATGTCACAACAAGCAAGAACACCTAAAGATTCGAGATCAAAACTCTAAAAGTAAGATATCACTAGAAGAGCTCCAAATCAAACCAAACTGGGCAACATTCACAATCTTGTTATAGTTGATCCCTAGATGAATGGAATATGCTCCTCATGAGACATCTCATCACTTACACATCCTTGGGGCAAGAATAAGAGGGAAGAACAAAGGGCAGAAACACCAACCAAAACAAGTGTAAAATCAATAAGATCAAGAAAACATCATGGTATGAACAAGATTGATCTATTTCAACTTGTAGATGAATGTTTTACAGTCATTCCACTCTAGAGGACAGAGCTCTCTCCCCCAAAGCACTTATCCAAAGCTTCCCCTCAAAGGAAGCCTCTTTCTCAAACCCTAAAGAATGAATGGTTGGTTAGCCTCTTCACATACATGCCTCCAACCCATTCGACTCATATAGATAGAGCAACTAGCTCACATCTAACCCTAATGGATACTATCCATTAGCACAATAAAGGAAATCCGTTAAACGCCCTCCCCCCCAACACACTGGGCGTTTTTAGGGAGAAGGTGTCGTCTTTTTGAACGGAACATATGCACACTTTTCAAAGCGTATAAGCACAAACCCGCTAAAGATCAAGCTTCCCATCCACTTAGCCTCCTCAGTGTCTCCTTAACCTAAACTACTCTCACAACGCCTCGCAAGTGCCACGGTTTTGGTCCCATCGCTGTTTCCGGTATTTTGGCTTCCCCGCCAAAAGACCCTTGGTATGACCGTGGATCTCGCCTCTTCCTTGAGCCTAGTTTACGGTTATCTCCTCCTTTGTAAGCAATCCCCATACTTGCAACGTGTAGGTTTACCAATGGCTCACGCATCGACAAGTCTCACCATGTCGGTTCCCCTCGACCACGCCTCACTTGCACCGACCACACCATTTGATGAATCGTTGCTCGAACATCCCCTTCAACACCCCTTGCCTTCCCTGTGCCTTACTTGAGCCCAACCATCCTGCCCCGCTTCCTTGACCGTATCTCAGCTCATCTTCGAGTTCAAGTCCCAGTCAGCATTGTTGATCATAGTTGCCTCCAAGCTTCCTTACACATCAAAGACCAAGAATTCATTTTCAGGCATAAGTTCTTCACAACTTGACCTATGTTAGTTTAAACATGCTTTATGAACCATGAATACAATGGCCTAAGACTCCAAAACTCAACCCATGACCAAATCTCACAAATATCCAAAACCCTCAGATAATTTCAGACAAAACCAGTTTGACCACCATTGACTAACCGATCGGACCGTGCCAATCAAACCCCGGTAACAGGGGAGCCGGTCAGACCGCGGCACCCATGCTAGTCAGACCGCTTGACTAACCCCGGTCGGACCTCCAACCGTGGCCGATTGGACCGCTTCCATTTCTCTCGCGCACATAAGCAAGCACCTCTCAGGAACAAACCAATCGCCAACTAAAAACTAGTCGTACCGCACCAGCGATGGTGCACTCCTAGCTACCTAATGGCCCCATATCGTTCATAGCTCGTCTTCAATGCAACGCTTCATCTCCTTTCATCGAGCTGCTTTGGCCACTGGCTTCTTAACAACGATGACAATCAACACTCATTGTCGTGGCCCTTGGCTCCTTAGACTGGCCTTTCTCTTCAACGGCTCCGGCGAGTAGCACACAACCGTCTTAGCTCTTCACTTCCCTGTAGGGCAATGTCTTCTTGCAAGATAGATCGACACTATTGCAGTCTTTCGTGGTCTCGTTTGACACCATTCGTGCTTTCCTTGTTACAATTTTTTTATTCAAACTTTCAGTTTTTTTATTAGAGTTCATATACAAATCAAATTGCTAATTTTATTTAATTTATTCTGAACTTCAGTTATTCAGGGATTTCACATTCGAATTCGTATGGAAATGAAATTGCAATTTTTCTTTTATTTCTTTGTCCGAATTTCAATTATGTTTTGTTCGAATTCATATACAAATACAATTTCTAATTTTTCTTTAATTTTCACTCCGAATTACAATTATTTAGGGATTTCACTTTGAAATTTATATCAAAATGAAATTGCTGATTTTATTTTATTTTTATTCGAATATCAGTTATTTTTTGTTGGAATTCATATGCAAATCCAATTGCTAATTTTTGTTTAGTTTTTATTCAGAGTTATATTTATTTAGGGTTTTTACTTAGAAATCCATATAAAATCAAATTGCTAATTTTATTTTATTTTTATTCCGATTTTTTTTGTAGTTCATATAGAGATCCAAATGCTAATTTTATTTAATTTATTTAGAATATTAGTTATTTCAGAATCTTACTATGGAATTGTATGGAAATCAAATTACAAATTTTCTTTTATTTTTATTTCGACTTTCAGTTACATTTAGTTGGAATTTGTATCCAAATCCAATTTCTAGTTTTTCTTTAATTTTTATACCCAATTACAATTATTCACGGATTTTATTTTGGAATTCATACCGAAATCAAATTGCTAATTTTATTTTATTTTTTATTCCGAATTTCAATTCTTTTTCATTGGAATTCGTATACCGATCCAATTGCTAATTTTTGATTAATTTTTATTCCGAGTAATATTTATTTAGGGATGTTACTTCAGAATTCGTATGAAAATCAAATTCCTAATTTTATTTTGAATTTTAGATATTTTTGGATTGTACTTGATATGGACTCTTTCTTTTAATCTAGAGTGTTATAATCTGGACCCGCCAAAATAGACGGTGTAGATCTTTCTCTTTTTCCACTGATTAATGTGGGAATTTCTAGGCCTTGAGAGCGAACGTGGCAACTTCTTTTTCTATTGCTTTAATAAGATAATAGATAAGATTTATTTCACGTCTTGTGTCAAGTGAGATGAAATTATAGAGGTGATCTGTAATAGATTTTTTTCCCTTGTGGTTTTATTCCTTGGGAATTCAGACTTTGATGTTTCTGGCAACAATAAACAATCACATGCTTAATTTGTTATATCTGTTGATTTGCCATAATTGGCATGTCTTCTACTCCATCTTGTAAATTTATACATTTCCCTGACTAATGGTCACCATTAATTTGTCTTCTGTAGACGCTACCTTGGTTTTATGAGTAACGAAAGAATTATTGAGTTTAGTAGTATATACGTTCTATTTTACTTCTACCACAAAGATTTTGAAGCGGAAAAGGCCATTAGTCAAACTAAAAGACTCTTCAAAAACATCAATTATGTTTTGTTATTAATCCCCTCTTTTGTACCTTTTGATGTCGAACAAAGCTAGTAGGCAATATGTGATGTTTCAATAATGGTGGGGACAGTTACGTTATGGTTTTTCAGCAGCAGAATGTATTATCTGCTTATTCTATTGAAAGAAACCACTAACGATATAACCCAATGGAAAGATCTTTTCTACCCTACCAAATAAAAAATTGAAACCATTCTTTGCACCATGCCTTATCGTGGCCTCATGCGGTCGCCCAAGTGCCCATCTTTGTCCACCACCACCTCCGATCACTGCTGTTGCTTGCGAAGAGGACAGAATGCATACCATTTTCCATTTTTCTGGATACATATGCAGCACTAACATTTTGGGAGGACCAGACGGTTACCGGATTTCTCGGTGACCACCGGTACCGGCCGGTTCCCCATGGGGGCCTATGTTCAAATTTGTTTTTTTAAATATCCACTATATTTTCATCTATATTTCAATATCTAGTTCATCTCCAACGTTTTTCATATCTAATGAAAATTCGGATTTTTGAGAAAGATTCAAAATTGAGTTAAAAAATTTTCAGCCGAGAAAATCTGGTAACTGGATGGTACCGCCGGTTTTTGGTAACCAGCCAAGTGCGAGATTTTCTAAAAACCAAACTTTATGTAAGTTTGTAAGTTTGTGTAAGTTTATGTAAGTTTGCAAGCCATGAATTGATATTTATGTAAGTTTGTTGTTGATATCATTATTTCCACTGCAGATAAAGCAGAGAGATTGATAGCGGAGGCTGCTGGGTATGGTGCACAGTTGGTTGTGTTCCCGGAAGCTTTTGTTGGTGGCTATCCTCGTGGATCCACCTTTGGCTTTGGGATCAGTTTTAGTATAGGTAACCCAAAAGACAAGGGAAAGGATGCATTCTGGAAGTATCATGCGGCTGCGATAGATGTGCCTGGTATGTGGAAATGTAATGAAGTATGTCTGCTCTTTATTACAACTGGTTTGTTGTTATTGAATAGGGGGTCCATGAGTGAATAGCCACAATTTTGAATTGCTTTGCTAGTAAGTCATGCCTATTTAATATCGGAAAGACAAAAACTGATTATTTTTAATTGCATATTTCTGACAACACTGTCTTTGGATATGGGATGGAAAATCAAAGGGACTGTTTTACATACTTTTTTGAGCATTAAAAAAAATCCATTTCTATTTGACTGAAGAAGCATTGACAAGGAATAAATTCTTTGATGGTGTTCTCAAAGAGAGTCCCAGTTAGTTTTTTGAAGGGAAAACAGTAGGGGCGAACCTTGCTGTTAGAAAATTATATTATAATGGGTTAATAGTGTACAAAATATTTACAAAACGAATAGTGTCCGGTTAGTTAATCTGATGAAAAAAGCCAAGTATTGGTAGTTCTTCCAGTCTTCCTGATACAATTGATGAACATTAAGGCATTGAATTTCCCCAAAAATGTGGACAATCAACTGCAGTGGATCATTGATATTATTGTTGCTTCAGCTACATGTTATGATCATTTTTTTCAATTTCCGACAATGGCTTCTATATAGTAACTCAATATATTAAATAATATTTTTCTGTTTTTTACATGCTCCATTTATGTTCTATTTATCATAGCTAACAAGCTTTACAGCTGTTTCATTACTGTGGACATATAGTTGCTTCTACTGGCTCTATGTATCCTCTTACTGACAAAAGAAGTCTACAGGTCCAGATGTGACACGCTTGGCTGCTATGGCTGGGAAATATAAGGTCTTTTTGGTTATGGGGGTGATTGAAAGGGAAGGATACACACTGTATTGCTCGGTTCTTTTCTTTGATCCTCTAGGCCGGTACCTAGGTAAGCACCGCAAGCTCATGCCAACAGCGTTAGAACGAATAATATGGGGATTTGGAGATGGATCAACAATTCCTGTTTATGATACTCCACTTGGAAAGATTGGAGCCCTTATTTGCTGGGAAAATAAAATGCCACTTTTAAGGACTGCTCTATATGGTAAAGGTAGTACTCTTTCTTGCAACGTGTATTGTTTGCATATAATTTCAGAATATGTCAGATAGGCAAATGCTGAAGAAGCATTGGGTATCAATATCATATGTGCTTGAGTTTCTTGAGCATCTTCTCTTATCTTGTTTGCAGGTATCGAGATATATTGTGCTCCCACTGCTGATTCCAGGCAAGTTTGGCAAGCCTCCATGACGCATATTGCCTTGGAGGGGGGATGCTTTGTCTTGTCAGCAAACCAATTCTGCCGCAGAAAGGACTATCCTCCGCCACCTGAGTATGTATTTGCTGGTTTAGGTGAAGAGCCTTCTCCAGACACTGTTGTTTGCCCTGGAGGTAGTGTTATCATTTCGCCATCTGGAGAAGTCTTGGCAGGTCCCAATTACGAAGGAGAGGCACTGATTACAGCCGACCTTGGTAAGAAATTAATCAGATATGTTCTCTTTTATACTGTGCAGACGCCCATATGTTTCTTTCTTGTTTCTAGTGCTCTTGCAGTTATTTTCATACCAATTTTGAAATTATTGAACACTGATACCACAATTCGTGTCACAAGTTTCTAATGAAATGACTTGTGCAGACCTCGGAGAAATTGTTAGAGCCAAGTTTGATTTTGACGTAGTGGGCCACTACGCTAGACCTGAGGTCCTGAGCTTGGTTGTGAATGACCAACCGCACCTCCCTGTGTCTTTCACTTCTGCTGCTGAGAAGACTTCGGCCGTAAAGGGTGACAGCACTGCTAAGCCCTAATGATCGTCTGACCCAGCTGCAACGCTTCGTTGTATCAATTAGCCCGCGAAATGTGGGCTCAGATCGTCTGCACGTCTGACGTCCCTTCGTTGTATCACTTTCTGTTGCTCGTAAAATGCCTTCCAGAACAGACAGCTGAGGTCTGAACAACTTGTGCTGTATCTAATATTCAAGTGTTCTCGTAGTTGTTTCCGTCTGCTTCCGCCCTGCTATGCGCCTCCCGCTGCCACTTAATCAGTTGCGAAGGAATATGTCGAAAAGTGCAGCAGTATTTGCAAATGTACACTAGCTTGTGTAATCGGTAAAATATACTTGTTTTTTTAAACCTAGACCTGTTCTTTGTTAAATTGTTTGGCGTGTACATTTGGTGATCTGACGAAGCGGTTGCCACTTGAGGCCGTGGCATGGCATGTCCCTTTCTCCTGCTGCGGGTGCGGCCGCTTTGCTCTCGTGATTTCATCGGAGAGTCCGCCTGATCACCCCCTTCTCATGGGCATCGCCGCCGCATAGAAGCGTAGCGGTTTTTGACGCAGCGTCGCTGGAGCCTCGAGCTCCATGGCCGACGCCTGTGAGTTCAGCGTCCAATACCGAATTTCTGGTGAGTTCACACTAGGATGTATTATGAAACAAAACCGAAAATTCAAAAAAATTCGATTTTTTTTATTTGATTTTGATTTCCTTTGAATCGGCCTAAACCTTCACCCATCTCAGCCATTCACGCCGTGAATTCTCTGCCAAGCCATCCTCTCCGTCCCTCTGCACGCACACACTATTCACCATCCAAAAAATCACCGCCGCCCTGATCTCTTTTGCCGCTGCGCCTTCCTGGTCCTTCCCTCGCTGCCACGCCGCTGCATTTTGTCAGAGACCATACTCCCTCGCCTATCCCGCCTCAGACGCTCTCTTAAATGCTTCCGGCCGAGCATTAGAGCAGCCATCGCCGTTCCTGCTCTTCCTGCCTTCTATGCTCTCTCTCTCTCTCTCACTCACTCACTCACTGTCTCATCAAATCACATTATGATATTTAAGCAATATTATGACCAGTTAAAATGTGAGAGATAATGCACGGTTTAGCAAAAATAAGATTGACTTGGTCTGCCAAGTAGCGCGCCACGTCACAGCACAGTCTCGTGTCGTAAGTCACAAGTCACACGATTTTCATGTGAAAATATATTAATACGCACACGTGTGATTAGCTAAAGCACGTCTTATGCCATCCTTATCTATATTCAAGAAATAACGAGGACTTCACCTTATAAATTAGTCTCCTCCACCTTACCTTAGTAATATGGTACTAAACCATGCATGCTTTCGAATCATAAAAAAAGGCCTAACTCATATGAGTCTATTTCTAACAATCCCCCACCAATTCCAAAGCAAGAAGCAAGAAAATATGAAAGGTAGTGCACTTAAGTACTGTTAATATACCAATCTTTTAGTGTAAGTCCCATAAGGGTTGAACTTGCACTTAGAATGATAAAATTCATCTTCTCACAGCTGATGAATGGACTATGTCTTGAATTCATAGTTTTCATGATCAAATTTCATTTAAAATCTCAACTAGTACTAGACTGTCAATAAACCATGCCTAAATAGAGCATTATATGGTCATGCTCCCTTATATGCTCATGAGCTTTCTAAAGAATGCTCCATTCTCATGAACTGTGACCACATAATTAGGCTCAAGTAGGTGTATTCTTTCTAAGTATCCTGCAGGTTGATACCTTTTTCTTATTTGGACAACATAATATGTTAGTCAAGAGTACTTTATTTATTAGGATATGGATACAATGAATATGTACTCTTTTGTTACAACATCAACTTATTTTTCCCATTGCCTAAGTCACGAGATCTCTGATAAAGAAGGTATGGGTTACTATTATGATGTAATTCCAATGGGCTTTATTCCCATGTCCATAGATGCAATGGAAAAAATGCTTTCCGTGCTAACCCCTTTGTAAAAGGGTCTGCCAATTTTTTTTCTCAGTATGAATATAGTTCATAGCAATCACTCCAGAGTGTCTCAGTTTTTTAACAGATTTAAGCCTACTAGTAGTGTGCCCGTGCTAACGCTACGGTAAAATACAAAACAAGATAAAATTTGTAAAAAATAAAACGAACAATCAGATTCATTAAGATTCACGTCTCATATATTGTATAACCAAATATTTTTGTCACATAATGAATAATCATTTTATTATGAGGAACTCAAAACTCTGAGCTATTTATCTCTAAAGATCAAAGAGAAGTATGATATTATATATTTCTCCTTACAAATACTGTGCATAAATAAGTATGCTGTCTTCAACTTAAGGCATCTGGATGACCATATCAGACATAGGTATATAACCCTCCATGCTAGTATTCTAGAACCCTTTGGTGCAGGCCTACATTCCCATGTGTGCGGTTAACAAATGCTTAAGGACTACTCTCCCAGATCAGCAACTGTGTTCAAGGGTGAATTAACATATACATAAGAGATGAGGTTGATGTAACCATCAAGTGTACCTAATTGTCTGGACGCTTTGCACCAAAAAACGGTGGAGGGCAAATGAAAAATGGGGCAACGACCGGTTCAATCTCCCAAATTGAAACCCTATTCCGCCTTTCACCTGCTGTAGACTCATCCCAGCCAACCTGTTTGAACAACACCAAATCTTTATATCAGCCAACCTGTTTCACCTGCTGCAGTACTAACAGTTTATTTTACTTTTTTTTCTTACCTCAAAGTACTCAATTAGTTTTGAGGAATTATGGCCCAGCGGACCAATGTATATCTCTTCTCCTCCTCTCTTCATTAGGAAAAGCTGTAATTTATACATAGATGACAAAAAAATAGTCAATATATGACTTACTCTAGTAAAACTAAGGATAATTACACAAATAGAGCATCAAGAACTATCCACCTCATCAAATGCTTCAAATATGTCAATACTTGGCTGGTGAATGGTGCAAACAACAGTCCTACCAGTGTTAACAGTGTTCCTTACTGCCCTCATGGCCTCATCACAATTGCAGCTGCCCGAGCATCAAGACCAGATGTTGGCTCATCCATAAAAATGATTGAAGGGTTAGCAACAAGCTCCACAGCAATAGTTAGCCTCTTCCGTTGCTCAGTTGATAGATCATGAAGCACTTATACATTATTATGGCCACAAGAAGCTAGAACAGATTTTGATGACAGTATGAAGTGCGGCAACAGTAGGAAAGAAAAAGGAACAACATAGCTTAGATGAATATATAAGAGCATTTGATGATGACTACACACAAACCTTCCAATAGAATCAAGAAGTAAAGCCCTGATATTGTCAATGTGCCCTCTCAAATTCATTTTTTTTATCCGGTCCTGGGATCCCAAACACAGACAACCTACATGTATTGAGATATTATTGTCAAGGATTTTCCCTCAGCCTATGGTAGAAATAAATCAAAATGCTATCACCTATTGATTTGATTGACTGGTTTTCACTTGTTTCAAATGAAGAGTTATGATCACTAATAATTAGTGTATGTAGAAAGAAAACAATCTGGCATTCACTGTTAATTAAAAGATTATGAATACTCACCATTTCATTATTAGAGAACAAATCAGAGGAGCTCTGTATACTTTGTGCAGAACTTTGTGTAATGTGAACAAACACATGATTCCAAGAACTGAAAATGACAAGACTACAGGTAACGCTACCATTTGCAGCTACATTGTCTGAACTACCAATCTATATATGATCGAAAAAGTTGTGGTGAATCATCATCTTACATAATGAGCTACAGGTAACGCTACCCATGGAATACACTGAATTACTAAAACATAATGCTCTAGTCCAAACAAATAAACATGAACTGCAAACCTTTTAGTGGCTTAAGTTGTTGAAGGGAAAAGGAATAGCTTATTATACATGAGTTTCTATTGAAACAAGTGCTTCTACTATTGAACCAAGTGCCTCTAGCCCTCTACAGAGTTCCAAACAAAATCTAGGAAGATGGAACATCTGCATTATACATAAAATGTACTTTCCATTGCTCAAAATCAATCAAACAATCACAACTCCTAAAATTAACCCAGAGGAGATTTCAAGGCTCATAATGTTTAATTCACAAAAGGAATTGAGAAGCAACCAAGCAGGAACATTAGTGGAAGCACAATAATCCCACAAGATCTTACAGTAAATGAAATACCAATATGTTAGCAATACCAGGCAGATAGACTGACAGAATACACTCAGTAGTCAGCATATGAATATAATTGAAGATACCACTTCTACTGCGATAAGTCTTGAAATGGCAGATGCATAAAAAAAAGATTATAATGCAATATTCCAATTTACAAATTGAATTGACATTACTACTTATTTGCTAAGATCCCCTCTATGTGTACCCTTGGACACTATGTAGCAGCTCCTCATTAAATTATTACGATAATATTTGATGGTATGTGACTGTGATAAGTAAAATAATTGAGAAAAATAAATAGTTAATAACATATATTGTCAAAGTATGCCAAAAATATAAACCATGAGAGCACATGTAATGTACAGATCATGTCGCATTAACACCAGTATCAAGATTCAAAATGGGCTGCACGTACCCCTTTCTTTCTAAGTTGGTTAGTTGAATCAAATTGGCGTATAACCTGCTTCAGAAGACCTCTCTTAGGTTCCATCAGTATTCTCCTTCCAGCTTCAACCTTTGAAATGTTCACAAGTATAGAGGCAACATGTTCAAAAATATCTTCCTCTGCAATATAAATGGCAAAAGTAAGTCAATTCACTGGTTAATTGGATGATGACTTCCTCAGTCAAGCCAAACAATCACAGAAGGGATTGCAAAGTTAAAAATGGATCAATTCACAAATAGATAAATCTAGATATCTTCTTGCCAATGAAATGATAGCCAATAACAAGTAGAAAACATCAGAAGACCAGTCCCAGATAATAGTACATTCTGTCACTGGCATTATTTCTAGGTTGTGATGTTGGGCTGAGACAATTTCAGGAGTTCCAACCTCTAGATTCTAGAAAGTACACAATTGCAGAATTTGACAGCTGAACAACAATAAGATAAAGCAGGAGAAATAACTAAGAAGTAACAAATAAAAGAAAAGGAACACAGCAAATGAAAATAAGGAACATAAGAATAGAAGAAATTCACCTTCAGACTCACTGGATGACCTACAATATCGCATTCTCAAACAATATAGCATTCATGTGTGTTTTAACTTGTCCACCCTTCCCCAAGAACTGTACGACATGAGCCCGGGGATAGAGACTTTCCTCATTCCATTCATCAATTCGTGCAGCAACTAACTCTTTCTCAATAGCTGTGTCACCTTCTTTCAGGCTCTGTCTGACACCATCTGGCAAAGTGCTAACACTAACAATCATCAGAGGGAATTTGGGATCAGTAGGCAAGAGATGAATCAAGCCTGTAAAAAATGAGGATGCTCTATGGTTCATCCTCTTTGAACCCTGCACACTCTGTTGGTCCCCATCAGGGAACTCCGAGAAAGGAGCAAGGAAACCTACAACGGCATTACGGCGAGGTGACTTCTTTACGATAGATAATACTTTCCCAGTAGGACGTCTGCTTGGGTGAGAGTATATCATAGAACAGATCCTTTGTAATGCTCTTGCAGCCTCAGTCTTTCCTTCATTCAAGTCCTTTTCGTAACTTTCTGGGACAGTAGCATGCCCATTTTCACACTTAACAGCTTGATTAAAACCACTGTTCTTGTGATGGTAATGCATCCTGTCCAAAACAGGCAGCCCATTACTACTATTTTCAAACCTGCAGCTGGCATCTGTCTGTCCTTTCTTCAAACTATGATTCCCATTTGTTTCACTAACTTCACGAACAACAGCATCTCCTCCTATCACAGGGTTGCATGCAATGTTCGGTCCTTTCATTCTAGTCCAGTAAACAACAGGATCCACTGTGATAGCAACAAGATCACCTTCAACTTGCAAAGTAGTTCATAAGAGAACATAGTATTGTAAGTTTGAAAATCCATGTAACGGGGATACAGCAATGGTATATACTATATAGTGTAGGCACTGCAGCAGAACTAAACATCCATTTCTAAGAAACTACATGACAACACGTCAAGATAAAAAAGAAAAAAAGAATGCTTTCCTAGAAACATATCACCTAAACATATTGCTCCTGCGTGACTTGTTTCTAATAAAGAAGGCATCCTCCAAGGATTATTAACAAAGAAACACATAAGATACTTGCACACAAGACAATTTAAAATGTACCAAAGGAAAGGATGAACAAGAGCACTACATCTGAAAAGAACATTGGAAACCCAGTAAAATGATCACAAGTTAAAACTAAATTATATGAAGATTTGCTCAAATTATTTTCGAATGCATAGTTGCACACACTCAGAAATTAAGGCTTTAGGCATGTTATTTGGTCCATGGGTGTACCATTTTGGTTGCAGTCCTGACTAAGTTCAACTTGAAATACCAAGTCAGATCAAAATCATGTTAAGAGCAGATACGGTCTAATGTGCTTGAAGAAATTGTGGGGAGTACAGGCTAGTCATAGGTTCCACACGTACGGTCTAGAACTGACAAGCAATCAGCATGAATCAAGATGCCCAATCCTGTGGTATGACAGAAACTTAACAGCGAATGATGCTAGATCATGGGGAGGATAGGTGTAACAGCGTTGTACAAAATTTTGTCCTCATGCCCATCTCATGCAAATATGACAAGCATTGTTGTTTCCTGATTCCTAGTGAAGGTAACTACAAACATGTAGTTAAGGCATTCCAATTCCTTATATGCCTAATCAGTTAACGAGACATGCATATGCTTAATGTGCAACTCAAGGCAGTGAGGAAGGATGGAAATTGCTACAAGGGAATACAATTCCTGTTCATTATTAGCAAGCAGAATTTTCCAATTAGCATTGTAGTTTACAGTACTATATAAGTTGGTTAAAGAGAAGAATTATTATCTTACTTGTGCAACAAAAGGCCAAAGTTTGCTGAGATGCTTGTTTAGCCATTTCACCTGTAGAGAACAAAATCGTAGGTAAAATATAACCAAATAAGCATGAACAGCTTCTCAAGAACTGACAAGACAATGTCCAAAGTCTGGATCATTTTCAATCCATTGCATGTACAGAATATTTTGCAGAAAAGAAACTATTAGCACAAGTTATGTGCTTCCTCTAAGACAACCTCCTCATCTTAGGCAAATACAAACCAAGGATTCCTATGCCATCAAATATCAGACGATGAGATCATACATTTTGACCCGTTTGAGGAAATGATAATTTCTGAATATACAAATTCAACATGTCTCTTCTAAAATCCTGTAGTGGTGTTTTTTCGTGTTTGCCCTTCCACATCCCTTGATTCTAGAAATCATTGTTGTTTCTGATACGCTTCTACAGATGCCCATACAGAACTGGAAACCACCCAACTTTTTTAAACCCATTCATGCTAACTAATACGATTTACCGCTTGTGAATACGGGGTCAGGTCATATATTCCAGTTTATACACACGACACTAAGATCACAGCAAGGGCATTTCGGTAGAAGTGCCGCTAACCTGCTCGAACTGCGGGAAGGATATACATTCGGGGAAATTGTCGCCGCACAGCTTCTTGAGGTCGTCCCTACCAAGCGAGCCCAGGACCTTGATATCCGCAGCCTGTTGGGGACCCCAAAAACAAAAAAGAGAATCAAAACCCCGCAAAGCAAGCTTCACGCTACGCTTCACAGTAACCGTGAGCAATCCAACTGCAATCATCACAGCAGATTCGCATGGCCCGAACCTTGGCGATGCGCTTCCTGCTGCGCCACCGCATCACGCGGCTCCACCCGGCCATGAAAGCGACGCCGACCACCACCCCCATCACCATCCCCGACATCAGCCCCATCCTCGCGCCCGCCGAAAGCCTCAGCCGCCCTCCGCCGGCCAACTCCAAGCCGCTCCGATCCCCTACCTCATGAAGCAAAGGCGGCTCGAGATCTGGGCTCGCAGCATTTTATTTTTTACACTATTGTACACTTTTTCAAACTGCATCTACAGAAAATCTACAGAAATTTCCATCGATGGCCGAGAGGGAGGGACCGGGAGGCGGAGCCTGGCCGAAGGAGGGAGGCGGAGGTGGAGGCGGCCGCTAGTGCTCGCCGAAGGCGGAGCGCGAGGGCCATGGCGGGCTAGGTTTCGTGGGGGAGGGGAGGCGAGTGGAGGGGAGGTTTGGGTTAGGGTTTTAATGGGGTGGGAGGAGTGGCGGCGGAGGGGACGACGGGGGGAGCGGAGGCGCGGGGGAGAGGTGGAGATGGGGGAGCGGCGGTGCGGTGGAGGACG
Source organism: Dendrocalamus latiflorus (assembly GCA_017311315.1). NCBI lineage: Eukaryota > Viridiplantae > Streptophyta > Magnoliopsida > Poales > Poaceae > Dendrocalamus > Dendrocalamus latiflorus. The sequence continues at coordinate 27,423,527 of CM029633.1, forward strand.
GGGGAAGCGGAGGGAGTGGCGGAGGAGGAGAGAGCAGCGGCGCGGGATGGGGAGGAGGAGGCGAGGGCGGCGCGGCGGCGGAGGAGGGAGGGGAGGAGGCGTGGGCGGAGCGCCGGAGGAGAAAGGGGAGGAGGCGAGGGTGGCACGGCGGCGGAGGAGGAAGGGCATCGCCAAGGCTCCGTGCGAGGCGGAAGAATGAGGTGGGGAGGCAGCCGCACGGATTCACCCCGGGGGGCGCACGATTCGGGGGGCATCTCAATGATGCATGATCCAAATAATTTTGGCCTTAGGATCTTCAATGAGTAAGAGAATAAGGTCTGAGGAGAGATCTAGGCCATTCATTTGTATGAAGTTGGATTACTTGGTACACAAATCTGGGTGGACTTAGATTAGGCATGACTGTGGGGGTGGATTTAGTAAAGAAAATTTTGGTGTATTATAGAGTAGGGTAGATGCTTCACATGTCTAGAGGACTTCATATCATTCATTGTACTTATGACTTTGGCCAACACTATTTGATTATCACAGTACATCAGGATTGCCGATATTGGTTTCTCAACCAATGGCAAGTCCATCAGAAGCTCTCTCAGCCATTCAGCCGCAACAGTGGTTGTGTCAAGTGCTACAAGTTCTGCTTCCATGGTTGACCTCGTCAATATAGTCTGTTTGCATGATCTCCAAGAAACTGCAACACTAGCTAAAGTACACACATAACTACTTGTAGTTTTGATCTCACACACATCAAAGATCCAATTGAAATCACTGTATCCTTCTAATACAAAAAGAATATATGATATAATGAATTCTAAAAGATGTAGCCTTCAAGTAGCGCAACACTCTTTCAAGTACCTCCTAGTGATCATCTCCTGAATTAAAAGTAAATTGACTTAATTTGCTTACAACAAATGAAATATCAGATCTTGTGGCACCAGCTAAATACATGAGTGACCCAATAATTTGCGAATGTCTTAATTGATCTTTTCCTAAGCCTTGATTTTTTCAAAGTTTAATGCTTGCATCATAGAGTGTTGATAACTGCCTCATCAAATCACATTATGATATTTAAGCAGTATTATGACTAGTTAAAATGTCAGAGATGATGCACGGTTTAGTAAAAATAAGGTGGACTTAGTCTGCCAAGTGGCGCGTCATGTCACAGCTCGGTCGTGTGTCGCAAGTTACAAGTCACATAATTTTTATGCAAAAATACACGAGTACGCACGTGCGTGCGCGCGTATGTGATTAGCCAAAGCCTTCCTCATGTCATCTCTATCTATATTAAATAAGTGGTGATGACCCCACCTTATAAATTAGTCTCATCCACCTTGGCTTAGCAATATGTTACTAAACTATGTATACTTTAGAATTATAGGAAATATGCCTCACTTATATGGGCCTATTTCTAACAACTTATGCATTAGATTATCTCCATTTCCATGGTGCTGCACCAATTGTACATTGTGATCTTAAGCCATGTAATGTGCTTTTGGATGTTGATATGGTGGTACATGTTGGAAATTTTGGACTAGCAAGGATTCGTGCAGAGGGATGCTCATCTTTCCAGCCCTCAACGAGCTGGGTGGGATTCAGAGGGACAATTGTTTATGCTCTTCCAGGTTAGTGTAATATTTTCTTTTTTGTATTTCTTCACTTATTTATGTAATGAAGCATATTACAAACAAGAGTAGCTCTGGCCAAATGTTTCTAGCCTAAGGCAGTACTAAAAGAAACTGTATTTTACTTAATTTGCTAGTACCTGAACTTGCTAATTTGCGCACAGCCGTCAAAATGCTTTCACATGAGGAAGAAAAAATGTTCCTTAATTGTTAGTTATCATGACATCACTGTTTAATGCAACGGAATATGGTGCTGGAAATATGGTTTCTGCTCATGAAGTCATTTATAGCTGGAAATATGGTGCTTAGAATTACTGGAAAGAGGCCCACTGATAACACATTTCAGCAAGGATTAAGCCTTCGCATGTACGTTAAGATGGCCTTGAACACTGGAGTTACGGACATTATCGGCATGGAATTGCTTGAAAATGGCCCTGCAACAGTGGACGGCCCGTCAAACAAAAGGAGGCTCGTCTTTTTTTCTTTCTCTACTTAAACTTGGGATGTTCTGCTCTGAGGAAATGCCGTCGAGTAGAATGTCGACCTAAGATATCAGTTGGATTTTTTTTTGAGCTAATGGTTTGTGGCTTATAGTTTAAATATTTAAATTCTGACTGTTTGCGAGAGATAATATGCATAAAAAAATAGTCACATGCTAATTTGGCCGGTACGGCTGAATTTAGTATATTTTTTACTACAATCTTCCTATTGATTCCGTCTTAAAAAAATATACCATTTAAAAGCTAATTACTGTAAATTGTACAGACACAAGCCAAAAGTAAGTCTGGCTGAACCCAGCCATAAGTCTGGCCGAACCCAGCCGATCAAGGAGCTGCATGCCATCAAAATCGCACTTGCTTAAGGAGAAGATTGTGAAGACAGAAGATATGCCGAGTACTTCCACTGTGACGTGTATCTTGAATTTCGAAGAACCATTCGCGGATGCATGTGCCTTTCAAACGTAAAACAAAATAAAGCAATTAAAAAGCAACAAGGATTTTTCATCAGAAATCGGCGCCACGCTTTGGCTAGCATCAGGGAATCTTGCCATACTTTTTTTTTTGAGTCATTAACGCGTGGGATACGGATGGAAGAAAAAGTATCTTGCTAAAGGTGTGGCTAAACCAAATAGACGTATAACTCAGTTAAACTTGCTTAACTCAGATTATAGCAAAGTTTGGCAAGATTTGGCTACAAATCAAACAGAACCTTACAAATTTTATGAAATTGGGCCGACACCAGACTGTCGGTTTGGCCCAATACGTTTTGGGCCTTACCCGTCCTCCCTGCAGCCACTGGGGAAAGCAGGGACGACGAGAGGAGAAAGGAACAGGGAAAGATCGAGAAGGTCGGAAAGAAGCAGCGAGAGAACGCCGAGAAGGGTATGGAGCCCGAGAAATCCAAGGAGGCGGCGAAGCAGCCGATGGAGGCGGAGACCGGAGACCCGGTAGATCCCCGCGAACTAGGTAGCTTGCTAACCCCCTTTACTTCTGCTTTAGATGGCTAATCTTTCGTGTAAACCTTTCTTCTTCCAAGAACCAGGACGTGTGCAAGAAACGGCGGGTGCTTGTTCTGTTCTAATTGATGCGCTAAAGCAATGCCTCTTATTCGCCTTTTTGGTTTTTGCTGTCTCTAATTTGGTAGTGTCCAGCGACGATGAGATAGACTACTCCGTCGAGCCCGAGTTCTACGATCCCGACCTGGATGATGTTGACGAGCGGTGGGTGAACAAGCAGAGAAAAGGCCGGACTTCTGATGCCGTGCTCAGCTGCCCCGCGTGTTTCACTACCTTGTGCCTGGATTGTCAGAGGTAACCCTTTACTGCTTCACATATTGTCGACTCGAGGAGAGGAGACTCTTGGATTGTAAGATGCATGATTGTTTTTTTAGATTAGTCCATGTTGTTTTCCTTACTGTTAGGCCCTGATGGTGAAGAAGCTGTCTGTTGCCATTACTCAAATCGTTGGTGTGGTGTTACTACCGTTGTGCAATAGATGTCTAGGACAATTATCATCAGTTGATCAATTCACTCAGAATTAAAAGCGATGTCTCTTCTATAATCATGTTTGGAAGAGTTCTTGTACAGACCATTAGGAGTAACTATGTGAGTAAATCTCTTCAATAGACTCCACATCCGGGGTTTACAGTGATCAAATTTGATTGGTTAAAGTGGATGGGACAAACAATGGAATTTCTTACTGTATGGTGCAGGTGGGTTGTTCCTGAAAATTTCTTAAGTTTTTTTTTTTTGAACAGATGGCAGGAGAACCATAATTCATTTCATTAAGCAGCAGAGCAGTACATAAACATAAATGAAGGGAAGAAAGAAAAACTATACAGGGCTACACAGGGTAGCCAGGGAAGAGGGTCTTAGCAAGGAATTACAGATGGCAGGTGCTTCGCGCCGGCTAACATCCAGGGATTTAGAATGTCTTTAATTTCACCGACAAGGTCGCTGGAAGTCTTGTGTTGTTGATTGAAAATTCTATTGTTTCTCTCCTTCCAAAGCCCCCAAAAGGTAGCCTGGATGATGGGATTTAGGCCCTTCTGTACCGTTAAAGCCCCAATGCTGTTGATGTCGTCTACCCACAAATCCAAGACGTCATGCTGTGGTTTTGCTTGTATGGGAGAAACACTCCAGGAAGTGGAAGCCACTATTGTAAACTAGTAAGGGGCATCTAATAAATACTAACCTTCATAAAATTATTCTGTGATGGAATGTTGACTGTATAAATGCATCGATTGTTAATTGTGCCTTCGCATTTCCTCCTGAATATGCAACTGTAGGATTTGTTTCTATTGAACATGCTATCTGATTGTTCCAACAAGAATGAGAACACCAGATGTGAAAAATCTGCAGTCCTAGTTTAGTACAATTTGTTTGCAGTGCTCTGAGTAATTGTTTTGTATTGCGAAGCCTTGAGACATGAATATCTCTGAAAACATGATGCTGTTGTTTGGTTTTACACAACGTTCAGAAAGACCTTACTTTGTAACTTTGAATGCTTCAAATATTCTCCTATCATTTGTCTTTCTGATTATCAAACACTATACTGGTACTGCTGATCAGTAGAATTTCCAGTGCTTAATTGTGGATGGCCTTTGTTGATGTTCAGGCATGAAAAGTATGTAAACCAGTACCGTGCAATGTTTGTGCGCAACTGCAAGGTCAAGACTGATCAGATTCTACGGGAGGGGAAAGGCAAACGGAAAAACCGCAAGGGAAGGGCTACTGATTCTACTACTACACCAGAAGGTGAAAACAAGGGGCCAGTTTATCACCCTGTTTGTTGCGAGGTCTGCTCAACTGAGGTTGGAGTGTTTGATGAAGATGAAGTTTACCACTTCTTTAATGTCATTCCTAGTAACTCCTGAACCATGTGATGTGTTCAGCGAATCGTTCTTGTAGAGTTGTTTGTCGATCCAAAGACACTGTAGTAGTATGGGTATTGTAGTTGCTTTTACTTTTGTACCGTTAGTTTATCTATAACCAGTCTAGTTACTCAGGTAGTATGAGTATCATGTTTTATTTAATTGTGCTATTGCTTTTTTATGTAGTAGAAACTAGAATTTTTCGAATGGGTCTCCCTACTCTATTTGCCATATCAGCTCTTCGGTTTGTGACATTACCATAAAACTAAGGAATTTGTGATTTCTAATGTCTAATCCGTCATGTAAACTGATTTGCACTTTCAAAAATTTGAGTAAAAGAAGCTACTTTGCAGAGTGGTTATAGCAGTAGCTTGGCGCATGTCCTGATGAACATAAGGAATGTAGGTGCCTTCCAGGACGCTTGCAGCCTGAAACTGACGAATTAACTACGTCAATGCCCTAGGCTAGAACGATATTCGTTGAGGAATAGTTCAGTAGTGATAACGACAACAGCTAGTAACTGATAGTACTACCAATACAACTTGCGCAAGAAAATCAAAGCTGAGAGAAGGTAGCTTCAATGTAGATTCGACCTCACACCATTTCATTTCCTTGATAAGAAAGATCCGAGCGCGTTAAAAATCGACTGGCGGGAGAGTTCGCCGACAAGCCCCTCTTTAGCCAACGAAGCCATGAAGGCTTTGCCGGCCGGGGCTCCAATTATACGCAGAAAGCGAGTAGGCGACCGATCGACGCATGCACATCCAAAACTGGGAAGGGTGGTGGCCAGCCCATTCGCCTTCCCTTTCAGCACAGATCAGATCATCATCACGCTGGAGGACCTCCTCTGACTCTTCTCCCCTCTCCTCGCTCGATCGATCGATCGACGTCCATCTTCAGTCATTTACGATCGAAGTCAACTAATTAATGGAGTGCAGGCAGCATAGAAAGGTCGTGCTAGCGCCGTACCGTTTTCGGCATTTTCAGGCACATAGCGGCATGGTTCGCTTCGATAGAAACCGTCGTCAAGGGACGGAGGAGCTAGAAATTGATGACGAGGGGGGCAAATCCTACGGAAACAATGGTATAATTCTCTCGTAACGCGTTGTTGTGTTCGCCATAGACTATAGGAGAGTGTTGGCTAGATGCGGTTCTGCCCCTTTTCACGTGAGGATGACCTCCACTCCATGCAAGTTTTTCCCCGCGGCGTGCACCCTCCGCCGAGGGTTTGCACAGAGAGGCGCAACGACCTCCAGCTGGTGCACCAAGTCGCGTCAATCCCTGCACCCCTCTGCCACCCAACTGTACGTTTTCGTCGTCCCGGTCATGATCCGGCTGATGCCCAATCCTGGTCAAGAGCAAGGCTAATAATACAGCCTTCAGCTGGCTGTATGAACACTTACAACCCACTTATCAGTCCATTCATATAGTAGTTTCAGCCAGCTGAAGGCTGTATGACCCACCCCTTTCTCTCACAAAGTTTCTTGGTTCTTGTGCTTCAGCTGGCTGTAAACTTACAGCCCACCTCTCTTCTCTTTCCTCCTCTCTCTCCTCCACCTCAGCATACAGCCTACTAACAGCCTTTCATTATACTTGCTCTAACCCCAAGTCATGAGTGCACAGTACCGTACAGCTTTATACAGTGTGGGTTCTTTTGCACTTATACCTTATGGCTTATAGCTTAAATATTTAAATTCTAACTATTTACGAGAGGTAGTATACAGAGAGAAATAGTCACATACGATTTTTTACTGTGATTTTTCTATTAACCCCACCTTTAAAAAATACATCATTTAAAAGTTAGTTACTGTAGATAATATAAATATAAGTTAACATTAAGTCTAAAAGAATCTAACCAATGCACATGTCCATACAAGAAGTTGAATGGAACATCTGTGCACATGGCACGCATGACAACGATTTTTGCTAGTTTTCTACAGGTTCAGCAGTAGCCTCCATCATCCGGTGCCTACCGTCGTCGAACTTTCGATTGAAAACGATTCCTAATGTTATGCGCTTATTTGCCATTCCTAACCCATACAAAATCGTCGATTTCTTTTGTTGCCGAGTATGAGAAGGGAAAGACGCGCAGTGACGAAACCCAAGATCTCAGGTCCCTGTGTCTCCACGGTTGATTTGTTTCACCGCCATGTAAGAAAATATATTATAAACACATACCTAGGGGCGGAGCCAATGAAGACTTCATCAGACTCTAGCCTACTCTTTGTTCACGTAATCCCTCACCCTTTGGTCGTGTCCCTAGATGGGTGCTATGAACAAAACCACACAGGCGATGGCGCCATGGACAGAGGAACAAATAAATGGGACTCTCAGGGTGGGAAAGAAGGAAGGAAATGGGCTGCCACACAACACAAGGCACATTATCACTTACTCATCACATCCAAATTCAATGTATCCTACCCTACCCCAATCCAAAAATCCAAATCCTATCAAAAATCCAAATCAATAGGAGAGAGGAGTGCGGGTGACACATCTGAGCGTAATCCTGCCTGAGCGACTGAGCCAGCCAGTGGGCGGTAGCGCTGCAGTAAGCCATGACCGTGAGGCGACGGCGTCATGGCCCATGCCATGGTGGGGTGGCCGGTAGCGGAGGTTGGGGCAGTGCCGTAGTGACGTAACTTTTCACAAGCAATTCAATTAGTACCCCTCCAACCGATGAGAGCACAACTCAACCAAAGTGTAAAAAAAACTATGTTTGTGTCAATTTAACTTAGTCATTTGAACCCACCCTTTCATTTTCATCTTGGCTTCACCATTGCTCGTACATGTCTAATATCGTATCATGTGTTATGTGATACAAATGGTAGGCTTGCTATTTGTAAAAGGCAAATTATTTGTATGCCATTGAAAGTTAACCCAATCTCTGATTTGTCATTGAAAAAATATGGTTCTTCCTATGCCACTGGATCAAATTTTTGTGTCTGTTTGTGCCACTTCCGTCCATGTGTTGTTAGCCTCCCATCAAGTAGGTTGTAAAAAGACTGAAATGCCCTTCGTCTCCCTTACCCGTTTCCTCTCCTTCCTCTTCCTCTGCTTGTTCCATTGACTGGCCTCTATGGTGAATGACCCCTCAGTGACACCAACGCTAATTTTGCGCTCAGCTGCAGTCCTAGCCACCGCCTTTGATGTGGTCTTCCTCCTCTTTTTCTCCTTTTCCCTTTTCTTTCCCTTCCCTCTCTTCTCAATCATGGCTCCTCATCGATAACTTCTTTCTCTCGTTGTCCCCTCTCTCTTATCCCTCTCCTCACTCAACCACTGAGCTCGTCATCGTAATTCAGCTTGGCCTCCCTCATCCCTACGCTAGACTCTCCTCTCCCTCCCCTCCTCTCTAGATCCAATCAGATCTGGTCGAATCCGCCTTGCTGGAGCCAAGACTTAGGCCGTGGAGGCATCGCTGGTGGTGCAGAGGTGTCGCCGGTGGCGAGGTAGTGTCGTGCCGACCGTGAGAGCGGTGGAGAGCCGGTAAGTTTGGCTACGTCGATGAGCTAGTCCACCATTGCATAGTGTCGTTGCTTGCGGCCTCCTTGTTCAGGGGGGCACGGACACACCTGTAGATGCGACAAGGTTGGCAGAAGGAAGCATCTTTCAAGGTGACGTGTTGGGCATTGGGTGCTATCGCTTTGGCTGCAACTATGCCATGTTGACGGACAGGAGCTTTGCCGCACCTCTCGTTATCACGAGCAGGACGCTGGGAAGAATGCATGGGGACGACAACCTCCATGGTTGGCGGTGGAGGAGGAGGGAGGCGTTGCGGAGAGGAAGTTGAGAAGGACGGTGCGAGGTCAACATGCATTGCACGTGGGAGGGGATGGAGAACGGTCATCGGTGGTGGGCATTCGGAGGGGAGGATGAACTAGGAAGAGAAGAAGCGGCTTGTAGTGACAAAGTGGGTTGTTGACTATATTGCCGGGGGGTATGACTATTATTTGGGGGGGAATATGATAACTTGTAAAGATTTAAGGATACTTCGAACTAACAGACTTGACGATAATGGTATAAAAAGAATGAAATAGCGTAGAAGAAACCATATTTTTTCAAGAGTCAAATGAAAAATTAGGTTAGCTTTGTTAGGCATGCGGGAATATTTTTCTCATTTGTAAAAGACCTGCAGATTCCAGCAAAGTGAGAGCTAATGGACCCAGATTCCCATGTGCCGTGCCCCCCAATGGGTACAGTAGTACCGCGTCCTCACTGCCTCTTGCCCTCGTCCTCTCATCCATGATCGTGTTTCTCACTCTAGATTAGTGCTTACATTACATACACGGAGGACCAAAATACGACCGATGTATACTGTAAATTTTATTTATATATGAACTCGTAGCTAATTGCATGGAACCTGTCTTGTCTAACACTTGTGCCGTACTTGTATGGGTGCATGAAACATGCTACATCCTTTCAGAGATATGCATTACAGAATACCAATCACACATGTATTTATGTATACTACTGTTGCTACGTAGGAAAAGAAATACTATGGTAAATACGCAGAATAAAACTGTGCAAGTCTACATCAACTCCATTATAAATCTATCCGCGGTGTCCCTCTCCCCATCACCTCAAAACCTCTCAAACCCCACCGGTCCACCACCATCTGTCTCTCTCTCCAACAACGCAACGGACGCCATGGCCTCCCGGGACGTTGCCGGTGCCGCCGCCGCCACTTTCCACGTCTACCAGCCCTTGCCGATGCCGACGTCCACGGTGGCCCCCGACGCTGCGGCCTACGCCGGCTTGGCTCCCGCGCCGAGCAAGAAGGCTAGCGCGGCCGGGGCGCAGGGCGGCGGCGGCAAGGACCGGCACAGCAAAGTGAACGGGAGAGGGAGGCGCGTGCGCATGCCGATCGTGTGCGCGGCGCGCGTGTTCCAGCTCACCCGCGAGCTGGGGCTCAAGTCCGACGGCCAGACCATCGAGTGGCTGCTCCGCCAGGCTGAGCCTTCCATCCTCGCAGCCACGGGGTCCGGCACCACCCCCGCGGCCTTCGTCTCCTCCTCCGCGCCATCCACCTCCTCCTCCCACCAGCACACCCTCCTCGGCAAGCGCCCGCGCCAGGACAGCGAAGCCGCTGGCGCGGCGGCCGCCGCGTCCTCGTTCTGGGCGGCGCTGCCGGCGCCGCGTCCGGACGCTTGGGGCTTCTCGCCGCTGGAGGCGCAGGCGTCGTACGTGCCGATGGCGCAGGCCCACCACCATCTCAACCTGCTCGCCGCGCTCTCCGGCGCCGCCAGGCGCGCTGAGGAGGAGTCCCGGTGACTCCACAGCTTCCGAGTCCTGACACGTGTGTTAAATGTGCGTGCATTGGTGCCTGTCTGTTCCTTGGGAGTGTTCTTGATTGGAGACTTGAGGTGTGCTTCGCTACCTGTCGATCGTTTTGTGTTCTGTCTGCGGTTTTAATTGGTGAAGATTTGCTGTGGTGCTAAGTGCTAACTGTAAATACGAGTCCTCAGATCTTAATTACATTCCAGCTGCATGTGTTAGTGTTTATCGTTTGTTTTTGTGTAACGAGAGTCCATGGAACCTGTTTCAATTAGTATCTGCATCTATGATCAGGCCAAGTCATTTAACAGTTACAACACAATGTTGCATTGACCTGTCAGTCATTCCGTCTGGTTCATTTCATTTCTTATCACGGGACTCTCTACAAAGATTGCAGTGTTATTAATCATATACTAGACTTTCATCGCTCTTTTGGAAGCGTGAAATGTTCATGAGCTCAATTCAGACCCTGCTGAAAAATCTTCAGTTATCCATCTATGGCTGCAGATTACACCAATGATAGCACTGGAAAAATGTCCGTTTTCCCTCCGTTCCTTTCTTTCGCACGATAATTCGCTTTCCCTGGTCTCCGAGGGGGAAGGGGGAGGGAAGGCTGCGGCTCTGCAGCTGCACAGTCGCGCTCCTGCCGCGTCTGAGCCCTTCGGCCCTGAAAGGTCGAGGCCGTTGTGTGCACGTAGACTCGATTCGTGTCAAAGCTAGAGGCAGCTTCTCGAGCTCTGAACTGTAAAGGTGCCCTACCTTTCGTACAAACTCGCAGTTGGTCACGTTCCAAACAGACGTCGTTTTTTATTTTTAGCAAGGGCTTTTTAGTTTTTAACTATAGTTTTTAATTTTTGGTTTACTATGTGTGAGATTAAAAGGATAAGAAAAACTTATATTAAGAAACTATTCTATTGAAAGTATTTTCTATAGTGATTCCTATAAACAATTTATAAAAACTATCTTAAGAAACCATTTATTTAAAAACTGGTTTTTAAAAGCCAAAGAGTAGAAGCATTAGAATAGGACGGATTTACTTGCGGTGATGCATGGCAGATTGATTAGGCCCTGTTTGTTTTGGCTTCAGTTTTTGACTTATAGTTTATTATTTCTTAATTTTGTCTTTTTCTGATTTTTAATTTTTTTTTACCTTTTTTTCTTTTTTCATATTCGTTTTCATTATTTGTGATGTACTAACATATTTTTTATTTTTAAAATTTAATTAAAATAAATCAATTAAATGTAAAATTAACTATAAACTAATTTATTTCAGTCGCGCCCTTCTTGCAGCATTGTACAGTGTACACTGAAGGACATGAAAATAACATCCACGCATCAGCTGGTAAATTAGCTGGAGTTACTGGGCAGTAAGTTAGGGAGGGCTGCAAAAAGTGGTAAAATTGTGAGAAGATTCCAATAAGAGTGACGTTGGAACATGTCGGTTGGTAGTCACCACTCACCACGTACATGGCATGCAGCGTGTCAGTACTCAGTTGCTAGTGTGAAATTTTTGGCATTTTCGATATATTTTAAATCTATATTTATAAAAAAAATCGTAGTTACATAGAAATGGAAAAAATGACAGCGTGAAGCTAACACATAGGTTTAACATTTGGCCATCGTGCGGCTCCCTACCTGTCGCCCTACCACTAGACAACATGTAATTAAGCCGGCTTAATTACTTGTCTTAATTAGTCAATGGCTGAAGTAGGCGAATAGCCATGGTCGAACGTGGTCGATGGCAAAAGTAGTCGAATAGCCGTAGTTGAATACAGCAGTGGTCGAGATAATGTGTTCGGTGGTCAAAGGTTGGGAAAGTGGCTATGACCAAAACTACTAATTAGCCGGCTTAATTATTTATCGTATGGTGGCAAGATGACAGGTAGGGAGCCGCACGGCTACGGGGCTCCACTGCCCACATGTCAGCTCCACGCTGTGTCGTTCAGTGACCGAGCAGCAGAAGTGTTATTTTGCTATTTTTCACGTGACTACAATTATTTTTATAAATACAGATTTAAAACGTGCTAAAAGTGCTAAAAACTCCTAGCGTACAGATGTACCTAACTCCCCGGGTACGTACAGGGATACTGCTTGCAGCGATCCCTGGTAATTCTCCCTAGTTTCCAGCTAGAGCCTGCTCATTTGGATTGAAAAAATGTGGCTTATAGCTGAAATTACACTGTAGCTGATAGTTACTTATTTGGCATAATTAAATTAAAAAAATTTTAAAAACAAAAAATAGGTTAGCCCATTACAGACAATGCAAATGAATACAGAAAAAAGAACTAGCAAAAAAAGTTTTAAAAAAGCTAAAAGGTCAGAAAAATAAAAATTTAAAATAATAAAAAAATAAACCAAAAATTGAAATGAGCGGAACATTAGTGTGCTCAGTTCTACTAGCTCTGAAAAACTTGGCTTAGGGTTCTGATCGAGCAAGACTGCCTCCTATCGACGTACCTCTCTGAGCACAATTTGGAGTACTTGTTCTACAGTTTCGTCGGTAGGATACAGGTACTGGTAAATACGATAGGAGGAGCTAGTCGGCAGGCAGCTAGGGATGCATGGACCCGACCCAAACAGTGCTGCCTCCTGTTCACCTTGCGCCTGCAAGCTAGTTCGTACGTACGTGACACATGCACATATCTCTGCGTCCCAGGCAGGCAGCTAGCGAGACGCAGATATGTGTGCGTGCGTGTAAGCAATCGGAAGCGTAGGCCGGCGTGACTGAGACCCGTCCGGGGAAATCGCTGTTCGCGCAGATCTCAGAGCACAAGTCTGATCGGGCTCAGACTGGCAGGGGCGGATTTGGGGTGCATGGGCCACCCCTAAATTTTTTAAAAGAAAAATAAATATATAAAAGGTATAATATATATATATATATGAGGTTTTATTTACATTTCTTCTTTTATTTTAGTCAGAAACGTCTTTCTTATAGATTTTGTATTTTAACTGTACTTTACAAAGTTATGATTTATTACATTTGAATTTTTATACTGTATATTTGAATTTTTAAAATTTGCGGTTTATGGTGCTGCTCAGTTGGGTTGAAATTGTACTGTAGCTGGCTAAAATTACACTATAGCTGATAGTGGTTTATTTGGTGTAACTAAATTAAAAAAAAGTTAAAATAGAAAAAACAGTTTAGTTCATCATGGACAATGCAAACAAATACGAAAAAAGACCCGGTAAAAAACTAAAAAAAGCTAACAAGTCAGAAAAAGATAAAATTTTAAAATAAAAAAATAAATCAGAAGTTAAAAGTTTAAGCCTAAATGAACGACCTCCGCTCGGTTGGGCTGAAAAGCTGCGGCTTATGGCTGAAATTGCACTGTAGCTGAAGGTGGCTTATTTGGCGTAACTAAATTTAAAAAAAATTAAAAATATGTTATTTCATCATGGACAACGCAAACGAATACGGGAAAAAAGAACCGGCAAAAAAGCTTATAAAAGGTTAAAAGTTTAGAAAAAAGATAAAATTTATGAATAATAAAAAATAAGTTAAAAATCAGAAGCTGAAGCTAAAACGAGTGGGGATCCAGTTACTTGAATCCTAGATCGCCTCTGGCGCCCGTCCTTTGCCGTCTGGTTGGTGGCGGCCAGCTGCCGCCTCGCGCGGCCGCTCTGCACCTTCCTCCTTTGCTATTGGACGGTACAATGCACATGCCGCCCCAGCGTGCACACTGTGCAAGCGTTGCAACTACTAGCCACTCTAGCCTTTCTTCGTTTGGTCAAATCGTGGTAAATTTTCGAGCGGCTCGTGCCGTGCGTCGATCCATCGGTGCACGCACGTACGCACAGGTCGCCGATGGCGTCGCCGCGCGCGGTCTCGGGCTCGTGCCTTTTGCCGTGCCGTGTCGTGCAGAGCCAATCCCCTTGCGCGCTGCAGTGGATAAGCTAGGAAGATGCGGTAGTATGTAGTCGTTGTTTTGGGCTGATAGTTCTGATTGAAAATTTTGAATGTAAGAGATAGTGCGGAAAAATATGTATATATAATTTTAGTTGATACAGTTAAAGTCGATACAGTGTTTACTATATTTAACTTATAAATCCACCTTAAAAAGTTATTTAACTTAATTAAAAGCAGTAAGTAAAAAAAAACCACCCCAAAGATGAAAAGAACAGGATCTCCGTGTGAAAACGTGAGCCTGATCGGCACGCGGGGCGGGGCTGGCTATGCGTGACCGTGGGATAGTCACCTTTTTACCGCGGCTTGTACGGCGTCTAATGGTTTGACGCTATCGTGCAGTTTGAACTCTACTTGACCCTGTGCTGTGCATCACATGCATGAGCTCGAGGAGGAGCGGTTTTCCAGATGGTGTCTCCTTATCAAAACCCAAAGGCAACGAACAAAGAAAATTAAGTGCAATCTGACATATACTTACTGCAATGCCAGTGCTGGTCTTTTGCTCGTTAAATTGGCCGAGTTGCCGGATGTTTATCCGTTTTTGGTGGGATGTTTATTTATTCAACTGAGTCAGAAAGGATGCGGATTTGGATAAGGAATTTTTCCTGCAAGTAGTCTTTTTTTTTCTTTTGATTGCTGTATAAATGTTTTTACCTTCGCACAAAATGCAAAGCGGGGATAGCTCAGTTGGGGGAGTGTTCGATCTAGCTCACCGCAAATTTTCCCCATCCTTTTTGCCCCGTCCAAATTTTCAGGTATCTAAGATGTGTTCCGTTTTTTAAATTTTTTTAAAAATAAATTTTTATTCAGAAATACAGAATTATACCTGCATTTTAATTTTTTTATAAAAGTAACTAATTGTTGCCCAACCATTAAGCGACTGAACCTTTTCGCCAAGCAGGCGAGCGGCATGCAAGCCAGTCACTTAACGATTGTACGATAGGTGCTATCGCCAATCACTAATCTTTAATGACCGTTTCACTTCAATCAATCACTAATTTTTTGACCACGCTGTTCATTTGGACCACTCACTAATCTTTAACCACGATGTTTTAACCACGTTGGTTCGACCTCGTTGTTCTCTTCGACTACGTTATGTCGACCACGTTGGTTTGGTCTCGTTATTCTCTTCGACCACGTTATGTCGACCATGTTAGTTCGATCTTGTTGTTCTCTTCGACCACGTTATGTCGATTACGTTGATCTATCACGTTGTTTTGATCACGTCGGTTCGACCACGTACCTGTTGTCCGACTGTTAGACGACTGCATCCTTGTCGTCCAGCGGTAGAGCTACTGCTTTCTATCACTCGGCCATTAAGCGATATGTTCTAATCGTTCAACGGTTAGGCGATGGTTGAACGACTGGAGACCTGTAAAAAATTAAAAAGCAGGGGTATTTATTTTTTTTAAAAAAAACTCTCCGTTTCTTCCGCAGGTTTCCCTTCCTAACCCAGCCGCCGTCCTTCTTTCCTTCTGCAACTCCGAATCCTACCGCAACAAGAGTACGAGACACCAGATTACGTCCTAGCTTTTTTTTTACTTGTTTATTGCATCCTGCTTCATCGCGATTCCATCAAAAAAAATTTTTGCAGCTTTAATCTTCTCTTCATTAGCAAGAAACAAGCTGGGTCATAGCGACCGTATAACTTCTTTTTCTTGTAAACTTCTAGTCAGAGATAGCAGCCTTTTCCGAGTTTATTTGCTCCTCCATCTGATCCACATGACCAGTCTAATTTCATCACCATCGAGGTTTTGATGTTGTAAGTGGCGCTTAAAGTTCGCTGCCGGTTATTGACAAGATAGAAGGGAAATGTTTGAAAGTCTGAAACTCTTTCTTGCCTGCTTATGAAGAGGTGAGATGAGGCATGATTGACTGAATTGGGCCACAAATTACTGAATTAGGATTATTTGCGTTTTACTTGTTAGGCTGTTTTCGATCTATTCCAGTCGGGTGGGGACTTCGTTGGTCGAGAGAAGATAAATTATATTTGTTCAGTTGTATGTGCCTTTGAATCCATATTAGTTGTTCAGAAATTAGAATCTGCAAATGAAAAATGGAACCAGGGTGTTTGCCATGTGTTTCGGGAAAAAAATCTGCAATCCGTAACATGTTGTATTCATGACTTAAGGCAACAAACAATTGAGATTAGGTTAGGCCTTAGGCCAAGGCATTTTTTTTCATTTGTGTTAAGCAATTATGGCCTTGTTGTTGGTTCATGTTCCCCACCAAGTGTATTTTAGTATAAATTCTGAGATGGGCTGTGCTTAATCTGTGTTTGCGAATGCGAATTCTGTAACGGTCCATTACACTATTTGTCCTGATTATGTCTACATTCCCAGTGATCAAGCATAGATCTTGTAATAGTGATTATCTTGCATAACCAGTAAAATTTTCTGCTAGGCATTGTTGCTGTGAGACAGACTACCAATGATGGGTTCACGAGGTACCAGTGCTGTGCTTTCAAGAGCTGCTCGGATGAGGCAAAAGCTGCAGTCAGCTTTGGAGGCCAGTGCGCTAGATATTGAAGATGTTTCTTATCAACATGCCGGGCATGCAGCTGTCAAGGGCAATGCAAATGAGACGCATTTTAACATCAGGGTAATTTCATCAAAGTTTGAGGGCCAGAGCCTTGTGAAACGTCACAGGATGGTGTATGATCTCTTGACCGATGAGTTGAACTCGGGCCTTCATGCTATTCCTGAATGTCACAAAAACGTTGACTTGTGCTTGTTTCAAAATAAATTGATTGCAGCAATAATGCAATATCATGTAGCCATGAATCGATTGTTAAAACAATGTTATGACATGTTTCTTTCATGATGAAGACCATGTGTCCACATTAGATTGAAGTGCGGAATTTTTTGCTGTTAATGATTGCCTGTGGGCATGAAATTTACGGAAATTATAGTGAGTACCAAATTCACTTCTTTTATTCTTCATGGTCATCAGGCGAGGTTTTTTCTTTCTGGTACTGTTGGAAGCCTTTGACAACCCCCCCCCCCCCCCGGGGGGTGATTGAAATCACTGCTGAGCAATTTTTTTTCCTAATTCTGATAGTTGACTTTGACTCTTGACCTTAGTCTAGAGTGCAAAACCAGAATAGCTGAAGCATGTTTAGCAATTTTGTGGCTGAGCCTATTCAGCCATGAATTGTCTGTCGCCCAAAAGGATGTTCAGCTGCATTTTTATGCGTGAGGCCCTGTTTGTTTCCACTTAAGATTATTATAATCCAGCTTATAATCATAAGTGGAAACAAACATCCTAAATTATAAGGTAACTTATTATAATCTAATAGCCCAGATTATTGTAATCCAATAAACTCAAAAAAAGAACTTATTTCAGCTTATTTCTCACCCTTTATCTTAATGACCATAAAACTTGACAACAATTACCCACCTTTGCCATTGGGATATTTCCCGAACGCATCCCCTCCCCTCCCCTCGCAGCGCCTCTCTCGACGCCCCTCCCCTCGCAGCGCCTCCCTTCCCAGCGCATATCTCCCAGCGCCGATGCGCCTCCCCTCGCAGCGCCTCTGTACGCCTCCCCTCCCAGCGAATCCCCTCCCACCGCCTCTCCCAGACGCGCCTCCTTCCTCTCCTCTTCCCCAAGATGGATCCCCAAGATTTTGATGATGCGGAGGCCGGACTTGCCCGTGCTCTGGCCTACCGGGATTCCGTTGCGCGAAGCCCCGGGGTCGCCGAGGAAGTCGCTGGGAGGGGCGGCGCTGGCCGAGGCGGCGCCGGCCGGGGCGGCGTCGGGAGGGGACGTGGTGCCGGGAGAGGCCGCGGAGTCGCGGGAGGCAGAGGCATGGTGGTCGGCGGCCTAGGCGCCGGCGTGGAAGGCCTCGGGGGCGGCGGCCTGGGCATGGGCGGTGACCTAGGCGTCGGCGGCGGCCTCGGTGTGGGCATCGGCCTCGGCGGCGGCGGGCTGGGCACGGGCGCTGCCAGCGCCGGCCTCAGGGGTGGCGGGAGAGCCCGCGGAGTCGCGGGCGGCGGCCTTGGCGGCGGCGTCGAAGGCCTCGTGGCCGGCGGCCTGGGCATGGGCGGCAACCTCGGGGGCGACGACCTAGGCGTCGGCGGCGGCCTCGGTGTGGGCATCGGGGGCGGCGGGCTGGGCATCGGGGGCGCCGGCCTCAGGGGTGGCGTGCTGGGATTTGGTATGTGCAGATGCTTTTTCTTGATTGTACTCTAAAGCTTGGATGAAACTGTTAATCATGCTGAAATGTGATGACCAATAAACTTGCTCGATAAACTTACTGAGATGTGAAGACGAAGCTGTTAATCTACTTGCTCGATCTGATGACCAATAAATTGTTGATGAGATGTGAAGACGAGCCGCTTCTGAGCATTTTTGCATGTGTATGTTCGTAAGAACATGGATAAAATTTTTTTTATGCCTGGCTGATTTGTATGTTGGAGCAAATCAGAACATGGATAGTCTGTATGGTTAGTCTGTATGTTGGAGCAAATCAGAACATGGTTGGCCTAGGTATACAGAACATGGATAGTCTGTATGGTTGGCTGATTTGTGCTATTCTTGTATGTTGGAGCAAGCAGTTGGAAAATAGATTGTCTACCATGCTGGAAATGTCCATATCTGATATGAGGAAATGGCTTGAACTCCACTAGTCTGAGGGTTTGACCTAGCCGTTCAGTGGACCATTTCATCGGTTAATGAGACGACCACCTTAGTTTTTCATACTTTGCCGCAGCTTGTCTGCAAATCTGTAGAGCAAGCGCGGAGATTATGGAAGGCTGTTAAGTATGGAGAATTTTAGTACTCACAAGTAGTACTAGCTAGCAGCAGTAGTTGTATATACACACACTATCTGAAGCTTGTCATCGCTCTTAAACTATACCCCCGTAATATTTTTGTGACTGGAGAGGGATACTGGGCCATTGCTTGCTACTGAGCTCAGGATCTCTCTAGTTACTTTAGTTTATGCAAGGATAGCATTAGCATAGCACCTGAAGTTGTTTTTGGGCTGAAGTCTGTCAGAGCTCGTAAACAAATATTTATATGGATGTTCTTTTGTTCAAAACTGTCCAAAGGAATGCAACAGATGATGGTATTGCCTATTATTTTCCTCAGGAGCGGCTGCCAGCACCGGCCTTGGGGATGAGGACCTCAGAGCCTACGGTGTGGATGACAGTAGCTCCCCACCTTCGGTGCAGCGTCGAAGACGGGGATCTGCTGAAGGAGAGGATGCCGACATGGTAAAATTACTTAGCTTTTACTTGGTCATAGCCATCTTTGTGTATATCCATGCAACTGCACATAAAATTGAAATTTATATATGTATGTGTTGTATCGAATAGAAGGAGGAGTTTGACAAAGCAGATTGGTGTGCATCGAACATTAGGACTTTTGTGAAATTTGCATCGAAGAAATACGTGCTGGTAATAGGCCTAATGGGGTTATGAATAATAGAGGCTACAAGAATATTGCTGTTAAGTACATGCAAAGGACAGGCTTACGTCATTCTAGAACACAGTTGAAGAACCGATGGGATTTGCTTAAAGGCTTGTACAGCTTTTGGCTAAGCCTTCTCAAGGATACAGGGCTTGGTTGGGATGATACTAAAGGTACAGTGGATGCTACTGATGATTACTGGAAAAAAAGTCACCAAGGTAACAATTAGCTGACTATAAACGTTTTATGTACAATTGAAAAAAAGAAGTGTGCTTACAAATGTTTTTTACCATCTTTTCAGGGACGTTCAGAGTGGAAGAAGCTGTAGCATGGTCCACCGGAGTGTGAAGAATTGTTGAAGGAAATGTTTGGCATGGTTGCAGTTGATGGTTCATCTTCCTGTATACCTGGTGAGTTTATTGGAGGAGAAGGTGCAGGGGCTGTTGGAGGAGGTGCAGGGGCTGTTGGAGGAGGTGGAGGGGTTCATGGAGAAGGGGTTGGAGAAACACATGTAGGACATGGATCATTGGGGAGCAAATCAAAGGGTACCAATCCATTAAAGAGAGGTTCAAGTAGCACTGCTACTAGCCCACAAAAGATAGGAAAGAACCCCATGGTTAAGATAATGAAGGGTATTCATAACACTTTGGAGAACAATTGTGCTATTGCCAACAAGGTGGTGCAAGGTGAATTGAGGTACAATTCCATTAAAGAAGTGATGAACTTGGCTGTGGAGTGCGGGGCAGCAGAGGGAACTGCAGAACATTTTATGGCTACCCAACTATTTGTGAAAGCAGAACACCGTGATATGTTCAAAACATTTACCACCAAGGAAGGAAGGCTTGATTGGTTGAAGAGGTGGTGTGTGAAGGAAGGCTTGAAGTAGTAGTCAATCCAAATGTTTGCAATCACTTTGTGTTAATTTATTATTTGCATGAACTTATCTACTTTGAGTTGGTTATGTAATTTTTGGTTGAACCTTTGTTTGACAACATATGGTTTCTATATACTTATCTACTTTGAGTTAGTTATGAAATATTTGGTTGGACCTTTGTTTGACAATATTTGTTGCAATGTATGTAGATTGACTTGTATGAGAGTGATGAGGATGAAACATTTGTGGTTGCACGGAATCAACTTGACATGATGAAACAATATGGAGCAGTAACTTGTGCATTTGGTATGTACTATACTGACACTTATTTGAACAAATCTGAGAGAATTGAACCTGATGAGTCTGGTCATGATTGGGTTATGAAAACTCTTAGAGTTCCAAAAGATTGCTATGATATGTTTAGGATGAGTAGGCCACTATTTGATAGATTGCATGACTTGTTGGTGACGTCTTATGGTTTGAAGTCAAGCAACAAGATGTCTTCTATTGAAGCTTTGGGTATGTTTCTATGGACTGTCGGGGCTCCTCAGTCATTCACTCAAGTGAAAAACAGATTTGCGAGGTCAAAAGAAACAATTAGTAGAAAATTCAATGAAGTGTTGGACAGTGTTTACCTCCTATCAGCAGATATTGTCAAACCTAGAGATCCAAACTTCACGAATATACACCCAAGACTGCTAGGTTCCCGGTTTTATCCTCATTTTAATAATTGTATATGTGCAATAGACGGCACTCACATACCCGTTGTGGTGCCTTCGGCAAAGGTGGTTCAACATGTTGGTCGGTATGGTTATTGCACTCAAAATGTGTTGGCGATATGTGACTTCGACATGAGGTTCACCTTTGTTGTTGCGGGATGGCCTGGATCAGTACATGACATGAGGGTGTTCAATGATGCTTTACGTAAATATGCCACGCAGTTCCCACATCCTCCAAATGGTATAGTAACATTTTAACTAGTTATCTCAAAAAGTTGCATACTGTAGCTATATATCTCATTGTGTATGTTTACATTTTGTAGAAAAATTTTACCTTGTCGACTCAGGCTATCCAAATCGACCGGGTTTTCTAGCTCCATACAAAGGGACCAAGTACCATTTACCAGAGTTTCGAAATGGACCACGCCCTAGTGGCAAGAAGGAGGTATTCAACCACTTGCATTCATCACTTCGTAATGTGATTGAGCGATCTTTTGGTGTGTTAAAGATGAAGTGGAGAATTTTGTTGGACTTACCAAGTTATCCAATGCTCAAGCAAACCAAAATAATACATACATGCATGACACTCCATAACTTCATTCGGGATAGTGCGTTGAGTGATGAAGAGTTTGACCGGTGTGATCGAGATGAAAACTATATGCCGATGCCTTCCTCTCATGTGGGTTCAAGTCAATTGGGAGATGAAGAGGGGGGCATGAATGCCTTCCGTGATAATATTGCTAATGCTTTATTTGCTAGAAGAGAGTAATTTGTTTGTAAGAGCATATTTGTACGAACATATGATCATGGATATTTGAATAATTAAGCTTTTCTACCACTTATGTATTCAAATTCTTATGTTACTAATGTTTTGCAAGTCCAAACTAATAAAAAACATGTCATAAAAGAATAAATAAGTCACCAAAAAAGGTCAAGGGCATTGTAGTCTTTAAACATTTGAATACAACAATCCATAACTCTGATAATCCAGGCTGCCAAACACCTGACAGTTTATTCCCACCAACTTATTATAATCTAGCTTATATAATCCCTCACCTATAAGCTGGATTATAATAATCTTAAGTGGAAACAAACAGGCCCTTAATACAGCATCGACTGCTTTTTCACAGAATCTCTTTTAAGGTTGCAATGGTAATATCTTCACCACCGATCTTACCATTCCCTGCAGTGTTTTAAGCATTATCTAAATTTTGAGGAGTTCAAAATTTCAAGCTTTGAAAAATTCCAGTTGGCGCTTACTTTTTTTGTCTGGGCCACTTGGCTGGCTCTCTCTGCCATAATGTATCACTTGATGAGGGTATGTGGCCAGGCTTTGGCAAGGCTGCAAGACTATTGCAAACAGTGCTTTTGGTTGCTACTTGCTAGAGAAACCATGAGCATGAGCAGGAATGCAGATTGCTGGCCAATCTGCTGCAGCTGCTGCTACTGGTGCCTTTGTAACAGTTATCGGCAAACCCTTTTTTACCCTTTCTGACTGTCTAAGGACTAAACTGGTACAGCCTGCAGAGTTGGTTCCCCTGTTGCTAGCTTCACTCGCCGCATCCACGCTTCGTCTGGGAAAAACGCAAGGCCGAAATGTCAAAAATGTTGCCCCCGTGCAGGATCGAACTACAAGACCTTAAGTTTACTGACGCTCTACCACTGAGCTATAGGGGCTGGGTTTTATCTATTGGACCATGCACCAGTGGTAATTTCCATTAGCACCAAGAATAGCTCAAGTCGCACCAAAATGGACTGGAATCAACAAGCTTCCAGGAGCAAATGCATCTGATCTCGCAGAAGGGATAGCTTTCTGGAAAATGAATACAAAGCAACAAGAATAGCTCAACTTACACCCACACATCCACTGTATATAATTTATCTGCTGTCAGCATCTCAGCGCCCCACTCCAACTAGCTTACGACTTAAGCTTCTGGCTGCGATTTTTAGATTATGGTTAAAATTGCACTGTAACGGCTGTTAGCTTTTTCTAAGAAAAATAAAGAAAAAAGAGAAGAAAACAATTATATCATCACAAACAATGTAAAGAAATAAGGGGGAAAAGAAAAACCAAAAAAACCCCCAAAAGCTAAAATAAGCCGAATTTAGAAACCAACATGTTCTAAGTGGTTTTGACTTAAATAAGCCGAAAGCCAAAATAAGACATAAACTGAAGCCGTTTAGGGCCATCTGCCTCTTCAGATGTTCATTGATCTTTCCCATTGCTCCCTGTTAAGTGTAACTAAGCTTTTGACTTAGCTGCAGGCATGCAGCCTGGTTTTTTCACATAGTTTAACACAGGCAATTCACATTACAGTACGGCTCCGTAAGTCGGCGACAATGAAACAGGTAATAGAGTTGAATACCAATCCTCCATCGAAAAAAAAGTTAAATGCTACCAGGAAAGACAAATATTTTACCATGAATCTGAATCTCTGTACTGAGCAAATAAGTATTAACTGGCAACATTTTCAGAAAATACAATCAGAGAAACTGCCCATGGAAAGCAATAACATTTGGAGAAATTAAAAGTATATAACAAAAGTGAGTAGTCACGTGCACAATGCAGAGTTTATTCCACATCTTCCTCCTTATGAACAACAAGCTCGCCTTCAGTGAATTCACACGGTTTGATGGCCACAGCAAATTGCTTGCGCATTTTCCTCACAACGAATGCCTCAGTTTCTTCACATATTGTTACCACAGTTCCATTTCGCCCAAGACGTCCAGTACGACCAGCTCTTTGGGCATAATGTGTAGAGTCTGTTGGAAGATCCAGATTAACCACAAGGTCGCATTCTGGCACGTCCAGTCCTCTCGCAGACAACTCATTTGTCACTAGAACTCTGAACTCACCGTCCTTGAACTTTTTCAAGACCGTTGACCTTGCAAGCTTCCCAAGATCTCCATGTAGCTCGGCAGCTTTCATCCCACGGGTCTCCAACTTAAATACAACATCCTTCAGTGGCTTGGTGTTGTTCATAAATGCAATCACTGTCTGTGCTTCCAGAGCAAGGATGCATCTCCTTAAAGTGTCGATTTTGTGTTGAGCCTTGGATGTACAATAGTAATGTTCCAAAACGGTGGTAAGCTGTCAACTGCAGCTTGATTCACTGAGTTTGATGGAGAACTGGAGTTGGCTTCAGTCTGGGACAGCATGGGTCTTGGAACAGTGATCGAGTCGAGAGGAGCAACACTCTTAGCTCTAACAAGAACTGGCTCATGGCCCCAACTCCTGGCTGCACGCATAACTGAAAACGGTATTGTTGCTGAAACCAAGATAGTCTGACGCTCAGACCGCCTAGCAAGTGGGCCAAGAATGTCAGTAGATGAAGTACCAGATTTCCTTCCAACATGCTGCAGTACTCTATGCATATCCCCACGGTAATTAAAAGACAAAAGCTGGTCGACTTCATCCAGTACAAGAATGCAGCAGCCATGAGTGTGTAGCTTACCCGCTGCTGAAATTTCTGAAATACGGCCAGGTGTTCCAACAACAATAATTGGCCTGTTCCTCTTCAATGCTTCTTCTTGCCTCGAACGGTTAGCACCGCCAACAAGTTGCTGGACGAGCCTCTTATCATCTGAACCCAAAATCTTCTCCACTTCTCGCACTATCTGCATTCCTAATTCTCTTGAAGGAGCAACAATAACTGCTTCTGTACCTGATTTCTTGTCAGAATTATCTCGTTCTGTATGCCTCTTCAGGGGGCCTATTTCTGAAAGAATAGGAAGAAGGTACGCAAGTGTTTTCCCCGAGCCAGTATGTGATTGGATCACCACGTCATGCTTTTGTGACATGACAGGAATAGCAGCGGACTGGACCTCAGTTGGACAAGTCAGGCCTTCCTTGCTCAAGCGATCAATGAGCAAAGGCGGCAAACCGAGCTCTTCAAATGACTTCGCAGAAAACAGAGCCTCATCTATCTTCAGTGTCTTCTTCACCCCCTCCGACTTCGGCAAGGCACTCTTCGCTGGTCTGAGATTAGGCGAAGAAACCTTCTTTGGTCTCACATTGAGGGCAGAAGCTCTTGAGCTTGGCTTCGGACCTCCAGTTCGTGTCACTTTTTCCTTCTTCACATATTCAACTTTGCTTTGGACTTCCAGGCTTGCAAGAGTTAGTGGGCCGACCCTATCCTCGACAATTTGACCACCCTGCCAAGCGGTCTGATGAAATTCATCTGCCCGTGTAGCGACAGCATCCTGAAAGGAAGATGGTCGCCGGTGACGAAGCATGACCGAGAAGATGCCAACGCAAGAACATTCCGATGAACTTGCCCGATAGCCAGCCGCATTTATGCTACGCTGGCAATGCCAAACACGGCACCTCACCTCGATATTCTCTCTTTCAAACTCTCATCTCGCAAGTTCACGACAGGGTGCGCTTGTGGCTGCAGACAACCAGATCAGGTGAGTTGGGAAAACTTCCTAAAAAGTACCAAAATAGAGAAATATAATGTAAAAAAAGGGATTTGGAGGGATTCATTGCAGCGTTAAAAAACGAATGCAATTCTTAGGGAAAAGGGACATCTAATCCGGCACAAAGTTAAGGCTTTGAAGCATAGAACTATACATATCAGCATGGGGCCTAATTAAGTATCTAACCCAATCGAGTGAAGCTGCCGAAGCCAAGCGATGCAATGGGGTACACCTAGCCACGCGGAAGCCAAGCGGTTGCTGCCGAGTCGGACTGGGACCACAGCCTGCCTAGCCCATTTAACTTGGCACAACACTCGGCCTTTACAAGTTGGCGCCGCCCGATGGTGAATCAGCCATTTGAAGCAATCGTTTCACTACTTTTGAGTTCTTGTTCTCATACATATTGTTGGTTTCGAGAGTTTCTGTTAAGATGAAATGTACGTATAGAGAGTGTATAGGCATCGCCTGGATTTTTTTTCTGTAATTATCATCTAAATTTGTGACTCTTGGATTAGAAATCAAAGGACTCCTTGTTTTTGAATAGGGGAGATTTTTTTTAATTGGAAGAGGGTAGAATTCAAAGGGGAGGGGGAGAATTCATAGCCATTGGATCTCTAATCTAACAGTAGTAAATCTAAATGATAGTTAGAAAGAAAACATCTGGATGATGTTTAACAAAACCCATACGTATATTGCTTTGGTTAACACCAGAACAAGATTTTAAGATGACTAGTACACCACTACACCCTAAAAAAAAGCTGACTATTACGACGCAGTTTTTATCCATGTCAAACAAAAGAAAAGAACAACGTAGCCAATTTCCAGACCTGTCAGCACCTGGCAGGACGGAAACTACCGGAATACCACACCACTTGACAACCGGCAGGTGCTAGAGAAAAACAGGACAAGCGTATCTCAACCCTAGGCGGCATTAGAATGTACATGCAATTGAATTGAAGAAATTGCTCCAGTTGACACAAAGCGTACACGTTCTTATTCAAGACAAGCTTATTGCACGGGCACTGGTGCTACTTTCTACAGGCCATATGAATTGAGCCGTCACAGCTGCTCACTGTTTGCATCCATGGCATCCTCCAGTTCCAGAACGGGTTTGGCAATGCACAATCGACCACGATGTCGAGCACACATCTACATGATGATGCAGCACTCTTCTGAAATCTAAGCTACTAATCTTGGGTGGTACTGAGTTCATGGCTGATCCTAGAAGAACCTATCAACAGATGGATCAGACTCCGCCAGGCTGCCTTCAAAGTTCACCTTACAGCCACTAGGGAACTGCAACCCAGCTTGCCCGCAGCTCTGCCTTGTAACCTGAGGACATGACCGGACATCTAGATACTCAAGAGCCTTGAAGGATTCGATCACATTGCTGATTCCCGCAACTGTGAGCCTAACACAGCTGCTGATCTTCAGAACTCTCAATTCAAACTGAAATTCGTTTGCTTCCATGCCCTGAAATGCTGCATCAGTTATTTGGTCACAGCACCCCACATCAATAGCCACAAGAAGTTTACAGTTAGACAGCAGGCTTCTCAATGAGGTGTCTGTTATTTTCATGCACCAGTGCATCCTTAATCTCCTCAGGCTGCTACAGCAGGCAAGAGCTAGTGCTTCTATGGACTCATCACTGACATCCCGGCATCCACCAATGACTAGAGTCTCCAGGTTACGGCAGAACTTAGCTAGTGAATAGATGGAATTATCACCCACTTTGTTGCAATCCAACAACTTTAATGATACCAAAGATGACGAAGAGACCTCAGCAATTTTGCAAAGTCCAGGATCGCCAACTTTATTGCATTTGCTTATGTCTAGTGACTTTATATTATGACAACCATCAGCTAGAGCTGAGATTCCAGCATCTGTTATGCTGTTACACCCTGCAGCTCCAAGCTCTTCCAAGTTTAAACAGCTCTTTGATAGAGCAAGCAATAAATTATCAGTTGTTAATCTGCAACCTGTGATGTGCAACTGCCTCAAATTTTGGCATCCCAATGCAACCGCCTTTAAACCTTTGTCACTAAGCTTTCTGCAGTTAGAGACATCTAGGGATTGTAGAGATGGCAGTCCATCTCCTAATTTGACCATTCCTACATCAGTAATACCTATAAGACACATGAATAGTGGCAAATGTCAATGGGTTATCATTATATTAAGGAAATAGCAAGAATTTCACACCCAAATCAGATATTACTTGTTCCATTTATCAACTGAAATTTGAATATGGCTTACGAATGTGTAATTTATCAAACGA
The DNA here is from genome assembly GCA_017311315.1 of Dendrocalamus latiflorus. Lineage (NCBI taxonomy): Eukaryota > Viridiplantae > Streptophyta > Magnoliopsida > Poales > Poaceae > Dendrocalamus > Dendrocalamus latiflorus. The sequence goes on from CM029633.1 coordinate 27,451,392, forward strand.
AAAGCCAAGTGTTAACTATGGATTACATGCTTCATTTCTCAAACAACCGTTTAGGTTCAAGAGAACATAAAAATTAAAGGCTTCAGCTCACGCTTAAAATTGTATGCCTATATCCAAAATGGCACTGAAAGATGTTGGTTTCAGTTCTGAGTTATGACTTACATCAATGCATCAAAACCAAGACCCACAACCTCTAGCAACAATCATAACTTAATGGTGTAGAAAATTAGCAATATTTACGACTGTGTCAGAGTACATCACAAAGGACCACAACTTGGATGAATAAAATTGTTTATCCAAATCACATTTGCCAGGTTCAGCTTTCCCTAGCCAAACTGTCCAAATTGAACTGATGGAACTATAACCGTAACAAAATATTGAACATAACTTTTCCTCAGAGCTGTAAAAGTAGTACAAATGGGATTCCTCTTCGCAAGGACCAGCATGCTCTAGTTCTACAAGCAAAATTAAGGATAACTGACCATTTTCAACTGACCTCATATGGAATTAAACATAGCATAACCAGGGTTACAGATATCTCTATGATCCCATAGGAGACCAACATCTCCACTAGAATTGAATTCTCCAGTCTATACTTCATTACTTCTCGCTTCAAATTAGAGAAGTATCTGTCTGGGTAATTTCGTAGGATTCAAATATGCATCAGGTGTGGTTTACCAGTTTGTAAGTGATTAAATTTATGGTTCACATGTATGTGATTAAACGGTTCTAAATTCACAAAACTGAAATGATGCAACAAAATTGTTCCTCGGAAGCTAAAAAAGATCTACTCTTTCCTATATTTATATGGTAAGAAACAAGAAGTCACAGATCTAATCCACGAAAAGGACCAGATTTTTTTCTATGCCAATTCACACACACAAGCTGCACAGATGGATCGCGCCGACAGAGAAGGTATCACCTTTGCAATTCTGCAGGGTGAGGACCCGGAGATTGCGGAAGCCCCCGGCGATGACGTCCAGGTCGTCGTCGATGACGCCGGGGTAGAAGGAGCGGGACGGCGACTGGGAGAGGTCGAGCTCGAGGACGCCCGGGAAGCGCGCCGCAAGGCGGCGCAGCATGGCGGGGCCGGCGCGCGCGCGCAGGCGCCGCCGCTCGGAGCTCTGGATCCGGAGCCAGCGGCGGCACACTAGCCCGAACGCGTCGCGCTCCCCCTCGGGCCCCAGCCGCGCGAGCACCGCACAGAGCTCGTCGTCGGTGAGCACCTCGTTGATGAGGGCCCCACCGCCGCCGCCGCCTCCCGACGGTGGTGCTGACATGGCCGGAGTGGCGTAGTTAGGAGAGTGCTTTTCCTTTTCCTTTTTCCTTTTCAGTTTCTTTTCGTGAAGCTGAAAGCCTGAAAGTGTGAGGTGTAGTGTAAACTGTGTAGTGTATGTTAAAATGTTTGAGACAAATGTTTGCAATGGAACTAAATGATTCACATCTATTCATTCTGAAGGTTCGTACAAATATTTATAAGAGATGAAAAGGTGTCTGTATGGAACAGACACATGTACAACATTGGGCAGTTTGTAACTGATGTTAACACTCCCCCTTGACCAATGTATCTTCACATGATCATCTTGATTCATCATCTTGAAATAACTCCTCCAAAAATCCTGTAGGGAAAATATGAGAAGAATCGATAGAGTTGATATGCCATGAAAAACTCCTTTAAAATCCAATGGGAAAATTTTAAGGAGAAAAATGATACAACATATAATTAGTATTGTCTCATTGTAAACTCATATGAGAAAAAACTTTGCAGGAGAAAACTCATAGATAGTTTAGAGGACAATATATGTCATTGATATCTCCTAAAAAAACCTCGATGGGAAAAATAGGAAATACGACATATGCTTATGCTAATATTGTCTCATTAAAAACTTTATATGAGAAACCTTGTGAGTAAAACTCATACAAAGAAAAGAGTGCAATATGATGCTTTGGACAGAGTAATATTTAGGAGATTTCTCCCCCTGAACCTTGCAAATCTCGAAGTCGTCGCATACCAATTCCTTGAACACATTTCTGGAACGAGGAAGCTGGTAAGGACTTAGTAAACAAATCAGCGAAGTTATCACATGATTTGGTTTGCAAGATGTTTATTTCACCCATTTGTTTTAACTCATGGGGGTAAAACAACTTAGGAGAAATATGCTTGGTTATGTTGCTCTTGATGTAGCCTGTCTCCATCTGTGTAACACAAGCAGAATTATCTTCATAGATAATAGTTGGTGAATCGATGGCACCAATGCCGCACGATTGTTGTATGTGGTTAATCACTCTGCGAAGCCAAACACATTCGCGTGAGGCCTCATATAGTGCAATTATTTCAGAATGATTTGTTGAGGTAGCCACCAGAGTCTGTTTTGTAGACTTCCATGAAATGGCTGTTCCTCCATGTAAGAACACAAAACCTGTCTGGGATCGGCCATTATGGGGATCAGATAAATAGCCGGCATCAGTGTATCCAATCAGATTAGGATCTGGGTTCTTTTGGAAAAATAATCCAAGATCTCTTGTACCATTAACATATCTGAGGATATGTTTTACTCCCGTCCAATGCCGTTTGGTAGGAGCAGCGCTATGTCGAGCTAGCAAGTTCACTGCAAATGCAATATCAGGTCTGGTGCAATTTGCAAGATACATAAGCGCTCCAATGACACTGAGATAAGGATAATGAGGTCCCAGAATCTCTTCTCCATCATCCTGTGGTCTGAATTGATCAGTTTCCATTTCTAGAGATCGAACAACCATAGGAGTTTTGGATGGATGTGATTTGTCCATATTGAATTTCTCCAATATTTTCTGGATATATGCTGATTGATGCACTAAAATTCCAGTGGGAAGATGCTCAAGTTGTAAACCTAAGCAAAATTTGGTTTGACCCAAATCCTTCATTTCAAACTCCGTCTTTAGATGATTGCGTGCTTCATCAATATCTTGTGGGTTGCCGATGATATTTAAATCATCAACATATACTGATATGATGCAAAATCCCGTTTGGGACTTTTTGATGAAAACACATGGACAATCATCATTGTTAGTGTATCCCTTCTGCAAAAGGAACTCACTAAGTCGGTTATACCACATTCTTTCCGACTGCTTTAAGCCATAGAGTGACTTTTGAAGCTTTACACAATACATGTTGCGATTTGCGTTTGGATCCGGTATAGAGATTCCATCAGGGATCTTCATATATATGTCCGAATCAAGTGACCCATATAGATATGCAGTCACTACGTCCATCAACTGCATAGATAGACGATTTTGAACAGCCAGAGATATAAGGTATCGGAATATTATTCCACTCATAACTGGAGAATATGTTTCATTGAAATCAATGCCGGGTCTCTGCGTGAACCCTTGTGCTACAAGCCTCGCTTTATGTCTCACCACCTCATTGTTCTCATTCCGTTTCCGGACGAAAACCCATTTGAATCCCACAGGAAAGATTCCTCGAGGTGTAGGTATTGCATGAGTGAATACCTCTCTTTTAGTGAGCGAGGTTATCTCTGCTTGAATTGCATCTTTCCATTGATTCCAGTCCGAGCGCTTTCTGCACTCTGCTATGGTCTTAGGATCTGGATCATTTTGGATGATTTCTGCAATTGCTTCAGAGAAATAGATGTCGACAATTGTAGACTTTCTGTCATATGATTCTCCAGATTCAATATAGTTGATGGAAATTTCAAGCACCCCTTGTGATGTATCATTATTTCCCAAAATGATTGCATCAGGGTGATCCGATGTCCCAACATCAGTAATTGAGTGCACTGTTGATGTGGGATGTGAAGGTTGAACCTCCACAGGGTGTTTCTCAACGTAAGGTTGAATTACATTTACTGGGTTAGAAGATTTGTTCTTCCCTTTCCTTTGCTTGGTAGAAGCTGCATCTGTGGAAATAGCCGTACTTCTCCCCCTCTTACTAGGGAGTTGAGTAGTTTTATTTGGTACCTCTACTCTTTCCGGCACATTTCTCGCAGGATTATAGGATTTTGTAACACCCTTATAATCAGTAAATGCATCTGGCATGTTATTTGCAATGTGTTGCAAATTAATGATCTTCTGAACTTGAAGTTCAGTTTCAGAAGTACGTGGATTAGAGTTGGAGATGTCTATGGCATCCCAATTGATTTCCTGGCATTTATTGTGGTTTTCAATTCCTCCCCTAATGCCGGGAAATGATCTTCATTGAAGATACAATCAGCGTACCGGGCAGTGAATAGATCCCCTGTTAGGGGTTCCAAGTATTTAATGATCGACGAAGATTGATATCCCACGTAGACCCCCAATTTCCTGTGTGGGCCCATAGATGTACGCTGCGGTGGAGAGATCGGTACGTATGTAGCGCAACCGAACTTCCGCAGATGGGAAATATTTGGTGTATTTCCACGTACTAGTTGCAACGGGGAGGTTGCATGATATGCAGTTGGACGCAATTGAATCAAGTCAGCAGCGTGTAAGACTGCGTGACCCCAACATGATGAGGAAAATTATAAGCAATTCTGTTGGTCACACTTTAAGTGATGCAAAATTTCCCCAATCCTCAGATTTTATGTGCACCGCATGTGCCACTGGGAAATTAATTTTGAGGCCCTCTTACCTCAAAATTCATACCGAACCTCTAGAGTTCCTTGAACGCATTCAAGGTGACATATGTGGTCCCATTCAACCATTGTCTGGATCGTTCAGGTATTTCATGGTTCTAATAGACGCATCTACACGATGGTCTCATGTGTGTCTACTTTCCACACGGAACCATGCATTTGCTAAGATTGTTGCACAAGTTATCAAACTTAAAGCACAATATCCTGAACATCAAATCCGATCAATCCGAATGGATAATGCTGCTGAATTTTCCTCACGTGCCTTCAATGATTATTGCATGGCTTTAGGAATTCAAGTTCTGCCGCGGGCCACGCCGGCGCCGGTCTCCGCGATCTCGGGCCGCCGCAGGCTCCGGCTTCGCTGGCTTCGGCCATGGGTGGCGCATCTGCGGGCGCCAGCCATGGGCGCCGCCTCCGCGGGCCAGCCGCTTTGCGCCGGGCCGCACTGGACCGCGCCGGCCGTGCCTTCCGCGCCGTGCGTCGTCGCTGGTGGGCCTCCTCGGGCGTCGCCTCGCCACCGGCCGGGCCCCACCGCGTAGCGCCGCCGCGGGCGCCGCCTCCTCGCCGGGCTTCGCCAGCCGTGTGCCGCGCCGACCGCGCCGGGCTGCGCCGGCCTCGGGTTTGGGCCGCGTCGCCGCGCCTTCGGCCGGGCGCCGCCTCTGGTAGCCCCGGGTGCCGCCACGGTCGCCGGCCGGCCGCACCAACCGGCTCCCTCCCCTCCCCTCTCCTCCCGGTCTACGTCGAGGAGAAGGCGTCCTCTGCAGAGGAGGCCGGTGGAGGAGTGCGAATCCGGAGTCCAGGACGGCGGTTTGCCGCCTCGGAGGCGTGCGCCGGGCGCCGGTAAGGGCCATAGCGCGAAGCCCTCGCCGGTGGGAAGACGTCGTGCGCCTCCCATGGACGACGACAAGCCGGCGAAGATCCGTGACCGGTCGCGATGAAGGTAGTGGTCGCCGGTGTGTGGGGTGGGTGTTGATGGCAAGGGGCAAAAAGAAGTTGCAGGTATTCACACAAAGAATCAATCGAAGCAAGAACACCAAGTAATGCGTTGTGATGCTTTTCACAAAGATTGATCTGATCATTCTCCATACCTTGTCTGCTTTTTCAATGTGTGAATGATTTGAGCGTGTGGATGGCAGAGCGTGTGAATGGCAGAACGTGTGAATGGCAGAACGCGTGCTGATAACGTGTTAAAATGTTTGAGACAAATGTTTGCAATGGAACTAAATGATTCACATCTATTCATTCTGAAGGTTCGTACAAATATTTATAAGAGATGAAAAGGTGTCTGTATGGAACAGACACCTGTACAACATTGGGCAGTTTGTAACTGATGTTAACAGTGTAGACGTGGAAATGGATGGACTGGTCTGGGCCGCTTCCTCACTCCGGAGTTCAATCTAGGTCAAGTTGTTTCATAGTTTTTACTTCAGTTTTTAATTTTTCTATAATAACTAACTTTTAAACAAAATAATTTTTTAAGATCAGGTTTACTAGTTAATTATAATATATACTGTACTGACTTCATTTATATTGGTAAAAATTGCACATGAGTTTCTATTACTCTGTAATTTTTCAAATAAACAGCCTAAAAATCAAAAGCACAATTAAAAACCATAAGTCTCAGCTAAAAAGAACAGCCCTAAGGGTCGCTCGTTTCTCACTCAATTACTTAGGCCCCCATGTTCTCACTTATAAAAACACTTAGACCCCATATACTGCAAAAGGATTTTGTATTTCTAATTCGAGAAAATTGATTTTCTACCGCTCAAAGATGAAAGATGCCAGTCTAGCAAAATACTACTGGTGTTCTCCAAATTAGGCCTTATTTACGGTTCATCCAGTTTATTGCTTCACAAAGAGTGCTTCTATGCTCTCCGAAAAAAATAATAAAGCGCACCTAAAGTAGTGTTGTTATTAGTGGGGTAACACTTCCTATTCCATGCCCACCCTCCCCTCTATCTTGCACTTGTTGCTCAGCTTGCTTAAGAGCAAATCATCAAGAAGTTCCAACTCCACAAGTGGTTCTTCCACGCGTAAACCTTACAACTGGCCTAACATCTGCGCACAGGTAAGCACAAAAACACCTCAAAATTCAGATCCGGTGCATCGTTGCAGAGCGTAAATTTCACAAATTTTAGGCCTAATTAACCTTTGGACACGAAATTCATTTACATTCGTGTTGTGTTGGCTTTTCCTGCACTCATTTTCCCAGGATTTTTTGTTTCACCTGGACTGGAAACTGCCGGCAACACCTCCACTTCACATTCTGTCCTGGTGCACTCTACTTCCTTGCTGACGCTGATCATTCCGAGCTTTCCGCTGCAGAGACCGCCTTTCTCAATAGGTGATCATGGTCACGACAGGAAATAAGAAGCTGGGGGTGAGATATGCTGAAGGTGTTAGCACCTCCTATATTTTTGTTATTCGGTCTATTTCTATTGAGGGAGGGTCCTGTGCTACCTCGAGCTGATGATAACTTTGGCAAAGCAAAACGTGCCAAAGTATGGTACGATAACTTCAGTGAGGCGTGATGCAACGGGGATTCACCCTAGACGAGATCCGAAGACAACCCCAGATGAGATCCGAGGTAGGTATATTGGGACATCCACCCCGAACAAGGTTCGAGGTAGCCACATCGAGTGATCCACCCTAGAGGAGGTCCGGAGGCCAACTACCCCGAATAAGGTCTGATGTAGCTGCATCGGGGGATGCACCTTGGATGAGGTCTGGGACAAACTCTGGACGAGGTCCAAGATAGCCACATTGGGGGATCCACCCTGGATGAGGTCCAAGGTAGTCACATCAAGATGAGGTCTAAGGTAGCCATGCACCGAGGCCCTGTCAACACCCTCATAGAAGGAAAGCCGACGACATTGCGAATCTCGAATGTGGAGGGACCCACTTGACATGATGGATGAAAATACCCCTTGGCGCAAGCTAAGATCCAAGGGCAAAATGTAACTTTAGGTGTTTCCCCTCCACTCTATAAATAGGATCCCTAGTAAATGGGGAGACAGAGGCCACTTATAATATGAACTACACTTGTGCAATACATTGGTACCTCTTCTAGAGCTAGTTTCTCGTTGGACTCCCCCTTCGCATCCTCGGTAGTCTAGACATCCGATCGAGTGTGCCTACAAGTTTTACTGACTGATCTCGTATTGATGACAATTAGCGCTGTTCGTGGAGATTTGAGCGAGAAATAATGCCACCTAGGAAGGTGAAAGCACAGAAAGTCACTGAGGTGGGAGGCATGAGCCCTCCTCTAAGGCCAAAGTCATGTCAAATCGCAGCTCGCACCACTCGAGCCCTCAGGGCCCCACAAGATCCCTCCACTGAGGCTCAGGTCACCGGTGAGGCCACGACCTCCAAGGAAGTCGGGCCCTCGAGTGTACATGCAGAGGTCAAGTGGGAGTTAGAAGATCTCTAGAGGTAATTGAGGGAATCGTAGGCGCTCTACGATCTACGGCCAAGGCTCGTTAGGCAGGGGAGCTTTGGGTGTAGCTTGAGAGAGTGCGGGTCAAAGGAAGACCCCTTCCCTCGGCTCCATCACCAAGGGGCCTTCGGCCGTAATGCCATCATAGAGGCCTCAAGTGTTGGCTATGCTCTAGGGCCCTCACCTTCGCTCCTCCTCCACCCCATGGACTTCGACGTTGGGTAGGTCTACTGCATCATCTCTGTCATGTGGGGTGTCAACCCACAACGTCCCGCTCAGCCCGTCGTTCATGGGCGGCAGTGCCAGCCCGCTCCTACACGCCGAACATGGTCCCATCCTTAGCCGGTCCCTTGTGTCCTTCCTTGCCAAGGTGTTCTTCGGTCGCCTTAACTGGCCGCGCACATGGCAAGTCGAGCCAGCACCATCGCCGGAGTTGGCGACCGCATTGGGTAGGAGTGTTGGCCTAGCCTCTCTAAAACACACGCTTTCACGGTGGATCGACACACACAAGCACGGTGGTTGATTTTCTGGAGTTGGGAACGAGATGATGGAGCTAATAACCAAACTGAACACAAAACTTAGGCACAAGATTGTGGTGCAAACTATTCGCACTTTTTCTATGTATTCTCTGTTATTCTTTGGCTCAAACTGCTCAACAGTTTACATGGTTTAAATAGAAACAACTGGGCCCCGACAGTCGCGCACCCCCTCTCCACAGCCCCTCCCCACCCCCGCGCATCTCCCTCCTCGACAGTCGTGCACCGCCCTGTCCACAGCTCCTCCCTGAGACCGGTGGCCGCTCAGCCCCTGCTCCCCTGGTGGCACCTCATTGCACCCCTACCCCTCCAACGCTCCACCTCCAGCCAGCAGGGCTCCTCTAGCGACATGCCATCCTCTTCCCGCCACACCCTCCCTCGCCTATGGTGCTCTGCCTACTGTTGGCACCCACGATGGTGCGATCGGCTGGGCTTCCATTTCTTCCATCCCCTGCGAGGCTGTGATTGGTCAGATCTGAACCCTCCCCCTCGAACTTTCGATTTCCGAATGCATCTCTCGCTGTCGCTGAGGATTTAGCTTAACTCGGCTATTTTCATTGTCGCAGGAGGGGAGAGTAAGGTCGATATCTCGCATCTCTCGCCACCGGCTGCATCTCCTCCCTGACGCGTTGGCCGCTGGCTTCATCACCTCCGGTCCTCCCCCACACACGATTGGTAATGTAAGTTCTTGATGCTTCCAGTCTTGTTGTCATTTGTTATCTTGGATTAGGAGGTACCAACCAGATGATCATAAGGTTAATAGCACAGAATGCCATAGATAGCACAGATATAAGCAGAGACCAAAGAGGCCTTGTTGTCATTTGTCAAACATAATATACTAGTAGATCATTGTTGTTATCTTGGAATAGGAGGTACCAACTAAATGATCATAAGGTTGATGGATCTTTGGTCTGAAATTGTCTTGGATTAGGAGGTACCCACTGGTCCAACTACCGGGTCACTTATGCGGTCCGACCGATGACCCATCGGTCCGACCACCGGTCGGTGACCCGAGACCTTGGCCGGGTCGCTGACCGGGTTTGATAACATTGGTTTTGCAACATCATGCTTTTTTTTTTTGAAATATTCTTGTGCAACATCTAAGTAAGTACCTTCTTTTAAGCAATCTATATATTGTATTCCTACGGTACTCCGTACTCCACTAGACATGACTCCACTAGACATGACCTTGAATGATTCCTATATATATGTTTCTCGCGAAAAAAAATCATGTATATGTTTTCGTATTGCTGTGTTCACAACTTCACATTGGTCCTAATTAGTTTGATTGCTGTCGGAAGTCGTATACTATGTAGAAATTTTCAGAGAGATGCAAAGTAATCAATTCTCGACGTCGTTTTGAGACGAAATAAAATATTTTTGCATTCAGTGAAACCTAGTTCCTTGGTCCATCAATCCTACAAATAGAAGTTGCAAGACCACACATCAGTCGATCCAAATCGCAAGAGGAAGGAACGTGCTCTCATCCAAAAATTGGTGGAGCAGTTCAGGGCTACGCGCGTTCCCACAAGACGTTGCCGTAGCCCACAAACTTCGCTTCTAGCTACTGCCAGACAATGAGACGCACGCATGGACCTCTCACGGCGACCGGACAGAGACCTCACGCGCTGCGCCATTACAGCTCGGAGATCACCTGCTGCATGTACTTGCAGCATCTCTGGTAGCTGACGAACCCCATGAACCAGAACTCGAACCCGTCCACGGTCACCATGTGTATGTACTTCTGCTCCGGCTTCTCGGCGTTCTCGCTCGGCTTGACCCTCTTGATCCTCCTCAGGGGGACCACCACCTTGTAGGGCACTCGGGCGACGTCGCCGGCTGGGGAGGTGACGGTGAGGGACCGGTCGCTGCGGAAGGCGATCTTCCGGGTGGACACGAAGAGCATCCCGGCGATGGGGCCGCTGGTGGTGGAGAGGTAGCACTGTAGGGCCTTCACCAGCCTCTCGCCCTTGTCGGTCGAGAAGGCCTGCCGGAAAACCCGCTCCACGCCGCCGGCCTGCAGGATCCTGGCACCCAGGCTCAGCTTCCCCTTCACCGTCTCCGATAGCTTCGGCCCCAAGGTCACTGCACGCATGGGAAGACAAAATACAGATTAGTACACATACACGTACGCTATCCGTTTCCCTTAACGAAAACTTTGTGATTCTCTGAATGTCGACTCACCAAGGTCCCTGAAGCCCTGAGCCCGTCTACCCAGCTTGTTCACCCAGTGGATCACCTGACCCTTACTACCTGAGATCATAGCGTATGTATGAACTTATTTGCATCAGGTACGTAATTTTGCAGCAGACGACGTTTCAACAGGGAAAAATCTTCGAGAGATCAAAGACGTACTGCGCTTGCAACCCAAGGAGGTGTACGGGCTGGGGTGCGTCAACGAAACGGCAAGGCGATCGCCGTCCGCCTTCTTGACCGCCCCGTCCCTCGTCGCCTCCTCTATGGCGTACGCCTTGGAGGTGACGGGCACTCCGGTCACATGGCCGCCGCTCGATTTCCTCATGGCTCTCCGCGTCTAGCTAGCTAAGGGACGACTTATTCCTTCGCGTGCGCCTGAAGAGAGAGAGAGGGCGAGAGGGAGAGAGTAAGCCTAGGTGACTGGCTCCGGACGGCATGGCCGGGAGGGCAGGTTTTATAAGCTGCGGGGTGACGAATCTTTAGCGGAAGGCATTGGATTCGCGGAGTCAGCACCGGCTCATCGGCGCCAGAAAGCAGCGGTCCACGTTCGCTTTACGTGGGGCTGTGGCATCCATTTTCGATCGTGCGCGCAGCCTGGCGAGCGAGCGGCCAACCGCAGCGCAGGACATGTTCTTTCGACGCCGGGAGCGGGACGGGACGGGAGGCCATGGCGCACGGTGGATGGCTGGCCACTTTCGAAGAAGCACCCCATGTGCTCGCACAATCTTTCGCCGGGCCGAGCTATGGGTAAAGAGGTGGCGGGGCCAGGGAGGCCCAGGGATATAACCAGTGGCCTCTTCTCCGGGAACATTTTTGGTGGTGATCGGTTTGGCTGAAAAGCTCATGGCTTATGGCTGAAAACACTGTAGCTGGCTGAAAAAAACACTGTAGCTGACAGAGGCTTATTTAGCATAATTAAATTTTAAAAAATTTAAAAATATAAAAAATATGTTAGCCCATTACGTATAATACAAACAAATACGGGAAAAAAAGAACCGGCAAAAAAGCTCAACAAAAAGCCAAAAGTTCAGAAAAAGACGAAACTTATGAATAGTGAAAAATAAGCCAAAAGCCGAAGCCGAGTTGATCAGGGCTTTGTTTCGGAGAACTGCTACTAGTTACTCATATGAACAGGGCACCAGGCTACATGTCAGGACGACTTTATTAACTCCTTACGTACACGGTACACCATGATCCAGCAGACATGTCTGCGTAAGCAATTTGCACAGGGTAGTTGTGTTTGTAAATTTCTGCTAGTGGTATCAACTATGGAGGCAGCTTCCGTACTGCTTACTGTTGGGTGTTTCTGAGCTGACCAGATGTAACTATGTAAGTGAAGCTCCCTCAAGTCTTATTTTTCTTCTAACCAGAATTTTCTTGACATCGAATCTAAAAAAATCTATTTGACAAGCTAGCTAGTATACGATTTACGGTTGAAATGTGCCAGATAGATCCTATGATCGGACGTATCACACGAAATGCTCCATCGGCTGCAACCATAGGAGATGGACAGCGAGGCGCCACCGGTGTTATAAAAATCGGCCGGAAATAGTTGAAACTCGGTGAAAATCAGAGTTATTGGGCACCAAGGTTAGAGTACATACTAGTCTCGAAATTTCGTTACACCGTTTTAATATGATATACTCTGAGTTTTTATGATTTACTTTGATTTAGACTGATCTCAGTCGATTTTTATTTTTATTTGATTTTTATTGAAATTTTCGGTCTAAAAACTACCTTTTTTACTCGGTGCTACCGGTGCTATGGGGCTGGGTAAAAATTCAAAACCGGTTTTGATGGCCCACGGGTGATGTGGAAGCAGGACAGTCCAATGTGTAAAACAACGACCTTTCCGGCAAAAAATCTCAGGTTTTTGGGAAGTGCGTAACATTCCTCTTGGCTTCGGCCAACGGAAGAAGTCGCCGAGTCGGCATCGCGTCCCGCGCGGCACCGAGTCAGCACGGCCTCTCCGCCTAGCCGCGTCCCCGTCCCGGTGTCCCACGCGGACGCGTGCAACAGGCCAGCGGCACGGCTGTCTCTGTCCGCGGTTACACCTGCAGAGATGTATCGAGGGGCTCTGGCCTGGCGGCAGGGATCGCCTTGCCTTGCCATTTCTGCGTCTGCAAAGAAAGCTCTGTTCCTGAGTGGTACATTCTCTTGCGTCGTGTACGTGATATGGAAAGCCCAGCGGCGAGCTGGCTCGTTCCAGGCAGCATCGACGGCGGCGTATCTTAGCTATGGCGTACGTGTCGACGCTTAGATGGAAATGTGTCGCTAGCTAGGTAGTGGGATCTCCAAGTTTTTGTCGGAATATCCGTAATGGAACCGAATTCAATCCAACAATGCTGTCTTTTCAGGAAAAAAAAAGTGGGGAAAACAAGCGCGATGTCCCTTCCAGACTGTCCAATACTACAGCTGCTTGGTTTTTATAGCGTGATGGTACCAGTAGACACAAGTTGCTCAAATCATTTTCTCCAATCTAAAAAATCAGATGTAATTTTCTTTTTTGGGCGTGAAGCAGTATTGCTATATGAACTCTCAAGTCTGTTTTCTGGAGTGGTGAAGCGATATGCCTACTCCAATGGCGCTCTTGCTCGTCTTGTAGGCGATAACTTCGGAGGCAAGACATAAACTCTTCCATAGCTTTTCCTTCCAAGTGGGGTGAAGGACTGAACGAAAGGCCTATCTGATCCGATAACAGAGTGAAGATTCTAAATCAGGATCACCGGATGGTCCAATCCGGCAGGACAAAGCAAGTTGTTCGGCCAAAGATGGAAGGGGAATGACTGAGAAAAAAGGACCAACCAAAGGAAGCTGTAAGAGCCAAAGTGCATGTCCCTCCTTGGCCTCGAAACAAAAGATCGCCTTTGGGCGCTTCGTTGCTAAGGCTTGAACACTGCATTGGATGTGCATTGACATGCATTACAGGCTTGGACGGAATCAAGGCTCCAGAACCTTGACTGATTCAGCCATGTGTAGTTTATTTCTTGTTAGGATGCTTCTGAAATATGTATGACTCAGTGGTACCAAATGGCAGCAGAAGAATGTTTGGTACTGACAATGGAAAACTTAGTTTGCAAGCTAATCGATTGCGCAGGTCAGCGATCGATTTGGTTGCTAATATTCTGCATGTCTGTCTGACATGAAAAGATTGTCCTACCTAATGATAAATGATTTTCTCATGTGTTTGCTAACAAGGCTGGACTATTTATTTGTTTGTTACAACAGTCTAGCGACCTGATTAAATCAGACTGCGTTTTCTAAGAAAGCAGAGAATTCAATTCAGTCTCTTTCAGTCAGATATGCCCCATCTGTAGAGATCGGTATATAGATGCTACTTCAACAGTTAATCGATATGTTATGAACACGCTCAATGTCAGAATTCTTCAGACATCAACTCAAAGCAATAAATTATTATCATAACTACAAATCGCCTCTTGATATAGTCCTTGATATAAATTTATATCAGAACTTTATTGAACTACAGATACTATTCATACACATGAAATTGCTGCCTTGCGGAGTTGCAGGCCAAGCTGAAGCTGCCAGTGCGTTCTATCTCACAATGGACTGGAATGGAAGATCCTAATTCCCAACTGCACGGTATGGTTTTGGAATTAACGTGATGAGTTGCCAGTTGTGTATGCCATCAAAAAGAAGGTTGATTTAAGGTTTCGCTAGTAGTACAATTCCATTCCAGTGTAACATTTTTCTTTCCCAACTTCTTCACGGATTTCCTCTTCCCCACCCCCCCAAAAGTCCGCATGCCGTCGATCATACCCTAATTAACAGCCTGTACCAAACTTGCTCCAATTGCAAAACTGCCGATCGATCGATCCACCAGGCGAGGAAACCAGCAATATACAGCGACATGTTGCAATTTAATCTACACTTGCACAAACCCTAACCCCAGCTAAACCAGCACGAAACACAAGGCGTACACGACGAGACCGAAGAGCAAACTCCGTCATGCGCGCGTCATCGTGCCTGCGCGATGGCCTGCTCTAGGTGGTGCAGCGACCGGTGGTAGCTGACGAAGCCCATGAACCAGAACTCGAAGCCGTCGTTGGTCACGACCTCGATGTACTTCTGCTCCGGCTTGTGCCTGTTCTCGCTTGGCTTGGCCCGCTTCACCTTCCGCAGCGGTATGGTCACCTTGTACGGCACGCGCATCTTGTCGCCGTCGGGGGTGGTCACCTCCAGCGACCGGTCGCTGCGGAAGGCGATCCGCTCCGTCGATACGAAGAGCATGCCGGCGATCGGGCCCGCCGTCGTCGAGAGGTAGCACTGCGAGGCCTTGATCAGCTTCTCGATCTTGTCCACGGAGAACCACTGCCGGAACACCTTCTCCACGCCGCCGGCCAGAAGGATCCTTGCGCCCAGCGTTAGCTTCCCCTTGACCGTCTCTGATAGCTTTGGCCCGAGAGTCACTGCAAACATTGGAACAAGGACGAGTTCAGTCTACTTCTCAAAACGATGACCAAGAAAATATGCACTACTATCTTCCAACATTCCGATTAATGTTCCATGTTGAAAAAGATCATTACCGTGTTCTTTGATGCCCTGAGCAATCTTGTCCCCCTTCTTTCCAGATTTGCGCGTCCGATCGGTTGTCCTTGAACTATTCCCATCTGAAAAGGAACGATATGCTGATCAATACATGATTTTCTTGGTTTCCTCTACACCTTGCCATGAACTGCAATTGAACAGATGAAGTAGAGGTGATTCTTACCGTTGTTGGATCGGAAGGAACCAACGAATCCGCCATGATCGGGGGTTGTCTCCTCTGCTGGGAAGTCAGGCTCCTCTATGCCATAAGCCCTGCTGCTCACTGGGATCCCAACCACATGCTCTTGACTCGTTGACCCCTCCATTAGCGATCCTCACGAGGAAGGGAAGACTTCGCGTGGTGCTCTGCTCCCGCCTCGATCGGTCCCTAATGCGCGGTGGTTGTAGATGGTAAGCTCCAAATGGCAAAAGGAAAGCCTCTTTTATAGGGTTAGTACCTATCTTTTCACCCCAGAAAGATCCAAATGTCTCGGTGGCTATCTAACTCAGGAATACATTTTCGGATCGAAATTTATGAATTTCAATATTTTTTTTTGTTTTTTCGGCCTATCCCAAAAAAGCTTAAATCGGCCAAAAATTTGGCCACCCAACCCAACCCACATGCCAAATCATCAATACACCAGGCCATCCCCCACCTCCCCATGCATTCCCCGTCCTCCAAAATTGGCATCGGTACCAGTAAGGGAGGGGGAGGTGGCACCGACAAGAGAGGGGGAAACAGCGCCAGCAAGGGAGGAGGGGAAGCAACACCGGCAAGGGAGGAGGAAGCGGCGGCGAACATGGCGCCACCAAGGGAGGAGGGAAGCGGTGCCAGTAAGGGAGGGGGAGGCGGCGTCGGCAAGGGAAGCGGTGATGACGCCGGCAAGGAGGCGACCTTCATCTATTTTGCCGAAATTTCATAATTTTTAAATGTATTTAAATTTCTTGAATTTGATTTGTTATTTTGAATATTTCAACCGAAATTTCATGAAAAACCTGAATTTGTTGAAATTCGGTTTCCTCGAAGGGATCTATTTTTTTTTCTAAACTGAAATTGTTTTCCTCGGTCACTTCGAAATGTGGAATAGATGGAACAGTCCTTATCCCCAAATCATGACAAAAGGCTTTGAGCTAATAAGTTTGGTGGCTACCTAATTTTAGAAGAGCATGAGACCCATGGCTTTTGTGACTGTGTGTTAATTTAGGGGGTACAAAGAGGGCAGGTCGGCCCGTTGGCCCACTAGCATGCCCCTAAAATATGGGCACCAATGGATAGTGGGTCAGCCCTCAAAATATTAGGACCAACTGTGGCTAGATCCCAATCAACTCTCAGGTCGACCCAAACCTATAAGCAACTACGCACCATGCCATCTCCCCTTCGCTCCTTTCCCCCCAAAACAGCGAACAGTGAAATTGTAATGACCCCATTTTAAGAATAGGATTGTCGTATTTTTCACAATAACCCAAGAGTTCAGTTGCGGACATTAAAAAATATCATACCTACTAACGAGTGTTTAAAAAGGATTAGCTTGATTAAAATATAACATAATGACCAAACTACAACAGCTTTATGGGTGTCCAAACCCAAAATTAACTTACATTCAGAAGAACCAATATAATTCCACATGAACACTTGAGTGCGGTCATAATCTTAACACATTAGTTGATATATTCTTCCTTCTTCAAGTGTTTGTTCTAATGAAAATAAGCAAGTTTGAGTACACTAGGTACTCAACAACCCATATAAGAAGGTTACTTAACTATCATATAAGGTCTTTGGATGTGTAGGGTTGTTAGAGTCAACCATGGTGAACGATATGGATTAGAGCTACGCTTATGAAGGAGCCAAGGCTTAAAATGATCAAAAATGCTTGGTGAGATAGCCGAGCTTAAGCATGGTACACAGAAGGTGAAAATTGTTGAAGGTAAGTTTGAACGATGGGTTACACCATGTGGCATAGTTAGTCCAAGTGAGGCGTAGTCCGATGGAACTAGAACAGAAGAAACTTAACGACATATGGGAAGCATAAGGTGAAGACCGGGTCAAGAAAGAATATTTTAAAAAGTTGACCAAAATATCAAAACTATCTTGGATCAAAACTACGGTTATTGAGAAGGTGGTTTAAATCAAGGAGAAGCTAAGATGATCAAGTGGATTAAAAGCTAAGGACTTAGCATATTTGGGTTTATATGCTTTCAAAAGCATGCATAAGTGTAGTATGTCAGTAAAACCTGTGTTGTGTGGAATTAACGGACTTTTTCCATTTGTTCTAAGTGGATAGTATCTACTAGGGTTAGATAGGTGATGGTTGGCTATCTATTTAACAGGTTGGGATAGAGACTTGCTAGTTAACCATCCAACTTTGCTCATTGAAGCCAAATATTCTAGAGTTACATTTTGAGAAGGGTGAGTGTCGTGATTGCTCTCTTATCCCCAAGTGGAGTGGATGTAAAAACTTTAACTCAAGTAGCAATATATCAACTTTATTCATCTCCTATGGATCTCTCTTGTTTTGGTTTATTTACTCTTGGTTTAGTTTGTTTTGATCTTCTCTCTCCTCCTTCTTAATCTTGCTGGATACCAAGGATGAGTTAGTGATGGAAATGTTCTATGAAAATTAATCTCTATCCATCTAGGCATCAGATTTGACAAGTTCTTAAAGTTGCCCATTTTTGCTTATATTTGGTGTTCTTGCTTGCTGTGATATGTGAAAATACATCTATAGCCATCTTGGTCATCATCCACTCACAAGCAAGTCATATTCATCGTTTTTTGGTTTTTGGTTAGTTTTGTTGCAGCCTTCATTTAAATTGAAAATGGTCACAACTTTGACACCAATTATCTAAATCGTTAGTTAGAATTGGTTCGTGATATTCTAGTGAATGTACATGACAAGTTTTAAGTCATTTAAATCTACAAATCAAAAGTTTCATAGATTTTTTATTTTGAAATAGTGTTTTTTTGTTCCCTAGCTGATTTCACTGTAGCTGTCTGACCAAGTACTGTTCATGGTTAACTGGGTACTGTTCATCTGGTCTAACCTCTGGGCATGTAGATGATCGTCTTGCTCAGTTTTCGCTTGGATTTTTTCATGTGGTGATTAGTCTCCTATCTTCATAACTTTTAATAGATATTGGAGTGAAGATCGATGAATACATTGAAAAAATTCGGAGGCACCATTTACCCCCCCCCCCTGTTGCCATACCAGTCCTACACACTTAAAATAGTAGAACACTATTTAATTAGGAAGGGGTTTTCTCATATGCAATTTGCACATTAAAATCCTCTAAATTCTTCTTATGTCTTGTTGTTGGAATCACACATGAAAGAATCTCCATTGACCGGGAGCAAGGCATATTTGAATATTATTTATTATACTTTGCAAAGTTTCCCAACTTTATCTACAAGATATCCCAAACTCTTAATGTCAAGCTATAGACACGCAACATGATAGTGTGTGATTGAGCAGAGAATAACAAGGTCGTTTCATTGCTTATTTTGTTCTAGTTTCTATCTGGTAGACTCAGAACCATTCATCCATCATCGGGAACCCACTGGACAGTGTGAAAATTAGGGCCGGACGTTGAGTTGACTTACCATTGTGTAGATTGACAAGTGGCATAAAAACCCAACTTCCATCTTACCCTTTTCCCATGGGCTATCCAGATGATCCTAGGATAACCATCACCCTATAGATGTTCAATCGAATCGACAAGTGTACTAGATCAGACTAACAAGTCAAGCTTGTGGTTAAGTGAATTCTGTATTATTTACTTGTCACAAGGGTCTAGTTCTTATAAGACTATCATTCACATACCATGTACATACTGACACTACACCACCATATGCAAACCAAAGTCTCAAATTTTGGGTGAGGTCATGGGTCCCAACCAACTAATGGTTGCCCATCAAGAATCCTCATATTCAGCTTTATTTCAAAATCTGCCGACACAAGGCTAGATAATCCATAAAAGTACTTGCAAAACATTTATATATTTTTTCTAACCTACCTACCAATTACCAACAAGGTAATTTTATATTATAATAACACTTATATTTGTCGAGATGAATATGGCTAACAAGAGTATGACTAAGCTTTTCATTGGTTGGATTTAACTATTCATCATGTCATTTTTGAGTTTTTGGTTTTTGCTCGATTTTGGTGTAACCTTGTTTATCTTTGGGAAAGATAGGAACCTTGATAAGGATGCATGTAATCCTTAAAAGGAATATGTTTCTGAGACCCTAAGTAAGATGTGTGCAAAGTTTTATCTTATTTTACTATGGATTTTGTGAGTTGCACCAAAAGTATTTTGGACTAGAACTGATTTTTCTATTCTAGGAACAGGGGAGTGGTCAGACCATTCCTTTGCCTGGTCTGATCAGTCGTCGGTCAGACCACCAGCTTGCCTTGCGGTCAGACCGCAACTCTGTGGCCAGTTAGACCGCCTAGGTGCAAGAGTTAGCCTCTTTGGCTTTTGGAGTTGTTGCTTTGTTCTAGACTTCTAATTCTGATCTTTATATCTCTGTAGCTACTAGAGTGCAGAATTTGAGAATACTTAAGGAAAATTTCTGAGACGCTATTCACCTCCTCTGTTGTCAATGCAGCCTACAGATTCAAAGGTACACAATCATTATCACGCATCATATTTTTAACCTGTAATAGCTGTATATTCCCTATAACCTATATATAAAGTTATACTCCGGCACTATCAAGATAAAGTGGCTGAATTATCAATCAGCGATAAGTAGGAAACACTATTGACCCATGGGATCTCTCTAGGAACACGGACCATCCTTTCTCATTGTTCTTTCCTTAATCAGAAGGTGCAAGCGATCCATAGAAGGCATGCATGGGCTCGACCCCTACTGGGGTCGGCCTAGCAACTTCCCCCTGATCCAAATGCTTGTGCAGATCGATCTAAAGAAGAAGCTTTTGAATTGACCTCCACTGACTCCACGGTTGCAATCTGATGGCAAAAGGGGGTCGTGCATGTTGTAAAGGGCTCAAAGCACGGCAGAAAGCAGGTGGTACGATCATAGATTACAGGGAAATCATGCATTCGTGCGTGCGTGGGGGCTCCACCCCTGCGGCAGATAAGGATGGATTTCTGTGTAATGTAATGTAATGGCATGTACTAATGCTTGCGATTAACAAAAGCATAGGCTTTTCGTTAGGTTTGTGCGTTCCCAGTGGAAAGCGTATGGTCGCTGCCAATTAACAACGAGCCAATGGAAAAGCTTATTGCGTTGCATTGCCGACAGTGATGGTGGGTTTAGGTACCGGCTTAATTTGCCGTTGCCGTTTGTGTCACCGCTGATTCAGCTATGAACTGAACTGTTGCTGCTTTATGTGCAACGCACAGTCTGGCAGTTGTAGGGTCCTAGATCTTTTCGCCGTTGTTAAGCAACGACCGTATATATGTCCGGAGTTGGGACCGGCAGTTCCAGCAGTGCTTTTCAATGTGTGATATCCGAGCAGCGTATATACGAGGATGTGCCGACGAGCTGTGCCGCTGTGGACCTGTGGTGTCTGTTGAAATCTTTACCCGTCTGGCTCCCTAACGTTGTTTATTGCAACTTTAGCTCTCTAAGTTTTTTTTTTCAAATATAGTCTCCCCCTAAGCACGGAATTATCAGAGCTTAACACGTGGCAAAACGTGCCTGAGATCGCGGAAACTCAGAATCCATAGTAATGTAGCGCTTCTTTGTGTATTGTAGCTACAGTACCGCAACGGCACTTTCTGCACTATAGAACCGCGGAATTTGAGTTTCCGTGCTTTCCGGGTGCCGTTTTGTCATATGTCACGCTCAGGTAATTCTACGCTTGGGAGAGAACTAGATTTGCAAACAAATATTTAGGGAATTAAAGTTACAAAAAAAAAGACGTTAGGGGACCAAATGAGTAAAGATTTCGTGTCTTTTTGGTGTTCTTGACGCCTAGGAGTTTGCAAGATTAGGGAAGTATCTGTTAACTCAGGTTTAGATCATCCAAATTTGGAACTCGGCAGGGTCAAATGAAAACGGACCATCGATCTACTTGGAGGTTGGAGGCAAGAGAGTAGAGTTGAAATAGGTTAGGCGGTGTTTAGGGCATGTTCTTTTCGGCTGCGGCTTATGGTTTTTGGCTGAAATTTTTGAATTTTGGCTGTTTACGGTACAGATTATGGAGAGACAGATACTTACTTGTGATTTTGGCTGGTACAGATGTTGGGCTTTTAATATATATATCGTTTAACTTGTAGACCCCGTCTTGAGAAAATACTCTGTTTGAATGTTAGGTACTGTAGTAAAAACCAAAAGCCGCCAGCTTTTGACTTAAAGAACAAGCCCTTAGTCTTGTAGTAGTTGATCCGAGTTGCCCAACATTGACATGTCCAGTGGCTAATATTGTTTACTAGCTGCATAAGCACGGCACACGCCGCGCTAGCTACCGTGTGGACCAAAATAAAAGAGACGATAATTCGCAGGGAGTTTCATAAGAAAAAATCGAGGGCACATGCGTAATTTCGGGAAAATCAAAGGGTTTTTTTGTAAAAAACCGAGGACCTGTAAGGACTTGTACGTAAGTAAATAAGGACCTATACGTAATTTTAGAAACTCGCGGGGCGCAATCCAAAAAAAAATTTTAAAAAACTTGCAGGGACCTTTTTGCGAGGAAAAAAGACTTTTACGTAATTTTCGAAAAATACAGGGAATTTGCCTCCCCCGGACGTACCAAAAACCGGCGGGCACGTGGCGGGAGGAGCGCATGGGCGGGGTGACGTGGATGGCCTCTCGCGCGAGTGTTTCTTCGGCTCGTAATAGACGGAGTCATTCGTATTCCTGTGAAAACTCCTGTTGACTTTGTACATTCCAACCAGGCCTCTACCGAAATTTCTGGAGGCACGCTATTCTTGTTAGAAAATCTGGGTCTAGTTTTAAAGTTTTGGTCTATGGTGGTCACCTCACTATTAAGCTATTTTGTATACGAAATCAGAAAGAGAGCAATAAAAAAAGACCAGAGGTTCTCTCTGTCTATCTATGTTTTTAATCTACTATTTCTGTCTTCTGTGATTGATCTTATTTTGCATAAGCAGAGGAATCGATCGGACTGGTCGCTGAACACAATTTTTCTTTTTTTTCAATCTACAATGCAATCAACATCTACTCTGTGATGTAATCTACCGATCGACAGTGTGCCGGCGACCTCAAGTCTGTTCACGGTAGTTTAAAGCGGATTTGCACCGTAGAAAAATAATCTAGAAAGCGAAAACTGCGAATTTAGAGCAATCTAGACAATTCAATCTACCAGTGCTTCGATGACACCGGAGCGATTCGTGCTGATAACGTGTTGAGGAACCGTCGCTAGCGACCAGTTCGATCAATTCCTCTGCTCTATGCAAAACAAAATCAATCACAGAAGACAGGAAATAGTATATTGAAACACAGAGGTAGAGAAAACTCATGATCTTTCTTTATTGTTTTCTTTCTAATTGCGTATACAAAATTGCCAATAGTGCTTCTTATTTATAGTCTACTGGTAAGATGCCCACTATAGGTCAAGGTTTCCAGTCCAGTGCCAGTTTTCTAACAAATTTACTGGCATTATGACTGACACTTGAACCCTCCCCGGCTTTCGCTGTTCGAAAATGGACTGCAGAGAGAATTTACTGCATCATGCTTCGTGTCTCGAACGCTTTGGGCCGACCAGGAAGAACAACCTGCCTAGTACGCTATGCACAAAGTTCAGTTAATAAAGCCAGACGTTGCCAACAGAAGTAACTGCGTGGCATGTTCGGTGGTTTTGTTCGACAGCGAGGCTTCAATTTGGGAGGGAATTAAACAAAAAAAAAACAAGTTGGGCCTACTGTGGCATCGTTACGGAGCCACAACCAATGGATCTTCCGAACGCTTGGGCCGGGTAATCCTCTGCAGTATGGGCGGCCAGCGAAGCAGTCACCCTCGATCTGAGCGAAATCTTGGGCCAGTCTCCCGTCGCAGCAACCTCCCTGCCCCGAATGGCCCACGTTCGCCTTAAGTTATTCGATATGGAAAAGATCAGCCACTACTAGTGAATTTGCTGCAATGCTCGCGAGCAGTGGAATCGCTACAGCGATTTGCACCCGTTCTTGCTGTGCACCACTGTTGTCATCTGATTTTGCTCTTTAACATTGTTGTGATCTGATTTTGCTCTTTAACATAAGAGGATCCGCATCCGTCCGGTCGACAGTGGACTGGCATCACGTGCGGCTAGTCTCCCTCTCCTGCGACCATCCCCAATTCACACCGTCACACCTCGAGCGAGCAAGCAGCTCGTCAATGTCGCGGCCGCGCCCTCTGCCGAAATCCAGAGATCCGCCTCGATTGCACGGACTGCAAGTGTACCGTGCAAGGACTACAGATATAGTTACCGCATATTGATTGTGTCATCAGGTGTCATCAAAAGGGGATGTAGCTCAAATGGTAGAGCGCTCGCTTTGCATGCGAGAGGCACGGGGTTCGATCCCCCGCATCTCCAATCTTCTCAACCATTTTTCGCTTCTGTGAAGTTGCTATTCCCATAACTCCTTGACCCCTTCTTGATTGTAGTAGGTCTAATCTTGTCGTTTTCGTTTTTAGGTCGATTCGATTGTTCATCTTCGATGTAAAAAGGCCTAGCTCTGATCATACAAGCAAAGCAACATTTTGATTTTTTTTACCGTTCTAGCCCTTGGTGGCGCTTTTTTGTACGTCTAATCTCTTGCACGGTTATTTTACTTTTCTGGCCCCCTTCAGAGCACGGATTACGAATTCTTTGATGGCTGACGCGTAGCATTTCCGCAACCGAGGGGCGCAGACCCACGGATAGCGAGCGTGGAAATCTGCCAGGATAAGTGATAGGTGATCGATTCTACAGTAGTTGGCCGATGATCGATGCTACGGTAACTACTCGATAGTCGATGCTACAGTAGCTGGTCGATAGTTAGAGAGTGGTCGATAGCTAAATGTGGTCGATGGTCGAAACTGCAGAATAGTCAGAGGTCGAAGTCTATAACGTGGTCGGATGACCAAAGTCTAAAGAGTGGTTGGAGCAGTCGAAACCTATATAGTGGTCAGAGCGGGCGGAAGTTATAAAGTGGTCGGGACAGTCGAAAGTTATAAAGTGGTCGGTAGAACGGCAGCAGCCAAAATTGACGGGTGTGGCCAGCCTTTCCTGTGCCCCCGACCACAAGATTCAGTGGGCCCGGTAGTTTGCGTGTGCAAAAAAGCCCACGGCCGTCGACCGCTTGTCTACGGCCTCCTGGCCACGGAATTGCCATGTGTCGCCCACCTGTGGTTCTGCAGTCAGGGGACCAAAAGCGCAAAAACGCCACCTCAAATGCTATATCTGCCAAAAAAACACGGGAGCCAAAAGGAAAAAAAAACTCCAACATTTCCATATAGATGCATTCCACTACTCGACGTAAGTGAGATTTTTATTTTAATTTGAGAGCTACATCAGTGAAAACTGGTTGCTTTCCTAATTAAGCAACAGAAACATACATGCATATTGCCATATATATTTCCATATCCATCTTACATATGCTGCGCTCCTTCTTTTCGATAAGAACAGTGAGCAACATTTTGATAGTGGGACTCATCAAATCTCGAAATTTGAATTTGCTATTCCCTTGACCTCTTCCGTTCCCGTTCGAAATTTTCAAAAAGAGGAACGAAGAAGCACCACAGCTATGCCGAAACTCTTGGCGGGGAGACGACAAGGCGGGGGAGATCATTGGTGGGGCAGGGGGTGTTGGAGGTGATGATATAGCGGTAGGAGTAGAGGAAGCACGCACACCCACGTATAGCACATATGTACCCATATAGTTGTGAGCATCCGAATACATACACCATAGCTTGTCGAGGTCCAGTTCATGGAGCATAGGCACACGTTTAACTAAGCCACATGTCTTACTTTTATTGATACTCTCTACGTTCTTTTTTCTTGATTTTTTTATTTTTTTATGATTTTCGAGATATAATTTTAACTGCTATTTTTTTATAACTTTACACTAATATATATAAATAACATTGTAATATTAAGAAAGTGTTTTTGACTACTAATCTAATAATATAATTTTCGTATAGCCAATATAGATAATTTTAAATTTATTGATAATTAAATTTGAAAAAAATCGACGGTACAAATTCTAGTAATACAAATAAAAGAAGAGCAGAACGAGTAATTCACATCGTATCAATCCTATTAATCAAATCTGGGTCACAACTTACGTGGCCACTGGGCCGTCCTTACCAGATTCCCGATGAATACAAGCCTGTGGATTGCTATGAAATAGCTCCTGCTACCTATTCTCCCTCTCTTGTTCTAGCCCAAGTTCAATTTGGCCTACTAAACTTAAACGTATTTGCAAGCCTGCTCTGGTCTTCTCTATGCGGCCCATCAAGACAGATTTGGACTTCCTGACGATTTTGGATGGGGGCGATACAATCGCTGAGCCGTGTTGAGCCGAATCTGTCGCCTCGCTACGTGCTTTTGTGGCACTCCAAAATGAGATTCAGAGCTATCGTGCTCCCGCGTGATAAATCATTTCACTTGCACCCAATAACCAAATACATAATGCCATATTTATATTGATTTTTATTTTTGACTTCTGATTAGACAAGGGGTCACGGGTGCCAAAAATTAATACGAACATCCAGTTTCTCGAAGCGGGTTCTCTACTTCTCTCGCCACAGTCTCGCTCTGAAAACAAGACAAGGGGTCACGGGTGCATCGAGGAGGAAGTTTGGCTGGGCTTTTTTGGTCAGCCCGAGGCTCAGCCAGCCCAGCATGGCATAGGCCTGGTATAAGACGGGCCAAGCTAGTAGAGGATGGAGAGCCTGGCCAAGCCTAAAAATCAGCCCGTTAGAAGGTCTGATTCAATATAGTGTGCTATGTTTGGGTCGATTTGGCCTGGCGGGCATGGATGCAGTATATTGTACTGATTTTAGCTATACTAAGAGCAACTCCAGCAGGGCCCTCAAACAAGCCTCTAAACCAAAATTTGAGAGCTGAGGACAAAAACACAACTCCAGCAGGGCCACTACTCAAGCCCTCAAAAGTAGGAGGCTCTCAAATTCACCCATCAAGCCCTCATTCCTGGGGACCCTGGAGGAGGCCCCTACTTTTGAGGGCCTGAGTAGGGGCTCTACTGGACCTGTGTTTTTGTCCTCAGCCCTCAAATTTTGGTTTAGGATGATGAATGAGTCCCACATGGCAGTGTCTATTAGGATGAATTTGAGGGCCCTGATTTGAGAGCTACTGTTGGAGTAGATACAAAAAAATCAAGCTCTCAAATGTTAGGAGAGCCCTCAAATCAAAAATAGGGGCCATAATTTGAGAGCTCCTGCTGGAGATGCTCTGATAAAAATCACATATAATTATCTCTCTTTTCGTTCTCTCATAAACATCCAAAATTCAAAAGCTATAAAACTATAAAGCGTAGCCTAAAAAAAGCCATATCCCAGGATTCACTCGTGGCTCAGTTAGTCTAATATGGCAAAACATAAAAGGATGAAAACCACGTCCAATCACATCTTCTCAATTGACAAGATAAGAAGGCAAATAGGGAGTTTTGGACACACGGCGAAGCCAAACAAAATCAGGGATAAACTAAGACGCTAAGTAGACTATCATAAATATAATATTTTACTCTTATTTAATTCAAATTTATATATAAATATAAGAGAAACAAAGAAAAAAGAGATAGAACTACAATAAAAGTACACCAGTAAAATATGACACACCAATTCTAACCGGAGCACATAAATCATAATTTTAATTTTAATCTCTAATAATTCAAGTTGGTCAATAGCAATAATATAACATACATATAATCTCTAACTCTAAGAATTCAGGCTAACTAGCTTATCAATGACAATAACTCAAATACTCAATATAAAGAATGCAAAACTAATCAAATAATCAACTAAAGACTAGAAGTTCAACTAAAGACTAGAGGTTTACGACACACGACGATGCCTGACAGTTGACGACTTGCCTTCTTCAGTCTTCAAACTTCAGTAGATCTGTTCAGCCCTTCGGCTCCCCCCCCCCCCCCCCCCAATGCACACACGTGGCGGCTCCTTGGCATCCACTTGCTAACCTACTGCTCTAGCTAGCCTCATTGCACATCGATTAGCCGAGATCTGCTCGACCTCGGCCATCGCCCTCTCGGATTTGCTTGGCGCCTCGCTCGCCGACGCGCCACTGCCCAAATCTGCTCAGTCGGTACGCAGGAAGCCAGAAAGCGCCGTCAGATCTGCTCTCCACCAGCCACCACCGGTGCTATGTGCATGTGCAACCCCTCTCTTTTCTCCTGTGCGTGTGCGTCTAAGGATGTGGTCTGTCTATGCATGGAGCGTGGTGACTGCGGACTGCATCGTCTGGTTCATGTGGGGTGGATGTAGAGATGGCAATGGGTACCCGATACCCGAATACCCGACGGGTTTTACCCGATAAAGAGACGGGTATGGAAAATTTTATGTACCCATGGGTACGTTATTGGGCGAAATCCTCTACCCGCCGGGTAGGCAGGTGCGGGTGTGGGTATATACTACCCATACCCGCCTACCCGCGGGTAATGAATACCCGTATTAGATAACTAGACATCCCACTCAAATGTTAATTTTATTATCTACTTGTTGTTGATTGTTTATTTGTTTGTCATATGTTGATATGGTTATGTCAAGTATGTTTATGTGATGTACTAATTTTGATCATTAGACGTTTTTGTGCTTGGCATGTATGATTAATGAATGTCTAAATTGATGATATTCTTATGTGTTGAACCGGGTATGCTTGCGGGTACGGGTTACCCGTCGGGTAGTAATACCCGCGCGGGGTACGGGTATGGGTAAATTTTCCTACCCGCGTGCGGATACGGGTAACCCGACGGGTAAATTTACACCTAGCGGGTACGGGTATGGAATGGCAATACCCGATGGGTATTTACCCGTTGCCATCTCTAGGTGGATGAGTGATGCCCTCATCTCTGCTAGCTGCCCTAGCTTGGGGTGTTTGGGGCGGGGCAGAGGGTAGACTGAAGCCTAATGAAATCCACTCGGTGGCTCCGCCCCTGCTGGGATAGCCAATCTAAAATGAAGAAAACGGTGTCTCTGTAGAACCCAAGCAAAGCAGGAACATTAGGCCAGTCTCAGTGGAGATTTCATGTCCCAGTTTCTAACACACCCATATTTTGGAAACAGTGCAGAAGAGTTTCATCTCCATGAAACTCTCTCTACTCTCATGAAACTTTTATCATCTCTCTCTTCATCAATACAATCAATACAGTGCCATGTCAGCGTATTTAATGCCCATGAAACTCCATAAAACCCCCACTGAGACTGGCCTTACAGCACAACACATCATGGTATTCATCCACCAACAATTGCACACCACATTTACAATTAAGCAGGACTAAACTAGTATCGGCACGGCACGAGACTAGTCTATTGTGCTTTGAACCTTGTCTGAATCCTGCTGAAGGCGAGGCAAGCTGGTATGGTATTGTCTGACGCGGTCCGAAGCATACTGGCTGGCAAAGTCCCAGCTCAGTCCGCAAGACCACATCCAAGGTGCCGCTCGGTTTGGCTGAAATAAGTTAACTTATGATTGAAATTGTATTGTAACTGACTGAAATTACACTGAAACTGATGGTGACTTATTTAACATAACTAAATTTTAAAAAATTTAAAAATAAAAAATAATTTAACCCATCACGGACAATACAAATAAATACAGAAAAAAAGAACAGGCAAAAAAGTTAAAAAGCTAGAAAAAGACAAAATTTATAAAAAATAAAAAAAATAAGTCAAAAGCTAAAAGTTTCACCCGGAATGAGCTGAGCCCAATTTTTCTTACTCAAGTCTTCTTTTTATCGTATAAACGGGATACCATTTTTGTGATAGTTAGCAGAAGTACGGTACTAGTTCCTATTCTTCACGTCATTTGGAGCAGTCCACTTAAGTAGCCCTGCGAAGAACGACTGGACAACGCAATCCGAACTAATCATCGATGCAATTCGAGTCCACCCGCCATACCAGAGCAAAAGTACGGTACTAGTTCCTATTCTTCACGTCATTTGGAGCAGTTAACTTCAGTAGCCATGCCAAGAACGATTGGACAACGCAATCAGAACTAATCATCGATGAAATTCGAGTCCACGCAATGTTTCATTCCAGAACAAAAATATCGTACTAGTTGCTATTCTTCACGTCATTTGGAGCAGTTAAACTTCAGTAGCCCTGCCACGAACGATTGGACAACGCAATCCGAACGGTAGGCACCACGTACCATCGCCCATTGGCACTCGTAAGATCTTCTCGCCCTGATTTTTGACATCAGAAAGGGCGGAGCTTGCCGGGGAATCGATGGATGGGACGATAGGTTCCTCCCCTAACCTGCAGCAACAACCCACCTGGTGCCTTATCGTTCTTCCTTCCTTCCGGTGACTCGTCAGTCGTCGCCCGGCGCAACTTCTCTGACTTTACGAAGTATACTTCGTAAAACCGCGATCGACGGCCAGATTTTTTCCAGCGTTTTTTGATTTTTGTACTTCTAATTTTTAGCCTTTTTATTTTTTTATCTTTTTTTAGTTTTTTCTTTTTTCTTATATTTCTTTATATTATCTGTGTTAAAATAATCTATTTTTTATTTTTAAAAAATATGTTATTTTAACACAGATAATATAAAGAAATATAAGAAAAAAGAAAAAACTAAAAAAAGATAAAAAATAAAAAGGCTAAAAATTAGAAGTATAAAAATCAAAAAACGCTGGAAAAAATCTGGCCGTCCATCGCTGGATGGAGGGGCTTTACGAAGTAAAGTCACGCGCTTCGTAAAGTCAGAGAATCTGGCTCGCTCGTCGCCATATCTACTCCCATCAGCTCATTTCAGACCTACTTTGCCTCGCCTTTCTTCCAACTGCAGTAACCACATTGTCATTTTCTTTGAGCTCGTTGGTGTTGCATTCTTTCAAGATCGCCGCTCTCCCTAGAATACTCCGTAACTATTGTTTGTTCATGGTCATGGCTCATGATAAATATCAAATACTAGCTTAGGCACTAATCGAACAACAGAAAAAAAACTGGATATATTTTGGTAGGGTTGTAGTCTAGTAAACCACAGTCCAATTGCCGAAGGAAAATTTTCATGACCGAACAAACTACTGTTTGTTCATGACAAAGTTTGCAGTTGCAGGCTAAGTAAAATGTTGTCATGCACAGCCCTAACTGACCGCCCCATCTCCAAACTTCTCATACTGTTTTGTAGTGTATAGAAACAGAGGTCAACTTGGGTGTTTCAGGCCCTAGGCTTGCAGACATGTCACATGTCTACTCTTTCCTGTATCCTTGGTATTTTCACCGTTGCGTCAGAAAGGAAGAACGGGAATGTAAGCCAGCTTTTGTCCATTTAGTAATCAAGACTCTTCAACGATCTCGCTGAACATATTCTCCAATCGTGATGTAGATGCATCGGCACTCCACCACGAACAGAAGGCAATGTAGAAGGAACAAGCAAACAAGCAAAGATGGCAACGAAGTATTTCCCCTTGCAAATCAAAGTGTTAAAAAGTAGTAGCAAGAAAGCATAGCACAGCTAGCACACGCTAGAGAAATTGCCTTCCCATTCACCAAAAATAGCAGCTCCTAATGAAGCACCAAGAAGCACAGTACACCACACAACCTCCACCCTATCAGCTTCCATTACACAATCCTCTAGCAAAACCCACCCCCAAAGGAACACCGAACACAACACCGAATCAAGCGCCGCCGCGCGTTGCGCCGCTTCATACTAGGACGAAGTCGGCGGCGCGGCCGTCGTCGAAGTTGAGGGCGTAGCTGAGAGCGTCGTAGTGGAAGCTGAACCGCCCCCGCCTGCCCCGCTCCGACTGCAGCCGACGGATCCCGGCCCGCAGGCGCCAGTACAGGCTCCGCACCAGCTTGCTGCTCCTCCCGCCCGCCACCGCCACCTCCCCCGCCTCCACCGCTGCCACCACAGCCGCCATTTCTGTCTTGCACAGCTCGACAGAGGGAGAAACCACTAGAGAGGCATACAGTGCAGTGGAGCCGTGGAGGCCTCCGTTGCGCGTTTGCTCTGCTCTGTTCTAGCCTCTACTCTCTACTACCACTCCACTCTGCGCTGTACTGTGCAGTGGTAGGTTGGGCCTTTGCGTAGGCAGAGGGGACAGAGGATACCGGTGGTGGAGCAGGGAAAGTCGCATTTTCTACGCCGCTGCTTGACTCGGTTAATGGTGTGGGCCGTGGGAGTGAACTGTTTACACAAATGGAACAGAGCAGCTATTTTTATTCAAATTTAGGGCATATTTGGTTCATGATCAGAAGTTGTCTAGCCACAAGTTAGGCGTGCCATAGTTTTTAGGTAGCTGTTTGGTTCACTGACGTAACTGTGGCATGCCACACTTTCTTAGCACCCGGCCCCACACGTCATAGACTCAGTTTCTTGCCAAACTTTGCCACAAGTGTGGCTTCGATTTTGTTAGCCACACTTTTTGTGGCAGCCATATATTACCTAAGTTTAGACATGGTAAGCTTAGGCACCAACCAAACAGGCCCTTAGTTATTTGTTTTTACAAATCGAATCCAATCTTGGGCATTGCCGAGCTCTAGTATCTCGGCAATCTCCCGCTGCTGAGCTCTAGATAAACCCACTTATTTAGAGCATGTTTGGAACGTTTGGAACTCTGGAATCTTTCATGAATCTTCTCGGAATCGAAGTGTTCCATGTAGGAATTTCAAACTTCACAATAATTTCATACGAAGCATTTCAATTCTTATATTCCAAACAGGGCTTTAAACTGAAAGCACACCTGACACGACTTAGCCTTTCCCAATCACTCGATGAGGAACAACTGCAGATTGAATTGCTCTTTTTTATTCAGGTGTTAGATTGAACTTAAAAGTGCAATCCTGTCTAACCTTTGGTTTTGAGCAACTTTTGCGATCTTGAGGAAAAAATTCCTTCATGAAAAATCGTTTGGTGGAGTATCTACAGGGAGTCAAAGAGCTCGTGCTCTCTGCAGTGTTGTTGATCTTCGAGCAAGTTGACTTGGACTTGAGATGAGCTGTTTTCGTGAGCTATTCCTGTAGGCCAGTAATTACCAAAACTGTAGAGTGGAACTTTTTAAGCTGTAATTTTTTACTTTTGGTTTAAAATTTCAAATTCTTACTGTTTATGTGAGAGAGTACGAAGAGAGATACGTACGATTTTAGTCAACATAGATGATATCTACTATAATCGACTTGCACACCCCGTCCTGAAAAGATATTCTGTTTGAAAACTAGTTAATGTATAAAGCCAATCCATAAGCCTAAAAGAAGAGAGCCGTAATATCTTTCTGCATTTTTAGACTCTTTGCGCTCTCCTTGGTATTCCCCAGCAGTACTCTCTTTTATTTTGTGTGGGTGCTTTTCGGATATGGCTAATAGCTTTTGGAGTTAGCATGAGCGCGTGCATGAATGAATCGAATACCGATAAGTCAATTTGAAAAAACAACAAAGAAGTCCTCCCGTTTATTTGTTTGGAAAAAACTATAAGACATAAGTTGAAAAAGTCATTTATCTTTGCTTTCAATATAAACACTGTTTGTATTGGCTTCTACTTCTAACTTCTGTTTAGAAAAGCCAAAAGACAATACAGACATCCAGCTTTTCGAAGCGGCTTCTCTACTTCTCTCGCTACCGTCTCGCTTCGAGGATAAGACAGGGGATCACGAGTGTATTATGCACCTGCACCTTCTCCTCTCGCTCGCTCCCATCATGCGCATGCATCACTTCCTCACTTTTTTCACTGCTCACTCTCTTTTTCTAAAATTCATTTCTTTCAATTTTTACTATTTATTTTCAGTCAAAAAAGCATAAGCCACGAACAAAAACCAACCCATAAGCTCAGGCAATGTGGGCTTCGGTGAGGTGGTGCTTATTTGAGTTTAAAAGATCTATCTTATAGCTTACTTTACACTGTAGTAGCTGAAATGTACTATAGCTGCTAGTAGCTTTTCAGCATAATTAAATTTATAAATAAAAAAGTTATATCATTATCAATAGTGAAAATAAATAAGAAGAAAAAAAAGACAAAAAGTTGTATCTCTACTCCTTAAAAGGAGGAGTTCAAAGTGATGGTGCATCCTACACTCCTTCTCTTTTCACTGACATGTGGAGCCACTTTTTTGGCTGTGCTCACGGGGGCTCCACTTCAAAAATTCCTCACCTACTGCCCCTCTCTCTCTCCCACCCACCTGCTTTTCTCGCCTCCCCCGCGCCTCCCCCCATCTCTTCCCCGCGCCTCCCCTCCCTCCGCCTCTCCTCAACCTTCCCTACGCCTCCCCTCCCTCCGCCTCCCCCCATCCTCCACCGCACCTCCCCCGAGCCTCCCCCAACCTCTTCCGCGCCTCCCCTCCCTCCGCCTCCCCCCATCCTCCATCTCGCCTCCCCCCAACCTCCCCTTAAACCCTCCGCCCCCGCTGCCGGTCGGCCGCCTCCTCCGCCGCCATGCACCGCTTCGTCCGAGCCCTCCGCCCCCTCCAAACCCTAGCCCTAGCCCCCACCCCGACTCCTCTCTGCGTCCTCTCCACCGCCTCCTCGTCCTCCTCTACTGCGGCCGCCTCCTCTGACTCAGCCGCTGCCGCCCCCGACACCAACTTCGATAGCGCAAACTTTGCCCTGCCTCCATTACCGCTTCGGCAATCTCCACTCTGCGTGATTTGATCCCCCACCCCCAAACCCTAGCTACCTCGGCTCGCCCGGTCCGCGTCGCCGATGCAGAGACGGCTCGTGGAGGGCACCATGGCACTATCGGTGGCACCGGAGGTTAACACGTCGGCCACCAGGTCACCGCCATCGGGGGTGTCGGGGCCGATGTGGTGGGTGTCGGAGTGCCATGGGGCATGGTACAGCCTGGCGGTGATGCTACCGTCGCTGGCGTTCGTGGGCTTCCTGGCGTGGCAGGCCCGATGGAGCTTCCAGCGGCTAGGCTACGTTCGCTCCCACGTTGTCGTCATCGTCTACTACGCGCTCCTCTTGGCCGCCGCCATCCTCAACCTCCTCTTGTGCTTCCTGCACAGGTCCGGCTCGCATGCCTCCATTTCTTATCTCTACTTCTCAGATTGGTGGGTCAATCTAACCACCTACTTAACTCAGATTGGTGGGTCAATCTAACCACCTACTTAACTCGGGCGTTGATTAGCGAGTTGTTATTGTTGATGCATAAATGATCTGGTTCGTGTGTGGTTTTTTAGACTTCTACTAGAGACTAGCGAGGTAGGGTAAATGATTTTAACAAGACATGGGCTCGTGGGGTAGAATCAGTCGAGAGAAGGTTACAGCTACCGAACTGCTGATTATGAACCTTGTGAATTGTGTTCTTAGTTTTGATGAACAGTGCAATGTTTGTATGCTTGTTGGTGTATGATCGGGGAGTAGAATAAATGGGTACAAGTTTGGTGGGTGTTTCATCAGACAAGTTCTTTTGGTGCACATACCTTTTGCCTTTTGGCTTTTCAACTTAGCAATCGAATGAGTGGAGGCTGGGTTGTGAATTGTGATCGAAGCAGACGAGTGGGATGGGTAGTTTGTGAGCTGGTTAGGGATGGTAAATTGGTAATGATGAACCAGTAGCAAGCCACTCTGGTGGCCAGGTGTTGATGTTCAAAACTACAAACAACTTGAGTGCACATTGGCCTGGTTATCAGATTCAGATTTCATGTGTATGTGTTTAGCAATGTTACTAATGTACGCAGATCAATTCTTTTTTAGAATTGACATAGAGCTGATGCACAGAAAGGCATAACTATTGCCCATACACATCTGAAGCTTTGACCTGTTTCAACTTTAGTAATGTTGCCCATATGTTATATTGTCTATTGTTTGTTTCTCTGAGTCTTGTATAACAGTTATTTTTCACCTTCAAATGGCAGGTGTGGCAATGTATGCCTGATAAGGC
The DNA here is from genome assembly GCA_017311315.1 of Dendrocalamus latiflorus. Classification (NCBI taxonomy): domain Eukaryota; kingdom Viridiplantae; phylum Streptophyta; class Magnoliopsida; order Poales; family Poaceae; genus Dendrocalamus; species Dendrocalamus latiflorus. The sequence goes on from CM029633.1 coordinate 27,486,685, forward strand.
GTTCTCATGGAATGTGCTTTCGTTGTTTACCAAATCAGGGATGTTATTCTTGGAAGTTAGTCTCATAGCATTTCTACTTCAAGGAAATGAAGCAAGTGGTTTTGAGTCTTTGGCACATACCTTTGTTATCTCTGGAGCTGTAGTTGCTGCTGATGTGTTGCTCAAGGTATGTTACTACTCATAGTTCAATTCAGGCAGGGTAGCCGTAAGCACTTACCTATCGTTTGGTGATTGTGTTATGTTTCTTTACTTACCTAGCTTCGTCTTCATGATGTAGCCATGAAAAATTGGCAATGCTATGTTATCTTTGCTTTTATTACTTAACGGCAACATGCTAGGGAAGTAAATTTAGTAGTGTATCAGGCCCATCATGTTCTTTTATTAGAAGGAAATAATATGTTATTTCCAATTTTCCATAATGGGCTGCCTATTGCAAGTGCATTTTCTGTTGATACTAGATCTCGCCTGCTCTTATCTCTTGAAACTGCAAAAGAATTTTTTTTTAGCTGCTCAAAAGGGGAAAAAGGTCTCATGACTTAACCCTTTACACCTATCCTCGATTCAGTGCATTAAATTATGTTGCATGTGGAAATTGGAATGATAGTACATGTGTTATCGGCAGTTGAGAACATGTTCACCCTTTACACCTATCGGCAGTTGAGAACATGTTCACCCTTCTGGTGGTATAGTTATTTAGATTCTACTGACAAGGTTCTTTTGGGGTTCTTTTGGTGATGCCTCATGCACTTCTGTTCTAAAATAAAACCTTGTATATGAATTTTTATTCTTATGTATTTTTTCTGTAACTTGTATATCTACACTGCATCTTGTTGTTACTGTTGGTAAAGAGCGATATTCTGTGAGTATACTAACTACTGAATTCAAAATTTCCTACTTTAGGGGTTTCAATAGTCAGCACCGATTGAGTTCTGTTTACAACCTTTCACCCTATAAGAAGCCAGCATATCCCTCTTTTTCATGGGAGAAACCACTCCCCAGTGATCTAGGAGGAACACTTCAGCTAATATATGGCATGCTTAATGTTACTGTAAAATGAAAAAATGAGGCATTGTACATATGTTTTACACAAGTTTTTGAATGCATCAGGTGGCTTTCTTTATTGATCCAAACCCTGATTTAGTGGTGAAGTGCTTGGAAAGTTGTTGCAGTGAGGCATATCCAGCAAGGTCCTCTTCTCTTACCTTTAACATTTGACTGAAAGAACTATACATGTTACTGGGAATAAGAAGCAGATAGAAGCTGCAAAAGAAATGATTAAACAAGCTATGAGCCAGGTGATGTGGTCCTGCTCTCTGTTTTTTATAGTCAATTCTTGTTGTGATTAACTCAATGCTACTAGATTGATGTGATCCTGCTCTGTGCTTTTTATCGTTCATTCATGCTGAGATCAACTCAGTGATGCTAGATGCTGATGTGATCCTGCTTTTATGCCATTTATCTTCTTTTCGAGCTGTGATTAACTTAGTGATGTTGAATTTAATAGTCATTAAAATGAAATTTCTGTAATCCCGTTGATGTGAAATCATACCATGTAGTATTAAACGGATTGTCTCTGTATGGCCTTGCCATCTTGGTGTGGTTGGTGTAACTGTTTTGAAACTCACGGGTGGTAAAAATTTTTAAAACATGCATACAAACATGTTCTAAATTTTTTTTAAATCCGTAACAACGCACAGGCATTCAGCTAGTTGTCAGAAAAAAAAAGACAAAAGTAGGGAATTACAAGCAAAAATAAAAAAAGAAGACAGAATCGGAAACTCCGGACCAAAAAGAAAGAGCTCGCGAGACTTGTTGGTAAGCGTAGCCTGCTTGCTTGTATTCAGCTGCAGGCTGAGCGCAGGAACATGCAGTGGGGCCGGGAGATGGAAGAGTTGTATTGGGGTGGGTCACATGGGCGCACTGAGACAGTGGCGGGTGTGAACTGGCGAGAATTCTGCCGCTTGGATTCTTGGGCTAGCGTGCTTGTATTTTGATGTCGCCATCAGCCTTCGTACCAGCAGCATCGGACTCCTGCCATGGAAATTCTAAAGAAAGAGCTTACCAATGGTGGACTCCTCCGTGATCACTGCAGGTCTTTGGAGCAGAACCGCAGGAGTGAGCGAGCAGTTTGTTTTAAAAAAACCAGTCGTGAGTGAGCAGTGACCTCGACTGCTTGCTTTCCATTAGTTGCCTGCGCTAGCTCGTATTGCTAGATACAGCCAGAACAGTTAACAATTGAAGAATCGGCAGTAAAATCGAACTGCATCCATCCTGTGAAGTTCTGCCCTGCCGTGTATTGATTGATAGGGTTGCTCTCAGCCTACTTTGATAATCCTTCTCAATGGTCGCTGGATTGCTGTTCATTGGATTCTATATTGTTTTCTATAGTGTAGAAGTTGGTTTGGCAGCTCTAGGGGAACTGGGGAAAGAATCTGGCCTTCCGATCTTCCATAAGTAAGATCATCTCTGGAATACAAATTGAGTATGGAGTGAATAAACAAGAGAGAAGTGGTGGTGATCATTTGGGCTTATTTTTGGTGGCTTATGGCTGAAAAGCACTGTAGCTAGCTAAAAAAACACTGTAGCTGACAGAGGCTTATTTAGCATAATTAAATTTAAAAAAATAAAAAATATAAAAAAATATGTTAGCCCATTACATATAATACAAACAAATACGGGAAAAAAGAACCGGCAAAAAAGCTCAACAAAAAGTCAAAAGTTCAAAAAAGATGAAATTTATGAATAGTGAAGAATAAGCCGGAAGTTAAAAGTTGAAGCCCAACCATCACCCCCTAAACTACGAAGTTCCTGAACAATCTAGTTTCATCGACCTAGTACAATCATAAAGAAAAAGAAACCAGTCGAGGGCATACCAAACGGCCAAGCAAATTCAACACAAAAACAAAGTGGAGGAGTACTTGAAGGCTCTCTTTGTAATCAAATAAAGTGATCATTGTTATTCTGACTTCAATTTGAGGTAATAGTGTTCCTCCCTTCGCAAGGAAGGGAAAAAGAAGATTCCACAACCAAGTCTGTTCGCGGGAGCCACCATTTCTATATACTGAGTTTCATTTCACCAAAAACTTTAAATTGATAAAAAATAGATAATATACTTCAACACTGTCTCTCACATCTAGCTACACCAGATTTAAAGCATGCACTAGAAGTAAGACATAATTATTTTTATTAAATATTACATTAGCTAGATTTTAAACTTATATGACTTCTTGGCTTTGATACTATAAGATTTTAGGTAAGCTGATTGATGCATGTAAGTCAATATGGCATCAGAGCTTTAAGGTCCGGCTAACCCAATTTTTTTTAAAAAATGTTTGCGGCCTGCCTCTAGTCCATGTCCTAGTGTTCTGGAGGTGTGTTGACATATATTGTCTTTTTTTCCTTATCAACTTGAGTTTTGAGGTGAACTGTCTGATGCGTGCAACTAATGTAATATTTTTTAAAAAAATATTTACTATCTTCTTCTAGTCCATGTATTAGGCTTGGAAGAGTGCTGAAACAATATTGGTTGTCTTTCCTCACCAATAAGCTTTTTTTTTATGAAACATAACTCAGTACTGTATGTCAAGTAATTCTTCAGATAATATTCCTACATCGAGTTTTCAGGTCATTCCAACACACTCCAATGTGCGTAGCTTTCTCCATTTGGAGTTTCTTTTCTTTTTAGCCTACCTTATATCATTGCGGTCGTTTGGAAAAAGCACGGATCAATTGAGATGCTTTTAGGGAAACACACGATGATGATCTTGTCCTGGTGCGTTCGAACCTTTCGATGGTGGAAGGATCATGTTCCCTCCCGTCCTCTGTGAAATGATAAAATGGGTGGAGAAAAGAACAAAGCTGCAAAGGGAAAGCAAGGGTGAATTATATAATTCAGGATCAAGGAACACATCATGGAGAGGAGAATCGCGAGAACAAGGCAGGAAAAGGAAGCAAGTCAGGAGTGGCGCTAGGGGCCAACGGCGCATGCAATGCCAAGGACACGGGCCGGTAAACGTCAAATCGGTCGGCGCAAGCATCGCCGCGCGATGACGACGGCGGTACGGAGCGGACGGGATCGGGGCTCGGTTTGGCACTTCGGCTCGTCCGCCATGCCTGGGGAACAGCGCCGACGGGGGCGGAAAAAAGATCTCTGCTTTTTAGGGCATCTCTAATGGTCTGAGTCAGCTAGCTATATGCATGTATACATTAGCATATATCCTATGTGGAGGAAAGAGAGTATGCAAAAAAAAATCGAGCCAACTCTTCCTTAAGCACTGGTCTATAACGCCAAACGAGGCAGCCTCTATAAATTCTGTGTGTGCATGTAAGCATCAAATAGCTATCCTTAGAGCAGGTATAATAAGGCTTAGTCAGCAGGCTATAGCAAAAATAATATCAACTAAATCTTACGTGGCAGAGAGAGAAAGGAAGAGAGAGAAGGAAGCTGGCTACTAAATTACAGTTAGCTATAGCACGTAAAAATATGCATTTCACTCTCTTACACGTGGGGCCAAATAGTTATTGTAATAGCTACCTTATTGTATGAACTATTTTTTGAAGGCTATAGATGAAATGGACAAGTGTTATAGCCACTAGTTGACTATACTATTGTACTTGCTCTTATAGATAGTTCTTTAGAATACTAGCTTTAGTGTGTACTATATAAATGATGTGGAAATCTTATAGTTAGTTGCTAGTTATAACCATTGGAGATGCCCTTAAGGCCGGTCGTGGCCTAGGCTCGGGTGGGCGCCCTGCCCTGCGACGGCACTAGACGCGTCAAAAACCGGGCCCATCGGAACGATCGACCACTCCACCGCCCAAATCCAGCCCGAGATCTGGATCGCCCATCCATCGATCGACCCGCTCCCCAACACCCGAACATGCCCTTCACCACCTGTCACGAACAACTGTATGAGCAGATAAAGGCCCCTCATTTTGACTTAAATTTCTGGTTTATTTTTTATTATTTATAAATTTTGTTTTTCTGATTTTTTTAGTTTTTTATGCTTTTTTGCCGGCTCTTTTTTCTGTATTCGTTTGTATTATATGTGATGGGCTAACCTATTTTTTCTATTTTTATTTTTTAAAATTTAATTATGCCCAATAAACTACTATCAGTTACAGCGTAATTTTAACTAACTACAATGCAATTTTAGTCATAAGTCATCAAATTTCAACCCAAATGAGTGGGCTGCAAGATCGACGGCCCTCGTTGGTTGAGGAAAACCCGTATCTCTTTTTTTCCCCCTTTACAAACGTACTTGGCATGGGAAAAGGTTCATTTTCTTGGGAGGGATTGGTAAGAGGTTCGCAAAAGGTTGCCGTTAGGATTCTCATTCACTTCCTTTCCTTCTTCAGGTTCCGGTCACGCCAGGTGCTGTGAAAGAGAATGTGGTTGTTCTCCTCGGCGACGCGACAAATGCTTCCATCTCGGTTGATTGGCTCTCTTCCCGTCGGTTGATGTATCCTACCGTCCGGAGCTGGAGATGAGGTGCACAAGCACCGTGTGGCACTTACTTGGAAATGGGCCGCGCTTGTGCCTGCGACGAAAGCAATGTAACGCCCCCGTTTCCAGGGGCGCGTACGGACATGGCACCTCGCAACTATTCACGCATGAACAGTTATGAAGTGCCGCGCAAGAGTATACCATTGCATGTTTACAACAAAGGTCCAGCATATATTTTACATAAGGATTAACATCCATTTTTCTACAGCGGGGCGTGCAAGCCCAAAGTATACTTACATTACAAGAACTCCAGAATCCGCTTGAGCGCGGCCAAGACCTAAAGCCACGGGTCCTCGACAGGAAGACCCTTCCAACACGAAATCTTGAATTGCCTTCTTTTCCTTCTGGTATCTGTGGCAATTAGCAAGCCTGAGTACTCCAACCCCGTACTCAGCAAATCACAAGGGGAAATCCTAACTTACTACTTGCACGGATCAACAAAGGGAGGGAGTATACTTGGTTTATCACTTTGAGTGGATGCAGTTTTATTTGCAAATATTTTTTTAAAACGACCCAAAACTACTTCTCAAGAACTCAGGGGTTTTCACGAAGAGTTCATTAACCAACTAATCAAGTTAAAGCATGAACAAAACTACTTAAGCTTCGCTGCTGGAATCACCCAAGTGACACAGCTCCAATAACCGGGAGCACGGCGTATTCGAATACCATTTATTTGACTCTGCAGAGTTTGCTCAGCTTTACCCACATGATCCCTTAACTCCCGCGACAGAGTTAAGAAAGCCAGGTCGTTTCACTGCTCAGCTCTTTATATAGGCTCTACCCGGTAGAATTCACTCGGGTCTGGATTCCACACACACACACTCACACAAAAGAAAACAGTATCCGCTTCGAGTGAACTCTACCGTTGTTAGGCACCCATAACACGACTTGCCTAACCTCACTGCTAAACCTCCTGTAGAGTTTCAATCGAGTTGAGCAGCTATTCGACAAGTGTTGACAAGTCAACTCCTGTGGTTGAGCGATCACTGTGACATTTACTCAGCGTAAGGGTTTCAGTCCTTATATTTTCACATGGTCCGCAACCTCGCCAGGCCCGCGACCCAAACTAAGGTAAGCGGTGGGCGTAGACCGTCCCGCGGTTTCCCACTCACCCTTACCCTTCTCCAAACCTAGGGTAAAAGATTGGCGAGGACCGTCTTGCGGTTTCCACTCCCCCTTACCCTACCTTGTGCACGCCGGCACTCTCCGCTCTAAGATACGGTGTCCCATACCACCCTACCTTAGAGTCGGGTTTTCTAAATTTTATTGGCTCCACAGCCACAGCCTTATTAGTGTAACATTTTGCATGATGATAATATTATCCTACAATTGTCTAGATTAACAGGTAATTATTTCTAGGGTTACAAAGGCATGGCTACAAGTTTAACATGGCATTTAACGGTGGTAGGATTAGCTACATAACATGTCATTCTAAACATTTTATTTTACTTTCGAATTAACATTTCAGAATTAGCTCAATGCAAATAACATATTAGCATAATTAGATAACATGGGTTGCAACATGATCAAAGACTTGTGACTTGCCGTAAACCGGGACGAACTCGGCTAGCTCGAACGTAGAAGCTCCTGGATTCTGCAACTGCACTTGAGCTTCCGGAATCTCCGACACTAGCGCAAACACTGAAAATAACATAAATCCAGCTTAAGACTAATCAAGCGAGGAAAAATAATCTATTTAAAAAGGAGTAAAATGCATAAATCCTTCAAATGAAATTTTAGGAATTTATTTGAGATGAATTTGGAGAAATGGAGGTCACCAATGGGTCTGGAATAATATTTGGAGCAAAGTGGTGAAATTTGGGAATTTTTGGGATTTTCTGTGATTTTCTAGGATTTATTTGGATTTCCTGGGATTTTAGAAACTAGAAAAGCATTTGGAAAATCGATGTGAACAGTAGACGGCCGGCCCGTTGCTACAGTGCAGCCCGGCGGGAAAAATCTCCCGGGACCGAGCAGCCCAGGCGGCCCACGAGCGACGTGCCTCCGCGCAGCCCGCAAACGCGTGCGCGCGCTCCTCCTCGGCGGATGGCCGACACGCGGCAGAAGCGAGCGGGCGGGATGGCGAGGGAACGGGCGGGCGAGATCTGCGTGGGTGGCGATCGGACGGCAGCGAAGCAAAGGAGGGGCGAAACGGTACGGCTCGATCGGACGGATGCGGGAGGCGAACTTTATGACAATCGAACGGTGGAGAGGACGCGTCATCTGACGGGCGAAACCAGACGGCGCCGATCGGGGTGGATGGCCGAGATGAGGCCACGTAGCGGGGGAGGGGGTTCTTCTTCCTCCTCTCGCCGCTACAGTGCCCCGGGGCAGCGGTACGGTGGCGGCGGCGGCCCGGGCACCAGGAGGCTCGCCGGCAGCGACCCAGGGCACCGGCGGGTGCGGCTCTACAAGGGGATCCCATTTTTGGGCTTCGGGGAGGTAGAGGATCAACGGAGGGGACGGGAGGCCGAAGGGGAAGGTGTTGCTTCCCGGCGGTGAAGAGGGTCATCGGGGTTGAACGGGTCTAATTGGAGGTGGCTACACGTTAAGGGGGTTCCGGGGCTCACAAAGGCGGCGGTGATTGAAGCTCGGAGTCACCCTATTGAGCTGGCCACGGTGAAGCTTCTCGGCCGGCAGTGGGAGACGACGTCGGCGCTTCTCGAGCAAGCACCTGGGCAATGGAGTCCACCCATAGGGTCAGCATATCAAGAAGAAGCTTTGGGGAGAAATAATTGAAGAATGGGAAGGAAAGGAGAAGATCGGGCTACGGGGGTCGCCGGCGCAGGGAGGGGCGGCGACGGCAGTGGGAGTGACGAAGGTCCAATCCCCTGCTCTGGGAGGAGCTTAGGGACAGTGGGAGACGAATGGGGAAGGTTGGGAGGCTTGGGGAGCAAGAGGGGAGCGGGGAGCAGCGGGAAACGGCTTTTGTACCCGGCCGAGGGGAGTTGGAGCCGTAGCGGAGAAGGAAGAGCGTTGGCGCTGGGTCAACTGGGGTGGGTAGAGCGTCTCCTCCGCGGAATGGAGCTGAGACCGGGGTGACGCCGGCTCTGCAAAAGGGGTAATGGCGATGCGACGGGAGCAGGTGGAGCTGCGGGTATGGGCGATGGCGTCCGCGCGCGGGGAGGGGAGATGGCAGCCACTGGCAGGCGGGACCAGGGCAGGAGTGAGGTGACGCGCGGTGCAGGGGTAGGGTCGGCTTCGGACCGGGGCTGTCGGGGCGGCGTGGCGCAAGGGCGTCCACACGAGGCGGTCGGGACGGCGCTGGCGCGGGGAGGAACCAGGGGCGGAGGCGGTCGGGACGGCGCGTGCGCGGGGAGAAGGCGGGGAGAGAGCGCGGCGCCAGCGGGAGAGGGAGGACGAGGAGGGCGCCGGGGCGTCAGCGGAGGGAGGAAGAGCGGCGAGGGGAGAGGCGTCCGGGAAAGGAGGGAGACGCCGGGGAGAAGAGGGGAGACGGGAGGAGGAGAGGGCTCCCGCGAGGAGGGAAGGCGAAGAACAGGCGGGGCGCCAGCCGAAGGGGGAAAACAGGGGAAAGGGAAAAGGCGCCAAGGAGATGAGAAAACGGACTTGCCAAAAGAGGAAAGCGCATTCCGGGGAAAATTTCCAAAAAGGGAAAGTTTCCAGAAATTCAAACGAAAATCCACAAAAATTTAGGAAATTTTCTGGTTTGAAATTTTGGGGTTTTTCAAGCAACAAAACGCATTGTACTGTGTAGCACAGGAGAAGCACGACACGACGGATCTGCCTCTCAGCACTAGGCACGGGATTGTACACGGTGGGCTCAGATGACGTTGGGCTCCACTTTCTTTGGGCTGGTCTGCGTCGTGGATTTGATCAGGCCTAGCTTTGTCTTCGCAAGAAAGGGTCATATTCTCGAACAAGAGAAATTGCTTAAACTGGGAATGCTCCTGCTTAAACCCAGCGAAGAGACAGCTGTCACATCATCTTTGTGTTCCGTTTGTGTTTTGTTGCTGCAACTGATGATGTGCCAATCACGGTACATACCTGCTAGCTTCTAGCTTGGCCAGCTGTTGCCTAGCATGTCAGTCGTGTTTGTTTCATCCGGCTGCCACTGAGCACGTACTGGCCTGCAGTTGTAGCGCGCGGACCATCTCCAACAGTATGAGCTAGTTACTAGCTCTAAGATAACTTCTCTAATAGTACTAACTTTTAGCACATAGCTCATAACATAAATAGCTTCACATGACACTCTCACATAATCTTGGAATATGTGTATGAGACTAACTCTTGATCAAGAGATAGCTTTTCTCTCTCTTCTATTAAAATATAAAATAATATGCTTAGAGCTAACTCATAAGTCACTATTGGAGATGCTCTTAGAGATTAGAGCGGGGCAGAGCAGAGTAAGGTTCTTATTTTCTACTATTTATAAATTATACTTTTTTCCTAACTTTTTAGTTTTTTTAGTTTTTTTCTGGTATTTTTCGTATCCATTTATACTGTCCGTGATAAAATAACCTATTTTTTATTTTTTTAATTTAGTTATGACAAATAAGCCATCATCAGCTACAGTGTAATTTCAGTCAGCTATAGTATAATTTCAGCCATAAGTCAGTTTATTTTAGCCCAACCAAGCGGCACCTAAGGCCCCTAGACCTCTTTAGTTTATGATATTTTTATTTTCAATTTATTTAAATCAGAAGCTATTTAGAAATTAGAATATATCGATATTTTTGGCTTCCGATTTATTTAAATCAAAAGTTATTTAGAATATATCATATTCTAATTTCGATTTATTGTAACCTTTTTTACTATTTTGTTTTTTCATTTTACTCTTATTTCTTTGCATTGTGCGTGACGATATAACGGTTTCATTATTATTTTTCCTTATTTTTTAAAAATCTAACAGTCGCTATAATATAATTTCAGCCATAAACTTAGGTGGTGCTCAGTTGGGCTGAAATTTTGTAGTTTATGGCTGAATTTTCACTATAGCTTGCTGAAATTACATTGTTGCTAATAGTGGTTTATTTGGCATAATTAATTTTTTTAAAAAAAGGGAAAAAATGGGTTAGACTAACACATATAATGTAAACGAATACAGAAAAAACAAGCAAAAAGATTAAAAATCCAACAAGTTAGAAAAAGATGAAATTTAGAAATAGTAAAAAATAAATCAAAAGCCAGAAACTTAAGCCTAAATGAGCAGAACTTGTTGAAGCACCACTAAAGTAGAATGTTTGTTTCCTTGCAAAAAAGAAGGATAATAATCTTCGAATTTTCTATGCCCGGTGCATGCGATGCGATGCGATGGGAAGATCAAGCGGGCCTATTATTGGTCGGCCCAGCGATCAATCCCTTCACCGGTTCACCCCTTGTGCGTAGAAGAGCTCACGTAACGCGATTGCACGAACCTTTCGGTACGATCGCTACGTACTTTCTCCACGCACGACCGGCGCGCTTCCCATGAACCACCGGCGCTCCTCAAAGCGCAGCCGTCGCCAGCGACCGCTTCCCCTGTCCGCACGGCGGCACGGGAAGACTAGCACGGCGTGCGTGGCTCGTTCCACCGCCAGTTGCCATCGGCCGCGGGCCGCGGGCGGACGATCGATATCGCGTGCCGCCGACGGCCAATCCGCGCTTTTGTGCGCCACCCGCCCATGCGCGTGACGCGCCGCCAGTGCCAGGTGCGCTAGCTATAGCTAGCCTGCGGACGAGGACACCACCGCGCCCGCACGAGCGTGCAATTGAATTTTTAATTTAGACGGCCGGTGTGGTGTCCTTTCGGAGCAGACAAACACACGGCCTGTCGGTCGCTTCCAACGACGGGGAGGCGGCTTGGTCCGACGGGAAGCTAGATTTGGACAGGCGGGATTGGCTCGCCACGTGGGGTGCCGAGCCAGCTCCGGCGGTGTGTGACGACCTCTTTTTTAGGCCTTCGAATTTTTCCAAGAGTATATGAGTACGTGCTTTTTCAGTTTTTGATTTTTCTATAGTAATAATTTTTAAACGAAATATTTTTTGAAGATGTGATCTACTAGTTAATTATAATACATACTATACCGACTTTATTTATATCGACAAAAGTCGCACGTGAGTTTCAGTTACTCTGTGATCTCTCACACAAATAGCCAAAAGCCACAAGCCGCAGCAAAAAGTCATAAGCTGTAGCCAAAAAAGAACAGACCATACATCAAATTTGCTGAAATTTTAATTATAAAAGCTAAACTTATGATTACAAGTGAGTACGATTTAGCAACCAAACTTTACATTATTAACAGCGTCCAAGTCTAAAAGTTTATAATATAAGACAAAGATCTCTATAAACCACAAGCACATTTGAGCGTAGTCGACACTTACAACCAGTAATCATCGTCTTCTAGAGAGTCATCGAAGTTTTCCAAGTTCCTTCTAATGATAATTAAGCAAGTATGAATACAACCATACTCAGCAAGCCATAAAAGGATATCTATTTAACAACTTATCAGAATTTCAATAGAACAAGGTGTGGAGATTCTATTATTATGGATATAAATACATATTTCTTTGCAAAGGTTTTTAAACTTGAAATACAAAATATTATTTTATAAGGAGAAAAGGGAATTTAATAATTGTACGTATCACTTTGAAAACATTCAAAACCTTACTTATACCTTGTTGTTAAAATCATCTATTAAACACAACTTCATTGATCCGAAACATGACATATCTGAATATTATATTTTATACTCTGTAGGGCTACCTAGTTTTACCCACAAGATACCTTAAGCTCATAATACCATGCAATAGACACGCAACATAATAATATGCGAATGAGTTGAGGTAACAAGGCTATTTTACTGCACTTTCCTTTCTAGTCTCTACTCAGTCACTCCCATGGTGGCCACGATAGGGAACGATGGTGTGCCGAATTCAGCGACAGAGATGATGGACAACGGTGAGTGGCAGTGCAGCGGGTATGTAGGAAGGGAGGGGAATCCATTTTGGACTTTGGCACGGACGGAGGTGGTTGGCCGTGGAGGAGCTTGGGCGAAACAGCAGTGATGTGGCCAAATTAGCGATGGCTTGAGCATCTAGAAAGTGATGGGAGTGCGGTGGCGGTGTTGGTTTGGCTTGGGATGGTCTAAGAAGGGTTGGCGACGGTGGCTATGGGTGACTGAGTAATGGCGCACGACGGCAGTGATATAGAGGCTGTGAAGCTAGGCAAGAAACTAGGGGTTAGCTTCGTGGTGGTGGGGCGAAGCTATGGACATGAGCAATTGGACTGGAATAGATGTGGAGGCGAGGAATCGAGGTTGGGCTCGGGCTCGGCTAAATAGGCGGCGAGAGCGGTTACGCTGAGGCGGACTCGGCATGTGAATGGCAACATGGGTAGGCATGTGGGTGTCATGCTGGAGAGGTGAAGTTGGCAAGCGTGTAGGAGGCATTGCCTCTAACTAGCGTAGCGCAGGAGGTGGCGCGTGTGTGTAGGGTTGTTGCGGTACATATCGAACAGTTGGTGGTGTGGATCGACGGTGTTGCCGCAATGACGTTTTATGCCGGTGCGAGGTGGTGGAATGAGGTGGGGTGGTGCTGGTACACTTTGGCGCGGACACTGGTGACAAGCAAGCGAGGCGGTGCGTGCGGGCGTGAATAGCATCGTGGCCCACAACAACAGGAATAGGGGTGGTGGCAGAGTGGTTTGAGTGTGCATCTGAGCTTGAAAAACACATTTTTAAAGGGCAAAGTGGTTTGGTCTTGAAAACTTCTTGGATTTGGCAAAACTCTCAAATTCAAGCAAAATTCAAAAAATTCAATTTTTTTGAATTTTTTGGGTTGTTTCACGGTGGCTCTAGCATGTGGTTCTCGCGCTTCACACATTGGAATTCCTGCTCGGTTGGATCGTACCATGACGATCGTAGTACCCCACAATAGCTGTTCTAGGAAAAGCCATGCGGTAATAGGGGCCTGTTTTTTTTTTGCTTTGTGGTTTTTGGCTACAACTTGTGGTTTTTGGGCTGTTTATATGAGAGATTACAGAGTAACAGAAACTTATGTGCGGTTTTTGCCGATATAAATAAAGCCAGTAAAGTATATATTACAATTAACTAGTATACTCTATCTTGAAAAAATACTCCGTTTAAAAGTTAAATACTGTAGAAAAGTTAAAAAGTAGCTTTTGGAAGGTATGTTGTCGTTGTTCAAGTGTATACGTTTCATCTTTCCAGCCTGACGTCTCACAAAACGAGAAAAATGTAGCAATCGCAGTTGCTTTTCGACTGCTTTAGTCTGTACTAACGGCGCCCATGTATCGCGTGTGATCGTCGGTATCACTGGCGTACCGTCAGCTCTCTTGGTCACGTTTCAAGTACGAGTGCTTCTTATGACTCATTCACAATCACATGTTCCCGGTCTTGTTAGCCTATGCTTTGGCCGCAACTTGGAAGTCGATGCTGAATGCTTAGCTATATGTCCATAGGGGTGGGCACTTTAAACCCGAAAACCGAAAACCGAACCGAACCGGACCCGAATAGACCGAATTGTCGGTCTATTCGGGTTTCGGGGTTCGGTTCGGTCAATATTTTCATTTAATTCGGTTTTCGGGTTCGGGTTCGGTTTTTGGCCTACAAAACCCGAATAGACCAAATAACCCGAATTATTTGATATGTCTCTTGAATTCATGAACATATTCCCGAATAGACCAAATAACCCGAACCCGAATAGACCAAATAACCTGATTTTGAGGGGTGACAAGGGTCCCCATCTTATTTCGGTCAATTCGGTGGACCGAATAGACCGAACAAAAAATTCGGTCTATTTGGGTTCGGTCCTTGTTTTTTTTCTGAGAAATTCGGTCCTCATTTTTTAGAACCCGAATTTTGCAAAGACCGAATAGACCGAACCGAATAGACCGAAAAAACCGAATGCCCAGCCCTATATGTCCATCAATAAAGGACGAGAGCTGTTAGCCCGTTACAGCAACTAAACATTGTAACGTGGACTTTGTCTTCCCCTTTCGGCACGAAATTGCCAAGCGAAGCAGTGCCTCGCGTTAGAATCCTACTGTTTTCCCACGTGAGAGCCTCGTGAGCTTTTGGCGTCTTGGACGCTTGATGGGACTGGGAGAGCTGTTGTACCAGAAATGGTTCTGCACAACAGAAACAGATACGCTGTGTGATGTTACAACTCAAAGTCAAGTGCTGGTCTGTTAGACATGTTAATGCAGGTCTGCTTCATTTGGCCGTGTATTTCGTTCGAAAATACACTGATGTGTGTAGCCCTGTCGGATTTTGTTTAATGAACTAAAGACATCACTGGTGGTTCACTGAAAGATCAAAAATTGCTGCTGAAGATTGGCCTTGTGTACATGCAAGTACAGGAAATCAATGTGATGGTGTGAAGCAAATCCTCTTCCCTGATTAATCAATTGGTTAAAGTAGCTCCGCCGGACCGAAAGCTAGTCGCGCACGAGTACTTACTGAGAGCCAGTGGTAGAAAGTAGATCTCCCGATGATCAAAGAAGTCATCGGAGGCAGGCGCCGTGCAGATTTCAACAAGACAGTTCCGACGGATTATACTAGTGGTGTCATGTCGTGCCGTGGTCCTGACACGATATGGCTTCCTCCAAACGGTTCGCAGTCCTGTCTTTTAGTTTTTATAGTCAATTATACAGTAATAATTGTTAGCTTTTTAAAATTAAAAATAAAAAATTAAGAAAAATTTGAAAATAAAAAACGAAAAACTGAAAAAGCAAAAAAAAACCGATATTAATAAGCTCATAAGCTGAAATCACTTAGAGCGAGGAAGTCACCAGGTGATGTGGGTTAGGCAGTGGACACGCGCTAAATCAACCGGGTTTCTTATTCCGCGACAGTGTACACCTCACACAAGCAGAACGCAGCACCTCTGCCGAGAAAAAAAAACTGTCAAGGTCAATGCAGAAATCACTTCCTGCTTCTCGAGGTTTTCGCAATTTGCATTGTATGTTAGCCAGCATCACAAACGGATTATGCTATTTTACCTGTCCAAATTGTTCATACCGAACAACAAATAAATGACTTATTCGTGATACTCTTTATTTATACTTTGATGTTATTCTAAATTATTTCTGATCTTATATTATTATGTATAATAATTATAATTTATAGATTAGCATATATATTGATTGATGATCATGTTTCACGGATCACGGATATGGGGATATCAAATCAATAATATAGACACATGTTAGAGAACATGGTATTGAATTAACCTACTATAAGACATTGCGGGAATTGTTATATTCTTAAGTGTCATCAGTTGGTCTCATATATCGTGTATGTAGGATCCTTAGACCTGAGGTCATCACAGTTTATTATATGTGTAATAGTTTACTTAGGGGTTACCAAACACTACTCCATAACTGAGTGGTCATAAAAGTAGCTTTCGGATTTACTATGAAATATGCGGAGGAATGTGAGCGATCAAGATGGAATTTGCCCCTCCAATATAATCGGAGAGATATCTTTAGACTCTTCGATGTTGTTGGATTAAGGAAATGCATGATCATGTCGAATATGATTAAGAAGTCAATCACAACTGAGTAATCTACTACAGATTCGAGTGAAGGATCGAGCTATCATAGGATAGCGCATTTCTCGCCTTGAGTTCGAACTAGTATCATGAGGCAAATGAATCAGTACATAAGCACTATATAGGTTCATCCGATATGATCTTTATGTATATTTGAGAGTCATTATGTCCTGCTAAAGACCGTTACCGACTTCGGAAAGGAGTTTTTGACTCATAGCGAACCTACAGGGTCACATACTTAATGGGTTGAAACAATAAGGGTCCGGTTAGAGGTTCTCCGAGTAGGACGATCTCTACTTGTATTAGATAAAGATCCAGATAGAGGCTTTTCAAGTTGAATACGATATCTAATTGTATCGGATAAGGATCCGATTAAAGGCTAAATATTAAGAGAGGCGTAGAGCTGAGGGGATATCTTGAGATACACCCATCGGAATCCTAGCCATCACATCTCAAAACCCCTGTCGTACGCACTGGTGCTAGCACACTGACGCATGGTGTTTCATCCTTATCCTTAGACATATGAACTTTGGTAGAGGTGTTGCTGTAACTGTGATGTTGATCGAAACGATTGTGAGGAGGAGACGGTGGGCATAGAACGACCGACTACTTCCACTATACCAACGCATGCTATATTGAACTGGCCACTTCAACTTTATTTCCGCTACATTGTGTATTTAGTGGTAACAATCTATGACCTCTTACTTGTGTGACTTTCTGATTTACGCAGTAGAAAATTTTAATCTGCGCTAGTGTAGCCCACCTAAATCCCAACACTATGTTGTTTATTTGGCTAGTAGTTGTTGTGGTTTCTTGGACCCCTCCATGAAATGAAAGCGAAAAATTCCAACCGGTTCAAGCGTAGGAAAAAATTATTGCTGAAATTTTATCGGTAACCGGCAGTTATTAGCTTTATCAGTGGGTGCTGGTAAAATTTTAAACCGGTACAAAATTTTGGATTCAACAAAAAATCCATCTAAAAATAAAAAAAATAAAAACCCAAAAAACTCAAATTTCAATTCAAAATTTTCCTGAAAAAAATCCGGTAATTGCTGGTTGCCGGTTCTATCCCTATCATTTAATAAATTTTTTAAACAGACATATTTTTTCCTGTTTGGGCATCATGCTTTTTTTTTCCCTTTTGACGGTCAAGAAAGTTTGGTTTGTGGGGATTGTGGGATGTGTGCGCTTCTCATCCTTGTATCTGTTAGTTAGCACTGCACCAATACTTGACCTAGCCCTATGAACAAAAACTACTAGCAGAAAGTAGAACAAAGTTGGAAGGAGTACCAGGTGAAAATCCAATTTATTGGCCGTGCTGTGAATCGACACAAAATTTCCTGTGCCCCCACAACCTTGGTTATGCATCCGCTTATGTTATTTCCTGATCGGTTTGGCTTGAGCTTCTGGTTTCTGACTTATTTTTCATTATTCATAAATTTCATCTTTTTCTGAACTTTTGACTTTTTGTTGAGCTTTTTTGCCGGTTCTTTTTTCCCGTATTCGTTTGTATTATACATATTGGGCTAACATATTTTTTATATTTTAAAATTTTTTAAATTTAATTATGCTAAATAAGCCTCTGTTAGCTACAGTTTTTTTCCAGCCATAAGCCATGAGCTTTTAAGCCCAACTGATCACCATTGTCTGAGAAACCATGGTTTTCATTTGGATAGAGATCACCACATCTCAGTGTTTGCTAGTAGAAATTTAAAAGAAATATGACATAAACATTTAGGGAGGATTAATTTAACCCAATCAAATTCTTTTAAGCCTCCTAATTTAAGAAGTTAACTAATCAATTAGAATAAACTAATCCAGCACAACTAACCTTGTAAGTTCTATTTTTCTACTACTAACCTAGCTAAATCACGTAATCTCTCCAAAAAGTAATTTAGATTAAATAGGTTGGTTGCTAAGCATAAAATTTGGTTAAACTAATCTAGCTAGGTTAAGTTTAACTTAGTTATCTTAACCCGGAACCGAATGCAGTATATTTGGAGGAAAAAAAAATGCATGGAGCTAGTGTTTAACAATAAAATGGTTACAGAGGGTTTTTTTTTTCAAACACCCGACGACCTGAGTTTTTTTCTTAAATAAAATTCTCTCAATATAGACGCACGCGATTGGCACGGGTGGGGCCTACCGGCCTATTCATCGTGGCGTGCTAGCCAGTTGCCCCCACGCATTTAAAGAGCCGAGACCTTCAAATAGACACGTCACCATTTGACAACTCATCTCTCTCTGTGTGTGTGTCTCTCTCTCTCTCTCTCTCGACTTCTTCCTTCAGCTCATCGCCTCCAACAGGCCTTCGTTCCCTTCCTGTTCTACTACCCCAAATCAAATTCCTCTCCTTAATTTTTCCTTTTTAGAAGCATATCTTTGCTACAAGAAGCAGCATATGTGACTTCCTCGCAAAGGTTAGGTGGCTCTTATTTTTCTCTGATTTTTCAGCTCCTTGCAACGATTTCACAAGAAAGTTTCAATGAACCTTCCATTGCTTAAAGATTGAACTAGTAAGATAGGCACAAATATCAAATGTTAGTGCTATGCATCAGATGGTGCACTCTTTTCCTAGTAGTAGTACAAGCACTTGCCTTTTTAAATTTTCTGATAACCCCAACTTGCCATCATTCATTCATTCTTCCCCATATGTTTGTCTTTCCCACAAAGGAACCGCCAATTTGGCTTTACATTTGGTCAATTTGCACTCTCCTTTTGATGGTGGTTGGTCCGTGCAAACATTAAAAGGATAAACATCACTTCTTTTTGTCCGTCCAGTGTTTGCTTGAATAAATTTGACGTGGGGGCGGTTGTTTGCAGAGAATAACCGGAGTTAAAGGTGCTGATTTTTCTTAGATTACTAAAGGTGCAGATTTTGATTGAACAAGATCCAAAATTTCACCATAAAGGAAGAATAAAGGTAAGAATCTTTCTGTTACTTTTCTTGTTCCTGTCTTATTTTGCACAGTTCTCTTCAATCTTTAGGCTTGCTTCCTCGCCACTTTGTTTCTTTGTTGTGAATATGTTAGGATACTTCTATACCGAACTTTTGCTTCACTTCACATGTTCCTTCACAACATTCAAGTGCTGGGTTTTCCGACAAATTATTGCAGATAGGTAGCATCCATGGGTTGTGGGGCGTCAAAATGGTGGGATTCCGATGGACGCCAGAGAAGGCCAGGAAGTGTCGGCGAGGTGGTTGTGTTTCTTCCGGGGCTCCGGGTACCAAGAAAAGTAGACTTCTCCCGGTCTCTTGGTGATCACTTGTACAAGAGCATAGTGGAGAGGCTGTCAGCTCTAAGAGCAAGGGTTGTGGCAATGGCAATGCAGGAATCAGAGATGGCCTTGAAGCCAAGGCGAAAGGTTGCAACGCGGCACGGTGTGTAGGATTGTTACAGCATCCGATCGTGTCCTGCTTGTTTCTGCTCCATGTGAATATGAGAAGTTTAGCTTTGATTGTAGTCTTTGCTTTTCAGGAGGGTCTAGTACTGCTAATCTTCTCCAGGCTTTGGAAGAGTACCTGCCAGTTCTGCTGGGACTGGTGAAAGAAAGTGATGGACTTACCCCTATATTGCTGAATTTGTTTTTATGTGTCTTTCCTGATTTATCATTCATAATGTTGCAGGCAGTGAGCTGAGAAACAAAGTGCAGTTTGTTTGGGCAAACCAAGAAGATGAGGCTGAGGTAAGGACGAATCCATCTATGTTGAAAAATGAGGCTGAGGTAAAGATGAGTCTTTTTGAATGCTCAAAGTTGTTCCTGGTTTAATTGCAGGAGACAACCATGGCAGATGCTTGGTATGAGGTGCTGTCTGTGCTGCATTTGATGGCCATGGTGTGCTTCCTGCAGGCCAATTCCCTGCTCCTTCCTAGGTCATATGGTGACGGTTATGGACCAAGAGTATCTGAAGGTTGGTAATTCAATATAAACGATACACTTGAGGTATCATGACCTTAGTATCTATTCTTGGATTAAGATTTTTGTTAATTTTCATGATGTGCATTATGCTAAAAAAAACACAATACACATGTGGTCCTGCGCAGAGAGCAGGCAAGCCACTGTTGATGTTTTCTTGAAGGCAGCTGGGTACTTAGATTGTGCAATTCATCATGTACTTTTACAGATACCACCAGAAAAAAGGTTTGATGCTTGGTGATCTCAGTATATGAATCTCAGAGACCAATTTTTCAAAAACATCTAGTGAATTATCCTGTTTGATGTTAATTTCAGAAGAGAACTTCCAGTAGATCTAGCTGAAGGGAATCTTAAAGCACTTAGCTTGCAAGGTCTTGGTCAGGTACTACCCTCTGAAATCAATATGTGATAAAAAAAATCCACATCTACTTTGCCAAGCATAAGCTTAACATTTTTTTGGAAATATATAAGCTCCTCAAACTGAAGTATTCCAATTTAGAGGACCTACATTTTGTAATTTGTGATACTTGTGATTTCGTATGTTTGACTATACGTCTACCTTGGTCAAACTGAAAGCATTGATTCAAAACATGCATTTTCATACTTTTTTCTTTCTTTATTCTCATATTGTTTGAGAAGTGAAATGCTTTGTTTTAGGTTCTATATTCAAAGGAATCCACTTGTTTACTCATATATTCTAAAAATAGACAGAACATTAATCTTTACCCTTGCATATGATTTGATTGCAAGTAAATCTGAATACTCAGTGCTTTACTATAGTGCTCTTGTTCTTGGAGAGTTGGAATAACTTATCGTCTTCAAATCCTGCAGGGAGTTGACATGCAACTTGGGCTGGCAATTGATAATCCAAAGGCTACTTTAGCAGTAAAACGGCGTTTAGCGTGTGAGATGATCAAATATTGGCAACAGGTGTTTCTTTTTCTCAGACCTATTTTCAAGTGCCTATCAGCATATGAAACTGTTCTTTCAAATGATACTTATCATTCTCTTTGTGCAGTAAACAGCTATTCATTAAACTTACTGCACTTAAGTATATGATATATTGTTCAACAGGTCAAGGATAGCATCCCAGAGCTTCCTTTTTCAGATGGATGGGGGAAAAAGCACACACTATTTGTAAATTGGAAATATATCGAAGCAAAGGTGTGCAAACGAGCTTTAGCTCTATTTTCTGACAAGTTTCCAAATGTCTTGAGTACTTTTATTTGCAAATTTCAAATGCATGGTTCATGTCTGGAATCAGAAAAATGTTTGGATGCAACATCAATAAGGCATTTAGATTGTAGTCATGAACAAATCATACATGTTTCATCTACATAGCAACAGATTTCTAACATGTAGATCTCTTTACTTTTCTTTGTATAGACATCTAAATTGATGTTATTGATCTTTTTTTTCTTGTCAGGCTGCAGCATACTATTTCCATGGATTGATACTCGATGAGGGAAACACTGAGAAATCACATGAGATGGCAATATCCGCCCTACAAGCGTCAGAGGAGTTTCTCAAAGAGAGCAAAAGGGCTTCTGAGGCCTTCCATTTAACTCCTCCGACATCAAGGTCATTTGACAACTTTTAGGATGAACAAATTGGCACAAGAAAATAATACTGAGAAGTCCGTTATTTGAAAGCTATTGTTGCATACTTTAATAGTCCAATCTTCAAATTATAGATTTTTGTTTGAAGAAACCAATATGGAGATTAAACTTGGTACCTGTAACGTTGCAGGAGCTCAACTCCTTTCGGAACAACCAAATATCTCTTGGACATGATCCCGAAAGATACACTAAGCAGGGTCCAGAACAATCAGGACCTGTACACCCAAGAAAGGTAAGAATTAGATTTTTGAAAGGGGATAAAAATTGTTTTTCTAACGAAGTAAAAATTGGTTGTTAACATACATGCTAATCATATTTCCATTTTGTAAATTCAGAACTTCAAACAAGGACATCAACAGGATCATCACGACACCGCCTCCATTGCCAGATTTCTCGCTTTCCCTAAGTCCCGAGGATTACGAGCTTCCCCAATTAGATCCATTGTGGAAGAAGGAAGCTAACCACCGATGAAGTTTACCATCAAGCTCAGGCAAGCAAGAAGGCTTTCTTCTAGAAGAACAAGAATTCTGCAGCATTTTAGATGATCATTGTACAGATGAATGTTTTGTTTTAACTGATGCAAATGTTTTTGTTAAAAGATCCCCCAGTTACAAATATTTTTTAGCAATCTATACAGTAAGCATCCAGTATATCTTTTCATGGCGTGCTTGCTTAAATGACAGGTTGGATTTTCAGTCCATTTTTGCGCACTTCTATGATAATGTTTACCAAAAATGGCCAAAAAGGAACCTACACCTTGTCCAGTTTGAAGAAAATTATATAAAATAAATCCCTACAGGTGTAGAAGAGGAAAATTCTTATGGCCGTACGTGATGATATTTTGAATTATGGTGCTTCGGCAATTGTACTATAATCCATAACCAGTGTTTACTAGCCCAGGATAACCCTTAAAGCACAGACAATATAAAAAACTAGCCTCATAGGCGCGGCGACACGCCGCGCCAGCCACCGTGTGTACCGAAGTAAAAGAGGCGATAATTCGTGAGGAGTTTTAAAAAAAAATCGAGGGCACATACGTATTTTCGAGGAAGCTAAAGGGTTTTTTCGGAAAAAATCGAGGACTTGTAAGGACCTGTACGTAAGTAAATAAGGGCCTATACGTAATTTCGGGAATCTGCGGGGCGCAATCAAAATTTTTTTTGGGAAAAAAACTTGCAGGGACCTTTTCGCGAGAAAAAAGGACCTATACGTAATTTCCGAAAAACCGGTACGTAAGTAAATAAGGGCCTATACGTAATTTCGGGAATCTGCGGGGCGCAATCAAAAATTTTTTTTGGGAAAAAAAACTTACAGGGACCTTTTCGCGAGAAAAAAGGACCTATACGTAATTTCCGAAAAACCGGAGGAAACCTCCTCCTCTGGCCGTACGGGAAACCCCCCGCCACGCGCCGGCCGGACGCGCGGGCGGGGGTGACGTGGACACGCCCGGGGGCCGTGAATCCCCCCGGGTTTAGTATTGGTTATATTCCTTTATTTTCAAAGAGATTTCGTTAAGCAGGAGTGAATAATGGGTCCTCAATCTACATAATGTACCAACTCGTCCGATGAAAACTATATTAACTAGACGCAATTTCATTTCCATTTTTCTACCATTCAGTTTTACATAATTTATCCCAAACAAGCTCAAATAATACAAGAACAATCTTGGCCTGCACATGGAACATGAATACAATATTACAACCATTACACCCTTCCAAAAAAAAACCATTACAAAATCAATGTGTAACAAGATAGATTACATAAATACATGTAAAAAAACATAGATTACATGAATAATTACTGAGATAGGAAAATATGAAGATTCAAATGGCAAATCAGTGTAAATTTCTAATCCACTCAACAACTCAATATATGAGCTTACAACAACGAAAGTCCCCAGGTGAAATGGCAACAAATGATGATGTAAGAGCCCTGATGTGCAGATGAAAACTATGAGCAAGGAGTGAGATCAAATGGAAAACTACTGAAGAGCTAACTCCAAAAATTGTGAAGATATGCTGGCATTCACGTGTAGATATATTCAATCCTGTCCCTGTGGCATGTGAATCACACATCGCAAACACCTGTTTTCGAGCATCAGTTCAAGTGCCTTATTGATGTCACTGAATGACATATCATGTGTGACAAGGCCATCAACTTGGATTTCCTGAGAAGTGACATGATATAATAGTCAGTGCATTTTTAAGATTTATGTTTCTGAAATCATTCTTGGCAGCTGAAAGTATTCAACCTATACACTGGAAAAAATAAATTATTGTATTTTGTACGTATCATAGTTATTGAATGTATTGTTGTGTGGCCATTAGTTTATTTTGTAATGACCACCAATCCATTATGCCATCATGTAAAGGACAATCTATTTACACCGGTACGAAAAAAAATGAAGTTCAGCTGCTAAATTTAATATTGTTATTGAGAATATGGGAAAAGGCTAATTTGTTCAAAATGTTTGCTTCTGTAACAATTTGCTGAAGTACCTTGTTTAAATACTTATCCACTAACAAAGGTAGATCAGATTTGGGTCTCCATCCTCCAAACAAAGTCCCTTTCAGTGTTCTTCCAGACAGAAGTAATGCATAATGAGCAGAAACTTCTGGCTTTGCTTTTGGTACACCAAGAGTTACAGTCAGTCCCCATCCCTGACAAGACCAAAAATATGAGTGGAGAAAATATATCTGAACAGAATAGGCAAATTGCGGGGCACACGATTACTACAAATGAAAGAATAATGAAGATTACATCGGAACAAGATTGCAGAGCAGTCGAGACTACTCCGGTATCACCCACACATTCAAAAGAGTAGTCTGCTCCTCCATCAGTTAGCCGCTTTACTACCTGCGAGGATGAGAAAACATCATTTTTATGTTGTTTATAAGGTTAGGATCAAGAGGTTAAAATCTATGCAGTGGATACCAGTACCACAGTATGTGTTGAATTTTTTCTTCAAAAATGGGTCATCGAGCAAGTTGTTATAAAAGCGTATTACCAAGAGGCAAGAGCATGTATTTGAAAGCTTTGCCTGTTCAACACACAATGCTCTGTCCCAATCCTACTGTTAAATGCCCAGAAAAAGAACTTCTATGGCCTTGCTTTATTTTATCTCAACTCAATTATAGTTCATTGTCCACGATTCAGCACAACAGTTTGTTTATGTAAACAAAATGTCGATTATACACCAAAGACGCAGTTTACATAATCTTACAAACTGAAAGTGATGAGCAGGTGATCAGTAGTGCAGTTTTCTCAGCCAGTTTAATGCAAACTTGCAAAGTACCTGCTGAACTGGTTCATTCAATTCATCCGGATTAATAAAATCTGTAACGCCAAAAGCTTTCCCTGCGCCATGAACAAAATAAGTACGTACGCGGGGAAAGACACGACATATGCATATAAATTGATCGCAACATACCCTTTTCTTGCTTCTCAGGATTAGTATCAACTCCTATAATCGTAGAAGCTCCCCGCAACTTAGCGCCTTGAGCTACCTAACACAGCAGATATGGGTCTCAAAATTACAGTTCTTAGTATGTACTTTTTAACTTATAATAGCAGCTTCTGTGGATACTCACAGAAAGTCCTACAGTTCCAAGACCAAATATAACTACACTTGATCCCTTTGATATATCAGCAACATTCCAAGCTGCACCAAGGCCTAAAAATGGAACCGTGAACAACGGGATGAGCTGATATCGTCAAAATACACAACTATACAAGATTATTGGGAACTGGTTCTTTGCACCAGAAAAAGAAATACAGCTACAGAAGGACATGGCAAGGATAAAGCTCTCAGCTCGTATGAATCATCAAGATTACCTGCAGACACACCACAGCTCAGCAGGCATATCCTGTCCATGGGCACAGTCGGGCTGACCTTCACCACGCAGCCAGAGTGGACAACCGTGTACTCGCTGAAGCTTGACACTGCGCAGTAATGGTACACAGGTTTCCCCTTGATCGAGAAGCGGGTCTTCTGATCGCTGTGCATGACACCCTTCCTCTCCAGGCCGAGCTTCTGGCACATGTTGCTTTTCCCCGAAACGCAGTGCTTGCAGCTCATACATTCCCCGATGAAGACGGTGAGGACGTGGTCTCCCACTTGGAATTCGGTCACTCCTTCACCAACACTCTCGACTACTCTACAGATCGTAGGTGTTCAAATGTCAGTATTGTAATCTGTAAGCAATTCGCAAGGCTTAGCATCAAGAAGCCAGATCAGGATACGGACCCGGATGCTTCGTGCCCGAAAATTCTGGGGAACAGATCAGGTTGCGCCTGCGCATTGGAACAGGTTACTCGATGAAGGCAAACTAGTTTCTTGTTCTGCAACGAAAGGGGAAGAGAGACTGCTCCACATACCTTGGACTGCCACTGGGTGACGTCGCTGCGGCAGATGGAGGTGGAGACAACCTTGACGCGGACCTCCATGGCCCCCGGCGGCGCCACCTCCACATCCTCCATCACCAGCGCCTGCCCCGGCCCCCACGCCACCGCCGCTGCACGCGCACCACCAAATACCGAGGAGTGAGGAAAAACACACATTTACGCAGCGAAACAATAAGCTCAGGCTGGTTCGGATTCGTTACCTCGGCAGGTGATGGCCGCCGGAGGGGAGGAGGATGCAGCCGCCATTCCAACAGATTTGCGTATTGGTTTCTTCCCTGTGCAGATCGGAGAGAAGTCAAACTATCCTGTTGCTGCTTGATTTCCTCTTTCTTTGGCCTTCGTTTCAACGCGCCCCCTTCGCTTTGCTTTATTTATGTGTTTGGATGCTAGGATGACGCAGTCATGGAATGGTCCCATTCCAATTTTGAGGTCATCCAGCTATTTAGATTGTGGTATAGGGGAGAATGAAATGGAAGCAAATGGTCCCTCCCAAAGGAATATTCCTCAAAAATTCGGTATCATGCCATAACACAAAAAATCCCGAACGACTCCATCCCACAGAAAACTCACGCGCGTTCTGTCACCTCCTCCATTCTCCTGTGCTCTCACCCCTCTCTCCCCCTCCCTACTCCAGATCCAGATCCGGGCGGGGACCCGCGCGAGCGGTGGCGCGGGAGGTCGGGTGGCGTCGCAGGAGGTCGGCGCGGGCGGCGTCGCGGGAGGTCGGGCGCGAGAGGCCGGCGCGGGCGGCGGCGCCAGAGATCGGGCGCGGCCGGCGGCGCTTGAGACCGGCGCGGGCGGCGGCCAGGGAAGTCTGCGTGGGCGCGACTGAGGCCAGGGAAGTCTGCGTGGGCGCGACTGAGGCCAGGGAGCTCCAGTGAAGAGACGGAACGGTTCCATTCTTCTTCATCCCACTAACCAAACAAAAAATAGAACCATCCCATACTATGAACCAAACACATGGACGAAACCATCCCGTTCTATCCCAACCCAAAAAAACTGGAATCATCCCATCCTATTCCTCCCCATTCCACCAACCAAACACATTAGGAGCGGTGGAGGGTAAGCCGGTTGGGTTCGAGTGTTCCCCACCGACCAACACTGTACATAACTAGAAACTGAACCAGGTACCTGGATGCTTTCTTTTCTGCCGCGAAGGGGCTACTGTGGATAGCTTTGACTCTACTGTGCCCCCTCCAAACTGCTTTTCCTTTTAGCTTATTTTAGCTTTATCTTATTTAAATAAAAATTACTTAGAACATATCAATTTTTAATTTCATCTTATTTTAGCGCCCTATTCTTTTCAGCTTCTAAAAGCTGTTGTTCGGCTTTTTTACAGTAACTAGCTTTTAAACGGAGTATTTTTTCAAGATAGAATCTACTAGTTAATTGTAGTACATACTTTACTGACTTCGTTTATATCGGCAAAAACCGCACGTGAGTTTCTGTTACTCTGTAATCTCTCGTACAAACAGCCTAAAAGCCACAAGCCGCAGCCAAAAAGAACATGCCTAAGGCCTTTTGGTTTTTTCTTTTTCTTTTGTCTTATTCTTTTACATTGTCTATAAAGATATAATGATTTTAAATTTTTTTATTTTTTCTTACAAAAAGGTAAGTACAATTTCAGTCATAAACTAAAAGACACAGTCAGAAATTTAAGCCGTAAACCAATTGAAATGGAGCCTATAAACCAACCGAATGCCAACAAAGTCATATTTTTTAAAACAAAGTCTACAGGTAGATTTAAGTAGATATTGTACTGAATTCAGCTATATCGGTCAAAGTTACATACAACTATTTCTCTCTATGTACTGTCTCTCGTAAATAACCAACATTCAAGAACCATACACCAAAAACCAAAGCCACAATAGGTCTATAAAATCCACTTTCTCTTCCAGTGCACCTGAAGGCTGCCCATTGGAATGCAGCAATTCCATCCAAGCTCCAGAGAGTATTTCCCTTTCCAGATGACCCATCTTACATTCCCGCAAAGCAGAACATAAGCTCAGCAACCTCCATAGTCATCAATATCAATGAAGAAGAATATTTACCTACCATTCAACTATGTTCACAGAATTCCCATAGGAACTCGGAAGCTTATTTTCCGAATGTATGCTCCATAGTCATATCTGTACATCCATAGCAATGCCACTATGCAATCATTACAAGTGTAATCAGAGGTAATAAGTACATTTCACTGTAATAATGATTGCGAGGGTAATCAGGGGTGATATCTGCACAGGTTAGCTGGCTAGGTTAAACCAGATAGGGGAAAATTGTGAGCTCTTAGTTGTAATGGATATGGAGCTCATAGTCTATCTCTTTTTCTTGTTCTCGTTAGGTCTGATCATCTGTACAGGAGCAGCTGGAATACGGGCCCACCACTCTCTGATTCGTCTGCGGAACTTCACAGTGTTCTGTTTCCTTAGCGGCATCTCCCTTGTGTACACCTCCAGGACTACCATCAGGAGCAGATGCCTCGTAGGTACGAAGACAAGAAATGCAGCTCCAGCAAGAAGTGCCACTGCGACAATTTCAGTTGCCTGTATAGGGAAAAGATAGAGATTAGCATTTGGCATATTGATATCTCTTCGTAGTTAAAAACTATCTTATTTTACAATGCTGTACAATGATCGATATAAATGTTGCAAAGGTATAGATATATATTGGGCTACAAGTTCTGAAATGGTTCATATCTGATGGGTCGAATAAATGTTGGTCACCAAGCTGTGTCATATTGTAAAACAAAATACACGGTGTTAGGCAGGCCAAGAGATTGTTTTGTCATAGATATATTGATGTACCATGAGCTTGTCTAGCTGTGTCCCTCGATGGACACACTGGTTCCTATCAAGATATTGGAAAGTAAATATGTCAAACAGCGAAGACAAACCTTTGGAACAGCTGCAAACAAGACAGCTCTGAACTTGAGAAGAACAATATTTCCAGCCTGTAAAGTATCTTCCAACTTGGATATAGCATCCTGCAAGGTCAATATTTGCTCAACAGGATTTTTACTTGGAGGAGGTTTTACTTCAAGCACTTCCAATAATTTTCCTTCTCCATTATACTTACGCCAAAGCATAACAACAGCAAAAAACAAGAAAATAGAGGGCACAATGTAGCCAACAAACCCCCTACATAACAAAGATGAAAAATGTTAGGCAATGAAATATTTGTAAGCATACCTGATAAGATCCAACAACCACAAAGAAATTACCTTTGAATGGCATACAGGATAAAAGCTAAGAACAGAAGTGACTTCAGAGGATCTTCCCACTTGGATAAAGAGTAAATAAGTTTGCCTACTTGAATGAATGGGAAAAGTAGCTCCTGAAACATCATAAGTGCAATCCATCAGAACTAGAATCACAATACAGGTGCACAATATCATAGTACCATTTAGGTGATGTATGTAACATTCAAGAAAAAGCATGCAAAATGCAGCAGTGTAACTATTATCTGAATATAATAAAAACCTTTGAAAAACTTAGGCAATTAAAATGAAGTTGCATATGTGAATTAAAAAAAGGCATGGAGAAACAGCATTACAATCAGGAAAGATAACGAACTTGTTCTTTTGGGCTGCGGCTTATGCCTTTTAACTGCGGCCTATTAGTCTAATGAATACATAACATGTCCACCCTATAGACTGCAAGTCTGTTGATGCTTGTTGCTTAAGAATTTTCTTTCCTTTTTCATTTTGGCTGTTGATGACAGTATACTAATAAAACAAAAGAAAGAAGGTATGGTCAAAGAATCGTCAAGAATGTGAACCATGGCACTATTTCATTATCAGATAAATAGGCTTGGAAAATGTGAAAAGTGTATACCAAAGAACTAATGCAAAGCATAAAAACATTTTCCAGATCCAAATCAACATGTTAGCTATTGAATATAAGGCAATGGAAAACACAATTCCTGCTGAATTTACTAAAATTCATTCAAGACCAAACCAAGAAAGAACAATTTAAATTGATTATTGTCAACACACCTGCATGAGGGCAAGATTTGCATCAACACCTTCCACCTTTACTTGATCTACCGTAGCACGTGCTGCCTCTATTCTTTCAGAGTAACAAAATGACTCTTCCAAAGCAGCCTCCAGAGATTTTGTTACACCAAAGCAAACAACACAAAAGCTTAACTCTTTTTCAGTTTCATCTTTGCTCTTCAGCAAGATAAATCCCATTCTAGCGAGAGCGTACAATGAAAATGGTACAGAATGAGTCTGCAACATTTTGTCAACTGCTGATTCAGTTGCCAAATGGCTCAACGAAGTATCCAACAATTGAAAGTAGTTATTATATAGGGCTTCTAGGACCATGTCTCCTTTTGGAAGCTTTTCTGCTAAGCTAAAAGTGAGTGTTGTCTTAAAGTGAGAAGGAGCAATATGAAAAGCTTCTTTCACAGCAGAGTATCTCAAGATGCCCAGGATAGCTTTTGCGAGTGCTTCCACCCTCTGAACATCTTCAAGATTGAATTTCCTGATAAATCTATTCACCAGAAATACTTCACGAATGATTGCTAACCAATAGTCTCTTCGTGAGGGGCCTCCTAATTCAGGAAAGTCAAAATAAACTGGTTCTGTTCTGCAAATAAGGCACTGTTAGTTTTGAAGACAACCCTGAAAGTACAACTACAGTGCTCACGAATATGGTTATCGGAGAATCCTTCCCCTTTCAATACTTACAAAGTGCTTGATTTGTACATGACAGCTTTATCAAACAGGCGAACACCCAATGGTCCAGTAAAATCACGCTTAATCACTTGATTTGAATCTTTTGCTAAATCATATTTAACAATCTTATCACCAAAACCCACTCTGATACTCTGAAAATAAAGAGCATGTGTTGTAAGGATCAATCTTCCTGCCAGAAAGAAGGAAAACATCAATGGCTTCCCAAAATGAAGCATGGCTGCAAATTGAGAAGTCAAGTGTCAGTCAACTAATTCACCTGGCCATGCTGATATTCCAATATGTTGCAGTACAGGATGAATAGGCCTGTCTCCATCAATAGCTAAGATACACTCCCCAGCATCAAGATGAAAACTTGAAGCAGGTGCTGACTTTGTGATTCCTTTGACAGACCTGAATACCCTAAACAATATCATTAATGCTTTTCTTAGTATCTTGCGTGTGTTCTTTTAGGTTGTGGCTTATGGTTTTTGAATTCTGGTTGTTCGCGAGAGACCGTACGAAGAGGGAGACAGTCGCATGCGATTTTGGCCGGTATAGTTGAACTCGATACAATATCTACTACAATTGACCTATAGATTCCGCCTTGAAAAAATGCACCGTTTGAAAGCAAGTTACTGTAGCAAAAGGTGAAAGGCTGAAGTCGGAAGCAGTGCCGATGAATCAACCACAGATTCATAGCATAAAGCACTACCGATACTATACCAGCTCGACAACAAAACACCTACTTCTGTGCAACTCCAGATGCAGAGAGTATGAACTTGGTCTGTTCAACTCAACGCCATCACAATTTCAATCGTGGTGATTAAAAGATATGTATACGTTAATTCAATAAAGACATTGACAAAAGGCAGGCAAATAAATATCGAGAGTTTGATAATCTAGGAAATTGTTTTCCTTACCTGTCTAAACTTTTGAGATACTTGTCATATACAAAAAAATGTAACCGGCCACCGGATGAACATGTAAGTGCATCAAACAGATTGTGGACAGAAACCACGTCAGCTATTATTGGGCATGAAGGTGCTATTCGTGCAAAAGCACTTAATCCAACTGTCTTCTTGTCATCGACCTAAAAAACAGCACTAGGTCATCATGTGTACGTGCAGTGAACAAATCAGGCTGTGACAAAAAAAAAACGATGTAGTTTGTAAACGGAACTAACTTGAACAGCCAATCTTGTGGAATTTGCATAAAAAATTGATCCTTCATTATCATCTTCAATATCCACGGGATTACGCAAGGTGGAGTCCTTACCATCACAATATAATTAGAAAGAATGATGAATATCGTAAAGTAAAGTAATACATTGTGAAATTTCTCTTCAGAAAATTCAGATGTTAATTCAGATGTGGCAGCAATTTTTTTGGGGTTCAAAGGCAACCATTTTGATAAAAAGGAAGAAACAAAAATGGCATCTTACAGACAACTGCAGCATTGAAGATTTCTCACATTTTCTAGTAATTCATCCTCAGCACCTGGGTTTTCCCATGCAAGCATCATATCAAACATTAAATGGCGAAGATTCTTATCAGCCAAATAGTCAGGACGTGTAGTTACTTCATGAAGACATTTGTGGCAGCAGTACTCTAACAGCTCTCTTGCATATGTATTGGATTCCTTACAGTTATCTGGGAAATCAGCCTCAAAATTTTGCTGCAGGTTTTCAGTTGCAAGAGCAAGAATCCTAAAATCATAAAAGTGAGGAAAGTAAGCACTTCACTTCAGAACTGAGCATTTTGAGAGGAACTGAAGTAAAAGCTTGTCAGACATAACAACAGCATTACAAATAAAATGGTATAGGAGTGGACAACTTGAGAGGAAATAGGATAATGTAATGTCTTCTAAATTAGGGCTAATTACAGCATTCTTTAAAGCATAGAGTTTGACTTGATGAAAAGCGCCTGCAGCTTTAGTTGATTCAACTGTGGCTAACTTACGCTGCTTATTACCTCCCTTCCACAAAGAAACACTATATATTTAGCAATGTCATGTGGACGTTAGCAAAGTGTTAAAGTTGAAGTGTGAAGTATACATGTTTAGCAATAAGTTGCAGTGGTGTAACTATGCTTCTTGCTCCATTGCTTTCACAGGAACACTGGATCTTGCCAGATGCACAATTTATCAAGTAAATGTGCAGGCTAGCAAAATGGTGAAGTTGAAAATTGAGGTATACACGTCAAGAAAGTTAATAGTCAGTCATACACCAAAACCATGTCAATCCCTGAAACACATCCAACTCACCGGGACAATAAACAGAGAGACCCATTGGAGCACTATAAATTCGCGTCAAACTAAACGAGAGTATGCTATGTACATCAACCCTACCCACCTTAGAATAAATAAGAGTAAATAACTACCAGCGGGAATAAAATCATGCTGCTCTTTCCTAGCGAATTAAGTCAATTAAATTAGCATGCAACAACCGATCATGGGTGCCGAGCAGCCTAAGCTGATTTCAGTTATCAATTGAGCATTGCACCCTATGCCTCAAATATATCGATCGAGATTGGGGGCTAAGTAACCTGAGACAATTCGGTGTGGTTTCAGCATGATCCTGCCGGGTCATGGAAGCTACACCAACACATCTGAGGCGATGAGCAAACAGTACATGATGAGTTGATCAAACCTCGATCCCCAACCCGTACCGCTACTGGAGTGGATTTTGCGGTTCGGGAGGCCATACCCGGAGCAGCGGGAGACGACGGAGTTGGCGATGGATGAGAGCTGCGGGATGCTTCCATCACCGCCGCCGCTGGTGCCGCTCTCGGCATCGGCGGCTGCGGAGGAGGCGATAAAGGCGGCCGCTCGGCGGCGGGAGAGGCGGGCGAGGAAAGTGCGGATGGGCTTCTCCCGCACCCACGTCTCCATGATCCCCATGCCGCCGTCGCGGTCTCGCTCTCCCCCTTGGCTTGCCTGCTCGCCTGGACTGGAAGCCTTGCTCGGGGCCGCCTCTTTCTGCCGGTAGCCTCTTGTTCTCACCCGTCTTGCTAACAGAACGTGCACCCGCCGCGCCGACGGATGGGCGGTCGGAGTCTGGTTTCCTGCGACGTGCACGGCGGTGCGCCTGCATAGTTTGATCTCACAAATTGGTATGGTCACTAAACTTTTTTTTATACAGGTAAGAACCTTGGTTAGATACTTGCAAGGGTATAATACTTTTATTAATTATTTATTAACTGTTTTATAAATATACCTTACACCGTTAGTGGTTGGTATCTGGGAGTACCATAAGTTTATCATGGACCCACCTTTCGACCGGTTTAAGGGTCTACCATATATCTACACGTGTGAGAGATAAAAAATAACTATTATGGATGTCTCTGACTATATGATACACCTATGTTTTCAACATCAATCGTGCAATACCCAGTTCTTTAACCACGCCAAAGAGTGAGACACTAACAAGCTACTATACCATGTGCGCCATTTTCACAATCAAGAAGGCGCATCTCCAGTAACATCACATGCCACCCTTCGACGATATGTAATGATCTGTCAAACGATAAATCAAGATATATGGTATTGTAACACTTTCACACTGGTTGTTCTCCACGATCAATGAGCACCTCTGAAAATACATTATGTATAATAAAGACACCTTATTTCCCATGTTTAGTCTTGAGTTCAACGCTTCCCTCGTTAGGGCATCTCCAACAGTATGAGCTAGTTACTAGCTCTAAGATAACTTCTCCAATAGTACTAACTTTTAGCACATAGCTCATAACATAAATAGCCTCACATGACACTCTCACATAATCTTGAAATGTGTGTGTGAGACTAGCTCTTGATCAAGAGATAGCTTTTCTCTCTCTTCTATTAAAATATGAAATAATATGCTTAGAGCTAGCTCATAAGTCACTATTGGAGATGCTCTTATCATGTAAAATCGTCCGTACATACTCCTTATTCATTAGCACATCGATTGTTTCAACAAAAAGAACGTATTAATGTCTATTTGAAACTAGGAAAGGCTTTGACTGAGTTAAATTAATTCATGGTAATCCAAGATGTTAAACTCGTAGCCGATCTCTAACCCCGAATCAAACGGGGCTTGATGACAGCGAACACATGTCAATGGATGCAGTCACGCTGCTACCACGAAGGATTAACAGATAATCAATCGTACTTTTAGCCGACTCGTCCAAGTAGAGCCGCGCAGGTGTCCGACCTCAGTCCAACCCACATGACTGATGACCCGTCGCGGACGACCTGAACGCCTACTCCGTCCCATGCTGGTACGTAACGAAGGAAGACGAGCGTTTTGTCCTCTCCTCCTGCACCGCCTCCAAACGAGCCCCAAACTTGGCCGCCGTTACCGCCCGCCTCGGCTCCTCTGCCGCACTGCATGGACCGAGGGAGACGGACCATCGGCGGCGGCGGCCGGACCGACGCCTTCTTCTGGCCCGCCGCCCCCCGCCCCCGGCATCGAGGCTCTGGCCGCAGGTCGAACGCTTTAACTTAGATTCCGTAACTTCTATCTACTTTGGCATCTACCACCTTCGTCCAAGGTTGGTCTTGCCTGTTGTGCAAAGAAATACAAGTTGGTTGCAGGGTGCTTCTTGTAGAATTCGTAACTCCAGTCCAAATTCAGTCAGTCTTAGACGCGTATATAATACAAGAGAAGTGCTAAGGAGCACTTGTATTTTTCTGGGTTAGGAGCACTTTGATTTTGATGTGTTAGATCTCTATCTAACGTATCCCTTGTATTTTTCTGGGTTAGGAGCACTTTGATTTTGATGTGTTAGATCTCTATCTAATGTATCCCTTGTATCCTTTTAAAAAATGAATTTGGGATGTTAGATTTCCATCTAACGGATACTCATATCCCACTCCTCAACAAAAAAATATGAGTGCTTCGAATCTGGGACGTTGGATAGATCTATCTGAGTGCTCTCAACCCTAAAACACTCAAGTGTCGCTTAAACAACTCCATAATATAATAATAGGTTGATAATTAATACCGCATTGTGCAATCTTAAAATACTATCCATGAGATGTGCGTTAGAGTCTGCGATTTGGCCACGGGCAACTCTGCATCACTCCTAAAGTTGTCGTATGTTCTTTTTTTTTTTCCTGATAATTTGAGCACTTCTTGCTGGGTTAGCATGAAGGAGTGCTTCTCCACATGGCACACCCTTGGGAACGGGGGTTAAGGTACATTCAGCACTCCTCAAATATCTAATAGGGGACAACAATATCATTCTGCTATTTTGAACTTGCTTACAATTTGATGATATATAAGATCTGCTTAACAACCTCCCTTACATTTTTTAGTCAATCAACAACTTCATTAGCTATCGGGTTTCCACATGGAGCCACATACAAGAACACTTTGGTCTACAAGAGAGCACTGGCTGATGCTACTGCTGGGTGCTTCTACCTTTTCTTGGACAATGCAGGTCATCATGTGGTTGAATTACGGATGCTGAGAACAGTGAAACGTCGTGGACATTTTACACTGCAGCCTGTGTTTCATAATTTTTGTGCTGAACAAGGGTCCTCGCTCAGTTCAAAGCCGTGAAGAATTCTGCCTGCTGTTTAACCTTGTATAGTTGATTGTAGGATTATGGGTCGATAATTTGTTATTGCCATCTGTCAAAGAAAATAGAAGAGTTTGTAATTATGTATAGATGATCTCTCTTATGTTGTTTCATGAGTTAATTTCCAGTGAGCTTTAGTCATTCGATAACTAGTATTATCCAACGGAACATGTTAGTTCGACAAAGGAAAACTAATTTGTTAAAATTCCTTCTAGTTTTAAACTCTAAAGATGGTGAAGATATGAATATGCAGCTTAGGTTACTTATGTTGGAACTTGCTATGGCGTGCATTATGCTAATACTAATTTAAATGCAGAGGCTATGATTTTTGATGAGGATGGGAATGTGGAGGTATGAACCTTTCTTTTGCTTCTAGGTATAGATGCTTAGGTATGCGACCATCCTGGCAAACTATTGAGAGAAAATGAAATTGCATCGTTTTCTTGTGCAGTCAATTGATGTAAAGGTGCAGAAAGCTCTGAAGTGCCCATGCTTAGATGAGTTGAAAAAATGCCCATGTGGTAGCCAATTTATTGATGCATATTCCTGCTATCTCAAGTGCACCAAAGAAGAGAAGGTTGGATTTAGTAATTGCTGAGTTCCTCCCAACTTTAAGTTTATATCATTTGTATAGTACATACTTTTTAATGACAATATGCTTCATGGAAAATTTAGCACAAGCTAGTAAAATTATCATTCTTAGTGAACTTTTTTTCGAGTCCATGACTTACCCCCATGGTACCTTTACTACTCTGTTTTCAAAGTTAGTTTTTTCAGATATGATCATTTGTTTTATGATTTCTTCATGCGTACCTGTCAGTTCTAACAACTGATTCAATGCAATCCTCATTCTATCTGTAGTTGACATAAGAAATTTGCTGTTTAAGTCCAAAACGTCCTGAATTACTTGCTGATTTGAGAAAATTCCTTTGATCTTAAGCTACTTGTCTTCTGAAGATAGAAAGTTACAACAACTTCCATAGTTCATTATCAGTTATATGCAAGGTACAGTGGTCCGAAATTAGATGCACGATTTTACATAATGCACTTTGTCGATTGAACTTGAACAAAATTTCCCTCAAAAGTAGAGTTTGTATATTTTAATTCGGTTTGTATTGTTTTACAAAATTTGTATCCTTTATTTTAACTGTTTTGCTATCTGTAAGTTCCCTAATTCTTTCTTAAGTCTTAGTCGACTTCTGTGACCGTTCCATTTGTACGGAGATTGGTGTGCCATTTGATTAGATGTTCATCTAATAGTTAAAAAAATGTGACCTACGCTTAAGTAAAAATCATTCACCTCACAAATAGTCAACCCCTTATTTTAATATTTGCCATTTTCACATCCAACTAGGGGTTTGACTATTCTTTGCTAGTAGCAGTTCAGTTCATGTCTGATTTCTCCTGAATAACCACTACTACCTGCTTTTTCTTGCTCTGTAGGGATCAGACATTCAGACTGTGTCAACCCCTTTATTGCCATGCCTCGCGGAACTGCATCAAAGCAAACCATGAGGCATTTACTAAGGAGATTTTGGAAGAAGAGGAAAACGACAAGGAGGCTGAGAAATCAAACCTCAAAGTTTTTACCTCCAGCATGGTCCAGAGAACCCAAGTCAAAGATATGAGGTCCGTTGCCATGACTGATACTGCAGAAGCATAAGTAGTATTCTGGTAACCAGAAATTCAGAACTACTCTTCACCTCATCCATTTTGGACGGTTTACCAGAGAAGCAACTAAGCTTAATTGGAGAATAAATAAGCACATATGTGGCACAAATATTCACGTATTTTTGGGTAAAATATCGGGTGTCCAAATGAGGAACTGTCAATCCTGTACTAGACTCTGTGGATGGATTATATATTATTCGAAGACCAGATGAAATATTTGTCCGAGTAATAATCAGCCTATGCTTGGGCCAGCGGATTTTTTTGCCCCATGTGGTTTTGTCACACTACATAAACTGACGATCCTTTATTTTCCCGGACTGTCATTGCACTGTATGTGCGCTACTTTTCCTGCGTCATTTTACGCCTTGTTGCATCTAGAGAGTGTTTGGTTTCTTGCTTTAGGATGGATGGAATGGGGCGGCCCCGTTGGAATCACTGTTTGGATGGGAGTCACAGGGAGGCAGGGGCAGCCACCACCGAATATTCGCTCAAATTCGGGGGCGCCCCCGTCCCCCGAAATCCAGCGGATGGCGCTGCCCCCAGCGCTCGCCCGCAGCAGCCAGCAGCGCGCTGCTTTTCCCGCGCGTGCTCCCGCCTCGCGCCCCCACGCGCACGCTCCCGCGTCGCCTGGCTTTCTCCACGCGCGCGCTCCCGCCTCGCCTGGCTTTCTCCACGCGCGCGCTCCCGCCGAACTCCCGTACGCGCGCGCTTCCTGCTCGGCGTCTCGGCGACCGGTGGCGACTAGCTCCCCCACGCGCGCTCCCGCCGAGCTCCCCCACGCGCGCGCTCCCTGCTCGGCGACCGAAAGGTATGGTGCCCAATGTCAACCCTAAGCTCAATTGGAATGAGTGATTTCATTGG
The DNA here is from genome assembly GCA_017311315.1 of Dendrocalamus latiflorus. Lineage (NCBI taxonomy): Eukaryota > Viridiplantae > Streptophyta > Magnoliopsida > Poales > Poaceae > Dendrocalamus > Dendrocalamus latiflorus. Next base: position 27,525,421 of record CM029633.1, read on the forward strand.
ATCTGGATCTGTATTATCTTAGATGGATTAATTGGAATGAGTGATTATGTGCTGTAGATGTAGATGTGTATGTAAACTTGTATATATATATGGGGTAAAGATCAATGTGTCCATATTCATCCATCCAAACAAAAACTGGGGCGGCCTCGTCCTTCACTCATCCTTTGCACCAAACAAAAAAAGGGGTTCGCCCCATCCATTCAATCAAACAGCGACAGGGGCCACATCATCCCAGAAAACAGGGATGACCCCATCCCATCCCACTTTGCCTCAAAACCAAACGCACCCGTAATGAACTCCTGTCAAGTTTCTCCCTGCTCCGTCGGCGTCTCCAGGCTCCACGCTCTCCCCTGCCTGGTTGCCTTTAGTGCGTTGGGCTACCGCTTGCTCCCTCGATCCCCTCGCTAATTCCACTTCAATTCCTCAAGTAGAGATGCAAATGAAGTGGATACAGATAGATATTACTTATCTCATATCCTTTTTTATATTTTTTTGTCAGTCAGGCACGGATAGTACCGGATACAAATACGAATGCGGATATTCTCGATTAGAATATGGAGCGAATACATGCCGCTCCGAATACGGTTAGTTTCGATCACGGATATTTAATCGGATAATACGTAAAAACAAATTTCACATGATGACATAGACAAGTTAAGCAATTAGTAAATTATAACTAGCAAAATAACAAGTAAATGATAGAGACTAGTTAAACAAATAGTAGCTAACTAGCTATATGTCACATGGTTTAAAAATATGAATTGTCATAGCCAAATAGTCATGTACATCATTAGTTCATTTAACTTCATTACATTTAGCAAATGATTCCACAAGGCCTTCGTATCCAATATCCGGTATCCGACTCTGTTTTCATATCCGGTAACTATCCGAAAAATCCCCGGATAGTTCTATAGCCGTCGGAAAATACTTTTTTCGAATCCGTTTCCATATCCGATTCTGTTTCTGTATCCGACAAAACCTTCGAATATCTAAAAATTTACTCCAAATCATATCTAAATTAAAGCAAATAGACGAATAACCATAAAAATATCTGCTCTATTCGCACCACTGCACCCAAGTCCTTTCCTCGGTCTCGATCAATCCCACCCAAAAATTCACTTGTGCAGAAGTCGGATCCGGATCCAAACAGGGCCCCAGGCCGAGTCCTTAATACACCCGCTACGCCTCCGCCGCCGCCGCTCCTTTATTCTCTATCCTCAACAGTGTCGACACAGCCAGCGGAACGAGAGCGCCCCCAGAGGCACCCTCCCGAAGCTTCTACCTCGGAGCTAGGGTTAGGGTTTCGGCTCGCTCCCTCCATCACTCCCTGTCGGCAGCCATGTCCGGGCGCGAGGTCCGCGAGTACACCAATCTCAGTGACCCCAAAGGTTCGCGATCTCGAAACTTCTTCCTGCTCCGCGAGCGATTCCCCCCCCCCCCCCCCCCCCTTTTGGATATGTTCTCTACGGTTTGTCGGTTTCTCTAATGGTGTTTTGGGGGCTGTGCAGATAGGAAGTGGGGGAAGGGGAAGGACAAGATCGATGATGAGGACATCACCTTCCAGCGCATGGTTGCAAAGGTTAGACCGGATCGTATTGCTACCTCCACTACGCCCTGCTGTGTATCTCGATGCTCGTTCTAGAAACTTTCTGGTTGAAATGCAAGCATGCCGAAGCTTACGCTTAGTTCAGTACTCTTGTTCAGGTGTGTTAGTGGCGTGTTCTTGGTCTATCTTCTTGTATTTTAGAAGGAATTAGTGACACTGGCTGACGATATCTAATTTAAACGCTCAAATCTCGCCATGAATATTTCGATGTTTGATTGAACGGACTTGCCAAGCTTTCGTGCATGTGGTGTCTATTTGGTATGTTGTTGTGCTGTGGTGGAATTTTGCTTATTTACTTGGTGGTGTTCTTGGATTATGTATATATGTGGATTGTTGCGGAAGTAGAGATGGCAGGACATTAGCCTTCAACTTGTTTCCACTGAGTCGAACTCTGGAGAAATAAGTAGATTGTACAAAACCAATTTTCGGGTTTGACGATTATTATAGCAGGCTAGAGTAGTGAGTGCATGAACACCATACCGGTTGGAAATAAGTACATGACTGGTTTTTTTAATTAAAGAACATTCTTGTAAATTAATAAAGCTTTCCTACAGTTGAGCTGCTTGTGAGTGCTTTGAAGTTTGGACACGCTTCTCTTATGCTGAATCCTTGTTTGAGGGTTTTTTTTTAGAGAGAAATGTTTGAGGGATACTTGATTGGCTCCTATGTGGTGAGAAGATAGAATTAAAGGCGGCCTTAGGTTTAAGTTGCACACATCAGTATTACTTTTTTTTTCTTTTTTGAGATTATAGCATTTTTTCGTTGATAGAATAACAATTAAACTGTTTGGTGGTTATGGGCACTTCAGATGACTCACCGTTTCTGGAAAGCTTGATTCATTAGTGCTTCCAATAGGCATCTGTGTGCAATGTTCTGATAACATGCCCTGACAGGGATTTTGGCTCTACTGGGTGGTTGATGCGAACAGATGCAGGAGGTTGCTGGTGAGCGGGGAGGCTACCTTCATGGGCGAGGAGGTATTTCACGCTTCTTTTTAGGAAAAATCTATGCAGGTTCCCTGTTAACCTTGTTTTCCATTTTACTTTGATGTTCTTCAGCATTGGATAGTGATGATTTGCTTTACCTCAAAGAGCAAATGGAAGCTGAGGAAGATGCAGAGCGTCTTCTTCGCCGTACAGAGAAGCGGGCATTTGCTGCTTTTAAGATATCCTTGCTTGAATGAGAGTATGAGACATCTTAGCCTCTGTTCTCCTGTTGTAAATTTTGCAATATACTGTTGGATCAATATGATCCAAGTGGTCTTGCACTTTTGTTATGTCAGCAAGCAATTTCTCGCATCTTTACCATTTGATTACCTTTCATTGGTTGGAATAGCAATATACTGTTGGACCAATATGATCCAAGCGGTCTTGCACTTTTGTTATGTCAGCGAGCAATTTCTCACATCTTTACCATTTGATTACCTTTCATTGGTTGGAATAGCGCGATAGGAAACGGGCAGTTTCTCATCTAACTCCATTTAAGTTTCAATTTTTTAATCTCTTTAGTTTCTTTACTCTGTTCTCCTGTTGTAAATTTTGCAATATACTGTTGGGTCGATGTTCTCCTGTTGTAAATTTTGCAATATACTGTTGGATCAATATGATCCAAGTGGTCTTGCACTTTTGTTATGTCAGCAAGCAATTTTTCACATCTTTACCATTTGATTACCTTTCATTGGTTGTAATAGTACGATAGGAAAACATTCCTAGCCAGTAGCCATGGGCAGTTTCTCATTTAACTCCGTATAAGTTTCAATTTTTCAATCTCTTTAGTTTCTTTAACTCTGACATTACAAAGCAGCAACGTTAGCTGATTCTACACCTGCTGTTCCCGTGGCTCTTCGTGTTGAACCTAAACCTAAAAGTGATATAAGGTAAGCTGTGTGCAACAAAGATTCTGATTCCATCTACATAACTTTTTCTCATGATTGAACACATACTTTCCGGGCAGGCAACAGGATCTCTTGAAGAATATTGTTGGGATCAAACCAAAGCGACCAAAAGTCAGCAGCCCTTTGCAACCAACAGAGAGCAATAAACCTAAGCAGAACCAAGAAGGTTCTGTCAGCAAAATTTTGTCGTCTCAGAATCAATCGGGATCACTTGGAGGTGAGAGAGAATCATCCCATGGGCCAGTCAATTTTGAGCAGCCTTTGTCAAAACCAGCTGAACCAACAGAGGCTAAGCCACAGAATGCAACTGGAAGCTTACTTGGTTTAGCTTACGAGAGTTCGGATGAAGAATAATCAGTGATGTAGGGCAATCAAGACGATATGTAGATTGTATATTAGGTTTTTTGCACTGTTACTAGATTATGTTTTGTATCAGGATTTGATGAAATACTGTTAAGGTTGTTACGCCCCCATTGAAAGTTTGAAGGTCGTGGTTGCATTGCATTATTTGATACTCTAGTTCCTCATAACTTATGGTTATCTTGCATTACTTTCTCTAGGAATATTTCTCGCTGCTGAAACTCAAGATTACTAATTAGTGGACTATTTTGCTTCCTGACAATACGTAATTTAATTTGACAAAATATCTCAAGACAGCCAACAAGGCAAGCTACCTGCCCTGTCGTCAACAAGCATCACAATAATGCATTATGATGGGTTTGTGGATACACTGAAGCATGCTCATGCTTATCAATAACATGACAGCGGGAATTAGACCATTGATTCAGTAGCCTAAAAGGAGACCTTTACAATTTGCTCCAGACTCACAAAATGCTAAACAAGGGGCACTCAGATCATTAATTATGTAGCCTTAAGTAAACTTCACAATTTGCTCCAGGCTCACAAAATGCTAAACAAGGGGCACTTAGATCATTAATTCTGTAGCCTTCTGAAAAATTCACAATTTGCTTCCATGCTAACAAAATGATAGACAAGGGGGCTTCATGTGTGTTAGCTTCCAGCCAAAACAAGACAAATTTACAGTTTTTTCCAGAAGTTTCTGATCCCATAAGCAAAAGATTTCAAGCTCCCTAAAAGACTTGTCTTCGGTGATTCCTTATGCTCAACCTCAGAGTTCTCTTCTCTGCGCAACATAAACAGACACAAACTATGACCATGACATCCAGCATTAACATTTTTTTTAAAAAAAAGAGTAGCTCAAATACCCAATATGTTGTATCAAACAAATTGACCAAGTGTACTTCAGTAAAGCATTCCGGCCATGCAATGCATGAGGAAACAATATCCATTATCTTTACGCAAACATAGTGGAAATAGGGGGCATAACATGTCCTATCTGAGCTATCGAATCAAAAGGCTTGGTCCGACTACGGACTAACCATGCTCAGCAGGTCCTCTAAAGGAAATAGGATTGTGTGTTCACTTGCCTAGCGGCTAGAGCAGCTCAACATAAAAGGACTGAAGTAATATTAGCCTTGCATTCTACCAGGGTTCTTAAACCTGTCCCAAACACAGTTCCCAGAGTGGCAGTGTCAGGCTGGAAAGTGCCCTGGCACCCATCCATGACTCACCCACATGAATTTTAAGGCAGTCAGAAATCAACCGGTTTCAGGTAAAAACTATCAAGTCATTAAGTTTCATGATGTTTGATAAAATGATGTATTTTCTCAAAGACCAGAATCGATGTGACTTAGCAATGACTTGGGTATAAATTGGTGGGATATCAGCGCTACTGCTGGCAAAATCCCACCAATTGCTGGGAAATCCAGGAACTGACCATCACCAGCTAGTTGACAGTGGCATTCTTCCTAGTCCAACTATCCACCAAAAGTACTAAATGATGCAGGCAGTCCTCTTCCCTAGTCCAAGTTGTTGGTCATACCGAAAGCACTAAATGATGCAAGCACAGCTAGTTATATCATAATAATGTTTAGCAAAGCACTTTCTGATAAATTTTTTTAATAACTAATATCAGGATAAGCATATCATGAAATAGGTATTACCTGTCAGGTACATTTGCCTTGAACACCTTGTCAATTTCACGATGATCTGATAAAGCTGGTTCACTTGAATTCAGTAAATTTTCTGTATTGTTCAAATCTAACTTGTTAGCTTCAGTCCCCCCTTGATGGTTCCCAGGGTCTGATTTAGTCTCTAGTCCCAAAGAAATGGAAGCTTCAGTCTGCATACACATGATTATTTTTGAGGAAAACGGCTACACAATCTTGTACTCTAGATACAGAATAATGATCTTGGGAAGGTGTTTTGAGTGAATAAAATTAGAACCTTCACGGCATCACTTCCTGTTTGACTTGATACAGTTGAGTCGTTTGTGATCTTAAGAATATCTGCAGTGTACAAATCTTGCTTGGCAGCTTCTGTTTCTCCATTGTAATGAGAAGAGTCTGATGTCGTCTTCAATTCTAGAGATCCCCATGTTTCAGTCTGCAAAACTACATAATGTTAGCTATATGAAAATTAAGGCTCTTGGTGACTTGGGAGAACTATCGGAATGATGTTTTCAATTGTCCCATAGAAACTTTTGGGAAACCAAAACAAAGACACTCAATAGTGTAGTTTGAAAAAAAAAAGGCGAAACAAGAAGGAACAAACCTCTTTCATGATTTCAGTGCTGGCAGCAGCATCTTTCTGGGAGAGGATCACATCATCTACATCCTGTTTTCTATTGAAGCTTTGAGAGTTGAATGAATTGTTTCCATTGCCATCCTCAGGCCTTGAATGCTCATCAAATTCAGCTGTCTCGTGAAGTTGAGCTGCCTTAGACTTATCCAACGGTAATTTTGCATGATTATACTCCACTTCCTGAAGTATCTCCCTCACGGTGTAGTGGCCCCCTCCAACATGTCGACGAACTGTTTTGATAGTTGGAAATTTACCATCATTCGATGCCTTATACCTGCACTAAACAGAACCACAAAGAAGCACATAGTGTAAGACTCACAGAAGCTATTCCATGTAAGGTACGTGTAATTGGCATCTTTGGTGATCAAACTTATGCGCACAACACGTGAGTTTTGCTACTTTTCTCCAATCAATTATTTATCAAATTTCAACTCGCGGAACGGGTAAGTATCGCACTCCTTAAATGCAAAACAAGCCAAAATCCTTTTCATCGCACAATTAGCCAAAATCAGAAAGGCTAATGAGCCAAAGCCACCTACTTCTCAACAAATTCCTCAATCCTAACCCTCCTCTCCGCCTTTGTAATCCTCTTCTGCCCCTTGGGTGGCTCCTGAGCCGACAGCGGCGCCGCATGTGCCTTCCCACGGAATGTCCGGTAGCACGACCGTGTGATCATGCTAGAGACGCCCGCAATCACTGGAAAAGAAAGAAAAAACGGACCAACAAGTCAACACCGCGGCGACCAGAAACCAAAGCCTCGATCGAACGCAAGTATGCGCCGCCAAATCGGCGCATTAACCCATCGCCGATGCATAAACCCCATTTGGAGGCTCGCTTACTCACCCCTTCTGGATGCGGCGGCGGAGGAGGAGGGGCGCGCGGACGCCTGCATCCGGGGGGGACGGTGGCGGATTGGGGAGGAGGGGGGCAGTCTTAGGGTTTCAAAGAGTGGCTTAACTCGGATCAGGAGAGCGAGGTTTCAGCTTGGTGGGGAAGGCGCAGAGGAGGGGGACGGCTGCTGGGGTTGGAGGCGGGGCCCACAGCTCGACGGCTCTTCGGCCCGAGCAATCGAGCCCGGCCCATCTAAAAGCCAGCAAAATGTCCGGTCAGGTTTACGGCCCTTGGCTGGGCGGAGCTTGCGTCCGAAATTTCTCTCGAGAAAAACACATTCTCCCGCCAAGAATACATCCTGTAGACCTGTCCATATGGATTGGACAGTCCGTACCGGCCGAGAAGGGAGTATGAAATGAGGTTGTGTAGGTTTTTGAATACCAAAATGGTTCTGCTAGTGTTAAATCATGTGGATAGTCATAGATTAAGATATGATGAATAATTGATATTTGGTTTGCCTTGGATTTTTGCGTTTGTGAAAGACTTAGTCGTTTGCTATTGATGTCTTTGATTTTGTGTTTGTGAAAGACTTTGTCGTTTGCTGTTGATGTCCTTACTTTCGAGTATTTTTGCTCAGTCACGAGTAATTACAGTCTTCACACTCTTACGATCACGGCATCAGAACACAGACAATCTTACGACCACGGCTTGAACACAGCTACGATCACGTTCAGCTTACAACCACGGCATGCTACGATCACATCTGGCTTCGACCATGGCAGTACGACTTCGACTTTTCGACCACGATAGTACGACTTTGGTTTTACGACCACGGTAGGTAATCACAACTACAATACTCTTTCATGGTCGTAGCTACAGTACTCGGTAGTCATAGATTTTACTGGTCGTTAGTCGAGGGATTTGCGGTTGATGGTCGTAAGTTTTCCAGATTACATTCATGGTCATAGGTTGTGTAGACTATGTTCATGGTCGTAGATTTTGCAGATTACCTTTGTGGTCGTAGGTTTTGTAGACTACCTTCATGATCGTAGATTTTGCAGACTATTTTCATGGTCATAGATTTTGCAGACTACCTTCATGGTCGTAGATTTTGCAGACTGCCTTCATAGTTGTAGACTTAGTCTTGTTGATACTCATAGACTTCATAATCTGTTGTTCTGCCTTCGGTTGTCGGAGGCTTAGCAATCGGTTGCCATAGGCTTCACGGTTGGCACTCGTAGACTTTCATGGTCGGTACAAGTGCTTCTCTCTTGTGATCTTCGAGTACGTCGAGTACTCATGTTGGGCTAGTGGTTGACTGGTCGGTGGTTGGTGGTCGATGATGAATGGTCGTTGCTGCGGTATTAGATGGGTACTCGAGGATTGAGGTACTCGTAGTCCGTGGACTCGATACTCGATAGAAGTGGTTTCACGATCTAGCGAGTGGTCGTATGTTGGAATGTGTCTGTACTTGTAGGTTTTGAGTACGTGTTGCAGCTGTGACTCGGTAGTCGGTATGGTTTATGAGTACTTGTGGATTACGAGTTAACTGTCATATTGAGTGGTCTGAAGGTCTGTTCCAATTAGCGATAAGTCTGTGTGGTCATAAATGATCTGGGAATAGACAAGAATGTGTTTTGCTAATGTGTGATGATTATAGTCAAGTTAGGGAGAACTTATACCGGGAGATGGTTTTTTTGGTCTTTGCATATGCAAGTGGGCATGGAGGCGGCCATGGTCGGTGACGAGGAGGACCGGGACTAGGAGGGGGTAATATGAGGTCTAGACGGTCGGAATGTCACGTAAGGTGGTCGATCTCATGCTGGAAGCACATGGAGATTAAAGGCGGATGCTGCGTGAAGGCGTGGAGATGGTTACGGTCGGTGACAACTTAATCTGAGGTCCAGGCGGCCAGGTGGTCACGTGAGGTGATTGGGCTCACGCAAGAGCACACGGTGATGGTGCACGATGAAGGTATAGGAAGGGATATCCTGGAGGCTTTATCGTGGGTGTTGTATGGAGTTGTGGATGGAGTCCATGATCTGTATGAGTTGGTTAAAACCCGTGTTAGGAAGGGTTTCAGGTCTCTTAGTTTGAGGAAGAGATAGAATTCGTGTCCAGGTGGAACAAGACACGGTTTGAAGTGTTTGGATGTAACACGACTTTGTGCACTGGCCTATAAAAGCAGGGGAAGCTGTAGATTAGCGTACGGGGTTTTAGGGCTTTCGTGGAGAAGGTTTTTAGGGGTATCGTGAGGTGCTTTATAGTCAAGAACACGATAATGACATAATAGATCAGATTCTTTCCAGAAAAAATTCTCGACGACTTATCTACATCTCCGTTTTACTTGCTCTGTTTTGCCTTTGGCTAGTACTCGTTCGGGTAGTGGTCGAACGACGGAGGGACATCAAGTGGAAGGAGGTCATGACTACGTGCATTGCTATTGTACAGAGCAACCAGAACAAGCAGGTGATCGATCTAAGATCGTGCCGAGTGATCGGAACGATCAGGCGGTCGATTCAAGATCTTGACTAGTGATTGCAATCGATCCGAGCACTCGTAAGCGAGCGGTCGGAGCGAGTGTCGGGACAGAGCAGTCGTAAACGAGTGATCGTAACGAACAATCGAGCGACATGTGATCGCAACGTGTGGTCGTAACAAGCAGTCGGCAATAGAGGCTTACAACCACGTACTGACAAGCAGCTGTGGTCGGTACTTCCGCTCGGTAGCACGCAGTTGTGATCCGTACTTCCATTCAGTAATCCAAATTATTTCTATTTTGTTTCTCCGTGTTGGCTTTGGGTTTCAGGTGATAAAAAGCGGAGACAATCATTCACCCTTCTCTGATTATGCCATACGATCCTACAGCTAGAATGACAAGCAACAGTGAAATCCTACTTATTTTGTTCGGACACATATATGGCAATTGAATTGCAGAAAATGTGAAGCATGGGAGACTTATCTAGAACCGATCAAATCAGCAGACTACCTCTGAACAAAAGATTCAAGTCTGCAGCCGAGCAAACATTGATCCGACGCTAGCCGTAGATAACACAGTATACATTGCCAATGTCACAACCCATGACTACATCTGAACAATGTATCACCAAACAACGAACACAAACTCATACAACGTAACAAAGGCTGCAACGTTGCAGCAACATGCCTAATTTCCCTTCACTACGAGCTCGCCGAGACGGCGCGAACACCCGATCGGCCGCTCGCCACGCCGCCGCTGCCGCGATGAGCGCTGCGTCCACGGTGGACGTTGTTACCGCCAGAGCCGGCACCACGCGTCCGGCCGCTGGGGTCGGGCTGCGCCGGCCTTTGCTTGTTCTGCCGGGGCCGGTTGTTCAGCGGGCTGCGCGCGCCGTGGCTGCCCTGCTCGACGACCGCGTCGCCGTTGTTGGACCGCGAGGCGCTCCACGTCCGGTCCGTGGACTCCACCGAGTTGGGCTCCCACGACGGCGTCCACGGGTGGCTGCAGACGCTGGTGCTCCCGACGGACTCCTGCGGCTCGGTCTCCCCACGCACGGACACGTACTTGTGCACGCTCGGCTCCGCGAGGTCGTCCCTGCTGAGCGGCTCGTTGACCAACCCCTTGTCGTTGGCGGAGCGGCTGGCCTCGCAGGCACGGTTCTCCGACGACGTGGAGTTGAGGTCGGCCACGGCCTCGAGGATGGAGCACGCCTTGGACACGCAGGCCGGGAGCGAGAAGGATGGCAGCGTTGCGGCGGTGGCAGCAGCGGAGGTGTTCTGCTGCTGCTGTTGGTGGTAGTTCTGGATGTCCTCGAGGAGCTGGGTGGCGTACGAGTTGGCGCTCTGGTCGACGTCGCGCGAAGCCCGGCGCGACCGGCAGCCTGACCTCGGGTTGAGCCTCTCGGCCGCGATGCTCACCGTTCGGGTCGCGGTCGTCTTCGACGAGGGTGCTCTCGTCTCTGACGCCGCAACGGTGGTCTCCCCTGCGATCTCCGGCTTCTCCTTCCCAGAACGGCAGCTTGCAGTCGTCTGCTCCTTTGCACGCTCCGTGGACTTCTGGGTCGCGGTGGCGACGGCATTCTCCGTCGATTTCTGGAGTTATTTGAAAGTGTTTGAGCGGCTTATCGGATGATAAGATGTGGAATTGCAAGAACCGGCTAAAAAATTCAAACTTTCATCGATCCCTTACCTTCTGAGGCTTGGCATTTTTGTTGCTGTTGCTATTGCGGAGGGAATTCTCGTCGATCTCGGCCATGGGGCTGCGCCGGTATGGCGACTGCTCGGCCTTCCTGGAAGAGCTCCGGCTCAGCGACGGCGTCGGCCCCGAAGTCTGCCCGCCGCCGGCATTCTCGTTCCCCGCAGCTGCCGCAGCCAATCTCGCAGGCGAGCTCGATCTCGGAGACGCGCACCTCTTCTCAGACGAGGCCGCGGGCGACGGCGCGCGCCCCTTCTCCCTCGCAGGCACGGAGACCATCTTCCCCGGCTGCTGTCTCGCCCGCTCTCCGCCGCCGCCGGAGCTCGCCGTCGCCGCCAATGACGCGCCCTCAGCACGCCGTCCCGGCGATCGGCTTGCCCTCCGGCTCCCGCTGCCGCTCCTCTCCCTGCTCCCCGACCGCTTCCGTTGCGGCGAGCACCGGTGCGGCGACGGCCTAGACACTGGCACCCCCTGCCTCTCCCAGTCGCCCTCCTCATCCGCACCACCACCCCCGGCCCTCCTCTCGTGATCAAAGTCATAGCTCCTCTTCGACCCGGAGTGCCTCCGGTGGCCGCCGCCCCCCGTCTCGCTGGACGCCGCCCTCCCGGACGAGCTCCGGCTGAGGCGCCCGCACTGGATCAGGATCGCGTCCACCTCCTCCTTGGTGCAGCTCGACGTCCGCACCGGCATCGTGGTCACCACCACCGGCCTCGCCTCTTCCTTCTCCTCTCCACTCGCCGCGGACTTCGTCTTCACGACGAACACGTCCTTCTTGTCGGCCGCCGCCGGCTCCTCCTCCTTGGCCGCCGCCCTCTTGGGTTTCGGCGTCTTCTTGGCCTTCTCGTCGGCGACCACCACGGCTATCTTGCTGGGTTTCTTGGACCTGGTGCTGGTCTCGCTCACGCTGGGCGGTGGGCCCGGCGGCTTCTCTTGCTGCTTCCTGCTGAAGCAGAGGCCCATGGCGGCTTCGGGCGGTGGAGGAAGGATTCGTGAGAGGGAAGAAAGGAAAAGATTTGAGCCGGAGTGTGAGGAGGTGGTATTTATGCAGCGCTTCGGGGGAAGTGATTATAGAGCGTTAATTATGTGTGTGGCTGTGTTGTGCTTCGTGTTAGTACCGTGTACTGTGTGCATGGGCATGGCTGCGTGGATGGGAGACGCCTGGGATTGTGCGTGAACCTGGTGCGGTGGGCTGTCATGACTGTTAATGGATCATAGATGTATTCTGGGGATCATGGTCTAGAAGGAACGGTTCCATGGAGGTACTTCTTCCATTGCCAGCTCGGTGGGGACGATGTCCGTTAGAGGAAGGCAGGGCCTGCCTCTGATTATCTCATCATCATCTCGTCTTCAAAAATAGTCAGTAAGTAGCAGCAGAATTGGAGACACATGCTGCACGCCTGCGCCCTATCTCTACTACTACAATCAGTGTAATCAGATCCGAACCGGCCCAGCGGATGACCCGAAAAACCCAGATCTCAAAGCTACATCGGACCGGTCACACTAAGGGCCTGTTTGGCAGAGCTCCATCAGCTCCAGATTCACAAAAAATAGATTCAGATTCAATTTTATTAGCCAAACACTTCTAGCTCCAGCAGCTTCACCATGGATCTGCTCCACGAAAACAATGAATCTACCCCCAGATTCATGGATTTGGTGGAGCACCTCAAGGGGTGCTTCACCAACTCAAATTTGGTGGAGTTGGGGAAAATTACCCACCACTGCCACTGGTTACACAAAAAACGGTTCGTTCTTTTTTGTTCTTTCTCGCGACCGAGCCTCCCCGTCTCCACTCCTTCCCCGTCTCCCCCGTCTCCACTCCTCCCCGCGTCCGCCTGCCTCCCCCGCCTCCTCCCGGGCCGGCGCCGCCTCCCCGCGTCCGCCTCCCCCCGGGCCGGCGCCGCCTCCCCCCGGGCCGGTGCCGCCTCCCCGCGTCCGCCTCCCCGGCCTCCCCCCCGGGCCGGCGCCGCCTCCCCCGCCTCCCCCCGGGCCGGCGCCGCCTCCCCGCGTCCGCCTGCCTCCCCCCGGGCCGACGCCGCCTCCCCCGCCTCCTCCCGGGCCGGCGCCGCCTCCCCGCGTCCGCCTCCCCCCGGGCCGACGCCGCCTCCGCCGTGCGCCTCGCCTGCGCCGCCCGGGGCCGCGCCCGCCGGCCGCTGCCGCGCCTGCGCCGGCCGGGGTTTTTTTTCATTTTGCCCCCTGACGCGTGGGGCCCAGGTGTAAGTGAGATAGAGAGGGAGGTGGAGTTGTATCAAACACTTTGACGAATCTCAGATCCACGATGGAGCTGCTCCACGGTGAATCCAGCTCCAGATCCACCTTTTAGGTGGATCTGGAGCTGGTGGAGCTCTGCCAAACAGGATCAGTGATGCAATTGATCTGGCCGATTTTCATTGAGCCACCCGATCGACCCGATTTGTATCGACCTAGATGGGATTTTGCTCACAAGGCAAACAGGCAAAATTAGCCTCAAATTAAAGAATTTTTCAAGAGAAATCTGACGGGGATACTTGTCTTTTGGGAGCTATTAGGGTTTTAGTGGTTATCCCAGATGGAACTTAGTGATTGCACATTAAAAAAAAAACAAGGCCGCTCTTTCGCAGTTTCTCTCCTCCTTTGTAGCTTCACCTCCTCCAGATGGACCAAATCTGGTCATCTGGAACATCGACTTGGCAGCAACAGCGACCTGCGGGCTACAACAGTTGATTGACGACAACAGCGACCTGTAGCAGCTGCTTGCCTGGCTGTGCTTGGCAGCAGCGCGCGCGGTGGTTCATCTGCTACTTGCACTCTGCAGCCTCTACTAGTCTGCTTTATGGCAATTTTTTTTTAAAAAAATCACTATATGCTACTAGTGCTTCCAAAACAAATTCATTGCGTTGTAAAGCATCTACCAACAAAAAATGCATTTTGTGGTATGGTTACATCAAGGGAGTGGACGTCTTCTGCTTATGCAAGAGAAGTCAAAGCTAAGAAGTTTGTTGAGCTTATATTGAATGCAGATTTTTAGAAGAAATTTGTTGTGTGAGCCTTTGGTTAAAGTGCTAAGAATTGTTGATAGCGACGATAGATCTGCTATGGGATATTTGTACCATGCTATTCAAGTGGCTAAAGATGCAATTAGGACGAGATTTCCTAGAAGAAAAACTGTGGCAGAATCATTCTTGAAAATTGTTGAAATCAGATGAGATTTTCAGCTCAGAAAGGACCTCCATGCTATTGGTTTTTTCTTAAATCCAGCATATCAGTACAATCCCTCTGAAACACAAAACATAAGAAGGGCTAATGATGGAGTTAGAGATGTAATTGAGAGGTATGTTCATGCAAATCCTTCATTGTGAAGCAGTATTACAAAAGAGTTGAATATATTTAGAGATGCTAAAGGTGCTTTGAGCAGAGTATCTGCCATAATTGCTTCCTAGTATCTTTTTTCCCTTCATATGTGTCCATTCAAATTTAAACTCTTCTTTACTATTTTTTTAGGCTCAACTCTTTTTTGCTAGCCGTTAATTTTTCTCTTAACATGTCCTATATAAAGATGAATGGTAGTTGAATTATGGCTCAAGTGCTCCCGATCTGCAAAAATTGGTAATTCATGTATTAAGCCAAACCTGTAATGCATCTGAATGTGAGAGGAATTGGAGCATATTTGAGCATATCCATTCAAAGAAGAAAAATAAACTTGAATATCCACGGTTGAATGGTCTGGTCTTTGTACACTATAATCTAAGGCTACAATAAACATGAGAACTAAGCATCATTTCCTCTGTACATGTCACTTACCATCCTAATATCATTTATATGATTTTTGTTTTAACTTTTCTGTTCAAATATAGAAGCAACTACAAGTCTTGAAGTTATGATCCAATTGATTTTGAGGAATTTATTGCTACCTCAGAATGGGTTTTGGAGGATGAGCCTTCTAGTTTAACTATGCTACATATATACATACATACGTACGTACGTATGTACGTACGTACAGATAGAATTTTAATTTAAAAACATGCGATCCGAGTGCTGACCCACCGGTCTAACCACCAGATCAGTGACCCGAGATCTCGGTTAGATCAATGGATGGTCCGAATCTGATAACACTGCTGCTAATTACTACTACGCTTGCCAGTGAATGGCATGTAAAATCACTTTCCTAAATCACGAAGCGTACACAAAGCCATCACCACTTGCGAGCAGGTTTCCCTCCCCCTTTTTTCCCCCAAAAACGTTGCTGGGTTGATCATTTCTACACAAAATGTTGCTACTTTATGGAGATTCAGCAGCAATTTCCACCCTTTCTTCGCCTGACCGTACCGAAAAGTTGTTTCACCGGCCACTGCCTTTCCCCCTTCTTTTCACCCGTCACTGGCCCAGTGGGCCTCGGTGTCAGGAATACGCCACTGGACCCGTATGGCAGCGCGATTCAAAAATATGGGCGGCGTTCGAATCGAACCCGACCTCGCTCACCAAACGGCCACGAGACGCAGATGCACAGTTGCACACTCTTGGATTCCTTTTCCCGTCCTGCAACGCAAGTCGACCGTTGCCGTTTGCTCTCGCACCCTCTACATATACCACCAATATTTTTGAACGCCGAGAAGGGCCGACCGTTGGAGACGGGAGCATGAGCATGTGTGGTCGTGCGCACCCTGATACGCTGCCTATCCAATCCGTTGCATCATTGGATTCTCTTCCCCCTTGATCGGATCGGCAACGCCAGGGTGGTGTTAAGTGCACTTGTACCAGCGCAAGGAATCAGATTTTGTCTTGTCTCACGAGGAGGTGGCCAAATAAGTCGGACTAACCGTACTGATTTGAAGCATGGTACTATTAGATCGATCCATAACTAAACAGATCGTGCTGACCTATCCTGACGCGACGTATCATGCTTAGTAACAACCTTGGCCTAGCGGGCTAGCCCAACATAACATACATAGTATCGTGCCATGCTAGGCCCGACGATGTGGGAGCCGACCCAACGGCGGCTCTAGCGGGTGACAATGGTGGAGGAGCCGAGGAGGTGTGCAGCGAGTAGGTGTGACCGCTCGGGCAAAGCAGCTGAAGGAGGTGGGGTGGGCGGAGCACCAGAGAGGTGGGGGCGAACTGAGCGGCGGAGAAGGTGGGTGTCTGGTGGTGACGGCGGCGAGCGTCCCTCTCTCCCACAGGCGTCGGCATTAGCGGTGGCGACGCGGGGCACCAAGGAACGTGTGGCGAAGGTGGCAGCGAGTCTGCATGCTAACTGAGCCATCTTTGGTCCGTCGTGCTACATGTGCCCAGACTGGCATGACACGGCCAATCACCTCATTAGTCCATGCTTGACTCTGAGGCTAAGCTGATTGGCCAGCACAGCACAACCCATTTAATTAACTAGGGCCATTGGACCATGCCTACATGGACCCATGACAGACCACTTCGAACGACCTATTTGGCTAGGTCTAGTTTCACCCAATGGGTGTGAGAAATGGTGGCAACTAAGCCCTGGGATTGTTCAAAAAAAAAAAACTAAGCCCTGGGAGGTTAGAACTTCGATGCAGGAGCATAGTAGGACAAGATGGGAATAAGGAGGCGATCATTAATTGATTCGTTAATGCTTGGCGGCTTTTTGAGTGGGTTCTTTTTAGTTGCAGTTAATGTTTTTGGCTCTAGCATAAGCACTTGTGCGAATGAACCAAATGTCGATATGTCGATAAAGTATAAACACATCAAAAAGACTCGATAAATCGTTTAAAAAATGATAAGAAAATCGTCCTATTTATTTATTTATTTGGGAAAAGCCATGAGAAAAAGAACATAAAAGTTGTGTCCGCCGATCAAGCAGCATTAGCCATTGATTGAATCCGAGGCCCACTACTGTTACGTTTACACAGTTCTTGGTAAGGGGTGGGCCGGATGGCCCAGGTGGCATCATAATTTGCAACAGGGCCACCCACAGTGAGTTACTACGTACGAATGAATTATTACGGAGGGTCCTTTCTCCTTGGTGTTCTATGCTCGCAGGCAGCCACCAGACTGTCTGTTGCCTCTTAGTCAGGCCGGAACTGCTCAGAGTCATTTGTATATGCAACATGGAGATGGGCAAGAGCGGAGAGACACGCACGGTAAGAAATTTCGCTCACGGGAGATGATAATGATAAACCACGCCCGTAAGCACAAATCTGCCGGAGATTCCCAAGGCAAGGAGGAATCCAAAGCTCCGTCAAGAGCGTCCAAGTTGACAGTTGACTGTTTCGTTCTGTGCTACCCAAAGTCGAAGAAAAATATTAGATGTACAGAACCAGAGAGCCAGACCATAGCTCCACAAAAGCTGGAAAATTGAGGTAAGTAAGAAAAGCGACACAAGCAAACGGAAATATATCATAAAAAGAAAAGAAAACAAGCAAATGAAAAGGATGCGTGCTTTTCTGTTCAGAGTGAAAAACCAAAGAAAGCAGATTGACATCTCACGGGCTCTAGCTGCCTTTGAGTGGTTTCCATCGACATATTCATGACAAATCCACCTCAGGCATGCCTCATGCACCATGGCAGCAAACCTCATGAAAGGCACTAATGCTATAGTATAACAAAGCTGATTTTATGGCAGCTGAATTACCAGAATTGTGGGTCACAGAGTGCATCAAACACGCTATAGGTTAATAAATTGCTGTCAGGTTTTAGGAGACCTCTTGTCTCTTGATTTGAATTCAGTGGCATCCAGCAAACAACAATGCTAGAAATATCTCAACAAGCACAAGTGTCCAAAGTTAACGAGTAGTATTCCCGTGGGTATTAGTTACAGGTTGAAACAATGCTTGCAGATCTAAGATGTAATGTCTGGGACAAAATCATACATTATTTTTTTTTAAGACAAAGCATATATTGTTTGAATCTTGAACTAGACTCACCACTGAGTCAGCCACACCACAGGGGTTCTAAATACGGAAACTACAGTACAGAAGTTGGGGCAAGTGGCTCAGTCACTTGTAAATTCTATGGAGCTCAACATATCTATTTGCAAGTATAACAGATGTGCAAATTAAAAGAGCAGAAAACTTACCTAATGCTCATTGCATAATGGAAACAAAGGATGCAAGTTTTCGCTTTCACAGTTGTTTGGAATGTACTCACGGGATGTATGCCTGTTTCAAGAAGAGCACCACGATATGACTTAGCACTTCCATTCATTAGATAACACTCAAACTTGTAGAATAGGAAAAACTGGCAGGTGTCTTAATTATAAACACATGAAGTGGATTGGCACCAAGAGTCAAATACAAGCAGTGCCACTGGCCTACATTAGAACTTGATCTTTAACCTAACCTGAGTATTCATCGTCATGCATAAGCAGAAGAGTTTTGACAGTATGATTCTGTGCAGAGCAAATGGATACACTATCCACATCTCAGGATGAAGATCTGACCTATGCTGAGATCCTTTCTATCTGCCAGAAACTCTATCTAGTAGAGAAGAATACCATATAAAGCACAAGAGCATCATTCTGATGTTAGTTGTTATTGCCCTGCCATGCAAAGGTGCACAATCATGCGGATATTATATGTTAACTTTGCAAAATATGGACTGAAAATTTACATGCGCTGCAGTTAACTAACTTCTAAGAGAAATTTCCATGAAAAATCAATTATATTTAATACTGTGATGATCCTTGCGCAAATGTTTTCTTAAGTCTTAACAGAAGTAATCAACAAACAACTCCATAACTTCTCATAAATTAAGGGTGTGCTTAGTGTACAATCTGATGATTTGTTGTACGGTCTGGCATTATGCCTTCAAAGTTCAAACATAAGGAAAAAAAATCATATATTCATACTGAATAAGATGGTTCTGATTAATTACTATATTTATGGTATTACCTGATCAACTGATAACCAAGGATTCAACTTCACTTTGCCTCGCTTTTTCCCTCACTATAATCAAGTGCAAACAATTTCAGTTTTTTTTTAAAGAATGATTTTTTTCCTTGGAAGTTTTGCAAATGGCTGGAGCGAATTTCAAATGTAATTCCAATGCATTCATAATCATCTAACAACGTGAACAACCCAAGCTTGCAAGGTAAAACTTTTGCGCATAAAGTGTTAGCATTTTACTAAGAAAGTTTTGTAAGTACGGTCTTCTGTTCTGACCATGCTTTTGAGGTATTCATGAAAGGTGTAAGCGAACAATACACTTTTGTTGTAGCTAAGCTGGTAACTGCCCAAAAGCCTCCATTATATTGGCCTGCTACAGTACCAATTTACAGTAGGCATTAGATAACCAAAAGGTTCAAATTTGCCTGTTGCGATAAATACACCAGGAATGAAACCAACCACCCTTTGTGGTGCAATATAATTTGTGGGTACTAGGCGGTAGATATTTGATGCTAGAATATTTAAAACATTTTTTCATAAACAGGAAATATGCAGACGGTCTGGCTTACAGGGCAGAGGAAACCATATAAGAAAGCAGATCAGAATGAGAGTTGTTAACTTTTTGCATCAATGATTAGAGCATGATAATTACCTGCGGTAACTTGTATAGCTCTACAGGTTATTCTGATCCATTCTACACACAACTAATGACCCAAGAAGTCCCATATAGATCATGTCCCGGATCAGAACAATAACAACATAAAAAACAGTACATAGTAGTTTACATGTAGATGTATGCTACACTCTTGTACACCATCTGATCTCATCTCGTGGCTCCCAACTTAGGGTATGCATAACGGCACAAACTGAGAAATATAATGCAATTCTACATGTGATTAGGTTAGCTTGCAAATCCTAGAACGTCAAAGCAATATTTTTTGGCACAACCTGGAGCATGGATCTTGACAATGGATTGCTAAAGAAATACTTGGCATACAAGGAGTAGTTTATATTTAGGTACAATATACTTGGTATACAAGGAGTAGTTTATATTTAGGTACAATATGGAAGCATATAGATGTATATCTGTCCTATATGATATTTTACATTGTTGTTCAATGTGGAAGTATGAGCTTAATAAACTAGCTATGGAACTACTCTGGGCAGTGCACTGCAAATAACACCACGAATTGTTGAGGTGTGGAAGCTACTAGAATTTAGGAGAGTCCAGGATCACAACCAAACTTGGAGAAAAATTTACAAATGGCAACATGTTTAGGTAAACAAACCATAAGAATCCAAATACCCCTAAACTAAAAAGAACGCCTACCAGACCAAGAACCTAGCTTAGAGTCTTAACAGTGTTCATTCTTGCAAGTCTAGAAGATGTATTTTAGAGTACTTAATTAGAATATATTCTTTGCAATCAGAGAATTTGGCTGTTTCAAGGATCTGACATAGGACTATCTATCAGAATTCAGACCAAGCATAGTCATTCCAGTATAAATTTAGGAAGTCGATAGGTATGCATTAACTCTTAACAATCAAATGCATACAGCGCAGTAGTTTGCGGTGTCAAGTGTAAGGGACCAAACCAAAATTCTCCTATCTAGCTTGATGCTCTAAATGCTTCTCGTAGTGCCAAAAGGAAGTTCTACTTGCCTAACCAAATTCCTGCGTAACAAACATCAGGCATCCTAAATGTAAGACGTATATGTCTATATTCAATAGACCAAGGAGGCAAGGATACATAATCCTAGTAGCTAGACTATACTATACCGATCGGACAAACAAAATTCTTGGAACAATCAGCGAAATAACGAAGTGGGAAGCAACAACAAAATGATCACTATTATAACTATCGGTCACCATCATCATCGGAAAAATTCCCCACATCTGAAAAATTAGATGTTGAACTGGTGGAGGAGGAAGAGCACAACAGCAAGCAATCAGCTTACTCGCCATGCCTTCCTGGTTCCTACACTCTTCAGTCTTCATCCCTCTCACCGCACACCAGAACAATATACACACGCCGCCACTGCGGCCAGTATTCTATAAAAAAGGCGCTCCGCTTACTTGGTCATGTACAGGTGCTGGCCTCACTCGTCCCCGATGAACTCGAACTCGTCCTCGCGGAGGTGGACGAAGAACCTGACCGGCTTGGGCTGGCCCTCCAGGGTGAGCTGGAACTCTACCTTGAAGGGGAGGTTGGCCGTGATGCGTTTGCCCTTCCAGACGCCCACGTACTGCTTGATGACGCCCTCCATGCCCTGGATGTCGAGGTCGGGTGCCTTCATGACGTGGTAGACGCGGAGGGGCGCCGTGACGCGCACGCGCTTGCCGATCTTGGGCGCGGCCGCGGCCTCCTCTTCGGCCACGTCGGCCGACGACACGTCGCTGGTGAGCGCGACCTGGAGGCGCGCGCGGCGGGGCAGCAGAGGCGACGGCTCGAGGCGGCGGGCGGCGGCCGACGCGGGAGAGGGGAGGCGGCGACGGAGGAGGAGGACGGAGGAGGTGGAGGTGGAGGGCGCCACGGCTGCGGTGGTGGTCGCCATTGGGGGGTTGGTTGCGGTGCGCGGTTGGAGACTGGAGAGTTGGGTGTCGAACAGGTGGTGGGCGCGGGAGAGACTAGAGGATAGAAGCGAGGCAACGAGAGGTGGAGGAGCGGTGGAGAAGTGGGGTGCGACACGGTGAAGTTGCGTAGAGTTTCTCCCGACGGGGATGCTTCGGTGTTGTTGCAGAATGAGGCTTCCCTATTTCCCTCTCCCTATTCCCCTCTATCATAAATAATAAAAAAATACAGAGGAAAAAAATAAAATTTATTTTTTATTATAATTTTTGTACAGAAAAAATAAAATTATAATTTCTGTAAAAAATTATAATAAAAAAATAAATTTTATTTTTTCCCCTGTATTTTTTTATTATTTATAATGGATGGGCAAATGGTGAAAATACCTAAAAAACTAACCATTGGATGAGATATGAGTGGTTTAAGTTGAGGGAATAGGAAGAGGGGGATAGGGAAGCCTCATTCGTTGTTGCATCAGGGCGGCCTGGCAATTTTGAACATTTCAGGAATATTTTCCTAACGTAGAATTTCTTGTTCATTTCTGTCCGATATTTGACGACTCGGTGAAATCGTCAACGTTCCAATCAGGCCGTACTGGAAGTTAAGCATGTAACTACGAACAGTCTTATCCGCTAAGATGCAATTCGATGCTAAATTTCACTGCCACCGCAGGTGATGAGATGGAAGGACGCGGAATATGCCTGAAACGAGCAGCGGCTATACGTATGAAGATGGTACGTATCAATGCAAAATGCCGACGAGGCTCGGGCTGATAACCGGATAAGGCGGGAGCGCACGCCTGGCTGTGGTTGCTCGCCGCGGCCGAGCCACCAGCAACCAAAACCAAAGGAACAACAGGCGAGCGCGGGAGCGACGCCTCCACCCCCACACGCTTCCTGAGACTCGCCAGCTCCGTTAGGCCGCGGCGCTGGGGATTGCTTGCTTTACCTCGCCCACGCCACGCTCGCAAATCCATCCAGCTGCGACGCTTGTCGACGAAACAAACGGGCGCGCTCGGCTGTGGCACGGTGATTGGCGAGCGCGTCTCGACGAACAACGTTCCCCGATTAGGGATGCCAACGGGGCGGAGATCACCCCCACCCCTAATAGGGATATTTTCTGTCGTCCCTGTCCCTAGGAATTACCACCCCTATTCCTGATATTATCCACATTGAGAAGATATTAGTCTGTATTTGCCATGATGTTGCCATCTAGAGGGTACACCGCCAATACGTAAACTGAGGTCGAGGACTGTGCGCTTGATCAGTTAGCTTGGCTCGCCGTCATGCGGCCAACCCACCCGACTTCGAGCCTAGGATACCTCATTTTCAGAGGTGGCACGGTTCACGTGAACAGTGCCCCTTCGACACTGTTCACATAAATAGTGCCCTTTGAGTACACGCGCATACATGGGTGCGTTCAGCGGTCAAAAACGTGTGCCAGTGCTCCGGAGATCTCGAGTCTCTATCTATTCTTAGACATGTGCATTGGACGCACTCACGTGGGTGTGTGTGGATGTGGTGTTAAGTGTGTGTATATGTGAGTGTGTTCTTGTTATACTCACGATCTCAAAGAAAAGTAAACCAAGGTCAACAAAACATGTTTTGCAGCCTACGGCATAGGTGATTAGGTTCATCTAACTTTTGGAGATAAGTCACACCTGCTTATAGGGAGTTTTTGTTAGAATTTTTATGTGGTTTTCTACATTTATTGTGATTATTATTAGTTTAATTTAATATAAAATTATTCACATTATTGATGCAAGTGATAGACAATAATTTGATGTGGAATTTAACTCAAGAAATTAATATTTGAAATGCCGAGAAAGACTATGCTGGAATATGGTAGACATATTTATTGAGATTGAGTCTACATAATTTAACCGGGGTACAACATAGGGCAGAATAGCTAAGTTTGTTTTGCAGGACCGACTCTATAGGCTATTGACCCACATGATTATATTGGAATTGATCAATAATCAATCTAATTATGGCGCATGACTCATAAAATTGGTTTATCTGATCATGCTTGATAATATGGTTCAGAAGTCTTATGTACTAGAAACAGGTGGGTCACTTTGTAACAACTGAAAGTAGAGTCTATAAATAGGCCCTACCCTCTAGCCTCATAGCGCAATTTGTGAGTGGCACCATAGAAAAAGTAGAAAAACAGAGGGTAGATTAAAAAGCCTCTATAAAATCAATTTAGGGTTTAAAGAAAACCTAATATTGGTATCAGAGCTAGGAGACAACTCGGAGGTGGCACTCATGGTAGCCATCTGTGCGGAAGCTCTCTCCTCATCTCGGTCTGCGCTCGGTCATCTCCCTCAAGATTATTGATCAAGACGTTGCGCGCATCTATCTTCGATTTCTTTTCTCCAGTCACATCATGGCATCATCGCGTCAACACAGCATAGCCTCAATCTTCGTCTATCGATGTGCAATTCGAGGAGAGAGGAAAGTCTTCCTCCGCATGGGAATTTTCTTCACGGCATTGCAGCTCCATCTCAACGTGGCGCCATCACATGGCCTCACAGCCTCTGGGCCCATATCCATCATCCCCTCACCCCTCCATCTTCTCCCTCATCGTCTACAACAACCCTATCGCGCATTGGAACTCCCCGCACGCCGTCTTGACCTAGCCCTTTGCCGCCTGGTCCATGAGCACCGCGATCCTCGAGGAGGCTTCTCAAAGCAAAGGGACGCGGTGGTGTGCTTGAGGTAGGACCTGAAGGCATCGTGGCAGGTGAAGGTGAGGTTGTCATGGAAGGCACAGGGGTTGTCATGCGTGGACATGAGGCGGCGACGGTACCAGCGAAGGGAGTGACGGGAGGAGGGCAGTGTTGCTTGTTTTTTGTCCAAATAATTTTTACCAATTTTAATGAGGATAAATTTATTACTAATTTTAATGAGGATAAATTAATTGAACTTACTAAGATATATGCTGATAACTTCTCCCAGTATGATTGATTGATTGTATAGTCCTTAGAGACCAACTTGGCACATTTATTACTGATGTGAAAGATGATCTAAATTTTGCAAATTGTATTGTCATTAGAAATGTTGCTATGAAGATGGTTCAAACCGATACACAGTTTTTCCATTGGTATATTGTCTCGTTAAGTTGGTCTTAGACTTTGCAAGTGATAACAACAACTATAGAAGAGACTTCTCAGCCATAAACATTATTAAAATTCATTTTTAGATTAAGATGAATGATAAGTGAATGAATCATAGTATGGTATACTATATTGGGATATATTTGTAAGCATTAAAGATGATAAAATTTTAGAGCGTTTTTAAGGAATAAAATCACGTAAGAAACAAGTATCTTGTGCTAGTGGTAAGTTAACTTTCGACAACTATGAACTTCATATTCTTTGTATTTATATGTATCCTTGTTTGATTTACTTTTTATGTTTTGTAGGTTCTTGTATGATTTACTTTTTATGTTTTTTAAGTTTTTATTATATTATTGATGAAAAATGGTGGACTACAAATTAGGAGCAAATATTTATTATTTAAATACTTAAATTGTACCTTCTACCTTTCTACATTTTTTACGTTTCATCATATTTTTCTTATTATATTTCATGGTAAAAAAATAATCTAAAGTTTTATGTTAATAATACATTTGTCTTACATTTACGATCAATATAAATTAATATTAGTTCAATAAGACTTAGAATTTAGCCTAATGCGTTGTGAAATCTTAGATCCGATGTTGAGGACATGCAGTCGTGGATGGCCTCGGGTGGCGATGGCCTTGAACGCCGCCGACGTTCCGACGATGCAACGGCTGGATTAGGGTGCGCACGTGTTCCAGAGCATGGAGAAGGCTAGGGAAGTGGTGGATTGGACGGAGGTGATCCGTGGTGATCCAGTGACGGCGGACTGGATCTGGAGAAGTGTCACCGGCGGCGGCCTTACGGCGGTGGTTTGGCACAATAGTTGGGTGGGTGAGCATGAGAAGGTTTAGGTGGCTATGGTGCTCGCTTGTTTTTTTGATGGAGATGAGGTGATGCAAGCCAGCGGCGTGGGCCGTCCATGGCGACAGCGGCAAAGGAGCTCGCCAGCCACACTCCAGTCGATTTTCGGCCAAAACGGCACGGGCACGAGCTTCGTGTAGACGTTAGGACACTCAGGATGCAGCAGTTTTGGCCGAGGTGCTTGGAGCTTGCCGAGCGGCGTGGTTGGCGTGGGCGGAAAACAGAGTAGCAGCGCGGCGGTATGGAAACTCGTCAGAGGCGTGCCTCGAGCGAGTTGGAGCCAGGAGTAGTGGTCACGAAGGTTAAGGAACGTGAGAAGAGGATTCAATTTGGAAGGAGGACGGACGCTGGTGACGGATTTTGGGCAGCGGCTGAATTGGGAATCAGTAGCTTACCGTCGTCGCTGTCGAGGACGGAACAGCGTCGGCGGCGGAGAGAATGTGCCACTGGAGGGCGAAGCTGGAGACCCATGCTTGATGCGAGGAGTTCCACTGGTGGGGGATATTTATAGACGGGAATGCGGTATCTTGTGCGAAGTAGCGTGCGGCAGTGATGAAGCGGTGAGGCCAAGACGGTTGGGATTGCTGGACTCGCGCGGAAAAGATCAGAGCAGGAGCTGGCAAGCTGCAGCAAGGCGGTAGAGGGACAAGCAGCTAGGCGGTGTCGCCCTTGACGTCAATGGCGTAATCAGACTCCGAGCTATCCGGACTATAGCTCGAGATCTAGCAACTAAAGTCTATATAAAATTTATGAAAAATCATAAAAAAAATTTAACTTAAGAGTTGGTTCAAAAGCTGTTAGTTCGGCATAGGGCTTAGGCTTGGACTGATTCCATCCTGCGGCGGTGTTGACGTGCGTGCCCTGCGTGGCGCGCGCGTGCAGACGAGGGTGCTGGCTGGACTGGCAGGAAACGCGCTCGGTCTTTTGGGCGGACTGGTCGTGGGCTGGGCGGTGGGTGAGGAAAAGTCCAAGGGCTGAAAGAGGACAAGGCCGGGATCTCACAGGTTGGCCACTAAGGGCCGAGGTGGCTAGCGGGTTGTGTTGGTGTGGATTAGGCCGGCCAAGAGTTTGGGCCGAGGCCAGCAATTGGGCTGGCGGAGGAGGAAGGCGCCAAGGCGAAAATGCTTGGACCGTGAGCCCAGGTGGAGTGGAAGGGGCCCAAGCAACCTGGCTGACGAAGTGAGCCGGTCGTGTAGTCTGGTGAGTCAGGCCAATGCCAACGACAGTTGGGTTGGCTCGACAAGGAGGTTTGAGAATTTAGGAACTTCCAAGAGAGATTCTAGGAATTTTCAGGAGCTGTGAGCAAAATTTCTAGTAGCAAAATAAATCAAGAAAAGCAAGTAAAAACTGGTAGTACTAAATAAACACAAGAAAAAAAGGAAGATTTTAGATAGTGGTTTTGAAGATTTCGGTTTTAAAAAGTCGCCAAACCCCGTAACTCGTTTCTTTCTTCTCTTTTTTGGTTCTTTCTTCTCTTTTTCGGAGTACGTTAAGTTAGCTCCTACAGCGGCACATGAGTGTAGGCTGGTCATGGGTCGGCTGGTGAGCCTGTCCCAGTTATGTCGAAGTAAGCCTACCTGGGCTTTATTTGTTGAGCCAGAGTAGAATTTAATTTGTCAAGCCGTCAAAATATTTGTCTTTTTTCTCTTAGGTGGGCCATCATTGTATGATTGTAACCTATCATCTCTATGCTAGGCTGATCTCTTGCCAGCATGCGACATGAATGTCCGGCATATTTCAGACACATTGAACGCAACCTATCGCCAGAAACAGTTCGAAACCACAAATTTCCACCTTTCAGGCGCTCACTCAGCTCTTGATGTGAACATCTCTGCTCATATTTGTGGAAACTTCGACTTGAAGAGACAAAACCGAAGACTTCGGCAAAAACAAGTAGTAACTATCAATTCATCAATCATGAAACTGACGGTAAATAAATTACCTAGCCGATGAACAAATCTATTCCAAATAATGACACACACATATATATAGCACGTGCAGAGAACACAAACATCTAGTGAGAACAGAGGAGAGCATAAAATCCGTCTCCTCTATCCAAAGCCTTTAGGAATCCCTAATGTCATACATGCTACATGCAACTACAAATTTTGCAGCAAACAGATGATGAGATGAGCACTAGCTAGCCAAATATCTAGAAAATCATGTTGGAATCATCCTGAAGAGATCGACAAGGATGGGGATTGAAATATAGGCCATCCTTATCCCAGCCTAAAAAATGCAGCCGGGCTTGGTTGTGGTTTTCAGGAGAAGCGGTCAGAGAAAAAGGGTCGGGGTAAAAAGGTTCTGGAGATGTTCCTGTGATGTGATAACAGTGTGCGATGCCACAAGCTGTCTCTTAAAAACCTGCAACCTGTGTGCATCTCACCGCCTAGTTGCTTCCTGTGTGTAAAGATTGGTGTGTGATGTTTAGAGATGGGGATGCATGCTTAGTCCTTCCGCATGAAGGTTGGACCGTGAGGAGGAGGGGGAGGACGAGGAGGAAGAGGAGAAGACGAAGGGGCAGAGGTCACTGCCCCTGCCGCTGGTGCCGGTGCAAGTGCAGGGGGGACTTCAGGCGCGCTGGAGGCGTAGTCCATGCTGGTCTGCTCACCGGCGAAGCGAGACTGGAGGAAGAGGCCGTGGGCGCTGTCGATGTCGTAGTCCCAGACGGAGCTGCCCGGCCCCCACGCGCTGAACCACGCCTCATCGGCCGGCCCCCACACGCCAGTGGAGGTCACTGGAGGCTGGAAGATGGCCGTGTTGCCGTCGCCGCTTTGTTGGTCTGCCGTCTGGAGATGAGAGTTTGGTTCGGATTCCGGGATGCCTTCCTGCTCTGCTCCAGGGAGCAGAGGCTTCGGCTCGGTGTTCGACGACTCTTCCATATGCTGCTGCTGAGCTTGCTGCGTGTGCGCCTCATCCGGCGTCGGCGGAGCAGACGAGGAGGAAGAAGAGCACGACGCCGCAGCGCTGGCGCTGGTGCGGCCGCTCCCGCCGGCGCGGCCTTTGCCGAGAAAGAGGTCGGGGAAGTTGAGCCGCGCGTTCTCGCCGCGCAGCTTGAAGGCCTCGCGGTCGTACGCCATGGCGGCGTCCTCGGCGGTGTCGAAGGTGCCGAGCCACAGCCGGGTGCGGTTCCGCGGCAGGCGGATCTCCGCCACCCACTTCCCCCAGTGGCGCTGCCGCACGCCTCGGTACAGCTTGGGCGGCCCCGGCGCCCGCAGCAGGTGCTGGTACAGCGACGGCGGCACGGCCCCGCCACGCACGCCTCGTGGGCTCAGGTTCAGCGCCTCGCTCCAGTAGCGCAGCAGCATTTGCTGCTGCGCCTCCGGCGGCATGAACTGCGGCGGGAACAGGGGAGACGCCGCCCCGAACTGCTGCTGCTGGTTATCGCCGAACGAAATCATTTGCTGCTGCTGCTGCTGCGGCAGCAGCAGAGGCTGTTGGTACAAGCTGGAGTACTGCAACAGCGGCAGGGGCCTTGGGGCCGCCGCCGGGGACGGATCGTACGCGAACGGAAATATATGTCGCGTCGATGGCAACGCCGGCGCCCGCGGCTGATCCGACAAAGCCAGCGTCGACGGATGAGGCAAGGACATAGCCGGCGGCGACATGGGGTTGGAAACAGAGGACGAGTCGGGGGAAGCAGGAGCCGACGACAGCGAAGACGCCGAGCGGTGGAGGCGATCGGGGCTACGAATCTTCTTCAGGGGCCGGAGCAATGAAGCCGCCGGCGCGTCTTCTAAAACTGGCGCCAGCTGCGGCCGCTGCTTCTCCTCCGCGGAGGAGGAGGAGCTCGCGCTCACTCCCTTGCCCTTCCATCTCCGCCCGCGCCCGCGGCCTCCGCCACCTCTATCCGCCGCGTCCATTCCAACGAACAACGCCGCGCCCTGCGCCTCTCACAACTCGCTCAATTGCCGATCCACCGGTAGAACCCGGCCGCGTGTGCGTGGGGGAGGCGGGGAGCCAATGGAGCGCGTGGTTCTGATTCGGAGAGCGCCCCGGCTGAATCGCGCTTATAAAGGTGGGGGTCGGGCAAGCGAAAGGCGGGGTGGGATTTTTTTCGGGCGCGCGGGGGGTTCCACGGGGGAAAAGCAGGTGTCGTTGTGTGGCCTGAACGGATCGTGGTCGGTGGTCGGGTCCCACGCGCATTGACCCGTCTGCACCGCTCGCCTCGCGACACGGCGTATGTCGCGATGCGTGCGGCGGCGGATGGGGCGCCGCACGGATCGCGAGGCGTGCGCTGGGAGCTGAACGTAGCTTTCGGTTTGCTGTCGCTGCTGACATGGACGGTACTGATCTAGAAAGAGAGAGAAAATCTAGTGGAAAAAGGCACTTTTCTAAGAAATAAGTCTAGGGTCTGTTATTTTTTTCAGTGGCTGATGGGATTAAGTTTTTCAGGACAATGATAGATAGTACATATAATTTTCTATTTAGAAAATTGTTTAAAGATGCGATTTTAAAAAATCATTTAAAGAAGCTGTCTTATTTACCTTAATTTTTGAAAAAAAGAGCCAAATATCAAAATGAACAGTTGAGACTGATACGTCTGTTGCTTTCCTTGTACTCCAATCTCGGGTCGGCCACCCCTATTATTCTCTAATGCAAAAATCGCGTTCTTCTTGCTCTTAAGCTCGAGTTAATGCCCTGATCAATTCGGCTTGAGCTTCTGGCTTCTGGCTTATTTTGCGCTATTTATAAATTTCGTCTTTTTTTGAACTTTTGATTTTTTGTTGAGCTTTTTTGCCGGTTCTTTTTTTCCCGTATTCGTTTGTATTATACGTAATAGGCTAACATATTTTAATTTTTTTTAAATTTAATTATGGTAAATAAGTCTCTGTCAGCTACAGTGCGTTTTTCGACCAGCTACAGTGTTTTCAGCCATAAGCCACGAGCTTTTCAGCCGAACCGATCACCGCCATATACTAAAGTTTCAGCGGTCCAGTTGGGCTCGTAATAATTTGACGGTATGGCTGATTCAATACTGTGTAATCTGCAATCAATGGGACGAAAGCAGGTGTATAGTCTATAAACCACATAAGGGCCGATTATTGCATTTGTCATGAAAATTTTAAATTTTAATGCATGCATGATTAGGGTTATAGTAAGAGCCGCATGCCGAAAGGGGAGTGAATTAACTACATCAGCTTGTCATCCCAATTGTTTAAGAAAAGCTGTAGCTTTAGCGTACAAAAGACAGAACTGGTTAAAGATTTATTTTTCCCGGTAGTTTGAGACCTTATCTTACTTAATTGGCTCTTTCGCGCGTGCATGATTCGTTCTGGCAAGTTTATGGGCTATTGGGGATGGAGTGCAATGCAATTTGGACGGTTGATTCGGACGATTGGTGTCTGGCGTGTGTGGCTTATCATTTGTCCTCTTACTTCTACCCTACTCTATAATTCACCAAAATTTTCTTTACTAAATCCACCCCCTCAACCACCCCTACAGTCATGCCTAATCTAAGTCCACCCAGATTTGTGTACCAAAGGGTTCCAACTTCATACAAATGAATGGCCTGGATCTCTTCTCAAGCCTTCTTCTCTTACTCATTGAAAATCCTAAGGCCAAAATTATTTGGATCATGCACATCATTGAACCCGGAACCCACCCGACGCCCACGCACACGCCCCCGACGACCTCGCTCCTGCCTCCCCCAATTCAACCCGTGCACTCCTCGGCTCCTCCCCTCTGATTCTCCGCCGCCTCCTCCCCCTCCTCCTCCTCCGCCTCCTGCCTCCCACCACCGAATCACGACCACCACACCCACGCCAACTCCTCCGACCTCGAGATCGACGCCTTCCAGCGCCACGCCGCCGACCTCCTCCTTGACCTCCTCCCCGCCCTCCTCCTCCGATCGCGCCGCCCCGGAGATCCTCTCCCTCGCCTGGACGCGTAGCCTCCTCGACTCCTTCCTCATCTGCCTCGAGGAGTTCCGCGCCATCCTCTTCGGCGGCGGAGCGGCCGCCGCCTCGCGCCCCCCGCTCGATCGCCTGTTAGCCGACTTCCTCGACCGCGCCGTCAAGGCGCTCGACCTCTGCAACGCCCTCCGCGACGGCCTCGACCTCATCCGCCAGTGGCGCAAGCACCTCGCCATCGCCGCCGCCGCGCTCGCCTCCCCTGCCCCCGCCGCGCCTCTCGGAGAGGGCTAGATCCGCCGCGCCCGCAAGGCCCTCACCGATCTGACCATCCTCATGCTCGACGACAAGGGCGGCAGCGGCGGCGTCGTGGGCCAGCGCAACCGATCCTTTGGCCGCGGGAACAGGGACTGCCATGGGCACGGCCACGGCCACCACCGCCGGAGCAGCGGCGGCGGCATCTCAGGGTCCGGTTCCAACTCCCATTTCAGGTCGCTCTCGTGGAGCGTATCCCGATCGTGGTCAGCCGCGCGCTAGCTGCAGGCAATCGGGGGAGGCCTACTGGTGCCCCGCACGCACGATATCGCTGCCACGGGAGGCCTCGCTTCCGCCGTGTACACCATGGGTGCTGTGCTCTTTGTCGTCGCCTGAGCGCTTGTGGCCACCATCCCGTGCCAGGACCGTGGCCTCCAGGCGCACTTCTCAGTGCCCAGGAGCTTCCCCTGGGCCGGCCCCGTCACAACGCTGTACGAACGCATCCTCGAGGAGTCCAAGAAGAAGGAGCGCAAGCACTCATGCGGGCTGCTCAAGGAGATCCACCAGATTGAGCGGTGTTCGCGGCAGCTCATGGAGATCACTGACGCCTCGCAGTTCCCCTTGGCCGAGGAGAAGGATGCGGGGGTGCGGGAGGCTGCGCAGGAGCTGGTGCAGGTGTGTGAGTCCCTCAAGGACGGGCTCGACCCGCTTGAGCGGCAGCTGCGGGAGATGTTCCACCGGATTGTGCGCACCCGGACAGATATCCTTGACAGCTTGAGTAGGCCGCACAACACTGAGTGAAGAGGTAGGCAGTTGCTTGTTGTGATGCCGCTTGATTGAACATTGTGTGAAATGCAGCCGCACCACCGATTGAAATGAGGTAGTTTTTTTCTGCGTAAGTTAGCAACTACATATACATGTGTATGCATAAAGGCGTGGCCTTCTGATAAATTGAGTTCTTTATTTTTTATTTGATTTTTTTCTTTCTAGCTTGTGAATCCTTACTTGGGCAGTGCTTCGTACTAATGGTCTAATATTATTGTTTCATTCTTCTCATCTGGTTTGGTTTGGTAATGTTAAGCACTTCGGTGGTTGGTTTTTGTTCATGATTAGTCTGTAGAACAGTCGAACATAATTATGGTGTGACGTTGTGAGTGTGAGTAATTTATATTTTCCGAAGGGCCAGTTTAGGGTTTGTGAGGCAATGCTACTGGTATGATCAGCTTTTTGTGCCCAGCAAATGTATATACTACATAATCTGCAAAGAAAGAAAACAGGCAAACATCATTTCATTGATTAATACACTTATATTTTGGTTGGCTTAGTAAAAGATGTTTCTTTCGTCCATCTTTCCTTTTTTCTTTCTCCCTGTGTGTGTTTAGATTTAAAATGGATGCGTCTAATGCGTGCCTTGTCGATGGTCTATCATCAATAATGCAAAAAATAAAAAAGAAAAACCAAATGGAAGGAACATAACCCCATTTGGGATAATTTGGTAGTACATCCTTAGTGTACAATAAAGTACTTATGCTGCTGATGTGGCTTCTATCATACTTTAGATGATCATGATGGCAATGAGCTGTTTGGGTCAGCCTTACTTGGTCCTGTATTCAAATTTAATTGTATTTTGCATACATATGCTATTCTTGTACGCACATTATCATTAGAAGAAGTTTTGCTTTGTTGGCAATGAATTTTTCTCCCACAGTGCTACTGCTAGGTGAAAATTTTAGTTTTTTATGTGCATTTGATTGACATACCTCCAAAACTATAGTACACCTCTATGCTTGGTATAAAGCAATTCTGAAGGTTGTTTGTATGAGCCTATTAGGGATGGTAAGTCAGATATAATTTTGTGATGTATTCTCTTGATTTATATCCCTAGATTCAGATTACCACGAGAGCCATTTTGAAAAAGGCCACATTTTCATAGGCCACTGCATGAAATGCTAGGATGCTCCAGTTCGAATCCATATAGCTACTGCTACAGACTGTTTTGCAATTAAGGAAAGGCAAAAGTAAATAATGCTCAGTGGCACTGTTTTTTACAGACCGTAGTGTTTGGTTTTATATTATGCTGCTTTAACTTAAATTTGAGGAATTTGAATTTCCAGTAAGCCCAAGGGTCCATCGTGTTTAAAGATATAGTATACTTGCTACTTCTTTATCTGTTCTGATATGGACCAGTTGTAATCATTTTTTAGATGAAATCTATTATTGTAACACGGTCTTTGGGTTCTTACTTGAGAAATGCCATCTAGCTTAAAATCTCGACAAGGCCATCTCTTTTATTTCATTTCATATGTCTGTATGGTCTTCCATACCTTTGCGAGGTGACAAGGTTTTCTCACCAAAAATCAAGCACACATCATGGTTGATAGCTAATCTCTACCCCTCTATAATACACCAAAAATGGCACACATAATGTTTCGATAGAGCAGCATCAGAGGCTTCTGGTCATGTTAGTTATTACCTCTGCTTGTTTTGCTTGATTTTATGTGTTTAAAGCTTCTGATAAACCATGCATTAGCGCATGGAACTTATGAGCTGTTTACTTCGCAAAGTTGTGTATTTTTAGAGTTAGCAGACACTTCATTTTCCTTTTGTCTGTAATATTTTGCCCTGATATTCTAACATCAAAATTGTTGCATCACTTGTGCATTTTCATATATTTGGATTATCTGTAATTATCTTGGATTGATGGAAATTGTTCTTAATTTCAGTTTACAAGAAGCACAGAAAAGGATGAAGATAAAGAAACCACCAAACATCCTGGTAATTCATCTCAAGCGCTTCAAGTACATTGAGCAGCTTGGTCGCTACAAAAAGCTATCATACCGAGTTGTTCTCCCCCTCGAGCTTAAACTCATCAACACTGTTGACAACTCGGACTTGGAATATTCCCTTTTTGCTGTGGTAGTTCATGTCGGAAGTGGGCCAAATCACGGCCACTATATCAGCTTGGTAAAGAGCCACAATCACTGGTTGTTCTTTGATGACGAGAATGTTGAGGTGACTTATGAGTCCATGGTGCAGACATTCTTTGGCTCAACACAAGAGTTCAGTGGTAACACTGATAACGGCTATATACTCTTCTATGAAAGCCTTGCTAAAAGAAACTGATGCCTTTCTGATACCTTGCGATTAGTTATACAGTTTTCCTTTTATTACTACACTTCCTGCTCCTGACAACATAGAAGATTCGGTAAATTAGAATAAGTTGAATGCAAGACCATTCAATTTTAGATGTCAAAATGTGTCTTTTTTGGTTATGAATTTCCTGAACTTAATTACTAAAAGAAAGGTACTGATATGTTACAATTCTGTCATTTACTTCTGATGTGATTGTGACATGGAGTTTGCTCTTGCATTTATCAGTGGGTGATTTTGAGGGAGGGTATGTAAGTTTTTGTTGTTATTGTAGTGGAAAATTGGACGTCAGAGGTGGTTTGATGTATTACATACTATTTGGTTAGCTTGATGAGAGCTTAGAAAGCTGCCCTATAGTGTCAAAATATTTTAACTCCACTCTACCTTGTAATTATTGAATTGACTAGCATAAATCTTTCCAATTGAATCATCCTGCCTTTTTAGTCAGGGCCCTCCAAACATAAACTAGACATGGTCCACCTAAGAAAAAATCTTGGAAGTAACACCTCAAAATCCATCTTAAACTATGATGTGTGTGCTCAGAGTTGTTAGCATCGCTCCCATTTTGTTGTTTTCTGTGTTAAATTAGGATAGTTATAGAATGGGAAGAAAGGAGTTTTCTTTGGAGGACAGGTAATTAATATATATTTTTCCACTTAACTAATTAACGACATCACTTAGTACCTGTTGGGGATTTTTGTCATATCATATTACTTTGCATGCACAATACAACTTATATTATATCTCTTCATGTAAATAATCCCCTCTTTTTTATATTATATTAATATATATACAGTAGGATACTCCTACTGTTTTTCTTCAAAATAATACAACTTATGCGGTAAAATGATATTCTGCAGATCTCGAGATCTATCGGAGATGTATATCTTAAAAGACCAGAGTATAACAGAGAACCTCTTCATAGCAAGTTTCGGCTTCGGGAAACCTTGAAGAAGCCTATTCTTAGTTCTGAACCTGCAATTGCTGTACACCAAATACAACCAAATGATCAGTTTGTTATATTTGCTTCTGATGGGTTATGGGAGCACCTCGGCAATCAGGAAGCAGTTGACCTTGTCCGAAGTAATCCTCGAAATGTATGTGTTCTTCTCCTACACTCCAGTTTCCATGGATTGAAATCCTTATTTCTTTCAAGGCTAAATACTCATCCATTTCATTGATATATGATCGACGTGTAGGAGGTACATGCATATCTAATGTTGAATTACGTTAGGCCTTCGTTTGTTTGCACGGGAGTGAATGTATGTGCATTTTTCACTTAAGAGGATAAAAAAAGGGTAATATCACTTTGATCATCTTTGAAACTTAAAGTTCCAGAGCTATTCCCAATGTTTTTGGTGTGTATCCCGCTGTCTTGCAGCTCCAGTGTCATCTTAATGAATATTTGGTTATACAATATATGAGATATGAATCTTAATGAATCTGATTGTTCGTTTTATTTTTTACAAATTTTATTTTGTTTTGTATTTTACCGTAGCGTTAGCACGGGCACACTACTAGTTGAAAATTTAGTTCTTTTTTGGTAGCTAGTAGAATAATGCAATGTATCAAGGATAGCTATGGCCTGCAGAAATAATTTAGTTTGGTAACTAAACAATCCCCCTTCTCCACGCAGCATGCGGAGAGATGAGGTCAGGATGCATTCCTGCAGGAACAATCCAACAACCCGTATATAATAACGCGTTGACCAATTCATAAATAGTGCCAGTTGGCTCGGTATTATCTCTCTCTTCATGAAATATACCTACCTACTAATATCCTATCGGACCAGATCTTTTTGTTTTAACTGAAGTTTTTTTAACTACACTGATAAATAGTAGTAGAAAGTGAAGAAGTCATAGTATTTTTTAGACCGATAGCTTATGACTTTTTGCTGATTTATTCTAACTGATGCAATCAAAGGCATAAAGGCCTACATACATATGTTTTAGCTTCATTGAAATGTTATAATTACCCCAGATGACTCCTCTGTTCACGCAGATGGAGTTTACACCTTGTCATCAATAAGAAAGTCGTAGTGTAGTTATCGCCGTAGTAACACATGTTTATTTGTTTTAGTAAAGTTGCACCGAAAGTAGCATGCGTACTAACATGCGTACACGAGCATTCAACAGTAGTATTATGGCAATTCATGAACAATAGGAGAATACACACTTGCTAAAATTAAAAGATACACAAGATTGAGGTATACATAGAGCTAGCCAGCAGGGTGCAGCCAGAGACGCAACGACAAAACTAAGCTTCCCAACAAATCATGCAACATTATGCACTTCTCGAGTTCGTTCGCGAAAAATCCATTTCCATTTCTTCTTTAGAAAACCTCGGGGGG
This sequence comes from Dendrocalamus latiflorus, assembly GCA_017311315.1. NCBI lineage: Eukaryota > Viridiplantae > Streptophyta > Magnoliopsida > Poales > Poaceae > Dendrocalamus > Dendrocalamus latiflorus. The sequence goes on from CM029633.1 coordinate 27,562,583, forward strand.
CAAATCATACCACATTTTTTAGGAGTCTTGCACCCAAAAAATATTCCCTTTGTCTTCTTCAGATACGAGGCATCAGTGAGAAAAATAGCCGCAGAAAATACAAAAAAAATTATTTCAATATGAATGGAGATGTCCAAGAAGCACCTCTGTTTTTTATTCCTAAAAAATATTCAAAAATATACTCGATTTTAAGTTTTATTAATCGCCATGTTTCCCGAAAATACGACACAAACGCTCAAAACAGGGAGGCGCTGCACACTCTTTGCCTTTTTTGGCGCATTTACGCGTGCGGCACGCGCCGGGACAAAACTCTCGTCCGCTTCAGCGCGCCTCACTTTCGGCACGCACGACTCCAGAACTGCACCACGCATCATGTCCCGCTCCTAGCTCCCCAGCTGTATTGTGTATTCTAGCAATCCAAAGTCCACGGCAACAAGCCCCGCCGGGCCCCACCGCCACCGCCGGCCGGCGACCACCACGTGACAGTGGACCGCCGCCCAGTCCCACCCACCACCAACCCCCCACAGCTGAGGCGAGGTGGATGTCCCTCCTGTACAGTCGCACGCCGGCCGCTGACGGTCGGGGCCGAGGCGAGCGTCGGTCCCCGTCGTCATCGGGTTTTCCGCCGCGGGATGGCCGTAACGCGCGCGCGGGCTGACCTTCGTGAGCGCCTAATGGCGCGGAGACTTTTGGGCGACGTCAAGCGTCTCGGTCACAATGGGTCTGTTTGGTCCATTCGATTCCAAAAGGCAGGAATAAGAAAAACACGTGGATGGAATAGAAATGTATGTGTTTGATTACGTAGGAAGAGTAAGAATACCGGAATTTTAGAAAAAAAAACAGTAACCTCATTTGTTTTTAGTATAAATATAATAGATTATCACACTAATTTAACTATCGGCATATAATAAAACTCATTAGCTAGCTATTTACAGTTAGCTCCACCTTATTGGCTTAGCCTATCTTAAACGCACGTTTTTACGGTGAACTGACGCACACAAGTAATTTGTTGTGTCAATCTACCGTAAAAACATGTGTTTAAGATAGGCTAGCCAACACACCTATCCCTACACTGATTTAACCCAACAAACATCATTGTTCTTATCCCCCACCAATCCCTGTTATTCACTTGTTCTCATCCACATAGGAACAACCGAGCAGTTACATAGAAAAGGCAAAGGCCACGGCTCTAGCTCAGGCGGTGACAATATGAGTGAGGGTGAAGTCCGGTGGCACCATCTCGGACGGGAGCGACGAGTGTGAGGGTGAAGGTTGGTGGGGCGGATCACGCTAGCTGGGACGACAGCGGTAGGAGCTAGGACGAAGGATGGTGACAGTGGAAGCCGGGGTGAAGCCCGACGGCTCCAAATCTATGGTATGACAGCGACATCCTTCAACTTCAATGCGGCGATGACTCCAGCGAAGGTGGTGGAGGTGCAGAGCAAAGCAACAGCTGATGAGTTTCTCACATGTCCGCTCTCTCATTCTTCGTACACAGGAATTTTACAAAAAGAGGTTAGGGTGGATGGATTTTTTTCCTGTAAAATTCTCCTGAAACCATGGGAAATGAATAGTATTTCTCTAAAATTTCTTGATGGGTTCCTACAAATCAAATGCATGAGCAGTAGTTAATCCTTTAGGATCCCCAAGCCTGTATTTTTCCTCCACCAATCCTTTGAATCAAACAATGCCAAAGGCGCCGTGTTTGAACCACCTGGCACGTCGACACATGCCACATTAAAGCCCTGTTTTCTTATTTTTAGTTGATTTTTAGTTTTAATTTCTTTTTAATAATTATTACATACTACACTAATAAATCACAACCAAAAATTATACGCCACAGATAAAAGTACGTCCTTAAGTCGAGCGTGGCCTGTAGATGAATTTCAAAGTCCGTACTGGTGCTGATATTTATCGAGAAAAAGGCACACAAACGACCCCGTTTTTTCTTTTTTGACCAACGTGCAGTAGTGCGCGAACTATGCCGATTCCGGAAACTTCCGTGCCTACAACCGAAAGAGTTGCTAAACAATTCCACATTAAAGTTGTGGGCACAAACTATGGAAGTAAACGCACAAACTATGGAAGTAAACGCACATACAAACCTGTAGCAAAGTTTTTTTAATCTTAACCCTCTAGCACTTTCTTTTTTACAAAAATAGATTCGTTTCTAAATTTAAAGACGTAGCAGACGATACGTGTTACCTGTCGCGCCTCCTAACTTGGTAGGTCAGATGACGCACAGCTGGGCGAGTTGATGTGGCAGGCTGGCTCTTGCCAAGTCGCCAATTCGCAGCAGCACTGTAGTGGCATTATTCACCTATTAGTTGGCACTTTAATTAGTGCTAAGCACAATTAATTAGTACTAATAGTAATTAAGTAGTGCTAATTAACGCACTAATTAATAGTACTTTACTTTTGCTGCTCGGTGGAGGCGGCATAGGGCATGCAAAAACAATAAAAATCAACAAACACACTTTCCTACGCCGTTCGTCTCCGTTAACCATACTGGGATACCATGAGCTTCGCACACGCGGTTCACCCGCCCGAGGTTCGCAGTCACCGCCTCCCGGAGACTGTGTTCCTCGGCCACATACGGCCCAAGGAACACCGTCGCCGCACTGTCCGCGTCATCAAGGAGGAGTTCTGCCAAAAGAAGAGTTAAAACAACCTACAACGATTATCTTATGCGCAGCGTGTGTGGTCGACAACTCACGGGGATCGGCAATCTTCGGCAACGAAGCCACTGTCGGGTGAATCCCGTCGGGGCGGATGGGGCCAGGTTGGATATGCCATTGCCGGGCAAGCGGGGCCACGCCGTACATTAAGTACTCTTCCGCGAGGTCCCGCATATTGAAGTGAAGAGCAATCCCCACAAGCCTCCGCGCCCGCTGCTCATCGTCGCGATCCTGGGGCACCGAGGGGGATGTGTTGAACTCCATTGGGCGACCCGTCCACCGAAGGTTGCTGCCACCCGTCACGCGATGGTAGAACTAGCGCCGCATCTAGTTCGACTCCCATTTGGCTCGACTCGAGTTCGCAGGGAATAATTTCATGCACAGCGACCGCAGCACGAAATTGACGCTATCGAAGTTTGAGTACTCCCCCCGTCCAACTTCTTCGGCTGACATCGCACATCATGGAGAATGCGAACTGAGAGGCGCTGGGCCATGCTCCCTCTGTCCGCGATGCCCAGCAGTACACTGCTAGGCGTGCTAGCGCATTCGGAGTCAACTGCGCCAGCTTCAGCCCGTACATCCTGAGAACCTCGCCGACGAGCATGGCCAACGGGATTTGGAGCCTAGCTTCGAAGTACGCGACGAAGACAACCACCTCCGACTCCGCGTTATGTGGCTCCGTCTCGTCGCCGGGGGGTAGACGCACCGTGCTGCGATCCGATAGCTTCCCCTCGCGCAGAAGAGACCGGATGGTCTCCGTCACGAGGCTTTGCCCTAACACATTCGAGAAGATGCCGTTGAGCTTTTTCTCCGTGCTCCAGTGCTTGTTGGCCAGTGACGGGTCGCACCCCACCAGAGCGTTCTCCATCTCCGTTGTCGACGAACCGCACCTCTTGGCCGGTGAGAGCGGTCATCACATCGAGCCATCTCTGACGTGCTTCTTCTCAAAGTGTTCGGCGAAACACAAGGCAGCAGCGGCGAATAGCGGGAAGAACGGTGGCGCACACGGAGCATAGAGCGAAAAGGAGTATTGTGGCAGCTAGTAAGTGGTGAGGAACAGCGGGACGACGGCGACAGCGCTTATAAAGCCTCCTCGCCTCCTCCATGATCAGGAAGCCCAACCGGCAGAGACCGAAGCCGCACGACCTCCCAATAGCGCACGCACACGTGTCCCACAACCTCGAGAACCGACGCACGACCGCAGTCAACCTTCCAATTGACATCACACAACGCGCCAGTACCGCAGTGCCGCGTGTCCCATTGCGTGCTAGCGAACGGTCCAACTCCTGGCGCCATCATGCGCTCCTGTCGGACGTGGGCCAGTGGGCCGTCCTGCAGGCCGGCGTCCGCGGAGACCGAGCGGACCACAGCGATAACACCATCCTGTCCGCCCAATCGCGTAAAAGGTCACAGACCATAGGGATGGAGGGGGCCAAAGGGCTCGGCGACATGGCTTCGGCCCGTGAGAAGCCCTTCACCATGAGAGACTCTTATGGTAGAGGTGGCCCCCACCTAAGTCCATCCGGCTTGCTAAAAAGTTGTAAAACTCAAAATAGGATGTGTGTAATGACATAGATACCCCTATGGAGGGCACATGAATGTAAAGGTAGAATTGTAAAATATGCTTCATGAAAATATATACACATGCTCTGGTCATAGGGAAGGGGCAAGCAGTGTCATCATCTCCACTCCACTCCACTACTCTCCTCATATACTGTTTGGTCAGTAGCCACAACAGGCACCTAACCTATTCATCCAACTCATGGAAGATGTTAGTCCATAAATCAATTGTTATCAATTATCAAACTTCACCATTAACTTATAATGAAGAGACTAGATTCTACAATCTTCTTTTTTTGGTAATTCATGAAATCTCAACAGACAATAAGATAAAGATTGTATTTGTGAGTATACCAATAACATATACACAACATTTATATACTCTAAGTTAAGCTTTTTAAACAAAGCTTACTTATCCAGTTATCATTAATCATCTAACCATTAACACATAATAGAGAAGTTAGATGACAACCCAATTACAAATGAGTATATATAATCTGCACAAGCTATATATACTCAAAGATGTATTTGAAAATAAAGATCTTAAATATGCATATTAAAGGAAATATGGATCAATACTTATGAAACATCAAAATATAGAATGAACTCCCCTAAATATATGCATACAAGTATATATAATGAAGACATATGCACTTATTCATTTTAGACTATTTGTAGAGTTCAATCTATATTTTGGATCTAAGGAATGCACTAATATTGGAGAATGTGATTTCAAATGCATACCTCAATGATTTCATCTTTTCATCCATATGAGACTAACTAATATCATAATCAATAAACATGTTAGTCTCACAAATACATTTATTATTATCACTAAAATCTCATAATAATATTTGTCATTATCACCAAAATCTACTTAAATAGAGTTTGATCTTTCAGCAGCTCGATTAAGAGTGGAGGGGAGGGGCGTGAGATGGATAGTGCAGATCCTATCTTGTAGACAGAATGGACAGCTGCGAGAGGTGAGAGGAGAACGAAAATACGACCACGAAGTCTTTCTTGTAAGTAGTAGAGATAAGCTCGTAGCGGCAAAACATGCAATCCTGGCAAGATCCAGCAGCATCACGGGCGATAGATGAAAAAAAACATTAATCCTCACCTCCCCATGTCCTAAATAAACTCGACTCCAGATTACGCAATACACAATCATCCATGTAGCTGTACTTGCGATAAGGTCCGCGCATAATACAAACGCAATGATTATGCCCTAAGTGTGCCACTTTGCATTGTTTAACGCCTTAATTCCGCATCAAGCTAGGCACACAACGACCTTATCAAGATGCCTCTCGATCGTACGCGGCAGATGCGCTTCTTCGTTAAAGTTTCAGCTGAGCTCACCGATGGAGCTAGATTAGCTCGTACGATTTCTTTTGTTCTCACAAGTGCACATCAACAAGTCGCTTTAGGGACCTGAATGGCGGGCTCCGGCCCCGGACAAAACGGATCAGCACAAGTGTGTTTGTTTAATTAGCAAGTGCATGCCTTCAGGAAGTAATCGCCTTTCATTTGCGTGCGTTGCTATGCAAGTCAATCCTAGTGCGAGGGGTGGCAGAGATGGCGTCACTTCCGCTTGTACATACTGCTTGGCTTGTTTCTGGCACGCATGGAACAACCAAAAGATCTTATTAATTTGTAGAACAGCTGCACACATACCATGCGTGCCTGCTAGATAGATATTTAGTTAGCCATTTGACTATGACATGTTTGCGCGCGCGATAACTAGTGTACGGTACTACACTCTCTCCATTAACTTGACAGAAAAAACTTGTGTTGCAAGAATAACTTCCTATTTGCAGAATTAGTAGTGGCACCTTGCTCCGGTGTGCTGTGAACTAGGTTTGTCATAGCCCATGGCCGACGTGTAGCGGTAGGTGGCCTCCCACTCACGGCTCGTCCAAGCCGCCTTGCCCGCTTCTGGTAGCACACAGTACGTACCTCCTCCTTTGAAGAAATTTTTGTACGGATAACACATTTTTTATTCGAAAATACAGAAATATATCTGCGACAAATTTTTTTACACAAATAGGCTCCAGTCGCCCAACCATTGGGCGACTAGAGTTTATCGCCCAACCAAAAAGCGATTTATGAAGAATCTGGTAACCGTTGGGCGATTAAATGCAATCGCCTCCCCGTTAAGCGATTTAATGAAATCGCCCCCCCCGTTGGGCGATATATATTGAGTCGCCCAACGGGGGCGGGGGGGGGGGGGGGGGGGGCGACTCAATGTGAATACAGCCCGGCGGCCGGGGCCTCTTTTCTTCCCCACGCCTGCTCGCCAATCTCTCGGCCGCGCGAGGAAGAGAGAAGCAGAAGAGAGGAAGGAAGAGGAGGAGGAGGAGAGGGGAAGAAGAGAAGGAGAGGGGGAGGAGAGGGAAGAAGAGAAGGAGAGGGGGAGGAGAGGGAAGAAGAGAAGGAGAGAGAGAGAGAGGAGAAGAAGCCGCGGGATTTGCAAGTATTTTTCTAATTTTAGAAAATTTGTTTAGATAAATTTAGTTTTCAAAATTTAGTGTAGATATTTAGTTTACAAATTTAGTTTAGATATTTAGTTGAGATATTTAGTTTAGAAAAATAGTTTAGAAATTTAGTTTAGATATTTAGTTTAGAAAATTACTTTAGAAAATTAGTTTAGATATTTAGTTTAGCAAAATAGTTTAGAAATTTAGTTTAGATATTTAGTTTAGAAAATTAGTTTAGATATTTAGTTTAGAAAATTTAGTTTAGAAAAATAGTTTAGAAATTTAGTTTAGATATTTAGTTTAGATATTTAGTTTAGAAAATTAGTTTAGATATTTAGTTTAGAAAATTTAGTTTAGAAAATTTAGTTTAGAACATTAAATTTAGAAATGTAGATGCAGTTTACAAATTTAGATGTACAAATTTAAATGTAGAAAAAATATAGTTTTTTGTATAATATTTGTAATGCATTATTGTGGAAAATTTACTTTAGAAATTTATTGTAGATCATTCAATGTACAAATGTAGATGCAGTTTACAAAAATCAAATGAAGAAAATTTAAATGTAGAAAATTGTTGTGTCGAAATTTTGTATACTATTTTTCATGTATTATTGTAGAAAATGTAGTGTACAAATTTACATTTAGATAATTTTGCAGTTATGACGGGTGACTGGCGGTACCCGCTGTTGGACGAGTACTTGGACCGCGTGCACCGCGCTTCCCGTCGTGCGCCGCCACCGGGGAGCACGGACGAGTCGACTAAGCTGGGAGTGGTCCGGACACGCACACCTCGTGTGGCCTGGGGACTCGACCCCCGTTGGACTGCCAGGTTTGCACTACGCCAACGTTTTAGTATTACCATAAGAACATTTCATGCTGACATTCACTTTATTTGCAGGCTGCGGGATGCCGGACTTCTCCCTCTTGCCCGGATGGTGCAGGCCACGGATGAGGACGGAGGTGCCTTGGCCGGGGAGGGGGACGAGGCGGGCGTGGAGCGATCACGACGCTTCCCGTTCGACCGTTCCCTACTGACGGCTTTGGTGGACCGTTGGCGGCCCGAGACGCACACTTTCCACCTACCAGTCGGGGAGATGGCGCCGACCCTGCAGGACGTGTCCCTACTTCTTGGCCTTCCGGTCGCGGGAGACGCTGCCTTCCTACCGGAGGCTCCCGCCGAGTGGCGCGATGACCTGCTCGGCAGATTCCAGGGGGTCCTTCCACCGGCCGATCACCACCACATCTTCGACGAGAGGCAGAAGCATGGACCGACGCTGAGGTGGCTGGCACAGTACCGGGTACGTGGTGTTTCAAGTCGATCGCGTCTTCGAAACTCTTATTTGTGCAATTACATACTAATAAGAACTTTTCACATTCAGGTTGAGTGCATGGTTGCAGATGCTGACGATTACCAGGTCGCGCGCCACCTGGAGGCCTACGTGCTGTGGCTGTTTGGTTGGGTGCTCTTCACCACCAGCCACGGCAACACCGTTGACGCGCGCCTTATCGCTTATGCGAGGGCGATTGCCGACGGCGAGGCCGACCAGATCAGCTGGGGATCGGCCGCACTTGCCGCGACGTACCGCGGCCTGTGCGATGCGTGCACGAGGATTAAGGCGAACTCGATCCTCACGGGATGTCCCCTGCTGCTGCAGTTGTGGTCGTTCGAGCGCTTCAGTCTCGGACGACCTGTACTAGACGACATGAGTCCCTACGGGGCCGAGATGTACCCGGTGGGAGACATCGACCGGCCGACAATGGGTTCTATTTGGTGTCATCTCGAGTGAGTTTTATTTTATCATAGTCAACTTATTAACGATCGTCGTACTAAACAATTTGCCTTTCTTGCAGGTACAGTTCGCGCACGTGCAGGTCACGCGGGCGTACCACCCCTTCGTAGAGCAGTTCGACCGCCTCGCAGACTCCGACGTGCGCTGGGAGCCTTATGCAGAGGAGGCAGTGCAGGCCCGTGCTCCTGACGGGCTGTCTGCACTGTGCTGGCGTGACCAGGCTTTCTGGCTAACCCGCCGGAAGCTCGTGTACGGCATCTACGTTGAGGACTACGCACCGCAGCGAGTCATGCGGCAGTTTGGGCTGCGGCAGGCACTTCCTGTACCAGTCGGGCCGCCGATTCCGCCGCGTGTGCACGCGTGAGTGGTCGCTTCTGATATTTTTGTACGTACTTACTATTGTGATCGCAAGTACTTACATTACGTAATGGTTCCATAAACAGGCACAACACGAGGGGCGTCAAAAAAAGGCACTGACTGGTCCAGGAGGATGCAGCCCTAGATTACGCAGTGGGAGGGTGCGCTAAATGACCGCGTGGAGGAGGAGCGGCCATACGACATAGCCGACTACGCGGAGTACCTCATCTGGTACCAGGGGCGGACTCGTACCAGGCCGGTACATGTCGTTGACCCACCTGCCCCACACGTCGCCGCACCGACAGACGCGTACCCTGCGCACTTCGCACGCCACGCTCACATCGCGGTACGTAACTTGTAATTTCAAAAATTCTCAAATGGCAATATCGTTTCGATGATGGACCATTCTATGTCTTTTTGTCCAGGCTGACGTCGGTGTTGCGATGTGGTCGGAGTCCTCCGCACTAGTGCAGAGGTGGGGCACAGGTGGGGAGTTGACCAGCGAGGAGGCCGTCAACTTTGCGCGACGGATGGAGGCCGGGTGTAGACGTATCGTCAGCCTACTGTCCTGCACGAAGCTACCGGTGGTCTCCACACCTACGCCCAGTGCACCCCGACCACCAGTGCCACGCCGACCACCAGTGCCACCCCGACCAGCGTGGCACTACTCCGGAGGTAGTACGTGGACACGTCCACCTCCCCCGGACCAGCCAGGGAGTTCTGCTTGGTCACGGCCTCGTACACCTCCTACGTACATCCCCGGCTTCCACACGGATGATTTCATGGCGCCATGTGCGGGTACGCACTGTTCGATCTTGTTTTTATCCTAAGACGACATGCAACGAACTAACGATATTACTATTGCAGGTCCTTACCAACAGCAGGGACGCTTCTCCCCGGGCCACATCGAGGTGGACCAGTTTTTTGCGGACTGGCCTGGGCCGTCCTCCGACGCAGCACCGGAGGTTCTCTCCGGCAGTGGCCTCCCCGGTGCACCGGAGGCCACACAGCCAGATGTGTAGCTGACTCCACCGGCGCAGCCGCGGGTGCGAAACCCACCTGATCGTTTTACTTTTTCGGACCCTCGTCACTCGCCTCGTAATCCGTTGCACCGGAGGACGGCCAAGCGGGGCCGTATGGCAGGACGCGGGCGCGGTGACGGAGCACCTTAGGGTGGGGAGTGAGGGGTGTATGTCATGCATGTAATGGATAAATACACGGCATGTTACTGCGTTATATTATAAAGTTCATTTAAATTCAAACAATGCTATTATCTCTTCTTTTCGTATAGAAAATTATTTCTACGGCCGAGAGTAGATTGGCGAGCATGCGTGGGGAAGAAAAGAGGCCCTGGCCGGCGGGCTGTATTCACAGTGAGTCGCCCCCCCGTTGGGCGATTCAATATATATCGCCCAACGGGGGTGATTTTAATAAATCGCCCAACGGGGAGGCAATCACATTTAATCGCCCAACGGTTACCAGATTCTTTATAAGTCGCTTTTTGGTTGGGCGATAAACTCTAGTCGCCTAATGGTTGGGCGACTGGAGCCTATTTGTGTAAAAAAATTTGTCGCGGGTATATTTCTGTATTTTCGAATAAAAAATGGGTTATCCGTACAAAAAATTCCTCCTTTGAACCACTAGATGATTGGACCTCCGTCGTCTCACCCTCGCCCACTCGCCGCTAGAGGCAAGCAGGGATCTACGCTCGGCTAGGGTCGATGGGATTTAGGAGCAAAGCAGACGGAGGTGAGTAGGAACCTCAGCTCGGTTGGGGTCGCTGGTCGCCGCCTCGTGCCCTAGCCTAGCTTTGCCACCACCGTTGTCATCCCTGTGTCCGCCATGGGCACCTCGCCCGCTCCTGCTTGCATACATAACGTGTGACACAACCAACGCTCTTGATTAAATTAAGCAGTGAAATCAACTTAATTAAAAATAATTAAGAAGCAAATAAAATAATTACAATGCAATTAATTATATCACACTAATTACAACTCAGTGCAAGCAAAATAAAATTATTACAACAATTGAATAAATACATAATACAAATATTACAACCAAAAATTAAATTAATTATAACCATTGCATAAGAGTAGTAATAAAAATTACAAAATTGCACCATTCATCATTTTATAATTTCATTTGCATGCATATGCGTGTAGTTGCATTTCGGTTGTTGGGTTGAAGCTGTAGCCATTGCTAGTAAATCACCTCTGGACACCCTGCACTGTTTTAATAGCCCAAGATGTAGGGTAGAATCAATCCAAGGGACAGTAAAAAGAGAAGTAGTTGTTGTCAGAACCTATTCAGCTTTAGAATACCGAAACCTTTAGCGCTCATCGAGAAACTAGGACTGTTCGGGCCAGCTGGCACATCTCACTTAAGTGAGTTTCATCATTCGATAAAATGTCAACCCAACATCAACTTTATTTTTCATCGACCTTACCTCAAACAATAGAAAAACCAGATTATAGTATCGAAATCACCTTAAGGACCATTGGCCCATAATGGTCACCCAAATTTTGCCCACTACACAGCAACCATAGAGAGGGCCAAGGATAAGGCTGAACCCATCCACAATAAGAGAGAGAGCCAGCAACCTCTCCTTAACCAAGCAACCCAACCAGAGATGCCATTCCCTCACTCCCCATTCCATTTCACATTTCCTCTCCATCCCATTTCTAACTGAAACCAGGAGCAAAAATAGAGCCAATCGAAGCCAATAGGCACCACACACACACACACACACACACACAGAGAGAGAGAGAGCAGAGAGGAAGCCAGGAAGGAGTCTAAGGAGTTGTGGAAGACTTAAGTAGCAAGGACTGTGGCCACGATGACCTAGAACCACCAACAACCATCCAGACTAAACCAATTTGACAAGAACCAAAGGGGACCGAGGAGTTGACCAAGAGCACGTGGAAAGCATCACTGCCACCACTATCATCATCATCACCATTCCATTTCCAACCTGACCAAGCCAAACAGGTCACCCAACCATCCTTTTTCTTGTCCCTCACAACACATGCACAAGCACAGCACAACACAAAGGTCTCATCGACTAAGTAGAGTAGCAACGGTAAATAGGAGGGGGAAGCCAACTCTAACCTCGACTGGACACAGCCGCGATGTACAATGTCATTGTCTCATGACAACGGCTTGCGGATGGCCACTGGTGTGCCCTTGGCAAACCGCATGCTCCTCAGCGCATGTGAGCTCCCAAGTACCATCACGATGGCTCAACCACCGGATTTCTTTACCACCACCATGTGCACATGTGTTAGAACAAATCCAGAAATCACATCAAGCATAAAAATGGAACGGAACCATGTAGATTCAAGCTAGCCTGGGGTAAAAAGGGGAACCATTGTTCGACGGAGCCGCACTGAATCTGACCCCATCGACATCAGACTTGGCCAGTGGGGGAAGAGAGGAAGCGTGGGGACTGCAAAGGGGAGATGACAAGCCAGTGGTGGCGCTTCCCAAGGACCAACACTGAACAGCCATGGCCGAGACCAATCAGATGTTGCTCGAGGCCATAGGACCGAGGGAACGAACAAGTGACACGGGGAACCAGCAGAGGTGTGGCCGATGGTGAGCAGGGGGCTGGCGGTGAGCGAATCAGCAAGAAAAATCCTAGAAACAAAAAAGGGGATCGACTCAAGGAAGGGAACCAGAAAGAGAGAGGAGTGAGTAAGTGGGTTGGTGTTGCGTGCATGCGTGCTGTGCGGTGCTATGTTGTGTTGTGTTAGTGTCGTGTGTGTGCACGCCGAGTGTGTTGTGAGTGTTGTGTGCATGTTGTGCTAGTGATGTGTGTGGGTGTGTTTGTAGGTGTAGGTGTTGGTGTCGTGCATGTGTTGGTGTTGTGTTGCGTGTGAGTGCGTGGGCCGTGTGTGGTGCTGCATGTGTGACTTGGCCCAATGCATGTGTGCATGTGTTTACGCCATAGAGGCCGAGTGCGAGCTGGGTTAGTGGGCCGTGCTAGTTGGGATGGCAGCAAGCCGATCATGAGAAGAGAGAGTGGGGAAAACGCAAAAATAATCTGAGGCACTAGAAATAATTTGATCACCGATAAAATCATTGAGTTAGCCAACACCCGGAAAATGCCACCCCTAAATCGGCGTTAATTACCATAAAACTGGAAATTACCCTCCACTAAATTAATTAAACCATAAGTCTGCTCTATACTGCAAAAGACAAACCAGGGCGGGAAGAGGTAGCTGATCCGGCCACGATTGATACTGAGGCATTTTATACATACAAAGGCATGCTTATTCCTTGTATCACTTTAATTATTTATGTTAATTAATAAAAATAAATTATGTACAATATATTATTATTATCTGTTGTGTTAAAATATCTTTTAAAAAGAAATATGGATAAATGATGAAAAAAATAAATAATAGAAAAAGAGTAGTCCAGTTCAAAGGAGCAACTAGGCTACAAGATATGAATAATAGGAGGGTAGAGGATGCCTTGGTTAGGAAAGAGAGAGAAATGTTAGGGCTCTCTGTATATGGTTATAACATAAGGACCAATCAACTTTCTCTCAGAAAGGGAGCGTACTTAAATGTCATCCATATTCTCATTTTAGACGAGCATAAAATGCTACCCTATATTATTATTATCTCCACGAAGGGTAAATAATATAACTAAGTGGAGAAAACCAGAACTGGTATATAGCCCATAAGTGGTGGATCCAAGGTGCATATATTAGCGCGAGTGGAGTGTTGGGTGAAGGTAAGACCGACCCAACCAACAATGAGAAACTGCCCAAGGTCATTGACTAAGAATAATTGGGTGGATATATAAAAACAGAATCAAGAAAAATGTTTTGTACTCTAGACTTGGCACCGCATGTAAGGAAATACAGAAGACCTAATTTTAGAGAGCTCGGAGTAGCTATGGGTAAAATGACACAAGCCTACGAGTGCTAAATAAAATCATGAATTCTTGTCTGTCTCCTGAATTGGAGGCTACGGAGACCACTAGGGTCTTTCTTCTCACCGAGTGATTAGTAGTATTTCAAATATTAAAACTTGTAAATTCCACATAATTTGATAAACTATTCTTTGAAGAGAGATGAGATAGAAAATGAAATGATGATAAAAGAGATGAGTCATACAATGCATTTATTGCTATTAATATTTGCTGAGTATATTAGCACTCACCCTTGCTCAGGACCAGGGTGAGGTGGATGCCCTATTCGACAACTAGGATGAGTAGGCATCCTGTAGTGTTTTGCCGTCGAGAGATGGGGTATATAAATAAGGGGAAATATCAGGTGCATAAGACCCAATCCGTGCACATATGCACCAACTCACTCATGATCATCCAATCTAACCTGGACGGTCCATATGCAAGGTGGGAGCCCCCATCCCACTTATGAGCCTTGTGTGTTTACCCCCTAACGTATAAGTGGCTAACTGTTGTAATAAAAGCATAGTCTGTAGTTGTTGTTCTGCTATGCAACTCTGGTAAAGCTTATTATTCCCTAATATGTTGGGATTAAAAAATAGTAATATGTTGTCCAATGTCATGTTTTGAGAACAATGACATGGGGCGTCACAACGCGCCTCCTCCTTTGGACCTCTGTGGGCTGCAGCTCTACCCTCCAGTCCTCACGGCCTCACTGATCTTTACTACTTCCTAGCATCGCCCTCATCGACCGTCGCAGTCCCTTGGAGGGAGAGTGAGGACGATAGGTCCGTGATTCAAAAATTAGGGCTATGATTCGGGCATTCGGCTAGGGAGTAGGTCGTAGGGAGTGGCTATTGGGGCAAGCCACCAAACCAAGCTTTGACCTTTTGGCCTGCACCACGCTGCCACACACGCATCTAGGCCCAAGAGCATGGCCCAGTTGTCGTTTGCACGGGAGATTTTCTTCAACCTCGAGCTACCTGGGCAAAGGCACAGGGCATCCATGGCAAGGGTGAGCGAATTCCTTCTGGAGTTCAGGTGACTCATGGGGTCTCAGGACTCGTTGGATAGAAGCCTAGGCAAGTGTTTACCTTGCCTGGAGGGTTGGCTCCGTTGCTATGGGACACAATATTCTCCCTCCTTCTCTCTCTCTATATATAACTATATATATAGGTATATATATACCTAGCTTGACATTTCTCGAGACGGTGAGTATATGTATATAAATATCAAGCTAACCTCCTCTCTCAAATTAGCTTTTAAAAGTACTAAACGGGCATCAGCACATTGTACCATTTTTTTAATTCCTTCTATTGTTTAAAAGCCACTTTCATAGTCATTGGTTTCGGTCTTTTGGATCAACCGATGATTTATGGCTATGGCTAATAGCTTTTAGTTTTAGCGTCAGTATCTATGTGAACGAATCGATAGCGATAAGCTACATCGAAAAGGTTGTCACGATAAGTCACTTCAAAAAATATAAAAAAATCGTTTATTTATTCGAAACAAACTATAAATTATAAGTTAAAAAGAATTGATCATTGACTTGTCCAAAGATATGTACGTACCAACTAATCTTCGTAAATGAACACAAAATTGTCGGCATGCTTTACATTTTTCGTACAGTACAATGTTGCATGATAGCTGACCTAACCACACTAACAATATCAATGGAGCAGCGTATACTAGAAACAACGGATGATAGATATTTTTCAAGTGCAGCCTTTTTCACTGTTCTTGTAAGTTACAAAGTTCGAAGTCCTTACATTTTTTATGCGATTATGTCATACATCGTCGTAATAGTTCCAAACGTACCTTTGCAAGATTTGCTGATCGTCATTGATAATCACGCAACGCCAGATGCGTGGATTGAGATATTTAACTTTGTGAAGCAAAGTTCGGGAAGAATAGTAATCGTCACTTTGGATTAACGCTTAACCGTCGGATCATAAGCGAACAGCCCAGACCGCATGCTACAGTACAGAAGCTCGTACTCGAGCTACAGTGTTTTCCGTTGGAAATATTGCCGTGGTATTTTCGCTACAGTGCTCAGACGATATCGGTCTTCGCTTCCTGATCCGACGCCTAAGAAGCTTTACAAAGTCACAGGATCCGGATCCCAAAGGCATTCACATGAAGCAACATCTAATGAGCTGCCGTTTGTTTGTATTTGCCAAAAGTAGCCGACTAGGACTGTTTGGTCCTGCAGCCCATCAGAACCCGGAAGCAACAAATCAATGAGCACTCAACATCAGAACTTGTGTGCATCAGATGCCTTTAGTTAAAGGTGACTGGCTAGGGTTGCCCAAGCCATAAGTAACTGACAGATTCATTGCAGAAGGAAGCAATCGGTTCGTAGTGGTCGCTTTAGACTATTAGGGAATCTGCCTGTCAGTCAAAACATGGCTGCCTACCCTTCACTTGCAAACGTCACTGGGCCCAAGAAAGCTTCAAACGACACTGGGCCTTAAAAAGGCCTCTGAAGGGTGGGCTTGCCGGCTTGACCATAAGGCCTTCTTCTGTAACAATGGTGACCGTGGGATACAAAGGATGTTTCTCTTACAAAGAAAGCTTGAGAGGTGCTTTTGAACTTATCTCAACAATGAATTGCGCAGTTTTTTAAAGCAGATTTAAAGGTGGATAGTGGTTATTCATCCCTTCAGGTTCTTTGAGATTGATGCAACTCTAGATGGAGGGGAAAAGGATGGAAGCACTACTCAGAGATATCTTGTTTGGTATGCATGAATTGCCAAAAAATAAATATCGTGGGAAATAGAATAATTTCGGTAATATTGCTGCGAAACTAGTGTGCTCCAAAGGGCTGTAAGTTTTGAAACATAAAGCGGAAAACCACTCCCCCAATTCGTTAGGAATTTTTAAGATTTAGTTGGCTGATTGATGTGTACTCTGCGGACCAATGTTACCTACCTTAAGAGCGGATGGATTCGACGGCCTCCCAGAGCGCCCACATTCTTGGTTTTGCAAAAAAAAAAGAAATCACAGCGACACCTCGATCGAACCAGCGGCTTAAAGGCTTACACATGTATTTTTGTAGGAAACTCCTCGTAGTTTCTTATAATTACATTGAGCCCTACAAGCTTTTGGCCGTCCAATCGTGCCAAGGAGCTCATTCAACTTTCCACACGCACGCTCTAGGCCCCATACCCTACTCCTCTCCCGATCCTCGCTCTCTCCTTTCCTCCCGATCTACTGTCACTCTCTCACTCTCTCCTTCCACCCTCTCCCTCCAAATCTGCTCCCCCCTTTCCCCTCAGCCTCCCCTCCCCATCTAGCCTCCCCTCCTCTTGCCTCTCCTCGCTTCCCATGTTCGTTTTTGTGAAATCAATGTAGGAGTAGGGGTTGGGGGTGCTCAATGATAAGAGGCAAATGGGTCGGCGACATTGATGGCCACGGCGCTGGCAAAAAGTCCATTCATGAGGCTCAAGCTATCCTCGGTCGTCCTGGTCCCCTGTCGACGCTAGTGCTATCGTTGCCATCTCCGTTTTTGGTGTCTTTTTGCTCTGTTGAATCACCATAGCAGTGTCCTTTTAAAATGCAAATTTAGTGTTTTAAACGTCTTTTTGCACTCAAAAATGTTCTATGGAACATATGACTTCCTAATGGAGATATTGGATTTGGATTCATTCGCCTGTGCTATTATTTTTTAATGAATCACAACCACAGAAACAGTCATTATAGATGGCTCAAAACCATCATCATAGACAATTTCTGAACCGTCTGAATTTATATGTCTGTGATAATAGGTGGTTATCACAGAAGGCACTCAAACCGTCTATGATAAATTACAACACAGATGAAAAAACTATTTGTGATATACCAGATATCACAAACGGTTCTTAAACTTAGTCATCTGTGATATCTGACATATCACAGGCAACTTATACCCAAAATTGTTTGTGATATGTCGGTTCTTAAATATAGCTGTCTATGATATCTGACATATCACCGATGGCTAATACCAAAAACCGATTGTGATATGTCATATATCACAGGCGGTTCTTAAATATAGCCATATGTGATATCTTACATATCACAGATGGCTAATACCAAAAATCATCTGTGATATGTCATATATCACTAACAGTTTGATGTTACAAACCGTCTGTGATAGCTATTTGAATAGCTAAATTATTTTCTGTTTTCAGCTATCCTCGGAAAATGCTAGCCATGCCCTTTAAAAACAAGCAAACAGATTACATATATAACACACGATAATCATTACACATATATCACAAATAAATTAAACAACTGAATGAAGTACAATTGAATGAATTGTTTGATTTAGCACAATTGAGTGATTATAATTATATCAAATGTTTGAACATCTAATCATCATCGCTAGGGTTGAACTCTCCATTCGGGTGAATGACCTCCGTCATCAAGAATTCGGAGAGCTTTCCTCGAACTTCGACGAGTTTGTCAAGATCAAATGCATTTTTGTCGAATTCCACGTTCTATTGCAAGGAGTGTTAAAGTCATTAGCATATATATATATGTATATGTGTATATATATATATATAACAGGGGCATCATGGTGTCTAGGCTCAATGATTGAGACTTTCCATCCATGATTGATTTAGCATGCTAAACCAATTATTTCCTTTCCAAATTGATGCCTTTTCGAATTAATGAATGTTAACGGGTTTGCCTGATATATTATACATCATTACACTTGCACGCATCTAAAAGCAATCTAAAGGCAGGGAGGCTTGGTGCCCCATTTCAGCATCTTTTATATATATATATATATATATATATATATTAATAATCATAAAATTATTATTGATAGGTTGACAAACCTCTGGATTATTCATCTTAGTGGCCATGATTTCATACATATGGAGCCATTTATTTGTTCTTGAGAGACAAGGAAGATAGGTGGGTGGCCGAAGAGATGCTCATATAGGATCAACGATGTGGAGATTAATCTCTGGTGGCGAACGATCATTTTTGTACAACAAGGAATACATTTGGCGTGTGAAAATAAGAGGCACATCGGGGAGCCAAAACGATCGAAGAGGTGTGCATTGGGAGACGAAGCATCATTCATGCGTACAGATACATATCACAGACAGTTCCAAGCATAAGCAATCTATGATACGCAACTATCACAGACGATTCGTATTAATAACCGTCTGTGAACTATCACATATGGTTCTAATTACAAACCATCTGTGGTGTTTGTGAAATATCATGGAAGGTTATTAACAAGAACCGTCTGTGATAGTTGCGTACCACAGACGGTACACAGTCACGCTTGTAAAACCGTATGTGATAATTGCAATACAGATGGTTCCACATGAACCATATGTAGTAAGGCGTCCAATATAGCTTATTTTGTAGTAATGAATATATATGTTGTTCTACGATCATAAGGAAAGATGCTGAAATTGCAGTCAAGCATGAACAGTACATCCATGCTGAGGATTTTCGCTTTACTAAATTGCTCTTTGTCTTGAATATTAATATGATTTGAAGTCAAGGATGCCTAATATATCATTTTAGGGTTTTTCACTTCGCTGAAGGCGTCAGTTTTGAATGTTCACTGATTATCAGCTTCACATTCATGATTCCTCTGGTTCAGTTCTACTTAAATGCAACTCCTTGCTAATGTCAACGAAAAGTGTTATAACATTCATTTACTGTTGATGTACCACCATAATTAGGACAGAATGAGAATAGAATACTCTATATTTGCATCGGTCATCAATGAAGCATGTCAATGTGCCAATATGTCATTACCAAGCATAAAGACAGATCGTTAACGGTGATCAAGTGTATTGTCTATCGTAGTGCTTTACTGTCATGTTTTTTTGTGTCTTTTTGCTATGTTTCACAATACAAAACTGACATTTGAGAATAAACAAAAAGTGAGGTGGAAACGCCCCTGCTCTTATACCAAGCTGACATCTCCATTTTTTTTTGGTGTCTTCATACTATGTTTTATAAAACAAAGTTAACATCTCCATATTAAAGAAAATATGAGATGGAAACGCTTGTGCCCTTATATCAGTCTGACATCTCTATATTTTGATGTCTTCTTTCTATGTTTTAACTAAAAACACTTGTGCTTTCGCGATTACCACCGTGATTGACCAGACTAACGCCAGCTTCATTCTAGCCTTCTCTTCTTATAGAATTTTCTTCTCGAGATTCCCTCATAGATGATTATACAAGTGCAGCGTAGCATGCATCTCTATCTAGTAATCAAAACACAGTGGGGCCAATCTCCACAGGCACCAACTCGCTGCCCCTCACCAACTGATCACGAACCAACCCATTTGGAGGTGACCATCACGCTGAAACCTCCAACCCTATGACCATTCAACTGCCACGGGCTAAGCCGCTATGCTCCGATAAACTTCAGATTTTAGCTTCTAACCTTTTAATTTTGTCTTTTTTTAGTTTTTAGTTTTTTTGGATTTTTTCCTTTATTCATTTGCATTATCAGAGATGATATATCTTTTTTCTATTTTTTAATTTAATTATAATGAAAAAGCTAACCGCAATTATCATACCAAAATAAATCTTAAACAGTGCAGAACAGTAAAAAAGCTGCAGCTGGCAGCCGGATGGAGCGTTAGGCGGTTAGGCCAACACATTTCTCCCAGCAACTGACCAAGGACACACCTAGATATAGGCACCCCGCTAGCTACTTGATCATAATTTCCTATCCTGAACTTTATTTTTTGTCACATCACGTCCTTATTCTTTGGAGAGCCGTTAGGGAGTACTTACCCTTCCGTAATCACTGGAGCTCGAAATCATTTGATACTCAATGCACCATGCATGTTCCTGTTTAGAGATGACAACTAGCCAAATAGTACTCTAGTCCCACATGTTATGCTTGAAGATCATCCCCAATTCCTTCTTCAATTTCTCTGTTGTTTGTCCTTGATCTGTCTTCAACCAAAAGGACACAGTCTCATATATGCTGACCCTGGTGATCAGCCCAAAATGGGGTTAATTTTAGATCGTTTTGTGAGAGAAATCAAGAGTGATCCAACAATAGGTTGGGCACTACAAGAGCTTGGAGGATCTAGCATAAACCTTTTGGAGGAATGTAGCATGTGTAAGGGCCCTTTGCGCAATGCCACAATCGATAGCAGAAAAACAAAAAGCATGACCGAAAGTAATAAAAAAAAAGGAGAGGTGGAGGTGAAGTGCGCAATTCAATACTCGATGTTTCCTACTGAACCATAAAACGTGCGTAGGACGCAGCAGTGCGAAGACGGCGATCTCCAGTGCTCCTAGAATCTATTAGCATTAGCGTACGGGCAGGGAAAGAAAACGACGCTTGCATTTGTTAACGAGTCTCCACCGCGGAACACGCAACGGATCCTTCGTCAGTTCGTCTAGCTCGTCTATTAGCATTAGATTCAATGCTTTTACGTACGGGCACGGCACGCATTGTCGCATTTGTTCGTCACTCCGTGTCAGTGCTCGGGCATTCGGAGGCTCCGCTTGAGGTGTGTGCGGGCCGGTCGGCAGTACAATGTGGACAGTTTGGGCCATCGTCGTCTCGTCATTGGAGTACTAGCATTTAGCACCCGCCTGCTCCCAAAAGCTCTCTCCACTCTTCAGTCCATATATACCAAGGTTGCATTCATGAGATTTGACCGGCCGCAAGCAGCAAAACGTTCCTGTAGAACGGCACATCTGCAAAGGTCCCAAAACTGCAAACTTCTTCTTCATTTTTTAAGTTTCTACTTATTCACATTTTACAAAAGCATAATCATTTAATGAACTATTTGGAATTTGCTGATTTCAGAACTGAAAGAGTGGGAGATCGAACGTAACTCACCTGAGAATGAGACATCGCCGCGACGCCGTACGTTTCATACCTCTCTGCTCACCATGTTGCCACCCAACTTACCCTCCACTTGTGCGCTGCCGCCGCGACGCCGTGCCTTCTGTCTGGCCGACTCCCTTACCCTCCACTAGTGCGCTGCCGCCGCGTTGAGAGAGAGAGAGAGAGAGATGAGCCAGTTATGGTTAAAACTTGGATAGCCGATTGGGCCCTTGGGACTTCAGGGCGTGGTGGGTTTGGTGAGCGTAGAGGGAGTTCTATTAGGCTAAAAGAGGTGTAGGTTAGATTAAGCTCATTTATATTTTAGATATAAGTATGTAGCATTTTAACTCACTTAAGTGTGTGTATATGAAATATTCCTAATACATACTATATTTTTTATAAAAAATAATAGATGTCCAGCTAAGCAGCCGTGAACTCAAGAGGGTCCGCCCGCCGATAAAATCCACATTTCAACATTTACCATCTCTACGTACACACGGGAGCTAGCGGTTCCGGAACCGGCCGGCGTGCGCGTGCGAGGCCCAGGCCGCCCTGTCCCGGCGTGCAACGCCCAGAGCTGCATGCCAAAGCCGCGACCTAGGAAGCCGCGAGGGCGAAAGGGCCGGCCTTTTGGCAAGAGGACGGCGTGGGCAGGGAGAAGGCTGCACGGACGCGCTGCTTCTCCAAGTTTCTGCAATAATGCACGCAGAGACCGACCGATCGATCGATCTAGCAGTCGTAGCAGACTAGCATGCAGGTGGTGGTTGCGGTGTAGCTTTCAGGACATGTAAGCGCACACTGACATGGTGCCTGCAACTATGGATGGATGCGACGAAGAGGAACTGGTCTGATACCCCGATCGAGAGCAATTCCGCTGCATCATCGAGGTATCCCCACCCCATGAGTATGACTTGTGCTAGCTAGCAACGTCAACGGAGCAGCATCATTAGGCCGTAGAGATCGACCTCGAGGGCCAGTAGCAAACGTGTTGTGTAGGTGTATTGGATAATCCCAGCTCGTATGTTGGAACAGGTTTACAATGGATGTGCTTGAGTGGACATTACCAGCTTATACATGGATGAACGGCTTACAAATGGCTAGGTTGATGTAATCCCAACGAAGCAGATCACAGATAAGTAATTAATGTACCGGTTGTCCTGCCAGAAAGTCCCAGATCTACCTGATCATTTTTTTTAAAAAAAAATCAGGACCGAGTATTAATTTAGTGCAAGATCAAGTCCAGTTCAGTCTGGACTACATCCAAGATATTCCAATGTTCGCTTAGGTCTAGTTCCATTCCCTCGATTATTAGGATTGCTTTAAGATTCGGTAAAGAAGGCAGTACGAAATAGGATAGAAGGATGTCTCAGTACGTTGGTCCATCCAATAGGGAATCCTTGCGTCCGATCTCATCGTCGTATATATATACTATATACGCAGAAGTATTGGAGTTGTTGGAGACAACTTTTCTGAACTTCCCTGAACCCTCTTGCTGCCGCTTCAGAATTGGGCACGCGCGGGCGGTAGCTCTCCTCACGTGCTAACCTCATCGATCACACTCGCACCAAGCAGCGAGACGAAGCAAATAACTTAGGGATCCATAGAAATGTGGGTGTATGAGTGTATCATGCATGGATGCGCGCGATATCAGCTTTAAAAATTCGGACCAACAAACACCTTAATTTGTTTAGTCTATAAATGCAACAACGATATACACGTACGTGCAGCGCTGATCCTTTAACACGCCTCTTTCTTCAGGTCTCCCTTCATGCGTGGCTGCATGTGCCAATCTGTACCCAAATTACTCAAGTAAAAATCATACAGATGCGTAAACACCAACCACACGCTTTGGAACTTTAGGTGCATCAGCATATGTAGATTCGATTTGCCCACGGTTGTACGGGCTAGTTTAATTTGTGCCGAAGTGATTACACTTGGCATATTCGGTTAACATACAGCTCGATACATGATCATCAGCTGCAGGTGCATGCACAACACCCGCGTACGTTCACATGTTGGGCGGTGGATTCTTATCCTGAACAGTGACGAACTGCCTGCGCCATGCAAGAACCCGCACATATACGTCCGCGTCTTGTACTACCACTTCTCCTCTCCGTATGGGCAACGCTAGCTAGTTCTAACCTGTAAGGCAGGTTCCTCCTCGATCACGTCGGTATCAGCCGTTTAACCAGCGTTTGGGAAGAAAGGCGTCATATGCTGGGCGCATTGCGATCGATGCACGAGCGCGCGAACGCACACATGCGTGCCACCGGCCGGGTACGTTCGCACGTACGCGGGGCGCGCGCGCCACGGAAGCGAAAGGGGAAAGCCCCAGGGATGTGTCCGGCGCACGGGAACGGATCTGGGCGGTTCGGAGCCGAGCTAGCTAGCGTTAGGCTTCTGTGCGACGCGTGCAAGCATGGCCCCCTCGAATCGCCCGAAGTTGGCGCGCGGTACGGTTCGGAGCCAACATGCCATGCTGCGGAGGTACGTCTGCTAATGCGATGGATCGCGCGCGAGCAAGTGGACGGCCGGCCTCGATCTACCGCCGAGCCGATTGGTACGTACCGCGCCGTGCCCTCGCGTGGCTGGACAACTGATTGGTCACAAGCAGCTCTGTGTCTGTGTATGGCATATGGTGGATTTGGGAGCTAGCGATCAAGCGGATCACGAGTGGGCATTACGATAAAAAGAATTATAGTAGACAGTTATTAAATCGTTTAAATTTATATTTAAATAATAAATAGTTATCATAGATGACTCTTAAATTATCAGTGATAATTACAACATAGACGGTTTTTCAAAAAAACACGTCTGTGATATATCATGTATCACAGACAGATCTTACATATAGCCGTTTGTGATATACTAATCACACTACTACAAAAAGGGTCATCACAGACGGTTCAGAACTGTCATCACAAACGGTTTTCTGAACCGTCTGAATTTATGGGTCAGTGATAACGGAGGTTATCACAGACGATTTGTGAGCCGTCTGTGATAAATACAACACAGACGGTTTATAACTCAAACCATCTGCGATACTATAACATCACAGATGGCTCGAAATAAAAACCGTTTGCGATACTTTAACATCACATACGGTTTTAGCCACCAACCGTCTGTGATGGGTGAGTATCACTAACGGTTGTAATATAGAACCATCTGTGATAGTCCTTCACAGACAGTTTATACCACAAAATCATCTGTGATAATTCATTCTATACCTAAAATTTTTCTGTTTTTTTGGCTAGCCTAAAGAAATGTTAGCTATATCCTTTGAAAACAAGCAAACACAACAACACATTCTATTAGAATCCATCATTACAGCATCACAAGAAAACGATCAGGTTATCCATCTGACACAGCAATAACATGGCAAAAACACATCTCATAATCCTATGAACCCAACTCTTAAACATGGTAAGAACACATCTCTTAATCCTACGAACCTATGGTAAAAACATAGAAGAAGGAGAGATCCTGGCAGCGCACGAGCTGGATGTCCTTGATGCTGATTTGAGCATTGTCTTGGTAGCCAACTACTTCTGCGGTGCCTTGCAATGAAGGAGAGGCGGCGGTAGCGTCACCTTTGTGTCCGATGGTGACACCGCATAAGATACTCTTACGACAAGAGTGTCTTGTGCAGTGAACTGTGATGTCACAACTGAGGCGCTAGCTCACGGCGATAGTCGGCGTCGTCGAGTAACAAGCTAGATAGAAGTGGATGAACTAGGAGCAACCAGTATAACCTACACATCTTGGAGTGAAATTGGGGAAAAAGGGAGGAGGAGTAATTAATAAGGGGCAAGAGGTAGGAGGAACCGGTGCCTACCGTTTGATGCAGGGAGATTGGATGGGTAGGATCAAAATACTGGGGGAGATGCCACGAATTAGTGTCATGACATTATCAGAGATGGTTTGTTTTACAAACTGTATGTGTTAATGCACATATCAGAGACGGTTTGTTTTACGAATCGTCTATGATAATGCATATATCAGATACAGTTTTTTTATACAAACTATCCGTGATAATGCACATATCAAAGATAGTTTTTTATACGAACCGTCTGTGATAATGCAATCAAAGATGGTTTGGAATATGAACCGTCTGTGATAACACTTAAAAATGCACGCCCTACTCCGTCCTTTTAATATTCCGATGCAAGCGACTAAACTTCCACACGATAGAGGATATAATTATTCGAACATGCATGTATTCTTTCTACTTCTATTGCCAATAGACAAAGAACCTTCTTGGCTTGGTAGGTGGTTCTTGGCAACACATTTTTCTTTGGAAGGATGTTCGCTAGGAGGCCTAACAACGTCATGAAATTCTTGTCGGACCAACCATTGCTTGCCTTTAATTTCAGCCGTTCAAGAACAGATGACAACTTTGTGTATTGCGGTTTGCAGCCCAGGAACAAAGGTTTCTCCAGATCCTACATCAAGCCCTCCAATTTATCAAACTCTCTCTCATTATAGTTTCCTTCTGCATCGCATAGCATCTAATCCAGATTGTCATCGTACGACCTATCCTTATTGTTGTGGTTACAGACCAAACAGAGATAGAGAGAGTGTGGTATTGGAGAATTGAGTAAATGAATGGCTTAGCCTCTTTCGCCATGGCCTATGTCTTACATATATACATCCACATGGGGAGTGCCTTTACAATTATACCCTTACACATGAGTACTTCCCTCAGGGGTACCTATGTCACTATACATGTCCTATTCTGGGCCTTACACTCCCTTAACAGGCCTGCTGGGCTTAGGTGGGGGCTACCCCTACAACACTTATCGAAAGCATAGTTCACAACCGGTATATCGTTATCTCGTTCGACACCTTCCTGTATAATCTTCTTTTCACCGTGATTGGTCCAACATGTATACCCCATTTTGAAACCTCTTTGAATCAAGTGAGCTTTGATTTGCGCTGAGTTGGTAAACATCTTCATATTTCACAATCAATGCATAGATAGTACATATATTCCATCTACTTCTTCAACATATTCTGCTTTGCCGCTCTTTTAAAAGCAGACATGCCATTCATGTACTCTTCACTCACACAGTTATTAACGTACATCCAACTTCGGTCCATCTACACTACACATGTAACAAATTAGTGTCAAATTGGATTGTTAATGCTACTGTAGCTAGCCAGCTATGTACTATTTATAAAGCAATGTATATCAAGCAAAAATTAATATATTGAAGTAAACTAAGACAACTGATCCATTTTTAAATTATAGCAAACTACCAATTAAACTAGATCTAAATCTAGTTATCATCTCTCTTTATTACAAGACATGTAAATTAGAAACAAGTACTAATCACCAAGCTAGAACAAATCAATCTACAAGTAGCTAAATTTACAATCGAAATGCTTCCCCAAAGCCGATCGCCTCCTTCAATGCAGCGTAATGAAGATAGATCTGTCGGGACCGGTCAGCCTTGGTATTAATTAATAACATGGCATATCCCAGACACGTCCAACCACAAACTGTCTGTAATACATAAATATCACAGACGGTTCTTGTTAATAACCATCTGTGAGCTATCACAGACGGTTCGTGTTAATAATCGTCTATGAATTATCACAGATGGTTTTTAATGCGAACCGTCTCTGATGTCTTCAACTATCACCGACAGTTTGTGTTAATAACCGTCTGCGAACTATTACATACGGTTATTAGTACGAACCATATGTGATAGTAGCTCATTATAAACTGTAAATAGTCATTTCTTTAAAATTGTATGTGATAATAGCAGTATAGACAGTCTTCATAAACTATTTATGAGGAGATATTTAATATAATTTATTTTGTAGTAGTAGGAATGATTCATCGGCTATGTGCTGGATCTCCGTGTGCCTTCTCGCGACCGACGGAGTCCCTCGGTATGTGCTGCTTGAACGGTACAAAGTGTAATAATGGCGGGGGTGGGATAACGCGCGTTTCGATCGGAAAAGTTGCATCGTCTCTCTCTCTCGCGAGCGAGCGAGCCTCGGTCATGCGTGCAAGCACATTGGGTCACAAGATTAATTGCCAATTATCGGTACTAGTAGGAGCTAGAGTTCGCCTACGGTATGCAATTCGGTCTCCTCTCATGCCAGCACTTCTTTAAGTCGAGTCATGAATAATGCCTACGAAAAAGACCATGCCCGTCGTTTTAACCAGACATTCCCGACGTACGCATGCCCTGTGAGACTTGGGATAAGTCAAAATTGCAGCCCTTTCTGCCTCAACACAGTGCTGAACTTGCTGCCTAATCAATTCGTCTCCCTCAGCTCCGCAATTCGATGTGGCGAACAAAGTGAGTCTTTCTTAATTGCCATCCTGTAATTCTTCTCTGTTAGTGCGATAATTACGGATGTGAAGCTTTCGTTAAAAAATGGGGGAAGAAAAAGGAAAGGGGGTCCGGGCTAAAGGATGGTGCATGTGATGGCCTCCTGACATCTGCCATGGAAAGATCTCTCCTCGCCCTTCTCTCTTGTCTGGAACATCCAAATGCATCCGATGTTTCCTACTATTTTCCTACACCTCGCATCTTTTCAGGTTCCTGATTCACCTCTGCCGCATGTGCCTTAGATTTACTTCCACAAGCTGCATGCATCAGAACAAGGATGTAAAATAATCCACTGCTGCTGCCTGGATATTTTTCTGGTTGATCCTGCCATTCTTGCAGTTGACGGTGGCATAAGGGTGCTGCTTAGTTAGGCTAAAATAAACTAATTTATAGCTGAAATTGTACTATAATTGACTAAAATTACAATGTAACTGATGATAGCTTATTTGATGTAACTAAATTTAAAAATTAAAAAGATACCACAAACGAATACGAAAAAAAGAACCGACAAAAAAACTAAAAAGCCAAAAAACAAAATTTAGACATAATAAAAAATAAACAAAAAAACTAAAAGTTTAGACTGAAATGAACGGAGCCCCAAGCTTGCAATCTTGCACAGTGGTGATTTGGCTTGCTCAACCGCTACTGGCTACTAGTTTAATTTGTGATGCAGAGTCCAACTTTTTTGGCAGATGGGCTGTGTGATGAGCATGTGGCAGTCTTGGTGGTGCCATGATGCCCTTTGTATGGCGCAGCATTTCATGGATCTGCTGCTTTTAAGTATTAGCCTAACATACCATTTTTAGTGTATGTTTTTTTTTCGGTTTTTAGTTTTTCTGTAGTAATTAACTTTTAAACGGAGTGTCTTTTTAAAATCGGATCTACTAGTTAATTATAGTACATACTGTACTGATTTTATTTATATCTTTAAAAAACCTCACTTGAGTTCCAGTTACTTTGTAATTTTTCACACGAACAGTTCAAAAGCCACAAGCCGTAATCAAAAGCCATAAATCTCAGCAAAAAAGAACAAGCCCTTATTGTGACGATTAGTCTATCATTCTATTTCTACTGTGATGTCTCGGTTCAAGATGATGCTGTATATATTCACATTACTATTGCTGCATGTATTCACGTTAGCATCACCATTGTATATATATCCCTGTACACCAATGAATCAAATAAGTGCTTCATTTCTATGAGTCTTCATGGTATCAGAGCCATATGTTCATACCTAACTCTGCTCGTCTTCTACTATGCTGCCCCCGAGAGGAGTGTCTCCACCCGGGGGTGGCCATCTCCTCGCTGATTTGGTGTGGACGGTGCCACCGCGTCAGATTCGGCTGCCTCCGGCCTTCTCGCTGTCACCAAGCCCTAGGGGGCCGCCTCGGATCCGGGCTCCCCCGCCGTCGTCGCGTCATCTTCTAGCCGGCTCTCACTCGGATCCGGCGACTTTGCGCCTGATCCAACTTCTTCTGCGCTGCCGCGCCGCGCTAGGCTGCCTGCTCCTCCGGCTGTCGTCGCCCGCGCAAGCGCCCGCCTGAGTCGGTGCCTCCACGCTGTTGCTCGCGCCCGCCCTTGCCCGACACCGCCATCATTCGCTTCAACGGTTCTTGGGCTGCCAGAGCCCGTTGCCCCCCTACTTGGGCCGCCAGATCCCGTCGCTCCCTGCTTGGGCTGGCCCTTCTTCGCTTGGATCACCTTTAGATCTGCCAATGTCGGTGGCCATCCTCACCGCTGACGGCCTCCTCCACCTTCCTTAGCCATCGCCGCCTTCCCCCTTCTTCTCACTCTCTCGTGTTCTTTCTCTCTTTCTCTCTCTTTGTCTCTGCTCGCTATCGCTCTAGATCCACTACCCCCGATGGTTTCCTTGTCGTCGGTGTCTCTACCTCAGGCTGCCCCTCCTCTTCTTCCACCTCGAAGCCACCACTATTTTCCTCTATCACGCTCCCCCTCTTTCCTTCTCTAGGCACCATCAACCCTATCCACTGTCTCCGGTTGCCTATCTCACTGCTGGCCACCTACATAGTCGCCACCTCACCTACTCTACTCATTCCTCCCCCTACCTCTCTCCCCCTTCCTTCTACTTGCATCACTGGCATGATCTATCGATGTCAGGGACTACCACCATTGACCTTTCTTCTCCGCCCCCGAAGCTTCGCCCCTACCTTTACAGGTGTTGGCAAGCATGGGCTTGCCCGTTCCCACTGTGACTATTAGCCTACCATCCCGTTCCCACTGTGACGCCTCGGTTTAAGATAATGCTGCATGTATTCACATTACCATTGCTGCATATATTCACATTAGCATCACTATTGTATATATATATCCATGTACACCAATGAATCAAATAAGTGCTTCATTTTTATTAGTCTTCATTCAGTTTACATCTTGTACATGTTATGCTGGCTATCTATTATACAGTGGCGGAGCTGGGAAGCTTGTAATGGGTGTGCACACTTCATGCACACAATTTCATAACCTTGTACAAAGTTCCGTAACATCGTAACCGTAACATATAAGTTCAAAATTTGCCAAAAAATACAATACAAATAGTTCAAATAAGATCTTACATGAATGGGAGAGGGAGAAGATGAAATCTTCTTTGCCTCGGCTTGTCGATCTTGAAAGAAAGAAATGATGTCTATGTTCTCTTCATATTTGAATGATTCAAATTGCTTGGTAACTCTACATTCACATTTCACATTTCACAAATCACAATTTACAACAGATGATAGCAATTTGTAATGTTCAAGATAGTAGGATTACTCTATACTGAATATGACATTAACTTACAAGTTACAAAAGCCTCTCTGGTGGCCGATTCATTAATTCAACATTTCAACTTGATGAATGCTGATTCTCCGTTAGTCCGTTGCTCTACATTCACAAATCACAATATAGTTTGGATCTCAACTGACAGCAGAAGCTAGGTGGAATTTCTCAGTTGACATTTGCATTACATGTATGCATGCTTCTGTTCTCTAGATATTTAATTACCGCAACTTTTATGGTCAGTTCTTGTATGACATGGATGGTTCTGGTAAGATGTTTTTTGTTGTAAAAGGCATGCACATGTGGAGTCCATGACTCATGAGTGGGGAAGGTCGGCATTGATGAAACTGTGGTTTGATTTAACCAGTATGGGTGCATGGTACAATACCAGAGCTGGAGGAGATGCAGAAAAGCTAGATCGACAAGGACCACAACCAGCTTGAAATGACACAATACCAGATAAGATTGCAGTGGAGCCTCGTCTCAGTTTTTTCAAGATTGGAATGAGGAGAGTTATGTCGGGTCATTTGATATGTTTGGCAACCCATTATCGATCCTCCCGTCCCATATTCTACATCACCAGTCATCTCGTCAGTATTTCAGAGAACATTCCTCTTTCTGGATCAACCGCATTGGACTTAAACTCATTTTCCCTTGCATTCACCGTTCTGTTCCGTAGCCGGTGGTTACAGTTTCGTGGGAACAACAGTTTCAGACATATGCACCACAGTGAAGCAAAATATTGTTCCTGATCGAGGAAAGCTTGCAAGCTTTTACTGCTGAGCCACCAGCGCGAAATCAGCGGGTACAGGGTTTTTACCCGTCACATCGCAACCGGTCGGCAGTACCATCAACTGGCACCTAATTTGTCGCGTTTGATCTTGAAAGAACGAAGAACAAACAAGTGGCAAGTAAGAGGAGCACGGCGGTTCTGTGCCGTTCCATACAAAACGAGCAGCACTACTAGCAAGATTATCATGGTATTAGTAAGCTGAAATAGGACAGCCTCACACTCCATCGATCTCACTGTGATTATCCTCGGCCAATTAATCAGGAGCCGTCAGCCAAGCTGGATCGAGGAGGGGGGGGGGGGGGGGGGTAGCCAGTCCACCAACAAACAAACTGCACATGAGACATAATAAAGCTGAGAGAAAGATTGATGCCCTCACCATCAAACCGTGGGCACGCATTCCCCCAGATCTCTTAGGGTGTGTTTGGTTGCCTGAATCTCCTTCGTCCTGGCTGGGTGGATCCGTATAATCGGAGAAAGAGCTTGTTTGGTTGCCTGTATGAGTGGATGCAGCCTGCATGAGCGGATGCAAAAATACGCCCTCATCCTGGATGGGTGGATACGCTCAAAATGAGCTTCACTGGCCATCCTGGATGGGTTGATGCAGTGTATCTTATGCGGTCCCACGTGTCAGCCTCTCAGGTTTGGTACACTGCATCCGCTCATACAGGCAACCAAACAGCATCTCAGTTTTTTTGCTTCCGCTCATGCAACCTCACCAAACATCTTCTTTTTCTGAAATACGATTCCACTCAGCCTGCATCCACTCAGTTAGGATATACGATACAACCTCCATCCACGAACCAAACACACCCTAGTGAATCATGCCTCCCTTGCTGGTCCATCCGATCAAAGTGTATGTGTATTAGTGTATGTATGCATGCCCCCAGGCCAGGCTTCAATGAATCTTACTGCATATGCCCAGCTTGTACGATGCGGCTGTGCTCACTTGGGCTTTATATATATATATATATATATATATATATATATATATATATATATATATATATATATATATAGCATTTTTTCATTGAGCTAGTTTATTTTAAATTGTAGCAGCTGTTAACCTTTTGTTATAATTAAATCTACAAAATTAAAAATAGAAAAAAGCGGGTTATCCCATTACGAACAATACAAAGAAATTCGGAAAAAGAGAAAAAGCAAAACAATAAAAAAGGTAAAAAGCTAAAAATAGATAAAATTAAAGAATAGTAAACTAGAACCTAGAAGTTAAATTTGAAGCAAGCGGGGACTTTGAGCTAGCTAGCACGTCACGTTTCGCAATAAAACTCCACTGGAACTTTTAATGCGTGCCAACGTTATTGTTAGTGATGTTGGCACTGATCAGACGTCAACATTGTTTAGCGTCCCAAAATTTTCAAATCTATTTAATTAATTTAAAATCACTATTTCTGTATTTTCAAAAAAAAATGCTTTAAAGAAAAGATTTTCATATATTTTCTAGCTGCTAAAAAGAATTTATGTAATTAATAAAACTTAGCAAGAGCTCAATTATGTATTTATGTAATTTATTTGAGTCTAAATAATTAAAGGAGCCTTCCCACAAATTTTCATATATTTTGGAGTTGGTTTTCTAATTTTAAAAATTCAAACTTGATTTATGTAGTTAAATTAAATAAGAAAAGAATTTAAATTCAAAACTCTGCACATGGGCTGAATTCGTTACTATTGACTCAGCCTAGCACTTTTCCGCCCAATCTGACCCGCGGTCGTCCTCAACCTGGTTGTCTTCCTTTCCCACTTCCTTCGTGTGAAAGCGCCTTTTCTTTAAGTTGTCTTCTCTCTCATCGCCATCCCTTAGTCCCTGATAGCTGAGGCCCACTTGTCATCCTTCTTCCTCCATGCACCATGCTTGTCATTGGAGAGGAGCTCTCAACCACAGTACCTCACTACTACAGAAAGGATCATCACATATAGTTTATGAACCGTCTGGACGGTTTAAAAACCGTCTGTGATAAATTACAACACAGATGGTTTTAAAAACCGTTTGTGAAATATAACATATCACAGATGGTTTTGGTATTAAACATTTCTGTGATATGTCAGATATCATAGATGACTAATACAAAAAACCGTCTGTGATATTACATATATCACAGACAGTTCTTAAATATTGCTATCTGTGATACCTCACATATCACAGACAGCTAATACTAAAAATTGTATGCGATATTGCAGATATCACAGATGGTTCTTAAGCACAGCTGCTATGATATCTGAAATATCACATATGGCTAATACCAAAAAATATCTATGATATATCATATATCACCGACGGTTTATTGTTATAAACCGTCCATGATAGCTATTGTAATAGTTAAATTATTTCCTGTTTTTCGGTTAGCCTCAGAAAATGCTTGCTATGCCCTTTGAAAACAAGTAAACGGAACACACATATAGCACAATATAACACACGACAATCATTACACAGATCTCATAAATGAATTAAACAACTAAAGGAAGTACAACCGAATGAATTATTTGAGTAAACACAATTAAGTCATTACAATTATATCAAATGTTTGAACATCTAATCATCATCGTCGGCATGGAACTCTCCATTCTTGCATACAACCTCTTCCATCAAGAATTCGGAGAGCTGTCCTCGAACTTCGGTGAGTTTATCAAGATCGAATGTACTTACGTCGAATTCCACGTGCTGTCACTAGAGTGTTAATGTTGTTAGCGTGTGTGTATAGTATAATTAACAGGGGTACCATGGTGCCCGGGCTCAATGATTGAGATTTTTCATCTATGATTAAGACTTTTCATCCACGATTAATTCAGCATGCTAAATTAATGAATTCCTTCCCAAATCGATGTCTTTTCAAATTAATGAATGTTAATGGGTTTGCCTGATACATTATATATCATTGCACTTGCATGTATCTAAAAGCAATCCAAAGGTAGGGATGCTTGGTGCCTAGACACCATAGTGCCCCATTTCAGTGTCATATATATATATATATATATATATATATATATATATATATATATATATATATATATATATATATTGGCAGGTTGATAAACATCTGAATCATTCGTGTTAGCGTCTATGATTTTCTGCATATGGCAGTAAACGTAGAATACACATACGTTGCCCTGTAGCTGTTGATAGTACTGTAAAAATATAATTACATACATAGGTATTGTCAGTTCTAGAGGCATTATAATGAAGTGTGATATAGCAGGATTGTTGTGTTGTAACGGATACCAAAAATCGCGTCCTGTGTCACAGTGTGCCGCTGAATTCCTTGTGTTTCCCTCCCTGGGCAAAGTAAGCGCTGAATGACCTATATGATTCCAAAAGGTTAGCATCGGCCATTGTAAACAAAGGAAAGACTACAATAGAGTTATGTATCAAGAAAATGAGTTTACTTGTCAATTATTTGTTGTACATGGGTGAAGTCGTGGTTGCTTCTAAGTAGGGAATCAAGGCATACAATCACAATCAGAATCTAATGAGACCTTGTCATGTGTGTCACCAGGGTGATTAATCCTAAGATTATATTGCATATAAAGTACAAATGAAACTTGTATGGCAACTAGTGAAGCACTTACCCCTGATTGAAGGATACCAAGATGTACTCCTTGTCAATGTGAGCAAGCAATCCCATCATTATGTATTCTTCGATGAAGGATGTATTTGCATTGATGGATTGCTTAGAGACCAAATGTGGGTTGAGAAAACCCACCGGTTGTCACCGTCGTCAGACTTGTTGCATCATGGATCTATACATAAGCATTGAGTTGTGACATTTATCAATATTATGTAAATGTAGAACTTAATTGTACAATACACTTACAATGTCCAACATCATAGAAGTAAGATGTCAAGTTCATCGAGATTAAATAATAAAAATAAGTCTTCGAATGTCATGACAATGTAGCCTAAGTTGTGGAGGAAATATGCCTCCATTTATCTCATGGTGAATCCATTTTGTCAATTTGGCTTCTTGTTAGATATCTGCATGTACCAGGTATGCAAAGACCTGCAAGGTAGTCAAGGCTCAGTAATTGTGACTCAGGGACCAATGACAGTCTAAACTGGTACTTCCAGGATTCGAGAGGCAGCTTTGTCTTCTTTGGTTGGGCCTTAGCGCCTCGCTTGCGATACATATTCAACGAGGTCTCCACCGAAACCGATGCGATAGACTTGTGAAGTAGAGATTGAGGTGGAGTCATAGATGATTTTGTTTGACAAGCATGATCGTGTGGAGATTGTGGCACGGAAAGGTCCAATGATGTCCTGCTTGGGCCATTGGACGAATGTGTGGATGGTATCCTCTAGTGTCATGATTTCTCTGTTTGAGGCCTCTCTAGTGGGATGGTCTTGAAAACATCATTAATCCTATTCACCTGGACCCTTGCAAAATCGATCTCTAGTTGGGAACCGTGCACCAACATCCTTAGCAAACATGGATACACCAACCCCCACCAGTATCAATGGGAATGGAGCCAACAACCCTAATTCTGAAGATGCATAGTGTGGCCTCCCAGATGATGATACACGATGAGCTAAGACGTCCACCAGGTCTATCTATGTAGCATTCTAGAGATGTACATTAGCTGAATGTTAAGTGGGCGTCGCTATGTTTAGAAAGTAGCACGGACACGTAGCTACTCCGATGTTGAGGACTATGTACCGCAATAATAGGGGTGGCTTGCAACTGTTTGCAGACTTCTCTCAGTTCTTCCCTCAATGCATTTATTTCTCCTCGAAGTGAGCTAGTTATGTTCTCAAGTTTCACATCAAAGTATCGTTTCATACATTCCTCGCGCTCGACTTTGGATCTCTTTCTACGCCTATACACCTCGGAGTCATTTGGGAAACCATGCCTCTAAGATACGTAAACCCTAGGCCTCACATATGACCTGGGTGCTCCTTGTTTCCTAGAGCCATGGATAGTATATTCCTCTCCTTGACTGCTTGGAAGGAGCCTTCGAAAAATTTGGTAGTCAATGTTTGGTACAAGAGGCAATCATGTTATTTTAGACCCCACAAAGTTATAGACTATTAACAACTAGGTAGTGTAACATATCTTACCAAGCATTAGGACACTTCCTCGTCCGCGGGGTTTTTGAAAGAGGTGACGGCCGAAGATGCGGTTAATGACCTCGCTCTTAACCAGTTTCAGGCGTGCTCGTTTGTAATCTTGGCAAATAATGGGGAGGCCTCCGATCGGATTACGAGCTCATCCTCCATCCTCCATTGTGGGATTTTACCCACATACCCAGCGGTGTCGAGTCTGTGTCGTGAGTATTTTATGCCTGGAGAGATTTGTGCACCACACTTTCCTATTGAAATTCGGTCGTTGCTTTCATCCGCCCAAAGGCCTCCTATGTTTTCCGTGACACGAAAAGATACCTCATGAAGGGTGTTCGTTCCTTGGTCACGTACTTCATGACAAGCGTGCTCTTGAAGGTCTTCCACGCTTTTCCCATCACGAGGATCGTCTACCATCGCACGAGTCTCTGGATTTCTGCTGGGATCTCGAACATGTTTGAAACTTTTGTCCACATCGCGCTTTTCTTGACTTTTGTCAAACCTTTCCAGCTTGCTATAGTGATGTGGACCGTTGCCTTCCATGTATTCTGCAAGTAGTCCAAAATGCTACCACTGCTTTCTTCGGTTGCAGAGGGACCCCATTCGGAGAGACCTCCATGATGGTCATTCGGCCCTCTGGCCTTTTCAATACTCCTCTGCCATACCTAGTTACCCCAGTCTTCAGAGTGTCAGTCCCATTCAGCAACGACGATGACAACATCTCTTTTGTAGGAAAAAACTAAATACAATGAGTTGTGAGTGTAAACATTGGCATATAGTTAATCTTACAATAAATTAGAACATGTGGTGATGTATATTATTGTTACAAGATCTCTTTGCAAAAACTAACATCCCAAATCACACAACACAGTAATTTCTCAATGACTAAAAGATGAACAACAGTGAGTTGTAAGCGTAAACATTGGCACATGGTTGAACCAGCAGCCTGCCCATAGAAGGAGATGAGAGTCGGAGAAGGGGACATGTATTTCTCAACAACTAAAAGGTAAACAATAAAGCACTGTACACATGGGCTTGAAAAGGACTGAAGCAAATTAATTTGCTTCAACCCCTTTGAAGCTCACGTGTATAATGCTGTAACATTTCTCTTGTATAACTACTACTCCGACTCATAGTGTTTCATGCCCTTTTTTACTTGAACCAACGGCCCACCCATAGAAGTTAGAAGAGTTGGAGGAGAGGAGATAAGAACATAGTGGAAGCCGAAGGAGAGCGTGGACCACTGGACACCAAAAGGCCGACCGTGAAGATGACATGAAGGTGACATTTTTGGCAACGACAAAGGACTACCATCCATGTCTTCATTTGTGTGAGGACTGCACCTAGACTACCCCCAACATCCTTATCACTTCCAACCCGACACAAGTAGGCTCATCTTCCCTCCCATATCCATTTCTCCATTCCTTTTTGGGTTCCACATAAAAAAGACACTAACAGATATGGATGGATGTAACACACATGAGCTAAAAAGTGAGATTTGGGTTCTATAACTTCGGGAGGAGAGGCAACAGGGAGGAAAGAACTCATGAACACACATTAACAGATAATGATGGATCTATCACACGTGAGGTAAAAAGTGGGATTTGGGATCCATACCTTTGGCAGGAGAGGCGACAGGGAGGAGAGAACTCATGAACACACATTAACAGATATGGACAGATCTATCACATATGAGGTAAAATAGCAAGATTTGGGATCCATACCTTCAGGAGAGGCAGCATCGGGACGAGAGGTGGCATCAGGACAAGAGGCAATGGGAAGGAGAGGCGACACCAGGAGAAGAGGCGGCGTTAGGAGGAGAGGCGACGGGACCACCGTGCCAGGTGAGAAAGGAGAGGACGGAAACGCTGGGTTCTCCGATGGTGGCGGTGAAGGTTGGGGAACAAGGAGATGGAGAGGGTGCGCGACTGAAAGAAGTAAGAGCGCAAAACCTAGCAAGTGAATTACTTATAGAAGAACTATCACAGACGATTCTATCAAATAACAATCTGTAATATTAATATCATAGACGGTTCTATGATGTAATCATTTGTGATATATAGCATATCACATACTATTCTATTATGGAACAATTTGTGATGTTATACATTATCACAGATGGTTCACAAATAAATGTTTCAAATGGGGAATTACAGGCAGATACCATAACATTTTAGCAGGAGGTCCTTGCTTCACCTCGATGCCCTCACCGTCATCGGAGTCATTCTTACGCTTATATCAGGATACATTGCACACCGAACAAATATGTAATTTTGCATGCTCTTTATGGCAGATGACACAATTATTTGGACATACATGTATTCTTTCTACTTCCATTCCCAATGGACAGAGAACTTTTTTGGCTTGGTAGGTGGTTCTCGGCAACACATTTCCCTCTGCAAAGATGTTCGCTAGGAGACCTAACAACGCCATAAAACTTTTGTCGGACCAACTGTTGCTTGTCTTTAATTTCAGCAGCTCAAGAACAATAACAACCTTGTGTATTGCGGCTTGTAGCCCGGGAACAAATGTTTTTCCAAGTCTTCCATCAAGTCATTGAATTTACCAAACTCTCTGTCTCATTATAGTTCCCTTCTGCATCACATAACACCTGATCTAGATTGTCATCGTGTGACTTATCCTCATTAAAATTATAGTCCACAACTGGCATATCATTGTCTCATTCGACGATGTTATAATTACCTTCTTGTATATTCTTCTCTTCACCGTGACTGGTCCAATATGTACACTCCTTTGAATCAAGTGAGATTTAATCTGCGATGAGTTGGTAAATATCTTCAAATTATCACAATTAGTGCATGAGTAGTACATATATTCTATTTTCTTCTTCAACATATCCTGCTCGACCACTCTTCTAAAAGCAGACACGCCATTAATGTACTCTTCACTCACACGGTTCTTAATGTACATCTAGCTTTAGTCCATTTGTACTACGCATGTAACAAATTAGTGTCAAATTGAATTATTAATGCTACAATATAGCTAGCCAGCTTAATACTTACACATAATTGACATTCACCTTATAATAAATTGTCCATATCTAAATTAAGTAGCTAGCTATGTACCATTCATGAAGCAATGTACATATCAAGTAAGAATATATTAAAGTACACTAGGAGTAGTGACTCATTCTTAAATTGGACCAAACTACCAATTAAGCTAGATCTAAACCTAACTATCACTTCTCTTTATTACAAAGCATATAATTAGAAGAAAATATGTACTAACCTCTAATCACCAAGAACAAATAGATCTGCGAGGGCTAGATCTTCAAGTGGTATGCTTTCACCAAACTACCCACAATCGACCGCCTCCTTCAATACAGCGCAATGAAGATAGATTTGTTAGGACCCCGCTGGCTAGCTATTTAATAACGAGGCATATAACAGATACATCCAACCATGAACCATCAGTGGTCTTGTACTATCTTAGACGGTTCTCATTAATAACCGTCTGTGATAATAGAGATTTCACATATAGTTATTATTACGAGCCATATATGATATTTACTTATCACAGACAGTTCGTATTAATAACCATCTGCGAATAAATATCACAGACGGTTTTAAAGTAGAACCGTCTGTGATAAATACGGTTCTAAAACCAAAATTATATACATAAATACAACTTTAGTAATGACTCAGGAGTAAATATGTATTACTTAATTGCATTTTATTGGTTAGTAATGTCATCATGTCGTTATACCGAGACCGGTTACATATATAAAAGAGAGTAAAATGCAAATTCAACTGGTTGATTTTACATATATACGACGCCCAAATAGCGCTGCCAGTCATTTCTTACAAAAGATAACAAAAAGCAGAAACATAATTGCTTCGATGTTTTTTCTAGTGTCGGAGGTAGCATGCAATCTCCGTTTTCAAAACTTCGTAGGCTACATGGTTGGCATTGGACGATTCGGGATCATCAGTGAACGAAGCCTGAAATGCATCCACCAGTGACGCATTCAAGTGTCTCCTAAAAACACTTTGCCCGATTGTGGTTTCTCCTCAGTTCTTTCTCTTGGAATACCACCATCGTCCTTAGCTCCAGTGTGCACCTGCCACCGTGCTCCATTGTGACCCACACAATTCCCGACGAATCTTGCCCTCGACACCTACATCACCTTGCACCATTTTGTCTCCTCTTCAAAACCCCAACTCATTCTTGGTTCACATAGTGCGTTATCGGATCCGTGTCGTCATCTTCATCTCTAGTTGCCGCAGTCATTGACGCACACCTCCTTCTCCGATGAGTGACCAACCACACCATGGTCATTTTTAGCTTCGCCTTGTCCTCCTGAATCTAGACGTGTGCTCCTTTACAACTCTCTCCCTCCGACGTTGATTGTTGCTGTTAAGCTTATCGCCATCACTTCTGTTCACCATTGTTCGGTCATCTCCGACCACCTCCGTTATCACCATCCCCGTCATCGTGTTCATGGTGAGCCCTAGAAGCTTGGTTGCTGCTTGATTTGGCTTGAGCGGAAGATTTTCCAAGCCGTCCCCATCGTCATGCCTAGTGTCACCACTCACCGCTGTGCATTCTCCAGGTGACCATAAGGCCCTACACCAGTGTCTCCAACTCCGCAATGACCCAGTGAAGCCAGCACGCCTCTCCTCCTGGGCCATCCATACCTCCTTCAAGTTTGCCATTGGACCAGTGCCAGCGTTGTTGATTCGCTCCGCCGCTGACCCAGCTCTGGTGAGCTCCAAACTCTAGCACCGTTATCAATAGCTTCACGTGACCTCCTCTCTTTTTATTCCCCAGCTCGCCCATGCCCCTTTGGCCCTCCCTCGCCACTGACGAGCTTGGCCATGGCGCCCAAGTCCGCTCTCTGTTTTGTCTCTCAAACCTATGGGCCCTAGTCATTAGGAAGTATATTAGCACTATTGATGACAGTTAGGATTAGATTAACTTAATTAATATCCTTTAAGTCCATTGAGTCAGTGACATATGGGCCTAGCTGGTTTAAGTATTAGGATTTATATTTAAACCAAAATTTAAGTGTTGTGTCACTCACATATGGATCCCACCTGCTAGTCCTATATGCAAAATAATAAAAATCTAGACCCGTAGGCCCCACCAGTCAGCCTAATGATGCAATAAATTCTAATTTTCCAATAGAAAAATATAAATGAAAATGAAAATATTGCCCAATACTTTTTCTATATTTTTTTGTTTTTCTCTCCCAACAAAACTTTTTGAATGCTCATAACTTTTGCATATAAACTATAATTTGACTCAAACTTGTTTTTAAATTTTTATAAAAGTGTATACTTTTATAATATACATTTTTTTTGAATTTTCTCTCTATTTAAATTTATTTTGTGTTTATTTGTGTTTCTAGGCTTTTCTCGTTAGATACTGACATGCTGGAAATGCTTCAAGATTGATCCATATTAAGAAACAAGTGTTCAATAGCAAGGCAAGCAAACCCCCTTGATCATGTTGCCCCTATATTTCCAAATGCTACGTTGCTTTCATTACAAATATTTTTACATGCTCACTTTGAGTAAATTATTATATTTATCCTTAGAAAATTAGTTATGTCCTATATTGCAATGAAATATTGCTTGGACTTGAATGTTACTAGCTATTGTTATATTGGGGATATTTACTCACTGGTTTAGAATATATTTTAGGAAATTTAGTGATTTGTGTTAGTAAATGCTTAGTCATGCTCATTGTAAATGTTATATAAAATTGATAAGAAAATGTCCAGAATAATTATGTAAACTCGTGAAAAACTTTGTGGCACATTTTGGGCAGAGGGGTTATCTTTGGTATTTTGGTTAGCAAAATAAAACTGAAAAATAATTTAGACTTAAGCGAGTGGTTATTGAGACTGGTGCAATTAGCACGAGATCTGGGTTTGTGGTAGTCATGCCTGAGTCAATTAAGGATCGAACTTTAGTGCCATTAATCTAAACATTCTCGCTACAACCACATGTTCCAAAATGGGATGGACCTGACTGAATAATTTGCAAAGCCTCAACTTTGGTTTCATGTTGTATTGAATGTGGGTGTTGGTTAGATATGTAATTCTCACACTACGTAAAAGGGGGTTTCCGACTGGGTGGATGGAATCCTTTGGTGGTGAAATCTTAGTAGACGGAATCGGATTGGAATGGAGCATTGTAAAGGCTTTGGGATATTCACTTGGTTGCATGCCCATGGAAGTGTGTAATGACTGATATTATAAGTTGATTATCTCATGTGGGTAAAATTGTGTATCCTCTGAAGAATAAGATTTCAATCTATTTGAATAGTCATGTTCTTGGTCATGGACATCGCTTAGTAATTCCACACTTAGTTGGCTTTTATGGTTTCAGTATAGTTTTGAGAAAATGGTATGGGTGGATGGAACCCATACTTAAAAAAGCTTTGGCTCAGTATGGATAGATAGAATCTAAGCTTGAAAGGTTGTTTGGTGTAGGTAATGGATACCTACACTATGCAATTTATGATATGATTAATTATGATTACTTCTATTTATTATAATCCTATGTTTACTTATTGCTTTACAACGCTTTTTGCAATCTAATATTTAATTATAAGTGCAAAATCTTCTTTGAGTAATAAAACAGGATAGAATAGCCTTTCTTGACAAAGCCAAGCATGTAACTAGTATTATTTAATGTAAGTCTTGCAGAGTATATTTTGTATTTACAGTTGCTTGTTGAACACTTTTAGTGAAGACAAAGGCTTGAAGATCGATTTCTTTTCACACCGCAAGCTTTGATGATGATGATGATGACATCGTGTTCTAAGTTTTAATACCCAGTCAGTTGCATGTGACAATGAGGCAAACCACAAGGGCTCCTCATCTCTTTTTTTTGTTCATTCCGCTGCATGTATTTTTATGTGTATGCATTTTGCCAGTCGACTCCATGTGTAAAATTTAGTCATTATGTTTGGCAACTTAATATTATGTCACTCTGTTTTATCCATTCGTGTATGTGATTTAATGTTATTTATATACATACTAATCACTAATCAAGAGACTTGCACGGTAAACATGTGGTGTTCAGAATTAACGTTTTGGATCCAACACGTTACAAGTGCTGGTCAAGAAATTTGATTGGTTGATGCAGGCAGGCATGACGTACAAGTGCTATGGATCAACGGAGCAAGGGTGATCGCAGCGTTGAAGTTCATTGACGTAAAATTT
The DNA here is from genome assembly GCA_017311315.1 of Dendrocalamus latiflorus. Classification (NCBI taxonomy): domain Eukaryota; kingdom Viridiplantae; phylum Streptophyta; class Magnoliopsida; order Poales; family Poaceae; genus Dendrocalamus; species Dendrocalamus latiflorus. The sequence goes on from CM029633.1 coordinate 27,606,356, forward strand.
TTCCAGTTTACAACCAGTGAGCCATGGTCGATCACCAGTCACTACACATGCTCATCGTTTTCCATTTCAGCCTTTATTTTTCGCCTAGTAGTACTGCAATACCTCTAGTAGTACTGGGGTAGTGAAACTTTCGTCCTAGACGCTTATCGTCTATTTGCTCTAGCCTTTCCTCGTGCTTCCCCTTACTTTCTCATTCTTTTTGTCTTCTGACTTATAATATATACTATAGTAAGTAGTATTTAAATAAAATATTTTTTACAGTAAAATCTATTAGTTGATTATAGTAGATATTATAATAGTTTTAGTTATACTAATTAAAATCATATATAACTATCTTTTCATACTCTCTTTTCGAATAAACATAATTTAAAAGCCATAAACGAAAAGGCATTAGAGGCAGATGAAAAGGGGAGATTCATGTTTTTGCCACTCTTAAGATTGGCCAATTACCTCTGTCACTTACATGTGAGACCGCCTAAGTCACTGATAACGGGTCAAGGTGGCAAATCTGTTGCCCCTCACCTCATAAGGGTGGCAAAAACATAAATTTCCCGATGAAAAGATGGCATCCGTCCCACGAGGCCGCGAATAGTTCAGATTTCCGGCAGCTGTAGCTAGAATTGATTAATGGAGATCATAGTACTAATCCCCGTGTGCTCGTAGTACCACTACCTCTTATCCATTGGCTATCCCTTGCAAATTGCAATCCCAGCAACTCTCCTCACGGGTTACAAATAGGATTTGGTTGGGTTAAAGTTAGTGCGCATGCAGTACGTACACGTCCAAATCCTTTTTGTTCTTGGTCTCTTCATCAAAAACTCTTTAAAAAACTATACAAGATGAAGCAGACCCAGCCTAGCTAAAAAGGCATCTTAAGCTCGATGGGCACTGCTTTAGGACTAATCTATTCGTTGTTATATATCCTGTCCATGTGTACAATTTGATGCATTACCAATTTTTTTATCGGTATTTCACATGGCTAACAAAAGCTGAAAGGGTGCACTTGTCGGTGCTGGTCGTATATTCGAGGTGGCATTGTTGACATAAAGCACTCAACTAATTAATAATAATATAAAAGTAGAACAGAAGATATCATATGTATTTTTAAGCTTTCTCTTAACTTTATTACTCTATTGCCCATAGGAATTGTGGCTTATATCTTAAATTTTTGAATTCTGACTGTTCACGAGAGGCAGTACGTAAAAGAAAATAGTTGCATACGATTTTAGCTAGTACACATGAATTCAGTATATTTTTTACTATAATCTTTCTGTTGACCCCGTTTTAAAAACACACCATTTAAAAGCTAGTTACTGTGGTACAAGTCATAAGTTATAAATGAAAAGAAGAGCCTATATAAGTAGAGGTGAGGTGTCTTCATGAGAATAAACCGTATGGTCAACTACGCTAACAAGCCTCATGGACCGACTATCCTTAATGGATATTTGTTTAGGTAAAACGTCAATACAGTCGGACCTTCGTAAACGGTCCGATATACAACAGTGGAGACGGTATACTTGTTGACCACAGCCGAACAGGGTGGGAAGGAAAGAGAAGCTCAAGTGATTAAGAGTAATTAGCAAAAGGTAACTAACCGGGCTGCTCGGTGCTAAATTTTTACCGGTTCGGAGAAAAGGAGGGCGGCTTCTTGCTGCTCGGTCTCTCTATCTACGTACGTGTCAGGTGTGTGTATATGTATGTATATGTATATATATTTATATGTATGTATGTATCAACTCCTCATCGTATAATTAGTGTGTTACAGTTCATCGGATCGATCGGTTCCTCACGTAGGTACGACAGATCCAGAGAGTCGCCGGTCACGGTCTCCTTGCAGATCTCATCATCTAGCTACCGCGCGCACGACTCCTCCATACATGGCGAGCGACCCGACCTACGCAGGCATCTTCCGAGATCGCCCAACTGCCCACGCGGGCTCCGACAGGGCGCATAATGGCCGGGGACCCGGTGGCCGGTGGTCCTGCTAGCCCCTGCCGATCGATCGACCGCTCGCCTACTGGGATTTGCGGCCTTTTTACGGGCAGACTTAAAGCACCCCCGTGACATAAACCGGCCGATTTATGCTTTGCTTAATGGCCCGGACCTACCAAACCTAGCCACGTACACGAACCGTTCGCATGCAGCCACGTACTACGCGCGCGGAACGCTACGAGCCTGTGTGCGTCAGTGCGTGTTTGCGCCTCCGCCGGCGCGCCCGCCCGAGAGCCTGTGACCGTGTGTGCCGTCGTACGTGGTCCAGAGCCTGCTCGCGGCCGGGCGCGGCGTGTGCGTACGGCGTGCCGGGGGGCGTCGCGGTACCGTTCACCGGATCGCGCGGCGCGTGTGTAAGTGTGATTCGTGTTGCGCGGCTGACTTTCGGGCATACTGAGAGGTTTCGGGTGTTTTTTCTTCTTGTGTCCCTGCGCGTCGTGCATGTGGCCGTACGATGCGGTGTTTCTCTTTACGTGCTTGGGATGCAGCACGGCTAGCATCTCGTTGCTTGCTACCTAGATCTCTGCCGCTTGATTTTCAGCTCGGTGATTAAATTTTACAGAGGTAGAAACTACATATACTTAATTGCATGTGTGCAATCAGCGGTGAAGGTTCATCCAAAATATCGAGGGGGAAGGGGATTGGTCTAAAGAGGATTTACAAATACATAGCGACTAAGAGCAACTCCAACAGTTTGCTATCCCTCCTCCCCATCCTTGAACCCATCCCTCCTCCCCATCTTTGGCAACTTGGGAAAATTCCCTCCCAGGCGCGGATATATGCGCGCTCGCCCCGACTCCGCATCGCGACCACGTGCGCCGCCCGGCCTCTTCCCGCGCGCGGCAAGTCTGAGGCTGAGCACGTGAATTGTAGACGGCGGCGGCGATCCTCTGCTTGCCACGCATCGACATCCAGGGAGACCACGCCGCCAGCGGCGATCTATCTGCAGCCGCGCGTCCACATTCAGGTATGGACAATCAGTAAACATTTGGTTTTAGTTTGTGTTTGATACACTACAACACAGACCAATATAAACGGCACATATATTTGCCCTTGTATCTAAGTAAGTGCCTTGGAATGCCACATAGATAACCATGACAGTTATATGTGCCTTTATTTCCTAACGAAAGCCGGCACATGCTATGTGCCGCGATGACAATTCAAGGCACATATATGTGCCCCTGTATTCAAGGATTGCCGGCACATTCTATGTGCGAGGGCGGCGGCGTTTTCCCGTGGCAAAAAAAATTTCGTGAGCCCAATTTTGATTTTGCCAAGTGAATTATGGCAAACAATTGGAGATTGACCTTTTTTTTTCCTTTGCCATAACGTTTGGAGAGTTGCCAAACTCCAAGATTTGGGAAACAAAAAATCCCAAACTGTTGGAGTTGCTCTAAGGGCGGAATCAGACTGAGCCTGAGTCCCGGACTGGATCAGCTGGTTTTAGGCTGATATAGGCTTTCATTCCTAATCTTTCACAACCAAGTCATTATTCTCTATGGGTTTTGGTTTTAAGGCAACGACCATATGAAAGAGGAGACCGCTTGAAGGCACGCATAAATCAGAGTAATACATGGTAGATAATGCAGAAGGGCACATAAATTTGCTTGAGCTTTGAAACTTATTTTAGGAATGCTTTTACGAGGGTATGTATAATGATATAGGCCCTGTTCTTTTCAGCTTTTAAAAGCTACTTTTCGGCTTTTCTACAGTAACTAACTTTTAAATAAAGTATTTTTTTAAGATAGGGTCTACTAGTTAATTATAGTGCATACTTTACTGACTTCATTTATATCGCCAAAAACCGCACATGAGTTTCTGTTACTCTATAATTTCTCGTACAAACAGCCCAAAAGTCATAAGCCGCAGCCAAAAAGAACAGACCCATAAACAACTAGTGTCTATGATACATTCTATGTCGTCGATAACACTAAAGACAGTTCTTACAATGGGTTGTCTTTTTACATATCTCTATAGACAATTTTTTCATATACAATATATATTGTTTTTCGTGTTATAGTGGATTACTGCATGAGCAACGACCCAATTCTTTATGCTTCTCCTCTCTGCCCCATATCATCTCGTGTCCTATATGACAAGGTTTCCAAATAGTTAATGTCACATCATTGTATATAGTCTAAGCTTAGCCACTTGCTATAATGAATGGTATAATTTGGGGTTTTGACTTTCTGAGTACTACTACTATGGCCATATTCTTTTAGGCTACTACTGATGGTTTTTGGTTACGACTGATAACTTTTGGTTATGCTTTTTGATACGGCAGCAGACGGTGAAGATGTGGATGTCGACGGCGCATACAGTTTAGACTCAAGAAGCCATTTAGATAATCCGCTTTAAAAAACATCATATTTATTTAGGCTTTAAGAGAAACTACAAGCCAAAATTCAAAAAGCCAAAAAAAAATACAACCTAATACTTGTGTACACCATCCCCTTTCTATCTCCCCCTAACCCCAAAAACACTAATAACTAGCTTTCAAACAGTATATTTTTAAGGTAAAATTAATAAAAATTATATATGATTTTTTTTGTATATTACCTCTCACGAAGAGACAGAATTTAAAATTTTAAACTATAAATCACCATAAATAACAGCCTTAAAAAATTAAGCGCCAGCAGCACGGCCCCGATGGAAACGCCTCGCCGCCCCCGAAACGGCGGGAGCGGTTGTTACCCCCGTCGCGGGGGAGAAATGGAAATTACTTCTATGTACTCCCACTGACAGCCAGGCCCCAAAGCACCCGATTTTAACTCCCCCTCGCACCCCAGGAGGCAAAGGACGCTTCGCCTTGTCTTCACCGGTTACCGGACAGTCGAGTAGCAGTAACCGGCAGGCAGTAAACAACACCGCCACCATTAGGCAGCGCAGCGCAGACGAGGGAAGGTACAATTTCCGCGATAATAACAACGACGGCGACGCGAGCACCAACCACCCTTAAGTAAGACGCGCGCGGGGCGGGGAAAGGAAGGAGGGGGAGGCAACGGGTCGCGATTAAGCTGTCGCGCGCGGCAGGCAGTGGACTGGTGGATCTAACGCCACTTGCTGCTACGACTTCCCCATCCCTTCCTCTCGCCTCGCCCAGCCCACGCCTCCCTACCCCCTCTCCGCCTCATCGTCATTTTCTCTCTCTCTCTCTCTCGCGAAATTCCCCGAGCATCGCGCGCCGCGCGGCCTCGATCCCCGCGACGGCGGCCAATGTCGACGGCGCGATGAGCGTGGAAGACGAGGTGGTGGGGGAGGAGGAGGGGGAGGAGCTCTTCTACGAGTCGCTCGACCGCATCCTCTCCTCCTCGGGCTCCTCCACCTCGGCCTCGGACGACGACGGCGACCACCCGCGCCGTCGACGCGGGTGCGATGCGGCGGCGGCCGCGGCGCTCGACCTGTGGACCTCCGAGCCGGCGCCCATCCAGGAGCGGCGGCGGCGGCTGCTCCAGCTGATGGGGCTCGGCGGGGACGCTTCCCTCGCGCGGTTCGAGATTGGCCGATCCGCCTCCTACGGCGCCGTGGGCCCACCGGCGGCCTCGCCCATCGCGCGGTCCAGATCGGACGGGGCCGCGCCGGCCTCCGCCGCGAAGCCCCCGCTAGCAGGCGGGCGTTTGCGCTCGATCTCTTCGGACGCATCAGATGCCACGCTGGAGGCCGTCGAGGAGGACCCCAGGTGCTTGATCAGAAATCTCGACGACGGCAGCGAGTTCGTGGTGAGGGAGGAGTTCGGGCTCCGCGAGGTCGGTACGGGGCGGCAGCTCACCGTGGAGGAGTTCGAGCTATTCATCGGCCGCTCCCCTATCGTCCAGGAGCTCATGCGCCGCCAAAGCGTCGCCAACTCCAACTCAAACTCCAATTCCCAAAGTGGCACTTCCACCCCCATGGAGAGGTCCAGCTCCGGCTCAAGCAATGGTGGGGCGCGCTCCAAGCGGCGCAGCAGCTGGCTCCGCAGCATCCACAGTGTAGTTGGCTCCATGGTCACCTACTCCCGTGACCGCCGCAGCAGCGACGAGAAGGACACGTCCTCAGAGAAGGGTGGGCTCCGCTCCAGCTCGGCCACGGATGACAGCCAGGATGGTGTTGCACGCCATGGCCCGGACCGTGTCAAGGTGCGGCAGTACGGGAAGTCATATAAGGAGTTCAGTGGCCTGTTCATGAACCAAGAGATACAGGCACACAACGGGTCCATCTGGAGCATCAAGTTTAGTCCTGATGGGCGGTACCTCGCAAGTGCTGGGGAGGATTGCGTGATCCATGTTTGGGAGGTGTTGGAGTTCGGGAGGATGGGGGAGGAGTCGGAGGTGGAAGAGAATGGGCCCTGCAATCCGTTTGTTACCATGGTATGCAATGAGTCATTGGAGCCTACGTTGGCATCGGCTGCTACAGAGGGCAGCCATTGGGAGAAGAAGCTGCGGGCAAAGGCTCTGCGCAGTCGGAGATCGGCCAGCTCAGACCGATTGATGGTGCCAGGGCATGTGTTTGCACTGTCGGAGAAGCCTGTGATAACATTTGCAGGGCATTCAGAGGATGTGCTTGACCTCTGCTGGTCCAAATCTCAGGTAATGCTCGCATTGCTTTCTAGTCTTTCTTCAATTCCAATGAATGTCATCACTCATCAGACATGATAATAGTCATGGTAATTAGATCTTACCTCATGTAAGTAAAAACGTAAAGCTATGGCACAATTATTAAATTAGGAATATCACCTCATCTAGCATTGTCAAGTTACCATCGGAATCTGGTATTCTGCAATGCACTGGTCTAGTACTAGAAAGGATAAATTGACTGGTTCAGATTTGGGCAATTTGATTTAGAAGCAAAAGCCACAATGTTTGCGCGTGAGTGTTCTTTGGCTTTTGGCAAGTGTGCATTCCCCCTGAAATTCTGTCAGGAGAAAGGTTGCTTGTAATACACCAGTGCAATTGTAACTAGTACCCTCCTCTATCCAAGGGATGTTTCCTCAAGCGTGTAGCTTGCCTGATGTTTTGTGGTGATTTTAGTGTCCTGATTCTCAGCACATCTAGAAAGATCTCTCAGCACCTAAAATATTGAGCTGGTGACAGGTTTTACTATTTGAAGGATATTGCTGTCAAACGATATACATTTTGAATGTCAGTTCACTCAGTTGATCAGTTCCATACTTCCATATAGCTACTAAACTGTTAGGTTAAAGCGATTTTTTCCTTTTCTTTTTTGGGCTGTAAAGCTTCAAAATTGGTACCATAGCTTTTCTCTCCTTTTCTTTTTGTTTTTTCCATCATCAGGTCGAAAGAGGTATTAAGTTTTTCAAGAGATGCTATAGTTGAATAATCAGAATAATTAGCTTTTGGCGTTAACTTGTATTGCTTCGTAGTAACACAAAGCCATCAATTAACAATTTTATATTATTAACATGAGATGAGTAAGTCTTGTTCTAAATAGATTAAATGATGTGATTGTAATATTGGATATAAATGATGCTACAAATGCAGTTTCGAAAAGTGAATAATAAGCGCTAACAAAGTTTGTTGAATGTCAGATTATTGACGGCAGCCTGTGAAGCCTGGATAAGTAAATTTCGCTGTGTTGTTTTGCTGTTTGCATTATCAATTGCACATTTGTCACATTAAGATTTACTTTAGCTTCATTTACTTGGAAAGCCCTTTTTTGTAGCTATTTATCCCATCAGTTTCCTGTATTGAAGCACTTCCGTAGTTGTGCTATTTTAATTTTTTAGCTGTTTTGAGAAAAAAAGGTGGAAAGATGCTAAATAATGTAGTTGAACATCATCGACCACAGGTTACAACATCTCCTTCTACAAGTTATTGTTGTCAAACATTCATAAGAGGCATAAACACAGATGTTCAAAAACTATTGTATGTTGTTTTAAGCGATGAGCACATTACTTGTGTCTTACTGGTCCCCTTATTAGGTGGAATTTTATCAGGATTGCTGTTGGGTTTAATGAAATTAATGTCCATCTAGTACTGACGAAATTAAAGAGAGGTACAAATGGGCATCTTATCATACACCCGGGCAAAAGAAAGAGAGAAAGAAAGCAGGATAAAAGGGGATTTTTTTCCGAGACAGCACTAAAGTAGCTCTAGTTTGTTGCTCCATCACTCTTCTACTTAACTCAGGTCTCTTGATCGTTTATACTCCCTCTGTGCACAAATAGAGGTCGTTATGGGATCTGTCCGGTCAAGTTTTCGAGATTTTGACCATTAAGTTACAACGTATATATATTGACCACATGAAAGATAATGTCATTGGATGTTTCTTGCAAAATGTGTCTTGTATTGGAGACTAAAAAGTAAAAAATGACTTATATTTGTGGACAGATGGAGTACTTTCTTGACATTTCTAGATTGACATTTAGAGTGCCAATTCTGTATGGTGTGCCATTTTAATTTTATTTAGAGTGCCAATTCTGTATGGTGTGCCGTTTTAATTTTAGTTCATCTTGCTTTGTTATTGTTTGAGTATCAAACATTGACATCTCACACATGACAAAAGTTAAGCTGCTTGTGAAAGGTGGATTATCTACCGTACTTTCAACACTCCTGCACAATTTATTCGCAAGACCAAGCTGTTTGTCCATGGTTTAGAAACCTTTACGCCTATTGTCAGGCCCCTGCACTGGAAAACTCTAGGAATCTCTTCTGAGAATCCTAAAAAATTTGGAGCTTCTTCTTCTTGTTCATTTCTAAAGAGTAAATTGCACTGTAGGTCTTTTAGTAGGTCTTTTAAACCTGAATATTAACTTGGTCCCACAACTTCAAATTAGCTTGGCAGATCCTTCAATTTGTAGCCATGAGTCAAGTATATCCATCTAACCATTTTTTTTTTGGTGGAATTGGCTTGGATGGCGTATATCACATTTTAAATTTAGTCGATTCCATCTACAAATGGCAAGATGGTCGTATTTGACTTAATGTTGAAGTTTAGTGCATTCCAAGCTAATTTTGAAGTTCAGGCACCTAGATGAAAACTTTGATGCAAATTTAAGGACCCATAGTGTAATTCACTTATTTATCCTACAATCCAAGCAGGCCCTAAGTGATAATTTTAGGAATGTGTCAGCGTAGTTTATTAAGAGTTTATTGCAGCTACCAGTTATTCGAGTCCCTTAGCTTCATTTTTCAATTGCTGTGCAGTACTTGCTTTCAGCCTCAATGGATAAAACAGTACGGTTGTGGCACATGTCAAGCACTTATTGTTTGAAAACCTTCTCCCACAGTGACTATGGTAAGAACATTGCTTTCAGAAGATCACTTTCTCTCTCCCTCTCCGTGTGGTGTGCGCGCACGCGCACTGACAGCTCTATCCTTAATTTTCTCATATCAATTTCTTGATTCAGTGACTTGCATCCAGTTCAATCCTGTTGATGATAGATACTTCATTAGCGGTTCCTTGGATGAAAAGGTTCGAATCTGGAGTGTACCTAAACGTGAAATTGTTGATTGGATTGATCTACATGAAATGATTACTGCTGCCTGCTATACCCCTGATGGACAGGTTTGACTTCCTATTTCTATAATTGGTCAACAGGGGTTATCGGCTTATCGCACGTTCAGCCTAACACCTCGTTTCCTATTTTTTGAAGGGTGCACTCATTGGCTCCCACAAGGGCAGTTGCCATGTGTACGATACGTCTGGTATCTCTCTCTCATTTACTTGCACTGTTGCACATGCTCCCACAATCTCCCACATTAATGAACCCCCCTTTTCCCCTGAGGGCCTGCTAGTTGGCTAATGTTATCTAAGGCTTGCATTCTAGTAGTATTCTACTGGTGTTGTCCTATTTGACAAACTGAACTTAGACGCTTTTTCATGTCTTACAACCCTAACTTAATTTTTCTTTTTTTTCTTCTGACTAGATAATATGCTTCATTACAAGAAGCAAATTGATCTGCAAAATAAGAAAAAGAAATCCCGGCAGAAGAAAATAACAGGATTTCAGGTGCTTACCCTGAAGCAGCATTTTAAATATGATATGAATTATACTCTGCCAGACTTAATATTTTTTCTGTTTTGCACTGACACTGAATAATAGTTTCTCAAATAGTTTGTCCCAGGGAGTTCTTCAAAGGTCATTATCACATCTGCAGATTCACGAATTCGAGTTGCTGATGGTTTTGAACTAGTTCGCAAGTTTAAAGGTACGTAGTATTGAGCTTATCACTGGTTTGAATCATGTTGCAATCATTTGCTTTTCTATATTTACTCCCTATTACATTGATTGAATGTGACTAGTGAAGATCATTTGTATCTGTCATGTTCTTCCTTTTCAATAGCAGTGCTGGAACTTGTCAGATTCCACTTTCCTGCGATGATTGGTTCTATTGTTTCTATTGGTTCAATAGCTTCCCCCTGTTGATGGGTCTAAGTTCCACATAAGTTGTTTCCCTGTGCATGCCACTCACTGCCTGTTAATAAGAAAAAGAACCTGGACACAAAATTTGTCTTCTATTCTGCTGGCTGGTTTCAATTACTTAGTTTCCGTGTCCTTCTATATTTCAGGATTTCGGAACACCAGCAGCCAAATCTCAGCTTGTTCAGCTGCAAATGGGAGGTATATTATCTCTGCAAGTGAGGATTCCCATGTATATATCTGGAGATACAATGATGAATCTGAACCAAGCAGAAAGAAGGGCATTGCTTCTGTGACAAATACCCACGAACACTTCGACTGCAAGAGCGTGACAGTTGCTGTTGCTTGGCCTTGTACCAGCACCGCAATGACTTCTAGAGCTAACTCCAGGAAGCAAGAGGACCTGGATTGTGTGTCTGAGAATGGCCATATACTTGGATCTGAACCTGCCAAAAAGCATGAGATGCCTGATGTTCAGCACAAGAGCAACGTCAGAAGCAACAATTCAAATCACAATGGTGATAGGGCATCTGCGACTTGGCCTGAAGAGCTCATGACACCAACAAAACAGAGCCCCCGGTCTAATACCAGCCTTCCCAATGATGGAGATCAAGCTCCGAGTCGGTCGGCCTGGGGCTTAGTGATTGTCACAGCAGGCCGCGAGGGTCGAATCAGGACATTTCAAAACTTTGGTTTTCCTGTTGGAGTATAGCATCGGTCTGAATACTCGTATGATGCATTGCCTTGCAGGACTGTAGTTTTGTGTACAGATAGATGGAGATAACGGGTGAGTTGCACAGCATCGAGGGATTGGATTTGGTTGCTCCTTGGTGCGCCTGCTTCAGAGTTCGGAATGTTCGACTAACATATTGTCAGGACTCAGGTACTTGTTGTATGACATTCATTTACCCTAAATTGTACATGAAAGTGAAGCCCTAGAAAGAGTGACGCCGTCCGCTGGTTGGAGTGTGAGTTCTTTCATCCGTCAGCTTCAACCTTGTTCCACCAGGCCCCTTCGCCTTTTCCCATTTTGCGCCTTTCTATTATATATTCTTGTAAAAAAAATATGTGCTACAGAAAAGAGAAAAGCAAAAGAGAGTTACATAGTGTGGTGAAATTGGTTATGTTGGCTCTGCGGTCTCGTGGATTTAGGAAGTGAAAATTTAATTGTTCTGAAGCTTTTACATCATGCCATCGAATGATGGAATGCATTTTCTTTTGCAACTAATTACTCAAATTGTGTCTTAAAATACTTACCATTTGTATCCTGTCTGCCTTAGAGCACTCCCAACAAGCACATTTAGGGTACTACATAGGAAAAACACAAGAACTCAACTACGAAGTAAATATAAAAATTCGATTAAACCGCATGTTAATTTTCCTCCAAAATAATTGCAGAATAGTCCATTTTACAGGAATTCAAAAGGAACTCTCGAGTGAAATTATGTTGTTCCAAATACTTTATGTAAAATTTTCTGTTAGCTTCCAATCCTCTTATAGAGCATTTGGTTTGAGAGATCACCTCATACTTCATGGGTTGGTTCATTATGGGATTATCCTATAAAATTTGGTGAGATGACACCATCTCTCATTTTTTTTACTAATCTTACGCTCTATTTGGTTTGAGGGATTAGACGGTGAATAGATCATCTGATCTTAACTACGAACCAAACTCACTTGTTTGGTTTAAGGAATAAAATGCGTTGGTCAATCACCACCTCATCCTTATAAGCACAAGGTTAGTGTAAAATGAGGAACAGTGCCCTGCTCAAAAGAACTTTTGAGTGACTTATGGCTGAAAAGCACTGTAGCTGGCTGAAAAATACTGTAACTGACGGAGGCTTATTTAGCATAATTAAATTTAAAAAATTAAAAATAGGAAAACACATGTTAGTCCATCACGTATAATGCAAACAAATACGAGAAAAAAAGAACCGGCAAAAAAGCTCAAAAAAGCTAAAAGTAAGAAAAAGACGAAATTTATGAATAGTGCAAAATAAGCTAAAAGCTAAAAGTTCAAGCCGAAACGAGCGAAGCTGCTCATTCGATGGACCAACTCATTCTAGCATGAGGTGGTCTCTTAAACTAAATCTTCCTCCATTCCAATAAGTCTAAGGAGGTCCATTCTTGACTGTAAATTGCAGTAACAGATTCATTTATATGGACTATTTCATTGTGCCTGTCATTGTGGGAGGCAGGTCAGTAGTACTGACACTTTATCCGACGCATCATCAATTAGGTAAGCATTGTTTAGGATGGAAATCGGGAGATAGCAAAAACAATGAAAATCCTGCACGTCTCGAAGGATCTTGTGCGTAAGTATCTAATCTTACGGGCATAAGACTTGTAGCATATCAATATTGTATCTACTTTCAATATAATATTATAAAGTTTGTGTTAGAGCTTTTTTGGGTGTTGTACGGCTTCTCATTATAAATTGTTCAGAAGAAATTCTCTATAAGACTCTGACTAGTCACTTGGGAATCTTCTTTCCCTCATAATCTTCCTAGTAATAAAAAAAGTCAGTGGATTTGCACAGCAAGCATTCTCTTAAAATGTATTGCGAAAAGGATGGCCACTCTCTCATTTCCATGTAGACTTGTAGGAGGTCCAAGTGGCCAACGCCCAACCATAGCAATAGCTCAAGTCAACCACCACCACTGTCCGGCGCACGAAACGTGCAAGCCTAGTGCTCCCGCCCGGAAAAGAAAAGGCAAATAAAAAACAAAACAAAAAAAATCCCAAAGAATTACGTGGTGATAACACCAACGAATCCGCGACCGCACCCTCTCCCCACCAACCAAAATAAATCCCTCTGCTCCTCACCCAACCCGCCCCAATCCGATCAGACGCCTAGGGTTTCACAAGCTTGCCTCCCCCACCTCCCCCCTTCTCGCCTCCATGCGGCCGCCATTGACGCGGTAGCGCACGACCTCCTCCAGATCTGACCAAACCACCCCGCGAATCCTCACCTCACGCGCCGAGTCTGGTCAGACACGGTGAAGAACTCGAACACGATCTGAAGCATCGCGCCTTCGCTAAGACCACGTCACACACATCTACGATCTATTTTCTCCCTGCCTGTTTCTATTTTTTTTTTCGTTTCGGACGCTTCATAAGAACAGATCTGCAAGCGGATTGCAGATCTATCTGTGTGAGAACCAGACCCTTGTTTGTGGACGCGCCGAACGAACTTTTGACCTAAGGATCCGTTTGAGATCTGTTTGTTGCTTTTGTTGGTTTCGAGAGAATGATCAAGTCGATGGTTTTTTACGGGGACACCTCGATCGGGGAGGTGGAGGTGTGGCCCAAGGGCGATACCAACTTGGCCGCGGCGGCGTGGGCGCGAGAGATCCGCGTGGACCGCCTTTCACCGCCCAGCGAGCGGTGCCTGCCGCTCGCCGTGATGCATACCGTGGCAGTCGGCGCCCGCTGCCTCGTCATGGAGTCCAGGCAGCCCACGACCGCCGATGAGCCACCGCCGCCGCTCGTCGCCATGCACGCCGCTTGCCTCAGGGACAACAAGGTATTATAAATTATTCCTGACATAAAAAGAGATACACACACTGTAAACAAAAAAGAACTACTTGAACTGATGGAGGGATCTCTCTAATTTTACATGGACAAGTTTAAGGAATCTTTCTAAATTTACACGGACAAGTTTACGGAATCTTTGTAATTTTACATGGACAGGTTGAAAGAATCGTTTTAATCTTACATGGACAAGTTTACCAGAACATAATCTTAAGCTTTACTGTATGAATAAGTATGTTAATTTTACATGAACAATCACTGTGGGCAAGGATTTTTGACAGGATGTGGACGGATGACTAAGAATGCATTGATATTTGTTCAGTGCTGACGCTGACTCAAAACTTACATGAGGAATCACTTTTACATATATTGCTCTGTGGACTTGAACTTGCTGTTAATTCATTTGTATTATCACATTAATTGAATTTGAACCTGACAATACTGAGACTGACTGAGAAGGCGTCAGGAGTAGAGATTAAAGTTTCAGAAACGAGGCAATCGGTTATTGGATGTTTGAATGCCATAGATAGGTGCTTAGGTGTTGGAACATACAAGTCTGATGGCTTGGGAAAAGGAACTTTTTGTTTGATACTCGTGGACTTTGCATAATTGGCGGTAGCATCACTTGCTAATTGCTAGCATCAGTTCATCACACTAACTGAAATTGAACTTTGATTCCTCATTTCTGATAACAAGCTAAAGAAACATATAAACTTCAACAGGGGCACTCGGGTCTAACACGTTAATTTGCTGTTACTTTCTATTGCTGGTTGATTTTCACTGGAATAAACTTGAAGAGCACCTGTTTTTCGTGCATCATAACTTCATCAAGAAATATTTGATTTTTCATTTTTGCAATTCCATATAATTCTGTATTGAGTAAGCCAGTTGCTCTGTTTTAGAATTCAGGATATACACTACAGCAGATTCAGATTTCATAATTTAGAACCAAAGTTCCAGCCTTTTTGCAGTTTCTTCCACTCCCTTTTCCCTGTCTTGCTTTAATATTATCAAGAATTTAAGATGTAGCTCTTGTGTGCATGGTTAGCGGTAAAACGTATATTAGTTTCCTAGGAACTTAATGCCTTTTGTTCAAAACATCCATCTTCATCTTCATCTTACTCTTTTCTTTTTTAGAAAAAATATATTTATACTGTATATGTTATATTGCACCTTTTAATTGTTTTTGCTTGCAGACTGCAGTTGTTCCGCTAGGAGAGGAAGAATTGCATTTAGTGGCAATGACATCCAGGAGAAACTTGACGAATCATGCATGTTTCTGGGGCTATAAAGTGCGATTTGGTTTGTATAATTCGTGCTTGACTATGTTAAATCTTCGGTGCCTTGGTATCGTGTTTGACCTTGATGAGACATTGATTGTCGCCAATACTACACGGTCTTTTGAGGACAGAATTGATGCATTGCAAAGAAAGCTGAGTAATGAAACTGATCCACAGCGCATAAATGGTATGTTAGCAGAGATCAAGAGGTACCAAGATGATAGGTCTATCCTAAAGCAGTATATAGAAGGTGATCAGGTCTATGACGATGGAAAATTGTATAAAGTGCAACCTGAGGTTGTTCCACCATTGTCTGATAACCATCAACCAATAACACGTCCAGTTATAAGATTACAAGATAAAAACATTATCTTGACAAGAATAAATCCTTCGGTATGTGATTCATTGCTTGATTCATCTTTGCACCTGTTGTTAACAGCATATCTTGATCAGCACATAGATGCACTATAATTCCAGTTTATGTTATGATGTCCTTTTGAGTTATGATGTCTATTTGAATTTTCCTTGTACATCAGGCCTCCTAAGTCTTATATTTGTACTATCTGGAATGCAATGGACCTGTTTCTGAGTAATGTATTGTATTTTGGTTAACTTGAAAGTTTCTAGAATTTGAATGCATTATATATTAGCAAAGCAAAAGGTTCCTACGTTGAGGAATAGCCAGGACAATTTAGTTTTTTATAGAAAAAAAAGTCGTCAAGTCTGTTCTGTCTATATGATGGACCTGCCTGATTTTGGTTGCTGAATTGAGGAGTTTTGTCTTTTTTGTAGATAAGGGATACCAGCGTTCTTGTACGGTTAAGGCCAGCATGGGAGGATCTTCGGAGCTACTTGATTGCAAGAGGCCGCAAGCGTTTTGAGGTCTATGTGTGTACAATGGCTGAGAGAGACTACGCTTTAGAAATGTGGAGGCTTCTTGATCCAGACTCAAGATTGATTAACTCTGTTCAACTTAATGATAGAATGGTGTGTGTAAAGTCTGGTATGTCATTTGTCTTGTTTCTAATAACTACCAAAAGAAACTTAGCATAGTACGATCATTCAAATTTTCTTGAAATCAGAGGCTGTTAAAATAGCAGCTTGAACGTTTTCATTCCCTTTTATGCGCAATATTTGTTGGTTGGTTCTTGTTTCATCCTATTGAAGTTAATATCAAATTTGTTATTTATAGGCTTAAGAAAGTCCTTGCTAAATGTGTTCCATGATGGATCTTGCCATCCTGGAATGGCACTAGTAATTGATGATCGTCTGAAAGTTTGGGATGAGAAAGATCAAACTAGAGTTCATGTGGTTCCTGCATTCACTCCATATTATGCACCTCATGCAGAGGTAAGGGTCATGGTACCCCCCAAAAAAAACTTATTGCATGGTTACTAAAGGATACCCTTCTTCAACCTGCAGGCAAATTGTTCTATACCGGTTCTTTGTGTCGCCAGAAATGTTGCGTGCAATGTTAGGGGGGGTTTCTTCAAGTAAGATTATTATTTTTGTCAATATGATTTCAGTATCACTGTCATGGCAGTCCCCACTGTCAAACTAAGGCTACCCTAGGGTGCTCTGTAGATTTCGTTTCTGTACTTATACCGCAATAATGACTTGTTGAGTTTACGTAGAACTTCATGGTTCAATTGACAGAGACTTTGATGAAGGCCTCTTGCCAAGGATTAGCAATGTTCAGTATGAGGATGAAATAAATGATATCCCATCTGCTCCAGATGTTGGCAATTATTTGATTTCAGAGGTAAGTTTGGTAAAACCTGATTCTTCCATGTTCACTTTTCAGTAATTAATAGTTTTTTCATCTTCATCAGGATGAGAATGTTCCAGTAGTGAATGGAAACAGAGATTCATTGGCTTTTGATGGCATGGCCGATGCTGAGGTCGAGAGGAGAATGAAGGTTTGTGCTCTTTCTGTCTCTGGATGTTTGGTTATGAATTGACAAAATTACGAAAAGAATAATTCATAGCAAGCTGTTATCTTTGTTTAGTAAAACTAAAAACATTTGTACAGTTGCTGAAGAGTGTTTCAGCATATTAACTAACAATATAAGAAATCATTTAACTAACCAAGAGTCTCAGTGGATATAATATTAAGAGATTGAATCTAAACTTGGGCCCTGTTCCAAAATGTTGTAGCTTTTGGCTAAGATGGCACTGTAGTGGCTGTTAGTTTTTCTGAGGTATTTAATTAAAGGAAAATAAAGAAAAATAGGAAAACTGAAAAACATCATTACATCTCCATAGATAATGCGAAGGAAATAGGGGGAAAGGGAAAAAGAAAAAAAAGGAAAAAAAGCCGTGTTAAGAAGCCAACATATTCCAAACGGCTTTTGACTTCCAGAAGCCATCACTGTTTGGAACTAGGCCTTTAGCTTGCTGAACATCTTCCTATATTGTAGCACCACATATCACATAACACAATGATGTTCTAGAATTTTCCACTTTTAGTTTAACCTGGGACCTAACCTAGCTGTGCCGGAAATCAGTTCATAACAAGAGCTCTATTCACTCCACAACTAAGTGGTAGGGATAGCAATAATAATGATTTTTTGCATTTCTTTTTTTCTGTTGCTAAAACAGTGAAGTGGTAATGCATGTGATGTGCATAACATTATAATTTCAGCATGAAGTACTTCTCTCACGAACTACTGCACATTTAGTTGAAACATTTTGTACAGAATATGGCGCACTAAAACAAACTGCCAATGTCTCCACATATTTTTTTACATGTACATCTGTTCTTGAGTTTTGCATCATTTCTTCCTCATATATCCATCTTTAGCTGTTTTCAGGAAGCATCTGGCAATGCTCAAGTTTTCAATCCAACATCGGCTAATTTTGTGATGCCAGTAGCCCCTGGCCAAAATTTTGTTTCATCTTCAGTAGCACCATTAGCCCCACCCCTTGGCATGATGCCTTTGACTAATAATCAGGGTCCACCACCTCCATTCAGCCAACCAGTTGCTCAACCTGGTCTCTCAGATCCACTGCAAGGTTCTCCAGCTAGAGAAGAGGGTGAAGTTCCTGAGTCTGAGTTAGATCCTGACACAAGGAGAAGGCTTCTCATATTACAACACGGTCAAGACACAAGAGATCCTACACCTCCTCTACCAGTAATACCGCCTGTGCAAGTCTCAGTTCCTCCAGTGCAACCTCATGGAAATTGGTTTCCTGTAGACGATGGCATGAACCCAAATAATCTGAACAGGAGTTCAGCAGGATTCCCTTTAGAATCTGATACTATGCTCTATGATAAAAAGCAACCTCCACATTCGTCATTCTTTCATGGTGGGGATAATCCTATTCCCTCTGATAGATTTAGCTATCAGAACCAGAGGTTTCCCTCTCAGGTAGGTGATTCAAACGAAAATTTTGGATTCTCCGCATTTGCTAATAAGGCATATCTATATCACTTGGTGACAAACAT
Source organism: Dendrocalamus latiflorus (assembly GCA_017311315.1). Classification (NCBI taxonomy): domain Eukaryota; kingdom Viridiplantae; phylum Streptophyta; class Magnoliopsida; order Poales; family Poaceae; genus Dendrocalamus; species Dendrocalamus latiflorus. The sequence continues at coordinate 27,624,969 of CM029633.1, forward strand.
TTGCTTGGCTCAGCTACCACATACTGAGGATCACCTGGTGCTTCAGAACCATGCACCTCCAAGATACAGATCCTTTTCTGGTATGTTTGTGTTCTCTTTTTGGAAGAATTCTCCCTATGCTTTTGTGCAAAATTTGCTTATGCTTTTTTAGAAATTCATTGCACTAACAAACAAAACATAAGAAGTTTCCTCAAAATAAAAGAAAATAGACTTTAAAGATTGCTACAGTAACTTTCTGTTTAGGACTTGTTCTGGCATGTTATATTATCTGTATGGCAGTGTGAGTTTGCTGTGCTTTGCTGCTGTTGTGTTAGCGGTAAATTGGCTTGGTCTGTTATGTACTGTGTATAAGGTTATTACGATCTGGACGCCTTTGGTTCACTGCTCCATGTAACACACAATTGTGCTTTAGCTTCCATAAATGGCAATTGCACTCAACTGCCCTGGAATTTCATGGTGTTATTTCAAATTCTCATTGCTGGTATGCATATCAGGTTATCAGTAATTATCTGATGCTGCTAATTCTGCCTTTCCTTTTCCAAACCCCCACTTTGCAGTGCCCTGTGACTACATGTTAGTATAAGGTGCTATCAATTAATCAAATGAACATGCACCTATTTATGCCAATAACATGCTAGGGTCAGATGATTTCATGACAAGTTAATGGTGAACACTGAATACACCGATATGTTATGGCTGTGGACCATAGTTTGCAAGCTCGTACTGTAGCATGGCATATATGAGTCAGAGCTGGCATTCCTTGTAAGAGGTTGTTTCATTGTTTATTTATTTGCCTCTTGTAAACATGAACTAAATTAGTATTTTTCATCATAGGTGACATAATTACGAAAAACATGCAATTTCTTCAAACCAGCTACAAATTTACTTTTGAATTTTGCCAAGTTTAACACAGTATAAATATTATATTATTTTAGGATGTATTATGCTTAACTGTGTTTGCACCGTGAAGGAGAGGAGATAACAACTCGTCATGTTCCCTCAAGTCAGCGAAACAACCAGATAGAATCAGGACAACCCTTTGCGCGATATGCAGGGAGCTCTGCTGGAATACTAGAGGAGATTGCACTGAAGTGTGGATCTAAGGTAGTATTGATCTTTCAATATTGATGATTCAGAGGACTTGTTCTCGTAGTCAATCTTTATTGATGTTTCAGTTGTCTTTAGGTGGAGTATAGGTCAACATTATGTGATACTGCAGAACTACAGTTCTCTATCGAGGTACATTGGAACTTCTGTTCATAATTGGTAAATTCATATTTAGTTTCAATTTTCATATTCGATTTAATCAAACAAGCAAGTTTGTCACTTGAGTTTATTGGAAGGTGTTAAAGTACATGAGGATTTTGGAAAGTAATATTGGTAATAGGATACATGTGAATTTTTGAAGGTAATATTGGTAATAGGATTGCCTACACTGGTAATAATATAACTCGACATAATTCTCTTTGAGAGAGATTAACAACCCTGACCAACAACCGAAATTTACTGCTGTATGCAGTTCTCACTGACTATTTGAAGGGACACTTTTGCTGAAGGAAATGTATTTTGTCTACCTGTAATGCTCCTAAGCTTGTCTTATTTATCTCATTTTCTTGTTTCTCTTACCCCTTATCAGGTTTGGATTGTTGGAGAAAAAGTAGGTGAAGGAATTGGTAGGACAAGGAAAGAAGCACAGCGTCAAGCTGCAGAGATGTCTTTAAGAAGTTTGGCCGGTAAGTTTGTGTTGCATGCTTGCGGTACTCGACTTTCTAGTTTCCTTATCACAAATATTACAGAATGTTTTATGTCATCAATGTTATGGCAACCAAGAATTTTCGTTTTATTTTTTAGATTCTTCACATGTTTACTTGGGGCATAGGATGTGCTACTATTTGGAATTGATTTTTCTGTTTTTCATATTTTCCCGTCAATAGTTTGCCATTAAGTTTCTTTGATGACGACCTCTGGGTAGAGCTTTGATTCATTTAATCTATGAGTTGAAAGCGGTAAAATATCTTGTACTCTTGTAGTACTTTGCACATCTTCTGCAATATTTTTTATGTACACAGTATGCTGTGTTGATTTGATATGTCAAATTTACTTGCAGATAAATACCTGTCGTCTGATCCAAATAAGATGACTGACATGAAAGAAAATGGTTTTGGTAGCAATCCAAACTTTTTTGGGTATCCTGGAAATACCAGGGATGATATGTTGCCAGTTGCAAGTACTTCAGAGGAATCTCGATATATGAAAATGGGCGAGAATAATTCCAGAAAAACAGGGGGTTCTGTTGCTGCCCTCAAAGAACTTGTATGTACATGCCTTCATTATTGGTCGTTTGACTCTCTGCTCTTTTAACTAGTGTATAATAGTGTGAAACCACATTGCAGTGCACGGTTGAGGGATATAACTTAGTTTTTCAAGCTCGGCCATCTCCTCAAGATGGTTTAGTAGGCAAAGAAACTTATGCTCAGGTCAGTCATCAACTTCATTTCTACATGTGTTTATCTTGATATCTGTAATATATTGTACACATTCTTCTATACTACTCAAAGTAAACACGCTGTCATGAAGTTATTTCCTGGGGGGAGTGTCTGGGGTTCCTGTCCTGGTTCACCCTGATGTAGTAGCAGTATTGTTGCAGGCCTTGTAGCATGCCATTTTCTCTTGAGAATCATTGAGGTTGTTGGGCATTTTAATCTCTTGTTGCTTACTAATTATAGAGCTGATCTTATATAGAATATGTTCCTGATATTCACATAATTTGAATTCACTAAATTAGCTGTTTACTAGTTATGCATGATTAAGTACAACAAGACTTAGACATACACTAACATGTGGTGTCAATGTTCTTGATGAAATGAACATTTGTGGCACTGCTTGCTTGATTTATTTACAAAAGTTAGTGTTTGAACAAACAACATGAACTTGTGCAGCATACTTAAGTGTTGCTTGACCTTTGGCTTTTCAGGTAGAAGTTGGTGGGCAAATTCTGGGCAAAGGAGTTGGAATAACATGGGAAGAAGCTAAACTTCAGGTTATAAGCAGCCTCATGATGAAGCAATTGTTTTCCTTTTTTTGCTTTAGATCCCCCCCCCCCCCCCCCCCCCCCAAAAAGGAATCACAAAGTAAATTCAAAGGATATCTATTTTTGCCTTCAACCAAGCAACAAGGAGTTTTTTTCAGTTTGGATATATAACTGAACTTATATTTCACATTTAATTTCTTGTTCCAATCAAACCATTTTTCAAGCATTTTGGAAGTGGAGCCAACTGTTTTGAAGATTGCATTCTTGGTGGCGACCTTAGAGGGCAGTGGATCTCTAAGAAGTTTTGAGTAAATACAGTATCTTTTGTTTGTAGTCGAGGTGTGCCTCGTGAATAAAGGTAGCATAAATACAATTTTTAAACATATAAGGGGATTTTTCTGGATTGGGTGCAGTTGGTTTACAACTTTACATGTTATATATTTGAATTGAATTTTCACATGTTTGTCATTTTGTAGGCTGCTGATGAAGCTCTTGGAACTTTGAGATCCATGCTGGGTCAACTTGCTCAAAAACGGTCTGGTTCTCCAAGGTGATTGTTGGTTAGCCTTTTGCATGCCGTAAATCTGCAACTGTTTGGTTGTTAATAGGAAAAGTACCTTTGTTTTTTATGAACGTGCTTAATAGAACTTTTATCATATATTAGATGGAATTGACTACCATATGTTAGATGGAACTGCGGGTTTTTTTTTCAATTTGGAGATACCAGTTTTGCTAACTAGAAGTTCTATGGTCAACATTTCATTAGATTTTGTTGCTTTAAAAGTATTACTGTAAGTATGTATATTATTAGTCCAACATTTCAGTTCCTGATGTAAGCTATATGTCAATTCATAACTGTGCTTAATTAAGTCCTTTTCAAAGACCCCTTGAGAAGGGAGGAAAGATGAAGTCTTCATGAGCTTGATGATAGGTCCGGCAGCATTAGTGTTGGGTTATTACAGATTAGGCCTAGAGGATGTTAAGGAAAGATTTATGGCGTAGCTTAGCCATGTATGTAAAAATAGAGCGACATGCACAATCGCCGTTCTGATATGGGTGATTTTGGGTAGAAGTTGTAGTATTGCAGCTTTTGCTATGGCCACAGATATTTCCCTATGTCAGACTGGATTTTGGTTACTTCTTGTCTTAGTCTAGTCATATCCATTATGCCTTCTGTTTTTGTATGCTTTAAATATAAGTATTATTTCCGCAGGTCATTGGCACCCAATTTTAATAAGCGCTTCAAGCCAGATTTTCCACGGGTGGTGCAAAGGGTTCCTTATGGTAGATATTCCAGGATTGAAGGCCATGTTCCTTGAGGAGAGTTCCACAAATACGATGTGTCTGGACACGGGACTTTTCAGCTAGATGAGAATTATCAGCTTTGCAGTGCAAATCCTGGCATCTGGTGGACTCCCAAGGCTTTCCTCGGCTGCTGCTGGAAACAACACGGTTTTGTAAGCGCCAAGAAGCATTGTGGTGGCCCAGCCTTCATGCAGATTTTTTGTTTGGGTTTTATTTCACATTACTGGCGTGTTCTAACTCCAATTGGTGCACCATGTTGTTGTAATCCTGGTGGATGGAAATTAAAAGCTTGAATCGGGGGCTTGTGATGATTCAGTTAAAGTTGGTGGATTTGCCACAAATCCGTGGATCGAAGAGCAGAGCTGCAGTTATTTGACATTTCGTTCTTGCTTAGGTTCAGGTGAATGCTGTAGGCGTTTTTAGCTCGGGGGTTGCAGCGGTAGGCAGCCAATTTTGTTGTGGCGGAAATAGTATTAGGCCTACATTTAAATCCTGTGTTAATTAGCTTTTTTAGGCTAGTGGTAGCATGAAATTCAGTAGCTGATGATATTTGTTTATGTTTATCTAGTTATCTTTGTAATTTGTTTGTTACTATTTGCCAAGGATGGAGGTTTCTCTTTGGTGCTGCTATGTAAGATCTCGCTTCAATTTCTTAAATTCTTTCATTGGCAGCCAAGGCAAGCAAAGTTCCGTAAACTAAATTTTATTGTTTTTAGAGGAGTTTTTAACTAAAACCAACGAGTACAGCCAACAGGGGCTATGCGGCGTCTTAATGAAAATAAATTACGAGATGGGTTCGATCTGATGACTTAAATTACAACGCTTAGTGCTTTGTCACTACAGTACATCATCTTTTCCTGCTAGTGGATCTGTAAATCATCAGTCGGCATGGAAACCAAGAATTTTAAAGGTAGATGAGACTGAGGGGCTGGGAGTGTGAATGATCTCTGAAGTTTCAGGCTTATTAATCAGCACGACTACAAGCAAATCGTAGACACGAGTACAATCAGATTCTGGAGTTTGAATGGGGCAAATCTAGGTGCTAGCTCTTCCTATTTCTGTTTGCGAATCACACTTCCACTTACGAGAAATTCTATTGCAAGTTGTGTTTGCACACCTCTATTGTGTACTATTGCAAAAATGCTAATTCGCGGATACTCTAGTTAAAGAATAGCAGGCAGTTGAAAGTTGAAATTATATTCAGTTGAAAGCTGTTAAAATATATGGTTGTGAAAAGTGTATACTCTTTCTGTGAATTCAACTCTAATGCTACAAAAACATTTCTCCAAAACATACATTTTTGTCATTTTAAAACTTCGTGGAGCCTGTTTAAAAGTGTAACTTGCTACAACATTCAGTAGAATTACGTACAAACTTTCAGCAGTTACCACTTTCCAAACTAGCAGATGCTCACAGATTAGCACCGTACTTTCTAAACTAACGGCCGGACCTCTGCATATTATCATTCGTCTTCTACTGTTATTCAGGAACTGACGTAGCCAAATATGTTGGCTTGACGCAAACTGGTGTGCTGGATTTGAAACTTCCTCCAAAGCAAGGTTCCAAAATCCGGAACCAAAAGAAATCCTAGCCAGCGGCTGGTAACGGTAACCGGTCGGTTATCGGAAAAACCGGTCACAATTTAAAAATCAAAATTTAAATTTTGGGATATTTTGAAACCGGTAATCTGAAAAACCTACCGGTTACCGAAAATACTGGAAAAACCGGCTAAAATTTAAAAATAAAAAATTGACACCGAACGGTTTTTTCGGTTATCAATCTTCATCGGTAAAAACGGTAACTGACGGTTACCGGCTGATAACTAGTAGGATTTTGAATTGCTCCCAAAAACCTTAACCAGGTCCAACATTTCGCACCCTGCCACCTCATCATATACCAGCCAAGCGCGGACGCGGCAAGCGAGCAACCGGAGGAGTGGAGTGCCACGGCCGCCGGACAATGCCGCCACGCATGCGTTCCACTTGCACAGATCGGCGTCAGCGGGAGCACACCGCGGCGGGGTCATCAGCTACCGCTTTCACACGCATACAAGGACCTGTGAGCGCATTGCTGGTATAAACGGCCATTGCAATATCTTTCGTCAGCGAGACGAACAAGCGCGAACTATGCACATCACAAGGAAAAAAAAAATTGAAATGCAGCACATCACACGCGGTAACCTGAAAGATCGTGTGTCTGTACCTTATCAAGCACGCTCTACCACTTGTACTACCTGTCTACCTCGGAATGACTTCGCTGTATGTGATCGAGGCAGAATGTGTAGTGGTGGTTGTTGCCGTCGGCCATCTCGCCTTGGGGCGAAAGAGCCGACGAATTCACGCCTGGACGGACGGCTCGATTGGTCCACAGAAAAGATTAAACTTATAAAAATAGGAGTTTCCGTGTTAAATTTTTAAAAATAGCTGCAATACCGTTTATGCCCTATTTGTTTAGGCTTTTCTTTCGGTTTAAATGCAAAAAAACCAAATCCTAAACAAGAGGCTTTTCAACTGAGCTTTTGAAAAACCTAAAAAACTGACCATAACTAAAAGCCATAATCAGTCTTGCAAAGTTTCTTTGGCTTTTGTGAAATAAAAATAACAATTTGCCGCTAAACTTCGTCACCCACGAAATGCCACTGATATAAATATGCAACCATTCAGATGTTTCGCTCAGGGCTTCACCCTCCCCATGTCCCCTCCTGAACCGAATCGCCTCAAAGGGGATTACGTTTCGTAGTAACCCGCAACCCCATCGGCCATCCCGCAACCCTGCTGACAACCCACAACCCTACCGGCCATCCACCGACCCGGCTGGCCTCTCGTGACCTCGCCGGCGACCTCGCAGTCCTCCTCCCTGTCCGCAACTCCGCCATCCTCCCATGATCCACATGCTCCCGTCGGCCAACGCCGTTGATGCTGCAGACCCCCTCTCCGTCCCCAGTGGCGCCGGCTAAGAGCAGTAAACCGGTTGGTATTGATCCACTCGATCTGTCCATAAACGAAAAAAATTGTAAGCTCATCATATGGCAAAGCTAGTGCATCGCTAAATACGAAAAATGGATAACATACGTACCTGGAACTGTGAAAGCCACCACATGGGCAGACCATGCTTCTGTCGCGCTAGGAAGATGTGGTACGCTACCGCAGCCTTGAGTAGAAGAACCCCCTCAAACCTGCCCAGTAGGTCGTCACGCTAGTTGGTAGGCGCATCCGATGAGGTAGCCTCTCCCGCGATAGGTAGGCGGAGCAGCATCACGACGTCCTGCAGAATGGGAGGCCATCTTCCCAAATTGGAGGTGAAAGGTATGCGTTTCGAGCCACCACCGTCTAGCAGAGCTGTTAGCAATGACCGGTCAAATGAGAACTGTCGTGACTGCTCAGGGCTGGCCTGGACCTCCCCGTCCTCCTCGACAGGAGCGCCATCCTCATCGGTGGCCTCTACCATCTATGCAAGAGGTAGAAGGCCGGCATTGCTCAGTCGTGCTTTTGCAGCCTGCAAAGCAGGAAGAAGTACATAGTAGAAATATCGTAACAAGATGTGTCATAGTTTGTACACAAATCTGTCTTTCCAGCGTGGGTCTAGTCTCCAAGCCCGTTGGGGTGTGCACGTACGGACCACCCCTAACTAGTTTGCCTTGTCCCTACCCTCAGGATGGGGGACACGACGACTCACGTGATGCTGCACGTTGACGTGCCGATCCAGCAGGCCGAAAGGCAAGTCCAAACCACCAGGGTCGTGAGCCATACATGCAAATCAATTTGAAGTTTTAGGGTATTATGGTTTTATGGTTTATAGTTTCAGAGGTTTAGGATTTAGGGTTTATGCAACTATTTACAACTATTAGCAATATGCAACGTACCCGACACAACTGCACTATTTACAATTATTAACAATACGCAACGTACCCGACACAACTGCACGTATAATGATTTTAGTTGCTAACCTACCATAGTTTCAAAAGTACAACTATTAACAACTAAATTGGTGTTAGTTTTACGATTACACTATTTACAACTATTAACAATATGTGACGTACCAAATATAACTACACATCTAATAATTTTAATTTCTAACCTAGCTTAGTTTCAAAACTATATATATAATAATTTTAGTTGCTATCCTACCATATTTCGAAAGTAAATCTATAAAAAAATACAAAGGACTCACCGCCATCGATGCGCACATCTTTCCTACTCTCTTCCCCTCCCTCTCCTCTCCTTTCCTCCTCCTCCTCTCCTCCCTCCTCCTCTCCCCTCTTCTCTTCCGCCTTTCTTTTTGTCCTCTCCTTCTCTCCTCTCCTTCTCTTCTCCCTTTCTCCCCTTACTCTCTCTCGGCCGAAATGCGAAATGAGCGTAGGTACTCGGCCGGCCGCACACGCGAGGCAATATACCCCTAGTTGTCCAATGGTTGGGCGACTTGGTCACGTGTCGCCCAACGGTTGGACGACTAGACTAAGTCGTCCAACCATGAAATAACATATGGTCAAAACTGTAAAAAAAATAAAAACAATTATAATACTATAATTCATAATAAAAAAGACTATTTTAAAAAAAATTATGTAAATGTCAATCTTGATAGGCTTGATGCATTACTTGAAATTTGAAATACATCCTTCCATCCAACAAAATAATTTACCAATTTGTACTAGTTAGTGTAAAATGCTAATGTGCTTTGTTTGATTATTTGGGTGAAGGGGATGATCTACAGATAAAACTTTAAAATGACTAGTTACGTACCCGTGCGTTGCAATGGAACTCATTGAATATATAGAGAATCGTGCTATAGAAGAGAGTTGCTCTGATCGATTGGAAAGTGAAGAATTGTGAGAAGTTGAATGAATAGAGCGGTTGGAGGAGAATGAATGTACAACCACCAACTTATTCTTTTATACTAGCTGAATACCCGTGCGTTGCTACGGATTTAAAAAAATTTAGAACATATTTGTATACACGTTCCAACAAATTTTCCCACCCGTAGTTTTAGAACATGTAGAATGATAAAGTTTAAAATCCGTAGAAGAGGTCAGGTAGAAGAGGAGGTGGGAGATGGTAATTGTTGGTGGAAGTGGAGAGGATGGGTAGTTAGATATAAGAGAGATGGAGAGGGATGTTAGATAGATAGTCAAGATTTCAGTATTTAGATCAGACGGTTGAGAAGGGAGGAAGGAGAACACACCAACTACCAACTCAAACTTATTAATTCTTTTATAATAGTAATGATATGAACACAAGGTACCTACAGTTACATGGTCAAGCAACGGCACAGCTAACCTAACAGTTGCTAACATGCCTCCATTTTGCTTCACTTTTCATTTTTTTTTCTTGATCTTTAATAGTTGTATCGACTTTTAGTTTAAACTTTAAATCTGTTTAAACATTGTTTTCATTTTGATTTAACGACTTGTGTTCCCTTCCACATTAGTGGCACTCGATCTAAAATATCTAAGGCAGGTTCTTGCACAGTGGCCCTGTACACAGACCTTGGTTGTAGGTTCCTACTGAACTTTCACATTCATGAAGTAGAAATAGGTATCTTAATTACTCTGAGAGGCCATGTGATTAGCATCACTCAGTAGGCTTACGCAGCTCCTGTCTGGTGGGGCCACCGGCGGACCCAGGGCCCGGCGACCCTGGGCTCCTGCCCGGGCTCATCTTCCTGTGCTAACTGGAGCTCGTAGTCGTATGCTTCGTAGCTAGGAATTAGCATGTATTTTTCCTGTTAAGTTTTACTTTATAGATCCATGTGATCTTGTGAACATGTGCTACGATATGATTCTAGTTAAAACTAATGTGGTTGTCATATTTTGCTTGTATTATGATCTATGTTTCTGAGCGCTTGTTATTTAGACTTTATTCTTCGCCCAGGCTCGTCAAATTCTCTGGGTCCGCTACCAGGTGGGCCAATGGGTTGCACATAGTCAGTGATTTCTGTCCATAAATTATTTACTGTCCTCTTTATCAATGAATTTAGAAAATTGGATAGCAAGTGCTTCCTTCAAACCAGTTCCATTCTCACTCTTTGAATATGTCAAATTAGGTAGCTCTAGTTTTGTCGATCTTTGCTTCTGGTTATCAACCCTGGCTCTTCTACTGATTGCTTTGATGCGAGCTCCTAAATAACGCTTTTGATCAGAAGAATGCTTTGCTATTTTGATTTTTGTGCAGTTTGCGATGAACTTATGCTTGGGATACCTCATTTTGCCTTGTGGATTGGAATTGTAGCACTAGTTTGCATTGTGTTGACATCACTGGCACCACATTTTCTGCCGCTGCACAAGTTACTTAACTATGAAGCTATAGAATTGAGGGACTGAGCTCTCATGAGTCATGATAGACGAAATGTGCTGCAGGATATAGATGTTCAATTTTGCAGAGTAGGCTAGTGTACATGCATCTTGTTCCCCACCCACCCCCCACCAGTGGCGGAGGGGGGGGGGGGGGGGGGTTGGCACCCCCAACGATCCACTGGATGCAGCCCAGCCCCCCCACTGGATGCAGCATTACGAATGAACACTCGATGGTTATTATGCACGCGCAAGCGACAGAACAGCACTACTACATGGACGGACAAGGATATCTGACTATTAGTTTTATCAACTCGTTTGTCGTTTCTACTCCTTCCTCACAATCACCTGAGTTTATTTCCTACCAGATGAATATAAGGGAAACCAGATTTTTGTGTGACAATTTCAGTTTTTTTCCTAACAATGGTATCGAAGAATTCTTCGTTTGTCTGATTTTCAGCTCATGGTTTTTAATTTAGGGTATCTTTTGTGCATGGTTTAATTTGCGACGAACATGAGATAACAAAATCACTTGCGACGAAGGAGTTGGTTTGGTTCCTGGTAAGCACTCCTGGAAAATTTAGTCAGAAACTGAAGATTAATGGCCATCTAACAAACATACCATCTTTCTTTACAGGCTTCTGCTTTGCTGGCTCTTACTGTCTATGTTATATACAGGCTTCTAGTAGAAACCTTCTTGTTAGTTTGCTTTATTCTTGTAGCGACCCTAATATTAATTCTACTAATTACTACTGTGACTTGATATGAACTGATATTTTCTGCCGTTGCTTTGAAAACCTTTTGTTCATACAGCAGTTAGTCTATACGGTTAGTAATGATGATATTTTCTGCCGCAAAGATTAGTAATGATGATATTATTAAGGCCTATGATCTTGCTGGTAGTTGTAGAGCTAAGTTTAAGTTAATAGAGATGTAATTTTCTTTGCATTATAATTTGCGAAACATATTACTTTGATAGTCTGATATGTGACTATTGGATCGGTAAATCCGGCATGGTTCATTGGTTCTACTCTACTTGTTGTCCATATTGCCCCTCCATATCTAATTCCTGGCTCCGCCTCTGCCCCCCACCGAAACAGATGCAGCTATACACGCATCTGATGGTGATTGTTGTACCTTAGAGCTTAATGCTAGATATTTTCATCCGATCCTGTACCATTGGCTCAGCGATGAACATCAGATGCATTTTATTCTTGTGATATAACAGGGTACCTTCCGAGTTTCGCATCCTGTCTTTCTTGCAGTTGCAGTACCATCATATTTGATCATCTTGTGGCAAAGTTAAGTAGTTAACACTCGTACAGACATGCAAGAACATGGCTATGCATCATCCATGGTCATATAATCCGAAGCTAGTGGCTCTCTCAGCTGTCCTGTAAACACATGCAACCTGTAAAGAGAAAAAATTCAAAAAATTATAGGAAATTAAGAAAAAATTTGTAGAAAATTAAGAAAAAATTCAGAAAAATTATATACATTATTAATCATCAAGATAATTATTTTCAATGACATAATGAGCTTTATTAACTTGTTAAATTACATGAGATGGCTGCCTCGTTAAAACTTTACCAAGTAAAATCTCAACTTGAGAAAACCTTAGTAAATAAAAAAGAGTACAGTCTAAAAGCTCACTAGTGACTACATCTCATGAAAAATATTGAAAATCCTATTCATTGCTATCTAGATATAAATTCTCAAAAGATTCTTCTAAGTCTCTATTCTCTGTAGTATGTTGAAGTCTTGATTCAGTTTGTTCTTAGTCTTTGATGGTCAGAAGGATTTCGACCATCCCATTCAAGAGACTTGTCCGTCGCTCTTCGGTTATTCTTCCAGATAGACTGAAGACTGACTCTGATGAGACTATAGAGACAGAAATAGTCAATATATCCCGCGCTAATATGGATAGCGCTAGACATGTTACTTTCTGGGTTTGCTACCATGAGAAGATGTTCAACTCTTGCTCGAAGCTGATGCTATCACTGTTGAGATAGCTTGATAGATCTCCAATGTTTTGTCGCTTTCCTCCTCCTGACTGATATGCATCTGCACCTGCACGAGAATCTCTAGAGGAAAAACTAAAAAGTTTGGCCTATTGCATAGTCCCCCTGGAGGTGTTAGGAGCTACCGGGGTTTTTTCAAATGCATGAACCCAAACTTATTTTCGTATTTCTCATATACCCCATATAATTTATCCTAAATTACTCTATAGTATGTACAATAATCTAAACCGGTAGCATCACTTAAAATTGTAATACATATATAAATCCTTGGAGTTTAGCCCTAGGATCCAAAATAAAGGCAAATGCATATAAAATAGAAATTTCCCTCCAATATTTTAAAAACTTAGTTTTCATGGCAACTACAGCATCCCGTAGTACAGGATCATTTTCAAAAACTTTAAGGTGAGTGGCAATTTCAAGAATGTTATGAACAATTAGAGAAGAGATTGGATAGTATACTTCAGAAAGACAAAGTGTAGCTTTATGAAAAAGTTCTAAAAAAGAAAATATTTTTTTACCAACGACTCAATCATCCTCAGTAAGTTCAGGGTCTATAACTTGGATTCTACTGGAGGAGTTACGAGATTGATGACCTTGGGTGTGAAGGAAAACAGATCAGGTGCTATTATATGGCAATATATATTTAAGCATAAGGTAAGTAAAGTTCCATCTAATAGGCATGTCTAAGCCAAATTTTCTAGGACGGGCGTTCATTGCTATGCAAAAGCTCTTATATGCGGCTATTCGTTGGTTATAACAATTAATATATGAAATTGCATCTCTAAAAGAATCAATATAAGTATTTAATCTTTTTAAACCAGATTTAACAATAAGATTAATAATATGACAAGTACAACGTTGATGCAGTAAAAAGATTGTGCATAAGTATTAAACAAAGGAGTAAGAATTTTCATAGTCTTAGTGTTTGCAGCCGCATTATCTAAAGTTATAGAAAAAATCTTATCCGTGAGGTCAAAATCTTCTACAACTTTAATAATACATTTTGCAATATTTTCAGAAGTATGTGAAACATTAATTAATTTAAATCCTATAATTCTTTTTTTCATTACCCAATCATCATTAACATAATGAGCAACAACACTAATATAATCCTCCCTAGCCCTACCACTCCATATGTCTGATGTCAAAGCAATAGAAAAATGTACAGATATGAAATATTTCTTTCATTTTTTCATTACAATTGTTATAATATTTAATTAAATCTCTAATTATGGTTTGGCTAGATACAACACTAAATCGTGGGTTATGAACAATCCTAATATATTTTTGAAAAGTATAAGACTCACAAAAATTTAAAGGTAATCTTGAGAAGTAATTAATCTACAAAGAGATTCCTGGACTACTTTTTGGTTGTACTTCCAAGTACGTACCAAGCCATCGGGGTTATATTGTAGCTGCGTTTGATGCATTTGTATTCCTTGCCTTGTTTTGCAGCTTGCAGCATGCTGTTGTAGGTGACCTGTCCCACCTGAAGAATTTGCAGACAATTCATTATCAAAAATTTTAGAAATAGCATACCCCGCTGAATTTCCCTCATCGTCGGTCTTGAATTTCTTGTCGAAATCATTCCAGACTCCTAATGTAGTAGCTCATGTTCTTTTTGTATCCGTACTATGGGTTGTGGATTCACTTGTTGAGCCAGCAGAAGATGGATCGATTAGACCTTGCGCCACAAGGGTCGTTGCTTCTTCTGGCTCTCTAGTTTGCTGTGGATGTGGACCTTCCGCGGATGGATATCCTTCTTGAAAGGATTGCATATCCTCCGCCGAGAGCCCGAATTCGGAGAGTTGAAAATCGTAGTTCATAATTTAATTAACTGCAAATTGAAATAGTAAAGGACAATTAACTTACTATTGAATCAACAAATAATAGCAAAAAAAATTAAAATAAGACAACACTATTACCTCTTTTGCAGCTCTCAGAAAATTCTTTGAAGATTTTTGAAATTTCTGAATTTCACACGAATTTTTCACTAATTTTGCTAAATTTGCACAGACACTAACGGATTTTTCACAGGTAAACAGAGAGACGAGAGTCAGGTTTGAGGCGTGGAGAATGGAGGCCGGACGCCCTCCTATTATAGAAAAAAATCAATATTTTTTGAATTTTCTACTATTTTTCGAATTTTTACACTTAAACGACAAAAAACGGCTATATTCGATGGGCCGGACCGTGCCATGCCAACATGGCCCGTTTACGCCTGTTGCCAATCGGGCCGGGCCGAGCCAAGCTATGCCGACACTGCCTACGACCATAAACGGGCTGTACCATACCAGCCCACTGTGCCGCTCTCTCAGTTCAAATACGGCATGGTCCACTGATCCTTACCGATACGGTTCACGCAGGGGCGGACTCACAGGGTATGCCGGGTGGGCCACGGCATACCCTGGGGCCCAGCCGCAGCCTAAGGTAACCGGCGCCAGTCGCGTGAGTCAGGAGCATCCCGATTCCCCGAATCCCGTCTGATAAATGCTGTGCTCACGGACTCACGGTTCGGCTGGGCCTGCCGCACGCGATCACGTCCTCCGGTCTTCGCGCCGCGAGCCCGCGAATCGCGTGACGCCGTCACCCGCAAGGCGCCAAGCCGCAAGCGATCGGGAAGGCGCGTCTTCAGTCTTCACGTTGCCGTGACGCCGTCAGCCGCGCGCAAGGCGCAAGCGATCGCCGATCGGGACTTCTCACTTCGCCGCGTCTTGCCGTCTTCGTGTCGCCGTGACGCCGTGCGGCCGTGACGGCCGTTCCGAACTTCCGATTGGGAATCCCAGTTGAGTTGCGGTCTTGCGGAGGTAAGGATCCTGATAGATTATTCAACTATAAAGTATAAATCTAGGCTATATAGAATTGTCAATTTCTGGTTCTGGTGGAACCGTACCACTGAGATTATTAGAATTGAGTTTTAATTCAAGTTCCCTATAGCCAAAATCTTGAGATATATCTCTCTTGTTGAATATTGTTGGAGTTTCTTGTAAGCGTCATGGCATGCTTCGAAATGTTAGGCTTGAGAATATCAAGAAAGCACTTGATTGCGGTGAACTTGAATCTGGGAGTGGATTAAATCAAGAGATGGGTTTGCCTAGGCCTGGTGAGACTCGATGGGACTCTCATTACAAAACTGTATGCAACATCATTATTATGTATTCCACAATTCATGATGTACTCATAGATCTTGGTGATGATATTGCACATAAGGCCGATTGGACAAAAATACATTTTGTGCTTGGAGCATTTGAGACCTTTGAGTTTGTTTTCTTTGCACACTTAATGTTTGTTATTCTTGGATACACAAATGAATTATCCGAGTGTTTGCAAAGAAGGGAGCAAGATATTCTTAATGCAATCTCACTTGTTAATGTGGCAAAGAACAGAATGCAACAATTGAGATCTGATGGTTGGGATAAGTTCCTTGAGAGGGTCACTTCGTTTTGTGATAAACATAGTGTTGAAGTTCCTGCTATGGACGGTGATTATGTGCCTTATGGGAAATCAGCAAGGTACGCTCGTGCTCGAAACCAAACAAATGATGATCACTTCAGAAGAGAAGTATATATTGGTGTCATTGATCAAATTAGCCAAGAGCTTGATAATCGGTTTGATGAGGTTAATATGGAGTTGCTCTCTTGTATGTCGGCCTTCAATCCTTCCAACTCATTTGCTTCTTTCAATGCACAGAAGGTACGTAGACTAGCTGAGTTCTACCCTAAAGAGTTCTCGAGCAATTATTTGCTAAAACTTAAATTGCAACTTGGTAATTATATTGATGACATGAGACAAGCTGATAGCTTCAAAGATCTAGACAATCTTGTTGATCTCTCAGTTAAGCTTGTTGAAACAAAGAGGCATAAAGTGTATCATATGGTTTACATGCTTCTCAAATTGGTTTTGCTTCTACCAGTGGCAACAGCAAGTGTTGAAAGGGTATTTTCTGCAATGGTTTTAGTGAAAACAAAGTTAAGAAATAAGATGGGTGATAGTTTTTTGGATGATTGTCTAGTCACATTCATTGAGCGAGATATTTTCTTTGAAGTGGATGAAAATGATATAATCGAGACTTTCATGTCCTTTAGAAAGCGTAGGCCAAAAAAGTCAGACAAATAGTATTGTAAGTCTCTTTTATGTATATTTAAGACTATTGGTATAGTGTTTGAACCATTTATATTGTAATTTGTACAAGTTTTCAATTTAATCCTTAAATTTAAGACTTATCATATTATTTAGTGCCTGTTTACTGAATTACGGTGCAAATTTTACAATTATTTACCGAATTGGCAAATAATTTTACTGAATTGTATATAAAAATTTTGGTGCGGTATACCTTTTGGTAAAATGTTGGGTCCGCCGCTGGGTTCACGAGCTAAACGAATAGTACTGTGCTAAGAATAGAATTTTGGACGTTTCTAGCACTGTTGATACCCAAAATTCCAAAAATAGCCGCGTTGAAAACATAATTCCAAAAATAGCCCCCAAACGACCGCACGATTAACGGCAACGCGACACGTGTCCAGTGGTGCGGCCGGGGAGCGCACCACACCTGAGTGGTGCGGTCCCCGACCGCACCACACCCCCGCCGTCACGTCAGGCCAGTGGTGCGCCCCCTGGGCGCACGACACCGCGAGTGGTGCGGCCCCAGAGCGCACCACTCGGCTGTCCCTCCCCTGGCGCCATTTTCCTCCAGTCCCATCCCACCGAAAGCACTGAATTCGCCCGATTCCCTCGCCCCGTGCTGCATGCAGCCGATTCCCTCGCATTTCTTTATTTCTTACATGCGATGTGTCGAAGCTGGAGAGCCGGCCCCTACTCCGAACGCAGTGTATCTCGCGATACAAAGGGAGAGCCTGCGTTGGAAGACTTCAATCTTTTTGCATTTGTGGTAGACAGAGAAGCAGCAAGCAAGAGAGAGCGGAAGAGAGGGAGCTGATAGCGAAGGCAAGAAGAGCGGAAAACACAGGATTTGGAGTAATTTTGGAAGGGATCTGAATTTTTCGCAAGTGAGAAAGTTGTAGATCGTCTCGTGAGCTTCAAGAAGAGGTAAATATCATCTCAATGCATCTGTAATTTAATCATAGTGATTAGCCTGTAATTAGCGTAAACGTTCTGTAAACGTTCTCCATATGTCTATATTTTATGTAATTATCGTGTTATATTTTATAATTTATGTGAAGAAATTATGCGTTGTTGTTGTCCACTGTAATGTTAAAAGTTGTTTGTGGTTGTAGTGTATTCGATTTATTTGAAAAAATGTTTGTAGTTGTAGCATATTGTATTTTATATTTTATGTAAAGAATTTTTGTACTGCTGTTGTGAACCGTAACCTAAAAATACGCTAACTGGATTTTAGCTAGATTTCATTGATGTCATTGTGAAGCACTCTGGTAGTCGAAAGGGCTACTTGCGTAGGTTTTATTTGTATTAATATTTAGTCATTCTTGTAGCAAAAATCACTCAAGGATAGTAGATCTTGGTATGCATGCATATTTGTGAGAGCTTGCTTCCATGAATTAAAGATTATGGAAAAAAAATACGGAAAGCACACTGCTAGTAGGTACTGTTTTTATTGTCATGTACTCATTGTTGTAGCCAAAATCACTGAATAATATTAGATCTTGTTGTGCATGTTCGAGAGAGCGTGCTTCCACAAATGAAAGATTAGAGAAAAAATGTAGATGTTTAATTTACGTAAGAATTAAGAAGTTAAAAATGATGAGAATTGAGTGGTTGGTTGGTTAATTAAGTAGAACAATAATAATAGAAATTAGGAGAGAAATTTGGAGAAATTGTAATTTATGTATCGCATAGATTAAGGCACTCCGTAAATTAATTAAAAATTACATTTGCAAATAAAAAAGAACCATTCATATTTGTATGGGATAGTTAGAACAACGAAATTGAGATGAAAATATTACGGTTGTATCTGCTAGGCGGTAGCTACGTGTTGTGTGATGGTACAGTTGTTGCCTGTGATATATACTAAGAGGGTTCAGTTTGGGCTTATGTTAGGTACGCCATGGGTGACATCCAAGACTTGTTCGTGTTCTATGGAAGTGGTCTCGTACGGGACGGGCCGTACGGGGCAGACCTGAATAATTGTGACCGGACTGTGATCCGGGCACGCAATCTGAACACCATGAGCCTGTTGGAGCTACGGAGATGCGTGCGTTTCGGATTCGATCGGGACACCGCAAGGAACAAATTACGGATCGAGGCAGTGTATGCCACAGTTGGAGGTGCTGCAGGGGATACAATGTGGCAACTTATAAAGGTGACGAGCGACGCTTCATGGGCGAACTACATGGAGGTCGTGTGCAACCCAGACGCATTGATATATGCCAGGCCAATGGTGTATGTTCAATTCGTGGAGAGGACAGAATCATCCGCTATGGGTGGCTCTAGTGGTGCTGGCGGAGATGTAGAGCGTGCATTACTCTCCGGCGGTCATGAAGATGCTGATGAAGGAGAAGGAGGCTATGAGTCAATAGGAGATGGGGACCTGCGGAGGCGCGCGGAGAATTTTCAGCCGAACGAAGGTGCCAAGAGGTGGTGGGCCGCGCGTGTTGACTGTCACGAGTACCTTGAGAACCAGGTGCAGGAAAGTGAGGAGGAGGACGATGTGGAAACAGAGAGTTCAGGAGAGGAGGAAGAAGGGGAACCTACAGCGGGAGGTGTGGTAGGTGGTGTTGTAACCACGGAGGGTGCGTACGTGCCGTCCAGATTGGACGACATCGCAGCGGAATCCCTAGTTCTGCCACGGGCGGAGGAGGCAGAGTGGGGATTCAATGAAGGCAGACTCGTTGTAGGGCAGAGCTTCCGTAACAAGAGTGCTGCACAGCAAGCTATTGCCACGTACGCCGTCAACATCAGTCGGACATATCGGGTGCACAGGTCCAACCCTGACACCTACATTGTGAAGTGTGTGGACGGCTCCTGCCCTGGCAAGGTCCGTGCGCAGCGGTTCAGAGGCGCTGCCACGGACTTCCGGATAACGGTGCTGAATGATCACACTTGTGAGCTTGCGGCGCCACTACATAAGCACCGCAACATGACGTCGTCATATGTTGGAGAGGTGATAAGGCATCTTGTGGTTGCAAATGTATCCATTACTCCCAAGGTTCTCATGGCGGAGGTAGCGAACACGGTGGGGTTTGCTGTGAGCTACAAGAAGGTGTGGCGGGGGAAACAGAAGGTACTGCGGAGTATGTTCGGGACATATGAGGAGGCATATGATCTGGTCCCGAGATTGTTGTGTCAGATTGCAGCAGCAAACCCAGGCACGTTCATTAACAAGTGCGAGCGGGTTCATGAGACGGAAGGGCCGAATTGTTTTGTGCTTGACAGAGTGTTCTGGGCCTTCCATCAGGCAATAGAAGGCTTCAAGTGGTGCCGTCCAGTGCTAACGATGGACGGCACATTCCTATCTGGCAAATACAAGGGTACAATCCTGACCGCGGTTGCAGCAGACGCAAATGACCAGTTACTCCCAGTGGCATTTGCAATAGTAGAGAATGAGAGTACGGAAAGCTGGCTGTGGTTCCTTGTCAATGTGAAGCAGGCCGTTGTACAAGATCGGCCCGATGTGTGTGTTATCTCAGACCGCAATGCGGGCTTGCTGTCTGCAATGCGAACGATGCAGAACGGGACACAGCCTCCGTACCAGTGGAATGACATGAAGAACCGGTGGTGCATGAGGCATCTTGCGGCAAACTTCCACAGAAGGTTCCATAGCAAGGAACTAATGAAGATGTTTAAAAAACTTTGTATGCAGAACCAGAAGACGAAGTTCAATGCCCTGTGGAGCCACCTTGATCAGGAGACCAGCAGGCATGTCAGGCGTCTTGAGCAGGCTGAAGCGGGGGCCGTGGAGGGAGGCTCCACGAGACTTGGGGAGTTCACACAATGGGTGCAGTCCAATGCACCTAACCTGGAGATGTGGTCTCTACTGCATGACACCGGCGGAGCAAGGTACGGAATCATGACGACAAACATGTCCGAGGTGTACAATGGTGTTCTAAAGGGCGTGAGATCCCTACCTATCACTGCAATCGTTGAAGAGACCTGGAACCGTTCAATAGGATACTTTGTCAATAGAGCCATGATGGCGAAGCGGCATATGGACGAAGGCAAAGAATTCTCCGAGGTAGCGCGGGCCTACATGGACAAGAAGATGGAGAAGGCTCGTTCGCATATTGCTCAGACCATGGATGGCTTACGGAGGAAGTTTGAGGTTCGTCTCAGACAGAGGTACATGATGGGGCAGGCTAGAGGGGATCGTAAGCAGGTGTGCACGATTGCTGACAGAGCGTCTTGCACATGCAACAAGCCGGAGCTTCTACACAAGCCATGCTCCCACGTGTACGCGGCATGCGCGTTATGGAACCAGGCGCCCACGCATTACATCTCAAGGTACTATGACATGAAGCACCTGTTTGAAACCTGGAGCACGGAGTTCCATTCGTACGGGGTGGACATGCATTATAGGGAGCTCTGGCCAGGGCAGATCAAGTGGGTGCCGAACGATGCACTGAAGCACGTCGCCCGTGGGCGAAGACAGAGCCGTCGCATTCGTAACGACATGGATGATAGCCAGCGTGGGGATCAGGTTCGGCGGCCGAAGTGCAGACTATGCAAGACGGTTGGCCATTCATTTAGGCAGTGCCCAAACAGGCCGACATCAAGTAACGCTCCATAGTATGCAGCACATGGACTGTCATTGTGCACTGCTGCTTCCGTGTTTTGTAACTATAGCCGGTCTTTGTTGTGATGCGAGCACAGGATCGTGCATCCTGTAACCTATGCTGAATGTATCTGACCAAATTATTTCCGTGTACAATTTGTTTGAGTCATTTCTTGCAGATTATGTTATGTTGTGACTTATTCGATATTTCGTTATCATTTGTTGTCGTTCGATGCAGATTGCGTTTGTTCATGTTTTGTTGTCATTTATTTCACGATGTATTATCATTACGTACACATTATGTATGTTGCATATTCTCATGACACTGCGTACTGACTTGTTTTTAATCATCGGCAGGAGATGGCGTACGAGTTGCTTGAGGCCCGTTGGGATGACCGCCACCGATGCACCGCGTGGGCATCAATGCCTGATGGCCCTCCGTGTTTCGTCCTTAGGGGCCCCCGAGAGCACTGGCCTCTAGACGAGCGATACATCCCGCTGCTGCGAGACACCGGTCTTTTGCCCCTTGCTCGCATGCTGGATGTTCCGTATTCGTTGCAGTTCGATGCGGCGTTGCTGTCCGCACTCGTGGATCGTTGGAGACCGGAGACTCACACCTTCCACTTCCGGTGGGGCGAGATGACTATTACACTTCAGGACGTGTCCATGCTGACAGGTCTACCCATCCGTGGTGCAGCAGTAGTGCCACCCCCCAGGGCGGCGCATTGGAAGGCCGCCTTGGGTGCCCGATTCGGTATCCCGATCCCAGACAACATGTCTGGTGTGCCACACTCGTGGCTACGAGAGTTCATGACCTGCCCTGAGGACGCTCATGAGGGGGTCGTGCGGACGCACCTCATGGCATACATTCTTTTTTTGTTCGGATGGGTCTTGTTTCCTACGACCACTGGAGTCTCCGTGCATCCGACGTACATACACCTTGCTGAGTCCTTGGCGGATGCCTTGCCCGGCGAGGTGCCGCAGTACAGCTGGGGATCAGCAGTCCTTAGTGCCACGTACCGAGGCTTGTGTGATGCCTGTCAGCGTACTGAGGCCAGCGAGCCGGTCTTGGCGGCGTGCTATGTGCTCCTGCAGTACTGGTCTTGGGAGCACTTCACGGTTGGGAGGCCTAAGATCGAGAGGCCCGTGCACCCTTACGACCTCGTCCCGGAGTTGTACGGTCTGGCTGGTGGCGATGACCCCATAGATGGGCCGACTATGGGGACTCGTTGGACACATGGTCAGCTGCGGTGGGCTAAGGACAGAGCGAGGCGTGTGTACCCAGATTTCCATGACGATTTCGAGCGGCTTCCTGACAACGACATAGTCTGGTTCCCATGGGATGCAGGGTTCATTCAGCTCATTGCCCCCTACGGGTTGTCATCTCAGTGCCACCAAGACCACACGTACTGGTTGACGACCTGTCACCTCGTCTTCGCGCACTTCGTCGAACCGTACAACCCGCAGAGAGTGATGAGGCAGTTTCACCTCCACCAGCACGTGCCACCCCTCGCAGGACGGGCACTACTACCGAAGGCCCACCGGTAAGCCATTGCACGGTACCTGTACGCAAGGTAGTAATGTGTTGATAATACTAATTGTACAATATGTGCACTAACTTGCAGGCAAACAAGAAGAGGGCACCATGGTGACGACTGGACAGCCACACAGCGGCCGTGGACAGACCTGTGGCGTGACTCAGCGAGCACAGAGGTTGTGGCCGAGACTAGGCCACACGACATCGCCACATACGGTGTGTACCTAGAGTGGTACATTCCACGCACCCGCAGCAAGATTACTCGGCCTGCCCCACCCCGTCCTTCAGAGGTCGCGCACGAAGATGCCATACAGGCCGGCCCAGACCGTCATCGAGCAGCACGTCTTGACGAGGCGGTACGTGCACCTGCAGTACGTTTGTACTCATTGTTTCTTTACGTACAGTGCGTTTTAACTCATTTGCTGTTTACGTACAGTGCGAGCATATGCGTCGTGCTGAGAACGAGGCTTTTCAGATGCTGCAGCGTGGGGAGGGCGGCAACCGGGTTCTTGCTTCGGCGCGTAGCATCTTCAATGACCTCAGGAATGCGATCAAGGCCATGAGCTGTAGTCAGCACCGGGATGATGTCCATGCACGACGCGTCCGCAGAGAGCAGCCTTCAGCGCCGCCGTCGGCACCACCTTCAGCACGTCCGTCGCTGTACGGTGGTCGTCCATCGCAGTCCGGCGGTCGTCCGTCGCAGTCCGGCGCACGTCCGTCGATGTCCGGCGGTCGTCCGTCGCTGTCCGGCGGTCGTCCATCGCTGTCCGGCGGTCGTCCGTCGCTGTCCGGAGGTCATCCCAGCTGCGCTCCCTCGTCCTCACAGCCTTTTGGACCAGCGGTACGACATTTGCCATCAGTTCGTTTGTCCACTCGATTGCCATTTATTCGTAACACACGTTTTCCTTGCAGCAGTTGCGAAGGGATAGCACGTTGCTACAGCCGTCGTCATCCCGGAGGGCGGCGGACGAGCGTACAGATAGCGACCCTGAGACACCCCAGCAGATAGTGACATATGCGCCTGGCGGTCAGTCCACCCGAGCAGACACGCAACGGCAGTACGAGTGGTTCGGGCAGACGTACCAAGGTTACACGGCGCAGGAGTACATGGGTGAATTCGCAGCGTCATCGTCATTCCAACAGCCGTATGCACCGGTATGTACGCATGTAGTGAACATACCACATGATACAAATAATGATTATAAACTTTTTTGTATTTTCCATTGCAGGACGTAGACCCCTCCGCCGATTGGCTGAGCTCTATTATAGGCCAGCAGTCGGCACTCCCCACAGAGATGTACCCACCACCGCCTCCGACGCAGACCTCGCAGTACGACCTTCGAGATGCACCGCGCTCCCCTAGCAGGTTCACCTTCTCGGAGGATCAGATACGTCGTCCGAGGCGGCGGCGACGAGATGATAAATGAATTTTTGTAATTGGGCTGTTGTAATTTTTGTGATGTTTTTCAAGTGCTTGATGTTTTGATGTTCAAATATGGTTTCCAGTATAAAAGGGTTGTTCTAAGTTCTTTGATTTACTACGCCATACAACCAACTGAGAGATGACAACACCGTACAACCCACATAATATGAAGGCCTCAGGCAATGACAACACGAAACAACACATACATTGCACGTACATGAAATGTAGCAAGTATTACAACCACCAACACACGAACGAACAAAACGACTAAAATACATCACAACCGTACTTAACACATTACCAAAATAACTTGACGACAACATAGCATAAAACATTAGCAACATACACGAGGAGAACCTCCAGCACTACAACTTGAGGATAACAATAATCACAAGAAACAAAATAGCACACAACATTAAATTTATCTTCCACTCGAGTCTGTCCAAACGATGCCGCATCCCGACGGGGTCGCAACCCCCCACGACAACTCTGTCATGGCGAACATTGGCAGTCCTATTGCCCATTTCATCCTCCCACACCCAGAATTGGCAACCACCATGAGCTTCCTGCGATTCCATGACAAGAAATTTTTTAAACATACCACCACGATTTCAATGAACCCGAAACAATCTGACTCACCGAGTGATGGGGGCACTTGTAGTAGTGTCGCCCAGGATTCGTGGCCGTCTGTGATGTCCTACGTCTAACCAAGGTGTTGCAATTTGGGCACATCACCGTCTGTGCCCATGAAGACGTGCTGAGCTGACTCATTGCCTAGTCTGGGGGAGTGAGCACGAAAGAAAACTACACTGCTTGTGAACAACTAACTCAGGAGGTGACTGATAACATGGCAAGGGAGTATGTGAGGGATGGCTCCGTTTTATAGGCTGTCTGGGGGGGCAGCCTCACGCACAAAGAACACAGACAGCACAATTCATACACGCACATAAAGGGGCACCTTTGCTTAGTGATATGACAAAACGGGCCAGCTTTCCGCAGTGACATGACAAAAGATGCCAGCTTTGCGCAGAGACAAGACATAACGGGCAGCTTTACTCAGTGAGATGACAAAAGATGCCAGCTTTGGGCAGAGACATGACATAACGGGGCAGCTTTGCTCAGTGAGATGACAAAAGATGCCAGCTTTGCGCAGAGACAAGACATAACGGGCAGCTTTACTCAGTGAGATGACAAAAGATGTCAGCTTTGGGCAGAGACATGACATAACGGGGCAGCTTTGCTCAGTGAGATGACAAAAGATGCCAGCTTTGCGCAGAGACAAGACATAACGGGCAGCTTTACTCAGTGAGATGACAAAAGATGCCAGCTTTGCGCAGTGACATGATAAAACGGGGCAGCTTTGCTCAGTGAGATGACAAAAGATGCCAGCTTTGCCCAGAGACAAGACATAACGGGCAGCTTTAGTCAGTGAGATGACAAAAGATGCCAGCTTTGCGCAGTGACATGATAAAACGGGGACCTTTTTCAGTGATACCGCAGCACTCCCATCTTTACTCACTGCTACCACCACGCGGACCAGCTTTAGACGTACGAGTAGAGACCAAAACAGCCCCTATAAATTCGTATGCATTCCATTTCCCAGCGAACATTGCCCATCCAAACCCCATACTACATCGCGCTTCCCTCACCCTCACCCAACCGGGATGGACAAAGGCAAGAAGAAACAATGGGACAAGATGGTGAAGGATTGGAAGGAGACCCGTGACATAGCACGGTCAGCTGCGGCCCGCGATGCCGCAAGCGATGAGAAAATAAGGGCGATACAGGCCCGGGTAGAACAAGCCCATCGTGCTACGATGAAAGGTCCCCCCCCAGAGCGCCCCCGTAGCAACAACCCAATCCCGGACGTCCCCACCGAGCGTTCGCCACAACTACCACCTGAGGGGGAGACACCTCCCCTTTGTTGGTGCGGGGACGTGTGCAAGTTCTTCAAGTCTAAGCACCGCATCAGTTTAGGTATGCGTTACTGGGGTTGCGCAAACTACTCCAGTGACTACCCCAACCGCCGCTTTGACACCGCAACCTATCGGCAGCCGGTAACGACCACATGCACCATTTTCCCCTACCTTGTCTCCTTCACAGCACGCACTAACAATATCTCCAATGTATTTACAGTCTCCGGAGCCCCTGTGTGGCTACCGCAAATGGATCGATCTTGAGATCCACCCTGAGGACCAATGGACCCTTGACTTCGAGGAGTGGAATGTCACAAAGGAGAAGGAGTTGCTGCAGGAGGAGCGCCGCAAGCACGAGCACACCCTGCGTATACAGCGCGAGACGCAAGCTCATCTTGAAGCGTGCACGCGTACGGAGCGGGAGGCTCGCGAGATGGAGCGCGAGAGAAAGAGGGAAATTGCGGCTAAGGCAAAAGAGGCCGGAGAGGAGTTCAATGCCGAGCGGGCAAGGAAGGGAAAGTGGCCCCGGTCCACACAGTAGGTCGTACGAGCAGTTGGGTGGGTTAGTCGCATATCATGCTATATGTTATGCATGTAATAAAAATCTACGCGGCATGTTACTCCCAACTGTATTATGAAGTTTAATATCTCGTATTTTCGCATTCCATGATGTAATAGACCTAGCAAGTTATTTCCCCTAAGGCATGCATGTTAGGACTATTGGTGGAATTCTGAACATTAGAAGTACAGAGTTCCACACATGCCACATGCCACTGGTCACATCACTTACCGCTTTATGTATCGAATCGTTCCTAAAAAAATGTACCCAAATTTTTTATGCATCTACAACTTACATTGAAGATAAACTTCTATTACAACTTTATCTTATGTTTACGCAGTTTATAACTACAAAATTGACAAAACATACAAACATGACGCGGATTGCAAACCCTTAAAACATACCAAACCCTAAAAGTCACTTACCACTTTATATATCGATCGTTGTACGCACAATCGTTCCTAAAAAATTTTTACCCAAATTTTTTATGCATCTACAACATATAATCAACATAAACTTGTTTTAAAATTTTTCAAATTTTTTTCTGATTCACAACTACAAAATTAACAAAACTTATAATCATACATGTTCAATATCACTTTCCTTCATTTCCTCCAATTGTTCATATCACATTTGTGCTCGAAAATTTTTTCTTTAAATTGCTTCCAATAAAACAATATACCATGATCGAAATTTATTATTGTCACTTCAACACATTTTTCACGGTCAGCAATATAGGAAAATCACAAAAACACTAATCGTTACTTCACACATATTTCGTTCGTACTCTACCAACCAATATTTTTAATTTTCAAAATTGCACAACTAATTACACATCCAGAATAGTGGACTCCACTTCAAATTCATATTTTTTCACACATCATTTCATATATATACATAAATTTTTATTTAAAAAATTATCTTTACAAATGCATACAAAAATAACTTGAATTAAAATTCTACCCGTGCAAACCCTAACCGGGGGGGTGGGACCCACGGCGGAGTGGTGCGGTGTGGTGCCGCACCATTAGGGGAGTGGTGCGGTGCGGCACCGCACCATCTACGTGGCATGTACGGCGGGGGTGTGGTGCGGTCGGGGACCGCACCACTCAGGTGTGGTGCGCTCCCCGGCCGCACCACTGGACACGTGTCGCGTTGCCGTTAATCGTGCGGTCGTTTGGGGGCTATTTTTGGAATTGTGTTTTCAACGCGGCTATTTTTGGAATTTTGGGTATCAACAGTGCTAGAAACGTCCAAAATTCCTAAGAATAGACCTACAGTTTCAGACCATGAACCAGCACGACAAGATCCGGCCAATTGGCCACCTCTAATCCCGAGCGCACGTGCTAGTGCTTCTTCCCTCCGCCTCCCCGGAATAGGAAAATTAGCCTCCTATCTTTGGAGGCGGCCCATCCTATCCGGGAAAATCGGAGCCCCAGCCACCAAATCAATCAAAACGGCGAGCCGTTGCAACAGATTGACGCGCTATCCCCGTCCTGTCCCGGCATTGCCGCTGTCTCCGGGGTGGAGGTGGACGGCGCCGTTGTTGTTGGAGCCTGCGGCTGCGGGGGGCAAGTAATGGGCGCGGCGGGGGGTGGCCGGGGGGAGGAGGAGGGGGTGATAGCGACGGACTTCTTCTGGTCGTACACGGACGAGCCGCACGCGTCGCGGCGCCGGGAGATCCTGGCCAAGTACCCCCAGATCAAGGAGCTCTTCGGCCCGGACCCGCTGGCCTTCCTCAAGGTGCCGTCGCGATCTGTTTCTTGCTACGCATCTCTGTTTATAGCAACCAGTATTATCTCATTGAATTTTGATGCAATGTGTTTTCCTATTGCTAAATGATGTGCTCTTCTTGGTGTTTTTGCTTTGGCGTAGAAGGATTTTTTTTCGTCTCATCGTTGTGTTGCTTTCGACAAGTTTGGATCTAGTGTTGCTTTCGATTCGTCAAAGCTGAATCTTCCCTAATCTCTGAATGAAACAGTTCTTTTACCTCGTATACAATGGATTCGGGTGTTATATTATGCTTGCATGCGCTTTTTCCCCCCTTGCTTTTTGATCAGGCGTTGCCGGGTTTCACTTCCCTGTATGCTACGCTTTTGGCTCTGACGATTTCTTCATGGGTTTGTGTGTTTCTACTTTTGCAACCTCTCGTGCCTCTGTTCTATTGCTTCGCATCCTTAATTCTACCGTTCGCGTGCAGTTCAGTTTAGTGCAATCTTCCATTTTTAAAGATCGGTAGTTACATTTCCTTCTGTAGATAAGGTAGTGTGATTGCAGTGCTTTAGTCATGTCACTCTCAATGACGTTTAGTTTAGGATATACAGTCAAAAATTCAATCGTCTTTTGGTGATAGAATGAATATATGCTTTAAGTTCCACGGCTATCTCCAGGTATTCTAGAGAAAAAAAACTAGCCACTAACTTGGTAGATCAAGCCATTCCGTCGGATTGCTACAGTTGATTATGTGTAGCCTATGCTCAGATGCTAATTAAGCAGTTCTATTGGCCTCAGAAATCTGCAGAATCTTTGTTGCTGGATGAAATAGCTGCCACATATTATTAGTCACTGACTCACTTCCTTCAAAGGCATTCATAGATCTGGACCACCAAATTTTTCTAGTTACTGCCCCAACCTAAATGTAGTGTGGTTTCCAGTTGTATTGCTCCAATGCACCGTTTAAGCAGGAGTAAAATTCCCTATTTCAAAAAACAAGTCTAATTTTAAATCTCCAGCATGATCCCAATATAGCTCATGCTGTTAATATAGGCACCAAGCGCCATGTTAGCGTATTATCATTGGCACAATTTTGGGCCATAAATGAAGAGAGTAACACTCATTACATCTCTGTTTGAATCTTGTACTAAGTAGTAGGTGCGCTTAGTAGCATAATGCTCTGTCCTCTGGGGGGCTTTTAAGCTCCAGACTCTCCATGGTGTCGAATTCCATGATTTCATGGGTTTGTGGTGAGTTTGAGATGGCTGAGGAACCCAAACTGTTGCACTAACATATGACCCAATTTTGTATAAAGAGCAACCTGGACACTAAACTCACTCATCCAAGGTACTGTTGCTTTGATTTTGCAAGAACCAGGTTATCTTGTCCTCTGCTTCATATGCAAAATAGGTGCACTCTCCTATCTCATATTCCCATGGTTCCATTGGCACTGGCCTTCCAATATCTCACTTTGGGTGCCATACCTCCCCTGGAAATTTGAAACAACTGTGATCTTATGAAATTGATTGTACAATATTAACTTATCCATTCAAAATGTATCTTATGATCTTTGTTTAAAGCATTCTTATATCATTTGGTTGCTGCTTATGTAATTTCAATTCGTCACAACTTTGTTGCAGATCACGGCAGTTGTCTCGCTTCAGCTATGGACTGCCACGTTCCTCCAAGATGCTGGCTGGTCGAAGATGCTGACAGTTGCATATTTTTTCGGCTCCTTTCTGAACCACAATCTTTTCCTTGCAATCCACGAGCTCAGCCACAACCTTGCATTCACAACCCCATCCTACAACCGCTGGTTAGGTATATTTGCTAACCTCCCCATTGGTGTTCCCATGTCCATTACATTCCAGAAGTACCACTTGGAGCACCACCGTTTCCAAGGTGTTGATGGAATTGATATGGATATCCCCAGCCAGGCAGAGGCACATGCCGTAAAGAATGCCTTAAGCAAATCTATCTGGGTTGTGTTGCAGCTCTTCTTCTGTGCTCTCAGACCACTGTTTCTCAAGCCGAAACCTCCTGGCTTGTGGGAATTTACTAATCTAGTAATCCAGATTGTGCTTGATGCCAGCATGATGTACTTCTTTGGTTGGAAATCACTCGCTTATCTGATACTGTCAACATTTGTTGGTGGTGGCATGCATCCTATGGCGGGCCACTTCATCTCAGAGCACTATGTCTTCAATCCAGACCAGGAGACTTATTCATATTATGGGCCTCTGAATCTGATGACATGGCATGTGGGATACCACAATGAGCACCATGATTTCCCGAGAATTCCAGGAACCAGGCTGCACAAGGTAAGGGAAATCGCACCAGAGTACTACAACAACTTGAAATCGTATAAATCTTGGAGCCAGGTGATATACATGTACATCATGGACCAGACCGTTGGTCCATTCAGCCGGATGAAGAGAAAGTTACCCAAAAAAGATTCATAGATGTATGCTTTTAGAGTACTTTGTTTCGGATGACATTTTCTGTGCGCATCTGGTCATTTGAGTGATTAACATGGAGGTGTTGGGCTTGTATTTAGTGGGAAACATTACTCGATATTACCTTATTACTAATTCATTTTGTTTCAACCAAACCAGACACCGCCTTTGTGTTGTACCATTGTAACCATGGCACCAATTGAAAATTATGCAAGTTCAGATGATGCCACCGTTGTAGTTCATCAACTATGTATTGTACTTGAAAGTGGAATAGAGAAGTTTCCAGCCACATTTAGTTGCTACAAGTTGCTCTTCTGCTTTATTAAGGAGAACTTATACTGGCTAAATGCTCTTGATTTCATTCCAATCAGGTGAGTTCCTTGTACTGTATGATGCTATGGTGCTACTATGTTCAGCCCATCCATGTATGCTCATCTAAAATCAGATTGTTTGAAATTATTCTAACAAATGCCAATCAGTTGCTGACTTGCATCTTAAAGTTCATCAACATGGGTCTGTTTTTTTTTTTTTTTGCTGGAGCTTATGGCTTTTAGCCGCGGCTTATGACTTTTGGGCTGTTTGTGCGAAAGATTATAGAGTAACAGAAACTCACATACGGCTTTTGCCGATATAAATAAAGTCGGTAAAGTATATACTATAATTAACTAGTATATCCTATCTTAAAAAGATATTTTGTTTAAAAGTTAGTTACTGTAGAAAAGTCGAAAAATAACTTTTAAAAGCTAAAAAGAACATGGATATATTGGGCCTGTTCTTTAAGTCAAAAGCCGGCAGCTTTTAGCTTTTACTACAGTACTTAACTTTCAAACGAAATATTTTCTCAAGACGGGATCTATAAGTTAAACGATCTACACGTTAAAAGCCCAACATCTGTACCAGCTAAAATCGCAGGTGAGTATCTGTCTCTCCGTAATCTGTACCGTAAACAGCCAAAATTCAAAAATTTCAGCTAAAAGCCATAAGCCGCAGCCGAAAAGAATAGGCCTATTGTCCACAGTTCCAATTACTCCAGTGAAATGATTTTTGTGTTCGTTGTTTTGTATGAGTATCGCCTACCCAAGAATGTTCACAAGAAATAGGGAACGACAAATATGCTTGTTGGCCTCTTTCTAGCTGCACTTTTCCCTTCCCGGAGTGAAGTTATCATGCCAAGCAGACGCGAAGAAAGCGAAATACACGAGTCAAGGAAGTAAACCAAATCATTTGCCGTGTCTTGCTCGAGCTTTCGGGCCTGTTGTTTTTACTGCAGCTTATAATTTTTGATTGAAATTTTTGAATTTTAGCTATTTATGGTACAGATTACAGAGAGATCGATACTCACTTGTGATTTTGGCTGGTACAGATATTGAGTTTTTAACGTGTACTATATTTAACTTGTAAACCCCATCTTGAGAAAAATACTCCATTTAAAATTAAGTAATGTAACAGTTGCGAAAAGCCGGCTACACGCCTTTCATGTTTCTGAATGGATGCACCAGAATCACATCAAATCGTAGTGATTCGCAGTCCCAGCGTCACGTTATTTGTACTGAACTTCAGTGGGAGTTCATTGATGTTGACTTTCAAGGGCAACGCGCAATCACACCAGAAGTACTTCCCTGACTCGCGCTTGAATAACCCAGTGTACCAGGGGCACGGATCTATCCCACCAGGGAAATTTAACTTTTTGCCACCCTTAAGAATATTACCTATCCAAATGCCATCCTTATCATTACATTCAACAATTTGCCACTCTTAACATGTGCTTAACTAATTTTTTTGCCACTTTCAAGCCCACGAAACGCCATGTCAGCGCCTCCCCGCCCCGCTGGCCCGCCATGTCAGCGCCTCCCCGCCCCGCTCGCCGCGCGCGCCTCCCCGCTCGCCGGCGCTGCCTCCGCCTCCGCCTCCGTCCCCGCGCCGTCGGAGAGCACGAGGCGCGCGGGCGGCGGCGCGGGGACGGAGGCGGAGGCGGCGCCGGCGAGCGGGGCGGGGAGGCGCTGACATGGCGGGCCAGCGGGGCGGGGAGGCGCTGACATGGCGCTTCGTGGGCTCGAAAGTGGCAAAAAATTAGTCAAGCACATGTTAAGAGTGGCAAATTGTTGAATGCAACGATAAGGATGACATTTGGATAGGTGACATTTTTAAGGGTGGCAAAAAGTTAAATTTCCCATCCCACTGAGTTCGGCTTATATAAACTAACTTATAACTTTTTTAGAATTATAACTGATTTATTTTATATCGTAATTATTAATAGTTTTTAGCGTAATTACATTAAAAAAATATGTAGTTTTTTACAGACAATGTAAACAAATACAGAAAACAAAAGAAAAAACTAAAAAGATCAAAAAATTTAAAAAAAAAGTAAAATTAAGAAATAATGAACTAGAAGTCAAAAGTTGAAGCCATAACAGCGGGTAAGCCTCCTAAAGCATATTCACAGTGTGTGGTATTTTCTATGGCGCTAAAAAAATACCACACCATCTAAGGGGTAAGTTCGTTTTGGCTTATACGTGACTTATGGTCGTACTTTTACTTTTTACAATAATTATCTTTTAAACGATGCGTTTTTTAAAACAGAGTCAATAGAAAGATTATAGTAAAAAGTATACTGAGTTTAACTGTATTGGCTAAAATTATATACAACTATTTTACTACATATATTATATCTTACAAATAAATAAAATTTAAATATTTAAATCATAAATCTTAGGACCACCCAAGCACTTGGGTTGCTTTTTTTCATTTCAATAGAACAGACGGACCGCTCAGCTCGATTATCAAACCTGAAAGTAGAAGTGCGGTACACTACGTGGGGGACGAGTACCAAACACAGTGTACCTCCGCTTCAATGAAAGCATCGAATCATAGGGCCCCACTCGTCAGAACTGCACCTAGACATGGTGCGTAGACCGCAGGTCAATCCCAGCCCGGCCCCCATCCTTTTGCCCAAGCGCGGCATGGACGGCGTAGATCACCCCCACTTCAAAGACTCGGACCACGAGGTGTATCTGGCCTCCACGTGGGCCCACCTTCTCGCTCCTTAAAACCCCGAGGCGTACAAGCGAAGGAA
This sequence comes from Dendrocalamus latiflorus, assembly GCA_017311315.1. NCBI lineage: Eukaryota > Viridiplantae > Streptophyta > Magnoliopsida > Poales > Poaceae > Dendrocalamus > Dendrocalamus latiflorus. The sequence goes on from CM029633.1 coordinate 27,658,975, forward strand.
TTTTTTGTACGGATAATCCATTTTTTATTCGAAATTACATAAATATACCCGCGGGAAAATTTTTTACAAAAATAGGCTCCAGTCGCCTAATGGTTGGGCGACTGGAGGCGTTCGCCCAACCACACGGCGACATTTAATGAATCTACTAACCGTTGGGCGATTAATTGCAGTCGCCCCACGGTTGGGCGACTTCCATCCAGTCGCCCAACCGTTAGGCGACTGCATTTCAGTCGCTCAACGGTTCGGCGACTTGTAGTGAGATATATACCGCGCTCGGCCAGGCCGAGCGCGGTCCTTCGTTCGGCCGCCGTCGCAGAGAAGAGAGGGAGAGGAGGAGAAGAGGAGGGGAAGAGAAGGAGAGGGAGAGGAGGAGAAGAGAAGGAGAGGGAGAGGAGGAGAAGAGGAGGGGGAGTGCGCGATTTTCAGGTAATTTTTCGTGTTATATTTTTTGTTAGTGTAGAAAATTAGTTTAGAAAATGTAGTGTAGAAAATTAGTTTAGAAAATTAGTTTAGAAAATGTAGTGTAGAGAATTAGTTTAGAGATTTAGTTTAGAAAATTAGTTTAGAAAATGTAGTGTAGAAAATTAGTTTAGAAATATTGTTTAGAAAATTAGTTTAGAAAATGTAGTGTAGAAAATTAGTTTACAAATTTAGTTTAGAAAATTCGTTTAGAAAATGTAGTGTAGAAAATTAGTTTACAAATTTAGTTTAGAAAATGTAGTTTCAAAATTTAGTTTAGAAATTAAATATAGAAATATAATTTAGACATTTAATTTTCAAATTTTGTGTACTAAATGTAGTTTACAAATAAAGTTTAGAAAATTTAGTTTATAAATTTTGTGTACCATTTATTGTACAAATTTAGATGTAGAAAGTATAATGTACAAGTTTAGATGTAGAAATTTAGATGTACCAAGTTTAATGTACAGTCTTAGATGTATAAAATTTAGTGTTGAAATTATTGTACAAATTTAGATGCAGAAAATTGAATGTTGAAAGTATTGTACAAATTTTGCAGGTATGACTCGTGCTGGACGTGACTCGGAGTGGCGGTTCGCGCTGTTGGACGAGCACGTGGACCGCTCTCATCGCGCTTCCCATCTAGTGCCGCCACCGGGGAGCACGGACGAGCCGCCTCAGTTGGGAGTGGTCCGGACACGGACACCTCGCGTGGCCTGGGGACTCGACCCTCGTTGGACTGCCAGGTGAGCACTATTCCAGCGTTTAGTGCGACCGTTAGTTCGTTCCGTGCTGACCTTCACTTTGTTTGCAGGCTGCGGGATGCCGGGCTACTCCCTCTTGCCCGGATGGTGCAGGCCACAGAGGAGGATGGAGCCGCTGGCGGGGACGAGGGCGGGGACGAGGCGGGCGGGGATCGATCACGACGATTTCCGTTCGACCGTTCCCTACTGACGGCTTTGGTGGACCGTTGGCGGCCCGAGACGCACACTTTCCACCTCCCATTCGGGGAGATGACGCCGACCTTGCAGGATGTGTCCCTGCTTCTTGGGCTTCCGATCGCGGGAGACGCTGCCTTCCTACCGGAGGCCCCGGCCGACTGGCGCGCTGACCTGCTCGGCAGATTCGAGGGTATCGTTCCACCGGCCGCTGACCACCACGTGTTCGGAGAGGCGCAGACCCATGGGCCGACACTGAGGTGGCTCAGACAGTACCGGGTACGTGGTATATAAAATCGATCGTATCTTCGAAGCTCTTTTTTGTGGTATTACGTACTAATAACAACTTTTTTGCATTCAGGTGGAGCGCATGGTTCCGCAGGCAGACGATCAGCAGGTCTCGCGGCACCTGGAGGCGTACGTGCTGTGGCTGTTTGGTTGGGTGCTTTTCACCACCAGCCACGGCAACTCGGTGGATGCGCGCCTTATCGCTTATGCGAGGGCGATCGCTGACGGCGAGCCCCACCAGGTCAGCTGGGGATCGGCCGTACTTGCCGCGACGTACCGCGCGCTGTGCGATGCGTGCACGAGGGTCAAGCCGAACTCGATCCTCACGGGTTGTCCCCTGCTACTACAGTTGTGGTCGTTCGAGCGCTTAAGCGTCGGACGACCTGTGCTAGACGACGTGGGTCCGTACGGGCCCGAGATGTATCCGGGGGGAGAAGTCGACCGGCCGACGATGGGTTCTATGTGGTGCCGTCGCCGAGTAAGTTTTATCACAGTTAACTATTTCTTTCTTATTGACGATCGTCATTGTAAACAACTTGTCTTTCTTGCAGGTACAGTTCGCGCACGTGCAGGTCACGCGGGCGTACCGGGTCTTTGTGGAGCAGCTCGACCGCATCACAGCCGACGACGTGCGCTGGGAGCCGTACGCTGATACGGCAGTGCAGGCCCGTGCTCCTGGCGGTCTGTCTTCACTTTGCTGGCGTGACCGGGCTTTCTGGCTCACCCGCCGGAAGCTCGTGTACCTCATCTACGTGGAGGACTACGCACCCCAGCGGGTGATGTGGCAGTTCGGGCTATGGCAGCCAGTTCCTGTACCAGTCGGACCATCGCTTCCGCCGCACGTGCACGGGTGAGTGTACGTTTGTGCTAAATATGTACATACTTACTACTGCGTTCGCAAGTATCTCACATTACGTAATGGTTTTATACGCAGGCACAGCGGGAAGGGAGTGAAAAGAGGCACGGACTGGTCGGTGAGAATGCAGCCCTGGGTCGAGCAGTGGCAGGATGCGCTCGACGACCGCGTGGACGAGGACCGACCGTACGACAGCAGGGAGTACGCGGAGTACCTGCGCTGGTACCAGCCGTAGACCCGTATCAGGCTCGTATATGTGGTAGACCCGCCTGCCACACACGTCGCCGCTCCGACGGACACGTACCCCGCGCACTTCGCGCACGACGCTCACCTCGCGGTACGTTACATGTCATTTCAAAGATTCCCAAATGGTAATGTCGTTTCCATAATCGACCATTTTATGTCTTTGTGTCCAGGCTGACGTCGGTTCTGACCTATACGCCGAGTCCGGCACAGTACTGGAGAGGCTCGCCAGTGGTGCGCAGCTGACCCATGAGGAGGGCCTCAGCTTTGCGCGTCGGGTGCACGAGGGGTGTAGACGTATCGTTAGCCTACTGTCCTGCACGAGGCTACCGGCGGTCTCCACGCCCCCCGCTACGACTGCTCGTCCACCAGTGCCACCTCCACTTGTGCCACCTCCACCAGCGTGGCACTACTATGGTGCACCTACGTGGACACGTCCTCCACCACCTCACCCGGAGCAGCCAGGGGGTTCAGCCTGGGCAGGGCCTCCTACACCGGTTCACTTCACGCCTCCTACGCAGACCCCTGTCTTCCCCACGCAGGGGGTGTACGCCTCCTCCATGGCGCCAGCTACGGGTACGCATAGGGTCTTATACCGTGTTTATCCGAAGACGACATGCAACGCACTAACGATATTAATATTGCAGGTACTTACCAGCACGGCGTCTCCCCAGGCCAGGAGGATGTGGACCAGTTTTTCGCGCCGTCGCCCGACGTCGCACCGCAGGTTCTTTCTGCCAGTGCCCTCCCCGGTGCACCGGAGATTACACAGCCAGAGGTGCAGCTGACTCCACCAGCGCAGGGGCGGGATAGACACCCTCCTCCTCGTTTTACCTTTTCGGATCGTCCTAATCCGTTGCACCGGAGGAGGGCCAAGCGAGGCCGTATGGGAGGACGCGGGCGCGGTGACGGGGCACAGCAGGGTGACCAGTGAGGCGTGCTGCAGATGCTATATATGTTATGCATGTAATGAAAATACATGCGCCATGTTACTCACAGTTATATTATGAAGTTTATTTATATTTACATAAGTCTATCATCTCTTTCCGCATATAAACTATCTCACTTAACAGTGTATGTATCGATCGTTCTCTACTCAATCTTTCAAAAAAAAAAATTAAAAAACTTTTTACACACCTACAATATACAATGAACATAAACTTTTATTACAACTTCACCGTATTTTTTACCGGTTCAACGTTACAAAATTCACAAATTCTAAAACAATCACGGGGGGCTACCTGAAGTCGCTTAACGGGATGGCGACTGCATGGCAGTCGCCTAACGGTATGGCGACTGCATGCCAGTCGCCATACGGAAGAGCGATTTAATGCAATCGCTCTACTGTGCAGCGAGATATATTGTGTCGCCGTGTGGTTGGGCGAACGCCTCCAGTCGCCCAACCATTAGGCGACTGGAGCCTATTTTTGTAAAAAATTTTCCCGCGGGTATATTTATGTAATTTCGAATAAAAAATGGATTATCCGTACAAAAAATTCCAAGCGAAGGAAACCGAAGGGCGAGAGCAGCGGCCAGCGGGGGTGGCCAGTGGCGCGGAGCGATCGTCTGCCCAACCCGTTGCGGTAAGCCCCCTTCCTTCCTCCAGAACCTTCTAGAACGTGCGCGAACCCTACCGCGCTCTTGCTTCCTTGGTGGATTCGATTGGTCTGGTGCTTTGCGTTGCCTTGGGGGTCCGATGGGTGGTGGTTGGTTCCGCGGGGTTGATGCTTCGGTTCCGATCAAGCGAGTGGTTTGCGTGCGATCGCGCGTGTTGTGCTCTGCGATCTCCGATTCCCCCTCGATTTTGTGCTTGGTTTCGTTTTTTTGGTTCGTTTTGTATGCTCGTCGGCGGCGATTAGTTCGCCATTGCGGGGGTTTGGTGTGGGCTTTCTGAACAGATGGATGCGGAGCACTGGAGCAGGAATCTTCTAGAAATTTCCGTTTCTAGAAGGTTCCTAAAGAATTTCGCTGTACATGCAGGCCGATGCTTCGTAATGCTGTTGCTTTCTGCTTCGATTTGGCCCGTGTGTTTCATTCAACTCGTTTTTAGATTTTTTTAATCGGTTGTTCGATTTGATGTCTCGGTGACTATGGATTAGTTCGGTTCGTGCCGTCGTGCGGGGTGGGTTGCTTTCCTCATATGCGCTTGTTTGCTAATTCCACAAGTTTCTTTTACCATTTCTGGAAGTCTATTCGGCCCATTTCTGCACATAAATCTGTGAAGAAGTTGTGGTCTGCGTGCGGTTTGTTGGTTCTTCTATTCACGCACTACTCTCTGTGGTCCTCCGGTTGTTCTCCCCACTCTTAATTGTTTGGATGGGGGTTTTTTTGTCGATTGGGCGTGGTTAGGGTCTCAAGGAGTGGCAGAGTGCGGCGGCATTGGTTGTTGCTACGCTGGTGCCGTGGTGGTATTCTGTTTGTTTGGGGAGTACTTGTGCTTGACCGCATGACCCATACAACGCAATGTCCGGTTTTGGTTCGTCGCTTGGATTTGTTTTGCTTTGTAGTTTGGATTAGTTTAGTTTGTGACTTTCCACAAATAAGTTTTGGTTTGTGCCAATCCACAAATAAGTTTTAGTTTGTGCCAATTAGTTCTGTTGCTTACTTCAGGAGTCCAGGAAGTAGCCCGTGTCTCTTTCCGGATCCAGTGATCCTGATGATTTTGTTCCCCATTCTGTTAGGACCTAGGATAGTACCTCCGTAGATTATGATTTCCAAGAATAAGTCGTTTGCAGCTAGTGGTTCAATTATGCTATTTATCTTTAATTTTGCTATTACCTGCCCAAAAGGACCTCTACTGAATTGTTAATAGAGGCGCTCTTGTAAGAACTAAGAAAACAAGGCAGCATTTCAGACTCCACTGAACATTGTCCTTTTCTCTTGCATGATTGTTAAAGTAGTTCTCTCGTTTATTTAGTGTCTTAGGATGAATCACCTGAGTACCTTCGAATTGACACTGCGTTAGGTATTTTCGAAATTTCACCATCTTTTGTTAGAAGTTCTCAGTGGTTTCTTGTATTGATAACTATATGTGCTTGACTTAATATTTTCTCTTCTTTTTGTCCTTTTTATTTGATGAACTCTTGATATTCTTTTGTTGGGCAGGTTCAACAGTATTATATGAGGTTATTCTTTTAAGAGGGTCCTCACCATGGATCTTTCCTGTTTACTAACTTCATCTAGTGACGATGAGACAAGGGCACTTAATGCATTGCTTGATGCTTTCGGTTGTGCCTTTTCACTTGAAGATATAGCTACTGCATATTGCAGAGCAAATGGTGATGTCAACAGAGCTGGGGATTTCTTGACTGACCCTCAACTTTCGATGCCCCAGGGCAACGAAGTTGACCCAAGTGTTGAGACTAATCTTCCCCAGATTGAGAATGCAGATGAAGAAAGCTATATGGAGAACTCAAGCCAAACAGGAACTCTTTCCCAGATTGAGAAGGCAGTTGAAGAAAACTATATGGAGAATTCAAGCCAAAAAAGAATGCGTGAAAAGTTGCCAAAGTCCAGTGCTTCATTTGGCACTGTATCCAGCATGTTAGTAAAAGGATCTGCCAGGGCTACAGCACCTGTCAATAGAGCATCAGAAAAAGAAAAACCTCTAAAGGTTGAACTGCCAGAGTACATGCGAGACAATTTTAATGTGAAAACGGATGAATCTAATTCTGCACCAAAGAGAGAGACTTTGAATAATAGAGATGTTGAGGAGTTTCTATTTTCTATGCTTGGAGAAGGATTTAAGCTCAGTATGGAAGTGATCCGTGAGGTTCTAGGTAAACATTTGTGTGCTATGCAAAGTCACTTTCCCTATATTTCATTTCATTGTTCCAAGCCATGTGTTAACTGATCTTAATTTTCTCTTGCAGGCTGCTGTGGGTATGACATTAAGAAGGTAGTAATAGACCATTTCTTTCAAGATTATGTATTTTCTGTTGGTCCTGATTATCATAAATGCAGTGAATGGGTTTATAATTAGGCCTTTGGATACAGAGTTTCATTTATGGTATATTTTCTGTTGGCCTATTGATAGACTTGTGATATTTTATGCAGAGCATGGAGGAATTGATGTCATTTTCTGCAAAAGATCCAGGCAAAAAGGCAGACAACAAACATAATGTGATACGAGTGAGCTTACTTTTGATTTCGCCCTACTTCACAGTTTTGAAGAGTGCCATATGACCTTATTATTCCTTTGTAACTTCTAAATTGAGCTTTTGTATCTATATGACATGTTAATTCCTCTGTACTGATCAGCTGAAATCGGGTTCCGCCATTAAGGGCTGTTTGCTCGTTATGTATTGATGCACTATTACATCTTGTTTAGTTTTTTTATGCTAAACTTTTGAATACAGTTTTTTAGTGTTCCCTTTTCCATATCGATTAATCAATATTTGTGCTGATACATTTTCGATAAATTGTATTTGCAGAGTGAAGTTATCACTCAACTTGATTTGCTAGGTCAGTTAAGATGTTAGTTTTGGTTGTTAATTGAGTACCTAGTGAACTATTGGTTAATGATTCCAATGCTAGTGTATGTGGAAGTTCCCTCTGGACATTCCCCTGACAAAGTGTTCTGTTCTTTTAGGCAAGGAAGCATTTTTCATGTGTTTGATATGTTATAAGCATTTGAATGATATCTAGTTCATAATATATTAATGGTGCAGGATGCAACAACAGAAAGCTCTTTTTCCAAGGGAAGCTGTGTAGAATCACAATCCGCCTCTAGGTTCTTCTTGTCCTCTTTTATTTTTGTTTATTCCTAACCTTCCATCATGAATGTGCCATTTATTTTGCTTCCTGTGACACTTTTCCTTGTAGGAATGGCAGTGCCTGCTCTTCACAAGAGGAGAAACATAGCTCGAGATTGCAGATTTCTCCAGGAGAGTTGATAGAATCAATTTTCACTGTACCTGTAAGATCTGAGGAGGAACCAAAAGGAAGACGATACGAATTGGGTGCAAATCGAAGCAGAGTTCCAGATCAGAAACCAGTCTTAAAACCTCTTGAGGACATTTCATCATATTCTACAGATCTTCCAGTGAAAGTTATCCTAGGTAGCAAAGGTATGCTGTTATATACTTGTGCTTTCTTTGTTTTAAAAATTAGGTTTTATGCATTTTATGAGGATTATACTGAGCATAAAAGTCTGTCCGTTTGTCTGCTATTGTAAATTTCTGTTCCATTTGTGTTAACATTGTTAGTTAATCCTGTAGCAACATTTACTGTTGAAACAGAACTATATAACATCTCTAAATCTGACAGACAAAACCAACTGTTGTGTCACAAAGGCTGCTTTCACTATGATGGCCTGTTCATATTGGCTGCAGCCAGGGTTCCAAATACCGGCGGTAACCGGTTTTACCTGTGCCGACCGGGAGAAAACAAACCGCCGATTTTTTATTTAATTCAAATTTAAACTTTTGAATGTAAAAATTAGTTTCTCTAATGATATTTATATTGTTTAACACTAATAGAATGTATTAGGAAGATGCATGCATTTCCCGTACTTGACTTCATACTTTTTGACATAAATGTATTAGAAATTTTCAAATTTGACATAAATGTATTAGAAATTTTCAAATTTTGAATGTAAAAGTTAGTTTCCGAATGATATTCACATTGTTTAACACTAATATGATGTATTAGGAAGATCCATACATCTTCCATGCTTAACTTCATACTTTTTGCCATGAATATGTTAGGAATTTCCAATGTTTTAGCGGTTTTTTTGGTTTTTACCGGTTTTTCTCTGGTTTTTTTGGGCGGTTACCGGCCAGTTTTTCCGGTTACCGATTTCAAATTCAAATTTTGACGCGTGAAATTGGACCGGTTTTTTTCCGGTTACCGGCCGGTAATCGGTACCGGGCCCTCGGCGGGATTTACCCCGGTAGCGGTATTTGGAACCTTGGCTGCAGCTAATGGCTTTTAGCTGCGGCTGATAGCTTTTGATTGAAAATGAATAGTAGTGGTCAGGTTAGAAAACCCAGCGGTAACCGGTTGGAAATACCGGCTCCTACCGGAAGAAAAAAATACCGGCCAAAAAATTTCAAATTGAAATTTGAATTTAGGACTGCATAATGAGTTGGTAGGTTGGTTTAGGTCTTTGTTGTGCTATATTACATATTGTTTGAGGTTAATATGCATGAATATAAACCGGTGGTTTTTTATTTAATTCAAATTTGAAATTTTAAATGTAAAAGTTAGTTTTCCTAATGATGTTGACATTGTATAACGCTAATGGAATGTATTAGTAAGATACATGCACCTCACGTGCTTGACTTCATGTTTTTTTGCCATGAATGTGTTAGAAATTTTCAATTTCAATTTTGAAAAACCGGTTTTTAGTGGTTTTTTTTCTTCAGTTTTTTAGTGGTTTTTCTCCGGTTTTCTGAACAGTAACCGACCGGCTTTTTGATTATCGGTTTCAAATTCAAACCGTTAACGGCCATTCGGCAGTTTTCCCCTGTTCCGGGTTTTGAAACCTTGGTAGTGGCTGAAAGAAGTTACTTTTAGAAGAAGAACGTGAGCGGTGTGAAAAGTGAGGGAGCACTATGGGAGCAAGAGGAGTGGGGTGCATCATGCGCGCGTGATCCACTGCGTTATTTCTGGAGAGAGAGGAGTAGAAAAGTCGTTTTAGGAAGCCAGGTGTTTATATTGGCTTCTGGCTTCTCCAAGTAGAAGCCAGAAGTAGAAGCTAATATGAACATGCCCTAAATCATAGAGTTTTGTTCAACAAATATAAATTTGTTAAACCATTATTCTGTGTACTCTTAATGCATAAATTAAAACTATCATCAATACGAATCTCTCAATCATATTGCTTTTTCATATCTGCATCTTTGTGTTGAATGTATGCGTTAGAATTTTTTCACAAGTCCTCTCTTTTGACACATGTCTAATGGAAAAGGTTATCATTAACTCCTTGCTAAAATGCTAATTAATAATCAAGTGGGATATGTACAACTACAAATCTAGTTTACCTGTTGCATATTGAACCAGTAGATATATGTTTGGACTTTGGAACGTCATGCACATGTTATATGAAAATCATATGAATCATTCTGGATGAGTTATAAACTTGCATAACGATAGTATTGTAATTATATGTCCAGTGAACCAGTCACTGCTAGGTGGACTGTACAGATTTTGCAGCTTGATACTGATGTTACCAAACAGGCTTGACCTAAGTAAAGGACAACCGTGGGAGCTGTAATCTGGCCTTTTTTTTTGGGCTGAAATATGGTCAAACTTAGGAAATCAGCAAGCAATTTTGTGTGTTACTTTTCCCTGATGGGTATTAAAAACACTTGTATTTACTAGCAGAAAACATGAGAAACTCAATCAGAACCAATGATTGTTGATAACTTGGGTTTAAAACTGCTAACATGAAGGCTCTAAATCATCTAGTCTCTAAAGCCTAGGTTCATACTATGGATCATTGTGCGATGTTTGTTGGATCATATTGTCCTACATTCTACAGAAAATTCTTATAATTTTTTTATTCTCAGTTGTTTGGCTTTATATGTAGAACCAGTTGTGCATAATGAGGATGATTACCAGAACTACCGTAGGGCTGCAAAGCAGCACTGGGATATGATGAAGCAATACTATGAGAAGGTAAGGGGTGCTTCCTGCTGATGCTCCGTTGTTTATTTTATTTTCAGCAAATAGATGATGTTTGTTTTTCATCCATGCTGAAGATATTCTGCTGAATATTCCAGGCTGCTGATGCTTTTAGGGAGGGTAATCGGAAAGAAGTCGAATATCTTCTTGGGGAAGTAAGTGTTACTCTTCTTTTTTGGGGAAAGAAATGATTGGAAAGATACATCAATTATTACTTTATGGAAGCAAGAATTAAGAGGACATTACATAAGACTCCTGGGGTTTTGAACCTTTATCTCGGGCAATGGAGTTACTACTTTTTCTTTTTTAGGACCTATCTTTGAGCTACTGTTGAATTCTAACTAAAAAAAGAATACTTGCAGAGAACATTTCTCAACTTTTACCTGCTTATCTGGTTAATTGTTGAGTTGATGTGATGGCCACTTAGATAACTTAACACAATTTGATGGAAGTGTTTTACGTTTTAAGTACTGACTGAATATTTTTTATTGGACATCAAGGGGAAGCACTATTACAGGATGGCTCGACTGGCTGATGAAAAATCTGCTGTGGAGATTATCAAGTCCAAGTAAGTGCACTTCTTTTTTGTTGGCTGAAATTATTACATTATATTTGTTAATTGTTATCTTTGAAATCTACGAATGTGAATTCACGAGATCAAGTTCATGGTTGTACTGCAGAAAGAGAGAGTCAAAAAATGAGTTGTGCCTTGACCTGCGTGCACAAGATGCAGCAAACGTAGCAAATCTTCTGAGACTTCATCTTAAACAGTTCGCTAACATCCCATGTAAGATCAGTGCACGATTCTTCAAGTTTCTTGACTTCTTTTGTTAGGAATTATCTGATTTACTTGATCTTCGCAGCTTTTGAGTACTTGAAAGTTATTATTGGTATTGATGACGGCAGTTTCAAGATGGGACAAAGAAGAAGAAAGGTGTGGTTCTCTCACAATAACTGCGAACTGATTATTAATTCTGAATTTCCTGCTGTAGCTGCTGCTTAGCTGCATGCATGATTCAGAAGTCAATCCACGAGCTTCACTACTTGACACTTTATCCAAAGTACCAATATTCGCATAATTCTCTTTAGCTAATACTAGCATCTACTTCGTTTTACTCTAATATACATTGCTTCACATCATTGTGTCACACGGTTTTAATAATTGGTCCCTGTTTTTTCAAATTTGTTCAATCTGGCTGCCCTGCCAATTCATTATTCAGGCTAACAACCATTTATTGGGCAAAAATATGGCACACAAAATTAAATATCATGCTGATATAATTTTTTAAAAAATATACAAAGTATAACAAGGGAGCATGCTAAACTTTAAAAAGCATTTGTAGGTCAGCTAATGTACAAATGTTGTACAACAGTTATAGTTGAATAGAATATTCGTAGAACAACACTGGTGTATGCTTGTGATTGTGTAAGCCCTGCTTAGTTCCTACCATTTTCCCCCCACACAATTTATGGACTTGTGCCTTAACCCTTTCTGGGCCTTCATCAAGATTCAACCTACGCGTGCCTGAAGTTTGAATATGCTCTCTGTATGCGAGTGTGCACATGCTAGTTCATGTAGGCTTGGGTCTTTCCATTGTGGTTGTATTGGAGCATTTGTTGGGCTAATACGGCAATACCTCTGAATAAACTATTTGTTTCTGTTATGCACGAGTTTTGTGAGGTCTTATAGTTCATTCCGGTGGGTCAAGTCAAATTATTTGCAAATAGTACACTTCACCTCTGAAATCTATTAATGAGGTGAGGAGATATCGAGGCGATTTAAACATATTTTATAATTTGCGTGTTCTGTATAGATGATAGGGGTGGAATGGCGTTGAGTGAAGTATGTAGCATTTGTACAAAGTGACTCGACTTACCAACATTTGAATGGTAGCTACATGTTGCACATAGATGTGCTGTATGTCTTCACCTGATTAATTTGAACATTCACAGGTGATGAAGTATCTGGAGAAGAAATCGATCCAGTGGACTGAAGATGAAGCCAACCCTGGGACCATCCTCATCCGGATTAATCAGCTGGAAGACCAGCGAGGATCATTGATGCACATAGGTGGTGCGACACAAACTGACAGAAGATGATGTTCATGGCTGCTAGCTATATCATCCATTTTGAATCGTGGTATTTTCTATTCTTTTTGGGATATGAATCATGGAAGTTGCCGTGCATGGCATTCTTTTTGTCCGCACATTGCAGACATCTCGAGCTCATTGCACCTTTGCTAGTGGCCAAAAGATGAAGAGATTGTTCAGATGATGATCTGGCAGAAATGTTGCAGTAACAGCCGCAAACCTTGAAACGTTCTAACGCTTCTGCAATTGCTTATTCTTGTGTAGTATGGTGATATGATCCCTTAAAAGGAGAGTTTACATTTCTGAAACAGGTTCCCTCAATTCCCTGCATCATGTATGTTTTGCCCCAGGCTAGTCAATTCGTAAGGGCTAAGGAGGCGCGTCTGAGTCTCGTCTCGAGTGGCCACATATCTTCACTCAACACAAGCAAGCAGCAACACGGCCATCGACACGCAGAAGCCGCAAAACGAAAGCCTGCAACGCAGCAGCTACGTGAGTGCGTGCGTGACCAGTGAGGCAGAGATAATAGCCGGCGTAAAGGCAATGGTGCAAAACCGACGTCGTGCCTGCCTACTACGGTGCTACGCTAGGGGAGGGGTCCGACGGTTGCGTTGCGTGGCCCAGTTCGGCGCGGCGATACGGTGCGCGTCCAACGCCACATCGGTTGGTTTCTGTCAGGTCGGTCGCCTGTCTCGCAAGATAGGGTGTGTTTTGACGTCTGCGACGTTTAGGACGGATAGTTTATGGCTATAATTTTTAGTCATAGTGTAAGCGTGTGTACAAATGAATTGAATATTGATAAGCTGATAAGTCATTTTAAAAAAACTATTTGAATAAATTGTTTTAAAAAGACGACGGATAAACTGTCCTGATTATTTGTTTGAGAAAACTATAGGTCCCAAAGAACAAAGGCCATGTTCATTCATGCACGGCGTGCCCACTTGCACGACGAATTATTAGGCCGGGTCCAACTCAAATTGTTGCTATCCCGAAGCCAAGGAGAAGTTCACGAGCGACATTCTGGAGGGAAAAAAAAGTTCAATGGTATCAGTAACAAGTGTACTACAAAAGGTGGAGAGCGCAAAACACGCAAATCGCACACTGTGTGCGCAGGTGTCTGCTGCTTTGTTGGAACGCTGCTTCAATTCTCGTCGTCGCGGTCCCTCGGGGGAGGTGAAGAAAGCGCATAGAAAGTCCAGTCTGATTGCAATGGCCCAGCTTGCGTTAACTTGTTCTGTGACCTGTGATCACTATTCTCATGTCTGAACTCTCTACAACGGGAAGACCTAGGTGGTGATCGGTTCGGCTGAAAAGCTCGTGGCTCATGGCTGAAAGCACTGTAGCTGGCTGAAAAAAGCACTGTAGCTGACAGAGGCTTATTTAGCATAATTAAATTTAAAAAAATTAAAAATAAAAAAATATGTTAGCCCATTACGTATAATACAAACAAATACGGGAAAAAAAAGAACCGGCAAAAAAACTCAACAAAAAGCCAAAAGTTCAGAAAAAGACGAAACTTATGAATAGTGAAAAATAAGCCAGAAGCCGAAGTCGAGTTGATCAGGGCCCTAGTCTTGTTTCGGATCCTCACACAGATTGGTTTCCATGTGCAGCCAGGCCTTGCGTGGAGGGACCTGCACTGCTGCACCTCACCCGGCTGGAACGAAAAAAAGAGAGGCTCGAACTGCTGCTGTATAGAGAAACTCAGGACCAAATTGGCAGAGAAGCCTAAGGTCTACTTTGCGGTTCTTGTGCTGTGTTGCACACTTGCACTTATGAAAAATGTATAACTCTGTTTAGCAAATTAGGTTACATATGTGTATCATCCGATGGTTATCTCTTACATAGATATATACAATATATATAAAAACAGTTTCACTGAATTATCATGATCCATAGCAATACCAAACAGAGCATAAAGACTTCAGATTTTTTTACCTTATGGATATGTAAGTTTGAATAAGGACCAAACACAATCTATTTAGAGACCGTTTGACAAACTATATGTCTGTGTGGTATAGCTTCTGCTTTTAGCTTTTTCTTCAGATCTTGTAGAGATGTGCCAAACACTCAGGTTCTCAAAATAATTATATTCTAATTCTCATGAAAAGCAACAAAAAATAACATGTAGATAAATTCTCGTAGAGAGCTGTCTGGCCTACAGCAAACCTGCTCGATGAAGTATATGGAAATTTCTTACAAAATTTGGATAAAAAATTCATAAATTGTGTACACATACAAAGGAGTAAAATACGTATACAGTTGAAGTGCTACAATTAGGGGTGTCATGGTCTATTTGCCCTCAATCCCTCCTATGTTTTTGGAACTAATCTACTAACCAAACACTTTTCAAACATAACTCTAGATTCTCAGAGAAGTAAATTCTTAGAGAATCTAAAACAGAAACTGAAAAATAATGATATGAAGCACTACCAACAGACCCTATATAACACCACTAAAAACTTCGAAGTTATTGGAAGTCTTTTGGATGTGGCATCTTAGATTTCTCAAGAAGCGTAGGGCCTGTTCTTTTTTTATTTTTGGTTTATGGCTATAACCTATAATTTTTCACTGAAAATTTTGAATTTCAGGCTGTTCGTAATAGAGATTGCGAAAAGAAATATTCGCTTGCGATTTTAGCTGGCACAAATGTTAGACTTTTAACGTGTACTATAATTAACTTGTATACCTCGTCTTGAGAAAATATCCCGTTTAAAAGTTAGGTATTATAGTAAAAGCTAAAAATTGCTTTTAAAAACAGCAAAGAGCAGGCGCTCAGTCTTTTCTGTTTTGAGGGAGATTAAGCTGCTGCTTCTTCTAGCGGCTAAGGGCCTAATATCATGGCCATTGCCCATTGTAGGTCCCTAACCATCAGGGGGAATCTATGGCCGATGCTTGATGAACAATACAGGAATTTGAGCACAAATCTCGGAAGGAAATCTAAGGCCCAAAGCATACATGATTTTTTTAGGAAACATTTACATGGTGATTAGCAAATCACATAATAACAAAAACTTTGTTTATTGGGTAAGCTTCCACTAGGCCAAACAGGCCTTAAAGCCCTCCGAAGTCCAAATACGAGTTCTTTTTCTTACACGGCGGTTGATAATTGGTACTTGCAACTTGCAAGGGCCAGCTCAAACAGATACAGATTTATGCTTAACCATGCACACACGCCTGTCCAACATTCATCCACAAAATCATCACGATAATGACATTCGGCCACAGGTTCTGATTCATTAATTCAGCCCAACAAAATCAGATGGAGATTCTGAGCACCATTAGGTCGAATATAAGTAACCTTTGTGCCTTTCATCCAGAAGACCTCTCAGCCTTGAATTGCATTTATTGGATGTTATCTCATTATTATCTACATACAACTACCAAACAGTGGTTCAGTGACGACGATATATCCATCTAGGCATGAAAATTAAAGGCTAACTGCCTAGAAAATCTTCAATTTGATATTTCACCTCTCAACATATTTCTCGATGCAGGTGACCAGGGTGCTCTCAGGCACAGCTCCAATCACCGTGTCTTTCTTCTCACCGTTCTTGAATATCAGCATGGTGGGGATGCTCCGGATGCCAAACTGGGTTGCTATGTCGGGGTTTTCATCAGTGTTGAGCTTGTAGCATTTCAGCTTCCCTTCATACTCCTTTGAAAGTTTGCCAATGATAGGATCTATCATTTTGCATGGTCCGCACCACGAAGCCCAGAACTCAACAAGAACCGGAAGCTCACTCTCCACAATAAGCGACTGCCATGTTGACTTAGTCACATCAGGAACTGCACAAGAATTAGGTTGAGAGCATATTAGTTAGCACAGCAATCACCGTAAAATAGGAATACAATGAAAGTTATTAAATGAAGGTAAACAGGGACCATAAGCATTCTAATCAAAGTTAATGTATAAATTTTCTACAAGCATG
Source organism: Dendrocalamus latiflorus (assembly GCA_017311315.1). Classification (NCBI taxonomy): domain Eukaryota; kingdom Viridiplantae; phylum Streptophyta; class Magnoliopsida; order Poales; family Poaceae; genus Dendrocalamus; species Dendrocalamus latiflorus. Next base: position 27,675,411 of record CM029633.1, read on the forward strand.
AGTTGGCAGAAATTTATCACTGTGCCTTGAAATATATGAATGATCAAATAAATTTCTACTGTAGGGAAAACTGTCCTTTGTCTTTCCTTGTTTCCAACTTGCATTTTTTTCTTTGAAATACATATGTCCAATTACACATACCTTGCAAGATATGATACTTATTTTTCACTGTGTATGGATCCATACATCAAGAGATTTTACCAGCATTCTAAATGCATGAAAAGTACCGGGAGGATGCTTTCTTAAATCATGTGATCATCTTGTGTATTTTCTTAATATTAATTTGATCATGCAATGCATCTACTGATTGATCGATACATCTCATCTTCAAGCACGTGTTCTTCCGAACTACTGCTAGCCTCTGGAAAACTGTAAGGCAGCTTTATTACAACAAATCTTTATAATTTGTGTCCAAAACTTGTTTATAATAAAGCAAGTAGGGATCCTAATTTCATCATTCTTAAGTCCTTATCCTTGATGAAGTTTATGAATGAACAAATAACAACACTGAAGAGAGTTACATGCAATGCATTCGATTATTTTGAAGCAACAACAAAACTTAGCCAAGAAATCGTACCCAAACGAAGTATTTGCTCATCAGTACAACATACTTTAGCTAAACTACCGCTTTTACCTTCTTAATGACATGGCTAGTGGCAGGTCTCCTGCAGCCACTTCATCGTATATGAAAAAGCACCGGATCTAACATCATACTAATACAAGCATAAATACATCTAAATAACTACTACAAAACGATGCAGAACCAACAATGTGAACCTGTAACAATCATCGAATTATAGTTATGCTACACCAGTGTTTCTTAATAGTCTCGTGTGTGTACAGGAACACATACCCAAATGCTGGCACCAATACCCACATGACATACATCTAATACGTAGCCAAGTATCTTAATTTTTGTACTATGGAAATAATTTTTTTCCTGCAGCATCTCACACTATTTCAGCATGGTTCCAGTACTTCTTACACACCACGGCCCCTTCCTGTCTTCTCTTAAGCTCTAAAATCTGGATAAACATTTACAAATGTGCCTTTGTGCGTAGGCTCAAACGCGCTGCTACCTTCATGATCACAGATCGTATCATTGACACTGTGCTGCGCCACTGTCCTATTCCTCCGGAATCCTCAACTGAACTCCATCTAGGGAACCAGTCCTAACATCCTGACCCAAAAGTCAAAACAACTCCGAAAGCCCTAACTCAACCATAAGGCTCCGTCCCCGTAGTAGATCGCCATCCCAGTTGCCCACACGGCTAATCCCCATCGCGAGTAACCAAAGGGCGCAGCAGTACGTACTACCTAAATCAGCACCATTTCACCCCCAGATCGATACACGAATTCAACGCGAGCAGGAGGCTAACCCTACGCACGCCCGCCTGTACCTTGGATGGCGGTGTCCTGCCCCTGGGCCTCGCACACCACGGACGCGCCGCGGGAGCGGGTGCCGGCGCGGAGGAGGGGAGCAGCGCGGACGCCGCGGCACGGCAGGAGGGCGCGGAGGGAGCCACGCGGTGGGGCGACGGCGGAGGCGGCGAGGCGGGAGGATGAGGCGGGCGTGGCGACGGAGACCGAGACGGCGACGGCGAGGGGGTAGGCCATCGGCGCAGATGGGGACGGAGGTGGGTGGGAGGAGGAGGTGGTGGCTGCGGATTTGGTGTGGTGCGTGATGCAACGGAGGAGGAGGGAGCAGTTGGGAATGGACGGATAAGCTGGGGACACACGCGGGGCCCCAAGGCGGAGACGTGCGGCACCGTCGTGTGCTGCCGATGCGGACACGATGAAATCCACAGTCTCCATAAAAAATCGCGTAAGAGCATCTCCAACAAATCTTCTATAATGCTCATATCCCCTATATTTTAGAAGAGGAGGTAAAAAAAAAGCTCCAACAACTCTTCTAAATGATCCCCAAAAAGATAGAGGACTTCCTCCCTATTTTTTCGTTCCCCAAATTTGGAGGACGCACGCCGTCCCCGAAAGCCTTCACGGTTTTGTCCCGCGATTCTTCGGAGATGCCCGCACCTTCCGCCGCCCGACGCAGTCCGCACCCCGCCGCCTCGGCTTCTCCGTCCGGCTCCCTCGCGCCTGCCCTCGCGCCCGCTCCGTCCGCCTCCCTCGCGCCCGCGCCGTCCGCCGCCCGAGCGCCCGCGCCTTCCGCCGCCTCGGCTTCTCCGTCCGGCTCCCTCGCGCCTGCGCTCGCGCCCGCGCCGTCCGCCGCCCGAGGCTATCCGCACCCCGCCGCCTCGGCTTCTCTGTCCGGCTCCCTTGCGCCTGCCATCGGGCCCGCTCCGTCCGCCTCCCTCGCGCCCGCGCCGTCCGCCACCCGAGCGCCGGCTCCCCTGTTCACACCGCCGCCTCGATTCGCATATCCGCCTTCCCGAGCATACACCGCGATGCCACGACAGCCTCCACCGCCGCCTCCACCCCGAGCATCCTCTGCGGCGTCCCGGTCCCCGTTGCCGCCGGTACCCCGAGCCGCCGCTCCTGTTGGCCGCGTCGGCCCTGCAAGAGTGGGTCTTCCACCGCCACGGGCTGTCCGAGCTCCTGCCTCCGGATGCGCACAAGGGTCGCCACACGCCATCGCCCCCGAGCCCCTGCCACACTCACAGCCGATGACCCGCGAAGACGCCCACACTCCAGCTCCTGGGCACTCTGGCGGCGAAGAATCGACCACGGAATTAGCTGCAAGTCAGGAGGAGTTCCTCCATCAGTACACCTACTTTGGTGAAGGTAAATATCTTGATGAAAGATGTGGCAAGGATATTAAGTTACATTGCCTTGGCATTTGTATTTCAGCAGTAATTTAGAGGAATCAAAGAACATTTGTATTTCATCATGTTCACTTTTTCTGTACTTGCTTTTGATGTCCAGTATACTCTTGAAGTTTTCACAATTGTGTTATTGTTCTGTTGGATTGGTTAGGTCTTTCAAACTTTGTAAAATGGATGTTCCATCTAGTTCTCTAGCAATACCTATTCTTAATGTCTTCCTTGTATACCAGCTCACTTGAAATTTATTCAATGTCTTCCTTGTATATACCATGGTTGATTCCTTAATGGTTTCTTTTACTATGTTTTGCCAATTCATGGTGTATACATGGTTCAGTCAGGACTGAACAATCATTGACTGATTCTACTTCTTAATTTTTCTATTAGTTTACTGACAAAGTTACCTTGTTCAACCATTCCATTTTCAAGTAGAATGAGTCTAATAGGAACACTATATTTTCAACTGCTATCACTAATTTCCAATGAAATTTAGCCACAAAAGGTCATCTTTTGTGTTGTCTTAAAGTTTGCATAGCTAATGTTAGTTTAACATCTAGTACCTCTCTAATTGGGTTATATTCTTAAGTTGCCCTTTGCATTTGTATTGGATAGTCGCCCTGTGAACCATGCAGCCAGAAATAGCAATTGGGAAGGAATGGACTGTGTATTGCTAGTTGTAGTAGCATCCTTTTGTTGACAATATGTTGTCCTTGTGCATCATTACTTGCTGGAGCTCTTTTTGGAGTGATTAAAGGTGGCGTTTTGGTTGTCTTCACTGCTACAGCCGGTGCCTCATCTTGCTATTTTTTATCCAAGTTGATTGGCAGACCTTTGGTTAGCTGGTTGTGGCCTGAAAAACAGTATTATACTCCATATACTCTTTTTCCTGTCGTCCAGATGGATCTCAGATACTTCCTTTTGGTGTTATACTACCAATTTTAATTTTTCAATCATCGATCAAAGTCACATCAGCATGCACTGTATCCATGATATTTGGGATGTTGTTTCCGAATGCAACGTGACTACCAAATTCCATCTGCTGAATTGTGTTCACTGCTGAATTGTGTTCGTCTCAAGCATAAATTCCATCTGCATGTAAGATATAACATATACTAATTTTGTTCAATGTACAGGAAGTATGGATGGAACGGGATATTTCACAGACTTGATAACCGGAGAGGAAGAGTTTCCAATTATCGATGATATTACATCGCAAAGGCCAAACCAAAAAAGGACCAAGAATTTCAGTTCAGAGGAGGACAGTCTTTTGGTGTCGGCGTGGTTAAATATTAGTTTGGATGCAATTCAAGGGACAGATCAAGCTCGTACTGCATATTGGGATCGAATTTATGAATATTTCCATACAAACAGGCTTTTTGATTCAGATCGCTCTCATAAGTCCCTCAACAAACGTTGGACTGTCATTCAAGAATCTGTCAATAGGTTTTGTGGTTGTCTAAGTCGGATAGAGAATAGAAATCAAAGTGGTATGACCATTGAAGATAAGGTTAGACCTAGTTACAAAACATCTGTGTTTGATGTCATCGTTTCGAGCTTATTTGTACTAATGCTCTATATTTGTTTTCTTTTCGTAGATAGTGCAGGCTGGCGAGCTGTATAAGAGTGAAGATAAGCAAAAGAAGGATTTCACGCTTATACAATGTTGGAATCTTTTGAAGAATCAACCAAAGTGGATTGAAAGGCGTATTCAGATGCAAGCTCCAAAAATATCCAATAAAAAGCAGAAAACCACGCCCTTTTCAAGCCCTGCAGCATCCACGCCTGCATCTACTCCTCTGCCACATGAAGTTGAGAGCGGGGATGCAAATCCGGATTATGTCAGAACTTCACTTGAAAGACCTTTAGGGAGAAAGAAAGAGAAAGAAAAGCTTCGTCAAAAAGGTGAACGTTTTTTTATGATTCCGTAGATCATCTATGGGCTAAAAAGAGAGAGGATGATGCAGCGAAGGAACTGAAGAAAGAAGAGAGGTTCAAACAAGCGTTCGCGTTGGAAGAAGAGAGAATTGAGCTTGAGAAACAGAAGTTCGAGTTTAAGAAGATGATGGAAGAAGAGAGAATTATGAGGATTGATACTAGTGGCATGGATAGTCCTCAAAGAAAGTACTACAAGGGGCTTCAAGAGCGTATTCAACGTGATAGTGCTAGTTAATTCTTTAGTGAAGTGTAGCAGCTTTTATTTCAATGGTTCTAGTATTTCATCCTTACACCATGACCTTGGCGTATCTCTTTTGTCAAATTTTCAATGCATCTCTTGTCCAGAAAGGGGAGATGTCTAATGTACCCCTCTCAGATTTATTAAACAAAACAAACATTGCTTGGCGGGATTGCTTGCTTATGTAAGTAGCTTGTTTTGGCATTGAATATTGATCTTATAAGTTCATCTATTGGATGTGTAGCAGCTAATGCCTAATGCTAATGGATAACAGGATATCTGAATGAGAATTGAATGAAATGTAATCTTCTATTTGTCAAGACAGAGCTGGTGGTGAAGACAAAACTGTACCACCGAGATGGTAAGATGTCTGTGTAAAGCTACAGATTGATATATGAGACAGTAGAAGCTATAATTTTTTCCTACTTTTTTTTCAGTTGACAACCTTACATGTCAACGTGTAAAGTTCTTAATCTTTTACCACATCAATTGCCAAACTGACTGCTGATATTTTACAGCAGCATGACTTTGTTTGATACAAAATACTGCTGATACCTACCTGTTTACTGTCCAATAGTCGGTCATAAATGAAATGAGCATTTTGCTCAATTTTACTATCCTGTAATGGCAGATTTTATCTTGGCTGGATGAATGAACTATGTGAAAGAAACATATTTTCATCATGACAGATATACTGATTGAGCAAAGTGTATATTCCATGGCCTTCACGGTAATGATAGTATTGGACAGTGAAAAGAGATGATGAGATCGAATGTTTCATGTACGTAATGATAGGATCAAAAAGCTAACAAAGGTGATGGGTTTGGTGACTTGTTAGCGCGATACGATCGAACAACTCATACAGATGGTGATGGAATATTACCGTCGCACGGGGAGAAAGGACGAGACGCCGCCGTCGTTTTTTTTCGCAAGGAATGGACGGGGGAGGAGATGATTAGTTGGTAGTTTTTTGTGGACCCAGATTTTAATTTAGGGAACCATATTTAGGGGATTTGTTGGAGATGATTAGTTGGTAGTTTTCTATTTTCTAGATTGTGTCCTCTAAAAAGTGATTTAGGGGATGAAATTTAGAGGACATTGTTGGAGATGCTCTAACTATCTCTCGGCAAGTAGGGCGTCCCGAGAGACGAAGCAGCCCATTGCGAAATACAAGCCCAACCGGCCCATATTTTTGATATTTCAAGCAAGCCCACGTTACAACGAAGAAAAGGCTATAGAGGCCCGCGTCTTGAGCCGTGCCGCGACCATCCTTCTCCGACGGTTCGGCTCGCGCCGCATCGCACGGCCGCAGCATCTCCAAGAAGCTTGTTAAAATAGAGATACCCATAATGTATTTTGAAGAGTCATCTCAACCTTTTTTTAATATTTTGTTCCTCCAACTCTAGCAGACTCTCTATTTTAGCTATCTTTGAATACAGGGGCACATATATGTGCCGTGAATTGTCATCGCGGCACATAGCATATGCCGGCTTTCATTAGGAAATAAAGGCACATATAACTGTCGTGGTTATCTATGTGCCCTCGAAAAGCATTCCAAGGCACTTACTTAGATAAAGGGTAAAACATATGTGCCGTTTATATTGGTCTGTACTGTAGTGTTTTACACATCACAAGCTTGCGGAGCAAACGAATGTCAGTGGAGCAAACGAAGAATGGGATGCGACCCGCCGGGAGCTTGCGGGGCCTCCAATCCTGCGCCCGCAGGGGGAGGGGGGAAAGGGCGCCGCGGGAGGCTTCGACGCGGGGGAGGTCCGCGCGGGAGGGGGCGCGAGAGGGAGTGATTCCGCGTGGGAAGACGACCGACTAGCGTGGGAAAATGGAAAAATGAGCGGGTGGAAAGCAACTAGCGAGCCGCGATGCCTCGCCAGGTTTCGCGAGCGAGATGGTGGAATTTGGCTTCACTGCAAAATAGATAACATGATAAAAGAGCTGTTGGAAGTTGTTTTTTCTTAGATTATCTAATTTGGAAAAAAAAAGTACAAGATAAAGAGTCTCTTGAGATGCTCTCAGGCGGGCAGAGCCGACAGCCACTAGCCAGCCCGTGCCACGCGCCCACGCCCATCTTCGTGTGAGCACTGGAGGACGCAGGCGAGACAGGTGCCCAGCCCAAACGCGTAGCCCTGGGGTTCGGATCTCCGCGTCTGTGCCTCGATTTCATCACGCCACACGGGCTCGCAAGAACGGAACAGGGAGGAAGAGGGGGAGGAGACGGTGCACGGGATCCGGATTTAAAATTCTGGCGGCGCTTACCGTTTTTATTAGTGGAGATCGGTAACCAAAAAAATTGGTGGATATCAATTTTTGATTTTTGAATTATGGTCGGTTTATTCCGAGTTTTTCGGTTACCGATTTCAAAATATCTTAAAATTTAAATTTTGATTTTTAAATTGTGATCGATTTTTTACCGGTTTTTCCAGTAACCGGTCGGTAACCGACCGATTACTGTTACTGGCCGCCGGCTGAGATTTCTTCCGGTTCTGATTTTTAAAACCTTGCACGGGACGCTGGAGGTGCTGCTCGTCGGGGCAAAGGGCCTCGAGAACACCGATTGCCTGTGTATGCATCCATCAACTACTGCTCATTTTGTTTTTCCGGGGTTGTTCAAGCCCCATGTGAACATGTGATGCATCGATTGCTATTGATTGCTTTGGTAATCTTGATTTATCGATTGACTAAGCGCATTAGATCACTGCTTCGGCCCTATGCATTGCTTGCTTGGGTAGGGAATTGATATTGTGGGTTGTTAGGCTGTCAGCGATCAGTAGTATAAACGTGGAAACGCCATGCATGCAAATTGCGGGTCCAAGGAAAACATGCAGGTTTGAGTTTGCCATGAAATGCTTACTGCTAATTGTGAAGCTGAATGTTTACTGCTGTTGGCAATTAGAGTGGTGAAATTAGCTGCACATGTTGGTTGTTTGCCTCTTTTTTTCTTGAAGATTGGTAAAGATCCCGTTGATGAGTTTCTTGTTGGCGATTTGAGCCCGCAGGCAGCATGGATCCGTACGCAATTCTGAAATGCCGCTCACAGGAGCAGCATTGCATCAGGTGGATATCCTCATTGATTTGGTTCCTTTCCCTCATAACAGTGCAGTTCTTCTTTTCTCTGTTGTGATTATGCTTTTTTTTCAAACCTGATTGTTTGCACTACGAAACAAATATTTTTAGCCCGTAGCTCTAGCGATCTAGCGAAACCGAATGCCACAATTTGATTATCAGAAGTATACTGAAATATTGCAATGCCAATATGCCATGTGTAAATTCTGTTATGTGGAATACCAGGATTCAGGTAAGTAGTAATAATATGCCTGAAGAATAATATACATCAGGGGAACAGAAACTGTACATGATGCAAGTCGACAGTGTGACGAAACGAATTTTCAGTATGGTAGTAGGGCAAATATCTGGCGGAAATCCAAATCGAGTGTAAATCCGTGGAAACCAGATGTAAAAGTTTAAAAAATCCCCAAAAATTTGCAGATGTAGGAGAGGGATATTTCTATAGTTAGGTGCTCAAATATCTTTAATGACTGAATAATAAAATTTTCCAGCTATTGCCTCCTAGCATTCGTTTCGAGTGCAGATATTGCCTCTGATGGGCTATTTGATGATGCTAATGTTATGTTCCTTAATTTTCCTAGCAATTGTGACATGAATACATGATCCACTCATGCAGGCAAAGGAAGTAACCCTGAATGGAACGAAAGCTTTGTCTTCACCGTGTCTGACCAAGCTACAGAATTGTTGATCAAGCTTTTGGACAGTGATACAGGCACGGCAGACGACTTCGTTGGTGAAGCAGCGTATGTACATCTTGTCGTTCATGTGTACAATCCTACAATTACTATTGTTATATTAAACTCTTCAAAATCTTTGCGGAGAACATCTGTCTTGAAGTTACTATTACTTCTGGCCCTTGTATTTTTGTTACAAAGCTGCAATAATGTTATGGGACTCAAAGTTTACAGTGCCCAACTAAACTGGATCTTGCAGAATTTCTTTGGAAGCAGTGTACACGGAAGGGAGAATTCCACCAACAGCGTATAAAGTTGTGAAAGATGAACCGTACTGTGGAGAAATCAAAGTTGGCCTCACATTTACCCCCCGAGGTAGTTTCTAAAAAAATGGCCTTTACATTTATATTTTTACTGAATCCTTGAATCTGCTCTTAACATTTTTTGTTCTACATATATACACAAAAATGACTCAATTTGTAGGCGATTATTGTTTGCCCTTATTGTCAGTGAACCATGCACATCATTCCTTTAAATCCGTAGAGTATAAGTCGGTCCTTATGCTATGCCAAGTAGTGCGTCTACTTAGGACGTGACTTCAGTATTTCTTTGGCTTTTGCAGTCTATGCAAGGCTTCGTTTTCTTTAGGAAAGCATGCAGCAACGAAATAGGCATATAGAAATGTTGTTTCACCATCTAGTTACGTCAATGGCTTGGAGCAACCATTGGCAGTTGAGATTATGATTGTTTGTTCCTTGGTAGATTGTAAGATTTCATAATCTGTTAGCATTTCAGAATTCAGACTGCCAACTGCTTCCACATCATCTAGACTTATCACCGGCCTGTTATATTCGTTGAGTTTTTTACCACTGTTTGTTTTTAATTACGCCAAGAACAAATTTGAATCCACTCCTTTACTTTCTGTGGTGTGTGCATAACCTTCAAACCACCAAGATTCCCCTTTTTGACGTTAAGTCAGCGGGCGGTACCGCTCTTCAGTTGTGTGTGACTGTGTGAGGGCCTTCAAGTGCGCGGCTGGATGCCAATACTTGTGCAGGCATCTCTTTCAAAGAGTAGGTGCTTACGTTCTGGCATTCATGATTCAATTGATGCAGACAATGATAAGTTCCTACGTTTTAGGCCTAGTGCATAACTGAACATAGCACAAGTACCCTACGGAGGCGTCATGCCATTGCCAACAAGATGCAGTGGTTTATGCAACTTTGACGATAGTTGCAGTCCATTTCAGATGCAATTGTACATCGGGCTGGGATACAATTACGAAGTAAAGCTAAGGAACCATTTCCCTGAGATATATTTGATAGCGGATGAAATCACACGATGTATATTACAATGGAACACGTGTTACATATATATCGCTCAATCTCATGCAAGCGAAACCTGCCGACTTATAGGGGGTGTTTGGGACTGCTCCACAAACTATGCTCCACGAATTCTACCGTGGAGCAGCTCCACAAAAACCTAGAATTTGTGGAGCACCCCTTTAGGTGCTCTCACAACTCCACCTTTTTTTTCCTCGAACAGAGTGCGTGGAGCTGAACCTGTTTGGCTAAAAAACATAGAGTAGAGCTGAAAAACGTGGAGTGGAGCAGTCCCAAACACCCCCATAGAAGCAAAGGCCGGTGGTTTAGGTGTGCATGGAGGACCTGTAATGCACGGGGAAACCAGTGCTAAAGGTGGCAGGAAACCGAACCAATTAAGGTAGATATCAATCCTACCAAACATAGATCAAACCAGCTAAGGATATATCAAGAATATCTTTCACTCCCCCGCAGTCGGAAAGGTAGCCGGGCGAACATTTAGACTGGATCTGAACTCAGTGAAGACAGAAGATGGTAATCCTTCTATGAAAAAATCAGCATACTGAGACGTGGTTGGATCATGGAGAACTCGAACTGAACCAGCAGCAACATGCTCACAAACAAAGTGAAGGTCAATCTCAACATGTTTGGTGTGCTGATGGTGCACTGGATTAGTTGAGAGATATACTGTACTGACATTGTCACAATAAACAAGTGTAGCACGCTGCAAAGGACAATGAAGCTCCAGAAGGAGTTGGCGCAACCAACAAGTTTCAGCAACAGCATTTGCAATGGCGCGATATTCAGCCTTAGCACTGGAGCGAGATACCGTATGCTGTCGCTTTGAAGACCAAGAGATAAGATTATCGCCAAGAAAAATACTATAGCCAGAAGTAGAGCGACATGTGTCTGGACAGCTGGCCCAATCAGCATCAGAGTAAGCAACAAGAGAAGCAATGTTCGTGCGATGAAGCTGCAAACCGTGGTCCAGAGTGCCATGGAGATACCGGAGAACACGCTTGACCATGGCATAATGCGGCTCACGGGGATCATGCATGTGCAAGCAAATCTGTTGAACAACATAGGTGTTGTTTGGGTGCATGAAAGTAAGATACTGAAGAGCAGCAGCTAAACCTCTATAATGTGTAGGATCTGACACAAGATCTCCTTCAGTAGCAGATGTCTTGGCACTAGTGTCAACTGGCGTGGTGCAAGGCTTACAGTCAGACATCCCAGCCCGCTCAAGAACATGAAGAATGTACTGGCGCTAAGAGAGAAATAAACCATCATCATGCCGGGAGACCAAGATGCCCAAAAAATGATGTAAAGGACCAAGGTCTTTCATAGCAAACTCTCTCTGAAGGGAGGCAATAACCCGATGCAAAAGGGACTCAGAGGAAGCAGTTAGCACAATGTCGTCAACATTAAGAAGCAAATAAACTGTGTCACTACCTTGATGATATATAAAAAGGGACATATCAGTCTTTGCACCAGTGAAGCCAAGAGAAAGAATATAGGAAGCAAACCGACTGTACCATGCACGAGAAGCCTGCTTTAGACCATACAGAGATTTGTTGAGACGACATACATGATCTGGGTGAGAACTGTCAATAAAACCAGAAGGTCGAACACAGTAGACAGTTTCTGAAAGAGTCCCATGAAGAAATGCATTCTTGACATTCTGGTTCTTTGGGGATTGCTTTGCTTATGTGTGGTGGTATTGAAATTCTGGTTCTCTCTCTTGGCTTGTGTATTGCCAAGGCTGCCCTTGCCTTATCCTTTTGGCCCTCTCGACCGACTATGGGCTTGGGTAATATCCTCGGACCTTTGGTCCATAGAGTGGCTTTGGCACTATTCTTCGGTTTTCCTACCGTGGGAAGGTAAGTTGGTAAAAATTAAAGTAGGTGTTGGTTTGATTCTTTGCCGAATGATCAAGTCCATCTATGTGAGAGGTGTCGGTTGGCCTCGGATGGTCCTGGTATCTCAGTGAATGCTAGGGTTTGGTCTTCTAAAAGTCGTATGGGTTCTAAAGGCAAACTAAGTTTAATTTATTTCTTTTGTTCTGTCTTTTTCGGTCTTGTGCTATTGATTTTCTTCGTAATTAATAATGCCGCTCATTCTTTTGCTTAGCAAAATTCCTATATTTGCAATTGTGGTGTAATTATTCTTATGTTGGAGATAACGGACTTGGTTCGGCTTAAGATTTGTAAATTGATGCAATTTGAATGAAAGTGATGTACATTAAATTGTAATTTGTGTAATTTGAATTTTACTTGATGAGGATTAAGGATTGCAATTGGATGCAAGTTGAGGTGTAGAACAATGCAAATTCAGACCGTTATGTAAACTGTTGTACGATGGGTTGTTAATATTTTTATTGATGCCACGAATAATTTGAATACTTGTTTGATGTATGGAATTAATTGTTATAAATGAAATGGGAATATTTTATTTAACTTGAGTTGATTTAAAATATGTTGGGGGTGAGTTCATAATTAAGAATGTGCAATTTGCGATGGCCTGTATATTTTTACTTAGTCTTGTCCTGGGGAAGTTTTATTTTATTCGGCCTGTTCTATAAAAGAAATCATCACTGCACAATATCTTTAGTCAATTGCTTATTTACCGTCATTAGCCTCAATTTGGTGATTAGAAAGGATTAAGAAATGCGGGTTGTCACATTTCACTTCATTGATCATTTTAACAGAAGTAGTATACATGACTTTCAACTACAGATAGACGCAATTCCTGTATTGTCATAATGACATCCCTTCTTAATACTGGAAATTACAATACTGTTTGTCACTACTCAAAACAGTTTTAAATGGATGAACTGTATTATTCTTGTTCACTTGGCTGGTGCGGTGGTGGCTGGTTACAATTGCAGGGAAGTTACTTCTTTACTCTGGTTTTGAGTGTTCTTTCAATTGAATGCTTACGGTTACTGATGGTAGGAGTAATTTTGGGGGGTTTAAATGGTAGGAGTAACTTTGCCAGAGAAGAACGGATTCTCTTGCAGTAGTGTCTTTCTTTGTGGTCCTCAAACAATGGCATCAGAACCAAATGCTCCCCTGAAATGTATCTGATGAGAGTAATCATAACCTTGGTCAGGTCGGTGAAAAATAAAAATCCCTGAAGGTTGAAGCGACCCTACTTACCTTCTCTGTGAGGAAATTGAAGATGCAGAAGACTTCTTCTGCAAAGCGTCCACGCGCCATCTCCTGTGAGTTGTGATCTGTATATGGTTGTCCTATATTTAATTCTACCTATTAAATTCAGTAATGCTGCCCCTACCAACTTTCTTGGCGCACTTTTCTTCTCATCTTTCAAACAGCTCACTTCTTGAAGTTGAACGCACTGCTTACCTGAAATTTGGATTTTTCTTTCGTTGTTTCGTTGGGTTAGTTCCTCAAAAACTTCAAAGATCTAGGAGAGTGGCCAGTGGAGCTAACCCACTTATCTACTGAGTGTCGCTGTGTCAGATACATCTGTGCAGTCATTCAAGAGAGGTTTTGAAAACATCTGCAAGACATCTGAAAGCAGTACAATCTCAGTGAGTCCAAACATTCATATCTCATATAGATGCTTCTTCCTCTGTGTATTTCACCTATGTAATTCTCACTGCATGCATAAGTAGTACTCCTACTGGTACATAACTGGAACAAGTATCCTTGAACTGCCAGTTCATAGCTGTTCCTGGGCACTCCACTCAATTCACTACACGTCTGCACCCTCATACATATTACAAATGATAGTTTACTAAGCTAGATACACCAAACAAATCTCACTCGCAGTTTGGGAAGCACGCACGCAACAGAATAAAAAGCCAGTCATAATAGTTTAGCAAGGTGAGACAACTCACCAGAACTTGGTCCTGTCCTGGCTCTCCATCTCCCATTGCTTTCTGATCACCATAGCGAAAATGGCATCAGGACTCTCAAAAACCACAACAAACACCACAAGTCCTCTTCTTCTTCTTCCCCAACCATAGCCTCAACTCTCAACTCAACTTGAAGGGGGGAGAATGTTCTTCAAAAAGTAGTCACAGCTCTCAAGTTCTTGAAACAAAGATAAACTGCACTATTTCCAACCTTTAATTCTCCTATTTAACATCACGTGGCACTGGTACAACAATCTTGTGTTGCCCTGAGTTCTCTACTTTGCTAGCTAATTACAACACCGAACACCGTGTATGCTATATGTGCTCTTTAGCACAAGGAAAACAAGAAAAGAATAATAAAGAAGAAGGTGCAGTGCTTCATGCAGTCCTCGGCACGCACGTACGGTTTGCAGCAGAACCTGACAAGGTCAAGCTAATTGTGCAGCGGATTGGGGCCCTGGGGAACCAGCCTCTTGGACTCACCGTACACTGCTCCCGCCTCGCCTGCACATGGCGCCGCAGGAGGCGGCGTCCGCAGCACCGTGTCGTGGTGCTTCCGCGCTGCAGCCGCCACCGCTATGTCCGCCTTGAGAGCTCTGCAGCCGTAGGTAAATGTGGCCAGCTCGGTCGCCAGCAGAAGCACCACCAAGAGCGTGGCTGGCAATGGAGGACAGGCACCACCAGCAGCAGCGTGTCGTCTCATGGTGAGGAAGACGGGCTATCGCTAGCTAGAGGAACAGAGCAGGTGGTTTGCTTGTCTGCTTAGGTGCGCGCGATAGATGCAACACCTGCAATGCAAGCCAAGTGCTGAGAGATTTGAGGAGTTGTTTGCTGCGTTGTGTGGGAAGGTAGGAGGGAGGTGGCCAGATGGGCGCCGGAGAGGAGAGGAGAGGAGATGGGGTCATCCTTTTCAAGTGTGAATTTATGCTCTTGTCGAGTGAGACGAAGCGGGGAAGTGGACCGGCTGCTGGGTGAGTGCTGACCCTGTGGAAACGAAGCAAACGTGTTCTTTTTCCTTAGTTCGTGTGGTCATTTATATCTAATTCAATTTGGCAGTAGTAGCAGTAACAACAGAGATTCTTTTTAGTAATTGTGTGTGTTTTTTAACTCTGAATCTTCAGTAATTGTTCATCCGGCAGAAGTTGTGCGGTTAATCACACGACTGGAGTGAAAGACGGTGTAGTTTGTGGTGGAAAAGGCTGGTTCAGTTCACTGGCTTCAGTAGCTTGGCCATCTATATATGTATGGTCAATTTTATGGCTTAATATAGACAACATTTAGTACAGTATTATCCGTGGGGCTTGACTTGCATCCTAGTTACATATATCCACTTGAGTCTCTTCTCAGTGGACTTTTGTACAGTGGTGGAGACTATTGTAAGCACCGAGGTTCGTCACACATACCTTATTGTGCCTGCAGCTGTGGCTGAAAATAAATAGTAGTAATTGAAAGAAGTTACTTTTAGAAAAAACGGGTGGTGAGAAAAGTGAAAGAGAAATACGTACGCGAGACGGGAGCAAGAAAAGTAGGATGCGTGATGTGTTCGTAACCTACTGTTTTATCCTTAGAGCGAGATAGGAGCAACAGAAGTGAAAAAGTACTTCAAAAAGTTAAGTATTTATATTAGTTTCTATCTCTAAATAGAAATCAAAAACAAAAAACAACATTACTAGACCCATTATCTTATCTTACCTGTGGCTTCTAGGATAAAGTACTCGTACGTGAGGTCTCATCACATTTAGTTTGAACATTTGAGTGGTCAAACAGAAAGTAGTACCCTTTTCTTGATTTATGAAGTATTGTGATTTATGAAGGCCAGTGGCCCAACAGTTGGCTCTAACTGTGCAAGGCGATGGAGTCTTGTGTTCTTCCTAATTCGTATAGGTTGCCGCTGCTGTCCAATTTATGTGGCTGCTGGTTGATGCCATTAGAATTTATGTAGCTGCAAGCCTGCAATGAGCTGTGTGCGTAACTGGAAGGGACGACGTGCTTCTTGATGGACGTCCAGTGATTACAGAGCCCACATTTCTGCTGGGCATCATACGGTCTCTGTTACTAAAAAATGCAAGCTAATACTAGCATGATTTTTTTTAAAAAATAATCCTTTGTTTATTTATAAATACAAAATTATACCTGTGTTTTATTTTTTTACAAAAATAACCCCTATCACCCAACGGTTAGATGATAGGTGCTGTCGCCCAGTCACCAATCACTAATTTTCGACCACGTTATTCAATTTGACCGCTCACGAATCTTCGATCTCGATGTTTCGACCATGTTGATTCGACCTTGTTATTTTCTTCGACCACTCACTAACATGTTGCTTCGACCACGCTAATCGACCACGTACCTGTCGTCCGACCGTTGGACGACTACATCCTTGTCGTCCAGCGGTAGAGCTACTGCCTGCCTGTCGCTTGGCCGTTGAGCGATAGGTCCAGTCGTCCAACAGTTGGACGATTGGATGACTGAAAACTATTTCTGTAAATAATTAAAATGTAGTTATATTTTGTATTTGTAAATAAAAAATAGATTATTTTAAAAAGACTCATACTAGCAGTGTCTCTCCGATGACCCCGTCCCATGCAACAAAGAGAAAGCGAGGGCAGAAAAGTTGGAAAATGAGATAAATTCTAATTAAAAATCGATCGTTCCTTCTAAAAGTTAACAAACACAAAATCGTGGGAAAGCATATTAAGAGAAGGAAAGAAAGGACAGTCGGTGTGCGCCCGAGCGCCTCCCAACCACACCGTGTTGAAATTTTCGGAACGCTTGGCTTCCGTGCGCGCAAGCCGTAACAGCACGTGTCGGCGCTCGGCAACCGGACAAATTTCCGTGTCTGACTGTCTGGTTGGCTCCGCGCATATCGCAGAGGACACGGCAACCTAAGCCCTCGGTCCCCGCGTGCCGCCGAGAACGCCTGCGGCCTTTCTCACTGCTCGCACGGGCGCGGCGGCGAGCAAAGCAGGAGGGATCACGCGTTGGGCGGGCGTGCCGCGGCGCCGGAAGGGCTGGCGCTGCCGTCCGCAGTAAAATTTTTGCTTTTTAGCCTAAAATTTGAAAGTTTTTTACATATAAATCCCTGAAAAAAAGATTTGCAAAAATAGACCCTTAGCACGACGCCAAAAGATATGACGCCCAGGGTACATAGCACGCCGCCATATGCTTTGGCGCCGTGCGTGGCCACGTAGGAGCCATGGTGGCAGAGCACGGCGCCAAATCACATGGCGCCATGACATGCATAAACGGTGCTAAGGGCCGCGGCGCCGTTCTTTGGGACTTAAGCCCGAGCGCAGCCCCCGGCCCCCCACCCCCTCACTCCTTTGTTCGAACAGACCGAGCACAGAGAGCAGCCGCCGTCGCCCCTCTCTCCCCCCTCCAAATCCACCCCAATCCATCGATTTTTCTCCCGATTTTGCTTCCAAACCGAGCAAGCAAAGTGAACTCCCTCCCCTCCCTTGGTTTTTTTCCAATAGATATGGATTATTTGAGGTACATTTCGTGGGGCAAGATTTGAAACTCTAGATGAAATTAGTTGGATTTGGCTCGGTTTTAGGTTGGATTTGCAATAGATATGCGTAATATAAGAGTAGTAATGTGTATAGATTCGTTTTTAGGGTTTGATTTGTACACATTACTACTCTTATATTACGCATATCTATTGCAAATCTAATCTAAAACCGAGCCAAATCCAACTAATTTCATCTAGATTTTCAAATCTTGCCCCACGAAATGTACCTCAAATAATCCATATCTATTGGGAAAAAATCAAGGGAGGGGAGGGAGTTCACCTTGCTTGCTCGGTTTGGAAGCAAAATCGCGAGAAAAATTGATGGATTGGGGTGGATTTGGAGGGGGGAGGAGGGGCGGCGGCTGCTCTCTGTGCTCGGTCTGTTCGAACAGAGGAGTGAGGGGGTGGTGGGGGGCCAGGGGCTGCACTCGGGTTTAAGTCCTAAAGCATGGCGCCACAACCGTTAGCGCCGTTTATGCATTGGTACCGTGCTCTGCCACTGTGGCTCCTACATGGCCACGCACAGCGCCAAAGCATATGGCGGCGTGCTATGTACCCTGAGCGCCATATCCTTTGGTGCCGTGCTAAGGGTTCATTTTTACAAATTTTTTCTTCATATGTAATTTTTTTTTAAATTTTAGGATAAAAAGCAAAAATTTTACCCGTCCGCACTGCAGCGTCCGGCTCGGCCGAGAAGGCGCCCTCACTGGGAGCCCGGACTGCTCCTCTTGAACGGGCCGACATATGTGAACTTGCCCTTTTTATATGGATAGCCCAACTCGAACTTGCTGGCCTCACGGCCTCGGCCCAAAAGCAGTTGAGTAGTTCGTACCAGTCTACGTCTCCGGTCGATCTCGTCGCCACCCGTACGGGAAAATGAGAATTAAAGGGGAAAATTTAGGAGGAAGACTGGCTCCGTGAGGAGTAGGGGGAGAGGGAGAGAGTAAAACTGGCTGCGGAAGTTTAGGAGGAACACGAGGGAAATCTTTGCCGAGACTATCGGTTCCAGCTTCCGTGGTGGCGATTTGGCCTGAACTCCCGCTCCCACTGGCACAGCCCGATTTTGAGCTCCGCTCCTGCTCACCTCCAGGTGATTCCATTCCCCACTAACCATCAGAGCCTACTGTTCCAAATTGTTCAATGGAGGAAGCCAAATTAATCCGCTATGAAGTGACTTTCTTGGAACGGAGTTGTAGAATTGGTTGGTTAATCGACTCTATTCCTTGATATGTAGGCTACAGGTAGGTAGGCATGTTGAGTGGCCGCGCTGTGACATTACATCAGAGAAGTGACTCCGGCGAGCACCTGGTAGAAGATGTCGCGTCTGAGACCGACGACGAGGAGGCCGAAGCCACCGTGAGGGTGCTGTACCGAGCCTCGTTTCAGGAGCTGATGCCAAACTATTTGCAGTACGACACGATCATATGGGTCGTGATATCGCTGGTGCTTGTTCTGGCATGGGGGGTTGGTCTGCTCATGCTTCTCTACCTGCCGTACAAGAGATATGTGCTGAAGAAGGACATCTTGTTTCGTAAACTCTATGTGACTGAAAATAGGATAGTGTACAAGGTATCGGTAATCTTGCCGTACTGTTTGTGTTGGTTATGCTAGAGTTGTCGATTTAGTGCTGAATGCTTGTAAAATTTTTGCAGGCTAGCAGGCCTTCGTACTTACCGTTCATGGGGATTGTCAAGAAAGAGATAAAAGTACCTCTTCATTTGGTTGTAGATGTTATAGTAGAGCAAGGTAGATGACTGGATAGAAGAAACCCATTCAATTGCTTACATGTGACTCGTTGTCTACTCTAATTCCTGTTGTTAATGTTCAATTCCCTGGCAATAGTAAGACTACAGCTTCTCATTTTTACTAGTATTCATAATTTCATATAATTCAAATCATCTTTATGAGACACACTAAACATTCACTTTGGTTTACTAAAGCTGGATATGAGGTTTTGAAAACATCTACTTCCTAATCACTTCTACCCTATTATGGTTAATTTATTCATGTAATGCTATGAATTCTGTTGTCTACTTGGGGTTTGCTACTTCTAGTTATATTCATCAATGAAGCACATGGTAATAATTGTTAGTCATTTACAACCTAGGAGAATTTCTGCCCTTATTAACGGTTTGTATCTCATTCCTTCATAATGTTGAATACAAACTTGTGAAAATACCATTTTTAACTGTATGTCTGTATGGTTTTGGAAACTAAATATGCAGGATATCTACAATCTGCTTATAGCTTGTACACATTTAGAGTAGAAAGCATAGCCCATGGGAAACCAGCTCCGGTGGATGAGCTGCAAGTTCATGGCATCTACAATCCAGATCTTCTAAGGAAGGTAATTGTTATTTGTAATTGCTAACAACTAGTGGTGTAAAGGTCTATTCTACACCTGTTATACCATCCTATATCCACAGTCAGAGTGACCCTTTTGTGGTGGAAAAGTTGTTTCAATGCTGGACTATTGGCAGTCATAAAATTAGCATATGTTTATATGTTCCTACCTGATTGCTGGTGGTTACTGTTCATACTCTGTGAAGGTTATAGTCAAAGAAGCTTCCAAGAGAATCCAAGAAGTCCAAAGTTGGAAACCCATAGCGTATTCTGGGGAAGGCCCTTCTGATGCTGTACCAATTAGTATTCACTCTCCTAGTGCAAAGGTAGTGCTTCAGCCTAGGTCGTATGTTTGTTTCTACTGAATTTTCATCACTACTCTTGGGAGACACCTTCGTCTATCATTTTTCTCACTTAGCTTCATCCCGGAGCAAGGAGGCATGATAGTAAATTTGTGTAGCAATTACTTTGCGACCATCACAGATTCACAATCCATATTAAGGGCCTGTTTGGAACACAAGAATTCAACAGGAATTTCACATGAAACAGTTCATTTCTGCAGGTGTTCCAATCAGGGCCTAACATTTATATATGTGTTTCTTTTATGAGAAAAGTTTCTTGATATAGTTACCTGAGAATGAGAAGTAGCTACACTAGATTATTTTTTCTGCTTCATGCTTTATTTTTTCTAGAACTCTTGTTTTTCGTGTAGAACATGAGAAAAGGAGGTTTCATAGTTTTTTCCCGTAAAATGTTAGTGGTGCTGCAAAGCTTGTGGCCTATTGCTTCTCATGAAATGCAATTTTGCCCCTCTAAAGCAAAACTATGGTAATTGTGATGCCTTGTCACAAGTAGATTATGACGATTCAAAATTCTCCACAAGTTTTTCCATGGCACTACCGCACATTTTGTATCTTGTTTACAATGTTCACTGCATTTATGATTTTTTTTAGCAGTCAGCGTGTAATGGCATGTTCCATGTAGCCTTTTTCCATTAGTGTCTGATCGTCTAATCACTAATTTAGAAGGTTTGACCTTCTGAAGTAACAT